>JARPMR010000004.1:10120497-11400236 GCA_029955525.1 Oeneis ivallda | reverse complement strand
GCCGAGTTATTTTGACAGCAGCGAAGACCTTTCCGACACACATTCGATTCTGTACTGCGCGGCTGTTGCGGCATGTCGTGTTGCTAATGTAAAGTTTATTAATAATAGCGCATTTACTTCCTGAAACAGAAGGTCTCGGCATGGGCTAGCCGTATTCGTAGATACAAGAGCCGGGTCGAGAGATATACCCTGAATCGCACTTTCCAAAGCGATCAGAGGCGGGTATATCGAGGTTGGGAACACCCTGACCAAGGTGTTACCGATGCGCGCCTACCGGATGATGAAGCCATGACCTCATTCTGGCGCAACATCTGGTCGGCGCCTGTCGCTCACACTGAGGGTGGTTGGACGTGGAATGTAGAAAGAGCCTGCGATCAAATTCCAGAAATGGACCTAGTTACTATCACCCCTGAAGACGTGACCACTGCAGCCCGTCCCCTACCCAATTGGAAATCCCCTGGGCCGGACGGGCTGCACAACTTTTGGATAAAGTGGCTACGCAGCTCGCACGCTCGTTTGGCATCCCAATTCCAATCATCTCTAGAGTCAGAGTCGCTACCCCAGTTTCTGACAACAGGTATTACCCTCCTGCTCCATAAGTCAGGTAGTACCACGGAGCCCAAAAATTATAGGCCGATTACGTGCCTACCAACATTGTATAAACTTCTTACATCCATTCTGAGAACAAAAATTAACGATCATATCGATACAAAATCCATCATGTCTATTTCTCAGAACGGATGTAGGAATGGCTCCCGTGGTACTAAGGAGCTTCTCCTCATTGATATGGCCATTTGTCAACAGGTTCGGCGCTCCCGAAGGGATCTGTCGACATGTTGGATAGACTATAAGAAGGCCTACGACTCTGTGCCCCATACATGGCTCATGAAGGTGCTGGAACTGTACAAAGTAAACTCAGTACTACGCGCCTTCCTACAGACGTGTATGGGGCAGTGGAGGACAGTCCTTCACTATCCAGGGTGTCGCCGGACCCTGGGGAGCGCGGAACCTATAAGGATTGAGCGAGGCATATTCCAGGGCGATAGTTCGAGTCCTTTGTGGTTTTGCCTGGCTCTGAATCCTCTGAGTACTCTCTTGGAGAATTCAGGGCTAGGTTACCGGTTGAGGAGAGGTGGTCAGGTTATATCACACCTCCTTTACATGGATGACCTAAAACTCATTGCCCCCAACAAATCACATCTACTAGAGTTACTAAAGGTAACTAAAGCCATTAGTGATTCCATTAGGATGGAATTTGGTGTGGACAAATGTGCGGTCATGCATGTAAAGCGAGGGAGGATTGTGGAATCTGAGGGGGTTGAGCTCTCGGATTCCATATACCTCAGATCGCTCTCCCCAACTGAAACCTACAAATACTTGGGCATGGCGGAGGCGTTAGGTATCAGAGAGGCCGACATGAGGCAGTCGGTGAGGGAGCGTTTCCTTGGCCGTCTGAAGAAAGTGCTGAAAAGCCTTTTGTCGGGCGGCAATAAGGTGCGCGCCTTCAACGGTTGGGTCATGCCGGTCTTGATGTATTCCTTCGGCATAATCAGGTGGACTCAGACTGAGCTTGACGCCCTGGACAGACAAGTTCGTGCGCTGCTGACCGCATATCGGATGCATCACCCGCGCTCCTCGGTGATGAGGCTGTACATTCCGCGGAAGTGTGGGGGAAGAGGCCTTTTGAATGCCAAAACCCTCCACAACCGCGAGGTGTGCAGTCTCAGGGAGTACTTTCTCCACGCCAAGACGGAGATGCACCGCGATGTGGTCGCAGTGGACAGGGGTCTGACGCCGCTCTCCTTGGCTAACGAGAACTGGCGCATACCTGTGGTGCTCAGTACCAATGACCGCAGGGTTGTATGGCAAGGTAAGGAGCTTCACGGACGCTTTTATCGGGCCCTCCACGGGCCTGATGTTGACTTTGAAGCGTCCGTGGCCTGGCTGCGCTTTGGTGACCTCTTTGGGGAAACCGAAGGGTTTGTATGTGCAATTATGGACGAGGTCATGATGACAAACAATTACAGAAAATACATTGTGAAGGATGGAACGGTAGGCGTATGTCGGGCATGTCGCCGTCCTGGAGAAACTATCCGTCACATTGTCTCTGGTTGTTCTCATCTGGCTAACGGCGAATACTTACACAGACATAACCAAGTGGCCAGGATTATCCACCAGCAACTTGCCTTGAAATACAATCTTGTGGAATCGGAGGTACCGTACTACAAGTATGTGCCCGACCCAGTTCTTGAAAAAGGTCATATCACACTGTACTGGGATCGATCTATCATTACAAACAGGACTATTGTAGCCAATAAGCCTGACATAGTGGTGATAGATCGATCAGAGCGCCGTGCAATGATTGTTGATGTTGCTGTCCCGCATGACGAGAACCTCGTGAAAGCCGAGAAAGAGAAACTCACCAAGTATCTCGACTTGGCGCACGAGGTTGTCGCCATGTGGAATGTAGACTCAGCAATCATTGTACCGATAGTCGTCACCGCTAATGGTCTTATAGCCAAGAGCCTCGACCAACATCTTTCGAGTCTCTCGTTGGGTAGCTGGGTCAAGGGCCAGATCCAGAAGGCTGTTCTCCTGGACACGGCTCGCATAGTCAGGAGGTTCCTCTCTCTGGGGCCCTGACCGCCGGTTGCTTGGACCCTGTTCCCGAGGCCGGTGGACCGCTATTTTTTATATTTTTAAATGTTTTTTTTTATAATCAAATATTTAAAAATGTAAATTATATGATATAAATGAAATAAATGTAAATAATAATAATACAAATAATAGTACAAAAGTAAGGAGTAAGGAACCATCGTAATCGGCATCGGCATCGTACGTACTCGACTAATCACACAGGACAAGAATTTAAAAATTCATGGTCAACGTAGTTGTTAGATTTAACTACAATAATGTATGTAACGATATATTGCAACCACTATGTAAGATTCACTTGAACAATTATAAACGCAACACTTTTTCACCATTTTATCTGATGGTATTCCTTAAAATTTTTAGATTTAGGAACGTAAAAATAATTTAAGATGCAAAATCAAATTTGACGCCATGACATGACGGGCTACCGCTCGAAAAAAATAGACTAGATAAAAATTATATCTATCGAAATTAATGCAATTAAATACGGTGACTTAAAAATGTTAAAATAAAATTAAAATATAAGTGTTTCAACTGAGTTTTTTTTGAGCCAAAATTTTTGATCAAAAACATTTTTTTAGGCTGGCAAGATGAAAGAAAGAGACAAACGGCCTCCGTTGTTACTATCCCTCTCGGCTCGGATTAGCTACTGAGTAATGCGCAACAGGAAATATACTTTATTTACTTGTAATAAGGTTCATTTTCGTAAATATAAATTTTCCGAGGTATCAGTCCTGTTTGTATATTAAGTTCATGGGCGGTATTGGCTACTCGTTCAGTCGTGACTTCATCATGGAACTAGGAATAGGTTATTTTACTCCTAGTGAGAAATAATCTAAAAATATAAAAATAAGATAGTTTATGTTTGGAATCGGGAAGTGGAAGTTACCTACAGTTCACAAAATTATAAAATAAATACTACGCGTTCGTTTCAAGTTGAGCCCTGCACCATAGAGTAAGGAAATCTTCACCCCTCGCGCTTCCCCGCACCGCACCTCAAGTCAGACCCACAGTACCTAAAGACACAGTATAATAAGATGCAGTATAATAGTTTATCTATTGTTTTATTTATTATGTACTAGCTGACCTGTCTAACTATGAATATTGAATTTGAATTGGTAGAAATAATAAAAAAATATATAAAATAAAGTGTTCATTATTCTAATGCTTTACGATATACAACATTCTTAGTTTTTTTTTAACCAAACCTACCAAAACTCCTAATATCCAAAGTTCAATTTAATAAATTGAACTTTTAATACGTAAACTTAGAATAAGAATCATTATTAAATATTATTTTTACATGCCTATCCGGCAGATTGTAAGGACTTTTATTATAATGTAACACCATTGTACTACTCAATCTGTGCAAATAAATAATTTGAATTTGAAATTTATTTTTAATAAGCGGTGCCTCGCTCGTATGTTCGACGACTTCCAGCCTCCCGAACAAGCCGGATTCCGAAAAGGCTTTGGTACCATAGATCACATTCATACGCTGCGGCAGGTTATACAAAAGACGGAAGAGTATAACCGGCCACTTTGCTTAGCGTTTGTGGACTATGAGAAAGCCTTTGATTCGGTGGAAACTTGGGCAGTGTTGAGGTCGCTGCAGAGATGCCGAATTGACTACCGGTATATCCAAGTGTTGAAGTGCTTGTATGAAAACGCCACAATGTCAGTACGTATACAGGACCGGACTACGAGGCCAATCCACTTGCAGCGTGGAGTGCGACAGGGAGACGTAATCTCCCCAAAGCTCTTTACCTCTGCGTTGGAGGACGTCTTTAAGCTTCTGGATTGGAACGGACTTGGCATCAACATAAACGGCGAGTACATCACTCACCTGCGATTTGCCGATGACATAGTAGTCATGGCAGAGACTCTGAGAGACCTCAATACAATGCTCAACGATCTCAGCAGGGTTTCTCAACAGGTGGGCCTGAAAATGAACATGAGCAAGACGAAAATCATGTCCAATGCTCATGCTCCGCTCCACCCGGTAATTGTTGAGAACTCTGCACTCGAAATTGTCGACGAGTATATATACCTGGGACACACAGTCCAGCCAGAGGTCCAATTTCGAAAAAATCCAACTCGGCTGGGCAGCGTTCGGGAAGCTCCGAGATGTCTTCTCGTCCAAAATTCCTCAGTGCCTGAAGACTAAAGTCTTCGAACAGTGCGTGTTGCCAGTGATGACTTACGGATCCGAAACATGGTCGCTAACTAAGGGCCTCATAAGTAGGCCTAGGACCGCTCAGCGGGCGATGGAAAGAGCTATGCTCGGAGTATCCCTGCGGGATCGAATCAGAAATGAGGAGATCCGTAGGAGAACCAGAGTCACCGACAAAGCTCAGCGAGTCGCGATACTGAAGTGGAAATGGGCGGGGCACATAGTTCGAAGAGCTGATGGTCGTTGGGGTCCCAAGGTGCTGGAGTGGCGACCCCGCACCGGGAAGCGCAGTGTTGGCAGACCCCCCACCAGGTGGACCGACGACATCAAACGAGTCGCAGGGAGCCGCTGGATTCAGGCGGCGCAAGACCGAGGCCTGTGGAAGTCCATGCAAGAGACCTTTGTCCAGCAGTGGACGTCTATCGGTTGATAAAGAAGAAGAAGAAGAAGCGGTGCTTCGCGAGCGGTTTACTAAGTGGGTCTGACTTGAGGTGCGGTGCGGGGAAGCGCGAGAGAGCTAGGGGAAATTTGTAACGCGTAGTACCACTAGATCAAAGGTGTCAAACTACTGCATATCCTATACTGTGTCCGTACTGTCGGCATGGAACTAGGAATTACGACTACGTCGATTACTTTACTCTATGGTGCAGGGCTCAACTTCAAACGAACGCGTAGTCTATGTTTTCACATCTTTGCCTATGCTATAAAATATATGCGAAACCAGTCTTAATCTATGGCGAAACCGGAAGAATGGCGAAATGGCGAATGTGGAAGACACGGGTCTGCCCGCGAAATTCAAATTTAATTTGGTTTTTCGCAATTTGTAAACTAATACGACAAAGTAGGCTTATGGCCTTCTAATTGCGCCAGTGGAATTATCATCTTCACAGATTTACATAAAAATCTTTACTTGAAAGTGACCAGTTTAAGAAATTAATCAAAATATCGACTAATTTGTGAGTAACTCACGTCCAACTCAGTATTTTGATTAATTTCTTAAACTGGTAATCAAATATCAGTACATTTTCTAATAGTTAATTATCACCTTAGAATCAAATTTAGACATGGTAGGTAGGAAATATTTACACTTTTCAAAAAAGAGTAAAATATCCTATTACGAAATATACAAATAAATAAATATACAATAGTCTTCCTATTTCTAAGTGACTTCGTGTTTGTGCTCGTGACGCGCCTTTAAATGTAGTGGTTATATTCTCTTTGGCCCGTTTTCAAACTCTTGTTGTTTCGTCTGTGGTCTCCAACTCTCCACCACCACAGACGAATAAATAAGCACCATCCACCGATTTATTTTTTACACGCTTGACGCTATCGTGCCGGAACGCATAAATCGATTAGTCTTTGATGGTAGAATGGTAACTAGCCACGACCGAAGCCGACCAGATCGGCGATATTTCAGAAATTAAAAATATCGAAATTGTCCACATCGATAATCGAACTCAAGAGCTCCCCTCTTGTTTTTAACTTTTTCGTTTTTTGATTTTCTTTTATTTATATTAGTCTTAAATTTTATTTTTTTAAACGAATATTTTACCGGGAGAGCGTAAACTGGCTACTTTTAGCGGCAGTGATCGGTGTTTTTATGACCTAGCGATTTAAGCGATTCACCGATCGAGTTGGAAATAGGGTTTAGGGTTCCCTCGGATCAAAAATAGGATATGGTTGCCAAAATTTTTAAAAGTCAGCCCCATTATAAGCAATCTACTATTATCTCACTGTAATTTTTTACTAACAAGAGTTAAATGAAAACCCTTCACATTATAATAATTTAATAATTTTTCTACATGAGTTGGTGTTTGATTTACACATCATTAGCAAAATCAGCCGGATTCTTCCTTGAAAGTCTGTGTTGTGCTGTTTCCACACCCTCAAAAATCATATATGCTACAATAAAGGCTGAAACAAACATATTTTATTGAAACATTTTCATATCTTGTTCTTAAATAGAAATCTAACTTAGTTACTTACTATTTGTGTTTTTTAAATTCTACTACCAGTTTGTATTTTCACATTATTTTACATTCAGTTTGTATTTGACATAATGTATTTATATTAAACATGAATGTAGGGAAATTATTAAATAACTATGTTTATGTCTTTATTCTAATATTTATAATAACATAATATTAGATAGCACAGGTAGCCATTGACTTATATAATACTAGCTGATGCCCGTGACTTCGTCCGTGTGGAAATAGTTTTTTAAATCCCTCAGGAACTCTTTGATTTTCCGGGATAAAAAGTATGTCACTCCAGGTCCTCAACTATACACATGCAAAAAATCACGTAGATCTGTAGCGCTGTTGCGGCGTGATTGAAGGACAAACAAACACACTTTCACATTTATAATATTAGTAAGGATACTGAGGATGGACCCGCCCTTCTATATTAGCAAAATGGCATCAATTTGTTGGTGACATTTCATCTTTAAAGCACCAACTTGCTTAAGAGCAATGTATTGTCTTTGTAGGAGGTTGCTTACTGTGAACATTTTTGTTCTGATAGGCTCTTCTATAGCTATTTACTTCAACATATAAATAGCATTTAATCTAATATTCCTTGACAACTTATGATCCAACTTGAATAAATAAAAAATGGTATATTTCATACACTGATCATAATGAACCCAAGTGCCAAATTTTAACTTTCTATATCTTGTGGAGATTTTCCAATCAATTGGCAAAGTACCAATAAGGTCATTGGACATAATATTATTAATCAAAATAATTGTTATGGGTTTGAATTTTGAAAAATTCTTTTCTTCAAAATTCTTTTATAATGTAAAGGCAAAAGCTAAACATATAAACAAAATTGGAGTATTCATTTGGGATCAGCATCGATATATATTATATACTAGGTCTAGGTCTAAGCCACACTAAGCAAGGGGTACAGACTGCAGTTCAGTTCAGTGGAACAAGGTGAACGTTCAGACCTCCATTTCTAGTAGCGCATTTAAATATTGATGGGGATCAGACTTCAGTGTTTACACATTATATTTTGAAATTTAAAATCCCATCTTAGTGCATCTCTAGGGAATAAAATTATAAAAGCAACCTGTACTAAATTTCAGTTAACTGGAACACAGATTTGCATGAATACTGACAATATTGTAAATCATATTGTGTAATTGTGTAACGTTACAGGCAGCGTTACTGCGTAGTTAAAAATTGGGAAGTATTAAAAATACTGTTCTAAAATTAAAATTTGACAAGCTCACCTACCTGTTAACTGCTAACAGATCCAACATAATATTGAATAGTTTATAAATTATTATGTAATTACATGCAAATTAAGTATTATTCATACCTGGTGCGACTCTGAATACACTTTCACGAAATCTGCGAAATATGTTTGGTAACCCGTTGGAAATAGCTCCCGCATAGGCGCGTTGTTCGTGTGGTGATAATTTATATGTTATAAGTCCTCTTATTTTCGCAAGTTCTCCAAAATGTTTCCCCATTTTTTCGGATTGAATAAAATAATAATTTCTCTAGTTATGTAATAATTTAGCAAACGGGCCAAACGTATGTAGTAAATTGCTACCACTCCGCTAGGAGTATTAGTATTTAGTAATAGTGTTCTGTGATTGCTATGATTGCTACTGTGCGGTAGGCTTGCGCAAAAAAATTCGATATATCAAAATATCGATATTTTTTCAGAAAATAATCGATATAAATCAACGATTTTTTCCACGATATATCGAACTTTCGATATTTATTTTCGGATATCAAAATTTGTATCAAAATCGATATATTTTTTATAGCTATGCTGTCTGCCGTCACATTCGACCAATCCGATCTCGAATCGAATCGAAAAATTCGAAAAGCAGTAGCTATGCTCTATGGGTTTAGTTTGCTTCAAACACACAAAAATAGGGTATTTGACTACTTTTAGAAAATCATCTTAAATTGTTAATAATGCTATGCTGAAGCTAACAAAACGTATATTTCGGCATAATTTTCAGTTTTTTTCATAAAAATCGAGAAATAAATTCAAAAAAATAAATTGCCGCCGAAACGTTCCATTTGCTCTCATGACGTCACAGTTCACATTTCAAACAATGACAATTCCACATCCCATAGGTGGTGTGGACTGTGACGTCATTCGAGATCACGGAACGTTTTCGATCACGTGACCATGGCCGGAATTATAGCAATTTTATTTAATGTTTTCTAATTAAATAAAACTTTATTTTTTAGTTTTGTCGTATGGAATAATGTTTTTAGATAATAATCTTTTAGGATGACACCAAATGAAACGATATTTTTAATATAGTCAAATACCCTATTGCCTACAGTCTATGGACCTGGTTGCCTGTTCTGTTTGTCTATGACAATGACTTATGACACTGCTTGTTGGTTTGGTCGGTTGGTTGATAAGGTGGATTATACGAGTCTGCCCGCGAAATTCAAATTTAATTTGGTTTTTCCCATTTTGTAAACTAATACGACAAAGTAGGCTCATGGCATTCTAATTGCGCCAGTATAATAGGGTATTTGACTAATTTTAGAAAATCATCTTAAATTGTTAATAATGCTATGCTGAAGCTAACAAAACGTATATTTCGGCATAATTTTCAGTATTTTTCATAAAAATCGAGAAATAAATTCAAAAAAATAAATTGCCGCCGAAACGTTCCATTTCCTCTCATGACGTAACAGTTCACATTTCAAACAATGACAATGCCACATCCCATAGGTGGCGTGGACTGTGACGTCATTCGAGATCACGCAACGTTTTCGATCACGTGACCATGGCCGGAATTATAGCAATTTTATTTAATGTTTTCTAATTAAATAAAACTTTATTTTTTAGTTTTGTCGTATGGAATAATGTTTTTAGATATTAATCTTTTAGGATGACACCAAATGAAACGATATTTTTAATATAGTCAAATACCGTATTATCATCTTCACAGGTTTACATAAAAATCTTTACTTGAAAGTCACCAGTTTAAGAAATTAATCAAAATATCGACTAATTTGTGAGGAACTCACGTCCAACTCAGTATTTTGATTGTAATTTGATTACTCAGTATTTTCATAGTATTTGATTCGAAGAAATCGTCATCACGATTAATTGTTAATAATACGTACTACTAAAGTTCGGCCGTTCAGAGAATGCGTTCCTGACAGATTTAGAAAAATATTGTTTACCAAGTTATTTGACACTCAGTTTGGCACAAAATTATAACATTAATTGATTATTGATATAATAATGTTGTTTTAATGCTCATCAATTGTTAAAACGGTAAACAACCAGCAATAATATTTTTATCGTAACTGCAACGCCATTACAAAGTTACGTCGTCAGTTCAATCGCGACGTGTCAGGAACGCATTCTCTGAACGGCCGTACTGTACTACGTAATGTACGTAATTTATGTAGGTACTTATTTTGAATAATAAAACCGATCAAAACAGACAGCCAGATGTGTATTTACTTTCAAATCTCGAATATTTTGACAATGTTTATAGATGATCGCTTATTGGGCAGAAAATATCGATATATCTATATATCGATATTTTTTGTCGATATATATCGATACATTTGAAAAATATCGATACGATATATATCGTTTTTTTTTCATTTGCCCATCCCTACTGTGCGGAATGAGGACCTATAGTGAATGAGTGGAGGGAATAAGGGAATGAGCACCACAGAACACTATTACTTGATGAGCACAAGTGTTTCTATACTCTTTGGATGAGCACAGAACATTATGGAATGAGGCCCATAGATAATACACTATTACTATCATGGTAGGTAGGAAATAGATGGAGATGAAGTATATAAAGTAACTACTAGTCAAGCCGGGTGCCATCCGCCATTTTATGAGCCTTATGTACAACACATTATGTATTCACTCTTATTGGTTGAACTTCAGCTGTCAGCCTGTCAAGTAGTTGCGTGTTATTGGATTTGTGTCAATGGAGTATCGACTTGTCGATATTATTATAGGTGACGTTAAACGACTTGAATAAATTCTAATGCATTAGGTACTGCTCATCACCATATTATCAGATAATACAAGAAGTTTGGTGTTTATAGTTGAAATTTATATCATTTGTCCGGTTATTTTAATACTTCACATCCTACTAATATTATAAATGCGAAAGTTTGTGAGGATGGATGTATGGATGTTTGGATGGATGGATGGATGGATGGATGTTTGTTACTCTTTAACGCGACAACGAATGAACCGATTTTGCTGAAATTTGGCACAGACATAGATTATAGTCTGGAATAGCACATAGGCTACTTTTTATCCCGGAAAAGCAAACACTTCCTGCGGGATAGCATAGCTATTTTTTACGTTTTGTCCTTCAAAATACGCGCAATGGAGTTTTAGATTTACGTGATTTTTTTGCACAGGTGAAGTTAAGGGCCTGAAAAATGACAAAGGCTACTTTTTATCCCGGGAAAGCAAACGGTTTCTGCGGGATATTAGTATGCTAATTTTCACATATTTATCTTTTAATTACGCGGCATTTATGTATGTATGTATGTATGTATGTATGTATGTATGTATGTATGTATGTATGTATGTATGTCGCTAATATTTACGCATTTGTTGAGTTTAGATTGACGTGGTTTTTTACACAGCTAAAGTTGAGGACCTGGAAAGTGACAAAGGCTACTTTTTATCCCGGGAAAACAAACAGTATAAAACGTTAAAACGATATTAAAAAAGATAATATATAAATAACAATAAATTAACTAACAATAAAAAATAATTATGATTAACAAATAAGAATAAAATAATATACATTAGTCTTAATTAATTAATCTTAATTAGTCTTAATTAATTAGTCTTAATTAATTAATTATTAACTACATATCTATATATATAAAAGAAAGTCGTGTTAGTTACACTATTTATAACTCAAGAACGGCTGAACCGATTTGGCTGAAAATTGGTGGAGAGGTAGCTTAGAACCAGGAGACGGACATAGGATACTTTTTAATATTATAAATGCGAAAGTGCGTTTGCATGTTGGTTTGTTTTTCAATCAAGTAGCAAAAAAGCTACGGATCGACGTGATTTTTTGCATGGGTATAGTTGAGAACCTGGAGGGTGACAAAGGCTAAGTTTTATCCGGGAAAATCAAAGAGTTCCCGCGGGATTTTAAAAATGAAATCCACGCGGACGAAGTCGCGGGCATCAGCTAGTAAATAATAAATGTTAGAATCTAATACCTCTATATAATAGATGATAATGTCCGTGTTTTCTGCTGTCGTTTCCGGCTAGTGAAAACTTAAAGAAAAAAATGGATGGGTGCTATAGGCGTGGAAAATATAAATATAACACACATCCCTCTACATAAAATATGAAAAGATCGTGTGATACATTTCTTTTCTGCGGTAAGAGCAAGAGGTGGATTTAATAATAATCCCTGTGCAATTCAATTACCGATTTTAACCGATTTTTATAAAACTTCGTAACTATCTGTAATTTGGTCCAACTTAAAAGATAGGATAGTTTTTGAATTGGGATAGTTTATTTGTTTTATTTATATAGATAAGAAGCGGTACGAAGTTCGCTGGGTCAGCTAGTAATATATATAAATTACGTGTCACGTTATTTGTCCACGATGGACTCCTAAACTATTTAACTTGTGTGATAATAATATATTGTGTGATATAAAATTAAATTTAAATTAAAGTGATTTTGATCAAACTTCGTTACTATCTGTAATTTAGTCCAATTTGAAAGATAGGATAGTTTTTTTTGATTAGGATAGTTTATTTGTTTTATTTATATAAAATATAAGTTGGCGGTACGAAGTTCGCCGGGTCAACTAGTATTCTATATTTGTTTATTTATATGTAGGGCATGCAGATAGCTGTCTCATGCTAAGCATCATGTCTCATGTTTCGACTCTACCACCGCTTATAGAAAGAAATTCTACTACTATGAGCCAGCAAGTTGCTCTTTTAATGAAAAGAAATAGTGGTTTATAATTAACAAACGATTGATACATATTATAATTTATAAATGAGTACTTTTTTATATATGGTGATCTCTTTCAATTTCACAAAACGGCAGCGAAACTGTTTGGATATTCCAAGATCTTTAAAAACCTAAATCCACGCGAATAATATGTACCTGATAGAGTACAAACGTACGTTACGTAATTATTATAACCTATAAATACTACGTATACATAAATGCTTGATTATCGCTTCACTCCTTATCGATGTCGATAGTTTCGAAGCACACTCCCTAATGGGCGGCCATTTTATGAGTTTTTTTCTGTAGGTATGCACCCGATTTTTGTAGGTAAGGCACCTCCATGTATTTGCTACCTTCATGATTACTATTACATGCATATTACCCATGAAGGTACCAAATACATATTACCTGATGAGCATAGATATGATAGATGAGATATATGTACTCTGTAGTGTTTTATCTATGGTACTGTGTTTGTGGGCAAGTGCTACGTCAACACTGAACAGTGAACACCAATACCTATTCTGTGGTGAACACCGTGAACACCTGTGGAGTAGGTATCCTCTAATCTGTGACATGTGGAGTGTGGTCATAGACCACGAACACTAGGATGTGATAGACCAGGAACACGAACAGTGTGGTGAACACCACAAAGTACATTGAAGTACATTGAATATAGGGCTTGTGAACACCATTACTATTATTTTAAATTTTGCAAAATATTTTATGAATTTTTTGAATAAAATTATCAGAAATGATTTAATATTCAATATTCATCCAAAAGTACCTACTTCCCACGATCTTCACGTAAGATTAGTGTTTCTATATTTTATAGTTTTGTCGTGTATAAAGTATAATATTTATTAAATTATTAAGTTAATAAAACATATGTAATATTTTTATTTCAAAATCAATAATTTCATTCCGTTCATTTAATTCATTTTATGGATTTAAATTAAAAATTATAGAAAAATGCATGCTCCTATAACTATACTAGAACATTTGTATATATAGTTAATACATGTGTTTCTTTAATTTTTCATTATTAGTGTCTAGTGCTGTTAGTTAGATCAAGTTTGTAGTTCCTATGAAGTCAATAGATGACGTCAATCTACAGGAGAAACAGGCCACAAGTGAAGAAGTCGGCCAAGAAGAGGAAACTGTTACAGCAGACACACAGTTACAGACAGATAATATAGCAGAGGACATGGATGGAGTATCGAAGAAGTCTCAAACTTATTCACCTAACAAACGGGCCAAGTATGGTTAGTAACTTTACAAATTAAAATTTTTACACTTGGGCCTAATCAATTTACTAACTGATAAGTGATATTTTTTACAAGATTCCTATCACCAAATTATTAATGTTAGTAAAAAAAATACTGTGTAAGTTATTGGTTGTGATAATTATTATTATGATAAGATAAACATTACTTTCTTATTTGTTTTTATGTTAATAATAATCTATGTGTTAAGAAATTCCATTTTCACTTTCAGGCTATATTAAATATGTAAGTCTTGCAATATTGACAATTCAAAATGCAGCTTTGGGTTTAAGTATGCGATATGCTCGTACAAGACATGTTGAAATGTTTGCATCAACAGCAGGTAAATATAACATTTTTACAAATGAAAAAGACAAACAATCTAGAACAAAATAAAATGAACCCTTTTCATCATTTTTGTATGTTTTATACTGGATGATGCCTACGACTTTGTCAGCGTGGATTAAGATTTTTTCAATCCCACAGGAACACTGTAATTTTCCTGGATAAAAAATAGCCTATGTTAATCCTAGGTATGAGCTATCTCCATTCCAAATTTCAGCCAAATTGGTTAATTTTTTGTGGAGTGAAAGAGCTACAAACATCCATCCTTACATCCTCACAAACTTTTCACATTTATAATATTAGTAGGATGGTGCACCGTGTACCGTTGCATGTTGCACACATAGATTTGCTAATTTTTAAACTTTTGAAATGCAGATTCATCAACCTTCAAAATAAATATTGTGTGCCTAGCCTAATCTGGGAATAAAATTTCTGAAGTAAATGTTTCTAGTCTTGACTGATGGAAGGCTTGGCCATAGCTAATTACCATCCTTCCAGCAATGATGTGCTGTCAAGTCTAGAGTTCCAATATGATGCTAAGTAGAAATTGATTAGGGATATGGGTTTTAATTAAACTGCAACACCTCTCTCCTTGTTAGCGCCCACCTTCTACTGAATTGTAAGTTACCATCTGTGTGGTATAACAGTTAAGGTCATATTATGTCATCAAAATGGAAAACTACACTAGCGGCACGCTATGATGGCCGGTTTGACACATTACAATAGTGATGTGGAATGTCAATTTATTCTCGAACAAAAAACAATTAAGTTTTGTTTTTGTACCTGATTAAATAGGTTTAATAAAACAAAAATGTATATGTTTATTTAATTTATTTGAACGAACTGAATATTTGAATGAAAATGAATATACATACTTTATATGCACACAAGAAACATATGAATACAAAAGATACCAAAAAAGGTGCCACAAAAGGCCATAATTAATCAGATTCGTCCATACTACTATTTTCACTGTCGTCACTGCTATCATCACCTACATTAATAATTATATGTTCGTTTTCTATAATATTATCTATTTTCACATCTCTTTCATAATCTTCCCTTATTAATTTAACAGTTCTATTCACAACCTTTTCCCAGTCTCCTTTAGTCACATGTTCACAAGCTTCTTCTAATAATTTTAGCATTTTTTTTGTGGTAAATGGGGGTTCTGTATTGTGTCTTGCAGCATATCCCTTAATTTGAGCCCACACCAACTCAATCGCATTATACTCACAATGGTAAGGCGGTAACCGTATAACTCTGTGCCCATGTTCTAATGCTATTTCGTCAATGACGTATCGGATCTTGGTTGGTTTGTTTTCTTTTAAAAGACGTACTAATTCCGCTTTTAACATATTCATGTTTGCATCTACGCCATTTTTACGAAGCCATGCGACGATATCAGCTTTCTTTTGGGATTGGGCAGGTGGCTTGTCAATTTGCATCGAGTGGTATGGGGCGTTGTCCATAATTATAATAGATGGTTCAGGGAGGCTACACAACATTGAGGTAAACCATTCAGTAAACTTTTCTCCATTCATGTCTTCATGATAGTCTCCAGTGGTTTTTGACGCAAAAGCCATGAGAGAACCTTCGACAAACCCGTTGATGGTTCCGGCGTGACAAATTATAAGTCGCGATCCTTTTCCTACAGGAACTTTGGAAGTAGATGCTGCTGTGTCATCGTTCCAAGAACGGCCTACAGTATGGTTAGCATTAAGCCATGTTTCATCCAAGAACACAACATTTTGCCAATTTTTGATTTCTTTCACTTGCCGTAAAAAAGTATACCTTGCCATCGCTATATCAAATCTTTCCATCAATATTTTGCGTTTGTTACATTTTTTGTATCGAAATCCAATGGTCTTCAAAATCTTCGTTAAAGAACTTTCCCCACCGAAGAATAATCCAGCTTCCTTCAGTGAATGCACCAACTTTTTTCTTGTTGGATACTCCTTCTGTAAATAGTAGCCGTAAACATGTCTTCGGATAGCATCGGCATCAAAGCTATCGATGCCTACGACTGGTTTTGCTCGTTTTCTCTTTTTTGGTGTGTGAAGTTTATTTTCTTCTGTGCCAGTCTCGCCATATTTTTTTTTAGTTATCCGTCTAACAGTTCGTTGTCCAATATTAAGCGCATCAGCTACGCGTTCAACCACTGACGTTATAGGTAAAATTGGCCCTCCATTTTGAGCTTCACGATCGAAATAGTTACGAAGGCGTATTACGAACTCACGTGTCTGACTATTTAGAACAGTTCTCTGCGTACGTTCGGTCATCTCGACGAAATCCACAACAAAGGGCTTGAACAGAGTCCAAATTAACGAGCAAGGGTCAACAGTAATGCAGTATCAATATTTGAAATCCAAAGCCAGGTCAAAACTATATCACAATCGCATTGCACTGACAGTTTATACTTTTCGAAGCAACGTCAATTCGAAACTGCTTTGTTTTGCATTGAGCATTGACGCGAGTTTGCCGGAGGTAGTAGTTGTGCTAGCCAGCGATCCTATGTGACGATCGTATTAGATTCCATTTTTAAAAATTTTCAATTTAGAAAACCAAATGCCGAGTTGTGGTATATATCATATAAAAATAAAAATTTTACCTTTTGTATGAAACAGCTGATATTTTTTTGCGATTTCAGAGGTTTGTCCACATAGTGAAAATTGTTCATATTCACAAGTACATTCACCCCTTAAATGGTGCAAACTGATTTTTCTACACTTGTATACATTTTAGAAATCAATTTAATAAATAAATTTTGAGTCCTAAACCTAAAACTACATTCGATAAAATTTATGAATCTCTGCACATCACTATCGTCAATAAAGTAATACAATTATTTCCTTCAAAGTCGTTATCAATTAATACGGAACTTCATGAGCGGACAAACGTCAAACCGGCCATCATAGCGTGCCGCTAGTTTACATATTATTAGATATTGCTTGCTAAATTAACCTTGTCTTTTGTAATTTCAGCTGTAGTGATGGCAGAAGTATTAAAGTTAGCTATATGTCTTATTCTTGTCATGAATGAATCAGGAAGTATTAAAAATGGAGCTCGAACATTGTACAGTACAGTTGTATTAAATATTAAGGATACTCTTCGTGTTTGTGTACCATCATTTTTGTATGTTATACAAAACAATTTACTTTATGTCTCTGCTTCCAATTTAGATGCGGCCACATATCAGGTATTTTCTCCCATTTGTCATTATTAATATTAGTTTTTTATATTTCTTTCTTAATCTATACATATAATAAAACTGTAACTGGAAGATTTCTGTACATTTAATATATTTTGAAAATTTTAATTGGGGGATGCTTTACTATCGATACTGAGCCCAAAACAGATTTTTATTTAATTTTTGTCTGTTTGTCTGTTTGTTTGTCCTTCTTTCACGTAAAAACTACCGCACAGATTTCTACAAAATTTTATACCGTGGTAGCTTATTACTCGGGTCAACATCTAGGCTACTTTTTATCCCGGAAAATCAAGGAGTTCCCGAGGGACTTTAAAAACTAAATCCACGCGGACAAAGTCGCGGGCATCAGCTAGTGTATTATTAAGAATGAGGCCACCTGGTGCATTGCAGTATCACTACTCACACTCCAATTCACAGATGCATGTTTTACATAAAAAAAGATCTGGATTCTAAAATTACATGAACCATGATTTATTATGATAAATATTATTTTTTTTAATGTTAATTAGTTTTTTATGTATAATTTATATATTTTAAATATTTCTTGCAGGTTACATATCAACTTAAGTTACTTACAACTGCATTTTTTGCTGTGTTAGTTTTAAAGAGAAGTTTGAAAAAATGGCAATGGGGTGCTTTGGGGTTGTTGGTGGCAGGTGTTGCATTAGTGCAGCTGTCCTCTACAGAAGTGAAAAGTACAAGTTCGGCTAACTTAGACAAGCAATCTAAGCTGCTTGGTTTTGGAGCAGCTCTAGCAGCCTGCTTTATATCTGGATTTGCAGGCATTTATTTTGAAAAAGTCCTCAAGGAATCTGACATATCAGTAAGTTTTGATTGTTCATTTCTTAGGTAAATCACAGTACTTAAAATGATTTGGGCCAGCTACATTTCATTAGAGTGTCTGTTAGAAAATTGTCTTTTTATGCACAATCAAGCATCAGAAAGGGATGTAAGACCTGACATAATGCAGATGGTTTGCAGGGTCTAATAAAAAATTTATGAGCAAAGTATGCTTGAATTTTGTCTGACAGAAAATGATAAATTGCTGGTAGCCTTATGTGAAAAAAAATAAAACACTGTGTGAATACATGTTTCTTGATTACAGGTATGGATGAGAAATGTGCAGTTAAGTTTAGCATCTATTCCATTTGGAATAATTACACATGTTATTACAAATGGTACCATTACAGATTTGATGAAAGGCTTTGATGGCTTTGTGTGGTACTTGGTGGTTCTACAGGCAGCTGGTGGCCTTATTGTTGCAGTAGTAGTTAAATATGCTGATAATATCTTAAAAGGATTCGCGACATCGGTAGCTATCGTAATCTCATGTATAGCTTCAATATACATATTTGATTTTCATTTGACATTGCAGTTTGCTGCAGGCACTGGATTTGTCATAGGTTCTATCTTCCTATATGGCTATGTGCCCAAGAAACGAGAAACTCGAACATCATTAAGTGTATGATCATTTTATTAATTTTGTTGTAAATAAAATTTGCCAGTAGTGTACTTATATTATTATTAAGTATTGAAAGTATTTTTATACTCCAAGGGTAACTATCTAATTAATAAATATTATGTATTATTTTTATGATCTTGAATGTATTCGTTATACATAATGCATATTATTTCCTTTTTTTTGTATTTTTTATACAATTTAAGATATTACTTTAATATATTCAATGTATTTTTACAATTTGTTAGTTTCATTGTTCTCCAGTTTAAATTTTATTAATTTTTAGTGGAATAATAATATACTCTAATGAGAAGGCTGTCACTACATGTAGGTATGCAAGAGTATTTTCATCCACTATTGCTAATTGTACCATATTTATTTGCCTCATTATGTAAAAATCACATAGCAAGAAGAAATCAAATTGAGGGGTGGAGTCCACTGTTTCGAACATGAGCCTGTTGTGGCTGAATTTCAAATCTAAAATAATTTTTCAGGTCATTCTCCTTACTGAGCAAAAGTATATTGTCTATAACTGTATTTCTTAACTGTAGGTTTTCTTTTATTAAATAAAATAACTGCATTCACTCGGATGCTGTATTTTAATTTTATTATAAATAAAAATGAATGTTGGTAAGCGCATAACTCAAGAATGGATGGACCAATTCGGTTAATTTATTTTTTTGTGTGTTCATTAAGTTCCACGGAAGGTTTTTATACAAAAACAAAAAACTAAATTCACGCGGACGAAGTCGCGGGCATCAGCTAGTTTTATTATATTATTATGTAATAATAGATATTATGGTAATGCTTTATTTGGTATTGGCATGAACTTCTATCCAGGTATTACTAAGTGGTTGTTCTAAATATCTTTCATTTTATTCTAGGTTATGTGGTATTGCAAACAAGCTGGATTTATATGTGGTATTCGACAGCGCTCAGTAGTTTAGGTCAAGTGAGGCATGGCAGTATGTATAGTTTTATTAATAACTAGCTGATGCCCGCGACTTCGTCCGCGTGGATTTAGTTTTTAAAATCCCTCGGGAACACTTTGATTTTCCGGGATAAAAGTAGCCTATGTCACTCTCCAGGTCCTCAATTATACCCATGTAAAAAAATCACGTAGATCCGTGGCTCTGTTGCGGCGTGATTGAAGGACAAACCAATAAACAAACACACTTTCGCTTTTATAATATTAGTAATTATGATTAGGATATTAAATTACATAGGAAAACACTGTAATATTACGTCCATACGATGTATTACATCCATACCTACTATGTAGTATGTAGGTATAATGATCGTTTGGCAAAATCTGACGCCTTTGGAGTAGTTTGACTTTGACAAAATAGTATCCACGATGGCTATATACGATAAATTACGCATACCAGCTTAAGATGAGCCGTTAATTCAAAGTATCCTGTAGATTCCGGGGTTCAAGTTATTTGGACCTATACTGAAGATTGTGATGTCTATAATTTCTGAACTACGAAATTGAAGACCTTGAAATAATTACAGGACAATCTCTAAAGAACCTGCTTTCTAACAAAAAAAGAATGGATTAAATCGGAATACGCCTTAATGAATTACAGCGAAATACACATTTTGACTTTCATCCCCTCTCCCAAGGGAACCGTGCTGAATTTCGGAATAAAAAGTATCCTATATTATACCTCGTAGTATTAACTTAAATCGTGCCAAGTTTCATTTAAATCCGTCCAGTAGTTTCGGCGTGATGCGCGGCCAAGATACAGACAGACAGACAGACAGACAGACAAAAAATTAAAAAAAAATTGTTTTGGCTTCAGTATCGATTATAGAGTGCCCTCAAACAAAAATTTTCAAAATATCTTCAATGTACAGAATTGGACCTGTTACAGTTTTATTATATTATAGATATGAAATAGGTACAATTATAATAATTTGTTAATGTCTATAATTTTGAATGTACAACTAATTAAAACGAATTAATAATCTTTCTTTTCCTCATTTGATTCAACCAGTTCTCCAATTGCTGTTGGGCAGTTAATGGGTTCCTTTTATAATAATCTTCAGGTGGTTTTCCTTCTTCTAAGCGTACAAAGTAATGACTGTATTGGTATCGAACTTCACCCAATCGAGCTCTAGCATGTCTTCTTATCCCTTTGATATGCATACCTTTACCTGAGATTGATTCAGCTGCAATAATAATTTATTTATTTAAGTACATAATCTATTCAAATAAATAAAATTGAAGTGTCTGTATTGTATGTCAAAATAACAGCTTTTTCTAAAGGCCTAGTGTCTGTCTTATGGATAGTAGATACCTCCTCAATTCTGATGCTGCAGAGGTTCTGCCCATGCGTAAGAAGTTGTGGTCATCAGCTAATAAAAAATATATACAGACTTAAAATTATTTATATACACCAACACACCAAATTTATCTTTTATAAGATAAATTTGTTGTGGTGTTGTCTTTAGAAGTTGGGTTAAGTTAGTAAAGCAAGCTACAGCATAAGTACTGCTTGTACATGATTGAGACATGTGAGTTTAGAATCCCTACAAGACTTGTCCATGTATGTGAACATCAATTTTAAATAAATTTACCTATCCAAAGATTGCTTTTAAATTCAACATTATGTTCTTTAACTGCCAGATCTTGTGCTTCCAGGATTGTCTCTTTCACAAAAACTGCTCCTTTTTTATTAATAAAACTGAGTTGTTTCACAGCTTCATCTACAGTCATTCCTCTGACAAAGGATGCTATATACCAAAGTTTTTCTGGACTGTATTTGATGTTTGTTTTCTGATGACATACATACTGCAATAAATAAAAAGTAGATTAATCTCTCCAGGGTTAATTAAATTTTCGTTCTTGGCGTGCAGTAGCACCAAATAGGCACATTTTACTTGCCAGCTTTAAATTTTGATAAATGGCAGGTTTTTATTTTTAATAATTAATATGGCTAGGATCTACCTAGAACAATATTAAAGTTAGTACACATAAGTACATAAATATTCACAGCTTAATATTATTGCGTTTAATATATTAACATAAAAATTTACAGTATGGACTAAACACAGGCATCTCTCTTCACAAAGTCACAAACATGGACCCTCCAACAAGGCTGATAGTTTTGACTAAAAGAATATTATGTTAAATATGTAATATAATTACAGCAGGCCTGGGGCTTTCATCTATGCCTTGTGGAGGATATATTTTTTTATTGCACTCTAAAAATTTCTTGGGTATTATAGGCTTGGTCCATGCAAAATCCCTCGCTGAAGTGTGAAGGTTATGTTTTAGGTAACATTGAAATTTAGCAAACAGGCAGCTCTTAACACGGTTCATCTTGTAACAAAAACCGCGAACACTTGATAGATTCTAAAAACAAAATTTCATTGCTACTAATTCTCAAAAATTCTACTAATTACTAAGGTTAGCCCAATAGTAGGTAACCAATTTGTAAGGTAAACTTCAATATCATCTTTGACTTGGTCAGTGGTCACTGCGTAGTGTTTCTGTCTTTGGGTCACTGTATCAAAATGGCCCTGAGGGTCTATCGCGTAATTTTTTCTCAGTCCCTAAAGGACTGCATCAATGTCAAAATATGATTTTGGCTGGCCAAAACCATGTTTTGACATTGAAATAGTCCTAAAGCCAGCGATAAAAGTTACGCGATCGCCAGGCTGATTCTGTAACTCAGTTGCTATCAAAAAATGATGGCCACTGACATAATATATTTCTTATCGATTGAAGGTTTGCTACGAAAATGATACTTTTATTTTCATCCAGTTCCATCCATTCAGTGGCTACCATTTTTTTCTGATAACAACTGAGTTACAGAATCAGGGCCCAGGAAAAACAAGATTTAGATGTAGTCGTAACTCCTAACGTACCTAGTGATTACATTCTCTTTGGTAACTCATAGTTATCCAATTCCATAGTTCCTTGAATTCCATTGTGAAGGTAGGAAATACCTACCTACCATGAATGTGAAAGTCCTCTTCCTAACTGTCATGCATGCATGCATGTCGATTTGAAATCGTTTAATCGAAAAATCGATTATTTAGACTAGCGTAAAATCTACATGGTCTAGAATAAAATCTAAATAGTCGCAGGGAGCCGCTTGATCCAGGCGGCGCAAGACCGAGAGCTGTTGAAGTCAATGCAAGAGACCTTTGTCCAGCATTGGACATCTATCGGTTGAAAAAGAAGAAGAAGAAGAAGAAAATATACATCGATTCGATGAATCGATCATAAATCTTTCGTATCGGACTGATTCAAGAAATAGCGATAGACTTCTAGACTTGCTGCGGTATAGTCTAGTATATAGATGTAAAACAACCGGTTTAAAAACCAAAACAAAATTTTGAGGTTTTAAACCTCAAATAAACCGTTTTAAACGGTTGAAAATTCGCCTACAAAAATACGCCGCGGGTAGCTGTCGTATGAAGTGGGAGGGGAAGTCATCGGCAAAGCTTCCGTGGACGGGTTATTAACCTAATACACACACTAGACTTTAGAATACAACACAATGCCGGCCGTCCGTTTTACTTGCGCATGAAAGAGACAACGTTATGTCGTCAAGACCGAAGTTCCTTTGAGAATTTGATCCGGTTACTTACACATGATTGCAATAAATAAATAAATAATTTAACGATATAAATTTTATATTGTTAAGAATACTTACCGCTAAGTACCTATATTAATCATGAACTTAATATACAAACAGGACTGATAACTCGGAAAATTTGTATTTACGAAAATGAACCTTATAACAAGTAGATAAAGTATATTTCCTGCGCGCATATTATAGTAAGTAATAAGTAAATTTCCTTTTTGCTCATTACTCAGTGGCTAATCCGAGCCGAGAGGGATAGTAATAACGGAGGCCGTGTATCTCGTTCTTTCATCTTACCAGCCAAAAAAAATGATTTTGATCAAAGATTTTGGCTCAAAAAACTCAGTTGAGACACTTATGTTTTAATTTTATTTTAACATTTTTAAGTCACCGTATTTAATCGCATTAATTTCGATAGATATATTCCTTAACAAAAAAGAAAATATAAATTTTTATCTAGTCTATTTTTTTCGAGCGGCAGCCCGTTAAAACGTGAACGCTAAGGGTGGAACCACATTTGTGAGGATCGTTTCGGATTTCGCCCATACAGAACTGTCAAATTCCATAGAAACGTGTACGGATCAAATCGGCTTTTCGATGCGTACACGAATGTATGGAAAATGACAGTTTTGTATAGGCAAAATCCGAATCGATCCTCACAAATGTGGTTCCACCCTAAATCTACAACTATGTTGACCATGAATTTTTAAATTCTTGTATTGTGTGATGGGTCGAATACGTACGATGCCGATGCCGATTACGATGGTTCCTTACTCCTTACTTTTGTACTATTATTATCTTTATTTCCTTATATTCATACTTTTTATATTTTTAAATATTTCATTACAAAACTTAAATAAAAAAAAAACATTTAAAAATATAAAAAATACCGGTCCACCGGCCTCGGGAACAGGGTCCAAGCAGCCGGCGGTCAGGGCCCCAGAGAGAGGAACCTCCTGACGATGCGAGCCGTGTCCAGGAGTACAGCCTTCTGGATCTGGCCCTTGACCCAGCTACCCAACGAGAGCCTCGAAAGATGTTGGTCGAGGCTCTTGGCTATAAGACCATTAGCGGTAATGACTATCGGTACAATGATTGCTGAGTCTACATTCCACATGGCGACAACCCCGTGCGCCAAGTCGAGATACTTGGTGAGTTTCTCTTTCTCGGCTTTCACGAGGTTCTCGTCATGCGGGACAGCAACATCAACAATCATTGCACGGCGCTCTGATCGATCTATCACCACTATGTCAGGCTTATTGGCTACAATAGTCCTGTCTGTAATGATAGACCGATCCCAGTACAGTGTGATATGACCATTTTCAAGAACTGGGTCGGGCACATACTTGTAGTACGGTACCTCCGATACCACAAGATTGTATTTCAAGGCAAGTTGCTGGTGGATAATCCTGGCCACTTGGTTATGTCTGTGTAAGTATTCGCCGTTAGCTAGATGAGAACAACCAGAAACAATGTGACGGATAGTTTCTCCAGGACGGCGACATGCCCGACATACGTCTACCGTTCCATCCTTCACAATGTATTTTCTGTAATTGTTCGTCATCATGACCTCGTCCATAATTGCACATACAAACCCTTCGGTTTCCCCAAAGAGGTCACCAAAGCGCAGCCAGGCCACGGACGCTTCAAAGTCAACATCAGGCCCGTGGAGGGCCCGATAAAAGCGTCCGTGAAGCTCCTTACCTTGCCATACAACCCTGCGGTCATTGGTACTGAGCACCACAGGTATGCGCCAGTTCTCGTTATTATTTATATTACAATTTTCATTATTTTAATTTTTCATTTCAAACCAATAGAACCTAAGTGCCCTGCCAAGTGGGCACCTGAATATTTCTGTACAACCCTGACCTAACCTAAGATTTTGGTAAATATACCGATCGTGCGGCAACGGAATAAGGCGCGGGAGGGGAAGTGAGGCTGTATTTATTACTTTGGGTGCCTTTGACCAGCTATTATGATTAATATCTAGAGAAAATTATTAATTTATCACATTATCTACACATGACCAGTCATTATAATATCTAGCAATGTACTCACTATGACTGGACAAATCGATACCTTGTACTATTTGTATTATTTATCTCGTAATCCATCCCTAATCCCTAAGAAATTTTCCATTGCTAATGAAAAACTTCAATAACTGTGTTTATAATAAACTAATTAGTAGGAAGATTGCAAGATTGAATTTGTCTCACATAACGAAAATCTTATTGTCACCCTGTTAGAAAGGGACACACGGCCTCTGTACTAGCTATCTCGCTCGGCTCGCTTTTCAGCTGCGAGTACTCGGTCCTGTTTGTTTACTATGTCCATGATATCAATATCAGTATAAATATCACATTTCACACATAAAAAATCTTTACACAGTTTATAGGTACTCCGATATATACCTACCTCTTTGAGTATATAGTGGGTTATATACTCAAAGACCTACCTCGGTAAAATTAATAAAATGTAGTTATAATTAAGAAAAACATAGTCCTCAACACCAACCGTTTTAAACCGAAAAAAATGGTTTATTTCGGTTTTAAACGGTTTTTTTCGTTTTAAACGGATTGGTTTAATTGGTTTTAAACCGCCTTACATCTTTAGTCTAGTCAATAAGTGCCTTTTTGCTCTTCTCAAAGGATGCCTATGTACAGCCCGTAATAGACAGACGGACGGACGGACATCTGAGGCTGAGTAATAGGGTCCCGTTAGCAACCTTTGGGTACGGAACCCTGAAAAGGTTTGTTAGAGTCTATTCGGGCAACACCGAAGGCAAAAGTTCGAGAGGCCGCTCACCAACCAGATGGTCAGACCAGCTAAGGGACTCCAAGTGCAAATTTCACACAGTTGCAAGACTGGCCTCCGATAGAAGCCGATGGAAGCAGTTAATCCTCACGAGGTTGCAACATTCAACACCAGGACCACGATCTTCAGAAATGAAGGAACGACTGGATTGAGAGATGAGCATAACAAAAAAGGTATTTTTCAGATACGAGGTTGAGAAAGTAAAGCTACCACCGATGTAAATGTAGTTTAATATAATAATTATAGCCTGGCAAAAAAGAGTAGAAATGGAACTAATTTTTTTGTTTCCTGGCAACACACAGTACGGCGCCATTCATTGTTTTGGAAAAGTTTGGAATCATAGATAATACACTATTTTGGAATTCACAAATATTATTAATATTAATTCTGTGATAAATTGTACGAAATACTTGAAAATGAATCGATTAATATAAATTAAACTATCCGCAGTTCAATTCAAGAGGTGATCTTTAAAGTTTATAGTTGTTTTATTTATAGGCGTTCTATTGTGAAATATGAAGCGGGAAATATTTTGTCGGAATTTGACAATATTTTCCGAAAAACCGCTGACATTAAGGTGGAAGACACAGTTCTGCCCGCGAAATTCAAATTTAATTTGGTTTTTCGCAATTATTTGTAAACTAATGCGACAAAGTAGGCTTATGGCATTCTAATTGTGACAATGGCAGTATCATCTTCACAGGTTTATATAAAAATCTTTACTTGAAAGTGTCCAGTTTAAGAAATTAATCAAAATATCGACTAATTTGTGAGTAACTCACGTCCAACTCAGTATTTTGATTAATTTCTTAAACTGGTCACTTTCAAGTAAAGATTTTTATGTAAACCTGTGAAGATGATAATTCTACTGGCGCAATTAGAATGCCATTAGCCTAGTTTGTCGTATTAGTTTACAAATTGCGAAAAACCAAATTAAATTTAAATTTCGCGGGCAGACTCGTATAATCATCCTCTTCCCCCCGGACCTCGTTAACGAGCAGACGTGCCGTACAAGCTTTGTCAATATTACTTTCAAATAAATAATAAAACATTTCAAATTTTAATATTACGATAAAAAGTGAGTAAAATTCGGAGTGCATAAATAGTGAGGAGTCAAGATGAGCAGAAGCAGACATCTCTGAACAGTGCCCCGTCTAGCAGCGCAGCCATCTTGTCTGGTGGCGTCACAGGGTACGCAAGCACTGCTGAGCACTGCCCAAATCGCAACTACATCGAGTACTTGTACTGCACTCCGCAGCCATCTTTGCTGAAGGCGGTGAAGCTGCGCAAGCGCCGCCCTCAACTCCGCGACGCCATTGAATAGTTTGCTGAGCGTACCTCTAGTAAATTTTGTTGCCCTGGTACTGTGATGCCATAGATATATAAAAAATAGATAAACTATTCTGGTCTACTTAAATTACGGATATTGAAAGATTTTTCTGTGATTCTGATGCCCTGGTACTGTGATGCCATAGGTATATAAAAAAAATCGTTAACTACTGGTCGACCGAGCGAAGCGAAGGTCTCTGAGTTTACTAGAGCGACTTGCACTTGTCCGTCCGTCCGTCTGTCACAGCCTTATAACTTCTGAATTACTGAACGTAATTACTTCAATTTTAGATATGATATGTAAACCGATGGCCTCCAGCCGAAAATGGCTTAAAAAGTTATAAAAATCTTTATTTCAGGGGGGCTCCCATACGAAATGGGGGCTTTCAAAGTGGAGATTGTATTCGAGGCTAGATTTCTAAAACCACTTTGTTTTAAAACTTGAAACTTACACATAATTTGAGTTATATTCTGTATTTGAACAACAAATATTAAGATTAGATAAATATTATAAAGAAACGAAATTATTTGAGTTTTAATGGGCATCAATGTTTTTAACAAAATTTCACTATCCTGTTACTAGATGGCGCTGTCTTTAATATTGTAAATATGCATCCCATCCACGAAAGCAGATGACGATTGACGTCATCAGATTCGGCGCGTTTTAATTACAATATAATATAGTTAAAACTACCTTATGGGAATTATGGGATACCGCGAGGTCTCAGTTCGGGGCGAACCACTAGTCTACCTAAATTACTGAAAGATTTTCCTCCGATATTCGACAACTCTTCGAAGCTATAAACTCCTGGTAAAGAGATCACTGAGAAAGTATACAGGTTGCTTCTTTATTTTTACCACAACATTGGTTCTCTAAAATGTCACGTTTGGTTACACCTGAGAAATGTATGTCTGACCCCAACTTAAATAAGGATAGCTCATATGAGACGGCACATACTTCTGACAATCCAAGATACAAGCGTAAAAGACGCGAATCTTTTAATCCGGAATTCGATGCTTTTAAAGAGGAAATTAAGGAGCTTATCGAATCATGGATGAAACAGCATGACAATCGATTAAGCCAAATATCAACTACACTGGGAGATATACAGAAAACTAACTCTGAGATAGAAGCATCCATCTCGTTCCTAAACACACAGTATGAAGAAATTAGGGGCAGAGTAGAAATGATAGAAACTGAAAAGATAAAACAGCAAGAGCATATTCTTATACTAGAGGAAAAAATTGAAGAACTTCAAAGAAATTCCCGTAAGACTTCTTTAGAATTACGTAACGTCCCTAGCACAAAAATGGAAAGTAGAGAGGACTTAACAAAATCTTTTTTGAAGCTCGCTAAAACAAGCAATGTCGAAATAAACCAAAATGATATCCGCGACATTTACCGGGTAAAAGGCATCCAAAACACAAATAGTCCCATAGTGATTGAGGTAGCATCAGTCTCACTTAAAACAGACTTGCTCAAAGCCACCAGGGCACACAACAGGAAGAACAAAAACAACAAGTTAAATGCCTCACATCTCGGATACGACAACATCACATCACCTATATACCTGGTGGAACAACTCACAAGTAAAGCAAACAGACTTTACTTTCTGGCCAGAGGACTCATCAAAACGAACTCGCACCGTTTCTGCTGGACTGCTAATGGGAAGGTGTTTATACGAAAGGATGAAAACTCCCCTATAATACGTATCACTAACGAAACACAAATTCAAAAGCTGGGAAGTGAAGCATGACTATTTTTAAGAACTATTCTAGATTTAGATTGTTTAAGTTTTTACGTACACATTCAATACATAATCATAAAAAATACATTCACACACAAAAACAAATATTATCATTATAAAACAGTACACTACAGTTACCTCATAAATGGTACTACTGCGTCTTTATGGCTATGCTTTTATTTCACTACGACTGTATTAAGCACTACAAATACAATTACTATACGTAAAACGACCAATCATAGTATACCGATTAACAGTTAATAACAATAAGTTACTCCCTATGGAAGAAATAGACTCATTACAAATTGCTCAGTGTGTAGTATGTAACCCAGAAGATTGCAAACAGTATATCAATAACAACACAATCCGAAATCCACATTTAAATATTATAACGCAAAACATCAGAAGCATCTATAAAAACTTTGACGACTTCGAGATTTTATTAACATCGCTTCATATTGTTTGTGAGATTTTAATTCTAACAGAATGTCGTATTATACCACAAAAACCTATGCCTACAATTGAACACTATGATATATACAGTAGCAAAAATAACATTAACCAAAACGGAGGTATTGCAATATATAAAAAAAACTCGTTAAGCCTAATTAAAGTTGAAGAAAAACTCTTAGTTGATGCTACATGTATGTCAATATGTATTGGTGACCACACTGTAGTGTTAGCGATATATCGCTCACCATCTTTTAAAATAGCTGATGATTTTGTTGAATCTCTACATAATTTAGTAAATACATATAAAAGCTACAATAATATTATAATCACTGGTGACATAAATATAAACATAGCAATAGATAGTACAGATAGGAACAGGCACACTTACTTGACAGCACTGGCTGAACATGGTATTCTTTCAGGACATACCTATCCCACCAGAGGAACAAACTGCCTCGATCATGCTATGGTGCGATCACTAAATAGATTAAAAGTTGTAGTTTTGAACTCATCCGTTACTGACCATCAAGCTGTTTTAATATCACTACAAACTAAAACTACAAATAAAGATAAGAATAAAAATAAAATCATACCTAAATTAAACCTGGATTCAGCTTTAAAACAACTTGAAAAAGCAAATTTCCACAATCTTTATCTAATGGATAAACCTAACAATATCGCTAATACTTTGGTAAAGGAACTCAATAAGATTATCCAAGAGAATACTACAACATTAAAGATACCCAAAAAGCAGCGAAATTTAAAACCATGGATTACCCCTGGATTACTCAAATGTATTTGGAATAGAAACTGTATGCAATATAAACTCAAGAAAAACCCGGACAATCCTATACTTAAAACTACATACATTCGTTATAGAAACTTTTGCAACAACTTGCTAAAAAAATTAAAAGAAGCTATGAACGCACTGAGATTGAAAAATCAATTAAAAATCCCTTTGAATTATGGAAAAATATTAAGTCGGTTACTAATATATCTAAAGTCAAAAAGCATAGTACTGAGTTATTGAATATTAAATCTACGGAAAATGAATCATTGAGTTTAATAAATGAATACTTTTCTAATGTGGGTAAACAACTGGCAGAAAATAAACTAAGTAATTATTCAGTAAATAAAACACCACCTAAATCTACATTTACATCTCCGCTAAAATCTTTTGGCTTTATTGGTACTGATGAAATTGAAGTTAATTCTTTTATTATGAGCTTAAAAATTAACAGTGCTGGTGGTTGGGATAGTATACCTACTAAATTTGTAAAATGTGCAAAACATATTCTTGTCCCTATACTTACCTTCCTTTATAACTCCTGTCTCGAACAAGGAATATTTCCTGATGCTTTCAAATTGTCTATAATTCATCCTATACATAAAAGTGGAAGCAAAAACGCAGTAGAGAATTATAGGCCAATATCTCTGTTGCCGGTACTATCCAAAATTTTTGAGAAAATCATAAATAAAAGACTTAATATATACTTACAAGAATGTAAAATTCTTGCTGGTTCTCAATATGGATTCAGGAAAGGAATATCTACCGAAGATGCTGTTATTGACCTTATAAATGCTATTGTTGGGAGACTTGACCAGGGCCAGAAATGCATTGGAGTATTTCTGGACCTGGCCAGGGCTTTTGACACCGTTAGTATTCCTTTACTGTTAGATAAACTGGATAGGATCGGTATCAGAGGTACACCATTGCAACTGTTTGAAAGTTACCTTACAAATAGAAGGCAAAAGGTATGAATTGGTGATGCCGAAGCCAAGAAACAGCGGTTACGTATGGTGTACCTCAAGGTAGTGTTCTGGGACCTACCTTGTTCTTGATATTCATAAATGAACTATTACTAATAAATCTGGATAAATGTAAGGTCTATTCCTATGCAGATGACACTGCCTTAAACTTCTATGGTGATACTTGGGAAGAAGTAAAACATAATGCTGAAAAAGGCATAAGTTATGTAGTTAATTGGCTAAATAATAACGTGCTCACGTTAAATATATCTAAAACCAAATTTATGACCTTTTCGATTAGAACTCCAACACAACCTCCTGCTGACTTTACTATAAAATGTCATTCCTGTCGCTATTACCTAGACGACTTCTGTGATTGTCCTAACATTAATAAAGTGACAGAGTATAAATACTTAGGAGTGATAATAGATCAACATCTAAATTGGTATAAACAAATAAATAGCCTAATGAACAGAACTAGAAATCTTATATGGATCTTTAAAAAACTTCGCCACGTTGTACCATCTGCATTATTAAAAGCTATATATATCGCACTAGGACAGTCAAATTTGATGTATTGCATTCCTGCATGGGGTGCTGCATGTAAGACACAACTTATACAGTTAGAAAGAGCTCAAAGGTCCCTTCTGAAGGTAATGTATTTCAGACCGTACAGATACCCAACACATAGTTTATACACTACAGCTAAAATACTAACTATAAGACAACTATACATTTTGCAAACAATAGTTCGGGTGCACCGTACGACACCATACAACAGATCGCTTCAAAATAAGCGACGTGACTATGCGGTCATAAAGACATTCCCCTGTAATACTAAATTTGCAAGCAGACAGTTCAAGACTAAAGCGCCCTATTTATATAACTAGTAGGGCGCGTGGGTGCGCGGCCCGCAAGCGGACCGCGGTTTTTCTATCGTCAAGTGGACTTTCAGGTCCTGATCATTTTCTTTCAAATAACCACTCTTCCATCTTTTATTCTCCGAGATAGATGTCGATGAAATTGGTATGGCCGCCATCTTGAATCCGCTATTTCGATTTTTTTTTCAGCTCATTAACAATTGGATGAGGTTTCGAGTATTTTTTGTTTGAGCACCTCCCACCTATCTTCAATACCCTGGCCGTGCTCCTCACCCACCTTCCAAACCCTCGATCATCATATCTCATCATTTGTTAGTATAAGGATTCTTCCATATAAACAAATTTTGAAAAGGAACCCCATCAAAGTCTTGCATAGTTCCCAACTTCTAGTCTCTTCAATATTCGCCATATATTTTGTATGGGGAAGAATAAATTCCGCCATCTTGAATTTTTTTCTGTTCATCGAGTAGACCTTTAGGTCCTGATCATCTTTCGCTAAGAAACCACTCTTCCATCTTTTATCCTCTCCGAGATAGACACCGACGAAGTTTGTATGGCCGCCATATTTTTTCCCTCATTTTGGATTTTTTTTCAGCTCACTGCCAATTGGATGAGGTTTCAAATGACATTTGTTCGAGCACCCCCTACCTATCTTTAATAACCTGGCCGTGCTCCTCACCCGTCTCCGAAATCCTCAATCATCCAGCTCTCTCCATATTTTTCCTCCGAATGAATTTTTTTCTCTATACGAATCCATCGGTGAAAAAAAATTTTTTCATACAAAATTTTACAGGAGAGGTGATCAATGAGTGAGTCAGTCAGCACGAGCAGCTATATATATATTAACTAGTAGGGCGCGTGGGTGCGCGGCCCGCAAGCGGACCGCGTATTTTCTACTCGTCAAGTAGACTTTCAGGTCCTGATCATTTCTATCAAAAACCACTCTTCCATCTTTTATATTCTCTGAGAAAGACACCTTTGAAATTTGTATAGCCGCCATCTTGAATCCGCCATTTAAATTTTTTTCATTTCACTGCCAATTGGATGAGGTTTCGAGTATTTTTTGTTTGAGCAGCCCCCACCTATCTTGAATACCCTGGCCATGCTCCTCACCCATCTTCCAAATCCTCGATCAGCATTACTTTCCATATTTTTCTCCGAATCATTAGTCAGGATGAGAATTCTTCTATAAAAACATTTGAAAAGCAACCTTCGTCTTGCATAGTTTGTATGGAAATAAAAATCCGCCATCTTGGTTTTTTTTCAATTCATCAAATAGACCTTCGGGTCCTGATCATCTTTTGCTAAGAAACCACTCTTCCATCTTTTATACTCCCCGAGATAGACACCAACGAAATTTGTATGGCCGCCATCTTGAATCCGCCATTTTGGAATTTTTTTTAGCTCACTGGCAATTGAATGAGGTTTTGAGTATATTTTGTTTGAGCACCTCCCACCTATCTTCAATACCCTGGCCGTGCTCCTCACCCACCTTCCAAACTCTCGATCATCATATCTCATCATTTGTCAGTATAAGGATTCTTCTTTATAAACAAATTTCGAAATGAAACCGTATCAATAGAAGTTGGGAACAACTTCTAGTCTCTTCAATATTCGCCATATTATATTTTGTATGGAGAAAAAACATTCCGCCATCTTGGATTTTTTTCTATTCATCAAATAGACCTTTGGGCCCTGATCATCTTTTGCCAGGAAACCTCTCTTCCATCTTTTATACTCCCCGAGATAGACACCGAAGAAATTTGTATGGCGGCCATCTTTTTTCCGCCATTTTGAATTTTTTTTCAGCTCACTGCGAATTGGATGAGGTTTCGAGTGACATTTGTTCGAGCACCCCCTACCTATCTTCAATACCCTGGCCGTGCTCTTCACCCGTCTCCGAAATCCTCAATCATCAGCTCTCTCCATATTTTTCCTCCGAATTAATTTTTTTCCTCTATACGAAACCATCAGTGAAAAAAATATTTTTCATACAAAATTTTACAGGAGAGGTGATCAATGAGTCAGTCAGTCAGTGAATCAGTGAATCAGCCCCAGCAGCTATATATATATTAACTAGTAGGGCGCGTGGGTGCGCGGCCTGCAAGCGGACCGCGGTTTTTCTATCGTCAAGTGGACTTTCAGATCCTGTTCATTGTCTGTCAAATAACCACTCTTCCATCTTTTATACTCTCCGAGATAGATATCGATGAAATTGGTATGGCCGCCATCTTGAATCCGCCATTTTGAATTTTTTTCAGCTCATTGCCAATTGGATGAGGTTTCGAGTATTATTTGTTTGACTACCTCCCACCTATCTTCAATACCCTGGCTGTGCTCCTCACCCACCTTCCAAACCCTCGATCATCATATCTCATCAATTGTCAGAATGAGAATTCTTTTATAAAAACAAATTTTGAAAAGGAACCGTATCAAAGTCTTGCATAGTTCTCAGCTTCTAGTCTATTCAATATTCGCCATATATTTTGTATGGAGAAAAAAAAATCCGCCATCTTGATTTTTTTTCTGTTCATCAAGTAGACCTTCGGGTCTTGATCATCTTTTGCCAAGAACCCACTCTTCCATCTTTTATACTCTCCGAGATAGACACCGACGAAATTTGTATGGCCGCCATCTTGAATCCGCCATTTTGGAATTTTTTTTCAACCCACTGGCAATTGGATGAGGTTTCGAGTGACTTTTGTTGGAGCACACCCCACCCATCTTCAATACCCTTGCTGTGCTCCTCACCCGTCTCCGAAATCCTCAATCATCAGCTCTCTCCATATTTTTCCTCCGAATGAATTTTTGTCCTCTATACGAAACCATCAGTGAAAAAAAAATTTTTCATACAAAATTTTACAGGAGAGGTGATCAATGAGTGAGTGAATCAGTCAGTCAATCAGCCCCAGCAGCTATATATATATTAACTAGTAGGGCGCGTGGGTGCGCGGCCCGCAAGCGGACCGCGGTTTTTCTATCGTCAAGTGGACTTTCAGGTCCTGATCATTTTCTATCAAATAACCACTCTTCCATCTTTTATACTCTCCGAGATAGATGCCTATGAAATTGTTATGGCCGCCATCTTGAATCCGCCATTTTGAATTTTTTTTCACCTCATTGCCAATTGGATGAGGTTTCGAGTATTTTTTGTTTGAGCACCTCCCACCTATCTTCAATACCCTGCCCGTGCTCCTCGCCCACCTTCCAAACCCTCGATCATCATAACTCATCATTTGTCAGAATGAGAATTCTTGTATAAAAACATATTTTGAAAAGGAACCGTATCAAAGTCTTGCATAGTTCTCAGCTTCTAGTCTATTCAATATTCGCCATATATTTTGTATGGAGAAAAAAAAAATCCGCCATCTTGGATTTTTTTCTATTCATCAAATAGACCTTTGGGTCCTGATCATCTTTTGCCAAGAAACCACTCTTCCATCTTCTATACTCCCCGAGATAGACACCGACGAAATTTGTATGGCGGCCATCTTTTTTCCGCCATTTTGAATTTTTTTTCAGCTCACTGCGAATTGGATGAGGTTTCGAGTGACTTTTGTTCGAGCACACCCCACCTATCTTCAATACCCTGGCCGTGCTCCTCACCCGTCTCCGAAATCCTCAATCATCAGCTCTCTCCATATTTTTCCTCCGAATGAATTTTTTTCCTCTATACGAAACCATCAGTGAAAAAAAATTTTGTCATACAAAATTTTACAGGAGAGGTGATCAATGAGTCAGTGAATCAGTGAATCAGTCAATCAGCCCCAGCAGCTATATATATATTAACTAGTAGGGCGCGTGGGTGCGCGGCCCGCAAGCGGACCGCGGTTTTTCTACTCGGCAAGTAGACTTTTAGGTCTTGATCATTTTCTATCAAAAAACCACTCTTCCATCTTTTATACTCTCCGAGATAGACACCGTCGAAGTTTGTATGGCCGCCATCTTGAATCCGCCATTTTGGATTTTTTTCAGCTCACTGCCAATTGGATGAGGTTCCGAGTGACTTTTGTTCGAGCACCCCCACCCATCTTCATTACCATGGCCGTGCTCCTCACCCACCTTCCAAACCCTCGATCAACATATGTCATCATTTGTCATAATGAAAATTCTTCAATAAAAACAAATCTTGAAAAGGAACCGTATCAAAGTCTTGCATGATTCCCGGCTTCTAGTCTCTTCAATATTCGCCATATATTTTGTATGAAGAAAAAAAAATTCCGCCATTTTGGATTTTTTTTTCTATTCATCAAATAGACCTTTGGGTCCTGATCATCTTTTGCCAAGAAACCACTCTTCCATCTTTTATACTCCCCGAGATAGACACCGACGAAATTTGTATGGCGGCCATCTTTTTTCCGCCATTTTGAATTTATTTTCAGCTCAGTGCGAATTGGATGAAGTTTCGAGTGACATTTGTTCGAGCACCCCCAACCTATCTTCAATACCCTGGTCGTGCTCCTCGCCCGTCTCCGAAATCCTCAATCATCAGCTATCTCCATAATTTTCTTCCGAATGAATTTTTGTCCTCTATACGAAACCATGGGTGGAAAAAAATTTTTTCATACAAAATTTTACAGGAGAGGTGATCAATCAGTCAGTGAATCAGTGAATCAGCACGAACAGCTATATATATATTAATAAGATAAATAAAATTCTTAATATACATAACATGAAGTTTGTCGAATGTAAACAAAAATTGATTAAATGGTTAAATAACTTAAACTATAATGAAACAGAAAACCTTTTACAATTGCAATATTAAATAATTGTTTTTAATTCTACACTTTTTTAACTTACCCTCATGTAGTGCCTACATTAATTTATTAATTTTTATTTTAGATATAATTATACCCCCGCGTTTATAGAATATGTAAGAAATTACTCCAAATTGTTTAGAAACGTGTGCATACAAGCAAAGTCACTTCACATAAAACAAAAAATTGTCAATTCAGATAATAAAATAAAAGCAGTATGGGACATTATTGGTGATGAAATGGGTAAGAACAAGATGCATTATAATAAACTGGAGCTTAAACTTAATAACCTTGTAATTGACTCCGATATAGAAATTGCAAATACATTTGAGAACTTTTTCAAAAATATACCAGTAACCACGACCAGTTCTCTAAATTCCTCGCCAACAGAAGCCTATAATCTTCTAAGAAGCAATGTCTCTGAGTGCAATAAACTATTTAGGTTTGAACACGTTACCCCATATGATATTATCAAAACATTTAAATCATTGCAAAATAAAAAAACAGGAGATCTATGGGGAATATCAGTTAAATTAATTCACAATATCATTGATATTATTGTGCCTTATCTTGCTTTAATTTTTAATAAATCTGTAGATACTGGATCTTTTCCAGACCTAATGAAATGTAGCAAATTAATACCTCTTTATAAATCGGGAAGCAAATTTGACCCGAATAACTACAGACCAATTTCAATTTTGCCAACTCTCAGCAAGATTTTCGAAAAAATAATGTTCAACCAACTGCTTCTACACTTTAACTTAAATAAACTTCTTCACCCTGAGCAATACGGTTTTACTAAGGGTCGATCAACAACCGATGCAGCCGCAACGCTGTTACAACACATTTTCGATGCATGGAATAACTCACAGAATGCCATTGGTATTTTTTGTGATTTATCAAAAGCCTTCGACTGCGTTGATCACAAGACCCTCTTACTTAAACTGAGCCACTATGGTATTAAAGATATTGCACTTAGCCTCATTGCGTCTTATCTAAGGGATCGTGTTCAAAGAGTGTGTGTCAATGATGTAAAATCATCCGGATCAGCCTCAGTAATGGGTGTACCCCAGGGTTCTATTCTAGGTCCATTCATGTTTTTGATTTACATAAACGATTTACCATATTTTGTCCAAAATACTTGCGATATTGTACTATTTGCTGATGATACGTCTTTGATTTTCAAAGTCGATAGGAAAAAAGACAATTTTGACGATGTAAATAATGCATTATCTCAAGTTTCTGAATGGTTTACGGCAAATAATCTACTTTTAAATGCTAAAAAAACAAAGTGTGTTGAGTTTTTATTGCCTAACACCAGAACTGTCAGTAAAAATTTAAAGATAAGTAATGAATCCTTGAAAACAGAGGACTCCACAGTGTTCTTGGGATTAACCCTGGACTCAAAGCTGCAATGGGGCACCCATATAGCAGTACTTGCTGGCAATCTCAGCTCTGCTGCTTACGCTGTTAGGAAGATTTGACAGATAACTGACATAGAAACTGCAAAAATTGTTTATTTTGCATATTTCCATAGTATTATGTCATACGGAATCTTAGTATGGGGTAAAGCGGCCGATATTGGAAAATTTTTTGTATTGCAGAAGAGGGCGATTCGCGCAATCTATAATTTAAAGCCGCGGGATTCGCTTCGAGAAAAATTTAAAGAAATAGGCATTCTTACAGTAGCTTCACAATATATTTATAACAATATAATATTTGTCAGACAAAACATTGTGAATTACAAAAAAAAGGGTGAATTACGAGATAGGCAGGTTAGAGATCCAAATAGGCTCGTGATCCCTCGACTGCGCCTCAAGAGGGTCCGAAAGACATTTGTGGGAATGGGCGTGACGTTCTATAATAAAATTCCACAGTCGATCTTGGACTTGCCTTTACACAAGTTTAAGAAATCGATTAAAACTACGCTCATGAAAAAAGCATATTATACGATTGAAGACTATATAAATGACAAAAAAGCGTGGATGTAATTCGTTCCAGCGATTCATGAGACAGTAGGTAATGATTAACCTGTATAATTGTATATCAAAATAATTCTATTCTATTCAGAGTTTCCACTTTATTTGTGTACAAGTCATATTTTAAAATGAGTATTTGATTTGAATATTAGTTTCAATTCGATGCCTTAGGATGGGTAGCCTAAGTATGTCACACTCTCTTTAACATTTCTGCGGTGGTGTCGTGTGATGCGGGTTGTTGCGTTCCCTAAAATATGGTTGAGCGAAGCAATGGCTGGGTCATGCGTCATGCTCGTGAACGGGTGCCACCAGCGGCAATGGGGCTACTTTCTGTCTGCCCGTCTTGACATGTGTTGAATTATAATTAGAAATAATTACGTATGCTTTTGTGGACCTTTCCCTCATTGTGGAAACTCTGCATACATAGAATATATGTTAAGTATATTGTAAAAGTATTTTGAAAAGAGCAACTGCCGAGTTTCTTGCTGGTTCTTCTCGGCAGGAACGGCATTCCGAACCAGTGGTAGACTCATTGACGATTTAAAAGTACTTGTAAAAGTTTATTTGAATAAAAAACATTTCTATTCTATTCTATTCTATTACATTATTTCAAACACAATCACACGCGCACGCTACCCACACACACACACACACACACACACACACACACACACACACACACACACACACACACACACACACACACAAACACACACACACAAACGCACACACACACACACACACACACAAACACACACACACACACACACACACACACACACACACACACACGAACCTTACTACCTAAATATTTGTATTGTTTTAATTTTTTCTTTACTATTTCGTTAGTACCTATATAATAACGTAATAACGTAAGCGACGGAGGAAGAGCAGGAATCCCGAGCCACAGGTTTAATTTAACTTAAATCGGGACTCCTGATACTATTGTATACAGAATTTAGTTTTGAAATAAATCATTTTCATTTTCATTTTACATCATACATTACATCATACACACATCAAAAGTGTCTAGGGATCAACATATATTTTTGCAATAACTTTTCTCCTGATTGATATTAATTAAAATTTTCTTTAAGGATTCATCAAATAAAGTGTTTTCGTTTGTCACAGTAACGATAAACCAAGTCACCTTTGCATTAATAAAGAAATTTGCCATTTTCCTAATAAAGGGATTTTTGACATTTGAACCACTAACATTAAAGTTCGAAAACAAGACTGAAATAACAGTTTTCTTTAAAATTTTATTGGGTAACTTAAACAATTAATAATCCGTGTTTCTACCGCGAACACTAACAACACAAGAACATCGGTTTGGCATACTCAAAATGAGTTCATCCAAATCACGCTGTGGAATGGCCGCCCATGTTCGTTGCAACAACAAAAAAAGGTCTTCTTGCCACTGGATACCCTCCATATTCGGCAGAGCTCTTCTCTGTAGCATATCCCATGCATGCTCAATCGGGTTCAAGTCTGGCGACTGAGCAGGCCAGGGCAGGACATTGATGTTAGCTGCGGCGAGAGTCTGTCTTACAACTCTTGCGGTGTGCGGTCGTGCATTATCATGCATTAACTGAAATAAGGGACCGATTTGCACTTGTAGAGGAACGATGACGTCTGATACAATCGTCTCAGCATAAATTTGAGCGTTGAGGTTGCCTCTGATCCAAATCAACTCAGTTCTTCCGCCGATCCAAATACCCGCCCATACCATGATGGTTCCACCACTATAAGGATGGACTTCCTGGCAGGATTTTAATCGCTGTTGGCGTCCAGGGGTTCTCCAGTGTCGTATACGTCTTGTATCCGGTCTCATACCAAAACGAGACTCATCAGAAAAGCACACGAAACGCCACTGTTCTTCTGCCCAATTTCTGTGTTCAAGAGCCCATTGATATCGAATCCTACGATTGTGCATTGCTATAGGTGGTACTCGTAGCGGTCTTCGGGAATGAAGGTTCACTTCATGCAAGCGGTTTCTGACTGTTTGGTCGCTAATTAAGTTCCCTGAAGAGTGATGAAGCCTCACGGCTAACATCATGGCGGTTATTGTTGGAGCTCTTCGAGTTAAGATTTGAATGTATCGGTCTTGTCTCCGTGTGGTGCAGCGATACCGTCCTCCATGGCGCTCAGCCACGGTACCAGTGCTTCGGTAACGTGTCCAAAGTCGACTGATAACACTCTGACTTGTATTCAGAGCTAAAGCCACAGTACGTTGCCGGGAACCAGCTTCTATCATTCCCACGGCTCTGAGCATTTCTTCCCTGCTTAAATGACGTCGCCGCTCCATAATAACGTTGGTTTTAATCAGTAGTAGGGAAACAGTAGCACTAATAATGTCTTCAATGCGTTGTATGTTTTTATAGGGAAAATATTGACAGCTGATTTTCATCTTTTACTCGAATTTGATTGACAGTTCCTGATTCAAATTATGAAATGCACCAAAAAGGATCCATATAAATTTATAAAATCATAAATTTATTACAAAGCCACATCTCAATCTCAAGAAATCCGCATAAAAATGCTTGATCCCTAGACACTTTTGATGTGTGTACATACCCTTAAGGATGATTATACGAGTCTGCCCGCGAAATTTAAATTTAATTTGGTTTTTCGCAATTTGTAAACTAATACGACAAACTAGGCTAATGGCATTCTAATTGCGCCAGTAGAATTATCATCTTCACAGGTTTACATAAAAATCTTTACTTGAAAGTGACCAGTTTACGAAATTAATCAAAATACTGAGTTGGACGTGAGTTACTCACAAATTAGTCGATATTTTGATTAATTTCTTAAACTGGACACTTTCAAGTAAAGATTTTTATATAAACCTGTGAAATGATACTGCCATTGTCACAATTAGAATGCCATAAGCCTACTTTGTCGCATTAGTTTACAAATAATTGCGAAAAACCAAATTAAATTTGAATTTCGCGGGCAGAACTGTGTCTTCCACCTTAATGTCAGCGGTTTTTCGGAAAATATTATCAAATTCCGACAAAATATTTCCCGCTTCAAATTTCACAATAGAACGCCTATAAATAAAACAACTATAAACTTTAAAGATCACCTCTTGAATTGAACTGCGGATAGTTTAATTTATATTAATCTATTCATTTTCAAGTATTTCGTACAATTTATCACAGAATTAATATTAATAATATTTGTGAATTCCAAAATAGTGTATTATCTATGATTCCAAACTTTTCAAAAAACAATGAATGGCGCCGTACTGTGTGTTGCCAGGAAACAAAAAAAATAGTTCCATTTCTACTCTTTTTTGCCAGGCTATAATTATATTAAACTACATTTACATCGGTGGTAGCTTTACTTTCTCAACCTCGTATCTGAAAAATACCTTTTTTGTTATGCTCATCTCTCAATCCAGTCGTTCCTTCATTTCTGAAGATCGTGGTCCTGGTGTTGAATGTTGCAACCTCGTGAGGATTAACTGCTTCCATCGGCTTCTATCGGAGGCCAGTCTTGCAACTGTGTGAAATTTGCACTTGGAGTCCCTTAGCTGGTCTGACCATCTGGTTGGTGAGCGGCCTCTCGAACTTTTGCCTTCGGTGTTGCCCGAATAGACTCTAACAAACCTTTTCAGGGTTCCGTACCCAAAGGTTGCTAACGGGACCCTATTACTCAGCCTCAGATGTCCGTCCGTCCGTCTGTCTATTACGGGCTGTACATAGGCATCCTTTGAGAAGAGCAAAAAGGCACTTATTGACTAGACTAAAGATGTAAGGCGGTTTAAAACCAATTAAACCAATCCGTTTAAAACGAAAAAAACCGTTTAAAACCGAAATAAACCATTTTTTTCGGTTTAAAACGGTTGGTGTTGAGGACTATGTTTTTCTTAATTATAACTACATTTTATTAATTTTACCGAGGTAGGTCTTTGAGTATATAACCCACTATATACTCAAAGAGGTAGGTATATATCGGAGTACCTATAAACTGTGTAAAGATTTTTTATGTGTGAAATGTGATATTTATACTGATATTGATATCATGGACATAGTAAACAAACAGGACCGAGTACTCGCAGCTGATAAGCGAGCCGAGCGAGATAGCTAGTACAGAGGCCGTGTGTCCCTTTCTAACAGGGTGACAATAAGATTTTCGTTATGTGAGACAAATTCAATCTTGCAATCTTCCTACTAATTAGTTTATTATAAACACAGTTATTGAAGTTTTTCATTAGCAATGGAAAATTTCTTAGGGATTAGGGATGGATTACGAGATAAATAATACAAATAGTACAAGGTATCGATTTGTCCAGTCATAGTGAGTACATTGCTAGATATTATAATGACTGGTCATGTGTAGATAATGTGATAAATTAATAATTTTCTCTAGATATTAATCATAATAGCTGGTCAAAGGCACCCAAAGTAATAAATACAGCCTCACTTCCCCTCCCGCGCCTTATTCCGTTGCCGCACGATCGGTATATTTACCAAAATCTTAGGTTAGGTCAGGGTTGTACAGAAATATTCAGGTGCCCACTTGGCAGGGCACTTAGGTTCTATTGGTTTGAAATGAAAAATTAAAATAATGAAAATTGTAATATAAATAATAACGAGAACTGGCGCATACCTGTGGTGCTCAGTACCAATGACCGCAGGGTTGTATGGCAAGGTAAGGAGCTTCACGGACGCTTTTATCGGGCCCTCCACGGGCCTGATGTTGACTTTGAAGCGTCCGTGGCCTGGCTGCGCTTTGGTGACCTCTTTGGGGAAACCGAAGGGTTTGTATGTGCAATTATGGACGAGGTCATGATGACGAACAATTACAGAAAATACATTGTGAAGGATGGAACGGTAGACGTATGTCGGGCATGTCGCCGTCCTGGAGAAACTATCCGTCACATTGTTTCTGGTTGTTCTCATCTAGCTAACGGCGAATACTTACACAGACATAACCAAGTGGCCAGGATTATCCACCAGCAACTTGCCTTGAAATACAATCTTGTGGTATCGGAGGTACCGTACTACAAGTATGTGCCCGACCCAGTTCTTGAAAATGGTCATATCACACTGTACTGGGATCGGTCTATCATTACAGACAGGACTATTGTAGCCAATAAGCCTGACATAGTGGTGATAGATCGATCAGAGCGCCGTGCAATGATTGTTGATGTTGCTGTCCCGCATGACGAGAACCTCGTGAAAGCCGAGAAAGAGAAACTCACCAAGTATCTCGACTTGGCGCACGGGGTTGTCGCCATGTGGAATGTAGACTCAGCAATCATTGTACCGATAGTCATTACCGCTAATGGTCTTATAGCCAAGAGCCTCGACAACATCTTTCGAGGCTCTCGTTGGGTAGCTGGGTCAAGGGCCAGATCCAGAAGGCTGTACTCCTGGACACGGCTCGCATCGTCAAGAGGTTCCTCTCTCTGGGGCCCTGACCGCCGGCTGCTTGGACCCTGTTCCCGAGGCCGGTGGACCGGTATTTTTTATATTTTTAAATGTTTTTTTTTTATTTAAGTTTTGTAATGAAATATTTAAAAATATAAAAAGTATGAATATAAGGAAATAAAGATAATAATAGTACAAAAGTAAGGAGTAAGGAACCATCGTAATCGGCATCGGCATCGTACGTATTCGACCCATCACACAATACAAGAATTTAAAAATTCATGGTCAACATAGTTGTAGATTTAGGGTGGAACCACATTTGTGAGGATCGATTCGGATTTTGCCTATACAAAACTGTCATTTTCCATACATTCGTGTACGCATCGAAAAGCCGATTTGATCCGTACACGTTTCTATGGAATTTGACAGTTCTGTATGGGCGAAATCCGAAACGATCCTCACAAATGTGGTTCCACCCTTAGCGTTCACGTTTTAACGGGCTGCCGCTCGAAAAAAATAGACTAGATAAAAATTTATATTTTCTTTTTTGTTAAGGAATATATCTATCGAAATTAATGCGATTAAATACGGTGACTTAAAAATGTTAAAATAAAATTAAAACATAAGTGTCTCAACTGAGTTTTTTGAGCCAAAATCTTTGATCAAAATCATTTTTTTTGGCTGGTAAGATGAAAGAACGAGATACACGGCCTCCGTTATTACTATCCCTCTCGGCTCGGATTAGCCACTGAGTAATGAGCAAAAAGGAAATTTACTTATTACTTACTATAATATGCGCGCAGGAAATATACTTTATCTACTTGTTATAAGGTTCATTTTCGTAAATACAAATTTTCCGAGTTATCAGTCCTGTTTGTATATTAAGTTCATGATTAATATAGGTACTTAGCGGTAAGTATTCTTAACAATATAAAATTTATATCGTTAAATTATTTATTTATTTATTGCAATCATGTGTAAGTAACCGGATCAAATTCTCAAAGGAACTTCGGTCTTGACGACATAACGTTGTCTCTTTCATGCGCAAGTAAAACGGACGGCCGGCATTGTGTTGTATTCTAAAGTCTAGTGTGTGTATTAGGTTAATAACCCGTCCACGGAAGCTTTGCCGATGACTTCCCCTCCCACTTCATACGACAGCTACCCGCGGCGTATTTTTGTAGGCGAATTTTCAACCGTTTAAAACGGTTTATTTGAGGTTTAAAACCTCAAAATTTTGTTTTGGTTTTTAAACCGGTTGTTTTACATCTATATACTAGACTATACCGCAGCAAGTCTAGAAATCTATCGCTATTTCTTGAATCAGTCCGATACGAAAGATTTATGATCGATTCATCGAATCGATGTATATTTTCTTCTTCTTCTTCTTCTTTTTCAACCGATAGATGTCCAATGCTGGACACAGGTCTCTTGCATGGACTTCCACAGCTCTCGGTCTTGCGCCGCCTGGATCAAGCGGCTCCCTGCGACTATTTAGATTTTATTCTAGACCATGTAGATTTTACGCTAGTCTAAATAATCGATTTTTCGATTAAACGATTTCAAATCGACATGCATGCATGCATGACAGTTAGGAAGAGGAATTTCACATTCATGGTAGGTATTTCCTACCTTCATGATCACAATGGAATTCAAGGAACATATTATATGGAATTGGATAACTATGAGTTACCAAAGAGAATGTAATCACTAGGTACGTTAGGAGTTACGACTACATCTAAATCTTGTTTTTCCTGGGCCCTGATTCTGTAACTCAGTTGTTATCAAAAAAAAATGGTAGCCACTGAATGGATGGAACTGGATGAAAATAAAAGTATCATTTTCGTAGCAAACCTTCAATGGATAAGAAATATATGTCAGTGGCCATCATTTTTTGATAGCAACTGCGTTACAGAATCAGCCTGGCGATCGCGTAACTTTTATCGCTGTCTTTAGGACTATTTCAATGTCAAAACATGGTTTTGGCCAGAGAAGCCCATTGCACACGGGGTTATTGATTAAAATGCAGTTTAGGTAGTAAGTTTCATTATAATATTTTTTTTTATTTGATTTGAATACCTAATACAATGAATATCATTCGTCCAAAATATCGTTTTCCAAATATCCTATTTCCGGTAAATCGACATCCATGATTTGAGTTGAGCTTTCCATATTATCAACTTCAATTTCTGATTAAGAAGTTTCTTCTCTTTTACGCAATTATTATGTACTCTTTATAATATTCTCCATAGTCTCATAAAGTGTCACAAGATTTACCTGAGTAGCAAACAAACAAACAAACACAGTAAATAGCAAATGAAAAACTTTTAATAAATATTGCTATTTATCAATAAACTATTACTATTTGATATTTTATCAAATATTATTATACTATTAGTTTGCCAAACGTGATTCAAGTATCAAATTCGTCTGGGTATGCTATACGCATTATGAAAAATAAACAATCTCGTAACCTTACAACATAATATCTAAATATTTATGTTTTCATCGTGAAATCTTGCAAAATAGTGAAATAAGTGTTAATATTGTCTTAATAAGTTGTTATAAAGCAAGTTTTGCAAGATTTCACGATGAAAACATAAATATTTAGATATTATGTTAAGGTTACGAGATTGTTTATTTTTCATAATGCGTATAGCATACCCAGACGAATTTGATACTTGAATCACGTTTGGCAAACTAATAGTATAATAATATTTGATAAAATATTAAATAGTAATAGTTTATTGATAAATAGCAATATTTATTAAAAGTTTTTCATTTGCTATTTACTGTGTTTGTTTGTTTGCTACTCAGGTAAATCTTGTGACACTTTATGAGACTATGGAGAATATTATAAGGAGTACATAATAATTGCGTAAAAGAGAAGAAACTTCTTAATCAGAAATTGAAGTTGATAATATGGGAAGCTCAACTCAAATCATGGATGTCGATTTACCGGAAATAGGATATTTGGAAAACGATATTTTGGACGAATGATATTCATTGTATTAGGTATTTAAATCAAATAAAAAAAAATATTATAATGAAACTTACTACCTAAACTGCATTTTAATCAATAACCCCGTGTGCAATTAGCATAATATAGGAGCGTGGTGCCAACCACAAAAAGATTTAATTTACTTTTGATTAATTTAGTGGTAATTTTATAGTTTAAATTTTACCTTCTTTTATAAATTATTTAGTTGCTTTTTGGGTTTAAATTAAGTTATTTATTATTATTTTTAGTAAATAGTATATGTCGCCGCGGAGGCTAGACGGGCTTCAACCTTTAAACCATTCTCCCCGATTTTTATTATTAATTAATTAAGTTTAAATTTAATCTTATTATTAATATCCAAATTGTGCAAAACAAGTGAAGGAATAGTTAATTTACTTTAAAAAGGACGAGTTTTTGGTGTAAGTACTTGTTTGTTTCCTAATTATCTTCATGTAAAGATTTTGCTATCCAAATTGCTGTAAAATTAATGCTTAATTATTATGATGATTTTAGAAGTCATTTTTATGTGTTTAAACTATTATTTACTCGTCCATTAAATAAGTAAGCAATTTGTCATGATTGCGTCTTGTTTGTTTCCTAATTATTTTCATGTAAAGATTTTGCTATCCGAATTGTTGTAAAATTAATGTTTAATTATTAGAATGATTTTAGAAGTAATTTCTTTGTGTTTAAACTATTATTTACTCGTCTATTAAATAAGTAAGCATTTAACATGACTGTTACCATCCAATCGAATGCAATGCCGCCCGACCAATAGGAGAAAAGCACGTGGAAGGGCTCACGCAGCTTGCATTCGATTAAGATGGCGTATTTTTCACATTAATTTTTGGGCACTTGCCAGCGATAGGTTGTAAGGGGAAACTCTTGTCGATTTGAGTATTCAATAAAATCAGAAGTCTAGGTTATACCTAGGCTTCATTTTGTAGTTTAGTTTTCAGTGCTTTTGAGTTGAAATTGTTACTTGCAATATTTTTGGATAAGACGATTTAATTATTAAAAACTAACTTGTAAATTCATTGTGGAATTTTCCTAGCTTAAACTATTGTAATAAAAACAGATCGTGATAAGTGAACTTACGGTGTTTTCGTTCAAATTATAATCAACGCCTAAAAATAGCGTGGTGTTTCTTTTAGTTCCTTTTGTGGGTATCGAGCCAAGTCGAGACAAGTTGTAATTTTAAAACTACCTACTTATTTTATTATTATGGATTTAAATATTAGGATAATTAACTTTGATTTCCTATTTTGAATTAGCTTTCGCTTTAGATATTGACTTTCGTTAAAATGGATAGTGATGGCAGAATCGGTGACCCATGTGAGGTCAACGATTCTGCTCCTTTTAAAAACACTGGCGAAACCACTTCGCCGACATATATTATTATTTTTTTAAATAAAATAACTAGCTTGGAATCAATAAATCTACTTACTTTGATTTCAGTAAAGTAGTTAAGTATCAAAACTAATCTGTCTTACTATTCGAGCTAGTTCGGGTTGCTAGATTTGAGAAAATTTTGCGACAGTGGCGCCCCTATTAATTTCTACTCTTTTTTGCCAAGCTATACCTACCTACTACATTTACGGTTACGATTTACGAATAGGTATAGTCTAAGATCCGGGATTAGAAAAATATACCCTCATCTGTTATATAGATGAAACAATTTTCTTATAAGCTGATTTGAATATCATGAACTTATAAAAACAACCTCTGCCACCATAAGCCTGCTGCAATTAATAGTAATTAATTAATTAACTTATTTCCCTTATATGTTAATTAAAAAATCCAAGTACAATAATAAACGGTGTCGAATTCTAAACATAATAATGTTTGGCTATCTTAAAAAAGGCTTAAAAAAATCTATCTTAAAAAAAATAAAAATATTTTTCTTAAATTTTCGAAATTAAACTTTTTATTATAAAGGCTGCAGATGGTTTCAAGGTAACTGCCACATCTAAATAAATTTAATTTTTTTTTAAATTTTCAAATCATGCTCGTAACTTTTAATTAACATATAAGGGAAATAAGTTAATTAATTAATTACTATTAATTGCAGCAGGCTTATGGTGGCAGAGGTTGTTTTTATAAGTTCATGATATTCAAATCAGCTTATAAAAAATTGTTTCATCTAGGGTAGACCGGTACAATAGTAACACGGGGCAATAGTAACATCGTCGATATTTCGACAACTACCTAAAAAAAAGCTTGTGTGAGTGCATGCTTACGTGCCTCGAGCGGTTCTCAACCTGCTCACCAGTTGGCGACTTGATACGGTGAGAGATGGACGAGCTATTCAACAATTTTTGTTTACGAATGTCCCCAGTAAAAATTTGCGCTTTATGTATTGGCTCATTATTCATTAAAAATACTTTTAATGCTAGATCGTAATTAATATTGTATCCACTAAATATCAACGCTTAAATTGTGTAGTAGTTTGAAGGTCAGTTTCATTTAAAACGGAAGTTATTTTAACTTATGTCACAAATATCGATACTTTTCACTTTATAACCGAGCCATTCAAAATTCGAACAATAACTGAGCTCTCGACCGTCCGGCCGTGGTTTAACTACCCCCCTATTTCTCCCACTCTGCGTCATTTTGTTGGGGCTTCGTGCGCTTATTCCTGATTGGCCAACGCAACCATGTTTGCCAACAACTAACAACTACCAACATAAAACAAGTTGTTGCCACACTGAAAGAATTGCCACTTAAATAATTCATTTAACACCGTCATTTTTATAAAATCATGACACTTATCTGGTTTTGGTCACTTTGGCACAATTGTAACAGCACATTCGGGGTCATTTTAAACGTTACATTTGACCCCACGGTACAAATGACCCCGAGCCATATTTTCATATAATGAATTTTATCTGTTATTTAATTAAAATAAAATTGATCCATGTATCTACATACTATGTTCTAACAAAACCTAATGTAATTGGAAGTCATTATATTAATCATGGAATAATTTCGAAATCAAATCTGGTGCCTATTTTGATTTACAAAATCTCTAAACTAAAATTTATTTGATCGGTATAAAATAGTAGGTAATACACTTCGCCAGAAGGAGGATTATTTTGAAAATGATTATTTTTAGACCCGTCAAATTACTTTAATTTAGAGATTTTTTAACTTCGAATAGGCACCAATGCTGAACTGGAGCTTGCATTCTATTGATCTAAAAATTATGGTTTACAGGAGGGAAATTTAAGTTTGTTATATTTCTTACTTTCGTTTGGACGCAATGACGTACTTGAAAAGAGCTTTCCAGAATTATGACTAATACGTGTGGAACGGGGTTAATAGTACCAGGGGTCAATTGTAACTCCATACAAAATGTGATTTTTGAAAAAAGTGATCTCTTTTTAGTTTTTAATACAAATAGCTTACAAAAAGAAATGCGAAAGTAATGTTCTTTAGCTATATTATTTATAACAAGTTACTTACTTCCGTAACAAGCTAAAATAATTATATTCTTCGTCGTTAAACTTAAAAAAGTTATAATTTTCATTATAATGTTAATTCTGAGACTTATGACTGATGTAACTTATGTAGACCGATTAAGTTTAAGGAATAATAATAAAACTATTTTGATTAATTCATACATATGGCTTTAATTAACTTCCAAAGTTGTGGTACAATTGACCCGTACTTGGGGTCAATTGTAACAGTGGGTATCCCTGGACAAAAATTCGATTTATACAATGTTCTGCAACAATGAATAAAATCAGACACTACAAAAGCATAGAGCATAAAGCTGAGTATGCTATGTTTAAACCGTGTTCAATAGAAACTTGTAGATTCTGAACTACAAGCATTTGTTTAAAAAATGTTACTATCGTCCCCGGTCTACCCTATATAACAGATGAGGGTATATTTTTCTAATCCCGGATCTTAGACTAGTACTTATAAGTTACCATGTTCAACCGAGTATCAGCCACGTATTCATTACAATAAACATTGTGTCGCAGTTTTAATTGCGCGGGCTGAGGAAGAGAGGGGAGCCGGCATGGTGAATAGAGTTGCAAATCGTCATTAAATCAACGCGGTCGCGCAAAGAGTAAATAAATACCTACAGAGGTGTGAACGGTGTGCCAGGTGCGGGAGGCATATTATATCCTTGAAAATATCGCTCGGTCGTTTGTATTTTAAAAGTATTTGAATAGATCAAGAAATAATTTTTATTTCGTATCGTGTTACCAATTACGATGTCTAATTTTTGTGGTACACTTTACTGCAAAAATCTATCACGCCTATAGATTTGTGCTTTAACATAGTAATTTAACTTCATATCCAGATGTGTTATCTGTCAAAAAAAAATATAAATTTTATGACCAAAAAAAATGAACCAACAGTATCAATTTTGTATTCATTGGATTGAATGTTATTGTACTACTAACGCCATCTGTTAAAAACCAAAGAGTTAACATCGCTGCAAGCGAACTTATAACCAGTTAGAAAAACTACGCGAGCCCTCACAAAGCTCAGCTTTTTGCTAGTTATCTAATTATTCACTATAATAACTATACTTTTTTGTAACTGGAATATAAGTTTTGTTAGCTTTTCAATTCACAATTAGGTACCTATAGTCTTTGAAAGCGACGATATATAATCACGAACACTAGGATTATGAAGCTTATAGTTAACTCTCTTGACTAGGATCAAAGATACCTCTATAAAAATAGGTATGTAAAAATACCTAGGTATTTAGGTATTTTAAATAGTTAGGTATAAATAAAGCAAGAGAATATAAAGTAAAATAAATATTTAATATTTATTTACATATTTGAAATAAAATAGAGTTTCAGAAATATACAAAAAAGTATACCTTTTAGTATTATTATTATTACATAAAAGTAGTCATACATTGAAATTGTAACACAAAAATGTCAAGAAAAATAATTATTAGGTGGTTTAAAAATGTTTCGAGTAAGTACTTAACTAATTCAAAAGATAAATAAAATTAATAAATAATTGTTGATTATTGTGTTTTTATTATTACGTTTTTAATATTCTCAATATTGAATATCATCAAAGCATTCATTGATGTATATGTATATGTATAATCATACCCATCGCCCACCCATTACTGGGCATGGGGTATCCTTCCAGAATGAGAAGCAGGTTTTAAAAAGAACTGTAGCTAACTTGCTATAACTTATTTTAAGTTTTCTGAATGATATCTGAATATCACTGAATTAATTATGGTCATTAATAGTAATGACGGTGCTTTTGATTTTTCTGGCACCATAAATATGGTCATAGTTATGGAGCCAGAAACATCAAAAGCCCCATCATGCATGATGAATTTTTTACGTGAATTTGTAGTTAAAAAAGATAACCTCCTCCTTTTTGTCAGAATTATTAACTTTTTATTTTTATTTTAAACTAGCCGATGCCCGCAACTTCGTCTGCGTGGATTTAGTTTATAAAATCCCTCGGGAACTCTTTGATTTTCTGGGATAAAAAGTAGCCTATGTCACTCTCCAGTCTCCAGGTCCTCAACTATACCCATGCAAAAAATCATGTAGATCCATAGCCCTGTTGCAGCGTGATTGAAGGACAAACCAACAAACAAACACACTTTCGCGTTTATAATATTAGTAAGGATTTTTAAAATTTTTAGTCAGAACTATCAATTCACATAAAAAAATTTCATTACACACAATGGGGCTTTCAATGTTACCGGCTGCACATATATTAGTATACCATGGCTGTCTTCATCTCATTAATAAGACTTAAAGCATCTGTCTAATCTGTGTTCTGTGACCAAGATTGATGGTGAAAATTAAAATTAATTAATAGATAAACATTTTGTGATCAGACTTATCAATGCATACATTGCACTATCAATCACTCAATCGAGGTCACTGATTGAGCTGATGAAAGATTGTATGTCTAATGCTGGCCTAAGATTTTTATTGTCAGTGTCCTACGGGTAATTCTGTAAAAGCAGCATCAATGACTGCTACAGTCTCAAATGTGGTGATTGGCCGAATTTTTATTTTTTAAATTTGGCCATTGCATTTCCTCCTTCATCCACAGTGGCAATCACAGGCAATTGCAATCTTCACACTGTAGCAATCATTTTTAAAGAATCTCGCAACTGGCCAGTGGCCTCAGAAAAAGTGCTACCTTAATGGCTAAAATGATTGTTTAGTAAAACATTATACAGTTAAGCACTGGACGGTGGCATTTTGACTCAAAATCATGTAATAGTTCATCCATATCATTATCTAGGTCTTCACTTTGGGCCATTTTAGTAACCATATCACTTATTAAGAATGCTCCAATTGTAGCTTCCTCATGGTTATCTTGAATATCTATATTAATAATATGTACTGGTTGATTGTAAACAGATCTTTTAGACCCAAACCATTCAATAACTTGATCATACACCCGTTCTTCACATGTTATGATAACGTCAAAACGCTCTGAAGATACTTGAAACTTTTCCGGGCAGGGCTTGATTCGTCTGTTTCTGTCCAACATATGTAGCAAACCATTCTGCGTGTAGTATGCCTTGTCTTTTTCTTGTAAGTCATTATAAATATCATCGTAAGGGACACCAAATTCGTAGCAATTAGGACGATCTGCCGATGCTCCTGGCAACTTGACTTTTTCTCCAGTTCCATAAGATTTAACTTTAAAACCTTTTTTGGCAAGGAAAGCATGTGCTTCCATACTTCTATTCATATTGGAAGAACACACAACAGCTATATATAAGTCATCCATACTGAATTAGTTAACTACGAAAACAAAAAACTAATAATAAAATTAATGAATGAATCTTGTTGCGAATTTTCAGGTAGGAGCATCACAAGGACTAAGGAGCATAGAGATTAGATTAGAGATTAGAGAATAGAGTATGGACCACAGAACACTATTACTCCTAGCAGAGGTATGGACTATGGACCACAGATCACTAATAAACTAGTGGTATGGACCACGAACAAATACAATAAACACCATACTGTACACCAGGAGTTTAATGTTCTGTGATTTTCAGAATATACCCAAGAGCACTGACTCTAAGAAGGTTAGGTTAGGAATTGACAGCAAACACAAATTCCCCGTGATCTGTGACACAAATAGTTCCACCTCTAGAAACGTAGTGGTTACCTGTAGTATATTATCTATGGTGGTTACATTCTCTTTGTCTTGTTGTTCCTGGTCTGTACCATAGAGAAGGATATATATATGGTCTGTACTCAGTGGACAGCACAGACCAGGAACAAGTGGACAGTGTTCCAGGTTCCTCGGTCCTCCAGTGCTGTTCACTGTTTTGTGCCTGTTGTGTGTAAAATAGTGACTATCACAAAGTACATTATAAAGACCAAGTGAATATTAAGTGAATTAAATAGCAATATTATAAATTTAATAATAAATAGGGCTGCTTCAGTGTTAACTTTCACTACATTGAACGAAATGCTACGTAGTTTTAAAAAATGCTTCTTTCGAAGGCATTGTACGCGAGTATTTATACCGACACGCTCATTTTTAACTAATGAATATAAATGCAATGAAGATTGGAAGTCACAAATTTCTTCTCCAATACTTACGAAAGTGAATCTAAATGATTTCTACAATATATTAGATCAAAATTTTTTGTCTAAGGAGGTTATAAGTGCTATTGATGTAGACATATTTGCAAATGCAATAAGGGATCCTTTATATCTCGATGAATTAAAGGACCTCTTGCACAAGCTAAGACTTTCAGCAGAAACAGGGAATATGTTGGACTCCACACACCATGCAACTATCAGAAACTATATGGAATTTGGCAATATTCAGGAATTAATACAGATCCTTCAAGATCCTTTGAACTTTGGTGTGTTTTTAGACTTCTACACAGCTAATATGTTATTAGATAAATTAATTACATCTGAAAGTTATGAACATGCTTCTAATGTAGCTTCATTTATTATGTTGCAAGAAGATTTTTCAAATGATATTACTAACACACTATGTCAATATGCAAGTTATAAATACCTATCACAGTACAAGGGTCCTTCTGAAGAACCTATATCCATAGAGGAAAACAAAAAGAAGGAAGAAATAAAGATTAGGATCAAATTCTTGAGAAACCCATATTTTGATGATCACTTCGACATAAAAGACTTGAAAACTTTGTCAGGAAAAACTTTAGCTTGGATATCAAAAAAGAGTCATGATAATGTTAATACTAATTTACAAATTATAGGTTGGTTATTTTATAATAAATATGACAAGTTAATTTCTTTATGTAAACAATTAGTTGAAAACAAAAACTTTAAATTATATACTGAAGTGATAGAGATAATAAATAAAGAAATAGAAACTCAAAATGAGGATGCTACTAAAGTTTTATTAAGCCAATGCATTGGTGTATTGAATAAAGCACCTGTTGTTGAAACAAAATTGGAAAGTTCACTTCAAATTGCAATTGAAAATGCTATCAATCGAACACAAAATAAAGATATTGCTGTGCAAAAACAAGTAAGTATATTCATAAATAATCAATATTCTAAAATCAACAATCCAATTACTGCCACTTTTAAATTTCATCACTCCACTATTTTGATGGAGAGGCCATTCTGTCCTATCACAGTTACACTTGTAACTTAAATTATGCCCTTTGGCTTGTATATGAGACACATGAAGAGTAAAAAATATGTACACCAAATAATTTCAGAAACCAAATAAGCTTTTCAAAAAATTAATATAATTAAAAAATATGCTCCAGAACCACATGGTGGAACCTGGTGAAGCTTGGCAGGAGCGTCTATATTTTTTATACACATTTGCTAAGAAAAAACTAAGTGGAAAAGTTCATAGGCCACTGACCATAAAACTTTTTCCTTATTACTCAGCTAAGAAGCAGTGATAGCCTAGTGATTAGGACTGTAGTCTCCTATTCGGGGGGTTGCAGGTTCAATCTCTGACTTCAGAGTCAAGTGAAGGAAACATCATGAGAAAACCTGCACATCTGAGAGTTTATAATGTTCTCAAAGGTGTGTGAAGTCCGCCAATTCGCATTGGGCCATCATGGCGGCCTATAACCCTTTTCTGAGAGGAGACCTGTGCTCAGTAGTGAGCTGTTGATGGGTTGCTAATCATTGAAAATAAAATGAAACTCAGCTCAGAATGTATGCCAGTGGAAAATAAATGTAAATAAATGTTTAACTTTAATTCAAATTATTTTGATATGCCAAAATGCAGTGTTCACACTTTAACCCCTATTATTATAAGCTTTTTTTATTTGAAATATTTTTTGCAGCTATTTTCAAATTGGGTACAAATTCGGGAAGACAAACTTGAGGAGCAATCAAAGCGATTAGACAGAGCACACCGTATAAAACAAATTGCAGATAAGCAAAAACAAATGCAAGTGGAGGAGCAAAAATTATGGTTCTTTGAAAATGAAGAGGACATTGATTTACAAATTGAGGAAAAAGAAAAACTTGAAGACACATCATCAATGAAAAAGAATGTGCAGAAAAAAGATGATGAAAATTATATTCCACCTGAGATTTTACCTAAACGCAAATGAGTAAAATAAAATTTATGCAAACTTTATGATGCTATTTATTTATTATTCTGCTTAAAATATAACACTATATTCAGTTTATGATTTAAGAGCATAAAAAATAATAATATGTATACCTGATTGCTGAAACTAGAAATAATAGCAGTCCTTTAACAGCCTATTTCAATAACCTATCTAATCCAAATTCACTTAATTTAATTCAAATATACATAAAATTTTAGAGTTTAGTTTAAGATTCATTTTGCAGTTTTGAAAGATCCAGCTGTATTTTTTGTAGGATATCTTCAGTCCTCTTTAACTTCTCAGCTTTGATGTTATCCTCTAGATCTATGATATCCCTGGATAGAACACCAGTGTCATGGACTAATGTCACTATAGTGTTACATTCTGAGTGTAGCAATGCTAGTAGCTTATAAGCCTTTTTTGCTTGATCATCTCTTTTTGCATCCTGAAGTGAAACAGAAAACATTTATTAATCACTAGGTCATAGGTGATGCCACCTACTTAATGTGGATTAGTTGCGATTACATAAATTTTAATGTAGCCTAACTGTTAAATCTGGGTATGAGCTATCTCCATTCCAAATTTCAGCCAAATCTGTTCATTTATTGTGGTGTGAAAGAGTAACATCCATCCATCCTCACAAACTTTCGCATTTATATTAGTAGGATTAGTAGGAAGAAGGATTAGTTTAGGATGTAGTATACAGGTGAGCGTAGCTTCGGTTTATTTTCTTTAAGATCACCGTCGAGGTAATGGGAAAGTAACCTGAAGTTTGATTTGTCTTTCCCGACCTATCAATTCAAGATATATCAATTCAAGATTGACTGTTCCTTAATTCTCACAGCTAACCCGAAAAAATAAAATAAAGTTTCGAAAGGTCTCTCTCATCCTTAGGACCTCAACTTTACCCATGCCAAAAATCACGTCAACCTGTTATTCCATTGCTGTGTGTTTGAAGAACAAACACGCACTTTCGCATTTATAATATTAGTAAGAAAACTGCACTCAATCCCACTTGAGCGATCCACATGGTCGCTAAGTGCAATTTTTACTGATTTACTACCTAGACATTCTGATATTTACTTTGAATAATGTTTCATCAGCAATCGAAAAACATCTATCCAATTGGCCTTCTAGAGTATTGATTTCTTTTTGGAGTTGTCTTGTGTCTTCTAATATTTTCTTGATTTCAGCATTTTGCTTGACAACATTGCCTATTATTTCTAATATTCTTTTCGTATAAATATGCCTAAAACAGAAGTATTATTATTTACTTACGTAATAATATCCTTATGAGCTTCATTGAATAGTTATTAGGTAAATATAAGTACCACCATATACTAGTTAATTAAATAGGTTCATCAATGTTCAAATCACATTTGCTTACACTTCATCTTTTTTTTTGCATTGTAATTCTAAGTGCCTAAAATAATCCACGGATTATGTGGTCTAGCAATTGAATGAAAGAAAATAGCAAAGCAAAATTATCACATAATAGTTTGATTTCTTGGTATATTAATTATAATAAAATTAAACAGTAAAACCCATGTGTAACTTCAAGAGTAATTTTTTTTTCGCATCTTAGGTTTACAATATTATTAATTTTAAGTAGATGCATAACTGGCACTGTTTTCATCTTTAGATAAGAATAGAATAGAAATGTTTTTTATTCAAATAAACTTTTTACAAGTGCTTTTGGATTGTCGATGAGTCTACCACTGGTTCAGAATGTCCTTCCTGCAGAGAAGAACCAGCAAGAAACTCTGCGGTTGCTCTTTTCAAAACAGGTTTACAATGCAACAGATACTATGCTATGTATGCAGTGTTTTCACAATGAGTTCCACAAAAGCATACCTAATTATAATTCAACACATGTTAAGACGGTCAGACAGAAAGTAGCCCCATTCCCGCTGTTGGCACCCGTTCACGAGCATGCCAAATTACCTTTTATTACCTCCTCTCAGTTTTTCGTATTTATTTTTTAATTGATTTCTAAATTCTTCTTTCTTTTCACATTCTTCTTTCAAACCTTTGGCTGTCTCCTTAAAATTTATTAATATTTTTCTGCACTTACTTCTTTCAGACTGTAATTAATAATTTTAATTTTTACAGTAAGTTTACCTACTATGTATGTAACATACTTATTTAATTTAATAAATTAGTAATTGTTGCCCATGATTTCATCTGAGGATTTAGGGTTTCAACTTTTTGATTTTTAGTTGAAAAATGTTTGTGACTGTTTCCAGGACAAAAGCAATCTCTGAATCAAATAACGTCAAGATCAGTCAATTGGATGAGCAATGAAAAGGTAATACAAAAAAGAAAGAAAGACACACTTTCTCATTCACAATATTAGTCAGAAAATATGGATTAATATTTATAATACTTATTCACACAAGTAAAAACTTACTTCATTCAATGTATTGTTTGCTTTTAACTTGGCAATTTCCATTTTCAATGATAAATTCTTGGAAGTCAGGTCTTCACTTTTCCTGTGTAGCATAGCTAAGTTTTCGTGAACTTTTTCAAGAATGTTGTCCATGCAGTCAGATTCAACTTGTTCTATACCAGCACTGCATAAGATATTTTGCATGTTTCTTAGGTCTTCCTCGACCCTGTTGCAATTTTTATGTGCCTGAAAAACAAATGATAAACTTCTAAACAAATAATATGCATATCAAAAGAAAAAATCCTTTCGTTCATAGAAATCTATTGACAAACCAGTGTCTTTCAACAGTTTGACAAAAATTCAGGATAATTTCAGGAATAACAAATCTCACACCAATTTTTTGGAAGAGTATTATAATATAAAGGTATAATAGAAATTCCTACCTGAGAAAACTCTACATCCATTAGATTTCTTTCGCTTTCCAATGTGTCTAATTTTTGTCGAAGTAAAATGGCTATTTCCTTTAATTCTTTCAGAGATTTGTCAGTCTCATATGTTTTAATTACATCTATGTTTTGTTCTGGATAGATACTCTGTATTACATTATCTTTAGATGATTTTGTTATTATTTTAGCATTTCTGATTTCATTGATCTTTGAAAGTTTCCTAGCAATTTCTTGAGGATCTAAGTTTGTGTCTGTTGATTTATCTTAAAATAAATATATATTGTTTAATATAAAAATTTAATTAGGTGACAACAGAAAGCAATGTTTATAAATTCATGTTTAAGAATAAATTAGCTATTAATATTGAGATTTTAGGAGGTGTTTTCAGATGTTATAAGTCAGTCAAGAAATATTAACAGAATAGAATAGAATAGAATAGAAATGTTTTTTATTCAAATAACCTTTTACAAGTACTTTTGAATCATCAATGAGTCTCCCACTGGTTTGGAATGCCGTTCCTGCCGAGAAGAGCCAGCAAGAAACTCAGCAGTTGCTCTTTTCAAAATACTTTTACAATATACTTAATTGATATTATGCTATGTATGCAGAATTTCCACAAAAGCATACATAATATTATATCTAATTATAATTCAATACATGTTAAGACAGGCAGACAGAAAGTAGCCCCATTGCTGCTGGTGGCACCCGTTCACGAGCATGACCCAGCCATTGCTTCGCTCAACCATATTTGAGGGAACGTAACAACCCGCATCACACAACACCACCGCAGAAATGTTAAAGAGAGTGTGACATACTTAGGCTACCCATCATTACATAACATTTTTAATGAATGAATTATCAAATCCTTTACCTTGTCTAAATATGTAATCTCCTAGTGAGCTATTAACACCAGGCTTACAGCATGGTGGTATCCAAATAGTATTCAAGTCCTCTGCAATTTTATTGCTTATTTCTTGAAACAGTTGATGCTTTTTGTTTGTTGGATGTTTCTTAGTGCTTGGTTTTTTATCTTCACTTGGGAGTTTTTCTATCAGGAACATAAATACTTGCCTCAATTCTGTTTCATTATGATACAGAAATGTTTGGTATCCCACATCATTTTGGTATCCCAGATCCTTAAATTATTTATTATCTCTAGATAATTAATTGATTTTAAATGTATATTTTAATCAAAAAGGAAAGTCTATAGCTTAGTATTTTGGAATTCATTTCATTTGGGATTCTCAGTTTAGGATGGTCAGCCAAAAACAGTTTTTTAAGTTCATATCAAAGAGAATATAACCACTTATGTTCTATTTTTCATGTCGTTCATTATGTTGAAAGTGTACCTAAATTATTAATAATAACAATATTTATTCGCAGGCAATCAAAACGCAAAAAATATAAAAAGTAACAAATAATATATATAATATAAATATTGTAAAACAAACAATATAATCCCAACAAATTAGAAAGTGAGAGGGAGTAATTTTAGATTACCTAATTTTTCTGTTGGCACAGATTATAAGTAGCAACATTGGACATCCACAAAAAATGCCTTATTGATCGTGATTAAAAGTTTAACCAATCAAACTGATGTACAAGTGTTATTGTTTTAGATAAAGAAATTTTGCACTACAATAAGTTATTAATGTGCCTCGGTACTTACTCTATACCCTAAGAATTCATTACCTTGCAAATTGATGCCACTTGTGCAGCTACTTCGATCCTTTGCGATACTCCTGAAGGTAATTTACAAGGTACCTTGATATTTTGATTGATGGCAGTGATACATTTTGCAGCTGATTCTATTATTCTTTCTACTGGTAGATCACAAATATTCTTAATATCATCATTAATGTCTCTATCAAAAAGATAAAAGTTTAGTTAGTAGTAGACAGGTTAGTGTACCTATTGTGGCAGGTACCTATGTTAAAAAATAGATCTTATGTGAGTTTATGAATGAAATAATATGTAGATAGTAATAGTAGTACTTACATATTTAACTGACGAAGGAAATGTAAAATGATAGAATCAACTTCTTCCATTCTATGTTCTACTAATATAATCGGAAAATTAAAATCACTAAAATGAATAATACAGATGAATACACAAAAACATAGACCACGAACACTAGGATACACAAAAACACCAAAACAAGGAAAATATAATCGGCTGGTCAGACCACGAACACAACATAGACCAAAACACCACGGCACAGTACCTGGTCTATCTCTCTCACAGATTAGGTACTAGTTACTACGTATCTCTCTGTCTACGATTTAAATCTTTAGTTCCTTCTGGTCTATGGTTCCTTCCATGGTGTTGTAATTTGAATTTTGTGTGTTGGTCAGTGGCTCGGACGAAGAAGTCAGTGGCAATGAGGAAAGCTTAGAGAAGATTAATGTGAGGAAAGTAGAGGAGCTGAAATACTTTCCTTACTCATTGGTCAGTGGTCTTCTTCTTCGTTTGTTCAGTGGCTACTGAGTTTAAATATTTTACTTTTTAGGGTTCCGGAGTAAACAAGGAACCCTTATAGTTTCGCCATGTCCGTCCGTCTGTCTGTCTGTCTGTCTGTCCGCGGTTTAGCTCAGAGACTATTGGTACTAGAAATCTGTAATTTGACAAGGGTATAAATATCAATCACGCCGACAAAGTGGTGAAATAAAATTTTGAAAAATATTTTTTTTAGGGTACCTCCTCTACATGTAAAGTGGGGATGAATATTTTTTTTCTTGACTATCCCATAGTGTGGGGTATGGTTGAATCATCATCATCATCATTATCAACCTTTAGATGTCCACTGCTGGACATAGGTCTCCTGCATGGACCTCCACAGGCCTCGGTCTTGCGCCGCCTGAATCCAGCGGCTCCCTGCGACTCGTTTGATGTCGTCGGTCCACCTAGTGGGGGGTCTGCCAACACTGCGTTTACCGGTGCGGGGTCGCCACTCCAACACCTTGGGACCCCAACGACCATCAGCTCTTCGAACTATGTGCCCCGCCCATTTCCACTTCAGTTTCGCGACTCGCTGAGCTATGTCGGTGACTTTAGTTCTCCTGCGGATCTCTTCATTTCTGATTTGATCTCGCAGGGATACCCCAAGCATAGCTCTCTCCATCGCTCGCTGAGTGACTCTGAGCCTTCTTATGAGGCCCACAGTTAGCGACCATGTCTCGGATCCATAAGTCATCACTGGCAACACGCACTGTTCGAAGACTTTAGTCTTCAGGCACTGAGGTATTTTGGACGAGAAGACATCTCGGAGCTTCCCGAACGCTGCCCAGCCGAGTTGGATTCGGCGGTTGATCTCTTTCTCGAAATTGGACCTACCTAGCTGGACTGTGTGTCCCAGGTATATATACTCGTCCACAATTTCGAGCGCAGAGTTCTCAACGATTACTGGGTGGAGCGGAGCATGAGCATTGGACATGATTTTCGTCTTGCTCATGTTCATTTTCAGGCCCACCTGTTGAGAAACCCTGCTGAGATCATTGAGCATTGTATTGAGGTCTCTCAGAGTCTCTGCCATGACTACTATGTCATCGGCAAACCGCAGGTGAGTGATGTACTCGCCGTTTATGTTGATGCCAAGTCCGTTCCAATCCAGAAGCTTAAAGACGTCCTCCAACGCAGCGGTAAATAGCTTCGGGGAGATTACATCTCCCTGTCGCACTCCACGCTGCAAGTGGATTGGTCTCGTAGTCTGGTCCTGTATACGTACTGACATAGTGGCGTTTTCGTACAAGCACTTCAACACTTGGATATACCGGTAGTCAATCCGGCATCTCTGCAGCGACCTCAACACAGCCCAAGTTTCCACTGAATCAAAGGCTTTCTCATAGTCCACAAACGCTAAGCAAAGTGGCTGGTTATACTCTTCTGTCTTTTGTATAACCTGCCGCAGCGTATGAATGTGATCTATGGTACCAAAGCCTTTTCGGAATCCGGCTTGTTCGGGAGGCTGGAAGTCGTCAAACCTACGAGCGAGACGATTCGTAATGACTCTCGAGAACAACTTGTAAACATGACTCAGCAGCGAGATGGGTCTATAATTCTTCAGCAAGGTATTATCACCCTTTTTGAAGAACAGGACCACCACGCTCCTGTGCCATGCTTCCGGCGTTATACCCTCGTGAATGACGGAATTGAACAATCGCTGAAAGATCTTAAGTACCGGTTTTCCACCCGCTTTCAGGAGTTCCGCAGTGATTCCGTCATCACCTGGCGCCTTGTTGTTCTTGAGCTGTTTGAGAGCCATTCTAATCTCGTATAGGCTGACGTCCGGGATATCTTCGGTATAGTGTCGGGTCAGTTTGGCTCTGGGATCTTTGGCCAAATCTTCAACAGGTTTTTGTGTCGTGGTATATAACTGTCCATAGAACTTCTCGACCTCTCTCAAGATCTCAGGTCGAGAAGAGACGAGACGACCGTCACCAGTTTTCAGCCGCGTCAGCTGGCTCTGTCCGATAGACAGATCTCTCGCGAACACTTTTGAGCCTTTGTTCCGCTCGATAGTATCCTTAATACACTTGGTATTAAAGATCCGAAGGTCGCGAGTTTGCGCCTTAGAGATCTGCCTATTAATCTGCCGGTAGGCAGCCGCGTCTGCCGATGACTGCAGCCTCATCTCTCGTCTCTCCTCCATGAGCTTGAGAGTATGGGCAGAGAACTTGTCGGTTCTTTTCCTGCGATGGGTCTTAAAGAATTTAGACCCCACAGTATGGACAGTTTCCACGAACCTGTTGTTAAGATCGTCCACAGAAACGCAGTCTGCGAGGCAATCGAATCGGTTCTGCAGTTCGAGTTGGAAGTTTTCGGGGTTTTGGATATGAGCACGAGAAGGTCGGAGAGTTGACTTCACCAGTCTGGCCCTTTCCAGCTTTACATTAATATTCAATGTGCCTCTTACCATACGATGATCGCTCCCGGTTTTCACCCTGTTGATCACAGAGACATCATTGAATATATGCCGCCTGGTCGACAAAATGAAGTCAATCTCACTTCTCGTGGAACCATCGGGGCTCATCCATGTCCATTTTCTGTGTGGCCGCTTCCTGAAGAAAGAGTTCATCATAAAAAGGCCCTCCTTCTCCATGAAGTCGGCCAGCATTTGACCCCTCTGGTTCCTTCGCCCATACCCAAACTGCCCCACTTTCGTCTCTGCCCCGCTTCGTTCGCCCAGTCTCGCGTTGAAATCCCCCATCACAACACTGTAGTGAGTGGTAGAGGTGTGTATGGCTTTTGATATATCCTCATACAGCACCTCCACCTCCTCGTCAGAATGTGTCGATGTCGGTGCGTAAACCTGTATAACCTTCAGCGAATACCGTTTGGTGATTCTGAGTATAAGGTACGCTACCCTACTCGACACACTTTTGACTTCGACGATGTTGTTGACGAGGGACTTGTGAACGATGAACCCGACACCACCCTGGGACTGTTGGTCGCCCTCCCGGTAGTAGAACAAGTTGCCGGAATTGAGGATTATCGAGTCCTCCCCCTCTCTTCGAACTTCAGATAATCCTATAATATTCCAGCGCAACTTGCTTACTGCTTCTTCCAGCTCGATGATCTTCTCGTCGGTCCTCAAGGTGCGTGCGTTGTATGTCGCCAGGTCCAGTCGTCGGGGTTGGCAGCGGAATCTCTTCCGGAGATTCTTAGCACCCCCTGCCCCGCCATTACCACGACCGCTGCCAGGGTCAGGAATAGCGGGGCCGCCGGGAACTAGGGGCCTTGGCCTTGTTTCGGTTTCCATTCGTGTTTTGCCCATAATGACCACGCTGGGCAGGCGTGTTGGTCATCGCAGGGCTAAACTGATCGCACCGATGTCGCTGCTGCCCGACACCGGCCTGTGTCATTTGTTCAGTTTAGCTAGAATGAGATGGTTATACCGCCATCTTTCGGTCGTCATAGCCTCGTCAGTAGAAGCAGGGGGCACCGCGGGCAGGTGAGGTTGACTGTTGGAGCGCTAGATGTAGGTGCGCTCCCTTACCCTATGGTTGAATAGGTCTTTCAAAAATATTGTAGTGTGGGAACACCATTTTTCAGTTCAGGGATCCGTTTGTGAAATATGAAAATTTTATTAGAGTCAAGTGTCCCCCCCCCCCTCTGCCAGCTTAATGGTTGTATATAGGTTACAAGAAAAAATTCACAGCAGTAGTATATAATGAATTTTAAAGGAAAACTATCACGGCTAAGTAGGGTTCATTAGTTAAGGAGTTATATCTTTTTTTTCTAAGTTAGGTATTCTTTGAGTATTAAATTAATACTCAAAGTAGGTAATATGCAACTTACAATACGTGTAGAATTGTAAGTTGCATATTTTGTAGTATATTATAGTATTTAAACCATGGAACTCAAAATGTATTCAATATTCATAAATAAAATAAAAGTACTATCCTAGGTCAGCAATAATATTTGAGACTTTCAACTACGGAACCCTACACTGCGCGTGGCCCGACACGCACTTGGCCGGTTTTTATTAAATTATTCTAGTGTTCGTGGTCTATGGTATAATTTATATAAATCAATATAAAGGCTCAGAAGGGCTGGAACCCAGAGCCGTAAAGCCAGTTAAATAAAAAAAAATCAATATAAATAGCTTAAATGATAGTAAAATGTAAAATCATTAGCACAGACCAGGAGTCATGTTCTGTGGACCAGGAACAACAAGATGATCATTAGCGTGACTGTGATTGTATTGTAATATTTATATTTTAGTAAAGTACCTATTCTAGTTATTATTTCATTTACTATAATGAAGTATTCATTTGGTTTACTTTTCTTATTACTGAAATATTCGGTAAGATAATATTTGAATGAAGTATAAATTATTATTTTAATAAGTTTATTGTCTATCTATCTGCTATCACTATCAGTCTACTATTATCTACAGAAATAGATAAAACTAACGTCTGTAATTTCGAAAGAAGTGCCTCATAATTAGTTCACAATAATAATTCAAAATATTGAATGCTAACATAACCAAAAAAAAAAATTGTTGTGCCTAGGCTATCTTTGGAATGGCTGGACCGATTTTCACGGGACTTTCAAAGGCAGGTAGAGAGATCAGTAATAGTTAGAGGCTAGAGCCACAGATAAAGGGTGGATTCAGTTGGTAACTGAAAATGGGCATGGACTAGAAATAATTTGATTTACTTAATTTAATATTTGATGTTTCAGGTTTCTCTTGACTATGATGGGTGGTTGAATATCAAACTAGAGCATAACATAAATTGTAAGAATGAGAAATTTTGCTCTCGTGGGAATATTTCCTTGAAAAGCATTCGGGTTGGAACAGCTGTTATTAGTCAAATTGCTTTTAGCAAAAATCATTTAACTGAACTCAAGGTAAAATATATATAAAAAACAGGTATACCTCTGTTTAGTTCATTATAAAATATTTAATAGGTTTGTATGTTCTTTTTAGGGTTCCTTACCCAAATGGTTCAAACGGGACCCTATTACTAAGCCTCTGCTGTCCATCTGTCCGTCTGTCAGCGGGCTGTATCTTGTAAACCTGAATAGGTAGACATTGAAATTTTCACAGGGTGTGTATTTCTATTGCTGCTATAACAACAAATAATAAAAAAATTAAATTAAAGGTCTAAGGAAAGTTGAAATAAAATTTTATTTTTTTACCCTGGCATGTGAGGTGTCATTGTCTAGAGCTCATTAAGTGGAGTTCAAATATATTTTTATTATTTTTTAGCTTCAAAAATGAAGATATGGGAGGCCATCAAAGTTGTAACCAAAACAAATGAGCATTTTTTTCCCATACTTATGCTAATTTAGTACTATCTAAGAACTGGGATAGGTATCTTAATATGTATCTAGTTTTAAAAAGTGATTTGATGATATGTGTATATGTATATACGATTTGGCCCTAAAAGAGCGAGGCCCAACTTGCACTTGGTTGATTTTTTTTTGAATAGCGATGTTGAACATATTGTATTAAAAGCGAATACAACAAATGGGTTTCGTTTGTACCAATTGATGAAACCAGTTGATGAACTTCTCCTGTTTCTGTTTCTGATTGCTGTTCCCTTGTTGTCTATTGAGCTTTGGATGCTATGATATTATTTGAGTTTCATTGCTTCTCTGGTTTGGTTTGCGTAAGCAATGCCTAGGCAAAGAATTTGATCTTAATACAAATTATTGTGTCTCTAGTATGGTACGACAGGTGTTTGAACATCAAATGTTCAAATGTGATTGCACATCACTTCATGTTGTGTTTCAGCTGTCACTGGGTTTTATGATGTCTTGACAAATCTAATATATTAAATCTGAGGTACAAAATACATATGCCCCATGCATTTCTTAAAGCTATTAAAAATCTAATTTAAAAGGTGATCAAGGGGTATATTTAATAAAATATTAACTTATAAAGTACCTACCAAAGAGATTTTTATTCATACAGAAATTTTATCCATTGTTCAAAACATTGTTGTTTTCAGGAACTTGCTGAAATTGATGGATTTTATACAGTACGGAGTTTAGTAACATCTGCTGATAGTAAAGAAACTGAGTTTTTGTCATCTGTGAAAGCAAAATTATTTTTAGAGAATAGACTATCAGATGTTATAAGTACATGGATATTACCCAATGGGGATGTAATTGCAGTCACTTTCCAAGTTAACAATTCTCCACAAAATCTTACGTTGCAAAATGACAAGGCAGAGTATCCACTTCATTCAAATTTCTATGTTCGTCATGTGGATCAGGCTCCTGTGTAAGTATCTAGTTAAATTTGAATTTTTACATACATTCTATGTATAAATTCAAATTCAAAATCGAAAAACCAACCTGAACACACACACAGGTTCACAGTAGAACTGAGAATTAATCTCAGCGCGGTAAGAACATCCTATGTGCTATGCTTAGCGTGTTGCTTACACCTTTCTGTGTGAATGTGTGAAACTACTTGTTTTCCTTAAAAGACAAGACAGGAAAAATACATTCTGATAAAATTCAAAGTACATGAAATTTTTAAATCTTTTATTTAAAATAAACTTGTAAAAATTGTATTGTATATATGTATATGTATTTTTTTCAGTCCAGATACAGCTTCATACATACAGAAGTTGGAACGGGAACGAGAATCAAGAGAAAAGGGTGATTTAAAGGACAATAGATCATTCTTAGCTAAATATGTAAGTCCATCAGATAACTCTTAGGCTGAAATCTATAGATATTTTCACTCTGTTTCTTTTTCTTTATCAACCGATAGACATCCACTGCTGGACAAAGTTAGCCAAACCAAGCATGCTATACAGATTGCATCTCCAGTAATTATTCAGAAACTCTAGGTATTGGTACTAACAAGTTCCAATGTATGGATGCATCATTTTCTAATAAATCAATCCAGCCAGTCTAGGTAACGCTCAAGTGTTGTGGCTAATGCTATCTTGTTGAACCACATTACTATGGCCAATGTATGGAGATGGGGATATGATTGTAATATATATATTTTTTTGTTACAGTGGATGTACATTGTGCCCATTGCTATTTTTGTAATGATATCTGGTGCAACAAATCCTGAGCCAGCCCCTCAAGCAGCAAGATAATTTGAATAATTTTAGAAGTATTATTTAATTTTAAAACTATTTAATTTGTATGCTTGTAGGAAAACACAGATCCAAATAATATTTAAGTGTTGAAGTGACATTTTGTTGAGGTTAGAATGACCAAGTGTAATGAGTGTTTAGAATTCAATAAAGAGGCATTAACAATAAGATTGTTTTATTTGAAGCTTAGCAAATTACAAAATGTGCAATTATATCAAAGTCCTTTCTTATAAGGCAAAATAATTAAAAATAATTAGTTGAAAATATGGACTAATGACTATGCACCAATCTTCTCGATTTCTTCAGCATCTTCAATGTCTAATAACTGAATCTTTTTACCAAAATGTGCTTCAATGTCTAAACAAATTTCCATCGCTTGAGGTGAATCAATCAAATTTATAGCTATACCTGCTTTACCAAATCGTCCAGTACGACCAATCCTGTGCAAGTATGTCTCACAATCAGCTTTTTTGTTCATATCCATTGGCATGTCAAAGTTGACCACCAGAGTTACTTGTTCAACATCTATTCCTCTGGACAAAACATTGGTTGTTATCAACACCTTCTCAAGCCCAGCTCGGAATCGGTCCAGCACTGCTATCCTCTGGTCGACCGTCAACTCCCCAGACAGGACAGCTACTGAATGTCCATCCCTCGACATTTTCTCTGACAGCCAACTGGCTGTCTTTCTCGTGTGGCAAAATATTATTGCCTGACCAATTGTTATAACACCATAAATATTGCATATAGCTTTATATTTATCTTCTGCACTTTTACACTTGACATAATACTGTTTTATGTTGTCTAAAGATTCTTCTTCTCTGAGTAGTCTAATAATAATTGGATTGGGTACAATAATTTCTGCAAACTCCATTACAGCACTGTCATAAGTCGCAGAAAAGAACATCATCTGACATGTGGATGGTAAGCACTTGTGGATGCGGATACATTGATCTTGATGTCCTTGACGGTCAATCATTACATCAGCTTCATCTAAGACAAACACTTTAATTTTGCTCAAATCAAACATTCCAAACTTCACACCCCAGTCTAGCATCTTGCCTGGAGTTCCTATGAGGATATGATCAGCAATTTTAGTTCCTTTAGGTACTTCCTCACCTCTAACAGCATACTTCAACTTTATTTCTGGGCAGAATTTCGCCATTTTGGCTGCTACTTCTCCTGTTTGTATGGCAAGTTCATAGGTAGGGCTGAGACACAAAACTTGTGGATAATTTTTAGTTGGGTCAACCCTACTTAACATTGCTAAAACGAAAGCAGCTGTTTTACCAGTTCCTGATTGAGATTGTGCAATCATATTCTGTGGGGGATCTGCTAAAAGTGTGGGCAAAGCGGTTTCCTGTATTTTTGAGGGAGCATTAAAACCCATGCCATATACCCCTTTCAATAAGTTTGGTTTTAAGTGAAGGGCTTCAAAAGTTTTCACAGAGTACAATGGAGAATTTGGGTCTTTTCTCTGAATTTCAATGTCCAATTTAGATTCAACAAGCCCTTGGCGGATTATTTTCATTAAAAGTGAAGTCTCAGCGGGTGTAGCGGCATCGGGAGCATCTTCAATATCTGTTGAATGATTAGACCCTTTTTTTGATAATCCCAAGCCTGCAACTTTGTTCGAAATTTCTAATTCCTCAGCTGTTTGGCCCCACTGCTTAGCCATTTTGATCTTTTAAACCTGTAACAATTTTTGCAGAACTGAATCACAGTAGATATATCCTTTAGGAATCACAGCATTCACAGCACAAAATTAAAGGGAATAAGCTGTTCACTTTATTAGTGTTCGTGGTCTATGTTCGTCTATGTTTATTACAAAGGCCAAACCAAAGCACAGATTTATAACTCGTAATTACAAAGTTCTAACATAGTAAATAGTTATAACCACAGAGTACATTATAATTTATAATATGGTTATAACATAACCAAGGAACATCGTCTCGCAAAATGTACTCTGTGACGTCTCGATGCTCCCACGTTATCAAAATAGCACTTTAGTTAGGATCATAGACCACGAACACTGGGATACAGATAGCTAATTACTTGTCAATGGGTACCCGTTCCAAGCATGGTAGGATGGTAGGTAGGAATTAGGTGGAGATGAAGTATATAAAGTAATTACTAGTCAAGCCGGGTGCCATCCGCAATTTTATGAGTGTTATGTACAACACATTATGTATTCACTTCAATTCACTTATTGCATTTCCTACCTACCATGACTTATTGGTTGTACTTCAGCTGTCAAGTAGTTGCGTTTTGTTGGATTATTTATTGTTGATTAACTTTAAAAATAACAAATAATAGCATAAATTATCATCAAGTTGGTGTGTAGGAACATAGTTCCAATATGCCTATGTGTAGCATCAGGCAGTATGGTTCCCAGAAAAACTAAAAGTGGCCTGGATTGACTTTTCATAGGTTAGTAACAAATAACAATTTTTGTTCTAACAGTTATTTTCTTTGATATCTTTCCAATAATGTTAATATTAGTGAACGTGTAGGCATTTAAGGATGGAACCACACTTGTGAGGATCGTTTCGGATTTCGCCCATACAAAACTGTCAAATTCCTTAGAAACGTGTACGTATCAAGTCGGCTTTTCGATGCGTACATGAATGTATGGAAAATGACAGTTTTGTATAGGCAAAATCCGAATCGATCCTCACAAATGTGGTTCCACCCTAACTGTCCATATTTGTAACTAACACTAATATATATTATTCACATTGCAATGTAATGTACATAAACATGAGCCTTAGGGATGTCCATTGTTTATTTGTGTCAATGGAGTATCGACTTGTCGATATTATTATAGGTGACGCTAAACGACTTGAATAAATTCTAATGCATTACTGCTCATCACCACATAAGATAATACTAGTGGTTCGCCCCGAACTGAGACCTCGCGGTAACGTTATCCCATGATTATTCATTCAATCGATACATGACGATCAAAACTGACATTATTATTATTATGCCCGTTTTCACCAAACATACCTAAATCATACCCTATGTAGGAGTCTCTTTACGTAGGTAGCTCCAAAACACAATCCTAAGTCCTAACATCTGTCCCAATGTCCTTTTAGGTGTCCCGTACAGGATCGTGATAAAGAAGTTGACAGTAATCATCACATAACTTATCATAGGTAGCCCGTAAAGGTTAGGGAACGTCAGTGAAAACATTGAATTATTATGTATAGGTACTAACGAGTGAAAACGGGTTAGGGGCATCTGTACAAATCGTCATCTATCGACGCGAATAGAAAATATACAAAATGATATTTAACTAAAGAATAATTTTAATTGAATAATACGTTATTATATTATGTACCTAAATAATAATGGTCGACGCAAAACTCTTTTTGGGATAAATCGTAGTCGTAACTCCTAGTACAATGGAATAGTTAATGACTGCGCCATCTATTAGCATTATTGTGAAGCTATGTGAAATTTACTGATGCTCATTAAAGATTAAATAATCTCGTTTCTTTATAATATTCATATAATTTTAGTATTTGTTGTTCAAGTACAGGATACAAGTGAAGTAAGAAAATAAGTACAACTTGAAAATATATAGAAAATTTTCCCAGAGAGCGTCTTCAAGCGAGCGTATTAAATCGCCACTTTGGAAGCCCCCCATTTCGTCAATTTTAGGAAAAAAAATAAAAAAAAATACGGTTGTACTCTGTTCCAAATTATCTTTAAAATGATACACAGAAAACCTATGAATCGCAAATAAAAAAAAATTTCTTTGCATTCGCTTCTATGAGAGCCCCCCTGAAATAAAGATTTTTATAACTTTTTAAGCCATTTTCGGCTGGAGGCCATCGGTTTACATATTATATCTAAATTTGAAGTAATTACGTTCAGTAATTCAAAAGTTATAAGGCTCTGACAGACGGACGGACGGACGGACGGACGGACGGACAAGTGCAAATCGCCCTAGTAAACTCAGAGACCTCGCTTCGCTCGGTCAACAAGAAGTTTGGTGTTTATAGTTGAAATTTATATCGTTTGTCCGGTTATTTTAATACTTCATATAAATAATATATGCTAGAATCTAATACCTCTATATAATAGATGATAATGTCCATGTTTCTGCTGTCGTTTAAGATTTTTTTCCCATGCAAAATTCCTCAATTTTGCAGGATTCTATCTCTATAGGTAGGTACAAAATTTCTTCGAAAACAATTAAAAATATGGGCCGTTTAAACGTAGCAGACAGGTAGACAGACACATTTCGCATTTATAATATCAGTATAGATTTTACTAATATTATACTTCTTATCTTCAGATTTCCTGCTAATGAAAACTTAAAGAAAAAATGGATGGATGCTGTAGGCGTGGAAAATATAAATATATTGACATACATCCCTCTACATAAAATATGAAAAGATCGTGTGATACATTTCTTTCTGCGGTAAGAGCAAGAGGTGGATTTAATAATAATCCCTGTGCAATTCAATTACAACAAGAGGGCTTACAAGAGATTACTAATTAATAAAAGCTGATATAAAAGATGGCAGAATTGAGAATTGCGTTCCTCTTAACAAATAAATATTCAATTGTTCAAGAAAAACCCAGCTAATACAAACAATGATTTAACAGAAAAAAAACCTCGTACAGATTGAAGAGGACCGCAGCAATCTTTATGAGAGGTACATAATCTATATACGTTCTGACTTGGAAAATTAAACCGAAGTTGTTGAATATATCGCAGGTTCACTGCAAGGAAATTTTAAATTAATGGAAAAATATATTAAAACTTTAAATTAAGTTTTACTAAAGGAAATTGATGAAACCAATTTTAAATGGTAAAACGAAACCTGAAACTATGTTTACTACGTATACCGTGAAATCCTCCAACTTTGGACTCTAAGGGTAACATTGGCCAAAACAAAAAAATAACTAAATTAGTACTTAGCATGCCCGAGACCATACTTGTCCACTGTCAAAAATTACACAGCAGGTCGACCACGTAACTATTGTCTCACATCTCACATCCAAAAATATCCTTAGCTCGTAGTACTGGAATGGTGTAAAACCGGCACATTTTGTAATCTGTGGTAGAAAATAGATTATATTTCTGGTAACATTAAATGACAGTTTGTTTGCTTACGTCATTCAGTCGTCTGTCAGCCGTGGTCAAAGTGACATCAGTGAAGTGCGGACCAATTTTTACTTTGGGATTTTTGACTGATATCCTGTTAAAATTAAGCCTGGGTGAGTAGTTCTTGAATATGTTATGAAATGATGTCAGGAGAACGTTATGATATGCATAATAAGTTACGATCGGTTTTTTGTTTGAGAAATGATAGCGACCAATGTTACAAACAGATTCTTCGTACCTTGGGTGTAAACATTGGTCGTTGTCAAATAAGCACTAGGGCTGCCATCTACTAGTAAAGAAACGTTATTATGCTATTGAGGATTGAGGTTTTCGCTCTAATTTTTTTTTATCTTTATTAGCTTTACGTTGCATAATGGTGAGTTAGTGAAATACATATTAATTTACATTGTAATTTAAAATTACAATTAGTGATTCGGTACCTAGTATGATCGACTGCATGCTCCGAATATAATAAAGTAATATACAAAAACTCCAAGTTTTTGTTGATTTTACCTTTCCATTACATTTTCAACGCGATTATATTTTCGCAAATAATAAAAACTATACAGGGTCATTTGTAACTAACGCATAACCTTCAAACCAGCCCGTCAAAATGATCAATTTTTTCTACGGGACCAATGCTGGAAGCTCGAAAAATAATCGACATTTTCATACAAAAGTGTTTGGCCGGACCAGCAATTTGTATGACAATGCGAAAGATCTTTGAGTTCCCAGCATTGGTCCCGTAGAAAAAGTTGTTCATTTTGACGGGCTGTATTTATGGTTTGAAGGTTATACGTTAATTACCAATAACCCTGTATAAGTATTTAACATTGGGTTATTTTTTATTTATTTCATTTCGACAGGCCTGTTAGCTCAGATGGTCGCGGGTTCGATTCCCGCCCTAAACCATCATTTGTGTGCATGAGCATGTCTGTTAGTTTTCATGTCTGGGTGTCATATCTATATGTTTATGTATGTTTATCAGTCGTTTAGTACCCATAGTACAAGCTTTTTTTTGCACATTGCTTAGTTTGGGGCTAAACGACCGTGTGTAGATTGTCCCGTAATATTATTATTTTTATTATTTCAGAAACAATGGAATAGCAAAATCTAGGCTGAAACAAAGAAAAAGACTAATTCCGACTAATTGTATTTATTTTAAATAAAACAATTGTGCAAAAAACCGTGTTGTAATTTGCTTATCTTTACTTGTGTCAACCCTAGTCCCTAAAATCTCTTGTATGGAAATTAGCAAAAATTACCAGGTAACATTGGCCACTGTGATAAAAAGCTAGAATGGCCACTTTTGGAGATTTACTTTATTTTGTTGCCTTCCATGGCCTGATTTTTACCATAGCTCTTAATGAAATGCAAATAGGGCTTATAGTTCAGCCGATATAAGCGGTGGATAATGTTGACAGAAAGTGGACCTAACTTTGGCCGCTCTTTTAAGTTACTTTTAAGGTACAAAAATAATTATTTTTTATAGATTTTTTTATGCTTAAGTCATAGTAACTCATTTATTCTTTACGTTCAGGTCATAAAATCAATACTATTTCCTATATTTTTTTGGTATGGCAACCAATTTTCTATAAAACATGGCCAAAGTTGGAGGATTTCACGGTACTTAAGTCTTAAACTATATAACCTTTATGTATTGAGGTTCTCATTAAATACGACACCGAAAATAGAATAGAATAGAATAGAAATGTTTTTTTATTCAAATAAACTTTTACAAGTACTTTTGAATCGTCAATGAGTCTACCACTGGTTCGGAATGCCGTTCCTGCCGAGAAGAACCAGTAAGAAACTCGGCAGTTGCTCTTTTCAAAATACTTTTACAATATACTTAATAGATATTATTCTATTTATGCAGAGTTTCCACAATGAGGGGAAGTTCCACAAAAGCATACGTAATTATTTCTAATTATAATTCAACACATGTTAAGACGGGCAGACAGAAAGTAGCCCCATTGCCGCTGGTGGCACCCGTTTAAGAGCATGACGCATGACCCACATTGCTTCGCTCAACCATATTTGAGGGAACGTAACAACCCGCATCACACGACACCACCGCAGAAAAGTTAAAGAGAGTGTGACATACTTAGGCTACCCATCTTAAGGCATCGAATTGAAACTAATATTCAAATCAAATACTCATTTTAAGCTATGACTTGTAATACTTTTGGAATGATCCTGAGCACAACACTAATGACTAATTGATGCCCATAAAAAGTGTGATTCAAACATATTTAGACCTAAGATTCCGTTAACAATAACATGGTACTAAAATAATCGATGCAGTGTTGCATAGGAGTTTTCTATCTAACTTAATTTTATTCAGAAACGAATGAAAATTGGTTTGGTTCGCTTCATAAAAAGTGTCCCATTTCGATAGTTAAAAAATCGTAATATTAATAAAATATGTGTACTTACACTATTTTCATCAATTAAATACATACCTATCAATCATACACTAACTGTGTTTTATTTCATTTATTATTTGACAACATATTTTGCTAGTTGCTCTTGCTTTTTAAAAGCGGTGAACACTTTTAAAACTTTAGTAGACTACCACCCTTAGGGTGACTTAATTATAACTGTACAGTAACTAACCTACGAAGCTGTACGGTAATATTCTCATTCGGTCATGCAGATAGCTGTCTCATATGTTAGGCACGTCATGTTTCGACTCTACCACCGCGTATAGAAAGAAATTCTACTACTATGAGCCAGCAAGTAACTCAGCAAGTTGCTCTTTTCATGAAAAGAAATAGTGGTTTTTAATTAACAAACAATTGATACATATTATAATTTATAAATGAGTTAAAGTGGTCTGAAAAATCAGTTTTGCATCTAACATAGAGTACTTTTTTATATCTGGTGATCTCGTTCAATTTCACAAAACGGCAGCGAAACTGTTTGGATATTCCAAGATCTTTAACAAACCTAAATCCACGCGAATAATAGGTACCTGATAGAGTACAAACGTACGTTACGTAATTATTATTACCTATAATTACTACGTATACATAAATGCTTGATTATCGCTTCACTCCTTATCGATGTCGATAGTTTCGAAGCACACTCCCTAATGGGCGGCCATTTTATGAGATATTTTTGTGTAGGTATGCACCCCATTTTTGTAGGTAGGGCACCTCCATGTATTTCCTACCTTCATGGTTCCAAGCACAAGTTTCATTAGTTTTACCACAGACCATAAACCACAAACACTAGGATACCACAGACCAGGAATTAATAATTTATTAAAAATTAATATTATTGAACTTAAAAATCAATTATTATGGTCTAAGTACCCGTTCCAAGTTTCAATAGACCTATGAAAACGTAAATAGTATTTTTATAGGGACAAAGAATGACATAAAAAAGAAAACTAACTAGGAATTCCCCGGTCATAGAGTACCTAAGCCGAAAACAAAATGAAATTCCAGAATGTTAGGGGATTTCCCTATCAAAAATATGTTGCCAGATTCCTTATTGAGAAACCGCCAAAAAAAATAAAAACGTTATCTATTGAAAAAATACCACTAAACGCCTTGAAAAGGCACCAGTTCCGATGGGAAAACCACCAAGGTGGTAACACTGCTCACACGTTGTTTAAGGGTGGAACCACATTTGTGAGGATCGTTTCGGATTTCGCCCATACAAAACTGTCAAATTCCATAGAAACGTGTACGGATCAAATCGGCTTTTCGATGCGTACACGAATGTATGGAAAATGACAGTTTTGTATAGGCAAAATCCGAATCGATCCTCACAAATGTGGTTCCACCCTGTTGAGGCCAACGGCTTGGCCAACGAGTCAAGGCCTGGAACACGAGGTATAGGGGCCCATCAGCTATAACCTGAGTCCAGGGTCGCTGCCCTAAGGGCCTTTCACCGCGGTCAGATCTGTTCTCAACGTAACTTAATGATGGTAGGGTTGCACTGACCTTCCTTGCAGCATTCAATCCTTGTGCGGCCTGAGATGGTATGAGAATGGTGATTGTGATGAGTGATGATGTGGGTGTGTTATGTAGGTTAGGTGTAAAGGGTTAGGCCCAGGCCGCTAGCAGCGGCAGGCAGACAGCCAGCTATGGCCTGCTGAAGATGCTGGGCTGGCGTGGCACTGTACACTCGGCTTGTCACTAGTTAAGTCCAAAATCTTGATCACACACACTTCGCCGAGCGCTTGGCGAGCAAAATCGGCGGGTTCCAAAAAATGTTCTTTTGTTACGGACAGCACGTTAACAATGATGCTTATAGCTAGGTCGACACATGGACCGCTTGACGGCGCGACTAAACCGTAAAATAAACTAAATCTAGGCACTTAAAACAGCAAAACCGTGCGCGAGGCGACTCGGGAATTTCGTGAATACGTGTTAGCTGTCAAAAGGAACTTGCAAAACCACGCCCCAAAAACGCGGCAAGTTTAAAACTAAGCATCTGTCAACTTCATTGCGAGCCAAAGAGATTGCCAGCGCTACGACCATGGAACAAGGAATTGTTGACAGGCACATGGCGCGAACACACCCTTAGGACCACATCTGTGCGCATCGATTCGCATTTTGTCCATACAAAACTGTCATTTTTCATAGTCGTGTACGCAACGAAAAGCAGAATTGATTGACAACACTAAAATGACAGTTTCGGACATAATTTAATATAAGAAAATTCTCCCTAAACAACCGACTTCAAACTCCCGCTTTACTACATTACACACACAATATACAAAATATGTAATTTATTGTTGATATTTTAAAAACCGCTCAATCGTTTTCGATGAAATTTATATGGGACCACTTGGGAAGATACCCCTTTAAACAAAAAAGAATTTTCCAAATTGCATCTAACATAGAGTACTTTTTTATATCTGGTGATCTCGTTCAATTTCACAAAACGGCAGCGAAACTGTTTGGATATTCCAAGATCTTTAACAAACCTAAATCCACGCGAATAATAGGTACCTGATAGAGTACAAACGTACGTTACGTAATTATTATTACCTATAATTACTACGTATACATAAATGCTTGATTATCGCTTCACTCCTTATCGATGTCGATAGTTTCGAAGCACACTCCCTAATGGGCGGCCATTTTATGAGATATTTTTGTGTAGGTATGCACCCCATTTTTGTAGGTAGGGCACCTCCATGTATTTCCTACCTTCATGGTTCCAAGCACAAGTTTCATTAGTTTTACCACAGACCATAAACCACAAACACTAGGATACCACAGACCAGGAATAAATGTTACGATGTTTTTAAGAGCACTCACACATTGTTTGTTGGAACCACATCTGTCTCTTTGACATCTGTGCGCATCTGTGAGTTACTCACAAATTAGTCGATAATTTGATTAATTTCTTAAACTGGACACTTTCAAGTACCTACCTAAAGATTTTTATTTAAACATGTGAAGATGATACTGTTATCGTCGCAATTAGAATGCCTATAAGCCTACTTTGTCGTATTAACTTACAAATTGCGAAAAACCAAATTAAATTTTCGCGGGCAGAACCGTGTCTTCCATTTTAAGGTTTTGTCATGACTTCCGCTCTGTTGATTAATGTAGACGTCATGTTGCAAGTTTCATCAAGTTAGTGTTATTTTATTTCAGGAAACTAGGATGACGAAAGAAAAGGCACAAGTAAATTATTATTACATAATCAAGACTTTTTTCTTACAAACAACAACGACAAATTAGGTCTTTGGTACCTATAATTTACAAAAAAAATGATAATTATTACATTAAAATCAGTCAATTTAGCTTAACAATAAAATAAAGTTTTCCTATAAATTTCTTCGAATGCTAATATAATAATTAATCAATTATTAATAATGAGATCATTAACGTTTCAATGAGGTTCAGAATCACAGATTAATGATTATGTATACCAGATATTCAGAATCGTAGTAATATTGTGAAAGTCGAAAGGAATGACGACTTTCAATTCTTGCAAATGATGCCATTTACTTTCAGCTATTTTTATTTGGACCTGTGAATTCAACGTCAAATTTAAAGGAGTCTAAAAACCGAATAATTATTACTGAATTAGTGAATGGGGACTGACTGTGGGACTACTAAATAATATTAAAAATGGTAAGCTTGAAAATACAACTTTGAGTATGTAACTAGCTATTCAATCATCAACGGCCAGTATAATAATAATTCTTAAGCGAAGGATATACTATTTTGTTGACAATTTGACAACTCACATTATATTCAAAATTGTACATTTATGTTACTTCAACAATGTTGCGCTATATTCTACTTAAGGTGATTTAAATATCATTTAGGGCAATGTTTTTTTTTTTAAATTTATTTGGTTTACCAACAGCCACATACCAACAGCCACATACCATACCAACATTTACATAAAACAATAAAAACTAAAATAAATCAAACAATACTTAGATAAAATGTTAAACTAATTACAGGTAGGTAAACACCGCATGCATAGTGATAAGTTACCTAATTTACAACTTAAATACTTAATTTAAATTAATAACATATAACAAGGGCAATAATAATCAATTAATAAGAAAAGCATCAACAACAGGTATTTAGGAACCAAAAAAAAATTACAACAATAAAATACTAAAGCAGAAACTATAGCTTGCCTAATGCTACATGGACCGATTTCCGAAAAACAGCTAGAGAGTCACCATGTATGTCTGGGGTATAAAGCGTGTTATAAAGTTTGCTAATTCTAGGAATTGGTGTTAGCCCCCATATCCGTAGAACGGCGGGGAAAAGATAAAGGGGTTTTGATTAGTATCCTAGTATTGCGTCTCGTAGGAACCCGTAACTTAAAGCTACTTAAAATAGAGGAACTGTCAATTTTATTGTTGAAAACCTTAAATAAAAATATGAGGTCAAGTTTGTTTCTGCGAAATCAGCTTTTTTGTTATTGTTTGTATATATTTTGGCATGTCAAAGTTGACCACCAGAGTTACTTGTTCAACATCAATTCCTCTGGACAAAACATTGATTGTTATCAATACCTTCTCAAGCCCAGCTCGGAATCGGTCCAGCACTGCTATCCTCTGGTCGACCATCAACTTCCCAGACAGGACAGCTACTGAATGTCCACCCTCTACATTTTCTCTGACAGCCAACTAGCTGTTTTTCTCATGTGGCAAAATATTATTCCCTGATCAATTGTTATAACACCATAAATATTGCATATAGCTTTATATTTATCTTCTGCACTTTTACACTTGACATAAATGCTGTTATATGTTTTGTAATGATATCTGGTGCAACAAATCCTGAGCCAGCCCCTCAAGCAGCAAGATAATTTGAATAGTTTTAGAAGCATTATTTAATTTTAAAACTATTTAATTTGTATGCTTGTAGGAAAACACAGATCCAATATTTGAGTGTTGGAGTGACATTATGTTGAGGTTAGAATGACCAAGTGTAATGAGTGTTTAGAATTCAATAAAGAGGCATTAAAAATAAGATTGTTTTATTTTGACGCTTAGCAAATTACAAAATATGCAATTATATCAAAGTCCTTTCTTATAAGGCAAAATAATTAAAAATAATTAGTTGAAATGGACTAATGACCATGCACCAATCTTCTCGATTTCTTCAGCATCTTCAATGTCTAATAACTGAATCTTTTTACCAAAATGTGCTTCAATGTCTAAACAAATTTCCATCGCTTGAGGTGAATCAATCAAATTTATAGCTATACCTGCTTTACCAAATCGTCCAGTACGACCAATCCTGTGCAAGTATGTCTCACAATCAGCTTTTTTGTTCATATCCATTGGCATGTCAAAGTTGACCACCAGAGTTACTTGTTCAAAGTCTATTCCTCTGGACAAAACATTGGTTGTTATCAAGACCTTCTCAAGCCCAGCTCGGAATTGGTCCAGCACTGCTATCCTCTGGTCGACCGTCAACTCCCCAGACAGGACAGCTACTGAAAGTCCATCCCTCGACATTTTCTCTGACAGCCAACTGGCTGTCTTTCTCGGGTGGCAAAATATTATCGCCTGACCAATTGTTATAACACCATAAATATTGCATATAGCTTTATATTTATCTTCTGCACTTTTACACTTGACATAATACTGTTTTATGTTGTCTAAAGATTCTTCTTTTCTGAGTAGTCTAATAATAATAGGATTGGGTACAATAATTTCTGCAAACTCCATTACAGCACTGTCATAAGTTGCAAAAAAGAACATCTTCTGACATGTGGATGGTAAGCACTTGTGGATGCGGATACATTGATCTTGATGTCCTTGACGGTCAATCATTACATCAGCTTCATCTAAGACAAACACTTTAATTTTGCTCAAATCAAACATTCCAAACTTCACACCCCAGTCTAGCATCTTGCCTGGAGTTCCTATGAGGATATGATCAGCAATTTTAGTTCCTTTAGGTACTTCCTCACCTCTAACAGCATACTTCAACTTTATTTCTGGGCAGAATTTCGCCATTTTGGCTGCTACTTCTCCTGTTTGTATGGCAAGTTCATATGTAGGGCTGAGACACAAAACTTGTGGATAATTTTTAGTTGGGTCAACCCTACTTAACATTGCTAAAACGAAAGCAGCTGTTTTTCCAGTTCCAGATTGAGATTGTACAAACATATTCTGTGGGGGATCTGCTAAGAGTGTGGGCAAAGCGGTTTCCTGTATTTTTGAGGGAGCATTAAAACCCATGCCATATACCCCTTTCAGTAAGTTTGGTTTTAAGTGAAGGGCTTCAAAAGTTTTCACAGAGTACAATGGAGAATTTGGGTCCTTTCTCTGAATTACAATGTCCAATTTAGATTCAACAAGCCCTTGGCGGATTATTTTCATTAAAAGGAAATTCTCAGCGGGAGTAGCGGCATCGGGAGCATCTTCAATATCTGTTGAATGATTAGACCCTTTTCTTGATAATCCCAAGCCTGCAACTTTGTTCGAAATTTCTAATTCCTCAGCTGTTTGGCCCCACTGCTTAGCCATTTTTATCTTTTAAACCTGTAACAATTTTTTGCAGAACTGAATCACAGCACAAAATTAAAGGAAATCAGGTAATAAATCTATAATTCACTATTACTTTTAACGTCTCATATGCACGATCAAAAATTTTAATACCTTATTTTTAATATTATTGAACTTAAAAATCAATTATTATGGTCTAAGTACCCGTTCCAAGTTTCAATAGACCTATGAAAACGTAAATAGTATTTTTATAGGGACAAAGAATGACATAAAAAAGAAAACTAACTAGGAATTCCCCGGTCATAGAGTACCTAAGCCGAAAACAAAATGAAATTCCAGAATGTTAGGGGATTTCCCTATCAAAAATATGTTGCCAGATTCCTTATTGAGAAACCGCCAAAAAAAATAAAAACGTTATCTATTGAAAAAATACCACTAAACGCCTTGAAAAGGCACCAGTTCCGATGGGAAAACCACCAAGGTGGTAACACTGCTCACACGTTGTTTAAGGGTGGAACCACATTTGTGAGGATCGTTTCGGATTTCGCCCATACAAAACTGTCAAATTCCATAGAAACGTGTACGGATCAAATCGGCTTTTCGATGCGTACACGAATGTATGGAAAATGACAGTTTTGTATAGGCAAAATCCGAATCGATCCTCACAAATGTGGTTCCACCCTGTTGAGGCCAACGGCTTGGCCAACGAGTCAAGGCCTGGAACACGAGGTATAGGGGCCCATCAGCTATAACCTGAGTCCAGGGTCGCTGCCCTAAGGGCCTTTCACCGCGGTCAGATCTGTTCTCAACGTAACTTAATGATGGTAGGGTTGCACTGACCTTCCTTGCAGCATTCAATCCTTGTGCGGCCTGAGATGGTATGAGAATGGTGATTGTGATGAGTGATGATGTGGGTGTGTTATGTAGGTTAGGTGTAAAGGGTTAGGCCCAGGCCGCTAGCAGCGGCAGGCAGACAGCCAGCTATGGCCTGCTGAAGATGCTGGGCTGGCGTGGCACTGTACACTCGGCTTGTCACTAGTTAAGTCCAAAATCTTGATCACACACACTTCGCCGAGCGCTTGGCGAGCAAAATCGGCGGGTTCCAAAAAATGTTCTTTTGTTACGGACAGCACGTTAACAATGATGCTTATAGCTAGGTCGACACATGGACCGCTTGACGGCGCGACTAAACCGTAAAATAAACTAAATCTAGGCACTTAAAACAGCAAAACCGTGCGCGAGGCGACTCGGGAATTTCGTGAATACGTGTTAGCTGTCAAAAGGAACTTGCAAAACCACGCCCCAAAAACGCGGCAAGTTTAAAACTAAGCATCTGTCAACTTCATTGCGAGCCAAAGAGATTGCCAGCGCTACGACCATGGAACAAGGAATTGTTGACAGGCACATGGCGCGAACACACCCTTAGGACCACATCTGTGCGCATCGATTCGCATTTTGTCCATACAAAACTGTCATTTTTCATAGTCGTGTACGCAACGAAAAGCAGAATTGATTGACAACACTAAAATGACAGTTTCGGACATAATTTAATATAAGAAAATTCTCCCTAAACAACCGACTTCAAACTCCCGCTTTACTACATTACACACACAATATACAAAATATGTAATTTATTGTTGATATTTTAAAAACCGCTCAATCGTTTTCGATGAAATTTATATGGGACCACTTGGGAAGATACCCCTTTAAACAAAAAAGAATTTTCCAAATTGGTTCAGGCGTCTTCGAGTAATCGGTGGAAATACATTAAAAAAAGATTCTGACGAATTGATAACCTCCTCCTTTTTTTGGAGTCGGTAAAAAATTCGAATCGATGCGCACAGATGTGGTTCCAGCCTTATAGACTAGTTCAAAGATTCTATTAGTGAAATAGTGAAATCGAATAGAGAAATAGTCTAATCACAGAGTATTTTAGTGATCTGTGGTTGTTTTAGTTTTGCTCTATTAGTTTTTCTTTTCTACAGTCTAATAAAAAAGATTTTGTAACTCGGTGCCTATCAAAAAATGATTGATAGTCCCTGACATAAATTTTTTATCGATTGAAGGTTTGCCATGAAATAAAAATAACATTTTCCTAGCAAACCGTCAGTGGATAAAAAAAATTGTGAGCCGTCGTGGGACGTCTGGCAGATGTGAAACATCGACATTATTTTGTAAAAGTAATATGCAGAAAAGAACAGATTGTGATAGGAACTAAATATGTCACTAAGTATACATCAATAATACTACTACTACCACTACCCCTACCCCTACCCCTACCCCGACCCCTACCCCGACCTCTACCCCGACCCCTACCCCGACCCCTACCCCAACCCCTACCCCTACCCCGACCCCTACCCCTACCCCTACCCCTACCCTACCACTACCACTACCCCTACCACAAAGTATTTTTTATTATAATTTTTTTCCTAAAATTGACGTAATGGGAGGCTCTCAAAGTGGAGATTATATTTGACCTTAGTAGTCACGATCGCTTGAAAGGACGTGCTTGAAAGTTTTATAATTATTAGCTTTATATCATGTACTTGAACAACAAATACTAAAATTAGATAAATCGATAAATTATCAGAACTTCACAATGGTGTCAATAGATAGCGCATTCATCTCATATTGCAAACGCAGCAGAAGTACTAATACATTAACATTATTATTTAAAATAAAATTACTATACAATTAATTAAAATTTTTATATATTTTAATATCAAACATCAATAAAACATCACGTCGCGACGTGAAGTTTTATTCATTGTTGTTTTTGCATGTTTTCTTATCGTGTCGATAGACGACGCTCGCGCTGTGAACAAATAATTAAATTTGAATGTTCCAAAAAACTATTTTTTAGGTACCTATTGATGCCTAATTTCACTACAGTTCCCTAACCTTTATGGGCTACCTATTGTATTACCTACTGATTGTATTTAGGGGCTACCTACGTAAAGAGACTTCTACTTAGGGGATAATTTAGGTATGGTTGGTGAAAATGGGCATAATAATAATGTCAATTTTGATCGTCATGTGTCTATTGAATGAATAAGTAGGTAATTATGGGAAACCGTTACCGCGAGGTCTCAGTTCGGGGCGAACCACTAGTATTTACTTAGTCAAAGGTAAATAGGTACTACACTAGTTATACTATAATTTTTTTTTTATGAGCGCAAGACTTTTTCGTTTCTATCAACTATTATTATTTTGGCCCTCAGTTCGATATTCAAAAGTCCCAATATGAGCAGTGCACCTTTAGGTCTTTTCAAACCAAGGAACCTTTCAGATCTCTAGACATACTAGTCCGGGAGCCAGGTACAAATTCGGTCAATTATTTCCTCTCGAGCGAAACTTCGTGAAATGCATTAGGGATTTATATTATGAATATTCGCGACCATCAGCTGCGACTCCGTGGGTGGGGCGGGCAGTGGCAGCCTCCCACGCATGGAGAAAAAAAAACTTTTTTTTGTCATTACAATACAACTATAATCTGACAAATTTTCAAATGGGAGGACCATTTGAAAATTTGTCAGATTATAGTTTACCTAATATTTTTAAGGAAAAATAAAGTCAGCTGACCATAACATGGTAGATTATACGTCAGCTGGCTGCTTGAACCTGAAATTTTTTTTTATATTTTCAATGATTTCCTCTCAACTAAAAATGTACCTGGTGATCGTTTATATGCTACCTACGATGAATGAAAATTAATGTCAGCTGGCTGTATCTCAGTGGAAAGTTTGTCAGCTTGTACCTTGAAAAGTGCAACGCAGCAGCATCTATCACCTACTGAATCTTATCAGCTGACGACTTTTCCCTTGGCTTACAGCTAGCTGATTTTTTTCATTATTTACTAGAGCATGTTAACAATCCTCTTATAAATTTTCATCCGGGAGGAAATCACGTTTCTTAAGTTATTCTCTTTCTTTTTACAGATTGAAGCTATACATAAGCCCTAGCTAAGGCTTATGTATATATGTTATGTGTTATTGCAGCTAGATTGTGGATTAAAATTACCTTCTCCAGATGCTATGCTATAGCAGAGCATAGAATGCTAATGTACACTTGGAGGGGGTGTTTTACCCATGACTGCGTACAAAGGCCCTATGTTGTGTATAGCGCATGTAGAAGATTTTTGGTAAAAAAAAATAGGTGGGGAATAAAATATGCGACTCAAAAAGAAAGTGAAACTTGTTTAGTCGAAAAAAATTTTTTTTTCTCCGTGCGTGGGAGGCTGCCACTGCCCGCCCCACCCACGGAGTCGCAGCTGTCGGTCGCGAATATTCATATTATAAATCCCTAATGCATTTCACGAATTTTTGATTGGGAGGGACTTGGTCATGAAAATCTGTCACTGGCTCCCGGACCATACTGTCAGACCGTGGCTGTGATGCCACTCAGGGTGCGATTCCCGAGAGATATGGGTTCTATCCCTGCCGGCTCTGTAATTTTACTGAAATTTGTTTCGAAGGTTTGTTATAGCAATTTTTATCATTACCTATGGATGGAGTTAGTAAACTGTAAATCATTAAGTAAGTAGTTATGTATTTTAACTTTAAAGGGTCAGTCAGATAATTCCATAAACGTGTCGTATCTTATCGTGTAAATCATGTAAACATAACTAACTAATGTCTATTATTTATAATACCTACCTAAACTAATTATTTTATAATTATTTTATACAATAAGTATCACTTTTATCCGCAACTTCATTCTGGAATTAGTTTTTAATTATTTTAGGAATCATGACGTACTTACGTCGTACAATCCCTCTCCAATATCCATATCATAATATTAATATTATCATATCATACTAATACCTTCTTATAAATCCGAAAGTGTGTTTGTTTGTTGGTTTGTCCTTCAATCGACGTGGAATGCATAGGTACCTAATGGGTATAGTTGAGTTATGGTCTTATGGACCTGGAGAGTGACATAGGCTACGTTTATCCCGGAAAATCAAAGAGTTCCCGAGGGATTTTAAAAACTAAATCCACAGGGACGAAGTCGCGGGCATCAGCTAGTTCAAAATAAAGTTTTATTTTTTCTGCTGTATTTAAATTTGTAGGAATTTTGATGGAATTTGTGGTGTATAGATGAGGCGTGCAGAAGTAAATAAACAAATTGACAGACTTTTTGATTTATATTATTACAGTATGGATAGAAGACATTTGATAAGATGAGATATTTATTAACCTGATCTATCTTTCGACGAAGAGAATAACAAGAAATATCAAGTCTATCTATACTAATATTATAAAGAGGAAAGATTTTTTTGTATGTTTGTTTGTACCGAATAGGCTCTGTAACTACTGGACCGATTTTAACCACTTTTTCACCAATAGAAAGCTAAGTTATCAGGAAGTAACATAGGCTATAATTTATTTTCAAAAAAATTAGAGATCCTTAAGAAAATTGCAATAATGTAACCCTAAGTGGCAAAATTTTGCCTATAAAATGCATTATTTGGCGTGTGCTGAGAAAACTATTGATGATACATAAAAATTATGTACTACATGATTAAAGTACTTATTATTTTCTACAAAAAAGTTCCCGAGGGATTATATCTAACTATCATATTTAAGTCACAATAGTAGCTTTTGTATTCTAAAATTAATTAGATCGCCTATATTATCGCAGTATTGATTCTTCCTTCCTAATACACATTATAAATGCGAAAGTGTGTTTGTTTGTTGGTTTGTCCGTCAATCACGCTGCAACAAAGCTACGGATTGACGTGATTTTTTGGATAGGTATAGTTGAGCACCTGGAGGGTGACATAGCCATCCCGGAAAATCAAAAAATTCCCGCGGGATTTTAAAAACGAAATCCACGCGGACGAATTCGCCGGCATCAGCTAGTTAGTTTATATAAAAACGGGTTTATAGCCTATCATAATATAGTTCCGTTTAAGAGATACGTTAGCGAACACTATTCTCCCTGGTAAGTAAATAAAAAAAAATTGTGTTCATCTATAATATGATAAAATTAATGTTTGTATATATATTTGTCCTCTATGCGTTCTGAAAATCAGATTGTGATGAAACTTTGGTAGGGTGTTCTGGAGATGCCCACGAGGATTCCTGGCACAAAAAATCGATATCTATCTGTACTTATAACAAAACTGTAACTGGAAGATTTCTGTACATTTAATATATTTTGAATTTTAATTGGGGGATGCTTTACTATTGATACTGAGCCCAAAACAGATTTTTATTTAATTTTTGTCTGTCTGTCTGTCTGTCTGTCTGTCCGCGCATCACGCGAAAACTACTGAACGGATTTGAATAAAATTTAGTACACTGGTAGCTGATACTCCGGGTCAACAAATTATATACGATAGTTTTCATCCCGATAAAATATAAGGTTTCTCCAGGATAGGGGATGAAGATTTTTGTTGATTTTACTCCATAACTCAGTCAAATCTGAACCGATTTTAATAATTCTTTCTTTATTGTAAAGTGTGAACTATAAGAAATATTTTGTCCAATTTTGGTGAAGATCTGCTAGACATGATCGGAGATAGAGGACAAAACTTTTGTCTATACCAATTAGTATGGACTACACAGAGGCGTAGTGCGATCAAAAAATTTCGCAGTCGCTTCGCTCGCGAAAATTTTAGTACGAAAACCTCACGATTAACATAAAGCAATTCTTTTTTTAATACTTTTTCCAGGCGGACGAAGTCGCAGGCATCAGCTAGTCTATAATATAATTTCATACTTTACGTGGCATTGCAACGCATGCCGGGTACAGCTACTTTACAATACATAATAGGTGCTATATATACAAGTGTGTCGCCAGCCTATGGCCAAGGGGGGGGGGGGGCAAGTTGACATTATTATGGAGGATGGGAAAAGTATGAATAAATAAAACTTATGCATTGAGTTACTACTATATCTTTCAATTGACGGGGGGGGGGGGGGGGGCAGCTGCCCCTACCTACCCCCCCTTGGCGACGCCCATGGCTATGGCCCATTTTGCATATATTATTAGAAAATGTTTCAAACGATGAACTAGGTACCTATGTGAAAGGGTGCGTGAGAAACCAACACAAATATAGCTTCCTTATAATAATGCTATAACACCGTGCTGTTTTAGTATGACGGGCTGAACGGTCGCTAGTCGGGTGGGAGTTGCGACTTGCGATACAGTTATGTCGACTACAATAGAACTGCAGCCAAACTGACATTTTGCAGCGTACAGTCCAAATGAGATCAAAGAATCAGTCTAGATACTTTTTTCTCGGAGAGCTCACCCTCGTTGAAAGCACAGCCTATACCTATTTACAAGCTTTTATTTAGTTTCAAGATCAAGATTTGCAAGATCTTAAAGAAATGCATGCCCAGCTTAGCTGTTCTTCCAGACAAGTGGGTCTTGAGATGAACATAGACAAAACAAAAGTCATGTTTAACGAGCACGTTATCTCAAGACCGGTTAACGTCGGAAATGTCAGCATCGAAGTTGTTCAGGAATACAACTACCTTGGCCAGATTATACAACTCGGTAGAAACAACTTCGACAGAAGAATTCAGTTGGGCTGGGCAGCATTTTCGAAGCTGCGTCATGTCTTCGATTCGTCGATACCGCAAAGCCTGAAGACAAGAGTGTGTCCTACCGGTAATGACGTATGGAGCGGAAACGTGTACACTGACGGTGGGCCTCGTTCACAAATTAAAAGTCGCTCAGCGCGCTATGGAGTGAGCTATGTTGAGAATCTCTCAGGGATAAAATCCGGAACGAGGAAATTCGTAGAAGAACAAAAGTGACCGACATAGTTCTGAGGATTAGCAAGCTGAAGTGGCAGTGGGCAGGTCATATCTGTCGTAGAACCGATGGCCGATGGGGCAGACGTGTTCTGGAGTGGAGACCGCGTACCGGCAAGCGCAGTGTAGGACGACCTCCAACTCGTTGGACCGATGACCTTAAGAAGGTGGCGGGAAGCGGTTGGATGAGGAAGGCGGAGGACCGTGTTTGGTGGCGCGCTCTCGGAAAGGCCATGTCCAGCAGTGGACGAATACAGGCTGATGGATGGATGGACGGATGGATTTAGTTTCACCTGTCCGGGACAGGTGAAACTAAATTAATAAAAGCTTGAGAAAACATCGTTGATGACAACATCGGGACAGGCTGTCCCCGATGTTTGTCAACAACGATGTTTGTCATCAAATCATGCAAATAAAATTTGATCCACTTCCCGGTCACCGATTGAGCTGAACTTTTGCATGTATGTGTAAATCGCGTGACAATGCAATATTACGATGACATGGTGCTGATCTGATGATGGAGCTGGAAGGTGGTCATAGGAACTCTGTAATAAAACGACGCAACCCCATCGAGTTTCGGCTCGTTTGATTCGTCTTGACGAGTACTTTGTTTTTAGATGGTTACCAGGGTCCGATGATGAAACCGGAAGGTGGTTTTGGTAACTCTGTAATAAAATGACGTAATACGTGTTTAGACTCGTTTGATTAGTGTTGACAAGTAGTCTGGTCCTAGATGATATTCAGGGTCTCATGGTGAAGCCGGAAGGTGGTTTTGGCAACTCTGTAATAAAACGAAGTAACCCCATCGAGTTTGGGTTCGTTTGATTCGTCTTGACAAGTAGTTCTAGATTATAGCCAGGGTCTGACGATGTAGCCACTAGCCAGCTTCTAAAAGCTTGTTTTTTAAAAATATTTTTTTTTTATTTACACTTGTTTAGGCTATCGACGTAGGTATATTAGATACATACATACAGAACTTTTCAATTGCTTTTACCTTTTTTTAGGAATTGCACTCGTGATGGCTACTAAAAAATTTGCGGGACCTTCTCCTTATGCTATGAATGCTACTTATCCAGAAGTGGACTTCAGACATACTGAGTAAGACTTTTAAAATCCTTACTAAGATTATTAAATGCAAACGTGTGTTTGTTTGTAATTTTGTTAAATTGTTCTTCAATCACACCGCAAAAGAGCTACGCATCGACGTGATTTTTTGCATTGCAATATTTGAGGACACTGAGAGTAAATCAAAGTGTTGCCGTGGGATTTTTCTAGTTTTTAAATTGTTCAAAATAAAATGATATAAAATATAAGACATGCTGAACATCTTTCAATTATACTTTTAGTGTAATATATAAGGATTATTATTTATCTATCTTTGTATCTTCGAATAATGCAACTCATATAATCATGATCGAACCTCACAAGTTCGATTGATCATATATTATTAATAATAATACTTATATTAGCAGGATAAGGAGGAAAATTATTTTAGTTTGATTAAATAAGGGGTAAAATCGGGGGTTTGAAATTTCAAAGTAAGATAACTGTACCGAGTGGGGTATCATATGAAAGGCCTTTACTTGTGCATTCTAAAACAGTTTTTTATTTATTTCTATATATAATAGTTTTTAATAAATCGGCCAAAATGTCGAAATAATTATGGTCAATAGAGGTTTATGTATATTTTACAGGAAAAATAAAAGCAACGCGAAAATTATTTTCGTTTGATTAAAAAAGGGGTAAAATCGGGGGTTTGAAATTTCAAAGTAAGATAACTATACCGAGTGGGATATCATATGAAAGGTCTTAACTTGTGCATTCTAAAACAGTTTTTTATTTATTTCTATATATAATAGTTTTTGAGTAATCGGCCAAAATGTCGAAAAAAATACCGTTCCCCCCCCCTTATCTCCGAAGTTTACCAATCGAAAAATCTGAAATAATTATGTTCAATAGAAGTTTATGTATATTTTAAAGGAAAAATAAAACCAACGCTCTAACTAGCATAGTTTTATTTATATTAACAATAAACCTCTACAAATATATAAGCAAATTAATATAATATTTTCGTTTTACTTTTGGAGTATGGAACCCTCGGTGCGCGAGTCCGACTCGCACTTGGCCGGCTTTTTTGTTTCTGTGAAAAGGTAAAAGCCGTGACAGGCAGACAAGTGTTTTCGCATTAATTATTATAATTTAGGTGTGGATAACATAACCGATCCACTATTAAACGTTCTCGTGTTGATATTACAAATTTGTTTTTTTTTTTTAATCAGGTATGTAAACAATGTAACTACTAAAAAAAGCAGTGCTTCAGTAGCGCCAGTAGTTGCGGCCATCTTTGGCCTCGGCCGTGCTGGCTCCATCCATTTGAGCAGTATAGTCCGGAATCCGCGCATCGTGTTGAAATATATTGTTGATGATTGCCTCGAAAAGTTTACTGACTTGAAAAACTACTGGAAGCTTGGAGACGATGTTGTGTGTATAACGTCCAAGAATGCCGAACGCGTCTACAAAGATAAGTCGTAAGTTTTTTTAACTCATTACGAAAACTACCCTAACTACACTAACACAATTTTTTACCCGACTTATCTGTAAGAATAATTATCCTTCCAGTTCATTCAGTTCAAAGATCTTTCATCGGTTCACTCATAATAATAATTGCGAATCTACTCATATGATTGGAATAAAATATAAGGTACTTACATAGGTACCTATCGTTAGTTTTGTCTTAGCACTATAACGGCTACATGACGTCATGATAGCTTCAATATGGCGGATACTTAGGCGGATATAACAAAAATATTACATATAAAAATAAATAAATTTGAGAGATATATCTTTCGAGCTTGTATCGAGTCAGGTGTAAGTATTGAACTTCGGGTTAAAGATATTCATTGTCTCAAAAAGAATATTATACATATTCACTTAAACGAGACTTAAGTTTAACAGGTTTTACTAAAATAATACTATTGCATTACGGAGCGTACAAAGAAAGAAAATAATTTAGATAAGTGGGTAGGTATTCAAACGCTTGGTACCATCACAACAGAATCAATTCAAGCCGGTTACTTTAAATCATAGCTAGATGTGACCCATAAAAAGTAAATTCAAATTTTTTTTTTTTATTTATTTATGTTGGTTTTTTTATTTTGTTCGAGATATTATTATTTTTAGAGTTACCACTGTCTTCGTTGCTTCCCCGACGTACACGCATCATGACATTGTCGTTAACTCTATCGCGAACAATAAAGATGTTTTTTGCGAGAAGCCCGTTGCTGAGACTATACACGAAACTAAAAAGTGCTATGTGGCCGCTAAAGCTAAGGGCCGAGTTCTCTTTACTGCGTTCAACCGACGTTTCGATCCAGCTTACAGAGCGCTTAAAGACAGAGCCCGAAAGGGAGAAGTTGGCCACGTTCAAATTGTTAAAGTTACATCGAGGGACTCGCCTCTGCCATCTATTGACTACTTGTCAAGCTCAGGTAAACTAAATAAAATACTTAATTATTATTTTTATTTTAAATTCTAAGTAGGTACATGATTTCGAAAGAATTTGATATTAGACAAATTCAAACAATACTTATATTATTGTAAAAACATATTTATGTAGTCGAGGCTATTACACAAATAATGAATTAGGTAAATAAAGAAATGGAAGTGGCATGGAAGCAATCGGCTTTGCATTGCACTGTCCACAAGATGGTGTAATAGTTGCTATAGTTAAATATTGTCCATCGTAAGCTAGTGATGACGTCTGGAAAGTATCTGGCACCGATTGGATGCGAAAAACCGAAGCTGATGCACTGGTTGACGATGATTATGAAGTAGCCCTACTTGTTCATTAAGAACACTATCACATTTCGCATCCCTCTCTCTCGCACATTCTAATATTTTCAATGATTGTGAAAATCTCAGACACTTGACAAAATGTGGTCAAAGTTAAATTACGGATATTTTAGACTAGCTGATGCTCGCGACTTCGTCCGCTTGGATTTAGTTTTTAAAATCCCTCGGGAAGTGGGAACTCTTTGATTTAATATAAAAAGTAGCCTATGTCACTCTCCAGGCCCTAAACTATACCCAATAATAATAAATAAAGCACGTCAATCCGTAGATCCGTTGCAGCGTGATTGAAGGACAAACCAACAAACAAATACACAACCACCCTATAGCCCGGTCAATTTAGACATCCAAGGTAACAACAATTCCCACTTGGCTGAAAATTAGTAGGATTGTTCAAAACACTATTATAAATGAAATGTGAAAAGTCCTCATCGATCCGACCGCGACATCTCTAAAAAAATTTACTCGGGGTCAAAGGTCACAAAAACGGGGGTTTTCGCGATTTTCACCAAAACGGTAAGTTTTATCATAAAATTAGCCTTGGAAAAAAGGTAGATCAGATGATTATCTATAAAAATGTCTAAATACTTTTTTCCTAAGAGCCACCGTTTTTGAGATATAACGATTCAAAAATTTGAAAGAGTTGTAATCGTCATAATATGCACACGTTTCCACGCCACCTTTGAGGTAGTGTACTTAACGTGTTTTTTTATAATGTGGTTTCGCCGGTAGGCTTATTCCACTGATCTGTTGTGATTCTGTTTAATTTAAAACTATTAAATAATTAAAGATATTGGCAAGGATTGAAAATGATAAAAGGGGTGTAAATTAAAAAACCGGCGCCAAGTGCGTGTCTGGCCACGCGCAGTGTAGGGTTCCGTAGTTGAAAGTCTCAAATATTATTGCTGACCTAGGATAGTGCTTTTGTTTTATTTATGAATATTGAATGCATTTTGAGTTCCATGGTTTAAATACTATAATATTCTACAAAATATGCAACTTACACTACGTGTAATAACTAACTTAGAAAAAACAGATATAACTCCTTAACTAATGAACCCTACTTAGCCGTGATAGTTTTCCTTTAAAATTCATTATATATACTACTGCTGTACATTTTTTCTTGTATCCTATAGACAACCATTTAGCTGGCAGAGGGGGGGGGGACACTTGATTCTAATAAAATTTAGCACTTTAAAATATCATATTTCACAAACGGATCCCTGAATTGAAAAATGATGTTCCCACACTCACAATATTTTTGAAAGACCTATTCAACGACACTCCACACTATGGGATAGATGAGAGAAAAAAAATTCATCCCCACTTTACATGTAGGGGTGGTACCCTAAAAAAAATTATTTTTCACAATTTTATTTCACTACTTTATCGGCGTGATTGATATTTATACTCTTGTCAAATTACAGATTTCTAGTACCAATAGTCTCTGAGCTAAACCGCGGACAGACAGACAGACAGACGGACGGACATGGCGAAACTATAAGGGTTCCTTGTTTACTACGGAACCCTAAAAAGGAAAGGAAAAAAGTGTTCAGACATTTTTTATAGATAATTATCTGATCTACAATTTTTGTCAGGGCTAATTTTATGATAAAACTTACCGTTTTGCTCAAAATCGCGAAAAACCCGTTTTTGTGACCTTTGACACCGAGTAAATTTTTTTCCAGGTGCCGCGGCACCTGAAAAAAAATTTAATGCCAGAGCGATGAGGACTTTTCACACTTCATTTATAATAGTGTTTTGTGCAATCCTACCAATTTTCAGCCAAGTGTGAATTATTGTACTGAGCCCATAGTTCACAGTACATACTAGTGGTTCGCCCCGAACTGAGACCTCGCGGTATCCAATAATTCCCATAAGGTAGTTTTAACTATATATTGTAATTAAAACGCGCCGAATCTCTTGATGTCAATCGTCATCTGCTTTCGTGAATGGGATGCGCATTCCTACATTATTTTACTAAAATTCAGCTGGTTCGGTGAACGGGTGTTACGTAGTATACGATTTCATACTAAAAAAAATTATAAAATGCGATAACTACGCGCTTGCGGATTCTGCGGCGAGCATGTCTAGATGCGCGCTCATCTTTACATTCATAGACACAGTACCATCATACGGTAATAAATATAACATGTCTCTGCCATCAGTAGAATATTTTTTATTCCACGTAAGATGGTGCCAACTTCTAATTACATATTGCAAATAGAAACGGATTTACTTTTGCAAAAACAACCTGATAGTTTTATTGATAATTATTTGCTAATTGAATAACATAATTAGTAATAGACAAAACTGTATTTACAATAATAAAGACAGCGCCATCTATTAACAGTATAGTGAAGTTTTGTTAAAAACATTGATGCCCATTGAAAATTAAATAATTTCGTTTCTTTATAATATTTATCTAATCTTAGTATTTGTTGTTCAAGTACAGAATATAACTCAAATTATGTGAAAGTTTCAAGTTTTAAAATAAAGTGGTTATAGAGATCTAGCCTCGAATTTAATCTCCACTTTGAAAGCCCCCCATTTCGTAAATTTTAGGAAAAAAATTAAAAAAAAATACTTTTGTACTCTGTTCCAAATTATCTTTAAAATGAGGTACTGCAACCCTATGAAACGCAAAAAAATATATTTTACTTCGCATTCGCTTCTACGAGAGCCCCCCTGTAATAAAGATTTTTATAACTTTTTAAACCATTTTCGGCTGGAGGCCATCGGTTTACATATCATATCTAAAATTGAAGTAATTACGTTCAGTAATTCAGAAGTTATAAGCCTCTGACAGACGGACGGACGGACGGACAGACGGACGGACGGACAAGTGCAAATTCACTCAAGTAAACTCAGAGACCTTCGCTTCGCTCGGTCGATTATGACGATTACGACTCTTTTGAAATTTTTGAATCGTTATATCTCAAAAACGGTGGCTCTTAGGAAAAAAGTATTTAGACATTTTTTTATAGATAATCATCTGATCTACAATTTTTGTCAGGGCTAATTTTATGATAAAACTTACCGTTTTGGTGAAAATCGAAAACCCCGTTTATGTGACCTTTGACCCCGAGTAATTTTTTTCCAGGTGTCAGATCGATTAGGACTTTTCACATTTCATTTATAATAGTATTAGGTGATGCCCGCGACTTCGTCCACATGGATTTAGTTTTTAAAAATCCCGCGGGAACTTTCATTATCCCAGATAAAAAGTAGCTCTCCCGGTCTGAGGAACCACTACTACATCCATTACTATACCCATGCAAAAAATCGCATCAATCCGCTGTTCTGTTGCGACGTGATTGAAGGACAAACCAACAAACAAACACACTTTCGCATTTATAATATACTGATATTTATTAGAACACTTTTTATAATTGTCAAATTTTTACCATACTTAACCAAAGACAAAATTACGTTTAGCTGTCATTTACGTTTTGTTATTCCACTGTCATTTGCGTTTTGTTATTCCATGTCAGATGCGTTATTGTTATACCACGTTTTATAGTGACATGACGGAAACGCGGTCGAACGGGATAAAAAGTATCCTATGTCCGTCTCCTGGTTCTAAGCTACCTCTCCACCAATTTTCAGCCAAATCGGTTCATCCGTTCTTGAGTTATAAATAGTGTAACTAACACCACTTTCTTTTATATATATAGATTTTGAACAATCTTACCAATTTTCAGCCAAGTGGGAATAGGGTATTTGACTATATTAAAAATATCGTTTCATTTGGTGTCATCCTAAAAGATTATTATCTAAAAACATTATTCCATACGACAAAACTAAAAAATAAAGTTTTATTTAATTAGAAAACATTAAATAAAATTGCTATAATTCCGGCCATGGTCACGTGATCGAAAACGTTCCGTGATCTCGAATGACGTCACAGTCCACACCACATATGGGATGTGGAATTTTCATTGTTTCAAATCTGAACTGTGACGTCATGAGGGCAAATGGAACGTTTCGGCGCCAATTTATTTTTTTGAATTTATTTTTCGATTTTTATGAAAAATACTGAAAATTATGCCGAAATATACGTTTTGTAAGCTTCAGCATAGCATTATTAACAATTTAAGATGATTTTCTAAAAGTAGTCAAATACCCTATTATTGTAACCTCACCCCTATTTTTTGGTCTAAAATAATTTGACCGAGCTACTAAATAAGACAAAGTTGCTAACACTTCTGTCTGATTGTATGTTTAGTAATTTTAAATTACGCGATGGATTTCGATAGGTACGGTATTTATTGCTGGAGTTTGACGTTTTTTTTTATAAAAGCATCTTCTTCTTCTTTATCAACCTATAGACGTCCACTGCTGGACAAAGTTCTCCTGCATGGACTTCCACAGACTTCGGTCTTGCGCCGCTTGGATCCAGCGGCTCCTTGCGACTCGTTTGATGTCGACGCGGTCCACCTAGTGGGGGGTCTGCCAACACTGCGTTTCCCAGTGCGGGGTCGCAACTCCAGCACCTTGGGAGCCCTACGACCATCAGCTCTTCGAACTATGTACCCGCCCATTTCCACTAGTTTCGCGACGTGTTTATAATAGTAAATTTAATTTTTTTTTTGAATTTTAGGTGGTGTGTTTCACGATTGCTTGGTACACGACTTTGATATGTCCTGCTGGGTACTCGGGGAGCTGCCCATCCGTGTCCAAGCAACTGCTTCCGCGCTCATTCCTGAAGTGAAGGCCATTGACGACTTCGACACTATTGCATTTCTTCTTACATTTCCTTCTGGTGCCGTAGCTATAGGCGATAATAGTCGTTTCAGTGCTTACGGCTATGATCAAAGGTTGGAAGTTTTTGGAAATAAAGGTGATTTCATTTTACAGAAACACGTTAGGACACTGATAGGTCTACCATAGAAAATTTAAACCGTGGCCGGAAAAAATCTCCGCCCAGTAATAACGAAATAAATATAGTGAAACCGTCGAAGCTGTGAAAAATTCCTGTTCTAACATTTTTTAAAGAGATAGACGCATAGTGGAATGTCTGAGTTAGAAAGGCATTTTCACTTTTCGTTGTGATTTCGCCTCTACGATTTTGTGGTGGAGGTGTGGTAAATGCCTAAGAAAAACTGTCAGGTTTTACACACTTTTTATATTGTTTTGTAATAAAACTGTTATTTCCTCGACTGCAGGTATGATCAAGGTAGAAAACGAGCAACCAGCTCACTCCATTGAATCTTACATTGAACAGGATGGTGTCAAGCGGAACCCTATCTACTATTCATTCCCATCGCGTTACAAGATTGCTTACCAGCGTGAAATTGAACACTATTTGGATGTAGTGCAGTGTAAGTAAATTATTAGCCAAAAAAACATAACTTGTAAATAAACCAAGTCTCGCAACTCAGTTCTTCTACCGTAAAAAGTTGTGAGATCTATGAAATACCAAGTCGGTTAATTTATTCAGTCCCTACATAACGGTCCTTCTGTCTCAAGTTGTTACGTAATTAGCTTTTTTTTTTTCCTGATACTGAGTACCAAAGTGGTGCTCAATTCGATTACAATCTAGCCTAACTTAGTTAATTTAACCTAAACTTATAAATTATTATCTTATATACTAAGAGATTGTCCAATGACACATCTTAGTTTTTCTTGATAATAGTTTTTAGACACTTTGTTCATGTGTTCTTTCAGGCAGCACTAACACTACACTATCACTATTTCACTATTCACTATTTAATTTAACTGTACACCAACTCAAAAGGCTTTGTTCGTTTTAATCGTCTCACTAGCTCTGTTACGTCAAGCAGCTGGATTGCTTCAACGTTAACATGATGGTGAAGCCGTTTATCATGGGCTTCGGCAAATTTTGGTATAATTTTGTCGATGAATTCAATTTTCAGGTCCCGATGAATGTCGTCATTTCTGATGTACCAAGGAGCTTTCACAATATTCCTTAGTACTTTGTTTTGGAACCTTTGTATAATTTGAATATTAGTCTTTTTGGTACAGCCCCAAAGCTGTATTCCATACTTCCATAGGTCCAAACCGGCATCAGGACTTGTTTATATAAAATTAACTTGTTGTGTATTGATAGTGAGGAATGTCTTCCCAGTAATCAATACAACTTTTTATACTTTAAGTCAAGTTCTTTTCTTTTTGTCTTGACATGAGCCCTCCAGCGTAACTTTACATCAAGTGTCATTCCTAGATATTTAGCTGTATCCACGTATGTAATTTGTTTGTCATTAATGAAAACAGCGTGATAATTTCCTGTTTTATTAGTAAAATCAATATGTACTGATTTTGCTTCGTTCAACTTTATTCTCCATATTTTGGTCCAATTGTACACCTTATTTAGCGCTGTTTGTACTTTTTCCACTGCCTCACTGTGCGTTTCTCCTATAGCCATAATAGCTGTATCGTCTCTGTTGCTAATAACGTGCTAAAAACTTACTAAAGCTTTTTCACTATGTGTGATAGAGACGACACTATACGAACCCGAAACTTAACAATGTGTAACTTTTGGTACCTAATCAAAGCGTGAGCCCAACTCGCAACTCGTTTTATTTTTTAAATATATTTTATGTCCAATGATAGTTCTTATTTTGTTATATTAGATGGTGTGCCCCTCGAAGTGACCAGCTGGCAGACACTTGCTGTCAGTAAAATAGCCACCGCTGCTGAAGAGAGTGCGCGCACGGGAAAGACGATTGAGTTAAACTGGAGCAAGGAAGAAATCCCGGCAGATTATTCCTGAACTAAAAAATAGCTTTTGTAATTTATAATTTTTCTTTGTAGCACCATTGTGAAAGAGTCATCGATGAATCAAACAGTTTGATAATAATTTATATAAAAATAAATCTGATTTAAATTAAAAATAAATTATGCACACATTAATGTAGAAAGGTGTAATAAATGAAATGAATGAAGGAATAAATGAAAAAAAATAACAAAAAAAATTTTTTTTTGGTTCTTTAACTTAATGGTTATTTTTTAATTCAGTATATACTCGAAAATAACTAAAACCATCGTTTTTTCTTGAAAAACTTTGCTTTTAGACGTTCTAAATGATGAATAAATATTCAAAATTTTTAATGTCCATACAAGGAAAAACGTATTTTAACAAGCAAACACACAAACCGTTGGTGGGGGAAGCACTGAAAATCAATCTTGTGATTTTTTTTGTCAGTATGAGTTTGAGCACAGACCAGGTTCATGAGCAATTTATCCCATTTTGTGTAACCGTAAGGTCAAAAATGGCCTCAAGAAGTTGAACAGGACGATGTAGTTGCATTCTGCTATATTTGCGACGAATTTATTAAAACAAGATCCTAACATTTTTATTTTTTATTTTCCTATAAATTCGAAGCTTTTTGAAGCTAATAAAGCTAATTTTAAACTTTAAATACGAAGTTAAGACAAAAATTGGAGGCCTCATTTTCATGTAATAAACGGTTTTCTTAAAATTTTTTCCATTTTTAAAGCTGCAAAAGCAAACTTTTTCAGGCGAAACAATTTTATCTTTAATTAGTAATCTATAAGGAATCAAAATCGGTTAGGTAGAACACAAAACCAAAGTTTGTGTCGACTTGTGTAATAAATGAAATGTAAATATGAAAGTGTATTTTTTTGTTGATTTAACCGTGAACGGATCGAAGTGATTTTTTTCATGGATACAGTTGAGGACCTGGAGATCGACATAGGCTCCTTTTTATTTCGTACAAAAAATAATTTTCGAAAAAGCTTAGCCTGTGAAAGGAGTGCAATTATAGTGCAACGGACGGGGTTCGAACAGTTGAACTTTTGGTTTCAGTCCGCGCGTTCCGTGATAGGAAGTTCAAAGTTTAGCTTTGAGCGTAAACCCGAATAAGTACCATTGGATGTAAGTATAATAACGGAGGTACGTAGATACGAATAAGTATTTTATAAAATCTAAAGAAGAGTTTAAAGAAACAATTCTTGCCAAGGAATTTGGGTCCAGAGAAAAGATTTTTTACGGGCCTTCATACGGGGCCGAAATTAAACATGAATACTTGCTTTTACCTCTGACGTGGAACATTCCGCTCCAATACATTCACTTTGAACACAAGGGAAACTTCAGGAGGATAATCGGGTTTAGTATAGCATATATATCTGCTTTGCGGCTGGCGTGTACCGTGTTGAGATATAGTTATTACCTGTATGTACCTAATGTGTGTATCGGTTTTTATTCTTCCTAATCGATGTCGCCGGCCGCCACCTCAGACAATGGACGCTCTCAGTAGGACCTAAGTTTCTAGAACTCGACACCCAACTGCCAGATACTCGTTAGGGATCATCCATCCACGTAGTGGTGAGTATTCCAACGTTCCATTTCCCGGTGCGAGTTGGCTATTCGAGCACCTTGTGAATCTTGCGATCCCAATATTTATTGTAATAAGTAGTACCTAATTAATACCTTACATACTTAACCCGTTGATATCTGTAGGAAATATTTCTGGAATACTTTTGCCACGACACTCGACAAAGTGCACTTTGGAGAGTTTTTTTAAAAATTTCATATTAAGTGCCGATTTCACCAATGTCGAATGACGTTTATCCAACGGATAAATTTAGCGTTTTGGCAGTTTTTGTATTGAAAACTCTGTCAAAATATAAAATTTACTCTCGGATAAGACTCTCCGGATCCGCCAAGTACCAGCTTGCTGCATTCGATTCAGTGATACCATAATATCTACCTAGAAGGATCATATTTTAGGCAAAATACATGATGTCAAGTTATCAAGCTCAATTTATCAATCAATAGAGACCAGTGCAGCATCAATCAACCCCATTCGATACTCCTATACTGACCGATAATTGAACATGTGCAGCGTTAATGAAATTTTCATCTCACGAGGTATGGCACAATATTAGGTGTCAATACATACCTGCAAATATATTCACGTTAGTAGGCACTAAAATGTTACACAGTCTAAAGATCTTTAAAGGGTGGGAATTGGAGAAACTTGAAGGAAAATCAAGATGTAAGGTCGCGATTGCGGTCATTGTGTTCACACAATAACACTTCGATGAAAACTTATTTTACGTTACTTCGAAGTCACGTTTTTGCTTCGTTTGTGCGCTTTGATAGTATCTTATATAAGATCATAATATTATATTATGGTTGATAATAATACGCGACAAGGCCACCCACATTCCACTCGTGAGGATTGAACCTGCGACCTTTCAATTTTCAGTCCGTACCCCTTCACCGCTGGGCTATCGAGGCTTCACATTAAAATAAGACAAAGTCTAGGTAACTGGTAGTAAGGACATAGTACATACCTGCATTGCCCATTTTTTAACCGACTTCAAAAAATACAAAAAGAGGAGGTTCTCAATTCGACGCATATTTTTATTTTTTTTTATATATCGAGCTGCGTTTCAACTGAAGATCTGTGTACGAATACAATTTTTTTCGTAGGTACCTGCTAAATTGAAAACAGTGCCCTAAGAAACAACCCTTCATTAGGCGCATGATTTGACAAGACCATCATGAACAAGCAGTCTTTATTCATGAAAAACTAATTAAGTTCTTTCTCTCTACTTCACAAAATACTACATTTGTGGTGTATAATAGGTACAGGGAAAAAATAAGTTTTCCGACTTCATAATTTGACATATTTTGTTCAATAAAAATGTGCATCCTAAAAATTTTATTTACTTATAGTGAAGTTAAGATTTAATTTTTACTTTTTCACAGAAATTATTGAATTATTTCATGATATAGGTATCTATCTACTACCTGATGCCTGCGACTTCGTCCGCGTGGATATAGTTTTAAAATCCTGCGGGAACTAATTGTATTTCCGGAATAAAAAGCCTAAGACACTCTCCTGATACTCATCTATGAATATCGTTCCGTTAGCTCTGTTACAGCGTGATTAAAGGACAAAACAACAAACAAACACACTTTCGCATTTATAATATCTATAAGTGAGAAGTAAGATACAAATAAGATAAAAAGCACCTCGTCTAAACTAAAAAGAACTAATAGTGATTTGAGATAATTAAAATTCAAAATTTCAATAAATTAATAGTGTAAGCTATTATAAGGATTCTCGGAGTTTATGGGTAGAAACATAATTATTATACTTAAATATTAGTAGATAAGAACTCCTAGAAGCTCTTTATGCTTTATGCGATACTTCAAGGAGATTTTTATTATTTTGTTAGTTCGAGTGGCAATAGCGAGTGTGTTCCAACAAAAGATTCTTCCATTCTCGTTCATTAAATTCATGCAATTCCAGGCAACAAATTCATTTTCAATAGGGTTTTCATTTTGCACGGCCGGCTACCATTAAAAGGTTAATCGTTCACATAAAACATGGTACAATAAAGAACGTTTCACCATTCACGAGGCACACCGAGTCAGACATCTCACGTTATTATAGTCATAAAGTTCGCCCTTTCCTTGCATAATGACATGACGAATTGCGTTCGCGATATTTTTGTGCTTCTTTATACGATAAGGTCATTACGTCAGTTATGATATTAAACGGAAAGGGGAAACGAAAGTTATCCCGTGCAATTTGAACTGGGAAATGAATAAACTTTTGTGAAAAAAAGGGCTGCATTTCGTTTGGTGCGTACGTTTTTTTAAATTTAAAAAGTGGTGAGAAATTTTAAAGCAAATTTGGTCGCGGAGATAATGGAACGCGCGAGTTTCGGGTAATAGAGAGCGTGTGGTTGGCGTGCCCGTGTGAAAAAGTACAAAAGTTGTTGTAAACGCCGCGTCGTATAATAAATCTGCATGTAAATATACACTGAACGACTGTTACTTTATTTAATTTCTCTACTTTATATTTTGAAAGGAGTTTGAGTATCTATATTTATTATTTAAGTATATTATATACCCAAATATTTTTTTCTGTTACTTATCTTTTGTTAGGTTCTTTACCAACCTGCAATAGAGATTAGTCTGATTTCTGACCTGGATTGTAGGTGATAAGTGATTAGGTAGGTATTAAATTACAGTACTCGTACTTAATCAATGACGACCTTACTTTGATAAGGTTTATATTGATGAGATATAATATACCTATTACTTTAAAGAGAACATATTTTTGCTATATTAAGCGCCGATTTCACCAACGTAAAATAAGTCTTATTCGAGCGTAAATTTGGTATTTTGAGAGCATTTTTTAACCGACTTCAAAAAAGAAGGAGGTTCTCAATTCGTCGAAATCGGATTTTTTTTTATGTATGTATGTTCACCGATTACTCGAAGACGCCTGAACCGATTTGGAAAATTTTTTCTGTTTTAAAGGGTATACTTTCCAGGTGGTCCCATTTAAATTTTTTTGAAATCGGTCGAGCGGTTTTCAAAATATCAACAATAAATGATATACTTTATCAATACAAAAACTCTCAGAACGCCCAATTTATTCCTCGGTTAAGCGTCCCTCGACGTTGGTGAAACCAGCAATTAGTAGGTAATATACCTTCCTACCTTATAATTAACCGTTGTAATTTGGATTGCTATCACTTTTAATTCTCCAAAAGAAGATCTCTTTGTAGAGCTATAGTAGCTAGAAACTTTGATAATTTCATAAAAATAAACGAGCAAATGTTGTCGTCACTGGAGTGGCAGTTCGTGCCTGGAATAAATTTCTTCAAAGGGGTCGTTTTCAATTTCATGGCTCAATCTTCGGGATCTCAGTGAGAATATGTAAAAGGGCATTTGTCGGTGTCAACACAATGTAATGAGCCCCCTTTCGCGTTAGCCAGGTACGTGCCTGCGGACGATATAATATCTTGATAACGAATACCTATCTACTATTCTACTCATTTTAAACTAGCTGATACACACCACTTAGACCACGTGGACTGAGGGTTTTTAAAAACCCCGTGTAATAAATAAAAGTAGGTATTCTAAGTATCCGGTCCCAAAAAGCAAGCTATCTCCGAGTTCAACGAGTGCCGTATTGCGATTAACACAAAAATAGTCAAATATCAGTCAGAACAGGTACTTACTTTTCTTGTGAAAATGGAAACGTTTCTCATTTGACTTTGCACCTATTCCTCCCATTTCGCTATTACGGTATCGCATTGGAATGTGCTCAAGGTATTCCAAAGGGGTGTTAAATGTTCAAAATGTCTCAGAATGAAATCTGATCAACCCAATTCTACGCAGTCATCTGTCCTGTCCGTAGTGTTTTTGTGAAGCACGAAGTGAAAAACTTGCGATGGAGTTCATGTATGAAGCGAGCCTGTGATATCCTTAGCGTAATGAAGGTCGAGTAGGTGAAGCTGTATGATGGGACAACGAAGGGACACTGATGTTGCGGTGCAGGTCGCTCTAATATGTGCAAGCCCCAAAGTCACCTTTACTGACATATATCAGCGTCATTTCTTCCGTCTTCGATCTGCCCGATGCGTTCGAATTTTTCACATATAGTATATTACACATCTAGGGCAGTAAAATAAGAAATGTCTCAGATCACATGTAATTGTTGTCAGAGGCGAAGCCGAGGTCAATAAACATGTGATCTGAGGCTTTCTTATTTACTGCCCGTGGTGTGTATACTATTTTTCTCCTCGACGGAGGCGGAAAGCGACATTTTCGTTTAGCGCAGCGGGAGGAAAATTGACGCTTTCCGCCCGGAGGTGAGAAAAATACTTTTCTCACCTCCGGGCTTGTTTATTGACCTCGGCTTCGCCTCGGACAACAATTACATGTGATCTGAGACATTTCTTATTTTACTGCCCTAGATGTGTAATATACTATTACCTACCACTGGTGGCTGTTTTAGGTCTTATAGATCTTCACTTGATATGCCATTACCTTAAGATTTCCAAAGACTGGGCACCCAAGTTTTAATTAATATTTTAATAAGGAACTCGGTATTTTCTTTTTAATAAGGTTCTAAATATAACCTTATTAGAAAAACCGCGTAGCTTAAAAAGATCTAACGGAGAATATTAATAAACTTCATTACTAATACAATACTAACTACAACGTTCAACACTTGGATTGGGCATTTTTTCTATAGAAATAAATAAAATATCTCAAAGTAACTGTCTTATAATTATTATACTTACCAAACACTCGTTTTCAAAACAAGCGTAGATTTAAAATTTAAAACACCCCCGACATGTGAATCTATAGCCGGACTATGTACGATTCTGGTTGCAGCATCAGGTCAAAGTTATCAATTAATTGTCATTTAACGATTAAACTGGCACACGTGAAGCACTTAATCGAGTAATCATACGCCAAAAATGCCTTATTCACATCATCATTTTGGAAAAGAGCTGATACTCTTACACTGCTGGACCGATATTAACCAAACATAGCTAAGAACCACCGCAAGGAAACTGGCTTTCAAATGAAAAAAACCGCATCGAAATTGGTCCATCCGTTTGAGAGCTACGATGCCACAGACAGACACACACACACATACACACGCACAGACAGACAGAGACAGACAGACAGACATCGACGCCAAACTTATAACACCCCTCTTTTTGCGTCGGGGGTTAATTATTGATTGGCTTATGTGTTCCACATAATCCCGCAATATGCAGACATGTAGAATACGAGTATTTTAAGTGCAACAGAAATGTACATAATTATAGAAGTTTATCCAATTTGAAAGATGATTTTCATGTTTTCAAAAACCGCCAGCAGCACTGTTTGATTGTAGCGGTCGGTGTGGGGATGAACATGGCGTGAACTATGGATAGGTTTTGTTTTTCCTGAATCCAGCTGCTCCCTGCGACTCCTCTGATAAAATTAATCAATTAATTGTAGTAAATTTTTATTCTGGCTCCATAGTTTTGGCTTATCGTGAAAACTCTTTGGGTTATCTCCGAAGTTTGCTAAGTGTAAAATCTAATAATAAAACCTATATAAAAAGTCTTAGGGTCTGTTTCACCCCTTCCTGATAAACTGCCTGATTGCCTATCCACAACTTGTCTGACTGATAGCGTTCAAATTTCTGTTTCAGAAAAATCTGTCTATTTTAAAGAGTTTTCTGCTAGATTGTCTTAACGGACACATGCGTTAAGACAATCTAGCAGAAAACTCTTTAAAATATTAGACAGATTTTTCTGACAGCTATTTTATCTGTTAGATATAATATATCAGACACTTTATCGGATAGTGGTGAAACTGGCCCTTATAATAATAATAATATGATGATGAAATAATAATAATATGTTTTTTTTTCACGTATAGGTATTCACGTTTCATAAAGTAGGTAGGCACATTAATAATAAATATGAAATTAAGTTTTTATTCAACAGAATGATTCAATTTAACGACGTAATAGCCGGCGGGTAAGCGATGAAAGCGTTATTTTAAAAGGAGTTAACTAGCGAAGTGATCATTTATGTTGCATTTGGCCCACGGCATTAATTAAGTTTTCAGAACCCTGTGACAGACTCTGAGCATCTTTCTCGGTGTGGCTAAATATAAATCGTTAGAAAATTCATGTTAACAAGGATTTTAGAGATAGATAATAATTATGTACTATTTACATGTTTATATTCTATGTGTGTGAAAACAAAGGGACGGTTATCCAAAATGAGCGAAGAAATCAGAAAATTCAAGCGCAGGCGCAGGTCCAACTGCTGTACGCGCTCTCCGAGGTCCCCTACTCCGGGCAAACTCAGAATTTTTTGAAAAAAAAAACTCAATTACTTTTTAATCCAAAGTAGGGATCTCAAACCCGGGACGCTCGCCTTGTGATGACAGTAGATAAGAGACTCGGTTGTTGAAGCGAGCATCGCGAATCGTTTCATCGTTTCTATTTAGGCTAGTAAATATAATAAGTCTATGATTTAGGCCCGCCCGACTTCAACAAACGTGTACAAACTAAAATTATTTTTAATACTTTGTAGTGGCGTTTGAAGGCGGTTTTTTTAAAAAAAAAAATAAGCTTTTTAGTGTAGCTTGTCCCTGATGCTCCTCTTCTTCACTTCCTGCAATGCTACGCTACTAATGTACGTAGTCTATACTTTGTACCTACAGTACTTATTAACAAACCACAATTCCTAAATCCCCGCAATATAGGTGGTCAGTACCTTGCAGCATCAGGATTGAGGAGCTACATCACCATATACCTACCTAAGTATTGAAAACACACTTGACACTTGAAAAGTTAACAACTAATTATTCTCATCCATTATTCTGAATGCAAATTTCCATCCGCCTAAACCAGCCATGAAAACATTTATTCCAGTGTTCCTCCAACAGGTCAGAAATGGCTGATTCGTATGCAGTAACCGCTTCTTCGGCACTTAAAAAACTTTCCTTTTATTTTATCCTTGATGGTTGGGAATAAAAAGAAACACAAGGAGAAATCACAAGGAGCTAAGTCGGGGCTGTGAAGTGGGTGAGTCAGAGTTTCAATACCAGATTCTTGGATAAACGCCTTCGTTTTGAGAGAAGTGTATATAAAGATGCGTTGTTGTTTTGCAGCAACATTCCCCGAAGCCGTCTTTGGTCATCTCTGCTGCACAGCTAAGAAAACTTTTGGCAATGCGACTGTAGTGTAACCATTCTGAGTTAACTGACCTACAATTAGGTAATACAATAAAAAGCCGGCCAAGTGCGTGTCTGGCCACGCGCAGTGTAGGCTTCCGTAGTTGCAAGTCACAAATATTATTGCTGACCTAGGATAGCGCTTTTATTTTATTTATGAATATTGAGTATATTTTGAGTTCCATGGTTTAAATACTATAATATGCGCTATTGTACGATACTTCATACAAAACATTTAAAAAAATTATTCAGGAGGATTTCTGCTTAGCGGCGCGGCTCGCCCTAATGTGTGTAGCTAGCTTTTTATGGTACTTACATAGTTTCATAATTTTTTGTGATATTATTGAAAGACTGTGAAAGCTGAACTAGCCTCCAATATTCTAACTTATGTTATAAATGCAAAAGTGTATTTTGTTGTCCTTCAATCAAAATATAATATATTAATAGCAACGGAGCATTGTTTTAAAAACAACGCAAGTGGCTGATATATATTGGTTCAATAGGCTTTATCAAGCTGTTAAAGGCGTAACGAAGGTCACGGGAATCAGCAATGAAATAAGCTTTGAGGAATGAATGTCACAGTGACTGGAAAGGGCCCTTGTTGATGAAGCCGTGTTCGACACAGCGGCGGGGGTGGGGTGAGATTGCGACCCTTCTGATTACACAATGTTGGCTTTCATCCCTTGTGCAAGTCGCGCTCCGGAAATCTTTTGTGATTCGACTTCGGTTATTGTGGTACAGCATACTAATATGAGGCATCTACTTGTAGGTGAACACCAACGAAATATTTGACGATGAAAAACCGCCAACCGCGTGTAGCGCTCAACGCAATAATAAACTCGGTTAACCGAAGCATCGATTCCGCTGTTGCAAAATTTGGGCATTGCGGCAAATTGTCATACGTTATTGTACTTGTTTATTGTTATTAGCGCTTAACCGGTTAACCGGAGCTGTATTCCGTTTTGGACAATTTAAAGGGAGTGAACTGAGACGTGAATCGTATTTGTTCCGCACGCCGACTCCACGATCTAGTGGACACAGCAAACACACTCCAGTTGCTTCACTAGAAACTACGCTTCCTGTAAACAAGAGCTTAGCATAACTTCTGCGTTAAACTGAGAATTCATATTCATACATTAATATCGCTATATCATTACGACCGATGTGACAATCAGTAAATGCTTGTTTTAAGAGAATTGCTTCAATAAAATGAAACATTTACGCGCGAAGGATTTGTACCAGTATGTCACTGAATCTTTTCGAGTGTGCTCCTCTTCTGATAAGAATACGTAAGGGCATAAAAATAAAAGTTCACATCGAAGGAATAGGGAAAATGTCAAGGAATAATATTTGAGAATCTCGTTTTATTTGACTGCAGACCCTCTGCGAATGGAGACAGAGATTTCCCGAGATGGCCCTATCAAACATTTATGGAGTACCTACATAAAAGGACAACGCTTAGGAACAGTTTCAATAAGTGTTCAAAGTAGTACGACCATGACGAAAATCGAAATTCAGGCGAGGAGAAGGGTGAACTCCATATAGTACATAGAATGACAAGTTAGTGCGATCTCACCTGCTGGAAAGTGACGATGCAGTCTAAGCGGGCTAAGTGAGAAAGCATACATTGAAGTATGGTAGTTTAATCAAACCTAATTCCCGTTCCAGGATCATACGGCATACTGGAACCTTAAAACACTTGCCGGTCTTCACCTGTAGCATAGACGAATAATATTTACTAAGACCTGTAGTCATGGCCGAAGCCTCCCTAGAGACTAGGCCAGAGACAATTGCCCCTTGCAGGAATGAACACGGGATCTCCCTCACTTACATACCTAAGACCACAGCGATCACCGCTGTGCCAGCGAGATTCTCAAAAGGTTTTGCATAAAACATGCTCACGACTCACGTCATGTTCATTACTATTCCGTACTCCTTGTTATCTAAGTATAGATCATCATAATAATAATAAATATTATCATTTGATTCCGTCGCAATTTGTAAAGTTTATCTAAGTTCAATTTTCTACTTATTTATGTTGCTATCATAATTTCTTATAAGTGCGTTTATTTATCTATCGGGGAAATACATTACGTAATAATATAGTTATTCCTACCTACCTAAACTACTCGCTGGTATGTGAATGATTATAACTTTGTTACGTTCCATCAAATATGGTTGAACGAAGCAACGGCTGGGTCATGCATCATGCTCATGAACGCGTGCCACCGACGGGAATGGGTCTACTTTATGTCTGCCCATCTTAGGATATAAGTTAGTCAGTATGCATTTTTGGAACTTCCCCCATTGTGGAAACACTGCATATATTATAGCATAGTATTTATTGTGGTGTAAACTTGTTTTGAAAAGAGCAACCGCCGAGTTTCTTGTTGGTTCTTCTCGGCAGGAAGGGCATTCCGAACCAGTGGTAGAGCCTGACGATTCAAAAGCACTTGTAAAATGTTTATTTGAATAAAAAATATTTCTATTCTATTCTATGCTATTTATATTATGTTCGTTAGGACTTTGGTGGCGCAAGACAGAGGCCTGTGGAAGTCCATGCAGGAGACCTTTGTGCAGCAGAGGACGTCTATCGGTTAACAATGAAGAAGAAGATGTACGTTAGAAATGTATATGTGGAAATTAAAAAATTAATCGCCCAACGAGCGACGTATGGACTCAATGGCCTGTCTTTCGTTAGGTATCACTATCACTACATATTTATAAAACAATGTCCCCCGCCGCGTCAAACTTCTGAACGGATTTTCATGTGGTTTTCACCAATAGATAATGTGATTCATGAGGAAGGGTTTAATATATAATTTGTTAAATTTTTGCGTAAATAGGTTGAAATATGCCGTTTATTGTTGAAAATGTCGGAAAAAGTCAAGCTACCCTCTACCCTCGGCTCCATCTTCCTACTCTATCATCATCAGACATTAATCATGTAGTCTACCAACTACGAATAGTTGTTCAATACATATTTTTGACGAGCAGTGGTGTGCATACAGTTTTGAATAAGTAATAAATTATGCTATGCCGAATCTGTGTATGCCGAATACTACTTCGGTGGGCCTACGTTTAATAGAGCGGAGTTAGTGAGTAGGTACCTACCTCCCAAAAAAAAATGTCAAATACCCTGTTCATGCAGCTCCATTACCAGAAAATCCACATGGATCTACTTCGTATAATACGAGTAAAAGCAATAAAAATAACACTCCATTCAGGTTTTTAATATTTAAAGACCGCGTAGAATCTTTTTCTTCTTTGTCACTTCGCTGATAGAATATTTATAGCTCGTATTGAAGATCACAAAGAAATTTCATTTTGGGGCAAATGCGCAAATAGTTCGACGTTCGAAATTCCCCTGTGTAAATGTTATTACACACTACGTGAGTGTTGCAGGTGGAACATTCCGCGTTTCAATGTCTTCAGAAATCTTTAGTAAACATAGCAATACATTTTGTTAAACATTAATGTTAGTTACTAGGTACCGTGTACTACTACTATTTTGTTGATAGACCCCCCCAGTAGGTGGACGGATGATCAGGCGAGTCCTTGGCAGCCATTTCATTCATGCGGAACAGGATTGTATTCTGTGGCGACAACTTGAAGAGACCTATGTCTAGCAGTGGACGTCTATCGGTTTAGATGGTGATGACTCAGTGTGACTGCAATATTTGTAGCGAGTATCCATTCCTCTAATAATAAAATAACTTGGTATAAAATATAATTACTTTTACCTAAAATTACATTTGGAAATTGCGTTTGTCATTTGCGTCACCTGTGTCGTGGTTGGCTTCCGGAAAACAAAATTTATGAAGAAACTTTGTCAAGACAGATAGACAGTTTTAGAAATTGAAGGAGAAAGTCTATTTTGATTGATAATTCTTTTTATATTTTTGTTTTTTCTTATCTTATTATTGTATACCTTAAGTATTTACTACCACTCATCATTATCTATCTATCTAAAATCTATCTATCTATCTAATACCTTTAAACAAGCAATTCTTGTACATATACGAAGTTCCAATAGCGCAGTTAGGAAATCGGGCGGTCCCGAAACCAGAAGACCCCCGGATCGAGTCCAGACGATTATGTTTTCCCTATGAATTTTATTATTATTATTAATTTTTTTTTTCTAAATACAATAATTTCCTTTAAAACACGATTAAAAAAAAACGAGCAAAGCTCGGTCACCCAAGTTATAATACATAATGAACATGTTACGTTATTCGTCGTCTCGGTACTATGACACATGATAAATCGAAATCCTACTTTCTACTATCCTATAACATACTTTCGTACTTCCTACTAAAACTATAAATGCTTTTTTAAGTTTATTTTTAGTTTTTTTTCTTTTTAATGTGGGTTGCAATAAAGTGTATTCATTCATTCATTCAATGCGGAAGTTTGTGAGGATGGATGGATGGATAGATGTTTTTCCTTCACGCTACAAAGAATGAACTGATTTAGCTCATATCAAGGATTAACACATAGGCTACATTTTAATTAGGGAAATATAGAGAGTTCCCACGGGAATTAAAAACGGGCATCATCTAGAAAGAAAAGGAAAGTACAAACGTTAAGACAAAATAATGCAACTGCTACTTTTATAATTCTATTCGATTGAAAATAGACATCAGTAGGTACTACAATCGAGTCCTACGATCGATGCATCTGACATATTCAAGGAATGCGTAAAAACATTAGTAGGGGAGATAACAAGAAAAAGTAGTACGTGTGTCGTTTTCTCTTCATTCACGGCCTCGTCCGGGGATTATCGCGCTCCCCGTGATTATGATTAAGCGCTGCCAGGTGAGAAAAAGTCAGAGCGAAATTAAAATTATATTCCGCAGACTCTCATTATGTTTCTAAAATATTTTCAAGGTAAAGGAAACGGAGGATTTAGAGACAAAAATAAGTCTAAATGTGGCAGAATAATATGATTTAGGAGAAATATTTGATCTACTGTACCTACTCTTTAAATATTTAAGTAAGTATAGTTATATTCAATATATGAAGAGCCTAGAGCTATGTCTTAGGCTTAGTTGGAGAGAAAAGTGTAAGTATAAGTAATCATATTCCATTAACAAAAAGAAATGACTAAATAAAGATTGCTAGGTAGGTAGGTATCCGTCCAATAATCCTACTTGTAAAAATTAAGGTCCTTGCCCTAACTTGTGGCTTTTAGGACAAGTCAAGACTATACCTAAGGCTAGTTAGTCGGTGATGATGAGAATCTATCTTAAACATGATTTATATTTCAAACTAACGTATTTCTGAAAGTGTCTGATATTTATTGTAATGGCTTTTGAATGGTAAACAACAGATGGAATATCACCTGAAATAGTGTGGGTCGTTTGCTCGGGCGAAGTTTTTGTTCGGTGGCGGGGCACATAAAGAGCACCTGCGATCTCATCTACATAATATGGACAAGTCGTTGAACTTATGCTTGCCGGACAGTTTGTGAGCTTCCACTCTTTGAAGTTGTCGTACATTTTGAAACTCCACACTTCTTTAAAATAACTTAATCGATCACTTCACGCATGACGCAGCGCTCACCCAGGCGTTTATAAATCGGTATCGGGTTCGATTTGCGTCACGGGCAATTCAAATAGGTGTTTTAATTTCTAAATTGTTTTTGTTCTGCACGCCTAGCATGCACGCGCGAGAACATTTTGTCTACCCCTTTTCTCTATATCTCTATCGAAACTAACATGGTTGCACACATGATTCGTCTCGTTACGTCAAAAGTATAGATACTTAAAATTATTTTCTCTATTTTTCTCTAAGAACTCTAACATGGCCACGTAAGTTTCTCGAATTTTGAAGTTTAAAAGACAGATATTTCTCGTAATTTTTAAAGGTTTCACACATGGAAGTAGTAAATTTCCATGGTTTTGAACTTTGAGTATAAAACCAACACAGGAGAAGAATTGACGCGCGTACCCCTCTGTAAGTTGGGTATGACCAGTGGTCATACCCGTTATATAAAACTGTTTGACTCGAGTCACGCGCCTGTCAACTACGTATGGTTAGCGGGGAATGAGCTCCGTTATAAATGCCGAATATGAGAGTATTTTCTTCTAAAAAAAATATTTAAAAAATCCAGTTTACTAAAAGATAACATTTATTTACTTCTGATGTATTATTTTATCCAAATAATGCAATACTTATGCAGAAAACTTAAGAAAACTGTCGATCTGAAAATGTTGCTACTTAATCGTACATGAAATAATTTGGGGAAAATATTGAAAATTAATCTTCCTACTTACTATTCGTAAAAAGGTCTCTAACCTTTTTCATGAACTGCATTATAAATTGATCCCATATAATTAAAATCACGATAGAATAGGAAGGGGTGAACGACTAATTTATAAGCTTTAAGTAAAATATGACTAGATATATAAATACGAACTTTGATCGTCTGTGGGATTATCAAATAATGATAAAAAATTCTTTCTATAAAACCGACTTTTAATGCCACTACAAAGTATAAAACAATTTTAATTTGTACATGTATGTTGAAGTATGAAGTCGGTTTTTTAAAGATATTTTTTTTACATTATTATTTTAAGCTTTTTAGTGTATATTTCTGATCGCGAGCAATTTGCTCTTAATCATTGAGTTCCTTCCTCCATCACCGAAGATATAAATCACCTTCTCTTCACCTTTTAAATAGGCCCAACCTTATTATGCGTTCTTTCAAAAAAAATTGAAATCGGTTCAGATTTGACGTAGTTATGGACTAACATCTAACATTATATCAACAAAAATTTATATGGGAACCACCTCTGAAGTATGCCCTACTAAATAAAAAAAATTTATCAAATTCCATTCATTATTTGGCGGAATAATTGCGTAACAAATATACAAAAAAATTCGAATTGAGAACCTCCTCCTTTTTTGAAGTCGGTTTAAATGATTGCATTATTATAACGATCGCAATGGTGTCTGATTGGCTGGTACTCTCCCACTATTGTTTAAAATGCATTGATGCAGCTAGAGCTCCATAAACTCAGCGAATTCATAAAATTAGTTTTTTTACTCAATTATTTCAAAAGTTATAGGTATATATTTCCATATAGCCAGTGTGATATAATTTTCTAAATATATAAAATGAAAAGGTGACTGACTGACTGATCTATCAACGCACATCTACTATGACGTAGGCATCCGCTAAGAAAGGATTTTTACAAATATAATACAAAAAATAATGAAAACGAGACTAAAAAATTGTTTAATAATAATGATAAGTTCTACGTAAGTCTTTCTTACTCGAAAATTAGGACTTTAATTTTATGAAGTCGGCCACACCGCAATAAAATTAGGGCTAGACAGCAAGATTTCATATGTCGATATTGGTGGGGGGATTGTATAAATTATTTATACCGAGATATTTTTATCGTCTTACTAATGGTTCATTGACAAAAAAAAAATTTAAATCCCCAACTAAAGTACCCATACTTCTTATTCATCCCGCTAGGTTTACAAATATACACTTCGTTCAGTAGTTTGTGAAGTATGTAGGTACAAGTTTTAACTTACCAATCATAACTTTAAATAAATTTTTTTTTAGGGTTCAGTTTTTACTTTTTATGTTTCCTCCATGCTGGACTGAGAGAATATTATTCAACGCTGGAAAACGATCTTGTAAATCGAAAAAGTGAACTTTAAACCAGAGCCAATAACGTTTTAAAAAATCATAACAGCTCATAATAAGCTATCAGGAGCAGATTTTTTTCAAAAAGCATATTTTTTAATGTAACACATCAGATGATACTAATTATTTAATTCTAAAGTAGAATTACTTTAGTTTTATACATTAGTTTTCAATACATTTCATAGTTCAAGAAGCAATGTTGCTGTAACTTGGTATTTGAAACATATGAAACCACGAAATAACTCTAAACTCTGAAATGCTGATTATGCTGTATCTATTTTTAAGGAAACATGATGTAGTCCTAACAGTTTGTACTTAATATACTTTTTAGAAATAGATAAATCGTAAATTTCGCTTTAAACATAAATAAAACAAATGATATTTCATTAAAAATGCTGTATGTTTATTTAAACAAGATTACTTAAAAAATTAATGTGTTCAATATTAATACCCACTACGTATTCAAATAAAAATTAAATGTCTCTCAACTTAATAAACAATATTATTAAAAATTATAAAAACCTATGACAAAGTACAGCACTCCCTGGTGGCTTATAACCTTAAATCAAAACTAAACAGCTGCTCTAAGGTGATATACTGTGGTACCTACAGCATGCTTTCAGCATGAGATTGAGAGTATAGTGACGGAGTAAATACCTTGGTATCTACAAAATCTGTTAATAATCAGATAATCCTAATTCCTTACAGTACACCTAAGTGCACTGCACTGCTAAAAAGTATTGATAACTTTTTGAAGTATCTGTATAATATTGAAAAATAGATTGTGTCTTAGTATTTACAGCATTTTTGAGTACGTTTAAAAATATGAATAACAAAAAATATATAATATAAACATGCAGAGAAGGTCAACAAAGTATCTTAGAAAAATAATTTAATAGGAAAACGAAAATACGACAATCCGACGCAGTATCTTTTTCTTCGAAATATATAAAAAAGTCATTTTGTTATTTTTCGAAATAAGCTAGATCGCTTTCCAGCGTCAATATAGTACAAAGTTTCTAGCTGTATCTTTACGCAAGTACTAAAAGCCTACAAAGAGTCATTCTAATAGCAAAGGCATATTATGACTAAAATAACGGCAAGAGCCTCGTTTCCTAGCGCTTCTATATAGGTACCTACCATGTTAAAGATCTCGAACAAAAAAATTTACTCTCGAATAAAGTAACTCTGTTGTAAATAATTATTAGAAGAACTTATCGAAAGTCGATAATCGATAGTGTCAAATCCCTAAAATGCTTACACATATGATGCGATTGTTTCATGTATGATAGAGCGTCCCTGTGTGTGAATGTGATTGTGTGCATATACTTTAAGGTAGTGTTTGCTAATTATATTGTGTGCGTCCATAGCGACGTGATGGAAAAATGCACCTGTAGTAAGCAAGTTTTCATGTGTGCTACCTCGCCCCCCACCGTAATTGACAGACTTTTTTGCAAATAAATTAGGGGTCAATTCCACTCCTGTGTTGGTTTAATACTCAAAGGGTGGGACGCTTCGGACGTGGCGAGTTATCACTCTTCAGGCAAAGTCGTGCCTAGGGGTGTATTGCGTAGGTGCAGCCAAATTAGTTGGGTAGCGATGTTTAAAATCTCACAGCAAATAAACTATGTATCCTAGTCCGTCAACAGACAATAATATAGAAGTGATTTTATGTTTTCGTGAAATTCTCGTAGCTAGTTGAAATAAGCGTAGGAACTGGCAAACATTTAAATAAAAGTGCGCCTTGGGGGTTGTAAAAGTTTGACTCGCATAATATCTACACGTAAAATAATCGAGGGAAACGAAGTGGATTTGTAGATAACTTACGTAGATCTGTTTAAATTGGTAACACTTTTAATTAAGTGGATTAATATTTTTACAATAAACAACTCTGCACCTACTATTGAATATTGAGTCTGATGCAAATTACTGTCTATGTCAAAATAAAAATAAAATTATTGTTAAAAATAAAGGACTAAACATTTTCTAGAAATATACCTACAATCCGACCTAACTTCTGATTTGTATGGAACGAGTAATTAGGTTCAGTGAGTATTCTTTGTTAGGTACCGAGAATCGTAAATAACGATAAGATATTAAGAAAAAACAAATGCATGAATAAGTAAACACGAATCAGAAAGTGTTCAAATATTTGGGCGTTGATTGTCCTTGTTTATAGAGTCGTTACTAAAAACGTGTACTGAAACAAATGTTGACAACTTCACGGCTTTTTATGTAAGGGGAAGAATAAAGTAAAAGATAAAATCTTTACTGTGCGTGTGGTAAAATGTATGTACCTGCTTTTTATTTTGTACGATTCGTTCGCGCAGCTTGAGTTCTGAAATCCCGAAAAAAAAATTAACCTTTAATGGTCGGGAGGTATCCTGAGATAATTATTCGTTCAACAAGAGAACAATGAAAACACAAGTGAGCTTAAATCCTGAACGTAGTGAACGATTCAAAGGCATAATAAAAAAAAGTGATTTACATTACTCCCGTGTGACACAATGTACCTACAATTTTTCACCTCACTAGCGAGAAAATACAAGATATTGTAACTAGAATGAAAGTTTCACTCAAAGTATTATGCAATATAAAAATATCGCTTACGCTGAAAGAAATAATATTTGTAGCGCGTTTCTGACGAACTCATAAATTTTTGCATAGCTGCATCTATTTTAGGCCTAAACTGTAATTTTTATGAGTGTCGAGTGTCCATAGATAATTATTTCATTTAAGTTTCCGGGTATAAAATTAAAAAAAAAAAACAAAATTATTTATTTCACGTATGTAGGCCAACCTGTGGCTCTTATGACACGTCTACCACCGGTTCGGAAAGCGGATTCTGCTGAGCAGAGCCGGCAAGAAACTCAGCAGTTGCTCTTTTCAAAATAATCATTTTACAATATTATTATTTAGCTATTGTAGCCTATACATTGTAATAAGTTTTTATACTATCTTGTGGGCAGCTGGATGCCAAGTCGATTTAACCCATGCAACTTTGTTAGAATAGAATAGAATAATTATGTATATTAGTGGAAATATTCTATATATTCATTCACTATGAAGGGAAGTCCAAAAATGCGTACTACAATTCAATATATATTAAGATGGGCTTTACTCCAGGTTGTACCCGTGGTTCAATTGTGATACTTTAGGGTAGGGAATTAACTTTAGGCATTAACTTCAAGGTTCCATTCCTAATCCTGATGCTGCGAGGGTAATGTCCATATTAAACACGACGACGAAGCATCCTTATTAATATCCTACTAATTCTTATATCTTAAAACTTATATGTATTTTATATGCGAACGTGAATTTTGTTTATTGGTTTTTGATTTGTCTTTCAATCACTCAGCAACGGAGCAACAAATCGACGTGATTTTTTGCATGGGTATAGTTGAGGAACTGGAGAGACATAGGCTACTTTTTACCTTGGAAAATCAAAAGGTTCCCGAGGGGTTTCAAAAAGCTAACTCCACCCGGATGAAGTCGCGAGTAAAAGCTAGTCTATAATAATAAAATAATTAATTGATAGGCCAAAAGAAAAATTGTTTTTTAATGCCAGTTCACTTGATAATAAAATGTTATGTTGTTATTTTTTCCGAATATCCAGAAAATCCTAGTGATTAGTGCAGTCACGTAATGTCAGCGCGTAGGACGTAGGCAGCGACCGCAACCGCGACCGCGACGACTACCCGAGTAATTACTGTCGTCTACACCCGCCCTAATTGCAACCACAGCGGCCTATTTTATACCGGAAGGAAAAAGAGTATTTTTCAAGAAATTCAAAATTTGCATCTTTACTACCTACAACTTTACCTAACAGTAAAGATCTTCTTAATAGATGAATAGTAGAGATTGCTGTAAGAATTTTACATTACAACATGTTTTAAATAATATTATAATGTCAAATTCTTATATAATAGCAAGATTTTTAAAAAGCAAGTCTCGAGGACTTACTTAGTTTTCGTTATTAAAAACTAGCTGATGATTCAGTTTTTAAAATGCCTCGGGGACTCTTTGATTTTCCGGGATAAAAAGTAAGCTTATGTAACTCTCCAGGTCCTCAAACATACCCATGCAAAAAATCTCATCGATCAGTGGCTCTGTTGCGGCGTGATTGAAGGACAAACCAACAAACCAACAAACAAACACACTTTCGCATTTATAATATTAGTATGAAAAGTATGATTCTTCAGAATTTATAATCTCGGTTCCCAGTATCTTGAACATCTGTTCAGAGATTAAGCAGTGAAAAGGTAACGAATATCTGACAGATAGAAATACTTTTCAATTAAAGTATATTGAACTATTCAAGATAGCGGGACAAGGTTAGAAAATCGTCACCCATCCAATTAAGGCTTGGGTAGCTGCCTTCCTTGACCACTGACCACTGATCAGTGACCAGTGCTATGATACAGGACACGGCAGTCGCGACAATGTTTTTCATCACCCTCTTATATGGAAGAAATGTAATAAGTAATAACCAATTCATTTATCAATGTAATAATTTAATCGATCACAATTAATTTATCAACATGAAATTAATTTTTATTATCACACATTTTAATTAACTATATTTTACCTATTAATAAAACGTACACTACATTATTGTGCTCCGTGCAATATTGTATTTAATAAGAATCCATTCGATGTGTGGAATTTGTTAGTTAATAAATAAACTCTATGGAGTTGCTATTGTCTTCTACTATTATAATAGTAGATAATAAAACAAACGCCAATGTTATATGAATTACATTTCAAATTAAAATTAATATTACACTTAATTGATCATATTCGACCAGGGTGCCAAAACATGCACAAAAACTGGTTGTATAATCAGCCATCCTGCATCAACTCTTAGACGTCTGTTGGACTTAGGTATCTAGGTATCACCAACACTTTAGGTCCTTGGCCTTTCACATATTATTATTATTTAGGTATTATTTTGTTTACACACACGAAAATTATTATGTTAAGTTGCGCTTTTGTATGGCAATTATCAGGTAGCTTGTGTTTCTAAAATTATTTTTACATAATATGATTTGCAATTGGGTATATGACTGATATTTTTTTATTTATTTAAAATAACGTTTTTGAATAATAGGCATAACACAATGCCATTTCTCTTTTTTACATATTTTTACTACTCTCGGAATTATAAGCTGTTTTACTGTGACTATATCTGTCTCTTCCTAAAACAAAATTTTCTATGGAGCGTGTATAGAGCTGCTGAATTGTGACATCACACTTCAGTATCGCTCTCTCTGTCTAACTCTTCTTCTTCTTCTTCTTGGTCACGTTCTTCATTTCTGAAGGTCGTGTCCGTAATTCAAGGTTTTCGTAACGTTAGTCACTAAAGCCTTCCACTCTTTTCAGTCCTCGCCTTCCTTATTGCGGTCGTAAGGGGAAGGCCAGTGAGTGTCTTGATCTGGTCCACCAGCGGACCAGCGGCTAGGTGATCGGCCGCGTGGTCTTTTGCCCTCCACCTTCGAATTACTATAGTGTTTTTTATCATGGTAGGGTTCAGTGAAGCTTTTCAAGGTTACGTTGAAGGTCCGAACGCCATGTCAGTTTATCTCTTAGTTTATCTACTTTTTGTAGGGATGTCAATTAATTATGATTTATGACATTTTTATTATTATTTATAATAAAAACATAATACTCGTATGTAAGCACCGTGAAAGTTAACTCGAACATTAGAGCCTCTGACGTCTTTAATGAGGTCTTTTTTATTTATTCACAATTTATATAATAAAACGAATAAGACCTGTGTCTATCATCGACATAGTTCAATATCATTATCATGCATCGCACAAATGGAATCCGAAGGTGCCAGGAATAATTTTCCGGAAGCACAAGCGCACAGTTGATAAACTTTTCTCCCCCACGTCCTTTTTTGCGGAGCATCCGTTACAGATGCTTCTTTGAGATTGTTGATAACAATATTCGAAGCGTGAATTTTAATCTGTAACAAATAGTTAAGTATAATAGGTATGTATCATTTGAAAACCAATAAGTAAATATATCATTTTGTACCTAGTTATGTACTCGGATAACTTTTTTCGTCGGAAAAACGTTTGGCATCTTATTTAGGGTACAGACATTTTTTAATCTATATTTTTTTGGGGGTTATTACCAGCTGGTATGTCAACCCCAGCACAGAGTTGAAAAGTTACATGCGTGACCCTTTTTGGGGTTTTCGGAGACTTTACATAACTTACAAGGGTCTTCTTTTTTGTACCTTACGCTTTTAATTTGTTATAAAAAAAGGTTGCAGATCAGTGATCACTACTTTACAACATTGATATCTCAACTTACTGCCCCGACGTCTGATTTAAGCGTAATGTTGCTATGTGATGTTATGTCGATGCCGCCTGCTCTACTTTCAAGAAATATGGACTGCGGTGCTCTCACATCTAGCCGTCTTGTCAATGACTCCAATCTGAAAATATTTTAGTTTATAGCCAATTAATTAAATAATGAAATAGTATGGTAATTTTACTGAAAGGGACCACTACCAATACTATAAATATACAGTTACAGGCCAGGGCAGGTAAGTTATTAGACCCTGTAACTGTGTCTCCTTTCAGGAAAAATTCAACAGATACACGATACTTGTTTTCTTTAAAGCTTTAAAAAGTTTTTGAAACTATTCGTTCGTCAATGGCATTCAGCGTGCTTTTTAACCTGCTTTTTATAATAAACTAGCTTTTGCCCGCGGCTTCGCTCACGTTAAGTTCGATTTTTCAAACCCCTATTTTACCCCCTTAGAGGTTGAATTTTCAAAAATGGTTTCTTAGCGGTTGGTTAGCTCACGTTAAGTAAGACTTTTTTTATTGGTAATAGCTTTTGCCCGCGGCTTTCGATTTTTCAAACCCCTATTTTACCCCCTTAGAGGTTGAATTTTCAAAAATGGTTTCTTAGCGGTTGGTTAGCTCACGTTAAGTCAGATTTTTATTGGTAATTAAAATCCAACCTAACGCGATTCGTATCTCCGTAAAAAGCCAACATACCAAGTTTCATGGATATTACTTGAAAACTAAAATTTTTCCCTAATTTTTTATAACTTATAAGTTATAAAAATTAGGGAAAGGTTCCATATGTAGAAATTGTTTAAAATAAAATTGAAAATGGAAAATTCGGTCTGTCGAGCTGGGATTCGAACCATCGACCTTTGGCTGTTAGGCGACTGCAGAAGCCACAAGGCTACGGAGACCCATTATTGTACCGCGAAAATACCGAACACAATGCCAAATTAATTAATCGAAAGGAACTACGTTCCATCCGGGTGTCCCTTGACACCTCTCAAGTTTTTTATACAAATTTTCATCCCCTATTTGAAGTGTTCCACCCCCAGGTGGATTTTTCAAAATTTGCGAAACACGTATTTCTTATTTCTTTTATCGAAAGCCCAAAATTAAAGTTTCATGGATATTACATGAAAAATAATTTGATTAATGACGGACTTTTATACAAACTTTCAACCCCCATTTAACCCTCTTGGGGTTGGAATTTTCAAAAATCCTTTCTTAGCGGACGTCTACGTCATAATAACTATCTGTGTGCAAAATTTCAGCCCGATCCGTCCAGTGGTTAGAGCTGTGCGTTGATAGACCAGTCAGTCAGTCAGTCAGTCAGTCACGTTTGCCTTTTATTTTATATTTCTAATAAAATATATTGCCTTATATTTCTAATAAAAAGTTGCTTTAAAAACTCGATTAATCATTCAAACGTTCACCACTAGTTGTCAATACTCACTGCAAATCAGAGCCAGGCGGTGCGCGTACCACTGGTGTTTGGAGAGCGCTGTTTACTGTTAGGCCACCTGCTCCGTCTAGGGTTAAGGCCTCTGCGGACACGCGGACTTCTTCCCGGGACGCGTGAAACACCTCCCCTCCCTTTGTGTCCCTCACTTCAAACACTTGTCCACTGCACTCTATTCTGTCTCGTTCTGGAAAAGATATCACAAGATTTACTTCGTAAGATGTGAGAATCTTGACACTGCATTCTAGAGGCCCTTTATGTTATCGGTTGTATTTGTGCGCGTTTTACTTAAGATTATTAAGCATTGGATTATTAGCTCTCTTCCATTTTTGAAATCATTGCTTCTCTTGCCATTTGGACTGGTTTATTATGGAATACTAGAACAGAGATATTTTAGTGACAAAATTGTTGTTCGGGGAATGGAATACTTATATAGTTTAATAAACTAATAATTTGAATATAGGTCCAGCCATTCCAGCTTGTTTGAACCTCTGATGACTATCAGATACTCCGAAGATAGCTCTCTTCATTGCCGAGTGACCTCGTACTGGAAAGCGTACAGTTGGCAGATCCCTATTAGATGTGCTTACGATATCTGATGAGCTGTAGAAAGCTGCTGGAAATAAGAGATATAAAACCCTCGTCTCTGTATGACTCTACAAGAGACCTAGTATGAGTGAGAGTATGTTGGTACAGCAGAACGTCTATCGATTGATAACGAAAACGAAGATATTATTACATAGGAAATAGGTACGAGTAGTTTGTAATTTAATATATTGTATACCTACTCACTTATTACTAGTTTAGCTTGGTTTAATCGACCAGGCTCCGAAACGAGGACAGAGAAATTGCGGTGCGAATGTAAGGTGATAGCTTGAGCCGTTTGCGATGATATCGTCGATGCAACTAGTTTATCGACTACCCAAACCTGCCCATCTAGGTGAACTCCGTCTTTCACTATTGTTATGGGACCAATGCCTCTCTGAAAAAGAGTAAAAACAAATAAATTCTATGTAAATAAATTTCTTTCATTTTCAATTAATGCTATCCACATAATAATTTTAACTATTATTACGTATAGTTTCTGTTACGTGCAGTTATCAGCTATAGTTTCTGAGTAGGTTTCGTAATTTTTTTTAAAATTATAATAAAATGAAATTTAAGGTAATAGGAATAGCTAATTTTATAGGTATTATTTATTGTATTATAAAGGCAAACGTTGTTTATTAAATGTTTGTCTTTCAATCACGCAGCATCATATTATAGTAGAGGCCTACAGACAATAACACAGAAAGTTTTTTATTTCGCGATTTTTAAAAACCTCTAAAAAGCACTACGCGCACGAAATCGCGGGCAATAAACCTAGTACCTGGGATATATTGTCTAAACCCTACAGAAGGAAGTCGTAGGCATTTTCTAGATAAAGATAATCCTTACCGCGGTCAATCTCAATGTACTTATGATCCACAACGTCAAGGCAATATTCAAAAATACAAGCACCATTAGAAATACTATAATTCCATACAATAAGTTTCTTTTCCAGCCTGCAGTGACCCACACTGGCAGACAGCTTGATTGTGTTGTGTTGGGCGCATCTGCCACAGCCGTAGGTGGGGGGTCACCAGTAGGAGTACAGCCCCATCCCCGGACCCCTTCGGTTGTTGTATCTTCTACTTTCATTTTAACGTGTTGTTTATTCTATTCTCCTGCAACAAATATTCTGTTCTTTATTCTATTTTAAGCTATTGCATAGCTTTTATCGCGGGCTTTGAACTAGGACAAACAGTTTGAGCGCGGCGACCGAATCAAGAAATTCCGTAACGAAAAAAACCTAACACCGTCGTTCAGTAAGCGTTCAACATTTTAGAGGTTCTCAAGTAGCTCTATTTGGCGCAGTGGGCGAGCGGCCGCTTTCTTTACCGTATGGTGTATGATGTCGCAGGTTCGAATCTCACTCGCGAAGTAGTGACAGTTCGCTTTTCTTGTTTGTTTGTTTTTTAATATTTTTTTGCATAATTTTTATTATGCAAAAAAAATATTGCATAAATATTATAATTGCATAAGTTGATAAAAAATGCTATGCAATAGCTTTACCGCGGCAGTCCCCGAGTGCCACTTAATTTTTTTTCTTTAAAAAAAACAATGAACTGCTTGGCGCCTAGGTAAGTCATGCCGTGTAGACTGTAGATATGTATGTGAAATAATATAACTGAAGCTGATTTCTTCTTCTTTATCAACCGATAGACGTCCACTGTTGGATAAAGGGCCTATATCTAGCGGCGAATCGTTTTAGTAGTCGGTTTAGTTTTACACCAATCAAGAATGCCTTGACGACACCAATCACGAATGCCTTTCCTTGCAATTCTCATAATGTTTTGTTATATCGAACGTGATATAGTAACATTCAACCAGTGTAACGGAGACAGGACAATCTACTGAAAATCTAGGTCTTTTATTGTACGTGGTGTACGACCATACCTCAAATTGCAACTTATGTAAAACCGATATCTCGAGGCCGGTGTCGGAAAACGTGAACGCTTTGTGTCGAGGGACCGAATAATACAAAATACAACTAGGTATGTAGGTGTTAAGGTAGGCTAGGTAAATATCTAAGCTTTTCAGGTCACGTATAAAAAACGGAAATGGTTACCAAGAGTTCTTTACCTAATTATCTTTTAATAATTATACTTATTTATTTATTATTTACTATCTACTGCGTAAACTAGGGGTTCATAACCTTTTCATAACCTTTTCATTATAAGAGATCAGTTAACACATTTTTGTCTTGCCGTTGACCAGTATTTCTCAGTAACAGTATCGTAAGTAGTTGAATCAGCGTTTGTTATTACGCTATTTTTACACAATCAATCAATTTAGAGCATTATGGTATTTTTGCATTTATATTTTATATACATATATATAATAAGTAGAAAAAGTTTTCATAACAATTAGTGTAAATTAAAAATTTTATTTTAAAAAACAAGCTTTTAGTTGCTGGATACATCGTCAGACCTGGATATCATCTAGGACCAGAGTACGCCGTTTCTTTACTGAGTTCCTATGGCCAACTTCTAGCTCCATCATCAGAAGGGTCTGATGAACTGAACTTCGCAATGAAACGACACAACCTCATCGAGTTTGGGCTCGTTTGAATCGTCTTGATGAGTAGTTTGCCTTTGACCATGTCATCATAATATTACATTGCTACGTGATTTAGACATGTATGCAAAATTTCAACTCAATCGGTATCCGGGGAGTGGATCAAATTTAATTTGCAACATTCGATGACAAACATCGTTGATGACAAACATTGGGACAGGTGCAACTATAAAAAAGCTTATAAAATATGCATCACCGAATAAAGTGCAGTGCGCTAATGAACATGGCGACAAGCGAGCAGCGACTAATGAGGAGGTAGACAGGCAGACCTCCAGAATACTTAGCTTTCTCGAAATACCGTATTTGGCGAAGTAAATTGTGCTGTTTAAGGGAGGAACACAAACCACTAAGTAAACACACTAAGAAGAAGAAGAAAGTTTTTAAGTACCTACTGCATGATGTTTTGGGTAGAAGATTTCGATCGAATAAGTTGTCAGACATCCAAAAGTGTTCGTGAAAAAATAGTCTATCGTTTAAACTTTAAATGATCATATTAAATGATCATAATATTATTATGAGCTTAATAAGAGGCAGTTATTATAAGATTATTATTAAGCCTCAATCGCAAAACGGTAAAGGTGTGAATTGTAATACCGAAAGCTCGTCTGTTCAAAGCCCATCCGTTGAATTGTTGTTGAGCACACTCCTAACACAACCTTTACGTTTATTGGAGATAAGGAGAAAGCTAAAAACTTAGCCTCGTTCAGCATGGCGACAGTATATGAGTAATGGATTTGAACAGATTGGACACGGGTATTTTTTTAAACATACTTGCTCATCCAGCATCCAAAGATGCTATAACTCTGTTCAAACCCATAAGTCTAATTTGATTGTAATCATAATTTTGTTTCTTTATTTTTTTAATCTGTAATTGTATTTGTTTTAGTTTTTATAATTGTTATTTTAGTTTTTTGTTGTGATTAATTCTGATAGTGTATACATTGTATTCAGATTATAATGGGGCTGACGTGTACCAAGGTACAAAGGCTCCTAAACAAATAAAGAAACAAAAAAACATTATAAATATAAGTGTAGATGAAATGGTAAAAATATAGTGTATGAAATACAAACAATAAATATCGCAGCAAGTCGTCAAGCGAGTCGTGGGTAATGAACACCTAGGTGTAAGGCCTGTACACGATCTTTTCGTAAGTGCTTCTTAAATAGTCCCGAGTACCTACCGTTAATAATACTGTTAGTAAACTGCAGGCGCTTTGCCGTTTAAAAGCACGATATTTTCTAGTAATGTCGTGTTTAATTATAGGGGGCATTGTAAAACTTAAAACAACATATAGAATTTTTTGCATTTTCCTGTTTGGTTGCAAAAAGTAAAAGCAATAGGTACTTTTTATGTCCACATTCGTATGATTTCTAAGATGGAGATTAGCTTAGTTTTAAATTTTACGCATGCAATGTTATCCCATGGATGCATATTGCATAATGCATAGTTAAAAGTCTGCTTTAGAATAAGCAGTAGCTATAGTAGCGGATATGTTTTAAAAGGCCTGAACTTTTTGTTTGGAAGACTTCATAGTACATCAAAACTGCTTCAATTCAATTATTGAGCTTTTATCAATTATTGTCCTTTATGTATTATAATTTATGGTGTTATCTATCAATTAGCGTACGGCAATGATTTACGATATAACACGATAACATCGATGAATTAAATTTACGATATAATACGGTTACATAAAAAAAATAAAAAAAAACCTATAATATTAATTAATTTCATATCTTACCTACTAGCATCAATTATTCTATGTGGTTCGATACGGTTTTATATGCTATTATACGAGTGTGTTGCAATTCTGTAATGTTATGTAAAGTAATGTAATTTAATATAGTACCTACCTAAAGGTAATATAATTTAAGATTAATTCACTTTAAAACAGAAGTTTTATTTCAGGTGATACCGGAAAACTCTCCAATATGAAGTCATAAATAATAATGCAATACGTACGAGTGGACAGCTCGGCAGCGGGTAAAGTGTCCAATCTATTCCGACCACGATCTGCACTTGTGCTCAATGATGCTTTTTTCATTTCAGCCAGTTATTTTACCTGACAGGTGTTTTAAAAAGCAATGAATGGGCTATTTTATGAAATCTGTGGCTTGATGTAAGTAATCCATGTGTGAAAAAGTTATTCGTTCTGGTTGTTCTCTTTATATTTGGACGAGAAGTTAGCTTTTGACAGCATGAAGATGACTGGTGCAATGTTTTATAAAATGCAAGTGGAATAACTAAAGTTCGGCCGTTCAGAGAATGCGTTCCTGACACATTTAGAAAAATATTGTTTACCAAGTTATCGACCGAGCGAAGCGTAGGTCTTTGAGTCTACTTGAGTGAATTTGCACTTGTCCGTCCGTCCGTCCGTCCGTCCGTCTGTCAGAGCCTTATAACTTCTGAATTACTGAACGTAATTACTTCAATTTTAGGTATAATATGTAAACCGATGGCCTCCAGCCGAAAATGGTTTAAAAAGTTATAAAAATCTTTATTTCAGGGGGGCTCTCATAGAAGCGAATGCGAAGAAAAAAAAAATTTTTTTGCGTTTCATAGGGTTACAGTACCTCATTTTAAAGATAATTTGGAACAGATTACAAAAGTATTTTTTTTTTAATTTTTTTTCCTAAAATTGACGAAATGGGGGGCTTTCAAAGTGGAGATTATATTTGACCTCACAACGGAATAACCATTGAAAGCTGGGGCTTGAAAGTTTTATAATTTTAGCGTAATATCATGTACTTGAACAACAAATACTAAAATTAGATAAATGTAATAAGGAAACTAAATTATTTAACTTTTAATGAGCAGCAACAACAGAACTTCACAATGATGTCAATAGATGGCGCTCTCATCTCATATAGCAAATGCAGCTATATGTAACATATTATTCAATTAAAATTATTATTTAGTCATTTAGCAAACATCAATAAAACTTCACGTTGCAGTTTGTTTATGTCAATTTTGCAGTTAATGTCAATTTTGATCGTCATGTATCTATTGAATGAATAAGTAATTATGGGAAACCGTTACCGCGAGGTCTCAGTTCGGGGCGAACCACTAGTTTGACACTCAGTTTGGCACAAAATTATAACATTAATTGATTATTGATATAATAATGTTGTTTTAATGCTCATCAATTGTTAAAACGGTAAACAACCAGCAATAATATTTTTATCGTAACTGCAACGCCATTACAAAGTTACGTCGTCAGTTCAATCGCGACGTGTCAGGAACGCATTCTCTGAACGGCCGTAGTATAGGAAGAGATATCGCAATGTTATTAAAAACATACCTTGAAACTTTCAATATCATACTCGTATTCATAGATTTAGGATAGGTAGCTTAGGTAGTGTGCGAAGCGACTACCAATCCTAAATATTTGCTTGTATTATTATAAAATCAATGACTTTTCGTATGATGCAAAGTTAGGTATAAATTGCAAATGAGGCAAAAGTATACATATCATGGAAATAAACTAAAAAAAATATCTTTTGCAAGAATAAAGTTCTTTTCAAGGATCTCTAAATATTTTAAAGTGCACGTACATGTGTATCACATGTTATACCTATATGTTATGTATATTACCTAGATGCATGTATGCTGCGAGGTCTGTCACTGCCTTTGTCTTTGGCGCTTTTCACGGCAGTACAATGGCCGGCACTTCAAAAATGAATATATCCATAGGCAAATGTCGTTGATCCCATGAAACCGATAAGTCAAAACATTATGCTTAGCTTATAAGCTTCTCCTGAAGTGCTACCTAGTTTATAAAAATTGGAAATTAGGTGGAAATTAATCTTATTTAAGACAGACAAAGATATTATTTACTTATCGTTTGTTTACATAAGGTAGAAACGTCACGGAAAAGTGGTTACAATCGAGTGCACACTTAAAGGACTTTGCTATGACCTAATTATGGTGAGAACCGAATTCGGCGCGCTGTGCTGTGAATTGAGTTATAGCAGCGATAGGCTTTTGTTAGCGATGCAGACGGCTGCACCGGGCGGATGATGTGACTAAGACTAGATAAATTCATAGGTGCTAGAACAACACTCGAAATATCTAGCGCGAGTGAGGCAAGGCGGGCGTGATCTAGAATATAATATCAGGCGATGGAGTGGCCCGTGCGACTCCCGTGCGGGCATCCCGCAGCCGCTGGTCCTCGTAACAAACGATATAGTGCGAAAATAGAACTAGAACGGATATCGCTGTGCTTTCCGCCTAAATAAAATACCGATGCTCGCTGCATTCCCGCCTTTTGCTAGCTACGGTTTTGTTTTATGAATTTCCGCGCCCCGATCGATCTGACGCCGCTGTTTAAAAATAAAGTGACTCCAAGCCGCGTTAATAGTCCAAACGAAAGTAGGTAAATTGGCTGTGTCCTATTTTCATTGAACCAAAATCGAATAAGCTTTAAAATTTGCTGTTTGATTATGACACCAGCATACTTTTTAACTGATAATAATCACTTTGTCGCGTCACTTTATTTATTTGATATTCGAGTTCTTTTATTGAATGTACTCTATCGTGCACTTGTTAACACATCACTGTGGGAATATTTTGGTACTAATATGGCGGTCTAGTCGATGCAGTGCGAACCACACGGTTCCAGGTCTATAACGGGACTGGAAGCTTTGTGCGCCAGCGACGCTGTTGCCGAATCCGCTTCGTTTTGAAGCGCTACATTTTTAATCAGGCGCCTGTCTCGCGCGGGACATAACTCGGATATGCTCCAGATACAGCTGAGTCCCTCTTTATTATGAATTCCAGTTAACAGTATCATTAACTGGCACCTTCGCGTAATCTCGTTTAAAATGTATGCGTTGTGACCGTGTCGCTACGCATTAGTTTGAACAATCAACTCGAGTAGATTAAGTTTCGTGGTTGGAATAGGAGGGCAGAAATAAGGGTTTAATTTTGCTTTATTAGTGTTCTAATAAAATGTGTTTTTTCATGAAAAAACAGTAAGTATTTAACTGATCCTCCGTTATTTTTGTACCTACACCTTATATGGTCTATGAAAACCACCTCTCACATTTTGGAACGTAGTTCCTTATCGCGCGGTACGGAAGGGGGCTAGACGGAAAAAATTAAGGAACCGACACTCGACACATTTTTGAAACTGACACTTTTTTGTTGAATGTGAATTTTGCATTGTGTTCGGTATTTTCGCCTTAGAACACGGCGTCTGCATGGCCTAGTGGTTAGGGCAGTCGCCTATAAGTTCAACGTCGATGGTTCGAATCCCAGCTCGACAGACTAATTTTCTATTTTCAATTTTATTTTAAATAATTTGTAAATGTGGAATTTTTCCCTAATTTTTTATTGTATAAATTGGATAAAATGTTATTGTACTACTAACGCCATCTGTGAAAAAACAGTAACTCCACCAGAGTAACTCTTTGGTTTCGTAACAGTGCAATAGAAATAAACTAAATAATATAATTCATCGTAGTTAATCAATTTAATACTAGATGACACCACTAATTTATTACAATTCCTTCACTAAAATTAATCGAAAGGAACTACGTTCAACCCGGGTGTCCCTTGACACCTCTCAAGTTTTTTTTCCTTTTAATTAATCCTCTGGCCGCATACTGAGCATTTGGGGTTTATAATTGTTGCTAAAAGGAGAATATAGGGATGAGTAGTTTATGAAAAAATAAACCAAGTATACTAACAAAAAACCAGAAAAATTAACATATAACATAATTATTATTTATTACTAGCTGACACAGCGAACTTCGTACCGCCAACTTATCTATTATAATTTTTTTTTTGTTTTTTTTTGTATTAAAATCTTCCGTGGACCTTAAGGAACATACAAAAAAATAAATTAACCGAATTGGTCCATCCATTCTTGAGTTATGCGCTTACCAACATTCATTTTTATTTATATAGATAGATAGATTATTAGCCTTTATTAACAATCTTACATTTAATACAATATTTACAAAATTATTTATAATATACTAAAATTTAAGACACCGGTAATGTTCGATTGTTTTGCCCGTCAGCATAGGCCTCCCCCAGATACTTCCATGTTTTACGGTCATATGTTTTCCTCCTCCATAAAACTCCTGCTGTGGCCCGTAGGTCATCTTCCCACCTTCGAAAAGGCCTCCCCCTTTTCCTCTTGCCCTCTCGTGGATACCACTCTGTTACGTATGTTGCCCAATTATCTTTTTTGTTTCTGGTAAGATGGTCATCTAACATATAACATAAAACTTACACTAAATAATAATAATAATATTTGTTTTTTTTCATTGAAGCGTCAATATTAATTAATCTTCAACTGGACTCTGGCAAGTGTGGGACTAAATACTCCTTTCCAATCGGTACGTACGGTAGAAGCGGTCAAAATTGAAAATAACTATTTTCGTCTAAAGCTCTCAAGAATTTTAAGGTCAAACTAAGCCGAACCATTCCCTCTTTGTTTGTTTAACGCTGTCATTGTTGACCCAGCTGTCAACCGCCTAAATAAGAGTTAACCTTTACCTAAGTTAAAAACGTTTTAATTTAAACGTTTATAAATTAGTTGTTATATCAAAAGCTTTTAAATATATCCACGTTTTAATTAATTTATATACCGCTACTTTACCATTTTTTTATCGAAATCAGTCGAGCGGTTTTTAAAAAGTCTACAATAAATAAATAAATTAGGTATATACTTTGTAGTGGCTCGGGCGTTTGAAATCTGTTTCTTGAAAGTGAAATTGATTTATTTCAAAACTAAATTCTGTATACAGTAGTATCAGGATACCCGATTTTAGTAAAAATAGTTTTTTATTATAGACTAGTTGATGCCCGCGACTTCGTCCGCGTGGATTAATCCCGCGGGAACTCTTTGATTTTTCGGGATGCCTATGTCACCCTCCAGGTTCTCAACTATACCTTTCCAAAAAATCACGTCAATCCGTAACTTTGTTGCAGCGTGATTGACGGACAAACCAACAAACAAACATACTTTCGCATTTATAATATGTATTAGTAAGGAAGAATTAATCCTGTGACAATAAAGGCGATATAATTAAATTTTAGAATACAAAAGCTACTACTGTGACTTAAATATGATAGTTAGATAAATATTCCCTTGGGGACTTTTTTATAGGGAATAATGATTACTTTAATCATGTAGTACATAATTTTTATGTATCATCAATAGTTTTCTCAGCATACGCCAAATAATGCATTTTGTATGCAAATTTTTTGCTACTTTGGGTTACATTATTGCAATTTTCTTAAGGATCTCTAATTTTTTTGAAAATAAATTATAGCCTATGTTACTTCCTGATAACTTAGCTTTCTATTGGTGAAAAAATGGTTCAAATCGGTCCAGTAGTTACAGAGCCTATTCGGTACAAACAAACAAACAAAAAAAACCTTTCCTCTTTATAATATTATTAGTATAGATTTTTGTGTTATGTATTTTTGGTGATGGGATTGCAGTGTTGCATGTCATGATTTTAATTTATTAATAAGATATTGTTTTGATTTTTGTTGATTGAGTGTCATGATTTTCAATTAAATAAGGTATTATTTTGACTTTGATTTTTGTTGATTGAGTGTCATGATTTTCAATTAAATAAGATATTATTTTGACTTTTAAAAATTAAGGGTGTGTGTTTTGACTTGAATGATTTATCGTTTGAGTCAAAACACAATCTTTATTGAAAAACGTGACGTTCCAAGCAGCTGACTAATTTTAGTTAATTCTCGTTGAGCGTTGGAGCTGGTTGTAGCTCTATAAGTATTTTCAAGTGTTCATAGAAAGACAAATTCTAAAGTCGTATAGATATTGATGAAGGAGTTTTCTTCACATGCATAGATCAATAGTAACCGATGATAGAGTCGAAGTATCATAAGTTCCTTAAGATATTTTTTTTATTATTTTGAAAGGAATATTGTAGTTGGATATGACTACGCTTATTTGTCTAATAGAGTTGCCGTGTATCCATAATCTAATCTTAATCAACACGGTAACTAGTTTTATATAATCTAGTAGTTGACAGACAGCACAAACGAACTAATATCACCGCTACACAGGATAGCTCTTGCGTCGTCTTTATGAATGAATAATGCGGTTATTTCGGGCTTGTACGTTACACCAGAATATGTTGCATATATCAATTTATTATTCGTTGACAAGTTTTTGTTCTCTTTATAAATATTAAAAGCTCTGTGACATAATCGAGATAAATTTTAAAGGACTAATTTTAAAAGTGCATGCACTTAACTTAGATAAAAACGCGTGGCAGGTTTTCAATTTTCAGCAACAATACACTTATGTGATGACATGCCGTTGGCTGTTTTATAAAGCTTTGTTTTATTTAGCAAACTGTGCCTTTATTTCGGCGTAGGCCCACATTTAAATACAAATTTGGGATAGAGACGGATAACATTAATTCTGAAGTAAATTAATAGCGTTTAGCCAGTGACCATCAGACTCCATTTCAGATACAGCCATAATTGGGTATTTGACTATATGTCAAAATGTTGATATTCATTATTTATAATCGTAACATGTAAGAATAACATCATTTGTAAAAACAGAAAAAAAATCGGTCAAAAAACAAATAAACTATAAGCTGTTTTACTGCGACTATATCTGTACCTTTCTAAAACGAAATTTTCTACGGAGCGTGTATGGAGGTGCTGACTTGTGACATCAAACTTCAGTAGCGCTCTCTCTGTCTAACAGGAAACTTTTAGTTAAGATATTAAAAAAAAATGGCATTGTGTTTAATATTTAAAAACGTTATTTTAAAAATATCAGTCAAATACCCAATTCTGGTCTTATCTGTAGCGGAAGTAATTGCACACATGTTAGGTTCGTTTTGAAACCAGTTATTTGTATGGGGCCAAAGAAATTTTTTGTTCCCCAAGGGCGTTATTTTGAATTCAGAGCGAAGCGAAGGATTTTAAAGTAGAATCCTGAAGGTAGCGAGGAATTACGCCGTCCGAGAACAAAATATTTTGGCCCCGAGTGACACACACTATTTTTCATCATTACCTATGGAAAAAGCTAGGAGTATCAACCTACTGTCTATACATAGTAGGTTACCTATACGTATATTGAAAGTTTAAAGTAGGTAGCTTCTTCATACATTATGCGTTCGACCTCTTTGGACTAGCAGCCATAATTCCGTTCGAAATTCTAATAATAAACACATACTAAAAAACGAACGCGGACCAATCAGAAGAGAGAAATGAAAACTCTCATGGGCCTAAAAATTAAATTTTGCTCCCGCTATCCTCTGAACGCAATATTCGTTTGTCCAATAGGTATGATGCAAAAATATATAAACTTATTGTCCTTAATAGGAAATACCTAAGGTTATGAATAATTGTCTCTTCTTGACCGATCTACTACAAAACAGCCGGAAGACGTGAGTGTTGGCATCCACAACGCTTCTGATTCAAACTGCTAAGATGTGGAACGCCCTTCCGACGTCCAATATGTTTCCTGCCACGTATGATTTGAATATTTTCAAGGTAAAAGTGAACAAGACATTTTAGACTTCCATCAAGCATGACTGTCAGTAAACGCTGGCTTATCTTGTAATAAAAAAAGTTCTGACTTAACTCACTTGAACCGAATCCGAAAACCTTGTAACAGTTTCGATAAAACAGTGTTCGCATCTTTTGCTAGCTCATGATCAGTGATGAAATCATATTGGATGTAACGAAATGTTTCCATTGAAGTTTTTATTGAGCTGATAAATGTGGGCCCCGAGGTATATGCGACCACTTCAGATAGATAGATATGCCGCTGTGGAGAGATCAATCTATTCAGTGGCGTTTCCTGAAGGGTAATGGGTTATAGGTTATGGTACTGTAGGGTAATAGTCTGGTAGATTTTTTTGGAAAATCGTAATTCTAGTTCTTTCTTCTTATTTTCAGATTCAAGGCTTCTTTTTTCTTTCAATGTTTATTGACCGAGCGAAGCGAGGTCTCTGAGTTTACTAGAGCGATTTGCACTTGTCCGTCCGTCCGTCCGTCCGTCCGTCCGTCCGTCTGTCAGAGCCTTATAACTTTTGAATTACTGAACGTAATTACTTCAAATTTAGATATAATATGTAAACCGATGGCCTCCAGCCGAAAATGGCTTAAAAAGTTATAAAAATCTTTATTTCAGGGGGGCTCTCATAGAAGCGAATGCGAAGAATTTTTTTTTTATTTGCGATTCATAGGTTTTCTGTATATCATTTTAAAGACAATTTGGAACAGAGTACAACCGTATTTTTTTTTTAATTTTTTTCCTAAAATTGACGAAATGGGGGGCTTCCAAAGTGGCGATTTAATACGCTCGCTTGAAGACGCTCTCTGGGAAAATTTTCTATATATTTTCAAGTTGTACTTATTTTCTTACTTCACTTGTATCCTGTACTTGAACAACAAATACTAAAATTATATGAATATTATAAAGAAACGAGATTATTTAATTTTCAATGAGCATTAGTAAATTTCACATAGCTTCACAATAATGCTAATAGATGGCGCAGTCATTAACTATTCCATTGAACTAGGAGTTACGACTACGATTTATCCCAAAAACAGTTTTGCGTCGACCATTATTATTTAGATACATAATATAATAACATATTATTCAATTAAAATTATTCTTTAGTTAAATATCATTTTGTATATTTTCTATTCGCGTCGATCTTTGAGTAATAAACCAACACTTATTACTCAAAGGCGTCGATAGATAACGATTTGTACAGATGCCCATAACCCGTTTTCACTCGTTAGTACCTACATAGTAATTCAATGTTTTCACTGACGTTCCCTAACCTTTACGGGCTACCTATGATAAGTTATGTGATGATTACTGTCAACTTCTTTATCACGATCCTGTACGGGACACCTAAAAGGACATTGGGACGGATGTTAGGACTTAGGATTGTGTTTTGGAGCTACCTACGTAAAGAGACTCCTACATAGGGGATGATTTAGGTATGTTTTGTGAAAACGGGCATAATAATAATAATGTCAGTTTTGGTCGTCATGTATCGATTGAATGAATAATCATGGGATACCGTTACCGCGAGGTCTCAGTTCGGGGCGAACCACTAGTTTATTTCTTACAACATACTCTGTTTAATAACTAAAGCTAACAATTTTTTTGAGAAAAAGTGCGGTTTCCTCCTCACCTATGAATGGGGTTCTTTAAATATTATAAGATACCAATTAGGGGTATGGGTTGAATGTTCACTGCCATACCCCTTCCAAGTTAGCCCGCTACCATCTTAGACTGCATCGTCACTTACCATCAGGTGAGATCGCAGTCAAGGACTAGCTTGTCATCGAATAAAAAAAAAAAAAATCTTTAACAAAACTAGCTTTTGCCCGTAAAGTTAGATTTTTCAAACCCTTATTTTACCCCCTTAGGGGTTTTTTAAAAATCCTTTGTCATAATAGCTATCTTGTATGCCAAATTTCAGCCCGATATGTCCAATGGTTTGAGCTGAGATGATTGAATGAAACGACAAATTTTGATATCACCAATAAAAGTTATGGAAATATCAAGACAAAATCTGAGAGTACGACATAAATTTACTTTTCTTAATGGAAATAAAAGGGGCTCTCGTCGATACGATTCGACGTGATTACAGGCAAGTGCTCGGGTGTGATTCTCGTTTAATTCAGGCACTGTTGCCACCCGATCCTGTTTTAGGAAACAATCCCCCTGATCCCTGCGTGATGCTGCATAATGTGCCGTGTCCCCAGACTTGCCACTAAACCTATCAATTTAAGAAAAATCTGCTCCAAGCGGAATATTTCTCTTGTTTGAAAATATCTTGGAAGTGCTGTGATAAAATCTTCTGTCCATATATTATGTTTTTGGTAAGTTCAGTTGTTAGAAGACAAAACTTTAACAATTCCAAATGATAGTGTCAAATATAATTGAGGCGTCTGTCTGTGATATTGAAATAACTATCTATCGCCACAGCCAAAATTTTAGTTTGTAGGTCCAGGCACAGTATATAATAGTACTTGGTACAGGTATGTTGAAGTCGGGCTAGCGTTGCAGTTTCATAGTTCTATTGAGGCCCGCCCGACTTCAACATACGTGTACGAACTGAAATTATTTTATACTTTTCAGTGGCGTTTGAAGTCGGTTTTTTTAAAGAATTTTTATAAATTATTATTTTAAGCTTTTTAGTGTAGCTTCATAGGATAAATCTACACATTCTCTGATCGCGAGCGATTTGTTTCTATTAATTGAGGAGTTCCGTCCTCTATCATCGAAGATATTCATCAAATCTTCACCAAATTTAAATGGGGCCTACCTGCAAATACACCCTTTCCTAAAATATTCATTTAAAATATTAAATTATAATATGGTGTAAAGGATTATCATAATGTGCATGAAATACTTATGGTAACTAGCGTATAAGTTGATAACGATTAATACTGTATCCGTCTAAATAGATTTCCAATTACCGCACTGGACGTGACCATTTTTTTGGCCATAGGAACTTCGCAATGAAACGACACAACCTCATCGAGTTTGGGCTTGTTTGAATCGTCTTGACGAGTAGCTTGTATTTCAATGGTAACCAGGGTCTGAGGATGGAGCTCGAAGGTGGTCATAGGAACTCTGTAATGAATAGAATAGAACTATTTTTTATTCAAATACACTTTTTACAAGTGCTTTTGAATCGTCTGGCTCTACTACTGGTTCAGAATGCCCTTCCTGCCGAGAAGAACCAGCAAGAAACTCGGCGGTTGCTCGTTTCAAAACAAATTTACAATACAGTAAATACTATGCTATATATGCAGTGTTTCCACAATGAGGGAAGTTCCAAAAATGCATACCGACTAACTTCTATCTTAAGATGGGCAGACATAAATTAGCCCCATTCCCGCCGGTGGAAACCGTTCACGAGCATGACGCATGACCCAGCCATTGCTTCGCTCAACCATATTTGAGGGAACGTAACAACTTGCATCACACGACACCACCACAGAAATGTTTAAAGAGTGCGTGACATACTTATGCTATGAATGATATAATGAAACTTATGATATAATGAAACGACGTAACCCCATCGAGTTTCGGCTCGTTTGATTCGTCTTGACGAGTACTTTGTTTTTAGATGGTTACCTGATATACCTGATCTGATCAGGGTCTGATGATGAAACCGGAAGGTGGAGGTGAAGGTTTGGTAACTCTGTAATAAAATGTCGTAATACCATCGACTTTAGACTCGTTTGATTTGTCTTGACAAGTAGTCTGGTTCTAGATGATAGCCAGGGTGTGAAGATGTAGCCAGCTACTAAAGCTTGTTTTTTAAAAATAAAAATTTTAATTTACACTTGTTATAATATTATGTACTGATAAAACAAATTGACTGTAGGTAAATAGGTACATCTACGTACTTATATTATAGTACGCGATGTCTTAGTTCGGGGCGAGACTAGTTTAGATGAATGGTTAAAACTCTTTAATAGTGTAATAATACGAAGTGAACGAGAACAAAACCGCAGAAATGGTGCATCCCAAGCTAAAGTTTCCCATCATACCTGCGTCACTTTAAAATTGAAAAACTTTCGCAATGCCTTTCTTATGGAAATAGGAGTAGTTCGCGTTTGCGTTTGAGTGAGTTGTCATTGTGGGGATTCAGTGCCGTAATAATAGTTTGACTTCCACTTACCACAAAATAGCTCAAAAAGATTCTGGTTTTATTTTAATGTAGGTATACGCGTGTATGTTTTTGTCTGCGATCTCACCTGATGGTTATTGAAAATGAAGTCTTAGATGGTAACAGGCTAACCTGAAATCCCATACCCTTAATCGGTTTCTACACGCCATCGCACCGAAACGCTATAAACTCTTGGCGGCACGTCTTTGACAGTATGGTGGTAATTGACCAGGGGTAAAAAGCAACCATTCTAAAAGTATTCTTCAAGTACCGGGACCTCTATTTAAGATAACGATTAGGTATTATTATCACGAGTCAAAAAAAGCTATAGGACAAATTCGATCACCCAAAGTGTCACTTATTCATTTATCGACAGGTCAACGTAGCTTAACTAGTACAACCGAGAGATAAACCTTCAATTAAGCCGGCATAGTAGCAGAATGTGTTTGTGTATTATTCACAAAAACAGTGGTTATTCGCTTATTAAACTGGAATACGAATGCAATTGTCGAGTTGCGTATTTTTAGGACAGCAAAATGCAAGCGGCGCGATAGGTGGTGTAAATCCGCATGAAATATTGATACAGCTTCGTGTAAACGTGTAACAAATGCGGTAATTTAACCCACCTGGCGGCCGCGGTGCCGTGACTCCGCTATGCACCAATTTTTGAGTTCACCTTATGTTGCTGTTATCAATATATCAATTTTATTTCACATAATGCTGTGAGTAAAAATGTAGCTGTGTACTGTAAAGGCTACTGCACTGCAAGTTTTTGAGGACACTATTAGGGATATAAGCATTTCTCTATTGAAGAGCACACACAATGATATTCACAAGCGAAGTTATTTTGATACTGATGACGTTTTGATGTTATCCAAGAGAATATAACCACTCCATTTTGTGTTATAGTGTGGCGGACGTGTGTAGTGTGTTATTTTAAAGGCCTGAAATTTTATCATCAATGGTTCTCCCTGAACTAAGACTTCGCGTCCTATAAGTTCGTAGATGTACCTTCAGTCAGTTTGTTTTATATTCAAACAGCACCATCTCTTTTCGAATTTCGAACTAAATATTTGTATACTGATGCTTATTAAAAATGAAGTAATTTCGTTTCTTTATTTAATACATATTTATCTCATTTTAAGTATTTATTGTTCAACTACAGGATATAACTGAAATTAAACATAAGTTACAGTTTAAATGTATACTTACCCGTTTTTGAGATAGAGCCTCAACATCAATCTCCACAATGAAAGCCCCCCTCATTTCGTCAATTTTTGAGGGAAAAAATATAAAATAATTTCATTTCAATTTAAGCCTATATAATATAATGCCATAAAAATATTTTACTTCGCATTCGTTCCTATGAGAGCCCCCTTAAATAAAGATTTTTATAACTTTTTAAGCAATATTCGGCTGGAATCCATCGGTTTACACATTATGTTTTTGAAGTAATAACTTTTAATAATTCAGAAGTCATAAGGCTCCGACAGACGAGCGGACGGACGGACAGAGAGACAAATGCAAATTCACTCAAGTAGACTCAGAGACCTCGCTTCGCTCGGTCAAATAACAGAATTCGAACAAAGCTCCTAGCAAGCTCTAACATAGATCGTCAACGGTGAAGGATTGGACTGAAATTGGTCACTCAACATAATAATATTACATTTATAGTAAAAATGTGGTAATTATATTAGTTATTCTCAATATTAAACTTAAACTTTACAAGAAATATAACAATTCCCACTAAAGCGGAAATACAATGATTATATTCGAGTGTTTTCAGTATTTATTCACGTGAGATTATTTACAGTAGCATTTACGGAGGCATGCTACTCCCGCGTGTTGATTTAGGACTACACCCGATGGGTGTTAAACGCGTGTTTCATTTCTTTCTCGTTTATGTGAGTATTTCTATAGCCCTTGAAAATGTAATTTAATTAACGCTCTTTTATAGTTGACTAATTACGAGTATCCAACTTAAATTCTTCTTCCAATGCTTCAATCCTTGCACCTTACGAGTTACTAGTACAAGTTTAACTTCAAACTAAGTAGGTATGTAAGTAATTTCTAATTTTTTAATTTGAAATCTGAAGTAGATAGGAACTTTTTATTAAGGACCGATTTCACCAACGTAAAATAAGTCTTATCCAAGCGTAAAGATATTTTGGTAGATATGGCCGACTTCACCAACGTCGACTGACGTTTTACCGAGAGATAAATTAGGCGTTTTGACAGTTTATGTATTGAAAATACTGTCAAAATGTCCAATTTACGCTCGGATAAGTTTTATTTTACGTTTGTGAAATCGGCCCTAATTTGTTCGATGAAGAGACTGTGATTGGTTCTAAATATTTCTTCTATGTACTACACCTACTTTCTTAGAAGCTAGTTAAAAAGGCAACTTTTTCTTTTTCGTAGTTTACTAAAGATAAATAAAATATACCAATTCAGAATATTTAGAAACTTGATTAAAAAAAATCGGCCAAGTGCGAGTCGGGCCTCGCTCTTTTAGGGTTCCGTTAAAAAAAATTAAATTAGAGATTTCCATCTACCCACCTACCCATTTTAATTTATTTTTTTTAATTTAATTTAATTTTTATTATTTGTTGTTATAGCGGCAATAGAAATACATAATATGTGAAAATTTCATCTGTCTATCTATTACGGTTTACGAGATACAGCCCGCTGACAGACGGACGGACGGACGGACGGACGGACGGACGGACGGACGGACAGCGTAGGCTTAGTAATAGGGTCCCGTTGGTACCCTTTGGGTACGGAACCCTAAAAAGTACACATTAGAGTACAAAACATCGCATACACCTATAATGAAAATAATCAAGGAAAACCTAAGCAGTAACGTGTAGAAATATCTAAAAATAAACTTTATCTATCTCTAGTTTATATTCTTGAAAGGATTTTCATATCTACTCAATAACATTACCCCAAGCGGGCGGAGTTGGCAGAAAAGAGTCCAGTAGTAATGGTGCAATCATCTAATGAATGCTTCCGGGCAGATAAGCTTCGATTAAATGGTCTCTTTATTGCTAAAGGAAGGCGGCGCCCCTTTATGTTCGCATTGAGATATCAGTTAGATACATCGATAAAGATTGAGCAGATACGTTATGCAATAATTAAAATACTAATCTAAGTGCGGTTTTTTTTTACAAAAATTTACCATAATATCGTAGTTATAAATATCAAAGTGTGTTTGTCTGTAATCTTTTAACGGCTCAACCGCTGAACTGATTTTGACTTGCAAAGAAAGCAGAGAGACTTTGGACAGGACAGTGTATTGTTGATCTCAGAAAATAAGAGTTCCCACGGGATTTCTAAAAAAATAAACCCACGTGAATGTATTCAAAGGCCTCAGCTGTATGAATATAATGGGCGTGTCGAAATACATAGCTGCGGTAGGACATAAATTATCATTATACAATATTCATAACCGTGTCAAAATATCAATTACACTTATAAATCATTTCCGTTATAAGACGCTGGCGTAGATCTCGAGATAAGTGTTGTACGTATGTAGGTAACACTCCGCAATTTATCGCCTGCATATCCTTTCAGCGGGTAGATAATGACCGCAGTAAAACGTTTAAGCACGGAATAACTGCTGCTGGAAACCGTTATTACAATATTATGAATGGCTTGCCTCGCGGCGGCGTTTCGCGCTCCTCGCCCTTTTGTAGGCTCTTTGTGCAGCCTACTCTGTAAAACCTTCCAATTACTGAATTACGACTACAGTTTTGTGCTTCGCGATAGGTTGTGTATTAAGTGAAGTGGGCAATATTTTCTATAGACTGTGATATATTGTGCACAATATAATATTATGAATAATTAGTGTTATCGGAGTAATAAATAAGGAATAATAAACAAATAAGGGGTTAATACAATGCCATTCACCTTCGAGATCAGCCCGCTTTCATTAGTACTACAACGTGAAATTGCAGTCTTAGGCTTACTTATAGAAAAACAGAAAAAAAATCTTCATATTATCCAAGAACTTAATGGTAATACGTAGGTACTTAATGTACATATCACGCTAAAATCAACCTACTTAATACGGCAGGCCGTTTTTCCGGATTAAAGTAACAGAAATAATGCACATAGAAATAAACAAACAACCTCTTCATATAACGTCTCACTTCCGTAGTTGCTAAAAAGGCGTCTTGTATAATATAAATTCAAAGTTCTGGTTACTCGTTCTTAGTGAATAGAACTTGTTTAATATACAGTCACGGTATAGGCTGTGATATATAAATGTACATAGATAGGTATGTGTTAACTATGTTGCAAGTGAGCGTAAAGTAAGGTAAGAAAGAGCATACAAAGAATATAGGTACATACCGCAGAGCGTATAGCACGTTCAGGGGTCGCCTGGCTCCCTCGCAGTAGGACGCGAATAGGCTTTGCTTCAGGCGGCGCGAGTAATTAGCGACGCTTTCCTTCCGTTTTCGCTGGCTCGCAGTCACTGCGTTCCACCCTACAGCTAGTGCCTACAGCTGCGCCTCCTTTGCTCGTTATAATATGACATCGTTACGCTTAGGTATAGCAAAATATTATCACGCTGTTTTCAACGAAACAAAAGATTTTTCTACAAAGAGACCTCATTATGAAAACGCGCTCATTAACCCTTCAACAAATTTTGACAAAGGAATAAAATTTATGAATGTATGCAATAATGTTCGTCTCACTTGAAATCTTCAAATGAATTAGATTATTAGTATACAACAAAGAATATCCCAGTATAAGAGACGGTACAATTTAGTCAAGAGTGCTTCTTATACGGGAGCAATTCCATTTAATTTAAAAACGCTGCTGGTGTTCATATTCAAATCGTCATCGCACTTTAAATTCCTCATAATCCGTCCAATTCTGAACCGTCGAGCAGCGCACGGGTCGCTGTAATCAAGACGGCTTCAACTGGATTTCATCCCCTACATTGGCTTGGAAGTCTCGAGCTACAGTAAATTTCTCAAAGATAAAAGCAGATTACATTTTTCGCTTTAGCGCTTATTATTTTTATAATTTATTGTAAATAAAATCGGCCAAGTGCGAGTCGGGCCTCGCTCTTTTAGGGTTCCGTTAAAAAAAATTAAATTAAAAGATTTCCATCTACCCACCTACCCATTTTAATTTAATTTTTTTAATTTAATTTAATTTTTATTATTTGTTGTTATAGCGGCAATAGAAATACATATTATGTGAAAATTTCATCTGTCTATCTATTACGGTTTACGAGATACAGCCCGCTGACAGACGGACGGACGGACGGACGGACAGCGTAGGCTTAGTAATAGGGTCCCGTTGGTACCCTTTGGGTACGGAACCCTAAAAAACGAGTGTGCTTTAGACCACATGACTGAAGTAAAACTTACGAAACGCAACTGGTTATGAGAGAAAAAGAGAGAAAATGTGTGCTCGCACCTCTCTCTCTTGCCTGTACAGTAATATACGAAACGTAACTCTCTCTCTTTCTATCTTCACTAACTTATATTTCCCTCTCAACTTCCGTTCGCCTCGCCCGATCACACTTTTCGTAACGCATCACCGGCTTACTCCCCAAAGCGTAAAGAAGTTTTACTTCAAAAATCCATTAATTAGATAAACCTAATGTGCTGAACGGGTACGTACGACGATAAATGTTTCGATGCCGTTGTATGGATAGTGGTCACGACGAAACCGTCCCGTTCGACTGAGTCCTGCGTGACCACGATCCATGCAACTGGGTCGAAATATCAACATTTCCCTCCGAAACATTTTATCTTGGTACAAACCCCTTCAGCACATCATAATTATGACGTCAAGCTACGAAATAAGTCTAGATCTTAAAAAAATATATTGAATTCTTTCTTGTCGTTTAGCTTGGTCTTTTGAATTGCAAGTTAAATTCAGCACAACTCGACATGGTGTGTGAATGTGTTGCGCATTTAAAAAAAACTCATTACAGGCGGGAACTGCGGCGCGGACGAATGGCGTCTTTGACGGCCCGCGCCGCTACTGCGGTATTATTCCAGATTATACCGGCTTCCATACAAATGAAATCTCGCTTAAACCACTGCAATTTCGGAACGAGAAAATAAGGCTCAAAAGTTGTTTTACTGCACTCGCACTTTCAGGAAAGTCTTTTCAAATTGAGAGTTTTACCAGGGCTTAGGCGCCTTTACGTCGAATATTAATAGAATTTCAGTCATTGATTAAAATACTGACAACTTATTATTAAGATTATTTAAACCACTTTTGGAACGTAGTTCCTTATCGCGCGGTACGGAAGGGGGCTAGACGGAAAAAATTAAGGAAACCGACCCTCGACACATTTTTGAAACCGACACTTTTTTAACCGACTTCCAAAAAGGAGGAGGTTCTCAATTCGGCCGGTATCTTTTTTTTTTTTTTTTTTTTTTTTTTTTTTTTTTTTTTTTTTCTATGTATGTCCACCGATTTCTCCGGGATTACTGGACCGATTCGCGTGATTTTTTTTTTAATCGACAGAGGATGTTTGCGAAATGGTCCCATAAAAATTTTAACCTCCAACTCCTCAAGCCTGATGCTGCAGGCTAAAACTATGGCGATTTAGGAAATTTCGATTACGAATTGATATTGTAGGTAACAAGTATGGACTACATCATGGAGCTCCAGGTCCTAGCTCCTCAATCATAGGATACTACACTTAAAAGCTTAAAATAAAAATTCTTTTCAAAAAACCGACTTCTAACGCCACTACAAAGTATAAAAATAATTTTAGTTTGTCCACGTTTGTTGAAGTCGGGCGGGCCTAAAATACAAACTATGAAACCGACTCGCGATGCTCGCTCGACTTCTACAAACGAGTCTATCATATTCTGTAGCGTCGCGCATCGGTTTCATAGTTTGTATATAGGCCCGCCCGACTTCAACAAACGTGGACAAACTAAAATTATTTTTATACTTTGTAGTGGCGTTAGAAGTCGGTTTTTTGAAAAGAATTTTTTTGTTGAATGTGAATTTTGCATTGTGTTCGGTATATTCGCCTTAGAACAAGGCGTCTGCATGGCCTAGTGGTTAGGGCAGTCGCCTATAAGTTCAACGTCGATGGTTCGAATCCCAGCTCGACAGACTGAATTTTCTATTTTCAATTTTATTTTAAATAATTTCTAAATGTGGAATTTTTCCCTAATTTTTTATTGTATAAATTGGATAACGCCATCTGTGAAAAAACAGTAACTCCACCAGAGTAACTCTTTGGTTTTGTAACAGTGCAATAGAAATAAACTAAAAATAATTCATCGTAGTTAATCAATTTAATACTAGATGACACCACTAGTTTATTACAATTCCTTCATCGAAAGGAACTACGTTCATCCGGGACACCTCTCAAGTTTTTTTTTGAATAAAGTTGCTGGTGCTAATAATAATAATAATCGTTTATTTTTCCCAAAATTACAAATGATTTTATAACAGATTTGAACGATGATCCCGCAGAAGTATAAACTGTGTTGCGGTATAACTGTATAACTGTATAGTATATTAATATTTATTCTCATAATTATTATAATAACAGGCGTGTGTCAATTTGAATTTTATTATTTAGGAAAAAAAGACGATTTCCGTGAAATTTTTGAAAACTTACTACTTCACGCGGACGAAGTAGCGGGCAAAAGCTATAGAGTTATTATAAAACATGACACATACTTCATACCAATATTATAAAGCGAAAGTGTGTTTGTTTGTTTGTTGGTATGTTGGTTTGTCCTTCAATCACGCCGTAACAGAGCTACGGATCGACGTGTTTTTTTACATGAGTATATTTGAGGACCGGGAGAGTGACATAGGCTATTTTTTATCCTGGAAAATCAAAGAGTTCCCGAGTGATTTTAAAAACCAAATGAACGCGGACGAAGTCGCGGGCATCAGCTAGTAGATAATAATTTGAAGCAACTGTTTCATTAGAGATGTGGTAGAGATAGTATCTACCTACGTTTTGTAGTAAGCAATAAGCGAGTCGTATTTCAGTCAAAGTATTCAAAGGCTTTATTACGGCGTACACCTCGCAGCTAGACGTAAAGGTGAAATATCGATGCGTTGTTAGCGGTGGCTCCGACTCGTATAGATGCAGATGAGCTAACTATTTGTCTTGCCTAATTGCTCCGGCTTGATTAAACTGTAAAACATTACACGCGATTTACGAGTGGATATAACTTCCGATTCTTCTTAATCGACAGTGTTATACATCTATTTCTTTTAAATTGGCATACATTTCTATTTTTAATTTTAATTAGGTGTTACATCTATAATTTTTTTATTTAATTTTTTTAATTGGCATTATCTTCTAAATATTTAGAAGGAAAAGGTAACTGACTGACTGCCTGGCTGACTGACCGACTGACTGTTGTTTTTATTTCTTCTTCTTTGTCAATCGATAGACGCTCTGGACATACTAGGCCTCTTGTATATACTTCTACATGCCTCGGTCATGCTCCACCTTTATACACCTAGTAGAGGGTCTGCCAACGCTGCACTTTCCGGTGCGGTTGACACTTCAGCACCTTGGGACCCCAACGAACATCGGTTCTTCCAACCATATACCCCGATCCTTGTCACTTTAGCTTCGCAGCTGGTGTAGCCTGTAGCACATTACCGCTACGAGCTTTGAGTAGTAAGGCTACGAGCTACGAGCTTTGAGAAATAAGGCTACGAGCTACGAGAATCGAAGCTGCGAGTATGTCGGCAACTCTGGTTCTGCTACAGATCTTCTAATTTCTGTAGGGTTCGTACAAGATTGGATAGTTAACTATGAATAGTTAACTATGACATTGTAAAATAAACCATAACAGTATTGTTTATTTTACAATGTCATAGTTAACTATTACGATCAAACGAATTAAAACTCGGACTAACACACTGATCTGGTTTCGCAGAGATACTTCTAGGTACTCTTTACTCGGGGATCATGTTTCTTAACAACAACCAATTAATTATACATGAGACGAAATCTCTTTTCCTCGTATGAAGAAGGATCAGATATTGTAACTAGAAACTACTATAATAGGTTATCTGAAATTTGTCATGCTACATGTTCTTAAGAGCTTCTTAAATATACCTAAAGTGATTTTTTGGCATCTGCTACATGAATTAAATTCTAGAAACTGGTGCTTTTTATGTTTTGTTGAATATACTTCGCAAATTACATCCACAGTTAGTTTCGGTGAAATATTCTTTAAATGGCGGTTGAAGGGCGATACACAGTGATTAGGGCAGATAAATGACGGACATTACTCGTAATGAATGTTTAGGTGGTCGTAATCGCATCGCGTAAAGTGTCGGCGCCATTACCTCACAAGTCACAGCTGCTGCGATATTGCTTGAAGCGCCGCTTGCCTCGTTGGCTTTGATTTATACATTTACAAGATATTTGGCTGTTGTCTACCTCACGATTCTTGAAACACTTACGTGGATAGATGTCTTACAAGTACAGTGTAAAGCTGTCCCTACAAACGTAGGCACAACGTAGAGTGATCAGTGCCACAAGTTGACCTACAACAAATCCTACTAATATTATAAAAGCGAAAGTTTGTAAGGATGGATGGATGTATGGATGTATGGATGTATGGATGTATGGATGTATGGATGTATGGATGTATGGATGGATGGATGTTTGTTACTCCTTCACGCCACAAGGAATGAACCGATTTGGGCGAAATTTGAAATAGTAATAACTCATACGCAGGATTAACACATAGGCTACATTTCATCTCATAAAATTAAGGACTTCCCGAGGGAATTAAAAACTTTAATCCACGCGGACGAAGATCCCGGCATCATCTAGTAAATTATAATTTCGAATTCAATCAATTCAAGATTTTGTAGATATCAAATTTATATTAATTTATTTAATGCACCACATCCCAGTAACCTGCACTAGAAAGTAGATTTAGATCCGTAGAATCTAGTATGGCAAAAATATACAAACAAACACTAGCTGATACCCATGACTTCGTCCGCGTGGATTTAGTTTGTAAGTGCCCTCGGGAACTCTTTGATTTTCCGGGATAAAATAATATGTCACTCTCCAGCTCCTCAACTATACCCATGAAAAAAAAACAAGTCAATCGGTTGCTCTGTTGCGGCGTGATTGAAGGACAAACCAACAAACAAGCACACTTTCGCATTTACAATATTAGTAAGGATTAGTAAGATAAGTAGTCTACTTGGGTTAAGACTATCTCGCAATCTAACATCGTTCGAGATTTAGATTGCCTAGCAACATAATAATACTCGTAATAACATCGTTCGAAATTTAGGTTGCTAGGTTACCTAAATCTCGAACTGTATTTATGACTGTCGTGTAATTAACATATTTTAATACGCAATAACAAATATAGATGTCAATAATTAAGATAAAAACTATAAAACTATCCTATCTTTTAAGTTGGACCAAATTACAGATAGTTACGAAGTTTGATAAAAATCGGTTCAGTAGTTTTCGAGTTTATACCGAACATACATCGTGACACGAGATTTATATATATATATATATATATATATATATATATATATATATATAGATTGACAGGAAAACATTGTTATTTAATGGATACGTTCAGAAATTGAGGTACATACTCACGTAAACAAAATGGGAAAGTTCCCATTTAATGGGTTTGTCGATGGAGGAGTCACAATTTCCTGCACTTAACAACATAGGAAGTAATTTTGACGACTCATCAAACGATGGGCGTCGATTGACATCGTTCGTTAGTTGAACGACTATATCAATGCAGTCATAGTTGCAAATTATTTGGAATTTACATTGCTAAAGTACGTTACTTCCCCATCTTATACATCTATTTGCATATGATATGTACATAATTTGTATGCCAATAGTTACCTTGATTGGAGTTACCCATAAATAAGTATTCTTAGATATTGGAACGTAGTTCCTTATCGCGCGGTGCGGAACTCGGAAGGGGGCTAGACGGATCGACACTTTTTTGAAGGCATTGTGTTCGGTATTTTCGCGGTACAATATTGGGTATATTATAACTTATAAGTTATAAAAAATTAGGGAAAAATTCCACATGTAGAAATTATTTAAAATAAAATTGAAAATAGAAAATTCAGTCTGTCGAGCTGGGATTCGAACCATCGACTTTTGGCTGTTAGGCGACTGCAGAAGCCACAAGGCTACGGAGACCCATTATTGTACCGCGAAAATACCGAACACAATGCCAAATTAATTAATCGAAAGGAACTACGTTCCATCCGGGTGTCCCTTGACACCTCTCAAGTTTTTTTTCAGTTCAAAACGCTATGATTATAAAATCTTATAGCACAGTATTAACGCTCGGCATTCAAAAGTCCTGAATGATTCATTTGTATTGACATGTTCCTTACACGTTCACACTAAGCTACACGATATAGTATTAGCTTAATAGTACTTAGCTTTTGATGCAGTGCTTATAAAGCAGAATAACTAATGCACTTTAAAAAAATTGTAGTATTGATGCTTTCATATATATACATCATCATCATCATCATCATCAATCCATCATTGGCTCACTATTCAGCGCAGGTATCCTCTCAGAGAAGGGTTATAGGCCATAGTCCACCACGCTGGCCCAGTGCGATTTTGGCGGACTTCACACACCTTCGAGAACATTATGGAGAACCCTCAGGTGTGCAGGTTTCCTCACGGTGTTTTCCTGCGCCGTTAAAGCATGTGATATATAATTTCTTAAACGCACTTAACTTCGAAAAGTCAGAGTTGCGTATCCGGGATCGAACCTGCGCCCTCCCGAATAGAAGACCACAGTCGTAACCACTAGGCTATCACTGCTTTATATACATATATTGCATCAATACTGCAAAATTTTTAACTGCATAATTTAATTTAATCTGTTTGCATAATCCTAATTCGGTCCTTAGATTTCTCCTCTCTGAAAAACATTGGTAAGGATGGTTAGCTAGGCTGAAAAGTAGATAATCAGTCAATATGTATCAATGTACTACAAAGAACTTCTCTCATACCTATAAAAGTAGTAAAAAACACTAATCGTCGTGACGGTTGATGTAGTTGCAGAAATGCAACCGTTCGTCATCAAACTTTGGGAATTGTGGCCATCTGCCGCCGTCGCATTCAGATTACAGGAATTCGTTTAATCGTTTTATTAATACGCCGGAGATCGCTTAACTGCTCGCTCAACTCAAGCTTGATCGTTCATTTGGAAAATTCAAACATTTTTGACCAACTTGAGTCGTTTTTGAATAAAAAAAATATTTTTGTCTGATGCGGGTACCATAATCCTCATCATAAATAATTATTTCAATTGATTGAGAAAAATCTTTAATAGGTCCCATACAAAACATATCTATGCCGTGTTTGGTGCATTCGTTTCTAAGAAATAGTTATTAATTAATGGAAAAATCAATTTGCAAAAATATGCAAAATGCAGAACTTGACTAATATTCTCCTATCCCCTCCAATTAAGCGTAAAGCTTGTGTCAGGAGTGGGTACGACAGAAGTGTAACGGGTGGAGGTCGACGCGTTGACCTTTCAGTTTTCAGTCCGCACCGTTTAACCGTTGGTCTATTAATGCTATTGAGACAGGAGGCTATATTATTTGGAGCCTTCTGAAGTGCCAGCGATAACGAACATAGCAAAGTGAACTTATAAAAAAATTAAAGTTTATCAAATAAACCAAATGTCACAATGACGATCGAGGTATTGTCTTAAACTGATATCCCAAACCTCATATTTTACAATTATTCATATTTAAAGTGTGATAATACCTGTTTATGGGTGCTAAGTGCTAGTGCATAAACTTATGCTAAGTTATTGGCCAACAAGTGCTAAATATTCAAGACGAGTCCATAGCAGGCGGTAGCGACGCCTCCAGGTAGCTTCCATGTCGTCCACTAATTAGAACCGTAAATAATAAGTAGTAAAAGCTTGTTTTGTTTTTTTTTTTTTTTTTTTTTTTTTAATCTTATTTATTTTAAGGGGCTTTTATAGGTGACCTATATGTCAGCCCCATCGGTACACACAATTTACAAATGATTATAATTAAATCAACTATAATTAAATCTAAAACTATACCAATTTGAGAGAATCACTAACAAATCTTATACAAATCAATACTTTAATAGCCGAAATGCTCAACGGTTTACTAAAAATAGAGTTAAAAATACCAGTATTCATAAAATTTAAATTAAGTACATACATTAGTGTTTCTCTCAAATTTTGGTTCCGAACACATGCCAATAGCAAGTGTGAAACATAACTTGCGCTTCTTGTTCTTACTATACATTACAAAATATATTAAAGATGTTATTCAAAATGTCACTACCCTTTATTAAATCAAAAACTAGCATTTTAATTTCGTCCGTAATGACTTTAAAAATCAATTTAATTTTATCCTCAAAGCTTGTTTGTGAGAAGCATACCTCTTTAATTTTCAATAACAATCTTGCAAAATCAAGTCTTTTACGTTTTTTCTCCTGATCGTTATGCTCTCCCTGTTGTCTCTCTCTTTCAATATTTTCAGTCATAAATTCATCATCAAAAAATGTTGTGCCTTCTATTTTAGGACTTTTTTTCTTCCTTCTTTTAACTTTATGTGACTCGGTTAATGCCTTTTCAATGTTCTCCTCTTCCTTTTCACTATTTGTTGACACCTCTTTATTTTCATTATGAATTTCAGCTTCAGTAACTAAAACATCTCTGTACGTCTTATTAGAATTTCTTTCATTATAATTAGCGTTATTATTTTTAATTGCATCATTTACCTCATTACTCTTGTCACGCTGTAGTCTATCATTTGAATTCCTTTTATTGTAGTAAATAAGTAGAGCCTTTCTATATGTACAGTTTTCCTGACACATAATCTTTCTGATTTCCTTCTCTTTATGAAATACAGGACAGGCCATCCTATCAAGGGCCATATGATTCCCATTACAATTAATGCAAGAATATACTTTGGTCTCACAATTAGAGTGTTGTTTTCCACATTTTGGGCATAATACCTTCTTTCCTGGACAAAACTTCTTAGAATAAATCTAAAACTATACCAATTTGAGAGAATCACTAACAAATCTTATACAAATTAATACTTTAATAGCCGAAATGCTCAACGGTTTACTAAAAATAGAGTTAAAAATACCAGTATTCATAAAATTTAAATTAAGTACATACATTAGTGTTTCTCTCAAATTTTGGTTCCGAACACATGCCAATAGCAAGTGTGAAACATAACTTGCGCTTCTTGTTCTTACTATACATTACAAAATATATTAAAGATGTTATTCAAAATGTCACTACCCTTTATTAAATCAAAAACTAGCATTTTAATTTCGTCCGTAATGACTTTAAAAATCAATTTAATTTTATCCTCAAAGCTTGTTTGTGAGAAGCATACCTCTTTAATTTTCAATAACAATCTTGCAAAATCAAGTCTTTTACGTTTTTTCTCCTGATCGTTATGCTCTCCCTGTTGTCTCTCTCTTTCAATATTTTCAGTCATAAATTCATCATCAAAAAATGTTGTGCCTTCTATTTTAGGACTTTTTTTCTTCCTTCTTTTAACTTTATGTGACTCGGTTAATGCCTTTTCAATGTTCTCCTCTTCCTTTTCACTATTTGTTGACACCTCTTTATTTTCATTATGAATTTCAGCTTCAGTAACTAAAACATCTCTGTACGTCTTATTAGAATTTCTTTCATTATAATTAGCGTTATTATTTTTAATTGCATCATTTACCTCATTACTCTTGTCACGCTGTAGTCTATCATTTGAATTCCTTTTATTGTAGTAAATAAGTAGAGCCTTTCTATATGTACAGTTTTCCTGACACATAATCTTTCTGATTTCCTTCTCTTTATGAAATACAGGACAGGCCATCCTATCAAGGGCCATATGATTCCCATTACAATTAATGCAAGAATATACTTTGGTCTCACAATTAGAGTGTTGTTTTCCACATTTTGGGCATAATACCTTCTTTCCTGGACAAAACTTCTTAGAATGACCTTTTATTTACAGGTACTACGTGTCTGACTTGACTCGCTCTACATTATTTACTACTGCTATGGAGTGCGTGCAGTCTTAAATATCTACGCCATTAATCAATCCGCACTTGATTAGCGTAAATATTTTTGTAAATTTGTGTAAAATTAGCGTCCTCATAAAAATATCTGATAAAGCACCCCACGCTTTATTTACAATAAAATATTTTTTATGTTTGACTTTCGTAAGCGCTTCTGTAAGCGCTTACGAAAGCGCTCAATCGAAGAAAAAAAACAATACAATACAATATGTTAATCACTCTATTCTTATTTTAAACTTATTGAAAATTATTTCCTACTTTTTAGTTCGGATGTCTAAGAAAGTGTGTTTTTTAGTTTTTTGAAACTATTATTTATTTCAAATAATTTATAGCTAGTGTTAATTAGGATGATTCTAACAATACTCCGTGCATCCAAATCTGTTCAGGCATTTAGAAGTTATGGTGGAATAAAGAAACTCACCTAAGTACATACATACATGAACCCTGAAAACATTCCTGTAGTCAATTTTTTGGGCAGTCGTGAAATGGAATGCGTAATGAATTGTGTTTTTAACTTATTTCGAGGGACAATAATAATTATTGTCATTCTTTTCCAGTAGTATCATACTCGTAGCTTCTGATTGGTTTGGGTATGAAGAGTTGTCTGCGAAGCTAAAGCCAAAATCAAACGTAAAATTTTACGTGACCACTTTCGAAACGTAGCTTTCGTGAGGCGATTGCATACGATTACGAACACCCTGAGTATCCCTGATCGCTTATACGCAATCGTATTATGTAAATATGATTTGAAGTCCGCCATTCTATATACTATATCCGGGTTGAAAAGTTTGGAATGATTCTGCCTTAATTCCGCCAGTTTAACTTCATCGCTCTTGCGTTAAGTGCTTGTTGACTATTTTAACTATACAAGGGGCACGTGGCTTAGTTACAATATCTCATAATTATATCAGTCAATTATTGCGCTGTTTATTGCTTAATCAGCGCAATATTTGACTATATACACTATAATAATTAATATAATACAATTGACTATATTTATTATAATAGCCTTTAAGCGTTGACCCAAGTTGGTAATTGGAGGAGAGGAGACTTTAGAGGTCCGAAATAGACCTTTTCACGTTCAACATACCTCGAAGCCGGTTATTATCATTGACATCTGATAATAAATAAATATTTGAAATCCCGTACTTAATACGGAGGGATCACGCCCCTGAACAAAATACATATAATACGAAGAAGTACGAAACAGAGTGTTTGTTTTTTCAGTGTTGTTTTATTTAGAAAGCACTTGAGTACAAGCTCTTCCTAAACAAGAAAATTGATAGAAGCCATACCAACTGATTTAATACCGTTTTGGAGTCTACGCCGAAAAGTTCGTGCTACTGAAGCTTCAATTATTAATCACAAAACAGATTTCATCAGCATAGTTAGCCAGTTCCTGCGCAACTAAGAGGGCCATTACAACTAAAACAACAGCTACAGAGAAGTTAGACACACCCGCACAGTGAATTTAACTCAACTAATTAAATGCTACTTGCGGGAATCTGAATTTCATACGGATAAATTATATGAATATTTTGTGCTCGCTTTGACCACACATAGTAGGTACATTAGTAGGTACTAGTTAGGTATCTACGATCATGACTAACAAACCAGGAAAGAAGATTGCCATACGATGGAAAGAGAGGAGGCATTTGTGTCGAGGTTCTTAGCAAAACAAGTTTTAGTTTTATCTGTTTATTGGCCATTAGTGGCACAAAAATTTGAAATTGGAATATCAAGAGTAAGGAAAGGGTTCTTGAACTTTCTGCTAGTATGAAAGAACACGAGGGCCACGAAGCTAATATAGAGCTTAATCATTCTACTATAATTATGTGTGGTTAATCAATGAAGAAGAACAGAAGACGTACATACTTGTTGAAGTGGAAAAGTTATTACAGTAAGCTGTGTCTAGTGTTTAAACTTTAAAGGCAGTGTGCCTGTGTGTATGTTCGCGTATGTAAGCTTGACAATAAAATCGTAGAATTTTGACTATCTGAGTTTCATTTTAATTCTTGAGTCCCGCAGTCCGTAACAATACGCTTCATTCTTCTTATACATATTAGGTTTGTAGTGGACTGCTTCGGTGAGCAAGTAACCGTATCTGACGATGATAATAATCGTTATCCTAGGTGGATGATTATTCTAATAACTCTAGGAGGACAATTATACCAAACCAGCCAATATAGGTACTGCTACTTCACCCATTACGAGTTAGTGAGATTAGATTTAGTTGGAAACCGACGATTGCTCTGTTTGGCGTGTCGAGTAATTTAGGTATAAAGGAGGATGCCCTGTTTGACGATTTGTTGAGAGCCGAGAAGCCGTGTAAGCACTGATTAAATAATGATTTTAAAACAGTCTTTTTTCTGGTTTACGTTACGTATTACCTACATTAGTAACATACCTATCTACTTACTGCCATGGAAGTAGGAAGTACATACATACAATCTTAGATAGTCATACGTCTACGCTTACTACCCGCTGAGAAATCCTAAGTCATTATTACTAGGAATTAATGATATCTCAAACCTGTCTATAATAACATTTGAACCTTTTCTTAACACATCTAGGGCACCCAAGGGCAAGCGCGGAACAGCTTAGACGAGTAGCACCATTTTAAAAAGAGACTTATTAATAAAAACCTTTTTGTTCGAGAGGAGACCTGTGTTCAGTAGTGGGCCGAGTGGTTTGGCTCATGGGTTGAGATTAATGAAGTGATGAATAATCCTACTTCCTACTATCCTACTAATATTATAAATGCAAAAGTTTGTGAGGATGGATGTATGGATGGATGTTTGTTACTCTTGCACGCTTCAACGAATAAACCGATTTGGCTGTAATTTGGAATGGCGATAGCTCATACCCAGGATTTAAAAAATAGGCTACTTTTTATCCCGGAAAATTACAGAAATTCCGCGGGAATTAAACAACCTCAATCCACGCGGACGAAGTTGCGGGCATCATCTAGTAAAAAGTAATTAAAGAAGTAATGAGTTAGTAAAAAATAATACTTTATTCAGAAAACTACAGAAAAATTACAGATAGCTAGATGATGCCCGCGACTTCATCCGCGTGAATCAAGGTTTTTGATTCCCGCGGGAACCTAGGGTATACAATATTGTAGTGAATGCAGTCACTCAACGACTCCGGCACAGAATATATAATAGTTACGCCGGCCTCTGAGTCGTCAGTCGTGTGTTGACCATCGAGCAAACACTATAATTCCGATCGATTAGAACAAGTGTTTTATTTAAATACCACAAAAGTGGCGACCATGCGAGGATCGAACTATGTGAGTAATTCAAATATTTTTTTTGGAAGTACATAATATCAGTTTTCAAAGGACTGAGTGTTTACATTTACTTGTTATTCGAACAGTTGTGTTCCCACACAATAATTATTTTTTGTGATGATATAATTCAATAAGATAGATTATTAATTATAAATTAAAAAATAATATGTTTTAACATAATATTTTTGAGCAATTAATTTAAACGCCTACCTACATAATTACTGGCTAAAGTATTGGCATAATTATAACTTTTGCTGTATACCGACACAAAATATGAGTGTTTAGTTTATCACTAATCCTATAAGTTGAAGGCGTAAATAATAGGGTAAAGTACTGTTCGGATAACCAAGTTAAAATAATTAACAGTTATTAATAAAAATAGAAAACAAAAGCAAAACTATTCAAAATCTAATGAAGTTAGTTTTGTGGAATTGTACCTAAATAGTAAGTTGGTAAACATATTGCTATAATATTACATGGTCTACACTCGATAGCATGCAAATATTAAAAAGTACCTACCTAGGTACTCATTTAACAAAAAACTGGACGAACTTAATTAAGTCAAGGCGAGTTTTGAAACAAAACCCATGTTAAAAATATATCGGTTGTGCAGAGATTAACTACCGTCAATGCATTGACAAACAAAAGAAGAATAAGCAAAAGAAGGTTATTATTGTATCGTAGTGATTACCTAACTTAACCTACAGATAGTTAATTTCCACGTTAACTTCATTTACTCGTATTCATTCATTTTAACCCAAAATAATACAAAGTAATAAAAATCCACTTCCAACTCAAAAGCAATACCTACCTATGATAGGTAGGTTAACACATCATTGAGTGGTGGATGTGGGTACTTTTATTTCTGAACATACCTATTGCAAATACCTGATACAGTTAGTACCAGCTGCGAAATGGTCTATAAATGATTGCTACAGTGTAGCGATCGTAATCAACTCCGATTGGCTGACACTCTGTCGATATTGGCTAAAGTTGCTGTGGTGAGGAGAATATGCCATATAAATTGAGATGCAATGAAAAGCAATGATATTGTGGCGCAATAATTGCTGCAAATTTTTCCGAAATCGACCAACTGTTACCATTTTATCCTTTATTTTATCAGTAAATCAGTGTAATTGGAATGTTTTAAAAAAAAATGTATTTATTTTGCATTTTGTTATTCCTACCTTTTAATATCGTATTATGTATTAATTAAAATACATATGAATAGAAAATTTGTAAAGTATTTATGTTTTATGGCTAAAGTCTCCAGCCAAAGGTAACGTGAAGGTAATTTAAAGGTAAAATTAAATTTAATAATAAGACCCCAAGATAACAATGAGCTAATGCTCACGCTATTGCTAATAATAAATAATTTATTAGAGGGTCATGCTTGATACAAAAGGGCTATGCTAGTTACAATACTATTGCTTAAATGTAAGCAAAGAGCCACGCACATTGCTTGATACCAAAGGGCTATGCCAGTTACAATACTGTTTGCTTAAATGTCAGCAAAGAGCCATGCACATAAAATAATAATGGTATCTCAGGGCTATGTTGCTTAATGTAAGCACAGAGCCACGCACATAAAATAATAATAATGGTATCTCAGGGCTATGTTGCTTAATGTAAGCACAGAGCCACGCACATAAAATAATAATAATGGTATCTCAGGGCTATGTTGCTTAAATGTAAGCAAAGAGCCAAAAATTAATAATATTTAATCGTATCTCAGGGCTATGCGGTCGATTAAAATGTAAGCAAAGAGCCACGTATACAAAATAATCAAAATATCCATTATATTCAGTAAGATAATATTGTTACTGGAAAAAACACACCATAAATATTGTAATTTATAGACTTTTATAATTGCAATGGTGACTTAGCTGTCGATTCGCGATGACAAAGTTTATGTATGTTTTGAAACATCAAAAAAAAATAGGCGAGCTATTTTCTTCATATTACTACTGTAGTATCACTACAGGTGCCAGAGATTTATTTTAATTTGCTCTAAACTCAAAGAAACAAAGCCGTAGTTGCAATTTATTGAGGTTTTAACCATTGAGAATAAGAATGATTTCTCATTGTTAGTAAAAAAAAGGAGACATTTGATATTTTAATTATAATTCAACATTATTTTGTATTTCCTTTTCATATTTAATATAGAAAAGGAAATTTTGAAAGGCTCCTTTTAATCATAAATTGTGAACAACTTATTTTAAATAAATTGAAACAGCCTTTACCTGGCCTGGCCGGAAAAAAAATACTAAAATTTACAATAACCAAAATTACTTGATCTTATCAAACAATAGGTACTATTAAAAAAATGAATATAAAATTAAATAAAGAAAGGCAAAATAATAATATTAATAATAATTTTAAACCTTATATTTTATTAAAAAAAAAACAAGAATGAAATTTTTGGATTGCTGTGATCAATGTATAAAATCGTAAACACGATAAATAAGAATGTGAAAGTCTTATGATAAATAAAATTGTATACTACATATATGTAGGTATTTTCATATTATGCTATAATGAAGAAAGATGAAAGATCAAAAAAAAAAAAAAAAAGAAAGATGGGCGATATTTTAATAAACCAATTTAGCAATTTAAGATTGCAGTCTACACACAAAAGAAAACAAAAATATTAATAAGAAACAACAAGTAGGCTGTTTACATACATTATGAAAAATTGGAAAAAAAACAACCTTCTCGATAGATCTACCCACCGTTGGGTGGTGAACTTGACAAATTGTTAATTATTTAAAAATTGAGATTTTTTTTATAACATGGCAATGCAAACAATGTCGGTGGATGAATTAATCACCATACAGGCCTGTCAAACTAATCGCTAGAGCAAAGTTATGATAAGATAAACAAGTAGGCGATAATTGGGGAAAACCGTTCGCGTACGATTGATTATAAACGAGCTATTGGGACGTTGTATTGCTCAGATTAAGTTTTTTCCAAATGAGATAAAAATATAGAGATAGATTTTTGAAATCTCTTGTACTCAAAAATGCACGTTTCAAAGTATTTTAATTAAGATGCTGGTAGAATACCGAGTAAGAGTACCACTGGATGTTATGGATTACAGTGCATAATAGAATGATTACACTAATTTCACATAGATTTTATTCAATAATTAATGCTCGGCAATTCCTTAAGAGAAAGTATTGGTATACTATTATATTAAATGTAATAATTGTTCTCGAAGATGTGTGAAGTCCGCCAATTCGCATTAGGCCAGCGTGGTGGACTATGGCCTATAACCCTTCTCTGAAAGGAGACCTGCGCTCAGTAGTGATCTATTGATGGGTTGTTAATGATGATAATGATGAAATGTAATAATGATTATAAACATGAATATTGCCACGATAGTAACCAAAGATAAAATTTTTAAATTGTAAAATAACTTCCATAATGAATTACTCACTCTTAAAATAAAAGAAGTAACTAGGAATTATATATTATGTCATAATCCTTTTTATAATAATTAAAAAAAAGACCAGCAGCGCCATCTTTTCAAGCGTCTCTTGTAATGGCCTAGATTAGCGAAAGTAATCTAGATGAGGGTTGTTTATGGTTATGTAAGCTCTAGCCAGTTAAGAATAAGAACTTATAATATAGTAGCTATATAATAACTACAAATACAAACAAATAATTAGCTACTAAAAATACCACGCAACACTTTTGAGTTATTATTCTTAACTAGTTACAGTCCCATTAATTAAAATTTTAATGGGGTTCATCGAAACTCCAATTATGTACTTATAATATCTGCATAATATTAAAAAATGTCCCAGAGCCGTTTCTTAATCCACTTCGCTGATCGATCAGTCATTTTATGTTTACGTATTGCAAAACTTGCAGTGACCTGTTAATACTTATAGTTTTATTAAGTAATCATTGATGTGGTTATTTTACGATATTTTGATTATCAATAATATTGCATCTGGAAGTTAAAGTTAAAGATTTTCTCGGGGTTCATCTATCCTGCAACCATACCCGTGAAAATGGCAATCGCTACCAGTAGCATTTTTATTTGGATACCTCATAAAGCTTGAAATCAGACAGCCTGAGTGGAAAAGAAGGAAGGAGGATAGAGGAAGGAAGTTAAACATTTTGTAACAAGAGAAATAATATTTTCCAATATAAATGTTTCACCGTACATAGCCGACCAAGCAAGCGAGGCCCGGTCATAATCTAAAGGTAGCTTGTTACAGTTTAATGATTACTGAATTTAAAGATCTTGTAACATTTTCTCTGATATAGTGTGTACACTAAAGTTATGTTTCCTGTTATACTTAAAATGAAATACTAAGATGTTATAAGTTGTTTCGACAATATTGTTAATGTAATTTTAATAACTAGGTCAAAATAATTAATAAACAGTTGTTGACAAAGTTGCATATAAGCAATCAGCTTTGTATTCAGCTGTCTACAAGAACTTGTTATATTTAACTAGCTATCTACTTAATATTTGTAATATTTTGTTTTGAAAAGAGCAACTGCTGAGTTTCTTGCCGGCTCTTCTCAGCAGAATCAGCTTTCCGAACCGGTGGTAGAATCATGATGTAACAAGAGCCACAAGTTGGCTTCTATAAAATGAATAATGTTGAATTGAATTAATTATTGAATAGAATTATATTTTCTATTAATTACATTGTTACATACATTTAAAATTGAAATAAAGAAGGGATGTAGTGAATGCAGTCACTCAACGACTCCGGCACAGAATATATAATAGTTACGCCGGCCTCTGAGTCGTCAGTCGTGTGTTGACCATCGAGCAAACACTATAATTCCGATCGATTAGAACAAGTGTTTTATTTAAATACCACAAATATTATATATAGTGTGATAGTGTGATATATTTTCAGCTCAATACCTATATTATATACCTACCTTATACATTATTATTTATTGTACAGCCCTACAGTTTATAAAAGGCATAAAGAACTACTTTTGAAGGCTTACAAATTAAGTTATGTAAAATGATGGATAACATCTCATTCGAGCCTATGTATACAGTGGGTTGTGGCCATTGACATCCACAGTGATGGATAGCCAAATTAAATAAGGTACATTCCTCGCCAATCTTTATGAATGATCTGAACCTCGCGTTGAGATCCAGTCCACCTACCAACAAAAAATGAGTTGGAAACTCTGTTTATCTTAGTTCTACGCGTCGAAACGTGGCTTTATCGAGAGCATTAAAAATATATTGGCGAGCATTAAAAATTTATTATATATGCGTTGCATTAATTTTTGTGTTTGAAACTACTAAAATAAAAAAAACAGGCCAAGTGCGTGTCGGACCACGCGCAGTGTAGGGTTCCGTAGTTGAAAGTCTCAACATACATTTTGAGTTCCATGGTTTAAATACTACAATATACTACAAAATATGCAACTTACACTACGTGTAATATCTTACTTGGAAAAACCGATATAACTCCTTCACTAATGAACCCTACTTAGCCGTGATAGTTTTCCTTTAAAATTCATTATATATACTACTGCTGTGAATTTTTTCTTGTATCCTATATACATCCATTTAGCTGGTAGAGGGGGGGGGGGGACACTTGACTCTAATAAAATTTAGCACTTTAAAATATCATATTTCACAAACGGATCCCTGAATTGAAAAATGGTGTTCCCACACCCGCAACGTTTTTGAAAGACCTATTCAACGACACCCCACACTATGGGATAGATGAGAAAAATTCATCCCCACTTTACATGTAGGGGAGGTATCCTAAAAAAAATATTTTTCACAATTTTATTTCACCACTTTGTCGGTGTGATTGATATTTATACTCTTGTCAAATTACAGATTTCTAGTACCAATAGTCTCGGAGCTAAACCGCGGACAGACAGACAGACAGACGGACGGACATGGCGAAACTATAAGGGTTCCTTGTTTACTACGGAACCCTAAAAATGTAATAATATATTAAATTTTTCTTACATATACTTAATGAGAGTAATTGTATAGATATCTGCAAAATGTTAAAAAAGATTTGTATACTTGATTGAAGTTAGCATAATAGTAAATAAATAATTATCTACTGCTCAAGCAGAATAGTTAAGACACAGTAAGATAACTCTATTAGGCACTGACAAATTTTCAGCCTAAATGGTGATCATCAAATATGAAAAATACGACAAAGAAAAAGTTAGGCAATATTCAGCAGAGACGGGATGTATTTTTTACAACCATAAGTCCAATTTTCGACGCTATTATTGTAACTTAATCAAGAGATGTACGATAATAAATTCGCTGTTGCAGCCGCACCGCATGGCCCCCCCCAAACAATCCCTTTAATATGAATATTTAATGAAACAAAAATTGCAAATGTCACACCGCGACTACCATTCTCATGAATACTAAAGACGCAATTCGTAGATCGTTCCCATTTGCGAAATCGAGTCGTTCTTCCTTCGTAACGCTTATGATTCTCATATGTCAAAAGACTATGAAGCCGTATTATCACACGTACGCGATTTAGTTTAGACGACGCCTACAAATCGTGAAATATGATTTAAAAGAATGATACGTGTCGTCAGAAAACAATTGGGCGGACGTGCTCCGGGTAACGTCGTGGAGGCGATCGCTACACGTCGCAGCCGCCCAATGCATACTAAGTAATAACGCCTGTTTCAATTTCACCCCTTCATCTAGTACATGTATCATACAAAGTACCTTTCCAAAGGGTCGTATTTTATTGAATATGACGATGTTACCAATTTTTTGCACGTACATAGATGATTTTAAGAAACCATAGGATGATATTATGTTGACTTTGAAAACTGATTTTCAGCTTTTATAACGGAAGTCCCTATATTTAATGTCAATCTCTCGAAATACATTTTTTAACATTTTTAAGAATAAGCTACCATATTATATATAGGTATATATACTATACACAGGTACCTATAGTATGGAATAGAAAAGTTTTTTCTTCATATATTCTTTTGCAATGTCGTTTCAAATCGTAAAATGAATCTACCACTGATTAGTTTCAAACCAGAAGAACAACAAGATATTCGTCTTTTTAAAATCTGATCGCAGGAAATTGTGATCAAAGATAGAATTTAAAAATAATCCATGCATCAGATCCATAGATTTAAGATTGGTAGTCGCTTCGCACCTACTAATCTAATCTATCTAAAAATCTATGATCACATACGACACTAACAAGTTGTACTATAGTACACAATAGGAAGGATATCCGGAATGGTAATAGGTACCTATTTGGGTAAAACAGTGTAAATTGTTAGAGCGTGTTCGGCTGCGATAGAGCGGATCTTGCAAATCGGGTGCAGGGGAACCGTCCGGCGCGTCCTGACGGCTCTTAAGCCGGTTGTTATGTGGGCCGGCCCGACGTGACACTGCCGCTGCACTCAGCTGCTGATACACTCGTACCTAATGATATAATATTCTATTTTGTTGTCTAAGTACTTACTCAGAATATAAATCTGGGGATCTTATTCTCTGGCATTCAAATCGCTCTTTGATGTTTATGAAGACTTGTTTGTGAAGAAGAAGAAGATCAGATGTGGGATTGTCTAAAAATGAATTCATCAGTGTGACGATCGATATCACTTCTGATTGGCTGAATTTATGGCGTTGTAGCACTATTGGATTTTAACAAATTGCGAGAGATTTGTCAGCCAATCAGAGGCAGTTCTTGCATGAAAATATACCACATCCGTGGGATGCAAAAATAGGGCTAGTAATTATAAGATGAGATTGATTGAGAAAATCCGGTAATTGATATGCTACTCAACTTGTGACCACACATTATTACTAATTGTATACTTATTTGCAATGAACGGGTATTGTACCCACAATAGGTACTTAAGTTATATAAAAAAAAAAAAATAATGCTATTTCAGTCTATATTCAGTCTATAGTTATAATAAATAATAATATATGCTATTTCAGTCTAATTTAAATGTTAGCAGGCTATTGGCTAGCATGGATATTTGAATAAAGTTCCCTTTCAGATTTCAAATTCCTTAGTGCGTCTCTAGAATGCTCAAGTCATAGGTATGTTCTCCAAATTTCAAATCTCTGGGTCCATCATTATTGGTTTATAGTTAGATTTAAATTATTATAAATATCTGCATCCGATGGATGCAAAAATAGGGCTAGTAATTATAAGATGAGATTGATTCAGAAAATCCGGTAATTAATATGCTACTCAACTTGTGACCACACATTATTACTATTTGTATACTTATTTGCAATGAACGGGTATTGTACCCACAATAGGTACTTAAGTTATATAAAAAAAAATGCTATTTCAGTCTATATATCAGTGCTATTTCAGTCTATATTCAGTCTATATAGTTATAATAAATAATAATATATGCTATTTCAGTCTAATTTAAATGTTAGCAGGCTATTGGCTAGCATGGATATTTGAATAAAGTTCCCTTTCAGATTTCAAATTCCTTAGTGCGTCTCTAGAATGCTCAAGTCATAGGTATTTTCTCCAAATTTCAAATCTCTGGGTCCATCATTATTGTTTTAGTTAGATTTAAATTATTATGAATAAATATCTGAACGTTGGTGCTACCTAAAAGATGCCTACGTTTACAATGGATCATGAATGGATGGATGAATGGATGATTTGATTGTTCAAATCTTTACTAACTACGCTAGCGCTACACATAGGAGGGTACTGTACCCCCATCTACATTGCTAACTTAAAAGTTAATAACTTCCCTTTAACTGTAGGTAAATAAGATTTTACCAATAATAATAATAAATTGATAGATCCCGTCCAAACAGCATGACGACTCAGAATATCTGTAGTTGTCCTTTCAAGACTGAATTGCAATATTGCAATATTGCGACGTTATGGTGATACAACGCTGTTTATTTAATAAAATAAGATCTACGAAGTGAAATTAAAACTCTCTGAAGACAGTCGGAAACAACGGTATAATCGGCTTTGCGTCGATTAATATCATCGTGGCCGCAGGCAGTCTTCCTACGCTGAAGAACTGCATAGATTATTTAATTTTACCCCTTACGAAACGAAGATTTGTGTGTTTGTTTGTTTATTCAATTCTTCGTTACCATTTCGCTGTTATATTTGTTGCATTACTAGGTGTGCATCTAGACTGGTTCTTAGAATAGAATAGAATAGAATAGAAATATTTTTTATTCAAATAAACTTTTACAAGTGCTTTTGAATGGTCAATGAATCTACCACTGGTTCGGAATGCCTTTCCTGCCGAGAAGAACCAGCAAGAAACTCGGCGGTTGCTCTTTTCAAAACAGATTTACAATACAGTAAATACTATGCTATATATGCAGTGTTTCCACAATGAGGAAAGTTCCAAAAATGCATACAGACTAACTTCTATCTTAGATAAGTTTTACTGATAGAGAGAACAATCTGCAATCGTGCTTTTAATTTTTTACTGTTACCATTTTCCTGAAAAACTACTTGGCCAATTTTGATGTGGATTTTTGCATTACACAGTCACCACAAAACCGGTTCTTCAAATATAATAGATCTTTAGATCTCCAGGAGGCACTTTGATATGTAGTGACCTAATAAAATTTTGTAAAAGCGCTCTTCCGGAGCCTGTCACGTATAATTTGAATAATATCTTCATGGCAAAATTGAATAGCACCATCTTCCAGGCAAGCGCTCACCAAACTTAGTCAAGTTTGGTGAGCGTTTGCCTGGAAGATGGAGCTATTCAATATAAAGTGATTATGTAGTCACATAATCACTTTCCATCAGGCATGAATTATGATCATCGTCAATCGCAAGACTATTTAGCTATAGAAACAAACATAAGAACTTCCAAAACGGGCTATAAACTAAAATCTATAGCACTGGAAAATATTCGGGCGTGTTCAAAGAGTGCAAGTTAACATTGGTCCCGTGCCAAACTATGCATGCTGTATAATGTAATTGTTTGGTGCGACGTCTAATGCACTACTAACGACGAGTTATAAGGAATATTCGCGGAAATATCATACAATATGTGTAAATATTTACTTGTTTAAATTTAAGTAAAAACTACTTACTTAAAGTTTAGTATCAATTTAATTTAATTTAGATGTTTTTCTTAACAATAAGAAATGACGGAGAAATAGATAATCGAAATTAGAGTACCTACTGGCTACTACCTATTATTAATTGCGGAATGACTGACGCCTTCATCTCGCGTGTGAGCTTTGACGCCACATTAAATATTGAATTTCTGTACAGTGTTGCACTGTGGCATAATTATATAATTATGTTCCTTACATAGTTCAATTCAATTCTTTTATTTGCATAATGTGTGTCGACAAGATGGTAAATATAATTATTTTGCAGTCCAGAACATATCCATAATAACCAGAAATCTTATATTATAGAGATTAGAGATACTAGCTGATGCCCACGACTTGGTCCGCGTGGATTTAGTTTTTAAATTCCTTCGGGAACTCTTTGATTTTCCGGGATAAAAAGTAGCTGATGTCACTCTCCAGGTCCTCACTATGATCTGCAAGCGCCTGGACAGATCTTCATAAATTATAAATAACTAAGATCGATCTCGATCACGTCAGCTTTCAAACAGAAAAAAATCGCATCAAAACACGCCTCCTTTGTTATCGGGGCTTAAAAACGAGTAACCAGTTGTGCAAATCATAGAAAATGTATACTTCTATAACCATTTTACTAGATTAGTCTAGTCAGATAGCTATATTACTAGATCGCGTTCGTATTATAGCTATATTCCTAGTAAGATAGCTATGAATCGCTTTCGTATAGCTATATTCCGGCATATAGCTATAAACCTAGGTTTATAGCTACAACACGGCTTCAACTATCTTACTGCAACAAATAGATTACTGAACTGTTTCCATGAATTCTGCTTCACTACTTGTGTTTTGGTCGTAACAATGTTGCTGTAGACGCAAACAATTGGATGGGAATAGCAAACACTGCCGCGAAGGACCCACCTTATCCATAACTCATAAAAATGAACGAGCGATTCGAATAACGACTAGCTGAAACACGCAGCGACAAACAAGTCCTACATATAAATTGTGCGGGGCATCATATTGCTTTGGTCGCCTAGAGACGTTACATTGTCAATGGATCAAATACCTAGATACTCTTAAAATAAACGTTTTTTTTTTACCAAACGCATCCTTATACTTATAAACTTACACATAAGTAGTATAATTTATCATTCTGTTATAATATTGTCTGTCAAAAGAACAGGCGATGCTAGGGCCAGGCTCAGTAGACAAAACCACGGTTAGTTATACTTTATAGTCCAGTATATTATTGTTTATACCTTGTAAAATCTTTAACTAAATTATTATGAAATAACAATAATATTTATTTTTGTATTTTATTAGTAAGAGGTTTAAATGGATATGAATTATTCATTCATCTGAAAGGAATTTAATGAAATAAGATTCTGAGTGCCTACGGAAATTTATCTGTCTAATAAAATTCAGTTATTGCACTGGGTCGTTTGTTAGTACTAATTTTCGCAGAATTGGAAGCTTGTCAGTCTTTGATACATGCAAAGATTGAAGCGGTATTTCATTAGGTTCATCGCAGGAAGTAAAAACTTAATAAAGTTTCACTTAAGAATTTCTAATTAGAAAATTTACCTCTTCACGACATGGCAATATTTCAGGCCCGTGGAGGTATTTCCAATAAAGGACTTTGCGAAGTCATATTTCTTCAAAGTAACGTGTAATGAGATGTGGATATTACAACATTCTTAAAAGATTTAATGACCAGATTTATTTCAGACGTCGCAAAGCAATTTCGTTAATAAGACCGGTACTTATGTGCCTATGTTGGTAGATTTTTGATTACTATTATAATAATTTTATTTTGAAAAAAAAATTGTACATAAAACTCACAGTCTTCATTTCTCATCAATATAATCAGCAATATAATAAATAAATAAATAGGTATGTTGCAAATATTTTGTGGCTGTGAAGTGTGAACCAATTTTTTATAAAGTTTTTACAATAATTACAATAATAAGAACAAAAAGGTATTATCGAAGAAACATACGGTCACTATAAATAGAGAACTTGGACTTGGAAGAGTAATTTTACAGTCGCTTCGCATAAGAGCTCGATATCGGACCATCGAGGTAAGAGGATCAAAGTGCCGTAATAGTTTGCCGCATACAAGGTACACAACATCGGTTTCCTTTTACTCGTACATACTTGACTGTAACAGTTATACCTACCTATTTTAAGTACAATATAATTTCGTTCAAGTTGATTAAATAAACTACTACCTAGTACCAAACTACCTCATGGGTCTCATAAGAGGGCTACAGCGTAAGAAGTAGCGTATAGAAGAAAGCTCTTAAAGAAATCGTGGGAATCCCCCATTAATGGACGGACGATCCCCAGACGAGCTGAATTCAAGGATCGCATTCTACGTCGATATTTGCAGGAGTCCTATTTAACTACTTTTATATAATTTTAGGGATGCGATTTTCAGAGAATCCAAACCTACAAAGAGGAACCCAATTCTCATTTCCAAAAATAGTGTTGGAAGGAAGGATTGCAGGCAAGAGAGCTCCAGGTCGCCAAAGACGCAAGTGGTTAGACGATATAACGGGGTGGACTGGGCTGACTTATCCAAAATTAAAAGATGCGGCTTTAAATAGAGAAGCTTTTCGCATGATGACCGCCAAACTTCAACACGAGGAAGGCACACGATGATGATGATGATTTTCAGAGCAGCTCTAGTATCCTTAAAAATATTATTGACAACGAACTTTAACGCTAGTTCGATGATTATTATTATTGAGGTCTGAATTTTAATAGGTACGATTATCTCTTCTGTTACAGAGGTCGCGACGTAGGCATCTTAGCGAAGACACTTGGAAAGTGGTCACGTAAAATTTTACGTTTGAATTTGATATCAGCAGACACCTCTTTGAATGGAATCCAATCGGAGGCGATGGCGATAGAGACGGACGTCGATTTCAAACACAGCACTGAGGAAAATATCACGTAGTTTTATTCTTTTATCTTTTTTTTAATTTAAGAAAGTTATTCCCCAGGGCACTCCATAGAATCGAAAATTGATAAATTGTGGCTACGTTTGCGCTGTGCCTATGGATAACTAGCTTTTGCCCAAGATTTCGTTCAACGTTTTCAAAAATTCTGCGGGAAGCCTTTGTTTTTCCTAGGATAAAAAATCAACTTATGTGATTCTCCGTTTATGCGTGATTGAAGGGCAAACCAATAAAAAAAACCAAAAGACACACACACACACATTAGTAATATCACATTCAGAATTAGACTGAATGAATTAAGGTCCCACCCACCCCAATGAAGACAGAGTGAGTAGAAAACGAAGATTAGAATGCACTGTTCGTTCGTGTAGACGTTAGATTATGGTGATAGGTACATTCGTAGGTATTATAATTATGAATGTACAGTTGGATGTTAGTGCTGTTGACACTTCTCTAGGAATATGTTTATGAGATTACCTACTAGTTTGGAACACTAATTATTATTCCCTTTAACCAAAACCAGAGTCACAGGAATTATTATTAGTGATACTATAATTATTTCCTAGGTATTATGGCTCAATATTTATTGTTATTAATTCAGTTGGTACCTTTTTATGGTTCCTCATTTACGCCATTATATGTCAATAAATTCGAAAATTCGAAATTTCTTTTTGTGAAGAAAAACCATTTTAATTTATTTGATTTTGAACTATCAAGAATAAGTAGATAGCAGATTATTATTTTAGACAGCATAAAACCTTATAAAACCTGTCTATTTGTGAGTTGTGACGTAGATTGATAATTAAAAAAACAACATTAATTCAGTATCATTAATATATATTTAATACAAACATTAAAATAATCTCAAAATCCTTGCCAATTCATAACAATATTATAAATGCGAAAGTGTGTTTGATTGTTGGTTTGTCCTTTAATCACGACGCAATAGTGCTACGGATCGACGTGATTTTTTGCATGGGTAAAGTTGAAGACCTGGAGACATAGGCAAATTTTTGTTCCGGAAAATCAAAGAGTTCACTGTGCCCGTGGGATTTTTAAAAATTAAATCCACGCGGACGAAGTCGCGGGCATCAGCTAGTGTTTTATAACTTAGTCTGAAGTCTGAAATAAATTAAAGATGATTCGATTTGATTAATTATTATTTAATTCCTTTACAACGGTGGATTACCAAAGTGTATGTTTAATCAAATGAATCGCTTTGTATTAATTGCGCAATGAAACAAAACTGCCGGTAACATTTTATGTAGTATAATCACTCCAGTTATTTTATTACCTCGAGGCGTAATAAGAGTCTCGACTCACTTACGCTGTGATTAAATTATCATTGCAAACTCAGGCTGCTACTGCCGAAGTTACTTTATTCCATCTCTCTTCCGGATTAGTTCATTTGCTTTTTGTTCCTTAAAGCTTTTGTTTATTATACTTACAAAGATACTGACTACTTCATCTGCGTTTTTATGTAATTTCAACCTCTTTTTAGGGTTCCGTAGTAAACAAGGAACCCTTATAGTTTCGCCATGTCCGTCCGTCTGTCTGTCTGTCTGTCTGTCTGTCCGCGGTTTAGCTCAGAGACTATTGGTACTAGAAATCTGTAATTTGGCAAGGGTATAAATATCAATCACGCCGACAAAGTCGTGAAATAAAATTGTGAAAAAGAATTTTATTTAGGGTACGTCCCCTACATGTAAAGTGGGGATGAATTTTTTTTTCTCGTCTATCCCATAGTGTGGGGTGTCGTTGAATAGGTCTTTCAAAAATATTGTGGGTGTGGGAACATCATTTTTCAATTCAGGGATCCGTTTGTGAAATATGATATTTTAAAGTGCTAAATTTTATTAGAGTCAAGTGTCCCCCCCCTCTGCCAGCTAAATGGTTGTATATAGGATACAAGAAAAAATTCACAGCAGTAGTATATATAATGAATTTTAAAGGAAAACTATCACGGCTAAGTAGGGTTCATTAGTTAAGGAGTTATATCTGTTTTTTCTAAGTTAGGTATTTCACGTAGTGTAAGTTGCATTTATTTTGTAGAATATTATAGTATTTAAACCATGGAACTCAAAATTTATTCAATATTCATAAATAAAACAAAAGCACTATCCTAGGTCAGCAATAATATTTGAGACTTTCAACTACGGAACCCTACACTGCGCGTGGCCCGACACGCACTTGGCCGGTTTTTATTTACCGTTGGGATAACCCTATATTAAATCTACTTACCTAATACTTTTGCTAAATTACTAAAAAACTAAAGATTACAAAAACTAACTAAGAATAATGTTATTTAATAATGTCAAGTTAATACACTTTAACATGAATGTACCTATTTATTATTTGTCTGTAAAGTTATCTGCATTTTAATGCAATTTTATTTTAGCTTAATTCTCAGCAAGGTCTGTATTCCCTTTCGGACAGGGTATAAATTATTTTAATATTTAAACCGGTGCAAATGATGTTGTTGGCCGTATCCGGCGAGATTACGAACTAATAACGTTACAAAACAAGCTCTTTGCGGTTAAATTATGCATGTACTCTCGGATCATTACAACAACCCTGTTAGATTCAGTCTGCGTTTAAAATATTAAATCGAAAACAACTTGAGCAAGTTAGTAAACAGTCTTGAAATTAATTTACTAAACGGAGCCGAATAGTCGTTTATTATTTTTATAATGCGTGAAAGCCAATTCTCGATGGTAAAAAAACCTACATAATTTTATTTATTTCTAGCCCAGTCGGAAATAGATTTAAAAAAATAAAAAATTCTACTAATGAAAAACTATTAAGCTTTACTTAAAGTTTTTGTAAAGTTGATTTTATTTCTTACTAGAATTGAAAGAGGTGTTTTAAAATTCGAGTATATACTACGCGTTCGCTTCAAGTTGGCCGCTACCTCCCGTCGCGCTTCCCCGCACCACACCTCAAGTCAGACCCGCATAGTACTGATAACAATATACCGCTCGCCATCGTCACTACCGTGTTTTTTCAAACTTTTGTTATTGTTAAGTTTTAAAAGTTTTTTATCACTTTTAATTAGTTATTTATTCTTGTTTGATAACTATTGTTTGCGTGTCGCTTTCTACGATGAGTTAAAAAAGGATAAGTTTTGTATAGCGCAGAGTATTTCAAACTTTGAAGAGGAGAAAAATAAGAAATTAATAACGCGCTTCGACATTCAAGACGTCATTGCCATTAAAAGCATTGCCAGAAAAGAAAACTTCCGTCACAGTCGTGGTAACATTAAAAAATTCAATTTTTTCCAACGGTACACTAGGACGTCATTTTGCAACGGTCATCGACGGCCAACATAAAGCGAATGTGTATTATCTATACTTATATTATAAAAATATAAATAGTGAGCAAACGAGCAGTAATTACCGCCACCACTAAAGATTTGCAGGGAACCCAGCGATTGGAAGCTATTTCCATAATATGCGATTATGGAACAGAAATCACCAGGGAGATGAGCGGGAATGACAGGCTTCAGGATTGAGTGGATTAATTTCGTTCTTGCGATGACGTAAGATGCGTAGAGGTAATAGAGAAGGTGGTATTGATGCAAACAACTCTTCAAAACACTCTCTATTGTAAAGAACACACTTAGACATCTTTACGGTGCTCTAGTGACTCCAACGAGCCAGTAAATAATTGGGATTATTTACAAGATGTAGTATCTTGATGATTACGGGGAAGCTGTCACAGTGCTTCGAAACAGCAACTAATCCTTACCAACGTACGGCCAACTACTATCTAGTACTTATACCTTCCTAGAAACATCTACCTCCAAAACTTTCTTTTAGTTCTATGCCTTGGTTACACACGTTTAAAATTCGCATTTATAATGATTACCAGTTAACAATGCAAAGTTTTCAAATAATTTATTGAAAGCTTGTTACCCATATTTTAAGTGGTCTATGCAGTACAGTACAGCTAGTGCTGACACATCTATGCCAGAGCAAATACAATTTTAATACATTCAGATTACTTATTATCTCAGGGACCACTAGGATAAAAGCCGGGCAAATCCTCGAGCGCTCAAATTCTTCGAGCGCGGTTGCGAACCGTCTTTGCCTGACGGGCGGTAATAAAAACGGCTTAAATAGGATTTCAACCGCGAGTTCCTCGCCTTAATTAAATTGGATTTGAGACTAAAAATATACTTACGTGAAGAAATCCTGTCAATTACAGGAATGAGTTTCAAAGTCTAAATAATCGAATTTAATATGCTCACCTAGATGTAAAAATTCAAGTCTTAGTAGATAATTAATGTTACAATAATAACTACGTCAATTTTTAGGGTTCCGTACCAAAATGGTAAAAATGGAACCCTTATGGTGAGACTTTCTCCGTCCGTCCGTCCGTCCGTCACAGTCGATTATTTCAGTATCTATTAAAGCTATCGACATGAAATTTGACATAGTTGTGTATAATAAGTGATCAAACGAACTTACCTGAAGTGAAGTTCGATCATTATTATATGAGTTGCTTCATCCGAAGATATAATTATACAAAGGTAGTCACTCCAGTCACCAGAGATAAGTCCGCGTATTTTACAGTTATACCCTATTTTAAAAATAAATCACCTTGGCAGAACCGTCTTAAGTTTGCTCATTATTTTTAGAGATGTATACGGTTCAAAACTTTTTTATTTGGGCAGTCAGGGAGGGTGGGTAATTATATCTTCGGATGAAGCAACTCATATAATAATGATCGAACTTCACTTCAGGTAAGTTCGTTTGATCACTTATTATATTTCTTTGCTTCATCCTTCAATATAATTATACAAAGGTAGTTGTTTAGAGTAAAAAGTTTTGATAAACATGTACGCAATACAGATTTTGTAAATCGTGTATTTTTAATCACTTTCTTACGGAAATACTAATTAATTTGCTTGCATACACTTTAACAATATTAAAATTTATTTATGATATTATTATTATAATATTATTTAATACTATAAATTAGAATATATTTATTTTTATGATTAGGTATAATTCATAAATTGATTCACTATTAGATGTGTTAACGCAATTATTATTAAGACCTGTCTTGGCAGGGTCTGGCATAATCTCCCTCATCCGCCATGGATCTAACATCTAAGCAGCGAAAGAATGAGTTCGATGTGTTAGTCCAGCCTGCCGTTTTTCTAATTGCCTCAACGCTCGCCTGAGCGTGAGGTGCTGTGCGCTTGTGTCAACGCTGCTACCTGATCGCGTTTACTTGATCCACCTGCTGATCGATTGAGGTTCGGCCTTTTTGTAAGGCTTCTTGTAGGTAAATAGCAGGTTATTTGTCCCCTCAGATCTTATATTTTTAGTTCTGGAAATATAGTGTGTGGAGGGGTGTAGCAGGGCAGATGCTCAGATTTTCTTGAAAGTAAGGTAGGAAGAGAGAGAGAGAATAGGCTTGGTATCTGCCGCAGCGTATGTTTTTTTTTTAATTTACCGTTATTCTAATTTAAACCCCGATTTCGAAAGTAATATTGCTTTCCAATTTAATTGATGGAAGAGTTTGTAGTCTATGAGCAGTGCAAATTGCTAGTATACTGAAAGTTTCTTAGGGAACCAATTTTTAATATAGTTTAAAACAAGTTGAGGGACCCAAGTACGGGAGTAATAGGGTTTGGTTGATCTTAACTTATAGACACCTTTGAGGAGACGTTTTACGCTCGCTCCAGAAACAATGCTGTTTCTTAGCATAAATTATATTGCAAATTCGATAAGGGTTCAAACTCCGTAACAAACGCTGTAAGAGAAAATACCTAATACTGGTCTTTGACGGTTTAAATACATTTTTATTATTTAATTTACAAAACTGCCACCGAAACTTGAGTGTGGTATTATATTGTTTTAAAATACTGTCAGAGAATGATGTTAACATTAGTGACGCTGAGTCTGGGTCGGCGCCTTGTTTTAAGGGAGAGAGAGAGACAGAGAGAGAGTCCGGAGAGTCTCGCGACACCCAGAGTAAGTTTCTTGTGCAAGGAATGGTGAAATGAGATTGCAATAAGTATTAATGAGGATTAACATTAAGTAATATCCGAAACTACCAAGCTTTGTAGGAGAGAGTACCACGCTTGTGGTAACCAATTTGAAAAAACTAGGATTCCGTTTGCCTCGTTATCCATGATTTTCCTCAGACACTTTAAAATTAAAGAAAAGGGAGGAAACAAAAATCATAGAAAAACATAAAAGCCCCACATAGCGTAAATGCATCGACAGATAAAGCGTCCGGATCTTGTTGTCAAGGCACGGATTTTTTAAATTTAGTATTGTTATTCAAGCAAAAACGGACTTAAAGCCTAGGTATCTCAAATAGGTTATAACTTCTTTTATGACCTTGATTAAAACACCTGGAGTCACTGATAAGACGAACAGCCTAACATTAGGTTTAGGCATCAAGAAAATAAAACTCGGAACTAATAGCTCCTATTTGTAATAAATTATTATTAATAACAACCCACATATTAAGTTGGTAAGCTGTTATCCTGCGCCGCAGTGTTACACCCCCCCCCCTCCCCCCCCAGTTCATGACGAGTACCGACGAGGCGCTCGCCAGTTTTCCTGGTTGCCGGCTGGTCGAGCACCTGTATATAGTTAGGTAAGAACATAACGTATATTGTCTCGCAGACAATAATTTGTAGTTAATGTACATATATATTCACGATTACACATTTTCTACACAATTGTCATGAGGATATGGCTCATAACTAGCTCGCAGCTAGTAAGGTTATCACAATTACCAATTTCCTTTTGTGGAGTCACAGCTTTAGCAGCTTTAAGATATGGCTCATGAGTAGCTCGCAGCTAGTTATGTAATCGCAATCGACTCGCAGTCAATACCGATTTGTTTAAGGAATCACAGCTTAAGTATGTGATTTATGAATAGCTCGCAGCAAGTTATGTTATCGCAATTGATTTGCAGTTAATCCCTGTTTATTGTGGTGTTACAGCTTTAGGATTTGACTCATGAGTAGCTCGCAGCTAAGAAGTCACATCTTTAGGATATGAACCATAAGTAGCTCGCAGCTAGTTATGTTATCGCAATTGACTCGCAGTCAATCCTGATTTGTTTGTGGAGTCACAGCTTTAGAATATGACTCATGAGTTGCTCGCAGCTAGTTATATTATCGCAATTGACTCGCAGCCAATTCCAATTAGTTTGTGGAGTCATGGCTTTAGAATATGACTGATGATTAGCTCGCAGTTAATCATGTTATTGCAATTGGTTCGCAGTCAATCCCTGTTTGTTGTTTTTTTAGTTTCTCGGATAAAGCCAATCCAAATAAAGTTTTGTCTCCTTCCAAATCTTATAGCACTTCTTGTTGAGTTGAAGCATTAAGAGTTTAATGCTGCTTTGAGTGATTCCGAAGTTTGAATCATATAGGATCCTGCAGCCATCTTCCTGCTTAGGTGTTTCATGTCCTGCACCTTGTTTTCACTCTCTTTTAATAGTAGGCCCATTCCTTTACTAACGGCCGTGATACTCAGGACGAGTAGTCTTTGTCGCATCCCTTTTTTTTTAATATAAAGAGCCATATGGTTGACATGAATATTTTCACCATACTTCGGGGAAAACATGCGTCGATTTCCCAAGCGCCGAGTGTAATTTTGAGTCAATTTCGAGTTGACCGACCTTTTATAAAGTAACTTTGAACCCTTTGTCAAAATGACCATTCAGTATCTGGATTAACTGTACTAGACTCGGCGTCGGCTTGATTTTCTTCGGTGTTTACGTATGACGCAAAAAAAAAACAAAGCTCACATTGTTCACACCAATGCCAACTGGTTCTAGTTAACTCATTTAAGTGAGGGTATTGAATGCCTCTCTTTCAATTAATATAACTCATTACCGTCGTAGTGTCGACACGAACATTGCATAGTTGTTTAAGTTACGAGCAAGACTTTAAAACCGAGGAAAATGGCCATTATTTCTTCCAAATATTTAATATCTTCTATATAATATCTAATAATATGCTACTTGCTCTGCTTGTTCATCTACCATTGCTTTTAATTTTAAGTGTTTCGTAACAATTAGTGTTTTCAGACAAATCGAAGAAAAGGTGGGTAGTTAGTTCCCTTACGCTTCCCTTACGCTTCGCTTGGCTCGTCGTGGCAGGGACACTACCGTCTCTCCAGATAAATAATATTATATTTTTGTTTACAAGTAGGTACTCGAATATAGTTAACGGCTGGGCAAGCTACTAAAGCCCCGTTGAGCGAATTTTACGAGCATAGTTGAGTGAATTCGTGAATTTCATTACATTTTTCGAATGTATAATATGATATGTAGAAATAATAATGATAAATGTCTCCTAACCTAAATAAATGCAAAAACAATAATATAGTAGGCTATGTGGCGGTACGTAAGCGCAAACAAGAGATCGTTTGAAAACAGAAAAGAGCTCGTACCTTTTTCCTTCGATGATGATGATGATGATGATGATTTCAGCCGATGAACAATACTGCAATCACACTATCCTACAATATCACTCGATCTTCTGCACTTCTGGTTAAATTATTAAGTGCGGCGCGCTGAGCGCGTGCGGTCCTTATCTCGCGCGAAAAAGTAATGAGCAAACTTAAGACGGTGCTGCCAAGGTGATTTATTTTTAAAATAGGGTATAACTGTAAAATACGCGGACTTATCTCTGGTGACTGGAGTGACTACCTTTGTATAATTATATCTTCGGATGAAGCAAAGAAATATAATAGTGGCCCAACATCATTGGAATAAAGAAAAATCGAAAATTATTTTTAGTTTTATTAAAAAAGGGGGAAAATCAGGGGTTTGAAATTTCAAAGTAAGATAATTATACCGAGTGGGGTATCATATGAAAGGCCTTTACTTGTGAATTCTAAAACAGTCTTTTATTTATTTCTAAAAATAATAGTTTTTGAGTAATCGGCCAGTATGTCGAAAAAAATACCGTTCCCTCCCCCTTATCTCCGAAGTTTACCAATCGAAAAATCTAAAATACTCGACATATATCGATATATAAGACTCGCACTTGGCCGGCTTTTTTTTTATTGTAGAGACCGAAGCTACTTCTGAAGCACAAACATAAAAATTTAAGTTCTATTAAAATTTTGCAAATAAATCTTACTTTATAGATAGTATCCTTTCTTCAAAAAGTATATTCCTTGTTCTTTCTTAGAACGAACTTAATCTTTAGATACTATTGTAATAGGGTAACATTAAAATCTGGGAATTTCTGAGGTAACAGCTGTGGCAACTGGGTTTTAATTATCACTTAAAAAGTCTTTCAGACTTACGAAATTACACCTATAAAACATTTAAACAGAGTGTAAAAGATTTAAGATTCCATAATTGGGTTATTACAGTTACCTAATAATGTAATGCTTACCATTCCAAAGAGTTATGGAGGAGAGTTAAGTATAAAATTTTACTTTTTTCTTCATTAAGAAATTATTCTATTGCTTATGTGCAAAAGCAAGTAAAATCAATTTAATAACATAATATTTAATATAGTACAAATTATTATACAAATATTTATTTAATAATTTTCAACTTATAGACATTTACATAGAGACATCACTGAATTTCTCGTAATTAACATTCAGGATTTTTTTAAAGGCACTAATAACCAAAGGTTACAAACGTAGACAAACTCATCGTCATCTATAACGAGTCAGGTGAATTATTGGAGAAAAAATAAATCACATTGTGTAGTGTGCACAAAGGGAAATGCTATGCTGTTAAAATAACATTATGCATCAAAAAAAATCTACGAGTAAGTAGGTATTAGAAATCTTTCAAAGGTTAGCCGTCTGTTTAAACATCTGGAATTTGATAGAGTAAAACTATTAAAACCTTAAAACATGATGAAAATACGTTTATACAAAAATTAAAATGCCTCCCTTGAAATGTAAGCGCAAAAAGCGCCAAAGCCTTTATTCACATTTAAATATCGACATAAAACGTCGTCACCAGGTCTAGTAGTCGCTACAATCTTCTATATATATAAATAAAAATGAATGTTGGTAAGCGCATAACTCAAGAATGGATGGACCAATTCGGTTAATTTATTTTTTTGTATGTTCCTTAAGTTCCACGGAAGGTTTTAATACAAAAAAAAAACAAAAAACTAAATTCACGCGGACGAAGTCGCGGGCATCAGCTAGCTTATAATATAAAAAGACTGCTAACGTTACAGAGCAGGACAATTTTTTGTAGAAAATATTTTGCAACAGTTCTACAGAGGTTTGTATTATGACTATGTACGTTCTCACTCAATCTTGTCACTCATTAAAGGACAAAACCGGTCAAGTGCCTGTCGGGCCACGCGCAGTGTAGGGTTCCGTAGTTGAAAGTCTCAAATGTTATTGCTGACCTTTTATTTAGTGCTTTTATTTTATTTACGAATATTGAATACATTTTGAGTTTCATGGTTTAAATGCTATAATATACCACAAAATATGCAACTTATACTACGTGTAATACCTAACTTAGAAAAAACAGATATAACTCCTTAAGGTGGTAAAAGCATGCGACAGGCGATTTTCGGTGAACTCTGTGAGGTTTACAAATTGAAAACTATAATTCCAATTTGAATAATTTCAATGCAATATGTAATTTGGGTATTTTAACTAAATTCGCTTAGAGATAGAAACACGATTGGAAAAAAAATTCTCGATAGAAAGTTTTCCCAAACTTTGATCCAATAATCTCCTTTTTTAGGTTTAAACCCTGTTTAAACAGAAACGGTAGGTTTTTTTCCTGCTATTTTTTTTTATTTGTGTTGATATAAATAATTACTAAAAGCGGTGAGAAAAATTCTTTGATTATTGGCATCCATAATTTTTTAAATCAATTTTAAAGATTTTTTTCAATTCCCGACCCCTGAATCCATAATTTCCATCTCTTTCCTAGCACTGCAAAATATATAGCTCTATCCCACTCGTACGACCCAAATAATTTAGGATCGTTATAGCCCCTTAACTAATGAACCCTACAGCCGTGATAGTTTTCCTTTAAAATTCGTTATATATACTACTGCTGTGAATTTTTTCTTGTATCCTTTATACAACCATTTAGCTGGCAGAGGGGGGGGGGGACACTTGACTGTAATAAAATTTAGCACTTTAAAATATCATATATCACAAACGGATCCCTGAATTGAAAAATGGTGTTCCCACACCCACAATATTTTTGAAAGACCTATTCAACGACACCCCATACTATGGGAGAGACGAGAAAAAAAAATTCATCCCCACTTTACATGTAGGGGAGGTACCCTAAAAAAAAATATTTTTCACAATTTTATTCCACCACTTTGTCGGCGTGATTGATATTTATACCCTTGTCAAATTACAGATTTCTAGTACCAATAGTCTCTGAGCTAAACTGCGGACGGACAGACAGATAGACAGACGGACGGACATGGCGAAACAATAAGGGTTCCTTGTTTACTACGGAACTACGGAATGGCGAGTTGTTAGGAAACGGACGACTGTTTCTTGGTGATTACGTTACCGGTTGAACACAGCCTAAAGCTGTGACCTATCTTACGATTTTACTTAATAAAGTAGGTAGATAATATATATGTATTTTGCTATATATTTTTAAATAATTAAAAGCAAGAAAACCAAAACCCGACCCGGGTTATTCTTAGCTGTTCAGTATTTTGCTGATACTGATATTTGTTATATATTTAAATAAAGTTTTTAAATATAATATAATAATATAATATTAACTCGTCTCGGAAATAGAGAGCCGTAAAGATTCCTATTAGACGATGAAAGTGTGTGACGTCAAGACTACGCTCTCCATACACTCTTCGTAGAATTATTTATATTATTAAGCTATTGCATAGCTTTTATCGCGGGCTTTGAACTAGGACAAACAGTTTGAGCGCGGCGACTGAATCAAGAAATTCCGTAACGAAAAAGTCCTAACACCGTCGTTCAGTAAGCGTTCAACATTTTAGAGGTTCTCAAGTAGCTCTATTTGGCGCAGTGGGCGAGCGGCCGCTTTCTTTGTATGATGTCGCAGGTTCGAATCTCACTCGCGAAGTAGTGACAGTTCGCTTTTCTTGTTTGTTTGTTTTAAGTTTTTAAAATTTTAAAATATTGCATAAATATTATAATTGCATAAGTTAATAAAAAATGCTATGCAATAGCTTTACCGCGGCAGTTCCTGAGTGCCACTTAATTTTTTTATATTTTTGGTTTTTACATTTTCGATTATAATTAATGAATATCAACATTTTGACAATATAGTCAATTAATACCCAATTGTATAGATATTATTTTCATACTTGACGACCTCTCTGGCTCAGTGGTGAGCGCTGTTGTCTTATAACTGGGAGGTCTCGGGTTCGATTCCCGGCGGGGTTAATTTGGGAAATTATAATTTCTGAATTGTCTCTGGTCTGGTCTGGTGGGAGGCTTTGGCCGTGGCTAGTTACCACCCTACCGTCAAAGACGTGCCGCCAAGCGATTTAGCGTTCCGGCACGATGGCGTTTAGAAACCAATAATTAGGGGTATGGGTTGAATTTTACTGCCATACCCCTTCCAAGTTAGCCCGCTACCATCTTAGACTGCATCGTCACTTAACATCAGGTGAGATCGCAGTCAAGGACTAGCTTGTCATCGAATAAAAAAAATACTCGATCACGTAGGCATCGAGTAGATCTTATTATGGTGGTTTCACCGGGACGTCTTCGTAGGTCTATGGGTAGATTTCATAATTCTATGCGCGATCACAAAATTCTAAAGGCATAGTATAATATAAATAAAGCTTGAAAGGGATTACGAATATGACCGTGCATTGTGAGTTTGCTCTAAAAACGTGCAGCTTTTATCATGTCACCATAAAGGAGAGTGCAGTGGTCAATGCAGGTTTGGCATTAATTCTTTTTTATGGCGAATCGCTTTTAGTGGCTCTGTTGAAAGCGGACGTGGAACGTCTGATTCCTTTTATTTGGATTTCATTTTTTTATTCCGACAATCAATTTCAAAATATGTTATATTCTATAATATTAGTTCTTATTCTATAATTTTAAGCCTCAATAGCCGAACGGTTAAAGGTTCGGACTGAAAACTGAAAGGCCGCAGGTTCGAATCTCACCCATTACACTATTGTTGTACCCACTCCTAACACAAGCTTTCCGCTTATTTGGAGGGGAAAGGAGAATATTAGTCAACTTCAACTTGGCTTTCTTTAAAAAAAAATTAATTAAAAATATGAAAATAATACTTATACAAATTCTTGTTTGATTAAAACTTTTTTTAGGAAAATCGTAACAGAGAAAATAAATAATTAGAACTCCGATTGCAGCACACTCATGAGGCCATAAAACATATTTAAGAACCTTCTTATAAGTTATACGCGCTTGATGAAAAAAAAATATTTCTAAATCAGTAAAGTCGCTTTTCAGGAAAACTGACATAAAACGTACGAACAACCTTCTTCATTCTGTTATGGGTAAAAGGGAAAAGAATTTGATCCAGTTTCGATATTAATACCTAACAGACGATAGAATAGAATAGAATAGAATAGAATAGAAATGTTTTTTATTCAAATAAACTTTTTTACAAGTGCTTATGAATCGTCGGTGAGTCTACCACTGGTTCGGAATGCCGTTCCTGCCGAGAAGATATAAAAACATTTATTTAGCTACAGAAAACATTGAATTCATAATTTTATATTAATTTATACAAGGAATCTACCCTCTCTTATCGTCATCGAGCTGGAAAATAACGGATGTTCTTAGAAGAATAAGACGGTGTTTTTGAAGAGGGCACAAAAATAATTAATCATTTTCATTTTTATGGAGCTAAAGGTTGGGAAGACATGATTGTGCCGTCACAGTAGGGTTATTCTTTTGTGAGGCAAAGAATTATTATACCTTTAATCTTTACAAAAACATTAAAATACATGTATCCAACAATAACGTTAACACATTAATATTTTAAGATTAATATTATGACGTACTTATGCTGTTGCTCTTTTAGGCTCAGGGTTTTCTATCATAGAGAGTTCAATTATTTTGCGCTCTATTTCTAAAACCGTTGATTTAGGTTAGATTAAGGTGTGCGAAGCGATTACCAATCCTAAATCTATGAACATTTAATTCAAATCGGCCGAACGTTAAAAATAATAGTTAAAAAGTTATAGGTGCCTCCCTATTTTTGTGAGTATTAAATAAGCGAAAATGTAACTAAAAACCCGGACAAACAACGAAACAAATTGGCAAAAATAACGAATTCTGATTTTCCCATAAAATTGATCAACACATAAATTACACACACACACACACCCACACACACATAAAAACCATAAACCAACGATCTATTCACTAATGGCTTTATATTTCAAGTGAACATTTGGCCTTTCTAAAACGTATGGCGCGGCAAAGTTCATGGAGAACTTGTAAATTATTGGTCCATATAATGTGCAAATTTTCATGCGAACACAGTTAAAGCAGGTACTGCTATGCACGTGACGTTAATCTTCCGATTCATTCAGAGAAAATTTAATATAGGTAGGTACACAGTTCATGTCCTACTGTCAACTATAGACATTTAGTGATTATAATCTGCTATCCCTACTTCCCCACTACCTATCCCAAAATCCAAACACTCAAATGAAAACAAAAAATGTGATTATTATTATAATATTTAAAACTTAGACTTAGGAGAGAATTTTCGCAGGAACACTCATTTTCCGGGACAAAACATAACCGGGTCAAAAAATACACTGTACAGGTCCTGAACTATACGCATGCAAAAAACATATCGATCCGTAGTTTCATTGCTGCGTGCTTGAAGGACAAACCAACAAACAAACAAAGTAGGATAGGTAGCATACCTGTAAATTCAATTTGTCCCTTGTCAGAAATGTTAAGGCTTCACAAGGATAAATTACAAAAAACAAAAGTGGTACAAATAGCTGGAGACTGGAGTTCAATGATACTGTATATATTTGGTACCTACAATATCAATTAATAAATAATCCACAGTCTCTAAATCCCGACAGTTTAGATGAGCAGTACCAGCGGCATCAGGATTGAGGAGCTGGGACCTTTTTAAGGCCACACTACGCCATTATGTATTTATAATTGTGATTGATTGTTGATGATGGAATCGGAAGATGGCTGTTGGAAATGTGTTATTAAATGACGTAAACCCATCGAGGTTGGGCTCGTTTAATTCGTCTTGACAAGTACTCCAAGATGATAGCCAGGTTCTGCTGATGTAGCTACTAAAGCTATTAAAAGGTTGTTTTGTAAAAATGAAATTTTTAACTAGTTACACTTGTTTTACCCTTGAATGAAGTCAACGTTAATAACGCTACCACAATTAATGACTGTGAAACCCATAATTATCGCTGAAAGGTATTTATGATGATCTAAAAAGAACACATTGATATTTCGGAATAAATGATCAGATTAGAAACGAATGCAGTTAACGATTCGCGGCGTATTAATAAAACGATTAAACAAAGTTCCAGTAGGTAATCAGCTTAGAGCGGTGCGGCAACAGATGGCAAGAATTCCCTAACTTGGATGACGAATGGCTGCATCTTTTAGACAGGAATCAACCAATGAATAGGACTTTTATATTCGTCGAAATATCAAATCTTATAATATCTGTTTGCTTGAATTTTATCATTTTGAAGTCTATACACAATCTATAAACTAAATTGACAGGTCTAAATCTATAGCTATTGTTTTCTGCGGGGAGTATTAGGGTATAAAGGGAGATTTAAACTTAGAGATTGTGTACAATAGATTCGGCCACATTCCTTAAGCGTAAAAAGTTTATTACATTAATTAGAATATAAAATTACAGATAACTCGGTCAAATTTAAGGACACTGAAAAAGATTGCAAAATTGTAGGCAATGCTTGGAGTGAACAAAGTACTAAATGATATTATTCACGTCAAAACAAAAACAACATCTGGGTAAAGCAATAAACTTTTGTTTTGTAACAGAAGCAACAGCGTTTTGTATCCGTATACCAATTCCGTGATAAAAAAAAGTCGTGTTACTTAAGTAGGTACTATAAAAATCTTTTATTTTTGGAAATTTTGCATTTTCACGGTGTTTGTTTTGTTAGTGCGAGCGATGTCTACGACGAAACATTGGAAGTCGCAACAAACAATTACGTAGCTCCTGCATACTTTGGCATAGGACCAACATCGACTCTTCGAACACACTCGAACAATTTCAACTTGTACACGTATTAACATGGCATAATATTCCATATTAGGCTTAACATAGTTTTTGATGTAGGTACCGATTAGATATTGGTAGAATAACAGATTTTAACGCATATAATTTTAATATACAAAATTCTTTTTAAAACACCGACTTCAAACGCCCATGCTAGTACAAAGTATAATTTATCATCGATATTTTCAAAACCGCTCGACAGATTTCGATAACACTTAAATGAGACCACTTGGGAAGAACCTTCCCTTTGAAACAAAAAAAGAATTTTCCAAATCGGTTCAGGCGTCTTGGAGTAATCAATCGGTGAACATAAATTAAAAAAAAAACCGACGAATTGAGAACCTTCTCCTTTTTTGAAGTTGGCTAAAAGGAAAAAACGTACGAGTATAATTTGATTTCGTAAACATGATGTTTTATCAACAGACGTACCTACTCCAAATAGGTTCTCTTTTTTTTTGGTAGATTAAATAGCAATGAGATATTTTTTCGTACCTACATTCACTATCGCAGCAATATCGTAGGTCATGGGAGTAGGACTAATTGACTTAAACAAGTGTAAACTGAATATTTTATTTTTACAAAACAAGCTTTTAGTAACTGGCTACATCGTCAGACCCTGGATATCATCTAGGACCAGGGTACTTGCCAGGACGAATCAAACGAGCCCAAACTCGATGTGGTTACGTCGTTTTATTACAGAGTTACAATAGCCCCTTTTCCAGCTCCATCATCAGAACCTGGATATTATCTAGGATCAGAGTACTGTCAAGACGAATTAAACGAGCTCAAATTCGATGGGGTTACGTCGTTTCACTACAGAGTTCCGATAGCCATCTGCCAGCTCCATCATCAGACCAGCTGCATGTCACAATAATATTGCAAATTGGCATCGGATTTACATATTATACATGCTTTTAGCTCAATCGGAAACTGGGAAATGGTTCTAATTCGTCTAGCAAGATTTGACCTAAACATACATACATACATTGCAAGCTAAATAAAAAACTTGTAAAAGAATCTTTTATTCATTATCATAATAATAAAATATTGACACAGCTTTCAATAATGGGATAACTGTGGGTACAACGGACTTTGAGAACGCAAATTGATATAATCGACGACGACGCGACGCGATGCCGCAAAGCTGATTATAACATTGTTTCGAATTTCTCAAAGTTCCAATTTCATTTCTTAGCCGTTTCTTCATTATTCTGTATTGCAATCCTTTCTTCCTGATGGGTTGAAGTCGACTTTTTCTGATAACACTTTATAGGGACCATATTTTAGTCAGTTTGAGTCGAAAATAATCTCTATCTACCAATATTTTTTATCAAACAATATTTTGTATTTCCGAATATACTCATGGAGGGCATCGACCGAAAGAATAAAAATCATGCACTAACTTGTAGTTAAACACAATAAATTATTTATTACTTATTAGAAATTGACAAATTTTTAATAGCCATTTAAGAAGTGTAAATTGGGGAAAAAAACAAGGAAGATGAAATGAATCTATAAAAACAAGGAGATAATAGTCACCAAAAATAAGGGAGTGAATTCCAGCTGATAATAATTAATTATCTGCAACGAAGTCTTTTGAGACCTGCCACTGTGTCCGTGAACTTAGCAGAGCAAGTGCCAGCAGATCAAAAATAAAATGGAGTTCTGTTCGCATGCAGATGAGTTCTATAGTTCCTGATACATTTTAGAGATAGTTCTGGCGAGATAACCGAAAAAACGTCTGTTGAAAAAATGATCTGCTAACTTCCGGTAGCAGATCATTTTCCAGAAAATCAAAAATTAAAGTGTGTTCTGTACGCATCTGGCTGAGTTCTAGAGTTCCCTATACTTTTCAGAGATAGTTCTAGCATTTTTACCTAAAAAAAAGTCGGTTAAAAAAAATGATCTGCTACGGGAAGTTAGCAGAGCATCTGGCAGAAAATAAAATAAAATTCACAGAAACGAGTACTTTCTCTAACGAGGCTAAAACTCTGCGTCTTAAGATAGAACAGTAATAAAACTATCAAATCTAGCAAATAATTGATCTGAAACTCTCTTAAAACTTCCAGCAGAGCATAGCAGAAGATGACCATGAATCGTCGAAATGAAATAATAACTATAATTAAAAAATTCACTTACAACAGAACTCTCACCCTAGAGACTAGAACTCTTTGGAACTATTTAGACGAGTGACAGGTCTATAGTTTCCATCGCAAATCTAAACTAGAACTCTCTTAAAACTTCCAGCAGAGCATAGCAGAAGATGACTATGAATCGTCGAAATGAAATAATAACTATAATTAAAAAAATCACTTACAACAGAACTCTCACCCTAGAGACTAGAACTCTTTGGAACTATTTAGACGAGTGACAGGTCTATAGTTTCCATCACAAATCTAAACTAGAACTCTCTTAAAACTTCCAGCAGAGCATAGCAGAAGATGACCATGAATCGTCGAAATGAAATAATAACTATAATTAAAAAATTCACTTACAACAGAACTCTCAAACTAGAGACTAGAACTCTTTGGAACTATTTAGACGAGTGACAGGTCTATAGTATCCGTCTCAAATCTAAACCAGAACTCTCTTAAAACTTCCAGCAGAGCATAGCAGAAGATGACCATGAATCGTCGAAATGAAATAATAACTATAATTAAAAAATTCACTTACAACAGAACTCTCACCCTAGAGACTAGAACTCTTTGGAACTATTTAGAAGAGTGACAGGTCTATAGTTTCCATCGCAAATCTAAACTAGAACTCTCTTAAAACTTCCAGCAGAGCATAGCAGAAGATGACTATGAATCGTCGAAATGAAATAATAACTATAATTAAAAAAATCACTTACAACAGAACTCTCACCCTAGAGACTAGAACTCTTTGGAACTATTTAGACGAGTGACAGGTCTATAGTTTCCATCACAAATCTAAACTAGAACTCTCTTAAAACTTCCAGCAGAGCATAGCAGAAGATGACCATGAATCGTCGAAATGAAATAATAACTATAATTAAAAAATTCACTTACAACAGAACTCTCAAACTAGAGACTAGAACTCTTTGGAACTATTTAGACGAGTGACAGGTCTATAGTATCCGTCTCAAATCTAAACCAGAACTCTCTTAAAACTTCCAGCAGAGCATAGCAGAAGATGACCATGAATCGTCGAAATGAAATAATAACTATAATTAAAAAATTCACTTACAACAGAACTCTCACCCTAGAGACTAGAACTCTTTGGAACTATTTAGACGAGTGACAGGTCTATACTTTCCATCACAAATCTAAACTAGAACTCTCTTAAAACTTCCAGCAGAGCATAGCAGAAGATGACCATGAATCGTCGAAATGAAATAATAACTACAATTTAAAAATTTCGCTGACACCAGAACTCTCACCCTAGAGACTAGAACTCTTTGGAACTATTTAGATGAGTGACAAGTCTATACTTTCCATCACAAATCTAAACTAGAACTCTCTTAAAACTTCCAGCAGAGCATAGCAGAAGATGACCATGAATCGTCGAAATGAAATAATAACTACAATTTAAAAATTTCGCTGACACCAGAACTCTCACCCTAGAGACTAGAACTCTTTGGAACTATTTAGACGAGTGACAGGTCTATAGTTTCCATCACAAATCTAAACTAGAACTCTCTTAAAACTTCCAGCAGAGCATAGCAGAAGATGACCATGAATCGTCGAAATGAAATAATAACTATAATTAAAAAATTCACTTACAACAGAACTCTCACCTTAGAGACTAGAACTCTTTGGAACTATTTAGACGAGTGAAAAGTCTATAGTTTCCATCACAAATCTAAACTAGAACTCTCTTAAAACTTCCAGCAGAGCATAGCAGAAGATGACCATGAATCGTCGAAATGAAATAATAACTATAATTAAAAAATTCACTTACAACAGAACTCTCACCCTAGAGACTAGAACTCTTTGGAACTATTTAGACGAGTGACAGGTCTATAGTTTCCATCACAAATCTAAACTAGAACTCTCTTAAAACTTCCAGCAGAGCATAGCAGAAGATGACCATGAATCGTCGAAATGAAATAATAACTATAATTAAAAAATTCACTTACAACAGAACTCTCACCTTAGAGACTAGAACTCTTTGGAACTATTTAGACGAGTGACAAGTCTATAATTTCCATCACAAATCTAAACTAGGACTCTCTTAAAACTTCCAGCAGAGCATAGCAGAAGATGACCATGAATCGTCGAAATGAAATAATAACTATAATTAAAAAATTCACTTACAACAGAACTCTCACCCTAGAGACTAGAACTCTTTGGAACTATTTAGACGAGTGACAGGTCTATAGTTTCCATCACAAATCTAAACTAGAACTCTCTTAAAACTTCCAGCAGAGCATAGCAGAAGATGACCATGAATCGTCGAAATGAAATAATAACTACAATTTAAAAATTTCGCTGACACCAGAACTCTCACCCTAGAGACTAGAACTCCTTGGAACTATTTAGACGAGTGACAGGTCTATACTTTCCATCACAAATCTAAACTAGAACTCTCTTAAAACTTCCAGCAGAGCATAGCAGAAGATGACCATGAATCGTGAAATGAAATAATAACTATAATTAAAAAATTCACTTACAACAGAACTCTCACCCTAGAGACTAGAACTCTTTGGAACTATTTAGACGAGTGACAGGTCTATAGTTTCCATCACAAATCTAAACTAGAACTCTCTTAAAACTTCCAGCAGAGCATAGCAGAAGATGACCATGAATCGTCGAAATGAAATAATAACTATAATTAAAAAATTCACTTACAACAGAACTCTCACCTTAGAGACTAGAACTCTTTGGAACTATTTAGACGAGTGACAAGTCTATAGTTTCCATCAAAAATCTTAACTAGGACTCTCTTAAAACTTCCAGCAGAGCATAGCAGAAGATGCCCATGAATCGTCGAAATGAAATAATAACTATAATTAAAAAATTCACTTACAACAGAACTCTCACCCTAGAGACTAGAACTCTTTGGAACTATTTAGACGAGTGACAGGTCTATAGTTTCCATCACAAATCTAAACTAGAACTCTCTTAAAACTTCCAGCAGAGCATAGCAGAAGATGACCATGAATCGTCGAAATGAAATAATAACTACAATTTAAAAATTTCGCTGACACCAGAACTCTCACCCTAGAGACTAGAACTCTATGGAACTATTTAGACGAGTGACAGGTCTATAGTTTCCATCACAAATCTAAACTAGAACTCTCTTAAAACTTCCAGCAGAGCATAGCAGAAGATGACCATGAATCGTCGAAATGAAATAATAACTACAATTTAAAAATTTCGCTGACACCAGAACTCTCACCCTAGAGACTAGAACTCTTTGGAACTATTTAGACGAGTGACAGGTCTATAGTTTCCATCACAAATCTAAACTAGAACTCTCTTAAAACTTCCAGCAGAGCATAGCAGAAGATGACCATGAATCGTCGAAATGAAATAATAACTATAATTAAAAAATTCACTTACAACAGAACTCTCACCCTAGAGACTAGAACTCTTTGGAACTATTTAGACGAGTGACAGGTCTATAGTTTCCATCACAAATCTAAACTAGAACTCTCTTAAAACTTCCAGCAGAGCATAGCAGAAGATGACCATGAATCGTCGAAATGAAATAATAACTATAATTAAAAAATTCACTTACAACAGAACTCTCACCTTAGAGACTAGAACTCTTTGGAACTATTTAGACGAGTGACAGGTCTATAGTTTCCATCACAAATCTAAACTAGGACTCTCTTAAAACTTCCAGCAGAGCATAGCAGAAGATGACCATGAATCGTCGAAATGAAATAATAACTATAATTAAAAAATTCACTTACAACAGAACTCTCACCCTAGAGACTAGAACTTTTTGGAACTATTTAGACGAGTGACAGGTCTATAGTTTCCATCACAAATCTAAACTAGAACTCTCTTAAAACTTCCAGCAGAGCATAGCAGAAGATGACCATGAATCGTCGAAATGAAATAATAACTACAATTTAAAAATTTCGCTGACACCAGAACTCTCACCCTAGAGACTAGAACTCTTTGGAACTATTTAGACGAGTGACAGGTCTATAGTTTCCATCACAAATCTAAACTAGAACTCTCTTAAAACTTCCAGCAGAGCATAGCAGAAGATGACCATGAATCGTCGAAATGAAATAATAACTACAATTTAAAAATTTCGCTGACACCAGAACTCTCACCCTAGAGACTAGAACTCTTTGGAACTATTTAGACGAGTGACAGCTCTATAGTTTCCATCACAAATCTTAACTAGAACTCTCCTAAAACTTCCAGCAGAGCATAGCAGAAGATGACCATGAATCGTCGAAATGAAATAATAACTATAATTAAAAAATTCACTTACAACAGAACTCTCACCCTAGAGACTAGAACTCTTTGGAACTATTTAGACGAGTGAAAGGTCTATACTTTCCATTACAAATCTAAACTAGAACTCTCTTAAAACTTCCAGCAGAGCATAGCAGAAGATGACCATGAATCGTCGAAATGAAATAATAACTATAATTAAAAAATTCACTTACAACAGAACTCTCACCTTAGAGACTAGAACTCTTTGGAACTATTTAGACGAGTGACAGTTCTATAGTTTCCATCACAAATCTAAACTAGAACTCTCTTAAAACTTCCAGCAGAGCATAGCAGAAGATGACCATGAATCGTCGAAATGAAATAATAACTATAATTAAAAAATTCACTTACAACAGAACTCTCACCTTAGAGACTAGAACTCTTTGGAACTATTTAGACGAGTGACAGGTCTATAGTTTCCATCACAAATCTAAACTAGGACTCTCTTAAAACTTCCAGCAGAGCATAGCAGAAGATGACCATGAATCGTCGAAATGAAATAATAACTATAATTAAAAAATTCACTTACAACAGAACTCTCACCCTAGAGACTAGAACTCTTTGGAACTATTTAGACGAGTGACAGGTCTATAGTTTCCATCACAAATCTAAACTAGAACTCTCTTAAAACTTCCAGCAGAGCATAGCAGAAGATGACCATGAATCGTCGAAATGAAATAATAACTACAATTTAAAAATTTCGCTGACACCAGAACTCTCACCCTAGAGACTAGAACTCTTTGGAACTATTTAGACGAGTGACAGGTCTATAGTTTCCATCACAAATCTAAACTAGAACTCTCTTAAAACTTCCAGCAGAGCATAGCAGAAGATGACCATGAATCGTCGAAATGAAATAATAACTACAATTTAAAAATTTCGCTGACACCAGAACTCTCACCCTAGAGACTAGAACTCTTTGGAACTATTTAGACGAGTGACAGGTCTATAGTTTCCATCACAAATCTTAACTAGAACTCTCCAAAAACTTCCAGCAGAGCATAGCAGAAGATGACCATGAATCGTCGAAATGAAATAATAACTATAATTAAAAAATTCACCTACAACAGAACTCTCACCCTAGAGAATAGAACTCTTTGGAACTATTTAGACGAGTGAAAGGTCTATACTTTCCATTACAAATCTAAACTAGAACTCTCTTAAAACTTCTAGCAGAGCATAGCAGAAGATGACCATGAATCGTCGAAATGAAATAATAACTACAATTTAAAAATTTCGCTGACACCAGAACTCTCACCCTAGAGACTAGAACTCTTTGGAACTATTTAGACGAGTGACAGGTCTGTAGTTTCCATCACAAATCTAAACTAGAACTCTCTTAAAACTTCCAGCAGAGCATAGCAGAAGATGACCATGAATCGTCGAAATGAAATAATAACTACAATTTAAAAATTTCGCTGACACCAGAACTCTTACCCTAAAGACTCCAACTCTTTGGAACTATTTAGAGGAGTGATAGGTCTAAAGTTTCCATCACAAATCTAAACTAGAACTCTCTTAAAACTTCCAGCAGAGCATAGCAAATATGACCATGAATCGTCGAAATGAAATAATAACTATAATTAAAAAATTCACTTACAACAGAACTCTCACCCTAGAGACTAGAACTCTTTGGAACTATTTAGACGAGTGACAGATCTATACTTTCCATCACAAATCTAAACTAGAACTCTCTTAAAACTTCCAGCAGAGCATAGCAGAAGATGACCATGAATCGTCGAAATGAAATAATAACTACAATTTAAAAATTTCGCTGACACCAGAACTCTCACCCTAGAGACTAGAACTCTTTGGAACTATTTAGACGAGTGACAGGTCTATAGTTTCCATCACAAATCTAAACTAGAACTCTCTTAAAACTTCCAGCAGAGCATAGCAGAAGATGACCATGAATCGTCGAAATGAAATAATAACTATAATTAAAAAATTCACTTACAACAGAACTCTCACCCTAGAGACTAGAACTCTTTGGAACTATTTAGACGAGTGACAGGTCTATAGTTTCCATCACAAATCTTAACTAGAACTCTCCTAAAACTTCCAGCAGAGCATAGCAGAAGATGACCATGAATCGTCGAAATGAAATAATAACTATAATTAAAAAATTCACTTACAACAGAACTCTCACCCTAGAGACTAGAACTCTTTGGAACTATTTAGACGAGTGAAAGGTCTATACTTTCCATTACAAATCTAAACTAGAACTCTCTTAAAACTTCCAGCAGAGCATAGCAGAAGATGACCATGAATCGTCGAAATGAAATAATAACTATAATTAAAAAATTCACTTACAACAGAACTCTCACCTTAGAGACTAGAACTCTTTGGAACTATTTAGACGAGTGACAGGTCTATAGTTTCCATCACAAATCTAAACTAGAACTCTCTTAAAACTTCCAGCAGAGCATAGCAGAAAATGACCATGAATCGTCGAAATGAAATAATAACTATAATTAAAAAATTCACTTACAACAGAACTCTCACCTTAGAGACTAGAACTCTTTGGAACTATTTAGACGAGTGACAGGTCTATAGTTTCCATCACAAATCTAAACTAGGACTCTCTTAAAACTTCCAGCAGAGCATATTAGAAGATGACCATGAATCGTCGAAATGAAATAATAACTATAATTAAAAAATTCACTTACAACAGAACTCTCACCCTAGAGACTAGAACTCTTTGGAACTATTTAGACGAGTGACAGGTCTATAGTTTCCATCACAAATCTAAACTAGAACTCTCTTAAAACTTCCAGCAGAGCATAGCAGAAAATGACCATGAATCGTCGAAATGAAATAATAACTACAATTTAAAAATTTCGCTGACACCAGAACTCTCACCCTAGAGACTAGAACTCTTTGGAACTATTTAGACGAGTGACAGGTCTATAGTTTCCATCACAAATCTAAACTAGAACTCTCTTAAAACTTCCAGCAGAGCATAGCAGAAGATGACCATGAATCGTCGAAATGAAATAATAACTACAATTTAAAAATTTCGCTGACACCAGAACTCTCACCCTAGAGACTAGAACTCTTTGGAACTATTTAGACGAGTGACAGGTCTATAGTTTCCATCACAAATCTTAACTAGAACTCTCCAAAAACTTCCAGCAGAGCATAGCAGAAGATGACCATGAATCGTCGAAATGAAATAATAACTATAATTAAAAAATTCACTTACAACAGAACTCTCACCCTAGAGACTAGAACTCTTTGGAACTATTTAGACGAGTGAAAGGTCTATACTTTCCATTACAAATCTAAACTAGAACTCTCTTAAAACTTCTAGCAGAGCATAGCAGAAGATGACCATGAATCGTCGAAATGAAATAATAACTACAATTTAAAAATTTCGCTGACACCAGAACTCTCACCCTAGAGACTAGAACTCTTTGGAACTATTTAGAGGAGTGACAGGTCTAAAGTTTCCATCACAAATCTAAACTAGAACTCTCTTAAAACTTCCAGCAGAGCATAGCAAAGATGACCATGAATCGTCGAAATGAAATAATAACTATAATTAAAAAATTCACTTACAACAGAACTCTCACCCTAGAGACTAGAACTCTTTGGAACTATTTAGACGAGTGACAGATCTATACTTTCCATCACAAATCTAAACTAGAACTCTCTTAAAACTTCTAGCAGAGCATAGCAGAATATGACCATGAATCGTCGAAATGAATTAATAACTACAATTTAAAAATTTCGCTGACACCAGAACTCTCGCTCTAGAAGCCATAACTCTTCGAAACTATTTAGACGAATTATAGGTCTATAGTATCCGATAGAATGCAAACCTATCCTACATGACCTAAAGCCAACATGACCTAACGCCGACATGACCCAACTTAAACATGATCTAACGCCAACATAACCCAACGCCAACATAAACCAACGCCAAGAATACTCAAAGCCTATGTTGGCTTTGAGTATTTTTATTAAAGATTTTTATATAAACCTGTGAAGATGATACTGCCATATTCGCAATTAGAATGCCATAAGCCTATTTTATCGTATTAGTTAACAAATTGCGAAATACGACCCGTATATTCAACCTGAAGCAGACGCTCGGCCGAGCTACATGGTAGGCGGAGTGAGGGGTGTTAGGTTTAATTTTCCTTACGGAATTTTCTGATTCGGTCGCCACGCTCAAAGCCCGCGATTAAAGCTATGCAATAGCTTAAAAATTTCAATATGGCGGCGACTTTTTAAAATTTTAACATCCATTTCCGCTTTCTTGACCGCAGGGAAGCCTAAATATCGATTTTGAACGAAATCGGTCCAATAACAAAGAAATTATATATGGCGGCGACTTTTTAAAATTTTAGCATCCATTTGCGCTTTCTTGACCGCAGGGAAGCCTAAATATCGATTTTGAACGAAATCGGTGCAATAACAAAGAATTTCAATATGGCGGCGACTTTTTAAAATTTTGGCATCGATTTCCGCTTTCTTGACCGCAGGGAAGCCTAAATATCGATTTTGAACGAAATCGGTCCAATAACAAAGAATTTCAATATGGCGGCGACTTTTTAAAATTTTAGCATCCATTTCCGCTTTCTTGACCGCAGGGAAGCCTAAATATCGATTTTGAACGAAATCGGTGCAATAACAAAGAATTTCAATATGGCGGCGACTTTTTAAAATTTTAGCATCCATTTCCGCTTTCTTGACCGCAGGGAAGCCTAAATATCGATTTAGAACGAAATCGGTCCAATAACAAAGAATTTCAATATGGCGGTGACTTTTTAAAATTTTGGCATCCATTTCCTCTTTCTTGACCGCAGGGAGGCCTAAATATCGATTTTGAAAGGAATCGGCCCAATAACAAAAAATTTCATCAAGGCGTCAACTTAAACTATAGATCTGAAACACATTAATGTTAGGATAGATTAGTTTATCTCAATTAAACTTTCCTACCTACTAAAGTAGTATTTATAGTAGGTTTTCGTGCTTTTTTACTAATTTTTACCTATTCCTACGAAAAAAACTTATCGACTTTTAAAGATTTATTTCATTTCGACGAGTAATGGTCTTTTTCTGCTATGCTCTGCTGGAAGTTTTAAGAGAGTTCCAGTTTAGGTTTGGTGTGAATACTATTGACCTATTACACGTCTAAATAGTTCCGAAGAGTGCTTGGAGAGGACTTGACCCCTAATTTATTCGCAAAAAAGTCTGTCAATTACGGTGGGGGGCGAGGTAGCACACATGAAAACTTGCTTACTACAGTTGCATTTTTCCATCACGTCGCTATGCACGCACACAATATAATTAGCAAACACTACCTTAAAGTATATGCACACTATCACATTCACACACAGGGACGCTCTATCATTACATGAAACAATCGCATCATTTGTGTAAACATTTTAGGGATTTGACACTATCGATTATCGACTTTCGATAAGTTTTTCTAATAATTATTTACAACAGAGTTACTTTATTCAAGAGTAAATTTTTTTGTTCGAGATCTTTAACATGGTAGGTATATAGAAGCGCTAGGAAACGAGACTCTTGCCGTTATTTTAGTCATAATATGCCTTTGCTATTAGATTGACTCTTTGTAGGCTTTTAGTACTTGCGTAAAGATACAGCTAGAAACTTTGGACTATATTGACGCTGGAAAGCGATCTAGCTTATTTCGAAAAATAACAAAATGACTTTTTTATATATTTGGAAGAAAAAGATACTGCGTCGGATTGTCGGATTTTCGTTTTCCTATGACATTATTTTTCTAAGATACTATGTTGACCTTCTCTGCATGTTTATATTATATCTCTTTTGTTATTCCACACCACACCACACCATCTATTTTTCAATATTATACAGATACTTCAAAAAAAGTTATCAATACTTTTTAGCAGTGCAGTGCACTTAGGCGAACCTACTGTAACGACTTAGGATTATCTGATTATTAACAGATTTTGTAGATACCAAGGTATTTACTCCGTCACTATACTCTCAATCTCATGCTGAAAGCATGCTGTAGGTACCACAGTATATCACCTTAGAGCAGCTGTTTAGTTATGATTTAAGGTTATAAGCCACCAGGGAGTGCTGTACTTTGTCATAAGTTTTTAATAATATTGTTTATTAAGTTGAGAGACATTTAATTTTTATTTGAATACGTAGTGGGTATTAATATTGAACACATTGATTTTTTAAGTAATCTTGTTTAAATAAACATACAGCATTTTTAATGAAACATCATTTGTTTTATTTATGTTTAAAGCGAAATTTACGATGTATCTATTTCTAAAAAGTATATTAAGTACAAACTGTTAGGACTACATCATGTTTCCTTAAAAATAAATACAGCATAATTAGCATTTCAGAGTTTAGAGTTATTTCGTGGTTTCATATGTTTCAAATACCAAGTTACAGCAACATTGCTTCTTAAAATTGAAAAACTATTAGTCGAAATTGATATAAAACTAATGTATAAAACTAAAGTAATTCTACTTTAGAATTATATAATTAGTATCATCTGATGTGTTACTTTAAAAAATATGCTTTTTGAAAAAAATCTGCTCCTGATAGCTTATTATGAGCTGTTATGATTTTGACGTGACAACGTCTTATAAATTGGTTTGCCGGGTGACACTTCAAGAAACTGCGTTACGCTCCGCTCACGTTATTCGCTCACAATGAGAGCGAGTGAGAGGCATGGTTAGCCCGCCTAAGAGCGAGAGAGACAGACATAAAAAGTGAAAGGCACGCGTCCCTTCCACTCGAGCACAGTTAGCCCGCCTAAGAGCGAGAGAGACAGAGCGAGAGAGAGAGAGTGAGAGAGATAGGCATACACACCGGTTCATGTCTTGCGCTTCTATTTCGGTTGTCACGTAAAACTTTCGCCCGTATACCGACTTTACAGGCAACCAATTTTTTTTTTAAAACGTTATTGGCTCTGATTTAAAGTTCACTTTTTCGATTTACAAGATCGTTTTCCAGCGTTGAATAATATTCTCTCAGTCCAGTATGGAGGAAACATAAAAAGTAAAAACTAAACCCTAAAAAAAAATGTATTTAAAGTTATGATTGGTAAGTTAAAACTTGTACCTACATACTTTACTCGGAAGGCTTATTTTTTTCATCTACTTCATCTGAACGAAGTGTATATTTGTTTGTAATGCTAGGCTGCCGCCATGGCTATAGTGGCCACCCCATCTGTAATAAAACACCGCCAAGCTATTTAGCTTTCCGGTAAACCTAGCGGGATGAATAAGAAGTATGGGTACTTTAATTCAATTGCCAAGTTTTAATGAACCAAATATGTATAGAATTTAAATATTTTTTTTTTGTCAATGAACCATTAGTAAGACGATAAAAATATCTCGGTATAAATAATTTATACAATCCCCCCACCAATATCGACATATGAAATCTTGCTGTCCAGCCCTAATTTTATTGCGGTGTGGCCGACTTCATAAAATTAAAGTCCTAATTTTCGAGTAAGAAAGACTTACGTAGAACTTATCATTATTATTAAACATTTTTTTAGTCTCGTTTTCATTATTTTTTGTATTATATTTGTAAAAATCCTTTCTTAGCGGATGCCTACGTCATAGTAGATGTGCGTTGATAGATCAGTCAGTCAGTCACATTTTCATTTTATATATTTAGAAAATTATATCACACTGGTTATATGGAAATATATACCTATAACTTTTGAAATAATTGAGTAAAAAAACTAATTTTATGAATTCGCTGAGTTTATGGAGCTCTAGCTGCATCAATGCATTTTAAACAATAGTGGGAGAGTACAAGCCAATCAGACACCAATGCGATCGTTATAATAATGCAATCATTTTAACCGACTTCAAAAAAGGAGGAGGTTCTCAATTTGAATTTTTTGTATATTTGTTACCCAATTATTCCGCCAAATAATGAATGGAATTTGATAATTTTTTTTTGTTTAGTAGGGCATACTTCAGAGGTGGTTCCCATATAAATTTTTGTTGATATAATGTTAGATGTTACTCCATAACTACGTCAAATCTGAACCGATTTCAATTGTTTTTGAAAGAACGCATAATAAGGTTGGGCCTATTTAAAAGGTGAAGAGAAGATGATTCATATCTTCGGTGATGGAGGAAGGAACTCAATGATTAAGAGCAAATTGCTCGCGATCAGAGATATACACAAAAAAGCTTAAAATAATAATGTAAAAAAAATATCTTTAAAAAATCGGCCAAGTGCGAGTCGGGCCTCGCTCTTTTAGGGTTCCGTTAAAAAAATTAAATAAAAATATTTCCATGTACCCATGGAAATATTTTAATTTAATTTTTTTAATTTAATTTAATTTTTATTATTTGTTGTTATAGCGGCAATAGAAATACATAATATGTGAAAATTTCATCTGTCTATCTATTACGGTTTACGAGATACAGCCCGCTGACGGACGGACGGACGGACGGACGGACGGACGGACGGACGGACGGACGGACAGCGTAGGCTTAGTAATAGGGTCCCGTTTGTACCCTTTGGGTACGGAACCCTAAAAACCGACTTCATACGCCGATCGGGCAAAGTTGGGCTACCGTCGCGCATTAGTTTCATCATTTATATTGAGGCCCGCCCGACTTCAACATACATGTACAAATTAAAATTGTTTTATACTTTGTAGTGGCGTTTAAAGTCGGTTTTATAGAAAGAATTTTTTATCATTATTTGATAAAATCCCACAGACGATCAAAGTTCGTATTTATATATCTAGTCATATTTTACTTAAAGCTTATAAATTAGTCGTTCACCCCTTCCTATTCTATCGTGATTTTAATTCTATGGGATCAATTTATAATGCAGTTCATGAAAAAGTTCTCTAAACGAATAGTAAGTAGGAAGATTAATTTTCAATATTTTCCCCAAATTATTTCATGTACGATTAAGTAGCAACATTTTCAGATCGACAGTTTTCTTAAGTTTTCTGCATAAGTATTGCATTATTTGGATAAAATAATACATCAGAAGTAAATAAATGTTATCCTTTAGTAAACTGGATGTTTTAAATATTTTTTTTAGAAGAAAATACTCTCATATTCGGCATTTATAGCGGAGCTCATTCCCCGCTAACCATACGTAGTTGACAGGCGCGTGACTCGAGTCAAACAGTTTTATATAACGAGTAGGACCACTGCTCATACCCAACTTACAGAGGGGTACGCGCGTCAAGTCTTCTCCTGTGTTGGTTTATTACTCAAAGGAAGAGTGATGGCTTCTAGAGCGAGAGTTCTGGTGTCAGCGAAATTTTTAAATTGTAGTTATTATTTCATTTCGACGATTCATGGTCATCTTCTGCTATGCTCTGCTGGAAGTTTTAAGAGAGTTCTAGTTTAGATTTGTGATGGAAAGTATAGACCTGTCACTCGTCTAAATAGTTCCAAAGAGTTCTAGTCTCTAGGGTGAGAGTTCTGGTCTCAGCGAAATTTTTAAATTGTAGTTATTATTTCATTTCGACGATTCATGGTCATCTTCTGCTTTGCTCTGCTGGAAGTTTTAAGAGAGTTCTAGTTTAGATTTGTGATGGAAAGTATAGACCTGTCACTCGTCTAAATAGTTCCAAAGAGTTCTAGTCTCTAGAGTGAGAGTTCTGTTGTAAGTGAATTTTTTAATTATAGTTATTATTTCATTTCGACGATTCATGGTCATCTTCTGCTATGCTCTGCTGGAAGTTTTAAGAGAGTTCTAGTTTAGATTTGTGATGGAAACTATAGACCTGTCACTCGTTTAAATAGTTCCAAAGAGTTCTAGTCTCTAGGGTGATAGTTCTGGTGTCAGCGAAATTTTTAAATTGTAGTTATTATTTCATTTCGACGATTCATGGTCATCTTCTGCTATGCTCTGCTGGAAGTTTTAAGAGAGTTCTAGTTTAGATTTGTGATGGAAACTTTAGACCTGTCACTCCTCTAAATAGTTCCAAAGAGTTCTAGTCTCTAGGGTGATAGTTCTGGTGTCAGCGAAATTTTTAAATTGTAGTTATTATTTCATTTCGACGATTCATGGTCATCTTCTGCTATGCTCTGCTAGAAGTTTTAAGAGAGTTCTAGTTTAGATTTGTGATGGAAAGTATAGATCTTTCACTCGTCTAAATAGATCCAAAGAGTTCTAGTCTCTAGGGTGAGAGTTCTGTTGTAAGTGAATTTTTTAATTATAGTTATTATTTCATTTCGACTATTCATAGTCATATTCTGCTATGCTCTGCTGGAAGTTTTAGGAGAGTTCTAGTTAAGATTTGTGATGGAAACTATAGACCTGTCACTCGTCTAAATAGTTCCAAAGAGTTCTAGTCTCTAGGGTGAGAGTTCTGGTGTCAGCGAAATTTTTAAATTGTAGTTATTATTTCATTTCGACGATTAATGGTCATCTTCTGCTATGCTCTGCTGGAAGTTTTAAGAGAGTTCTAGTTTAGATTTGTGATGGAAACTACAGACCTGTCACTCGTCTAAATAGTTCCAAAGAGTTCTAGTCTCTAGGGTGAGAGTTCTGGTGTCAGCGAAATTTTTAATTTGTAGTTATTATTTCATTTCGACGATTCATGGTCATATTCTGCTATGCTCTGCTGGAAGTTTTAAGAGAGTTCTAGTTTAGATTTGTGATGGAAACTACAGACCTGTCACTCGTCTAAATAGTTCCAAAGAGTTCTAGTCTCTAGGGTGAGAGTTCTGGTGTCAGCGAAATTTTTAAATTGTAGTTATTATTTCATTTCGACGATTCATGGTCATCTTCTTCTATGCTCTGCTAGAAGTTTTAAGAGAGTTCTAGTTTAGATTTGTGATGGTAAGTATAGATCTGTCACTCGTCTAAATAGTTCCAAAGAGTTCTAGTCTCTAGGGTGAGAGTTCTGGTGTCAGCGAAATTTTTAAATTGTAGTTATTATTTCATTTCGACGATTCATGGTCATCTTCTGCTATGCTCTGCTGGAAGTTTTAAGAGAGTTCTAGTTTAGATTTGTGATGGAAACTATAGACCTGTCACTCGTCTAAATAGTTCCAAAGAGTTGGAGTCTTTAGGGTAAGAGTTCTGGTGTCAGCGAAATTTTTAAATTGTAGTTATTATTTCATTTCGACGATTCATGGTCATCTTCTGCTATGCTCTGCTGGAAGTTTTAAGAGAGTTCTAGTTTAGATTTGTGATGGAAACTACAGACCTGTCACTCGTCTAAATAGTTCCAAAGAGTTCTAGTCTCTAGGGTGAGAGTTCTGGTGTCAGCGAAATTTTTAATTATAGTTATTATTTCATTTCGACTATTCATGGTCATCTTCTGCTATGCTCTGCTGGAAGTTTTAGGAGAGTTCTAGTTAAGATTTGTGATGGAAACTATAGACCTGTCACTCGTCTAAATAGTTCCAAAGAGTTCTAGTCTCTAGGGTGAGAGTTCTGGTGTCAGCGAAATTTTTAAATTGTAGTTATTATTTCATTTCGACGATTCATGGTAATCTTCTGCTATGCTCTGCTGGAAGTTTTAAGAGAGTTCTAGTTTAGATTTGTGATGGAAAGTATAGACCTGTCACTCGTCTAAATAGTTCCAAAGAGTTCTAGTCTCTAGGGTGAGAGTTCTGGTCTCAGCGAAATTTTTAAATTGTAGTTATTATTTCATTTCGACGATTCATGGTCATCTTCTGCTATGCTCTGCTGGAAGTTTTAAGAGAGTTCTAGTTTAGATTTGTGATGGAAAGTATAGACCTGTCACTCGTCTAAATAGTTCCAAAGAGTTCTAGTCTCTAGGGTGAGAGTTCTGTTGTAAGTGAATTTTTTAATTATAGTTATTATTTCATTTCGACGATTCATGGTCATCTTCTGCTATGCTCTGCTGGAAGTTTTAAGAGAGTTCTAGTTTAGATTTGTGATGGAAACTATAGACCTGTCACTCGTTTAAATAGTTCCAAAGAGTTCTAGTCTCTAGGGTGAGAGTTCTGTTGTAAGTGATTTTTTTAATTATAGTTATTATTTCATTTCGACGATTCATAGTCATCTTTTGCTATGCTCTGCTGGAAGTTTTAAGAGAGTTCTAGTTTAGATTTGTGATGGAAACTATAGACCTATCACTCCTCTAAATATTTCCAAAGAGTTCTAGTCTCTAGGGTGAGAGTTCTGGTGTCAGCGAAATTTTTAAATTGTAGTTATTATTTCATTTCGACGATTCATGGTCATCTTCTGCTATGCTCTGCTGGAAGTTTTAAGAGAGTTCTAGTTTAGATTTGTGATGGAAAGTATAGACCTGTCACTCGTCTAAATAGTTCCAAAGAGTTCTAGTCTCTAGGGTGAGAGTTCTGTTGTAAGTGAATTTTTTAATTATAGTTATTATTTCATTTCGACGATTCATGGTCATCTTCTGCTATGCTCTGCTGGAAGTTTTAAGAGAGTTCTAGTTTAGATTTGTGATGGAAACTATAGACCTGTCACTCGTCTAAATAGTTCCAAAGAGTTCTAGTCTCTAGGGTGAGAGTTCTGTTGTAAGTGATTTTTTTAATTATAGTTATTATTTCATTTCGACGATTCATAGTCATGTTCTGCTATGCTCTGCTGGAAGTTTTAAGATAGTTCTAGTTAAGATTTGTGATGGAAACTATAGACCTGTCACTCCTCTAAATATTTCCAAAGAGTTCTAGTCTCTAGGGTGAGAGTTCTGTTGTAAGTGAATTTTTTAATTATAGTTATTATTTCATTTCGACGATTCATGGTCATCTTCTGCTATGCTCTGCTGGAAGTTTTAAGAGAGTTCTAGTTTAGATTTGTGATGGAAACTATAGACCTGTCACTCTTCTAAATAGTTCCAAAGAGTTCTAGTCTCTAGGGTGAGAGTTCTGTTGTAAGTGAATTTTTTAATTATAGTTATTATTTCATTTCGACGATTCATAGTCATCTTCTGCTATGCTCTGCTGGAAGTTGTAAGAGAGTTCTAGTTAAGATTTGTGATGGAAACTATAGACCTGTCACTCCTCTAAATATTTCCAAAGAGTTCTAGTCTCTAGGGTGAGAGTTCTGTTGTAAGTGAATTTTTTAATTATAGTTATTATTTCATTTCGACGATTCATGGTCATCTTTGCTATGCTCTGCTGGAAGTTTTAAGAGAGTTCTAGTTTAGATTTGTGATGGAAACTTTAGAACTGTCACTCCTCTAAATAGTTCCAAAGAGTTGGAGTCTTTAGGGTAAGAGTTCTGGTGTCAGCGAAATTTTTAAATTGTAGTTATTATTTCATTTCGACGATTCATGGTCATCTTCTGCTATGCTCTGCTGGAAGTTTTAAGAGAGTTCTAGTTTAGATTTGTGATGGAAACTACAGACCTGTCACTCGTCTAAATAGTTCCAAAGAGTTCTAGTCTCTAGGGTGAGAGTTCTGGTGTCAGCGAAATTTTTAATTATAGTTATTATTTCATTTCGACTATTCATGGTCATCTTCTGCTATGCTCTGCTGGAAGTTTTAAGAGAGTTCTAGTTTAGATTTGTGATGGAAACTATAGACCTGTCACTCGTTTAAATAGTTCCAAAGAGTTCTAGTCTCTAGGGTGAGAGTTCTGTTGTAAGTGATTTTTTTAATTATAGTTATTATTTCATTTCGACGATTCATAGTCATCTTTTGCTATGCTCTGCTGCAAGTTTTAAGAGAGTTCTAGTTTAGATTTGTGATGGAAACTATAGACCTGTCACTCCTCTAAATACTTCCAAAGAGTTCTAGTCTCTAGGGTGAGAGTTCTGGTGTCAGCGAAATTTTTAAATTGTAGTTATTATTTCATTTCGACGATTCATGGTCATCTTCTGCTATGCTCTGCTGGAAGTTTTAAGAGAGTTCTAGTTTAGATTTGTTATGGAAAGTATAGACCTGTCACTCGTCTAAATAGTTCCAAAGAGTTCTAGTCTCTAGGGTGAGAGTTCTGTTGTAAGTGAATTTTTTAATTATAGTTATTATTTCATTTCGACGATTCATGGTCATCTTCTGCTATGCTCTGCTGGAAGTTTTAAGAGAGTTCTAGTTTAGATTTGTGATGGAAACTATAGACCTGTCACTCGTCTAAATAGTTCCAAAGAGTTCTAGTCTCTAGGGTGAGAGTTCTGTTGTAAGTGATTTTTTTAATTATAGTTATTATTTCATTTCGACTATTCATAGTCATCTTCTGCTATGCTCTGCTGGAAGTTTTAAGAGAGTTCTAGTTAAGATTTGTGATGGAAACTATAGACCTGTCACTCCTCTAAATATTTCCAAAGAGTTCTAGTCTCTAGGGTGAGAGTTCTGTTGTAAGTGAATTTTTTAATTATAGTTATTATTTCATTTCGACGATTCATGGTCATCTTCTGCTATGCTCTGCTGGAAGTTTTAAGAGAGTTCTAGTTTAGATTTGTGATGGAAACTATAGACCTGTCACTCTTCTAAATAGTTCCAAAGAGTTCTAGTCTCTAGGGTGAGAGTTCTGGTGTCAGCGAAATTTTTAAATTGTAGTTATTATTTCATTTCGACGATTCATGGTCATCTTCTGCTATGCTCTGCTGGAAGTTTTAAGAGAGTTCTAGTTTAGATTTGTGATGGAAACTATAGACCTGTCACTCGTCTAAATAGTTCCAAAGAGTTCTAGTCTCTAGGGTGAGAGTTCTGGTGTCAGCGAAATTTTTAAATTGTAGTTATTATTTCATTTCGACGATTCATGGTCATCTTCTGCTATGCTCTGCTGGAAGTTTTAAGAGAGTTCTAGTTTAGATTTGTGATGGAAACTATAGACCTGTCACTCGTCTAAATAGTTCCAAAGAGTTCTAGTCTCTAGGGTGAGAGTTCTGGTGTCAGCGAAATTTTTAAATTGTAGTTATTATTTCATTTCGACGATGCATGGTCATCTTCTGCTATGCTCTGCTGGAAGTTTTAAGAGAGTTCTAGTTTAGATTTGTGATGGAAAGTATAGACCTGTCACTCGTCTTAATAGTTCCAGAGAGTTCTAGTCTCTAGGGTGAGAGTTCTGTTGTAAGTGAATTTTTTTATTATAGTTATTATTTCATGTCGACGATGCATGGTCATCTTCTGCTATGCTCTGCTGGAAGTTTTAAGAGAGTTCTAGTTTAGATTTGTGATGGAAAGTATAGACCTGTCACTCGTCTAAATAGTTCCAAAGAGTTCTAGTCTCTAGGGTGAGAGTTCTGTTGTAAGTGAATTTTTTAATTATAGTTATTATTTCATTTCGACGATTCATGGTCATCTTCTGCTATGCTCTGCTGGAAGTTTTAAGAGAGTTCTAGTTTAGATTTGTGATGGAAAGTATAGACCTGTCACTCGTCTAAATAGTTCCAAAGAGTTCTAGTCTCTAGGGTGAGAGTTCTGGTGTCAGCGAAATTTTTAAATTGTAGTTATTATTTCATTTCGACGATTCATGGTCATCTTCTGCTATGCTCTGCTGGAAGTTTTAAGAGAGTTCTAGTTTAGATTTGTGATGGAAACTATAGACCTGTCACTCGTCTAAATAGTTCCAAAGAGTTCTAGTCTCTAGGGTGAGAGTTCTGGTGTCAGCGAAATTTTTAAATTGTAGTTATTATTTCATTTCGACGATTCATGGTCATCTTCTGCTATGCTCTGCTGGAAGTTTTAAGAGAGTTCTAGTTTAGATTTGTGATGGAAACTATAGACCTGTCACTCGTCTAAATAGTTCCAAAGAGTTCTAGTCTCTAGGGTGAGAGTTCTGGTGTCAGCGAAATTTTTAAATTGTAGTTATTATTTCATTTCGACGATGCATAGTCATTTTCTGCTATGCTCTGCTGGAAGTTTTAAGAGAGTTCTAGTTTAGATTTGTGATGGAAACTATAGACCTGTCACTCTTCTAAATAGTTCCAAAGAGTTCTAGTCTCTAGGGTGAGAGTTCTGTTGTAAGTGAATTTTTTAATTATAGTTATTATTTCATTTCGACGATTCATGGTCATCTTCTGCTATGCTCTGCTGGAAGTTTTAAGAGAGTTCTAGTTTAGATTTGTGATGGAAAGTATAGACCTGTCACTCGTCTAAATAGTTCCAAAGAGTTCTAGTCTCTAGGGTGAGAGTTCTGTTGTAAGTGAATTTTTTAATTATAGTTATTATTTCATTTCGACGATTCATGGTCATCTTCTGCTATGCTCTGCTGGAAGTTTTAAGAGAGTTCTAGTTTAGATTTGTGATGGAAAGTATAGACCTGTCACTCGTCTAAATAGTTCCAAAGAGTTCTAGTCTCTAGGGTGAGAGTTCTGTTGTAAGTGAATTTTTTAATTATAGTTATTATTTCATTTCGACGATTCATGGTCATCTTCTGCTATGCTCTGCTGGAAGTTTTAAGAGAGTTTCAGATCAATTATTTGCTAGATGTGATAGTTTTATTACTGTTCTATCTTAAGACGCAGAGTTTTAGCCTCGTTAGAGAAAGTACTCGTTTCTGTGAATTTTATTTTATTTTCTGCCAGATGCTCTGCTAACTTCCCGTAGCAGATCATTTTTTTTAACCGACTTTTTTTTAGGTAAAAATGCTAGAACTATCTCTGAAAAGTATAGGGAACTCTAGAACTCAGCCAGATGCGTACAGAACACACTTTAATTTTTGATTTTCTGGAAAATGATCTGCTACCGGAAGTTAGCAGATCATTTTTTCAACAGACGTTTTTTCGGTTATCTCGCCAGAACTATCTCTAAAATGTATCAGGAACTATAGAACTCATCTGCATGCGAACAGAACTCCATTTTATTTTTGATCTGCTGGCACTTGCTCTGCTAAGTTCACGGACACCCTGCCACTGAAATGAAAATCTCCTAGCTTTTGCACACGGCTTCGCTCAGGTTTAGTTTGATTTTTACCCGTAACCCCTTAGGGGTTAAATTGTCAAAAATTACTTCTTAGTGGATGACTACGTCATAATGCAAAATTTCAGCTCGATCAGTCCATTCGTTTCAGCTGTGCGCTGATAGATCAGTCAGTCAGTCAGTCAGTCACCTTTTACTTTTAAGAAGAAAATTTAAAAATAAAAGCTACATTATAAACTTTTTCATTAAATCCAAATTATTTGTTGCGTTCAATTTGCTTCTGAATGTAGGTACAACAACAAGAGCTTAAATCTTTTTTTTTGAACGAAACCGTTTTAAGTGCACGAACATGTATAGACAATATGATTGCAACGTAAATGCCAATTGTCGAATTGTGATCGTGTGTCGGCATTTATTGCATCGCACGTCTGCAATTTGCATACGTTTGAATACTAAGTACCAGTGGCGTCATGGTTTGAAGCCACTTTAATTGAATAGTTCGATTTATGCTTATTAGTTTAACTTAATTTTATGCGCCTGAAAATGCATGTTTGCAATTTCAATATTGCTGTAGATCAATAATTCATTATTTTGTGTTCGGGGAACTATGCTGAGAGCATGAAATATGTGACAGTGATTCATCAGTTGTCATCCAAGCTCATTATGAGCACACATTTTACCGTTGGTGAACGTTAGATGAATCTTATTCCGGGATTAGCCTAACGGACTCACAAACGAAAGGCGCCAATGCGTTTTTAGGAAAACTTGGAGTTTTCGAATATACTTACATAATACGCGTTCGCACCACGAGGGGGTTTAGTTGGCTAAAACCCTACATAACCCGATTTTCCTCACAAGAAGTCGGGTATCTTAGTGAGTCTCCCCCTTACCAGAAGAAGGCACGCATTTATGGTTTTTACCTTTTCCCACCTGCCTGATATGACCAAACTTTGTTATATGGTTCAAGAAAAGGTTTTAAGTTCGCTCTAGTTTCGAAAAATGTCGGTTTATTCAGAAATAAGACGTGCAAGGCTCTAATGATAAGCCAAGACCAACCATGGGTAGACTTATCTTATTATCACACTATTTTGTAAGCAGCTAAATGGAAGGGTGATTGCTCCCAGGCCACGTTATGTTCAATGCACATGACGGAATGAAGTTTACTAGATTTCTGTTACTTACGACACTTTTATGACTTGCAAAAGCGATTCACGTTTTCGTTAGTCAAGACGAGACAGGTTACCGCTGCTCTACATCGGAATTGTAAAGAAGGTTATATGTTATTTATGTGCAACCACCTCAAGTCAGACTACGACAGTACGTGCAGTGTGCAATCTTCAGAATAAGGTAATAAGTAGGTACTCATATTATGTACACACAAAATATTTGGTTTCCACTTTCCACATTTCCTTAGGAAAAATTTCTAAAAACCTGAGGATTTTGATGATAGTCCTTCATTTTTCAAGTTATTTTTCAAGTAATGTTTACGAACCTTGGTATTTTGGCTCTTGATTAAAAATAAAGAAATAGGTATTTTACATTTTTAGAAAATTCTACCCCCGAAGGGGTAAAATAGGGGTTGAATGTTTGTAGGATAGTCCTTCATTTTCTAAGTTAATTATCAAGTAATGTTTATGAAACTTGGTATTATTGCTCTTGATTAAAAATAAAGAAGTACTTTTTTTAAATTTTTTGATAATTCTACCCCCTAAGGGGTAAAATAGGGGTTGATAGTTTGTATGAAAGCCCGTCTTTTTTTCAAGTTCTATCTATGAAACTTTGTAATTAGGCTTTATATTAAAAACAAAGAAGTATGTCTTTCACAGTTTGTGGAAAATGTACCCCCAAAGGGGTTAAATAGGGGTTGAATATTTGTATGATAGTCCTTAATTTTTCAAGTTATTTTTCAAGTAATGTTTATGAAACTTAGAATTTTGGCTCTGGATTAAATATAAAGAAGTACGTATTTTATATATTTTTTAAATTCTACCTTCAAAGGGGTTAAATAGGGGATGGAAAGGATCTGTCATTTTTCAAGTTATATCCACGAAATTTGGTAGTTTGGCTCTTAATTAAAAACAAAGAAGTACTTCTTTCACAGTTTTTCAAAATTCTACCCTCAAAGGCATAAAATAGGAGATGAAAGTTTTTATGACAGTCCTTTATTCTTCGAGCTATTTAACAAGTTATGTATAAGAAACTTGGTATTTTGGCTCTTAATTAAATTTTAAGAATTACGTGTTTCACAGATTTTATAAAATCTACCCCCAAAAGGGGTTAAATAGGGAATGGAAGTTTGTATGAAAGTCCGTGATTTTTCAAGTTATATCCACGAAACTTGGTATTTTGGCTCTTGATTAAAAACAAAGAAGTACGCATTTCACAGTTTTTAAAAATTGTACCCCTAAAAGTTTTAAATAAAGGTTGAATCTTTGTTTTTTTATCCCGATAAAACCAGCCGTTCCCACGGGATTTTCAAAGAACCTAATACCACGCGGACGAAGTCGCGAGGGCAACAGCTAGTATATTTATACTTTCTGTTTATGGTAAAATCTTGTCTGTTATTGACACACTCTGTGTGAATAAATGGCACACATCCACTCATTGTGGAAACACTGCATACATAGCATAGTATTTATTGTATTGTAAACTTGTTTTGAAAAGAGCAACTACCGAGTTTCTTGCTGGTTCTGCTCGACAGGAAGGGCATTCCGAACCAGTGGTAGACTCATCGACGATTCAAAAGCACTTGTAAAAAGTTTATTTGAATAAAAAATAACATTTCTATTAGGTATATGCTATTCTATTCAATCCAATGGTAGACCGGGAGAAAGGGACTGCGTTAGATTTGCTATGCTTTTTAATAAATTAAGGCCACAAACTTGTAAAATAGTTATTTTCCTGTACGATAAAGTCATGATATTGCTACTTATTAGTAGAGAAAGAGGGATATATTATGACAGCGCATACCTATCAAGCGATCACGCTGGATAAGTAAAGTTAACCCCAGTCGATAACTGGATGGGTGACCGCCCCTGGAGATCCAGATTATTTTGGCATTTTTACAAGAAATATTAAGTTAGAAATTGTAAAAAGGCCAGGAATAATGAAATTATGAAAAATTTCATAAGGCTATCAGTCATTGTAAAATGTCAATGCCCATGATACGAGTAAAAATGTATAGGCATCGTATGAAGTTCAGGGTATCGATCATTTGTAACTTAATTGTGGACTTTCAACAGTAGGCAGTGGCATGTACTTTAGCTTAATGTACCAAAATATTGTATATTAGTTGCTGAAAAGATCCCACAAGGCCGCTATCTGAGCCGCAAAGACAGCGTTTTACAGTAGGTAATGAAGGTTCGTCCGTATCAAACATGTATCAAAGATCTAATCTAAGAAATGTCGATGAAGTCAGCAGAACTGCAAATGCGGCTCATGCCATAGGCGCTGCCTCCGGTTCATTTGACATGATAGCGTCTTATAAATCGATGAACACCGGCTGCACGCACGAAAAATTGTCACGTTCCGCCTGAGCCTGTGCGTGCAAGAGAGAGCGCGGAACAAGCTGAGGTGGTCCGCCCATACCTACAACGTATATTTTTTTCTTTCTTCGCCGAATAGACTCATAAATAAATTTTTCGAACATAACAACACCTTAACATTAAAAGCGACTCGTAAAATAAACATTTAGACCTATAAATTTAACAATTTAGACAAGTTAAATTGTGTGCGCGCATGTGGAAGGCAATTAAGCCAAAATAAGACAAAAGGCACAAAACTTCGAAACCACTTTGAAAGCAATAAACTATAGAAATTAGGAGAAATCTGAGTAAAGGCACGATAAGAAATTTTAACTAGGAAATGCATCGTAAACTATATTTTTTGTGGCCTTTACAAGCCGTGCGAAGCTTGGACATTAAAAATGCCAGATGTATGGAAACAGACAAAAAAATAGAAACTTGGCTAGGCACGCACTGACGACGTGATCGGTTTGGGAGGCGTGACATTGAGTGATGCGACAGGATTGGTCGAGAACAACGGGTGACGGATACAATTAGACCAATTATATCTTGTACAGTTGACTTTGGGCGTGTTTTAAATCCACAGAGGCTGAAGTCTGGAGAAGGGATGTGAAGGCGCGAGCGCAGAGCTGGCGAGAGAAAGGAGAGAGTGGATCTCCGAGGTCTCCGGGTGGCGGTCCAGTGGCTCACTCGAGGGTCCTTTACAAGCTGATTGGCAGTGCGCGTATATCTAAGCCAGCAGCCCTAATTTAATAAAAGTTAGAATATTTTTTTGTAAACCTTTCAAGAAAGAAATTGTAATAAAATTACTCAGGGTAGAGAATATAAATTAATAAATTAAAAGCTACAGTGATAAGTGAGGCGGATGCAGTAAATTGGTAATGTACTCTATTCAATTTCGTAATTAATTAATAGACTGCTAAGATCCACAGAGACTCGAGTTAATTGTAAGACTTAAATTGAGAGCCTTAGGTCTCAAAGGCTATTGGTAATGGACGCAGACAGTTCGCTGGAACTTATGAGTCGAGTAATACAGAGAGATAGGAATATGACATGGAACCCAGTAGATTGGGTAATCCTTTTCACAGGGGTGGCCTATATTTTGTACCTATTAATACTACTTTACAGACTAGTGTGGCGTGGATAATAGAGGGAGAAAGTCTGACATAGACCCGCCGATAATCTAGCACACCAGTAGACCACCTGTTCAATTATGTAAAATTATTTATCCTAAGGGAAAGATTGAATTAAATTGAATTAACTATCTGTGAATCTTAGCACAATATTATGTAAATATATGTTTGTTCCTACTGTAAAATTAAGGTGTGTGTGTCTTTTCTCTTCGAGACAGTTTAGCTAGCATTTTGCATTATAACCAACTCAGTATGTCTGACTATCTTAAGATAGAAGTAAGTCTGTATATATTCTTGAATTTTCCTCATTGTGGAAATACTACATATTTAACATAGTAATTACTGTATTGTAACTATTTTGAAAAGAGCAACCGCCGAGTTTCTTACTGGCTCTTCTCGGTTGGAATGGCATTCCGAACCAGTGGTAGATTCATTAATTATTCAAAAGTACTTGTAAAAATTTAAATGAATAACAAATAATTCTATTCTATTCTATTAATGGCTTAAGGTAATTTAGCGCCTTAAACATGAATTAAATGATCAAACAGTTTCTTTCTAATAATCTTTAAGAGACTGATAATAAATCTCATTCTTTTATCCATAAACACTTCTTTTATTAATATAGTCTATAAATTCCCTCATGTTACCTATGTACGATCATGGATTTCATTCCAGAGAGCTAAGCTCAGATAACTATTAGGTGTAGATATACGAATATTTAAGCTTCCGAGATGGGTTCGATTCCCACAGATTACGGAAGTTCAGACTAAAGGTCAATAACTTTATTTCAGGCTGATTACATACTCCGATATTACAAATTAAGTCAGGTCAAATATAGCTATGATGTTTCTACGTTTCTCGACGGGTTCGACTCCCAGACGAGAGAAGTTCTGTGTTGTGAGTAATTAATTATTTCCAACTTAGACAATTACCGTAAGCTACTTTGATTTAGGCAGACAAATCCCTTTCATAGTGAACTAAACAGGTCTAGTTCGAAGAGCTACGTGACTATTTCAGAATCAAAGATTAAGCCTATAGTCTCTGAATTACTGTGCAGTCTATGAAGGCTAGACTCCATCTAGCTCAATACGATGGACCGATTAGGGCATTTAATTAGGTATTAAAAGAAGCCGCAGTTACATCGAGTCTTCGTACACATCCTACGGGTAACGACTCAAAAGCAGGTAGGGGATTTGAACCTTTTTTGTGTCCTATTGTTATGCAGTTGCCAGGCACTAGGGTGACCGTAGGGTATTGTGAAAAGGAGAGACTTTACTGGAGATGGCTAGGGTGACCACGATATTGTGGAATGAGAGACATTAAGGTTGATGTGGGCTTTTAAATATTAACTTGTTGACTTTCATAGTCAAAGATTGATACAATATCAGTACATGGCTACCAGTGTGGCGCACCGGCGGCGATTCTCCTACACCACAATTACACGCCCTCTTAAATACGGACCAGCCCCGATCTGGTTTGGCCAAACCAAATATCAAATATAACAAATGAATATATCAATAAAACCATGGTAATGGGGCGAGCTACGGCTCTCAAAAGAACCCGTCTCTCGAAGACAAGGGCAATACACGCTTCGCAGCGCAAAAGGGTGATTTGGTCCGTGCCCCAATAACAATGTTCAAAGACCCCTGTGCTGGGTGTAGGGTTCCCCAGTGTTCGAGAGAATCGGTCGGATTGCGATGGCCCAAAGAAGGCATTCATACATTCACCAGCTTATCATGCATTCTATACTGATCGTTAGCTTATACCTTTTAACTGAGTCCTTCTGGACTTCCGAGTGTCGAAGTGACGCTATTCCACTGTTCTACTAAGGTAGGTCCATACAATACAAATGGGCCTCGCGTATCCAGATAGAATGGAATGATAGCCTGAATTGTCCACCCGCAAATGTATTGCCCAGGTGAGCGATGCGTCTCCGTTCATTTTGGGAAATCCGCGAAGTTACAGATAACATGCCAACTACCAACGTGTCTCTTATTCCTGAAATATTGTTTTTTATGAACTTTTCTTCAAGTATACTTAATCACAAATCATCAATCTTAGACGATCACAGCCGTACCACCACAGAATTTGGTGCCGTGACCAGGATGCGTGTATCATCCTGTGTCACATCTGTGACCCTGTAAGGTCACAGAATTTGTTGCCGATTGACCAGAGGTCTATGTACGTATTCGAAATAACGGTATGACTAGATCTATAATAGTATAAAAATAGAACACAACGTAGGAATCGTGACTAGGTATATGAGGAGTGTAGTCATTAAAGAAAAAACGGAGTTAAGACACACGCCGTGCATGTTATTATTATGTTATAAAATTATTCCATATATAGGTGGAGCAGAAATAGCACTGTGCATGTTATTATTATGTTGTACATTTATTCCGTGTATAGAGGGAGCAGAAATAAGCAGTATGTCTTATAAATGTGCAATTTACAGGTTTCTAAGGAGGAGATTGCAGTATCGGAGATATTACTTTTGCTTATTTCTTAGATTTATTTCTCTGCCCTTGTTTTATTCCCTAGAATTTATTTTGAACCCAGAGACTTCACATAAAACAAGACACATCCCGAGCGTTTCCAAACATCTGGTATCGGAATTGTTCTATTATCTAAAAGGTTTTGTCCAAGTTTCGTGAAAGCGGCACGGTAATAAACAGCTTATTTTAGCACTTGGCGAAGTTAGGCGGTAAAGTAAAAGGGGTTTAAGACGAAATAAAAATATGTCGACAGGTAGAAGGGGACGTAAGGCGAAGCAGGTAGCGATAGACAGTACAGAAAGGGATAGTGAGCAAACGGTAACCGTAGGTAGCTCGACTCTAGAGTTGATTTTGGAGAAAATCAGCGAGTTCGAAGGAAAGTTACAACAAATTAGTTCGAAAGTGAATCCGGTACCAAACGAAAACGTGAGTGTTACGTCACACGCATCGGTTGGGTTGACGAGTAGTGAGGGTGATCGAGATGTTAGACAGGGGTCTAGTCATGAGTCTGCGAGTCACAGCATAGCGTCTTCTGAAACTCGAAACCTATATGTGGTACAGCCGTCGGTTAGCAAACCGAATTTCGATGGAAAACCATTCACGAACCCTATTTCATTTTTAAAACGGTTGAAGAAGTATATTAGGGCGGTAAATGGATTTGATCGCGAGATCGACATAGCGCTGGGGTGCATTACAGGTCACGCGCGACAGGTTATGGAATTATATTCAAAAGATTGGACTACTTTCGCTGATTTTGAAGTTGATTTTAGACGCACGTATTGGACCGAACAGATCCAGGAGTCTGTGAGGTATCGATTGATTAATGCCGTATATACGAGTAGCTCAGGAATGACGATGTCTGAACATTTTGCCGAGCAGGTTGAGTCGATGCAATCGTTAACTATTGCGTTTAGCGAACGTGATTTAGTAAACGCTATTATGCGGCACTATGCTATAGATATACAACGGTTATGGTTTACTAGGACCGAGGAAGTTAGCATTATGAGTGGGGCAAAGTTTCTAAGAAGTATAGAGCAAAATATTGTTGAGAAGCCTAGAGGAATTGCGAGAGAGGTAGCAGGTAGTAGTTTTAGAGGAAGAAGGTATAACGGGCCACCGCTGGCGCGTCCCACTGTTGCTACTATGAATGCTAGGAAGTGGAGTACTAGAGACTCGAACAGAGGTCGGGGTTATCGACGGGGTCGATCAGGCTATAGGGAAAATTCTAACAGGCCAGCCTTGCCTGAAACCGGGCGAACCAGACAAGCTATCACTTTTGTGAAAGAGGGCGAAAGCCTTACTTCATCGGAAAATGCGGGGGAGGGAACGTCAAAAAACTAGGTTCCCCTACACAAGCGAGGTCGGGTAAATTAAATTTGTGTAAATCAGGGAATATAGAGATCTCGGAGAGCGAACGGGCAGGTGTAGCTTATAATATTTTAACTAGGAGCGGATGGAAACCAGGACAGAGTTTAGGAGTCGGTGGAAAGGGTCTGAAGCGAGCACTAAAAGGCGGCGTAAATGACGTCAATTACAGTTGTCAGTCGGAAATTAGAGGTATAGGAATCCTATTGGAAAACCAGTTTAGCAACGTAATAGAGTGTAGCGAACGGGGCGTTACGTGCGAGTATTGTGTTAAACGAGGAGTGAGTTCAAATACGATGTTCCACGAACTCGATGAATCGATTGACGAAGAGGTTGGTTATTCTTTACCTAAGTTACCTGAAGTATGCGTGTCATTGTACGGGAGAAGCATGAATGTACTTATCGATACGGGAAGTCAAATTAGCGGAATGACTAGAGAATTGTACGACTCTATTCTCAGTGAAAGCGGGTCTCTACCTGAGATCGCTATTCCGGCAATTCGGATACAGGGAGCATTTGGATCGCGAAGCGAGAGCGCGAATCGATTGGTGTTAATAGAGTTCCAATTAGGTAGCACATTAGTTGAAACACCTGTGTTAGTCATGCGACGCCTACCTAGATCGTTAATATTAGGGTATGATTGGTTGGAAAGGGTGAAAGGAGTAGTGAACTGCGGTAGTGAGCGAACGTTGACGATTGAGCACTTGGGAGTTAAATCTTGCGTTAAGCTAAACTCCGATTGTAAGGTCGAAAGGTTAGGGGGAGAGGCGAATGCAATCACGATTAATTCTATATTGAGTCATAATCCTAGATCGTTGGGACATTGCTTATCGATTGAAGAATCGGGCGGTAAACTCAACAGGGAATACCATCTGGACGAGTCAGGTATAAGCACAGAACAAAGGGAGATGTTATTGCCTATACTAGACAAGCATTGTAAGGTATTTACGGACAAGTTAGGGTTGGCTAGCAGGTACGAGCACGTTATCGAGTTAACCGATGAAATCCCTTTTGTGAAGCACAGCTATCCGGTACCTTTAGCGTATAGGGAACAGGTTAAGGAGGAATTAGAGAAGTTGGAGAGATTAGGCGTAATCAGACAGGAGGCGACACCGTACTGTAGTCCTCTCACATTCACAAAAAAACGAGATGGGTCAATAAGACTCTTATTAGATGCACGCGAGCTTAATAAGAAAATGATAGGTGATGCGGGATCACCTCCACTCACATCTGAGATTTTACAATCCTTTCATGGAGTGAATTATATCAGTTTGATTGATTTGAATAATGCATATTTTCAAATACCTCTACACCGGGATTCTAGGAAGTATACAGGTTTCTCTTTTATGGGGAGAACTTATACCTATTGTGTCTTGCCTCAAGGATTAAAGACATCTGTGGCAGGGTTTTCTAGAACAATGGATTCTATATTAAAGGAAGTACGCGAGTTTTGCGTGAATTATTTAGATGACATTGTCATATTTACTGCAGGGGATATAAAGTTACATTTAGAGCACTTAGATCGAGTACTAGATAAGTTAGAGAATGCAGGACTGACCGGCAGGCTAGAGAAGTGTCGATTCTTATGTGTAGAGGTGAAGTTACTAGGTCACATAGTGAATACTAGCGGATTGCGTATGGATCCTGAGCGAGTAGAAGCCATACAGGAGTTCCCCATACCTCGAACAATAAAACAATTACGAGGATTTTTAGGATTAATAAACTATTTCAGGAGGTTTATCGCGAAGTATAGTGAGGAGGTTAGGCCACTCTGCGATTTATTGAAACAAAATACTAAATGGCGTTGGACACAGGTAGCAAACGATTGTTTCGAAAGGGTCAAGAAACTATTCTTAGACACAGTGCTTCTTGTACACCCTAATCCGAAGGAAACCTATTACCTGCAAACCGATAGCAGTAATTTGGGGGTTTCCGGGTATGTTTATCAGTTAGACGATGTAGGTGAAGAACGAATAATAGGATTTTGTAGTAAGGCTTTAACGGAAACGGAAAGGAAATGGACAGTCACAGAACAGGAACTGTGGGCAATTATCTTTAGTCTATCAAAGTTTGAAACGTACTTAAGAGGAGCACGTTTAGTGATTAGGACTGATCACAAGAGCTTGATATTCCTACAAACGTGTAAGTTATTAAGCGCACGGATGATACGATGGGTACATTACATAGGACGGTTCGATTATACAGTTGAGCATGTGAAAGGTAACCTAAACACGGTAGCGGATGTATTATCCCGCCATATAAAGGGGACAACGGACGTGTTAACTAATAAGGTTACGGGACCAGAAATGTATCTATTTAAAACGTCGTTAGGACGAGTAGTACAGGCGAAATGGAAGGAAATAGGTAGTTATCAAGAGCGTGACAAGGTCGTCAACGAAATAATTAGGCGTATGGAAGTAACGGGCACGTCTGAATCGAGATATTATACGCTTAAGGAGGGTGTTCTTTATAGGACCGATGGAAAGACGAATACTTTACGGCTATACATTCCCGAGGACATACAAAGAGACTTGATTGTTAGTATACATGAAGAGATAGGTCATTTCGGACGATATAAGGTTTATGCTTTGATGAAGCACCGTTATTATTTTTCAAATATGTCTCGTATAATAGGTCGAATTGTGAGAGCTTGTGAGATATGTCAGAGGTCAAAACACGCGTTAGAAACACATACGGGGCCGATTAAGACTGTGGTAGTGAAGGAAATAGGAGAACGGGTCTTTTGTGACATTTATGGCCCTTTGCCAGCGGGTCGGTTCGGATACAAGTACATATTCGTAATGCAGGACGCGTATAGCAAATTAATCAGGCTATACCCACTACGTGCGGCAAGTGGAAAGGCTACGTTAACATGTGTAAGGAAGTTCCATAATCAAATCAAGATTAGGACATTATGTTCGGATCGAGGCGCGAATTTCACTTCGAGAGTTTTCGAGGCAGGCGTTCGTCAGTTAGGTATCGAACTAACGCACACATCTGTCAGAAATCCGCGGCCGAACTCTACAGAGAGAGTTAACAAAGAGTTAGGGAGGCTGTTTAGGACATATTGTGAGAAGGCTCATCAATCTTGGGTAGATGCATTACCTAGTATAGAGGATTGTTACAATCAAGTGGTACACACTACGACAGGCTATACACCAAATGAGGTAGTGTGGGGAAAACGGACTTTATTATCAACTGACTTTGACAGAGGCATGGTGAAGGAAAACGAACTACAGCGGGAAATGCTAGAACAAATTAGGCAGCAGGTGCGACGGAACATAGTTAAAGCGGCGGAAAGTAGAGAGTCTTACTATAATAAAACGCATAAGCTAGTGCATTTCGAAATAGGAGACTTAGTAAAACTTAAGGTCTTTGCGAAGTCGGATGCCGACAAAAAGTTGACAAAGAAATTCATGCGGCTATATGAAGGGCCCTACATAATAGGAGCAGTCCCATATAATAACGTATACACCTTGATCGACGCTCGTACTAATAAGACAAAAGGAAATTATAACGCTATTCACCTATTCCGTTACTATAAGAACGTGTAAACATTAGGGTTCTATTAGGAACTTAGTGAGTGATTACAGAGGAGAAATAGATTTCCAAACGACTAGTCCAAAATGCTGAGGCATTAGGGAAGACTAGGTGTATTAAAAATCTATTTGGGGGAGTGTGAGGTGGTCCGCCCATACCTACAACGTATATTTTTTTCTTTCTTCGCCGAATAGACTCATAAATAAATTTTTCGAACATAACAACACCTTAACATTAAAAGCGACTCGTAAAATAAACATTTAGACCTATAAATTTAACAATTTAGACAAGTTAAATTGTGTGCGCGCATGTGGAAGGCAATTAAGCCAAAATAAGACAAAAGGCACAAAACTTCGAAACCACTTTGAAAGCAATAAACTATAGAAATTAGGAGAAATCTGAGTAAAGGCACGATAAGAAATTTTAACTAGGAAATGCATCGTAAACTATATTTTTTGTGGCCTTTACAAGCCGTGCGAAGCTTGGACATTAAAAATGCCAGATGTATGGAAACAGACAAAAAAATAGAAACTTGGCTAGGCACGCACTGACGACGTGATCGGTTTGGGAGGCGTGACATTGAGTGATGCGACAGGATTGGTCGAGAACAACGGGTGACGGATACAATTAGACCAATTATATCTTGTACAGTTGACTTTGGGCGTGTTTTAAATCCACAGAGGCTGAAGTCTGGAGAAGGGATGTGAAGGCGCGAGCGCAGAGCTGGCGAGAGAAAGGAGAGAGTGGATCTCCGAGGTCTCCGGGTGGCGGTCCAGTGGCTCACTCGAGGGTCCTTTACAAGCTGATTGGCAGTGCGCGTATATCTAAGCCAGCAGCCCTAATTTAATAAAAGTTAGAATATTTTTTTGTAAACCTTTCAAGAAAGAAATTGTAATAAAATTACTCAGGGTAGAGAATATAAATTAATAAATTAAAAGCTACAGTGATAAGTGAGGCGGATGCAGTAAATTGGTAATGTACTCTATTCAATTTCGTAATTAATTAATAGACTGCTAAGATCCACAGAGACTCGAGTTAATTGTAAGACTTAAATTGAGAGCCTTAGGTCTCAAAGGCTATTGGTAATGGACGCAGACAGTTCGCTGGAACTTATGAGTCGAGTAATACAGAGAGATAGGAATATGACATGGAACCCAGTAGATTGGGTAATCCTTTTCACAGGGGTGGCCTATATTTTGTACCTATTAATACTACTTTACAGACTAGTGTGGCGTGGATAATAGAGGGAGAAAGTCTGACATAAACCCGCCGATAATCTAGCACACCAGTAGACCACCTGTTCAATTATGTAAAATTATTTATCCTAAGGGAAAGATTGAATTAAATTGAATTAACTATCTGTGAATCTTAGCACAATATTATGTAAATATATGTTTGTTCCTACTGTAAAATTAAGGTGTGTGTGTCTTTTCTCTTCGAGACAGTTTAGCTAGCATTTTGCATTATAACCAACTCAGTATGTCTGACTATCTTAAGATAGAAGTAAGTCTGTATATATTCTTGAATTTTCCTCATTGTGGAAATACTACATATTTAACATAGTAATTACTGTATTGTAACTATTTTGAAAAGAGCAACCGCCGAGTTTCTTACTGGCTCTTCTCGGTTGGAATGGCATTCCGAACCAGTGGTAGATTCATTAATTATTCAAAAGTACTTGTAAAAATTTAAATGAATAACAAATAATTCTATTCTATTCTATTAATGGCTTAAGGTAATTTAGCGCCTTAAACATGAATTAAATGATCAAACAGTTTCTTTCTAATAATCTTTAAGAGACTGATAATAAATCTCATTCTTTTATCCATAAACACTTCTTTTATTAATATAGTCTATAAATTCCCTCATGTTACCTATGTACGATCATGGATTTCATTCCAGAGAGCTAAGCTCAGATAACTATTAGGTGTAGATATACGAATATTTAAGCTTCCGAGATGGGTTCGATTCCCACAGATTACGGAAGTTCAGACTAAAGGTCAATAACTTTATTTCAGGCTGATTACATACTCCGATATTACAAATTAAGTCAGGTCAAATATAGCTATGATGTTTCTACGTTTCTCGACGGGTTCGACTCCCAGACGAGAGAAGTTCTGTGTTGTGAGTAATTAATTATTTCCAACTTAGACAATTACCGTAAGCTACTTTGATTTAGGCAGACAAATCCCTTTCATAGTGAACTAAACAGGTCTAGTTCGAAGAGCTACGTGACTATTTCAGAATCAAAGATTAAGCCTATAGTCTCTGAATTACTGTGCAGTCTATGAAGGCTAGACTCCATCTAGCTCAATACGATGGACCGATTAGGGCATTTAATTAGGTATTAAAAGAAGCCGCAGTTACATCGAGTCTTCGTACACATCCTACGGGTAACGACTCAAAAGCAGGTAGGGGATTTGAACCTTTTTTGTGTCCTATTGTTATGCAGTTGCCAGGCACTAGGGTGACCGTAGGGTATTGTGAAAAGGAGAGACTTTACTGGAGATGGCTAGGGTGACCACGATATTGTGGAATGAGAGACATTAAGGTTGATGTGGGCTTTTAAATATTAACTTGTTGACTTTCATAGTCAAAGATTGATACAATATCAGTACATGGCTACCAGTGTGGCGCACCGGCGGCGATTCTCCTACACCACAATTACACGCCCTCTTAAATACGGACCAGCCCCGATCTGGTTTGGCCAAACCAAATATCAAATATAACAAATGAATATATCAATAAAACCATGGTAATGGGGCGAGCTACGGCTCTCAAAAGAACCCGTCTCTCGAAGACAAGGGCAATACACGCTTCGCAGCGCAAAAGGGTGATCTGGTCCGTGCCCCAATAACAATGTTCAAAGACCCCTGTGCTGGGTGTAGGGTTCCCCAGTGTTCGAGAGAATCGGTCGGATTGCGATGGCCCAAAGAAGGCATTCATACATTCACCAGCTTATCATGCATTCTATACTGATCGTTAGCTTATACCTTTTAACTGAGTCCTTCTGGACTTCCGAGTGTCGAAGTGACGCTATTCCACTGTTCTACTAAGGTAGGTCCATACAATACAAATGGGCCTCGCGTATCCAGATAGAATGGAATGATAGCCTGAATTGTCCACCCGCAAATGTATTGCCCAGGTGAGCGATGCGTCTCCGTTCATTTTGGGAAATCCGCGAAGTTACAGATAACATGCCAACTACCAACGTGTCTCTTATTCCTGAAATATTGTTTTTTATGAACTTTTCTTCAAGTATACTTAATCACAAATCATCAATCTTAGACGATCACAGCCGTACCACCACAAAGCGATAGAGAGGCACGATTGGCCCAAGCGTTGGCTTGTGGCTAGAGAGCGCCCGCCGCCGCCCGCCAGTCATCGTTAATGTTTCTTTATGACGTTATCACGTAAAACTATCGTCCGTAAACTGACTTTACAGACAACCAATTTTTTTTAGGATTCGATCATCTTGTATACTACACTCTAAGTCTATGACTACACTCGAGACAATTTGATTGGCGATGTGTCATATTATAGTGACGATGCTAACAAACCTGATGGTATGATACTTGTCCCATGGGAGCAAGGAAGGTTGCTTGTGTGGGATTCCACGTGTGTGGATAAACTGGCAACGTTTTACTTGCAGGAGACCTTCGCGGCTGCTATTTCGGCAGAAAGGGTCAAGCGAAAACATAGAGAACAGTTGGGGTCATGGGGTGAGAATGCTACATCCTGTTTTAAGAAACTGTCCACCACGGACAATTCGGACTGCCTTGACCAATATAATACTTGGCCATACAACAGGTTACCGCAGCCAGCGATTTGTTCCCTCGTTCGAGCAGTGGTTTGGATGGTATTTTAAAGAACACATTTTAGTACCTTAATTTTGGAACAAAGTTCCTCTTAGGAAGGTTTGGCGGACTAGACAAATAAATGTGTAATAATTTTAAGTCACGACCCATGTTGCTAGGCGTAAGAATTATTCGTCAAGGCCCTTGTTGCATTCGTTTATTATACACATTCTATCAATGCTTTGATGGCGCAGCGTTAAAAAGAAGGAGTGAAACTATCGTTCGGGGATTGCAATCCTGACTTCAGATCACGTCTTTGTTTTTTTTTTAATTTTTGGAACGAAGTTTTGTAGAAGAGTAATTCCGAACAAAATATTTGCGGCAAAATTTACTAACACCATCTATTGTGGGCAGCGTGAACTTGCTTGAACTTGCTTTAATGTCTGGTTTTTATGAGACGGTTCTAACATGTGGCGAGAGATGGCGTTGATGTTGAACTTCGATCCAACCGAATGGTCCACGTCACTAACGCATTTTTTGTTTTCTAGTTGAATGAATAACATGTAAGTAAATTTAAAAACTTGCTATCAACGAGTTATTTATTTTAAAAAGGAATAACAATGTTATTAGTTTATTATTTGTTCTGATGCAAAGGAAGACGAGGACGACGAGAAAGACTGCAGGTCTGCAAAGTTTGCACATCTTATTGCGCTCCGCTGGAGTTGTATAGGAGTTGTTGCTAACATGTTAAATTTGTTAATCTTTTACAGTCCAAAGTAATATTGTTAAGCGAATTTAAAAAGGGGTTTCATTTCGTTTTAATTTATTTTATAATCTACTACAAGAATTAGCGTGGCTTAGGTTTCAATATGTTTCTTTATACAAACTTCAAGCCTTTTTGCCCTCTCATGGTTACAATTAAAAATACTCAAAGTTACTTAAGGAATATTTTCCTTCAGAATTTGAATCATTGCTTTAGGGGTTTTAAGTTGTCAGTCATTCAGTCAGAAATAAATATTCACTCTGTATGTTCTCAATTATGTTCATGCAAAAAATCACGCCGATCCTTAGCTCGCTTATTGCATGTTGAAGGAATACCCAAAAACCACACACTTGCATTTATTTTGTTAGTAGGGCACCAGAGACAGAGACAGGACATCAGGAATTAAAAGTTGTTCGTTTTTGTACGAATGCTAGGTTTGTGTTACAAATCACGGGTAAATATTTCTACTATTGTATGTTTTATAAATACCTTATACTAACTACAAAGCAGTTCTTACAAAATCTACTATTTTACAATTTGTTTGATCTATCATTCATTTGTTCTTTGATAGTGAACAAAATCGTAGAAAACAAATGCCTTTACCTTCGGTAAAATATTAACGCAAGAAAAGCAAAAGGTGCTTATTATGTAGCGAGTAGGGAACACAAAGTGGTTGTGTTGATGGATTTTATGCAATTTTCAGTATCTATCACATCCAGCGCGCTCGAACCCGTAGGGATTAAGTTCGATCTTTTCGCAATACTTGCAGGGTAAACAGCTTGGGCCTTCAGCGCCTCCGCTCGCCCCACCCGAACTCCGAATAGCGATTAAACCCCAATGGATACGATCGGAAGGTAAGTCCATCCAAATAGTACAAGGTACAATGTGTAACCTCAATAGCTGTTAAAAATGCGGGAAATAAAAGGTCGACGACAGGAATCGTCGCACTATCATCATTACCACTCCCAACACAAGTTTATCGTTTATTTGGAGGGGATTTTTTGAATATCTTTAGATACTTATTCCTAACGTTATACGCACAGAGGACAAAGTATGTGTAAGTAATAAAAATCTTAGAAATCTCAGGCGAAACAAGATCATCTACGTGTTGTGACGATATTTCGAGAACGTGGGCGGAATAAATTTTTGGTCATAGAAACCATTTTCAATTTCACGGCTCAATCTTTGTGTGCCGCAGTGAATATATAAAAGGGCGTTCGTCGATGTCGAGTGACTATAACGGTTTCATGCTGAAGCAAGTTTGGTTCATGATTCCAAATCAACATTAATTCATAAAAACGTAGAGTGAACGTAGCCCATGCTTAATTTAGATATAGCACCTGTATACATGGTTACTGGTAAAATGTTTTTATGCGATGACTAGCGCTTGATTGCGACCTCACCTGATGGTAAGTGATGATATCTAAGATGGTAACGGGCTAACTTGGAAGGAGTATGGCAGTTTAAATTAAACCTATATCTCTAAATAATTTTTACAAATCATCGTACTTAACAGAATGTCACAAAAAATAGCACTTAGAATAGCAGTTAGGATAATAAGAAATAATTAAATTAGCAGAGTTTCGGAGTTCTACTTAGGACATCTTTACAAAATATTTTTGTTTCGATGCTGTTAATGACTGATTAAAATGTCTGCAACAAACAATTACAAGATACTAGATCATTTGATAACCTTTGATCTCCCTTTGTGATGTTTTACCAGAATATCAATATAGATAATTTCAGAGAGATATCAGGAAATTTTAATATCATGCGAGTATTAAAATTAACATACTCTAGTGTAGTGATTGACCCTATATCACTGTACTGCAATTTTCGGTCAACATTTTGCAGAACTATTAGTCCAGAATGTTTTCATTAATAAAACTAAACATCGATCACTGTCACCAACGGAATCTATTACCATTCATGACTTCCTAAGCCGTTATGCAGTTAGTTGTATAAAGGCGTTCATTAATAAAAATACGGCACAAGTGTCATGAAAAATGGTAAGTAGTTTGGAACGTTCGCAGTTCGAGCGAGGCGAGGGCAAGTTTTGACAAATTATTTAAGAACGTGTGTTAGGCGAGACGGCGTGCCTATTATACGCATGATTGATCGCCTTGATAGCGACGACAAACGTTTCCTGTTAATCTTTTTGCATATCCGAGTACGTATTCGGTGTTTCTCTCGTGATGGATCTTTACACCAACAATGTTATTTATCGCTCACCTATAATAAATTCTAAATCGATAAAATCTTATCCTTTCTAAGATTAGTTTTACTAATAATTAAATAAATGCGAAGGTGTGTTTCATATTTGGTTTGTTTGTTGGTTTTCCCACACATTTTGATTGAATAAGGCAACAACGGAGCAACTGGCGCGATTTTTTCCATGGGTATAGCTATTATATACACTACATATACTAATTATTACCCTAGAAAAAAACAAAGGGTTGCCATGCAAACTAACTCCACCCGGACGAAGTTGCTGGCAAAAGCATGTAAATATATCTAATTATCTAATAAATTAATTATTTTCACAAATCTCCATCATATTATAGTACAAAACATTTTTCACCTGAGCTATGTTTGATAGTGTATGTAAGTATAACGATTTACCCTTTTAACTACGGTCCTTTTAACTTGGCACTTGGCAGCGGCCAGATAAGCCACCTACCTACTGCTTTACACTGGGCAACCTTTATCCTTAGTGGCAATATTAATCAGGATACTGTCTTGACGTCGAAGTAGATTCAAATCATGCTTTTCCACCATCAACCATCAATGTAATATTTCCTATTACATAGATGCCATTAAGTGTCACTTTGGTATCTACCTAAGTACCTAGTCCAGTAAACTAACAAAATGATTGTTTATTTTGACGAAATTGATTTACTTATGTATCTATATCTTAAGCCTATTTACTAGAGGATAGGTAGTAAGAAGTTTGAACTTTATATATTTATAAAGTTCGCTATAAAAATTTATAAAGTTTTTATAGCGAATAGGACAATAATACGAGTATGATGACAGGTGCCCAACGGCCCATAGTAGGTGAATGCTTATTCTGTTTTATATGGAGGGATATCCATCATCCTTATATCGGACCCAGTTACGACAGGCTCATAAAATTTGTATGGGTAGTAGGTGAAATTAACAGCAGTTAATACTTTTGACGTGAAAAATGTGTTTATCGTTTAACATTACCGATTTATGATATTACTTATCAAGGGTGATAAATTGTATTGAATTGTATGCCTTTTGCTAATAATTATTATATCGTTTAGAAAATATAATATATATAGAAGTAAAATCTTTTAATAATTATTATGTATTTATACCTACATACCTACTACCAGTACTCGGTCAGTGTTTAGAAAATTCGCTAGTCTTAAATATCTATCTATAATATAATAAAACTGTAACAGGTCCAATTCTGTACATTGAAGATATTTTGAAAATTTTTGTTTGAGGGCACTCTATAATCGATACTGAAGCCAAAACAATTTTTTTTTAATTTTTTGTCTGTCTGTCTGTCTGTCTGTCTGTCTGTCTGTCTGTCTGTATCTTGGCCGCGCATCACGCCGAAACTACTGGACGGATTTAAATGAAACTTGGTACGATTTAAGTTAATACTACGAGGTATAATATAGGATACTTTTTATCCCGAAATTCAGCACGGTTCCCTTGGGAGAGGGGATGAAAGTCAAAATGTGTATTTCGCTGTAATTCATTAAGGCGTATTCCGATTTAATCCATTCTTTTTTTGTTAGAAAGCAGGTTTTTTAGAGATTATCCTGTAATTATTTCAAGGTCGTCAATTTCGTAGTTCAGAAATTATAGACATCACAATCTTCAGTATAGGTCCAAATAACTTGAACCCCGGAATCTACAGGATACTTTGAATGAACGGCTCATCTTAAGCTGGCAAGCGTAATTTATCGTATATAGCCATCGTGTATACTATTTTGTCAAAATCAAACTACTCCAAAGGCGTCAGATTTAGCCAAACGATCATTATACCTACATACTACATAGTTGGTATGGATGTAATACATCGTATGGACGTAATATTACAGTGTTTTCCTATGTAATTTAATATTCTAATCATACTTACTAATATTATAAATGCGAAAGTGTGTTTGTTTGTTGGTTTGTCCTTCAATCACGCCGCAACAGAGCCACGGATCTACGTGATTTTTTGCATGGGTATAATTGAGGACCTGGAGAGTGACATAGGCTACTTTTATCCCGGAAAATCAAAGTGTTCCCGAGGGATTTTAAAAACTAAATCCACGCGGACGAAGTCGCGGGCATCAGCTAGTAAGAAATAAAAATGAATTTATACTTCTAAAAGCTAAATATATAAAGCTAAACACAGTATGGTAACTTTTGAATTTTGACTACTTTACAAGTAAGTAAATACTACAATCAAGTGAGGTTATGGTAATATTTAGTTCCAAACGCGCCCTGGTCTGAGAAGAGCTCACAAAGAATGTTTTTGAAGTATATAAAGTAAGTTTGCACTAAAAGATTGTAAAAAAGAAAAGATTGGAACTATTATTTTCTCTGATAAATTGGATTGAACGATTGTTTACCATAGGGCAGCAATACAGGTTAGTTCGGCCGCCGTCTCGGGGAAACGTTTTCCTGGGGGAAATTAACACAACAATTACATCTCAAACACGATATCCCATAATAACGGCAGAATCTTTAAAGGGCCTTTCAATTACTTTAACACAGTTTTAATCAGAAACTAAACTAACAGCAGTTTATCTATACATCTACCTATACAAATAAATAAAATTGAAGTGTCTGTTTGTAATGACAAAAAACAGGTTTTTACTAAATTCAATATGAAAGTAATACCTACTTTCATTCATTCGGTATTTTTTTCAAATTCTGTCTGTCTGTCTGCCTGTCCGTCCGTCTGCTTAGCCTAATCTCGGGAACGGCTTGACCGATTTTGACGCAACTTTCGCTGACAGACCTAAACCGATGAACTATTGTGAGATGGTCCCATATAAACTTCGGGTTCTAACTCCTCAATCCCGATGCTGCAGGGCTACTGCCCACCTAAACTGTGATGATTTATTAACTGTTGATTATGAATAGTTAGACTACATAGTTAAATTCCAGAACCCAACTCCTTAATCCTGATGCTGGAGAAGGTCTGCCCACGGCCCCACGCGGACGAAGTCGCGGTCATCAGCTAGTTTTAATTAAATTGTAATAAATATATTATTGTCAGAGTTGGATTTACAGTTATTTATGTAGGTACTATTGATCTGTGCTCTTCTAATAACTTATTATTTAGTTTATAATTTTTGTACAGAGCTTTTTGTAATAATAATATTCATTGGTTCTCTACTCCTACATATTGTACCTATATTATGTAAGTATATCAAAATATAAGACGATACTACCTACTGCGATCTATTTCCTACTGAGGAACTACTTACATAAATACCCGATTTGGCGTATAAGTGGTTTTAAAAGTATTTTTTAGAAAAATGCATATAAATCTCTAGATTTTTGCATCTTTTGAGTTATTTTAGGGAACATAAGATTTCCACCAGAGGGATTTTTGTTGGTTTCCTAAGAAAGAGGAACCAACTGTAATGTAACACGGAACGTGCGTTGACAGATTTATTAGACCCGCGTCACATCAGCGAGTCAGCTTCAACACGCCTAGCATGCACGCGCGAGAAAATTTTGTCGACGCCTTTTCTCGTATTATCTCTATATCTCTATCGACACTAATATGGTTGCACACATGGATTCCTCGAACAAGATATTAGTCTACATCGACAATAACTCTCTCTCTCTTCGGGCGAGATATCACTTCGACGTGCATGTTAGGTGGGCAGGACTCCAATAGAAGTGGTTACATCCGATAAGCGGCACAGAATTCCTCTCTCATGAAGAGTTACACATTTGATATTGAGAAGTTGTCTGCGGCCCAGGTGCGAGCGGGTGCGGGCAGCGGAGCGGTCTACGTGTCTACACAAACGCTTAAGAGTACTCTCATACACCCACACACACCCACACAAACTTTTTGATTATTTAAATTTTATTTCTATGTAAAGTTATGTTATGTTTTCTGCGGAAGAGCGGGACATCCTGGCACAGGAATACTTACCTAAAAGGATGACCCAACGACGGATTAATATTGTTATGTAACTTTTCTTGAATAAATCATTTTCATTTTCAAGATTTATAAGAAACTAATTGATGCCTGCGACTTCGGCTGCGTGGATTTAGTCTTTAAAAGCCCTCGGGAGCTCTGATTTTCCGGGATAAAAAGTAGCCTATGTCACTCTCTAGATCCTCAGCTATATCCATGCAAAAAATCATCCATCGCGGACGTGTCCTAATCGAAGGCAGGTGCATGCCGAGTGGCATGAACGCTAGGAGGACGCGCCCGCTATCCGCTCCGCTGCCCGCACCCGCTCGCATCTGGGTTGAGTGCGTGTTAAAAATTCCTGACATTTCTTTCAATTAAGCCTAGAATGCCTTTTGAGGCATTCTAGGCTTCTGATTTCTGAAAAGCCAAGAAGACCAAAGTCTTCTTGGCTCTTCAGAAAGCAAATTCAGTCAGTATTCTTAGCACCTTAAGCAAGCGGATGATTAAGTTTTATGCGAAATTATGCTTGTTTTTTAGCTTCTTGGTTTGTTCTTCAATCACGCAGCAACAGAGTAACGTTGCTTTTTGCATAGGTACAGTTCAGGACCTTGATTGAGGCTCCTTTTATAACCCGGAAAAACAAAAAAAGCCTTTTTTAAAACTCCACGCAGACCAAGTTGCGGGCAAAAGCTAGTATAGACATCAGAATTACATAATTCAACCTCTTAAAAAACATTTTATGTCGCTGTAATTTTGTATTAGGTAGGTAGGTACTTACCTACTTAATTTCTTATTTATTTAATCTTTATGTTCGTTTATTTGGTGTTGATTGGTGTACAATAAAGTTTATTTTCATTCATTTCATTTCATTTCATTCATAATTATCCTTCAAGCATTCCTAATTCTCAAGTTACCTGGTAGAGGATCCGCCAGTAAGTGATAAGGCCGTCTTTATGTATACCTATGCCACTTCTACTGTGCGTAGGTAATCTCCTCTTCTACAGTGTTCTTCTATGGTGTACAATTTGTACACCATAACAGAATTATATATACAATTTGTACAGTACAAATAAACAGTTATCTATCTATCTATAATATTTAAATACATAATAGAGCTTAATTCCATAAGTCGGACTTTAATCTTTTATGAATATTCAGACCAGTCATCCCCAAGGATGGAATCCTCTCAAGCGTGTGAGACGCAACGCGGATGGTGGGTTTCAAAACAATGCGATATTATCGCGGCATTTACGCAGTCCTAATAAGATTTACCTCAATATTGATGCGCATCGTAGCATCCATTATTTAGAGGTATTATCTTAAAACAGACAGTAGCGCTGTATTTTGAGAAACTTACCTAAAGCGGCGGTAAACTTATACTAATCTGTGATATATAAATTAATCGTTTGATTTAGTAAAGGTAGGTATAATATTATGAGGTATTTTTAATTCAAGTCAATTATAATTTAGGCAAATGCACATCAACCTTCAGGCAGTTATACTTAAGCTTGCCAACAAATTGACAAACAAAGTAAAGTATAAGTCACTATTCGTACTATCACTATCGTTAAATTTTAGTCTTTGTTAAAATTAACACACTCTGAATGTGGTTAAGTAAGTAAAGTAAGTTAGTTTTTATTGGTAGTCAAAAACTTTAACGGTAATAGTACGTTTCGCTCTGTTAACGGAGCATCATGAAAAGATTAACCTGTTTGGCTGATTATAGCAAAGGAATATTATTATTTCTTTAAATATCATGTAATTCCGCAAAGTAATGCATGAATTTAATCAATATTCGAGAAATTAGCTCAGCTTTTCTTAATAATTTTTACTTTATCTTGACCTCCAACTTAGCTATTTTCTAAGAGTTGGTGCATCAATATTTGTTGCACTATTTCGGATATAAGCGGATGGAGTTTTTGGAGTTTCAAACTTACTTGGATTCGAGTTTGCTCTCTGACTCTTGAGCTATAAACACTGAGGATTGAAAAATAAGCGCTTCGATAAGATACCACATAATATAATGTTAAAAAGTCGTGTGGTGTCGTGGGACACCAGATAGGAACGAAGTTCCTTATTATAAAAATATTAATTTCAAGTTCTATTCGAGGTATAAAGAAAATAATTATTTGGGTATACATTTTTTATCATGATTTTTTTATCGATAAAAATCAAAATGACCCCAGGGAAGCCTAAATATCGATTTTATAAAATATTAAAATTAAAATAATTTTATAAAATAAAAAATGAAAATAAAATTTCGCGCCCCCGGGTGGGCTCGAACCACCAACCTTTCGGTTAACAGCCGCACGCGAGCCGGTTAGGCCACGGAGGCAATGCACAACTCATTGAAATTATTATACATATAAGATTTATAGGCCATAAAGTGTCGTTACAACTCTTGGTCTTGTTTTTTGTGTTCTTTTCCGTCTAGCCCCCTTTCGCAACGCGCGATAAGGAACTTCGTTCCATCACTGCAATCAGGTTATTTTTTTTTATTTCAATAACTTCTGTACAACCAGCATGCAAAATACAGTTTGTCCGAGGCTATGTTTTACCGGTGACGTATCGCCAGAGAGTCGCCGCGTCCCTTCCTAACAAGTCGTGCCCGGGGCAGGGGCCCGTCGCAATGCTAAATACTTCCTAAGCAAAGTTACGAACATCCGCTTTTTGCTACCTTTTATGCATTCTTGACCTATATGTTAAATAAAGATTAAAAAAACAACTACAGTCATGGGGACTGCAGACAGAAGTGAAAACATGTCATAGGGACTCATAGCTACAGATATACTGTTAACATTAGCATGTCGGTGAAGCTTTTCAATTTTACCCCACCAAAAATCGCCTAAAGAAGATGTTCACTTCATAATCTTCTAAAGGATTTTTTTGCAATTGTTGACTTTTGGTGGCGATTGCGTGTAAACCGAAATTGGAGTGTTTGGCTTGAAAAGCACGCAGCAAAAGGTGTTAAAGGTTTTATTCATATCCATCGACATGTGACGCCGTGACACCATTACCTGTTCTGGCGGCTTTGGTGGCTGCCGTAAAACTCAAAGGGATAGCGAACATACAATATAGCATTCCTACAGGTTATTATTATTGCTTGTTGTAAAAAATTGGTGATTACATAACTACAGTGCAGTAAAGGTATCGTAGATGCTAGAGTATCGAATTAGAATATAGTTATTGAATTAGAATTGGGCCAAGGCATTGTGTTGGACTTTGGCCTAAAACTTTCTCATTCTATAGGAAACATGTGCACAACAGTGGGCAGGCGATGAGAACAGAGCGGCGGTAGCCTAGTAGGTAATGTAAGACTTTTTGGGTTTTTGGGACTTTTTGTGGTCATAGGAACACAGTGCTAACTTCAGAGTAAGGTGCGTTTTATTTTACTAACTTGCTTTAATGATGAAGAAAAATATCGCGAGGAAACCTGCTTGAAAATTCTCCAAAGTAATTTTCTCAATATGTGAAGTATAGGAATACCACTCCGGATTACTTTTAATAGAAGGCGGGAGCGAAGCTTTGGGTAAAAGCCTTTTGCAGATAAATATTACAACTTGTACAAACAAGAAATATGACATAATTTTAGTAAGAGATTTAACTTTTATAATTAAAATCGAGATTTTCTCAATGCGCTATTGAAATTTATTACGGAAAGTTAAGACATCGCGAATCTCAACCGTTCTGAATGAAAGCTTAAAGTTTCAGCGACGCAGTTACGCTTCCCTTCTAGACGATCAACGTAAATTATTCCCCTAGAAGAAATCTCCAAGGGCTGAGTGACGGATAAGGGACGAGAGGTTTTATTGCCCATAGCGGCTACGTATTTAGCCGACATAAAAGGCACCCCAAATTGTAATTGAGCGATAATATTATTCAATATCGCCTATTGATTTAATTAATGCCGAAAAATTCAGTACGCTTTAACTAACACAGGTAATTGAATTATTTTTGACGGCTTGACATTTTATTAACTTTTTGGTAGTAGGGAAAAAGGAGGGAAAACAACGAAATTTAATTACTATTATTACTCACACAAAATATGCAAATCCGAGTTTATGTCACGCGGACTATATTGAGCCTCGTGTATTTTCAAAGTTTGAGTAATCGCAATTTTTTCAGTATATAAAGCGGACTTGGTGGCGAATGCGTGCAAACTGAAATTGGAGTGTCACGCCTGGAATGCACGCAGCAAAAGGCGTCAAAGGCTTACCCACATTCATCGACATGTGACGCCATTATTCTCGGTCTAGCCGCTGTAAAATTCTAAAGGGTGAAAAACGCGACAAGGCATAAATATTTATCCCATTATCTACTCCTGAATTCACATGTTGCTAATAATATTAATTGTAAGAATACTTAGTAGTGATCCGTAAAGAAAACCACTTTTTTAACTCCTGGCTATCTTAACAATAATGCCGACCTTCCAAGAGATCTTATGTGAATATATGAAACCTGCATGCCTGAGAGTTCTGCACAAAGTTCTCAAAGAAACAGTGGTAGATTCATTTGACGATTCAAAAGCATTTTGTAATACTTAATTTGAGTAAATAGACTTTTGTATTCTATTCTAAAGATGTGTGAAGTCTACCAATCTGCACTTGACCAATGATCATCGTAATTAAAACACCCTTTTCATTCTAAGAGGAGGACCCTGCCCACTCGTAGGCTGGCGATGGATATAGACTTTGAAGACCATTTAAATATATTTAATAGTTTATATAGGTACAAAAATAAGAGATACTATTATGTTTATTTCTAAAGAAAACTATGCCGTAAAGTGAAGTGACTCAGCGTCGAAGAAACGTAGAACATGTAGCTCAAGCTGTTGCTTCCTGAGGCATGCTCTTCAATTTTCTTACGCGTTAATGCTCCAAAATAAAGTTGTTTCATGAAATTTCTTTAAAATTAGGAAGAAGAACTACATAATCTTTGGAATTTTAACCTTATGGTCCATAAAACTCTTCGAATAATATATACATATTTACTAAAGACAATTTGATTATCAGTTCGGATAAATTATTTATTACATCGTAAAATTTTTTTTAGTAAGCCACATAAATGGGCAAATGTTAAAGCACCACAGTTTTTTGAACATTGTTTATCTTAACAGTAAAAAAAGTTTTGAATCATTATTCACTAAATTCTCACTAGCCGTTAGGTAGAGTGTGTTCAATAAGTCAGTTTACATGGATACATTGAAAAAAAAGCTCGTAAAAACACCGAAAGTTTCATTGATGAATTAAACAGCTTTGTACTTTACTTAAAAAGGAATCTAATTTTAATAAAAACAAACTTTGCACACATTATTATGGAAAGGTGGAATAAATGGATAAAAGTTACTCATGTAAGTATGTCTTATTGATTAGACTTTACGATATTTTCTTTCACTTAAAGCTGGAGCCAGATAGAATATGAGGTCGAATACGATTTTGTAGTAACACATACTGGCACACCTTAGCCGAATCCCGGAGGAGCGGGCGGATGTTTACCCTCAATTTTAAAAGATCCGGCTAATCCCAACGCTCCCAGTGGAAGCTACCTTCTCATATGTTACCATTCCTTATTCCCTCTTGATTCTCATGTTTAACTTTATATTATTTAACCCAATAAAGATTTAATATTCTAGTGCTAAGCTATGAACTTATTGTTTCAACAATTTTCAAGTATATTTAGCTGAGACTTCGTCTACATGGAGTAAAGCTTTTAAAAAACCCCGCAGGAACCCTATATTTTTCCGTGATAAAAAGAAGCTGCCACTCTTCAAGTAGAAATAGATCCTTCACTATAGCCATGTAAAAAGATCACGGTTCATTGTTGCGTGATCAAAGGACAAAATAAACACATTTTCGTTTTTATAATATTAATAAGAATTTTCAAAACCTACCTATAAAAATATAATATAAATAAAAATGAGCAGATTTCCAGATTAGCACATTATAAAATGTTAAACTTTATTAAATTGTATTTTCAATAAAAACTATATCTATTATAGTAGGAAGGTATTATTCAAGTTTAAATACCTAAGAAACCGATTTTGTTTATTTGCTATAAGGCTCATTAATTCAAAGTTTCTTAACTTAGCTGTTTCCGATTTTTAAATATGATTTAATGCACAGCCAACTCCAGAGTTCTGGTAATGATCCGAGAGTGCATGCATAATTTACTCGCCTTTGCGGTTGCTTGTCCGGTAATATTACTTGAGCAAGTACGGTAAGGTCAAAAATAATATTTTCTTTGCGTTATTTAAAAGTATCGTTCGAAAAGCAACGACGGGTATAAACGTTCACCGTCATAATAAACTATTCTTCTTCTTTATCCACCGATAGACGTCCACTGGTATCTTGCATGGACTCTCACAGTTTTCGGTCTTGCGCCACCTGTATCCAGGGGCGTAAATCCAAAATAAATTAACTAAACTAAACTAAACTATTTTTAATGTATGGGTGGTTAAAGTTCACCTGTTTATTATTTGATGTTTATGCAAGAAACGCTTTACCTAACTTGCATGAAAACGATTCATACATGCATACAAGTCATCGAAGCTGAAAGCCAAAGCTAGCCTTAAATGAAACGAAAATCTGATCTGTATTATTCGCACTTAGCTGTATATTAAGCATTTATAGGTTTTGGACACTGATAAAGGGAATGATCAAGCTTAAGTAAAGTGGTCGGTAATCAGATAAACAGTCGCTCAAGGTAAGTAAACATTACGGAGAATACGCATGGGTCCCTATTCCCTGTACTGTTATGTGTCGCACACAAAATGTTACAGATTTTCTTTAATTTCTTACGAAATACGTACTTAGTTACTTGGACCATCTTAGAGAATCCATTTTATTTCCTATACAAATAGATGAGCGGTACAGGTAGTTAAGTTGCATTGAAAAGTTGTTTGTTTGTTCTAGTGAAGCAAGATTAGTAGGTTATGCAAATCCGGAAGTTCTCATTTAATCGTGATTTGTGTCAGTTCAGAGAGCGAGCATACCTTAGCGGGCCCTGTCGAGTGCAGGTGATAAATCGTAAGGCGCCATGAGTTTTTACTAACGAGACAAGTTGACGTGTGTCTGCTTCCAAACATATTCACGGCGCGATTGTTAACGCCGAGCTGACAACACGTTTTTGTCGGTTTTCCGTGGGACATTTTTTGTCGAAACGCGATCGCTACGGAAGGACCGTTGGAATGTTTTCGTCCGATTTCGGGAATGGAGATTTTTCAGCGCGGTTCAGTAGGCGCCGTGTCGTACAAATGCACCGATGACAATAAATATCGGGCGCGGCGAGCCGTGAAATCGAATAGGCTCCGTCTGTGAGCGCTTTACAATCGGCAGCCGCCTGTCGCACGCCTACACCCGCCCGCCGGCGGCGCCCCGCTATAACTTACTGACTTTTCCATGCATAAAAACTTATTTCGACTCTATTACCTGAATGGGATGTACAATATTTATTGAATTCAATTTTTTAACTGTTAAATACTATATTCTCTGTATTTTATAGTGATATTTAAAACCTAGTTAATTTTTAACTAGGTCTGAAATATCAAAAATGATTACTTATTATAATAAAATAAAAAATATATAAACTTTGGTTAAAGTTGGTTCAGTATAGAACTGTACTGGATCCAGAGGAGGGAATCCTTGGTTCTGCAGCCGGCACAAATTAAATCCTAGGTCACTCCCTAGCTCATCAACTATATCGAATCAAAAATCAAGTCAATCTGATGATCCCCGATCGAAGGAAAAACCAACCAACGATCACACTTTGGTATTTATAATAACTGTTCCAATTTTTTGTCCGCTCCTGAAGCAACAGCTGGGGTTAGAGTAAATACCAACCTTGCGGTATTTAGTTCACGCCTTAACCCTTGCGTTATTGAGGCTATAAAGTACAGAAAATAATCCAGCCATACTATCATTATCCTCATAGTGTCACTCACCTCGTTATTTTGTTTGTTTCGTAACTTTTATGAAAGCTTTTATGAAACTGTATAGGTTATATACATATTATATACTAGCTGACCCAGCGAACTTCATACCGCCAACAAAAATATTTAGGGGTGGGTCACCCTTATCATTTAGGGGTATGAAAAATAGATGTTGGCCGATTCTCAGACCTACCCTATATGCACACAAAATTTCAGCCGTCCGTCCAGCCGTTTTGGAGGAGTTTGGTAACAAACACCGCGACATGAGAATTTTATATATTAGATATACTTATCAAGTTTATTGCAATAAAAAATCAGGCAGATGCATACATGCTCACACCTGGAAAACTGAATGTATAGAAAATAAATCCTTGATACCCGAAGCACCCGTAGATACGCAATAGGCAATAGCTATTCAATCTGATCAATAAATAATTGACACGCATTCATTATTAAACATTACATTCAGAACGTTTCTGAATGATACACTTTAAACATTCGCATGTAAAAGGGAGTACTTAATTTGCGGCAACCCCCCCTCTCCCCAGTCCCGTGACGCGTGTTCGATTAGAGCAAGTAATTCCGGAAAGGAAATTGAAATCTTAGCAATGCCCCGTGGACTAAATTTCTACCGGAATGAGGCGTAAAATGAAAAACAAACCTTACGCTACAGCAGGGCGCATTTTATTGTGCACGGGAAATATTTTATGTAAAAGATTGGCATAGAAATAAATTGCATTTATTTTTTACAACCCTTATGGCTCATTTTCTTTGGTAGGCTCCGTGCTCCGTATTCACTTGTTTCATTTCCAGCCGTGGGATTGTATTAAAATTATTGCTACAGTTTGAAGATTGCAATCAAGTTAGATTTTCCAACACTCTCTCGCTAAATTGGCTTAGTTGCATTGCCGCAGCAAAAATGCCTTAAATTCAACCAATCACCACAATTGAGACTGTATTGCAATGCACCACCTTTTTCACCATCGACTTTTCTTTTGCTTCTTTTCTTCATAATAAGTATAATTAGTATTGATGGCATATGAAGCTTTTGCACGCGACTTCGTCCTCGTAGTAAGGTAAGGTTTTTAAATTAAGGTAGGTAAAAATCCCATAGAACTCTTTGTTTTTCCGGGATAAAAGGTAGCTTTCTTCACTCTTCAAGTCTTCAAGTCCTCAGCTATACTATGCAAAAAACGCGTTGACCCTCTTGCTGATGCTCTTTTGCGGCGCGATTGGAGGATAAATAAACCAACATACAAACACGATTTCGCATTTGGAACGTAGTTCCTTATCGCGCGGTGCGGAAGGGGGCTAGACGGAAAAAATTAAGACAAAATTGGACCGACACTTTTTTGAAAGCGACACTTTTTTGAATGTGAATTTGGCATTGTGTTCAATATTTTCACATTACAATATAAGATCTCGGTAGCCTTGTGGTTTCTACAGTCGGTCGCTAAACAGTTATTTTTATTTAAAATAAAATTGAAATTAGAAAATTCAGTCTGTCGAGCTGGGATTCGAACCATCGACCTTTAACTGTTTAGCGACTGTAGAAACCACAAGGCTACGGAGATCTAATATTGTAGTGTGAAAATATTGAACACAATTTAATTAATCAAAAGGAACTTCGTTCCATCCGGGTGTCCCTTGACACCTCTCAAGTTTTTTATCTATCTATTCGTATAAAAAGACTTGTCCTGAATGATTGACTGACTGATCTATCATCGCACAACCTAAATCATGTGAGTTAGAAACCTGAAATTTTGACAATATGTTCCTTTTATGACCCACAAAATTTTTAATTAAGGAATTAAGTTTGTAGTCCGTCATCTTTCAAGTTATGTTCATGAAACTTGGATTTGCCTTTTAATTAAAAATAAAGAAGTAATGAAGAAATAAAGTAATGAAATAAAGAAGTGTTTCACAGTTTTTAAAAATTCCACCCCAAAACCTAATTCCACGCGGAAAAAGTCCCGAGAGCAAAAGCTTGCAGGTAATATTATAGGGATGCTTACGTGACGACGAACAATCACGATTTAACTTTAACCGTCTAACAATATTCCCATACAACTCGGTGAACAGTGTGATATTTAGCGTTGCATTCGCAAACAGCGGCACAATGATCGGGCGCGGAATACTGCGGAGTAATGAACATAAGCCGCGGGCCCAGGAGTTTAATTTTCCTCTTCCGCGCGGCTGTCCGCTCGCTCGGGCTCATTAATGGCGACAATACCTCGCGCCTCGTCATTTGCGCCTTCACCGACGATAAACAATAGCTCGCTATATGAGCGTTTGGACAAAATTATTGTTTGGATAATAAATTCTTGTGTGTTTAAAATACCGTATTTGAACAAAATGAGAGACCATAGAGGACAGTCCACATTTTTTCTTTTTATAATAAATGTGTGCATGTTAACTTATATTCTCGTTTTCCCTTTAATTAATAAGCGTAGATAAAGCTTGCTAGCAATGAGTAGGACAATTTGTGCAAAGTGGGATTGAACCTTTCAGTTTTCAGTCCGTTCCTATAACTATTGAGCTATTGAGGCTTTTGTCACATCCATTATTGCTCTTTTGGGTTTCCTACAATAAATGGTTAAAAAGGATGATTACAATAACATAAGAAATAGTATTAAACAATGCTTCATCATCATGAGCTACCCATTAACGTCTCACTACTCCTCCTCTTAGAGAAGGGTTTTAGGCCATAGTCCACCACGCTGGCCCAATGCTAATTGGAAGAATGAGATATTTAATCGCTTAAACGCACATAGCTCCGAAAAGTCAGAGGTGCGTGTCTGGGATCGAACTTGCGACCCCTCGAATAAGAGACCGCAGTCCTAACCAATAGGCTATCATTGCTTGCTGCAATTAAACAATGCTTTCCTGACTCTATTGCATGCATCTAATGAAAGATAATTATTTTTATATTAATAATTAAATATCATTTGTTTCAACGGTGAAGGAAAACATCGTGAGGAAACCTGCACACCTGAGAGTTCTTCATAATGTTCTTGAAGGTGTGTGAAGTCCGCCAATTCGCATTGGGCCAGCGTGGTGGACTATGGCCTATAACCCTTCTCTGAGAGGGGACCTGCGCTCAGTAGTGAGCCGTTGATGGGTTGCTAATGATGATGATGAAGAAGATGATGATTTTCATTTAAAATTAACGTCTGTCTACCATATTGGGTCCAATCCAGTACATTTGGGCCCAATTGTCCACAGGAGATCAAACTTTGAGTAAGTGCTCAATAGCCACATATGCGTTGTAAACTTGTAACCTACTATGTCGGTTGCTCACATTCTTTGACGGATCACGTTTCACTAATTTAATCACTTAAGAGACACTCCAAGCTTTTAAACGAGAAAAATGGTAATATTTATAGACGCATTCACAAATAGCATTGTAATAATTGGGAGTGGACTAATGAATATAAGCCGCGGGCCCAGGAGTTTAATTTTCCTCTTCCGCGATGCTCGCTCGCCCAGACTCATTAATGACGACAATACCATGCGTCTCGTCATATACTTCGTGAATAAATTTAATAGTATGAATGCTATGTATATTACATTATATGTGATCACCGGTTTCAATTAATACTTACGTCTAACGTTATACTTTAATCCATAACTACGAGTAGCAAATCTCCGCAGTAGCGCTAGAGTTGTAAAAGGGTTAAGTAAGTTATCGTATAGTCGTTGTATCCAAAGATGATATTATTTCCATTGCCTGACATAGGTCTCTTTTAAGAATCAAAAGAATGCCACGATTACGTAGCCCCGATGAGTTATAGGAAGATCTTCGCAAATGCATATGCAAAGTTTTGAATTTGTTACTTATCTGAATATGATTGATAATAATGTACTGTAACGTACTGTGCACGAATGCGTGTTTGGGTTATAATACCGTTCAATATAGGTAATCATACTAGAGCCAGATCTTTTGAAATCAGAGTCGAGCGTCAATTTTATTAAATTGAATAGATTTGGCCGAGTGCAGCGCACTACACAGCTGGCAAAGATTTATGTGTCGAAAAAGGTAATGTCCCCCATAATAGTCTTAGTTCCGACTTGGACTGCTACATTAGTCTCATGAATGAATCATCGTGATCGTGCCCCTAGACCCCCGCGGTCGTATTCGATTAGCACGAATAATTCCGAAAGGGAAATTGAAAAGCTAAAGCGGTACCCTAAGGACTTGCTCTTTCTGTTATTTGCCGGCAGATGCTACGGCCACCGTGCGGAATACTCAACTAGAATCATTTCCAATATATCAATCCTTTATACGAATCTCGGTCTCTATAATTTCTCGCTTTTTTTTAATAAAGAAACTACAAAATTAATTGTACAATGTGTAATTCACATTGGCTTTGCACGGGTGGGTTTATCTATTCAATTTAATAATACCTATGTTTATAATGTGCTATTCATTTAAAACTCTCCTTCTGAAATGGTGAAAAAATATTGTTTTTAAAAAATTTTATTCTAATGGAAGTTCTTCCAATGAATTTTCAAGGTCTTCTGTGCATCCATAGGTGATGCTCTAGATTTTGTTCGTGTGGATTTGTTCTTACAAATTCGTCCCATAAGGGAAAAATCTCTTTAGTATACCTGTAGGGCACCTGTGAGGTAGGCTACATTGAAAGAATATTTCAAAGTGTCAGTTAGACGGTACTCTTATATCTTTATTTGTTTTACAAAATAATTATTATTGATAGATGAAAAGAGGTAATCTGTAAGTGCATTATAGTTTGTTACGCATTTTAGTGAGGAAAAACTGCTAAACAAAAATTATCAGAAGCTAACATAAAGTATCATAATAGTGATGAAAATTAGAATGGTATAGTATTAAATTATAAAAAAAAAACGAAAAAGATAACTTCTTATCACACTCAAAAGTAGTTAATTTTTGCTGTCAACAAAATCAATCGACTTTGTATTTCCGCTGTAATTGTTCAGTCTCCTAGAGTCTCGTAGTGTATTTACAGTTAATGAAAGGTCGGCATTAGATCGCTGTTTGCTTTGTCTTTGGATTCAGTTGTAAAAAGCAAATAGCCGGACACGGTTCTGTTCGGTAATCCGGTGTTAATTAGCAGCCGACCGGGCTCGGTGCAGGGACGCGACACACGGATTGCGCGGTTGGCAAATATCTACAGAACATTATACTTCTTGAAACTATACTATGAATAAAAACACACTAAAAGGTTTTCGAGTAAGTATAAATAACCCTATATAAGTATAATGGAGGAGATTATGTATAGTAGAACGAAATACCGTGCGTAGATTAGTTTGCAATGTAATAGTGCTTCCATATCGGATTTTGTGTGATGGGATAGCGGCAAATACGATCATTCTTAGAAGCTTTTGTTTCACTTGCAATGTATGAATGTTTGTATGTTTAGGTACAAATTTTGCAAGATGAATTAGGACCACTTCCCGGTTTCCGATTAAATTTCCGTTTAAATTTTGCATATTTATGTAAATCGGATGACAATGCAATATTATTGTGACATGTAGCTGATCTGATGATGGAGCTGGGAGATGGCTATTGGAACTCTATAAAAAAACGACGTAACCCCATCTTTGAGCTCGTTTTATTCGTGTTCACTAGTACTCTGATCCCAAATGATCATGGTCTGATGATGAAGCCGGAATGTAGTTTCGGCAACTCTGTAATAAAACGACTTAACCCCATCGAGTTTGTACTCATTTGATTAGTCTTGGCAAGTACTCTGGTCCTAGATGATATTCTGGTTCTGATGATGGAGCTTGAAGGTGTCTATAGGAACTCTGTAATAAAACGACGTTACCCCATCGAGTTTGGGCTCGTTTAATTCGGCATGACAAGTACTCTGGTCCTAGATGATATCCAGGGTCTGATGATGAAATCGGAAGGTAGCTATAGAAACTCTGTTATAAGATGACGTAATCCCATTGAGTTTGGGCTCGTTTGATTCTTCTTGATAAGTACTCTTGTCCTAGATTATATCCAGGATCTGATGATGTAGCCAGCTACTAAAAGCTTGTTTTTTTTTTTAAATATTTTTTAAATTTACACTTGTTTAACCAAAAAAATCCAGTGTCACAGTTATAAGCGTAGTTATGGGCTCACTTGTGGATTGGACAGTATATACAGCTGGATGATTGCGGTAAAGCTGAATCAATAATTTCCACAGTCTCAATTATGGTGATTAGAAGAATTTATGGAACTCATGGTCCGACAATACCGATTTTAGGGAGTTTCGGACAATCGGTGATTAATATAACGATCATCACGCTTCAGTACTAAAGACAATCCCGCAGCCGCAATGAACTGTCTCTGTTACAGAAGATGCTGGAAAATCCTTAGCTTGTAGCCTGTATATTTGAAAGAAAGAAAGAAAAAAAAACTTGAGAGGTGTCAAGGGACACCCGGATGGAACGAAGTTCCTTTCGATTAATTAATTTGGCATTGTGTTCAATATTTTCACAATACAATATTAGATCTCCGTAGCCTTGTGGTTTCTACAGTCGCTAAACAGTTAAAGGTCGATGGTTCGAATCCCAGCTCGACAGACTGAATTTTCTATTTTCTATTTTATTTTAAATAATTTCTACATGTGGAATTTTTCCCTAATTTTTTTTATTTTTATTATTAATTTATTAAATAATAAATTAATAATAAAAATAAAAAAATTAGGGATTTTATTTTTATTTTTATTATTAATTTATTATTACGACAGCTTCGAAGACTGTTTGACTCACCATCATCCGCCCAATTAAGCTTGCTGGCGAGGTACAAAGGCTTACCAAGTTTAATCACCCCGAAATAAATTTCACTCTAATGTTTTGCGCAAAATCTGATAGTTAAGTTCAGCATAGCTCTCAATCTTATTTTGTTCGCGTGAATGTTGGCAGAGCTTTTCGGCAGTGTGTTCCGCTCGTCCCCATTGTAATGTAACGAAGTAACGCGCGCCGCATACGACCCGCTTTTATCAAGTTGTTACGGGCGCGCGTGTTGTGAGAATTCATAATTATCTATCTTGAGTGCAAAATGTGTTGTTAGGGATACGTTTTGGTCGGAGCCTCTCTAATAAATTAATTGTTAAAGGGATTTTAATTGTTGCCCATAATTAACTGTATTTTTTTTGTTAGGAATGAAATTATATTTTTGCGCAAAACGGTGTTAAATAACAACGTTTAGAATTGAATTTTATTTTTTATACACATCATTGTTTATATTCTAATGTTTAATATGTTATTTAATAAATAATAATTAATTACCTACCCAGCAGCAGAAAATGACTGATGATGACTTTTAGTTTCTAATTTTGTAGAGATTGCATATTTAAAGTAGTGGAAAGTAAAGGCATACCCACCACTAGGGAGACCAAGGACATCAAACGATTCGCTGAACACAGGCGGCACAAGACCGAGTCGTGTGGAAGTCCCTATAAGAGGCCTATATCCAGCAGAGCAAGTGGTTGACAAAGAAAAAGAATAGGTAGGTATATTTATTACAAATTACAACATTAGTAGCACACAATTCACACATTACGAGTACCAAAAAGTTAGTTTCCTATTACAACGAAACTTTTTTACTGTAGGTCAAATAAACTAAGTTCTAGTAACAAACCGGTTTATTTAGTTCAGGTATAATGAGGTAAGTTTGAAATCCTCTGTCGCGATAATTGCATCGGGCTACCGTTTCAAGTCCAATAGTCTTCCGGCCGACAATTAGTTTCGGATTAGTGGCGGTGTGGTCCCGTCCCGGTCGTATAATACAATTCTTGATATTGCTTGTTGTTTGTAACTTATAATACTCACCAATTAAGTGAAGTTGTTTAGTTAATTTTCATAAAAATTAATATTTTTTATTCAATATTTTATTCGATGACACAGGCCCTTGAACTCGAAAGATGTATAGAAGTGTACATTAAACCCATATCCATAATGGGTTTTAACCACATCATCGTACCAGAACGCTAAATAGCTTGGCGGCACGTCTTTGACTGTAGCGTGGTAACTACCCACGACAAAAACATTTAAAACCTTAGTTTTTCCAAAGTTTGTAAGATTGTATTGTAGTTCTAGCTAAGTAACTCCTTTTATTCTTTTGTGCATAAAGAAAAATCCGTGTTAAAAATTGGAAAAGGAACGGAGTACAAAAAAAATTAAGAGGCATCAATATTGAAAGCAAAACTTAGGATAACATTTCTGAACACAATATAATCTTGGGCAAAAGTCATCTTCGACATGAAAGAAACACATCGGAATTCTTAAGGGGAAAATATTACTTTGCAATCGCGAAATTCTTCGCTGAAACAACTCGCGGGAGGTAACGTTCATTTCAACAAAAGACGAGCAATATTCCGTGCACAAAGGAAAGCAGCCGATAGATTCAATGCAGTGACACAAGAAATGGCAGAACAAAGCAGTAACAAAAGCTCATATTGAAAGTTACATAGGCAGCGGAGGGCGACCGCGGCGCCCGCCTATGATTCGTTTGTGGATCGCGAATACATGTTTGAGTGCTTCGATTCATTAGTTAAGATTTCGGTTTCCGGGGCCTCGTTAATTTGTACAATCGTGCATCAATGAGCTTTACAGGTTAAATGAACTTGACTAAATTACCTCAATTTACATATCATGACATATTACTTAATTTTGGCATAAATGATTGATTTTGGCAACATGTTGATGAATATGGCATGATGTTTTCATAATATAATAAACGTGAGAAACAATTAAGTTTTATTACTTCAACTTGATTGTTTTTTACATTTATAATAGATAGTTATTATAGGTATTTTCATTTATCCTTCATTTTTGTAGAAATTCTTAAATTTAATAAATTAAATTATTTATTTAAGCACAAGATATGTAAGTAATCGAATTAACCGAGCGAAGCGAGGTCTCCGACTCTACTTTGGTGAATTTGCATGTGTCCGTCTGCCTGTCTAAGTATCCATCAGAGCCTTATTACTGCTGAATTAATAAGGCAACAATAAAATTATAAGTTATAATTTTTCTATTAGAGATGGTGTTCCATTAGAGATCTTCGCATGTAAAGCGAAAAGTGCTTGAACTTTCCATGGGCTTTGGGAGAAATCAAAAACGCCGCTTTAGACCATTTTACTAACTTTTATTTAAGTTGCAATAAATGTATGTACGTTTAGGTCAAAATATCTTGCAAGATAAGGATTTGGTCCTACATAGTTTGTTCCTAAATTATAGGTACCTAGGTTCTGATGATGAATCCGGAAGGTGGTTTTGGGAACTCTGTAACAAAATGACTTAATTCTATCCAGTTTAGGCTCGTTCGATAAATCTTGACAAATACTCGGGTCCTAGATGATATCCAGGCTCTGATGATGTAGCTGGAACGCGGCTATAGCAAATATGTAATTAAAGAACGTAACCCCATCGAGTTTGGGCTCGCTTGATTAGTCTTGACAAGTAGGCTCTGTTCTAGATGATATCCGGGGTCTCGTGATGTAGCCAGCTACTAAAAGCTCGTTTTTTTAATTTTTTTTTTTAAATTACCCGTGTTTGTCCTTTGTATAATTTCAGTTAAGAATATCCTGAAAATAACAAATATTACCATCTGTCAGTTATCAAATATAAATAAAATTAATAAATTTTTTTCTAGCAGTTTCTCCAAAGTTTTACATAGGTACAATTATTTTACGTATTTTAGGACGAAAGGTCTTACGAGGTCGAACTTAGTTGAGGAGACATCTATTGTTCTTTCCTCAACTAAATTAGTTAGTCTTAATTATGTAGAGAACACTAATCAGGTCCACGAGATAAGTGATCTTTGTATAATTTAGTAATGGCCATTCATTTGAATGTAGGTAAAGGTTTTAAGCTCTAAAAACCGACAAAGATCCATCTTTATTAGTTTGTGGAGCTAAAATCTTAACCATTTGGGTTATATTAATTGAAATTGAATTTATTCTGTACTACTCAAGATAAGCATTATCTTGAATAGTACAGAAAAAATCAGAATTTAGTTTGCTTAATACGAATAAAAATAACTAATAATTCTTAATTTTTATCAATTTTAAATTTAAAATCTACGATCATAAAAGTATAAACAAGATTTTTAAAACTAGTTTTCTAAATTTTAAACACGACCTTGTTGTACAAAAATATAACAACGATATTTATAAGATTTAATTAGTTTCAGGTTCATACTTACTTCAAAGTTTAAGAACGACGTAAGACGCATGCGCGCGTTGTACGCACCACCCCTTAAGCCTTACGACCGCCTCCCCTAGCAAACATTACCTGAAAATTGAACCTTCTGCTGTGAAACACAAAGTTTTACAGTGATTCATCATCTAACCCGAGTTCTAAACTCAACGTGATCCTTCAGTACTAAAGCCGTCATTATGTTAGCGTAGGAAGAATTAAATCTTCGTTACCTTATTCTACGTGTTTCCATCTGTTGTCATATTTTACAAGCTTAGAATACTATGTTTATGTAAATTAGACTTTATGAGATGTAAATAAGGTGTATTTTTTATTGTATGGCGAGAATGTCAGGATAACTGTATGGTAAGGAGCATAGTGCTCAGTCGGCTGCGAGCCTTCACGTAGTTTGGATCAGCCTCTCGGTCCAAACGTAGCGCGATCTTAACTTATTTCGTAGAGTCGTCGTAGTTCGTAGCCTTTGAGTTCGTAGCATACGGTTGTCGTAGCTTATAAGCAGTGCTGTTTTTTCCAATCGTATTTTTAAAGTAATTTATTACACAAGGTGGATAAAAAGCGAGGTATGAATAAGATAAAATACTTTTACGGTAAATAATTAATTTTAGACTACTTTTTACAATATATTAAAAGAAAGGTACTAGTAAAGTATGCTTTATTTGTTCCTTTAAGGAATAAAGAATGATTTTATAAAAAATGTTGCCTGATTATTATTAAAGGGAGAAATACTGAACAGGTGTTGTTAGACTTACGGCTGTTAATGAACACAGTGTTGGTATTTAAATTAGGCCCAGGTCACGTTTTCACCCATGATTTATTTTTTTTAATTAAAGTATTTCTCCGCTATTCTTTTATTCCGCTTTCTTATATTTTATAAATTAAAAAGGGATTGTGTTAATGTATCTTATAATAAGTAAACGAGAGTGAATGTAAATCGTAGTTACCGAGGCGGGCAAGGCGGCAGGCGGGATCTCCGCATATTTGCCGTTTCCTCGGCATTCCCCAAGTTAATTAAAGCCCATTTGTACACTGTCTTGCGAAATATAATTTATGAAATGAGAAAACATTTTCAAGCCTGCAAAATATTTAAATCAACCCATTCCACTGAGATTCCGAAATTCAATCATTAACACCAGCAATAAGATTTCAATGTTAATTCAGAAAATAGTCGAAGCTTTTTAAAATTAAATCTAAAAGTTAAATGAGCAATTATTATATAAAAAAAGTAACAACTGCGGTTTTGTGCAAATACATTAATCATACTATAACAAATATTCGACAAATAAATGTTAGCCTGACAATCCACAAGGGAATATAGTATAATCCACAGTTCTTATAATATAAGGTGACTATTGATAAACAACAACCTCCACTCCACCTCCTTGTCGAATCCAAATAAGCCCGCCTCGATCTTTAGCCCCGCCTACTATCAGCCTAAATAATATGTTCTTATATATATCTTAATACATAAAAATTAAAAATGATCATCATTAAAATAAATTATATTAGATGTGAACCTTAATTTCAAACGTAGTAAAATCTTACTACGTTTCGCTTTAAGTATCAATATAACGGTTTTAAAAAACAATCTCAGCGGAATGTGTAAAAGTTTCACGTATTGTAATATATACTGCATAAAATAGTAACACAATTTTTGTTGTTTAAAGATTTATAAAATTTTTATTTTATTTATTTTGTAGAGAACAAAATTAAACGCGGAGAAAAAATATGGACAAGGAAATATTTATCTTTTAAGAGATATCTGTAAATGACTCTAGGCAGACTGAGAAATTATAATATGTACATCATTGATCGTTAATTATACCTGTTTCACAGAACTCGCATTTGTAAATAAGATAAAATAAAATAAAAAGCTGGTATGATGAGAGTTTTGAAACAATATCGCTAACAACCATAACAATACTAACGAACTAAATCAACAGTTAGTGAAACTTTCGCAGCTAAGAAGCCGAAACTGTGTGCACATTGTCTGGAGAATAGAGAGCTTTAACAATCCAGCCATCTGAAGTAGTTAAACGTGTCCAAGCGGCGACTAGCGCATAATTCCCTGGTTACTTTGAAACACGGATTACTTCAAAATTTCCCCAATAATACATTACCCATATACTATGTACCAACATAGTCTTGATATATCATTGCGACTGGTCCATAGTTTGTTAAAATCTTCATCATCAAATAAGAGAGACAGTAGTTTTATAACTTGAAATACTTAATTAAATAAGAAATATTCCTATCAAAATTATTGCTGTCTTAACAAATAGCTATAAATATGTAACTGCCAAATCTCAAATTTTGAATTTTCCGTTTAAATGTGACTTTCTAAAATGCCAAAAAAATAATAAAATCTTCTCGTACATGGAAAAATTAATAAAAATATGAGGGTTAAAATATAATTTTGATATAAAATACCCCTATTTTCCGCATAAAATTTAGGAAATAAGTTAAATATCAAACTTAAATCAATATAAATATCTGTAAAATCTTTCAGCTTCATGGATTGCTCTTCGCTACAAAATAACAAGATGATTGCAGCTGATTGTATGGAAAGAAATCTATGAATGGTACATAAAAAATATTCACAAATTCTACAACACAAGTACTCCATCGCCTAAGAGTCTGTGAAATAGCTAATATTTTCATGACCTCTTCAAGAGTTAAGAATTAAAGTAAAGCAAGGTGATGGAAACCAACTCTCTAGGACGAAGTAGACAAACGCCGGCTGCGAGAAATCATATCGTTTACACCGACCACAAAGGACGAAAGTGAGTGTTAACTTTAAGGATCATTAATATTTTATTTAGGCTGGGCGCATTGACAACTAGTAATAGCAGCCAATTCTATGAAAATATATGCTCGAATGGTGCCTAAAGGAGACTGCGCTGATAGAATCAACCAAGCTTAAATAATTGAATTTTATAATTTCCGGATTAGAATAGAATTTTTGAAAATTTGTAAGGTTTGAATTTGGAAGGATGAAACCATCGGATTCGGACGATGCGCTCACGTTTTGCGAATCGCATCTCTATTTCTATCTATTGACTTGATGCGGTTGATTCTTTCTGCCCGGTCTATCCTTTCAGTGCAGAATGATCTGCCAGGCTTTCAGAAACTTTGGATTGTTCAGCGTAGACAGGTGTGCGGTCACCTTAACTTTCTATTAAAATTACTGATTTCTGTGCTAAAAACAAGTGATCGTTCAGACGAATGTAGCCAATGCTGTAAAATTCTAACTCAGAGTAAAACTCTTTAATGAGCTTAATTACTTGTAGATTTGTAGTGAGTATTTAAAGTTCTCTAATAAAATTTATATTAACAGACAGCCCAAAATTGTGTAAAATAGTAAAATAGTGATAGTTATAATATCTATGGTTCATTTCAATAACGACACCTAAAGGTAATTGCTACGGTCTAGGTGTGATGATTGTTTGTGGTTAGAGTGCAATCACTCAATTAACAAACTGGAATATCAAATAAGCATTCCAAATAAACTGCGTCAATTAATTCAAGGGGCTAATTTAAACCAAACAAATGGGAGCTATTATTTCTCTCAATTTAGTCTAACAAGCAAGTTAAAGTCAAAGGTTCGTTGAAACGTGGAACCCAATGGCCGTGAATTTTGTAATCTTCATTAATTTTAACGGAAAGTTAACTGGAAAGCTTCTTACTCTTGTTTCGCTGCTAAATTTCGTAACTTTATTACGGTAATGTGTCAATTTGAAATGGTAATTAATAAATGAAATAAAGTGTGAAAGAGTTTAGTAAGCTATTTATAAAACTAACATGTATGAAAGTTTCGGCAAGATTCAGATATGTGTTCTGTGAATAATAATATAATTTATATGCAACCTAGGTACTTACGAATACGAGTATATTCCGCGTTTTTTTCCGCGTTTCCGCGCATTATATAGTCCGCGACTTCATCCGCGTGGAATAGTTTTAACTTCACCTTCACCACCTTAAAACGCCTTCGCAAATAATGCATTATTTTAGAACAAATTTGGTTAGCATAAAAAAGGTTATAGTGAGCGACCCTTAAAAGATAGACATATGCTATCGCGGACTTTTGTTTAGAACTTTTAAATGGGAACAATTCTGTCATAAATGATTTTTGCGAAACTTTAACCGTTTACGCAACGCACGCAGCGGAAGCTCTCAAAAGGAAAAAAACCCCTGATTTTGAAATATTCTTCATTGGTGCTCCGCTCCTAATGGTCTTATCGTGATGATATATAAATGGGCCTTCCTCGATAAATGGGCTATCTAACACAGAAATAATTTTTCAAATCGGACCAGTAGTTCCTGAGATTAGCGCGTTCAAGCAAACAAACAAACAAACTCTTCAGCTTTATTAAATTATAAGTATAGATTAGTAGAGAAGTAGGTATAGATAGGGATTCTGAAGCTATTAATTTTAAAATACGAAATAGTAGCTCGATTATTCGCGATATTGCTAGTGTACTACAAGATTTATTAGAACTATTAATCTATGCAAGTACGGATTGCATTGTTTATTCAACAGGATAAATTTACCATTATAGCCCCTTACAAAGCTCAAGAAACAAAGAAAAGTTGTTTAATAGGAGCATACTAACAACTTCGAGAAGTTGATTACAGAGAAACTTTTAGATGGTTGCACATTTTTTTCTTGTAAGAGTACGAGAAGAAAATAAAAATATAAAACCATCCAACTCGAAGTGATTAGATACTTAAAATCTTTTCATACCTCTCTGTACTGAATAAAAAACATATTGCGACAATAGGTAAAATCTACTAAAACTTAATTTAATAGAAAGTACCTGGGTGACCGAGCTTTGCTGGTTTTTTTTGGTAAATCGTGTTTTTTGGAAATTCTATATTTAGAAAAAAATAATAATAAAATAATAAATAATAATAATACTAAAATTCATAGGGGAAAATATAATCGTCTGAACTCGAACCGGGGTTTTCTGGTTTCGGGACCGCCCGATTTCCCGAGCTATTCGAACTTTATAGATGATGGCGTTTACCTTCGTATTATAATGATATTGTAAGGGGTTTTTCATTGCCTGAAAACACGGATAAAACGACCTTTTCTAAAACTGAAACCTAGCTAGATCGATTTATCGCCCCCGAAACCCCCTGCCTGCTAAATTTCATGAAAATCGTTGGAGCCGTTTCCGAGATTCAGATTATATATATATACAAGAATAAGGTATTAGATATAAGGTATTAGAAATAAGGTATTAGTTATCTTAATTTAAAAAGGTAAATTAGTAACGTACAACAGGCCGAAATCTGTAAATCACTCAGCTCAGACTGAGGACTGAGTCAAAACGAGACAAATTTATGTCAGGAGATATGTATTTGTGTCTTGTTGTAACTGTCTAATAATAAAAATAATGTCTGAGCAGAGTGCAATTTCGCGATCTATATTTTTCAAAATATTCTCTACAAAGTTGCGTATTTAGATTATGTAATCTGTGATCTAGAAAACATTTTATTAAAACTCAGGGCCATTCAGTGAGCGATGGAGAGAGCTATGCTCAAATCTATCTAAGCTATCCCGTGAGATCAAATTTCTAATTAAATTTCTAAAAGAGGAGAATCGAACCTACCTTACTGAGAAATCTCAGTGAGTCATGAAGCTGAAGTGGAAATGGACACATAGCCCGAAGAAGTGATGGTCGCTGGGGTCCCAATGTGCTGGAGTGGCGAGTGGCGACCCCACACTGAGTGAACCGATGGATATGGGTGGCCCAAAATCTAGTCCTGTAGAAGTCCATACAAGTGACCTTTGTAAAGCAGTAGACGTCTATCGGTTGATAAAAGAAAAATAAGAAGAAAACTTGAGAAATTATTACAAAACATTACTTTACAAAAATAGCGGTAAATTATAAGGCAAATTTGAATAGAAATGGTAAGGGGGTCTACGTAGGGGTGGCGCTGAGAGTGTGCGAGGTAGGACAGCCGAGTTACTTGTACAGTTTCCGTTAGTCACATTTTCGCAACAAGGTATTCACATTTCGAGAACGGGAAAGTTGGCGTTATCGTGTTTAAAATGGAACGACAGGCACATCTAACTTTGTGACGTAAAATGGACATGTCACTAAGGCTTCGTCCTGTACGAAGCGGTCTAATGCGACGCATGTGACGTGTTGAAATGCTTTACGTTATAACGTTGAGTCATAGACGAATTATATTTACTACAGCGTTGAGTACCTAGTAACTGACCCATGCCGTAATCTATATTTGTCTCATTCGCCGAATTTTTGACTGACTATTCGTGCCAAATATCTAACCTAACTTTAGATTTTGGCAAACATAGTACTTGTTAGGCAAGATTCGGTGATCAGGTGCTTGGGAATTGCGCGATTTGTTATTTTGCCTTCGGCATATTACATAACAGCGAGCGTTTCTAAACTGACGACGCCGTATGTAAACGGCGGAATTACACCCCAACCTAACCTAACTTTACATTTTGGCAAACATAGTACTTGTATAGGAAGAACTAGTTTAGCTTAGGCAACCAGTTGTGCAAATCAAAGAAAATGTATACTTCTATAACTATTTTACTAGATTAGTCTAGTCAGATAGCTATATTACTAGATCGGGTTCGTATTATAGCTATATTCCTAGTAAGATAGCTATGAATCGCATTCGTATAACTATATTCCGGCATATTGCTATATAACACTGCTTCAACTATCTTACTGCGACATACATAAACCTCTATTGACCATAATTATTTCAGATTTTTAGATTGGTAAACTTCGGAGATAAGGGGGATTTCAAAGTAAGATAACTAATCTTACTTTGAAATTTCAAACCCCCGATTTTCCCCCTTTTTTAATAAAACTAAAAATAATTTTCAATTTTTTTTTATTCCAATGATGTTGGGCCACTTATTATACACAACTATTCCAAATTTCATGTCGATAGTTTTAATAGTTACTAAAATAATCGCCTGTGACAGACGGATGGACGGACGGAGAAAGTCTCATCATAAGGGTTCCATTTTTACCATTTTGGTACGGAACCCTAAAAAATTTATTCCCTAATACGTCATAGCGCGCAGTTAGTCGCATATTATAATAAACCCGACAAAATATAATTCAATTTGGAATTGGCGGTTATTTTATTATTATCACTGCAATCTGAAAACTATTTTGTCATTATGCGCCTTGTATATTAAATTAATTAGTGATTGCAGTAAATAAACAATAAATAATGTTTTTGTTGCTCATATTATGTTAGCCGAATATAATTGAAATAATTGGAAAACAAACTCCGTTTTGGGGCAGTTTTAATTGCATTGAATTTTCTATATTTAAACATTTTATTGCATTGATGACATCCAAGCCTTTTTTTTCGCTGAAATTGAAACTAATTTTATTTATCTAGTAACTAGCTTTTGCTTTCTTCTTCGTCCACGTGGTATTAAGTTCTTTAAAAGTCCCACAGGTAATCTTAATTGTTCCGGTAGGTCACTCTCCAGGTATTCAATAATACCCATGCAAAAAATCACGTCAATCCTGTACTTGTGACTCACGTTAATCCTGTTGCTACGTGATTGAAAACAAACCAACAAACAAACACACTTTCACGTTAATAATAATATTTATGAGTAAGGTATGTGTTCGTTTATTTGGTCTAGTTTATTTAGTATTGAAGCTAGCCGCTATTTACTTAAACATTATAATATGTTTACTACTCGTACCTACCTGTGTAGGGATTATTTTGTTAATGTCTCTAGACACGAAAACGATAGATTTCCATCCACTGTAATACCACTGGCTCGCAACTAAGCATTAGATTAAAATCTGTCTATTTAAGAACCCAAAGACAGTAAAAGCTTATCGTCTAGACGACAACATTGCGAACAATATTTCGTAGCGAAGAAATTACATTTTCATTCGCCGGTCGCGAGCATTCTGAACTTACCCTGCTCCAAGTGTATAAGTAAGGGTAAGCGCACAAATTGATTTATTGAAGTTAAGCAGGCTTGCGAGTTGCGCGGGAGTATTCACAGACCTTTGAGTTACAGATAAAGTGGAAATAAAAAAGAAACTTCACAAACAGAAATCCCCTTGTCGCGAGATTTACGAGCAACGCACCTCTGCTCAAATAAGTTATGGAAATTTTATGTACTGTTCGGATACATTGCCTAAACATAGCGTAGTATAATGTTTATTTAATAACAAGTGAAATTATATAATATGTAGAGTTAACGTAGCTATACCGGACTACCGGACGAATAATAAAAATAACAAGTAGGCCCAGGGTCTAATTCCAGAAAAAATCTATTATGTACAAAAAGTTGATTTAAAAGTTATATGAACGACATTAGCGATCAATTTAAAACTAATACAGTGCAAGAAAACTTTTTGGTAAAACCAACAATTTTCTTTATGAAGCCTGAATGAAAGGCGTCGAGTAATTGTGAAGCTTTCAGGGATAATTATGAAAAGTCACGCAAACATTGATTCAGTTAAATTATGTTTCTCATGACCTAGACACAATTAAGTGGATTTGGGTTAATAAATAGGGTTCTGAAAGTAGCCAGCGCTTAGCGTTAAAACCAACTTTTAACTTAAGATCAGATAAGATTGAAAGTGAGAATCTGATTTCAAGCACTCATAATAATTATGTATTGGGTTTAAAAATGTGTTCCAATCCATTCACGTAAATAGCGCAGATATTCATAGTTTTTACGTCGACAAGTAAATGGACTGAATTAACTTTACCTATACAGTGGATGCTTGGGAATTGTCGCACCGCAAACAAGCCGCACCGAGTGCTACGTGACGTGCAGTGTAAATTGCGGCGATTCCGGTTAAATTAACCGGCTCCACTCATTTTATTATTACGCCATTTTGACAGGTCAATACTGCCGCAAACGGTCAAGTTATACCGGTAAGTTCATACAAAGGAATTGCAATCATAACTTTATAGTGGGTATACCAAACTTCTTATAAAGTGTTAGTTTAGTTGGATATTTATATTATGCTGTAGCTTGAATAGTTATAAAAACTATTGCTCTTTATTTTCTTCTCTCTCTTTGAAAAGCCAAAAAATAAACATTTACTGACGTATAAATTCAGATTGGTAATTCAAAAACTGGCAAAACGTTTAATATTTCTCCTTTATTATGAAATTGTTCATATAAAATGAACGACGATAAATATAAACCATTTTTATATGAGTACTTTACAAGTTTCCATTCAATTGATAAATAAAAACTTATACATTACTTTCGGGTTCTCACTCTACAAACAATCGGCACTGAGTGATACGTGACAAGCACTGCAAAACGGCGGATTTGGACCAAAGTTACGATAAAGAAATGTATTCCAATGCCTTTTTGATAGGTTAAAGTTGTACTTATCGAGGTAGGCACTTTATTATTTTCAACCCATTTCAGAGTATCGAAACATTATTTTGTTTTAGTAAATATTTTCTAAATATATTACCTAGATATCACCCTATCGATAAAAGCACTACATATTCCATAAATAGTACAACTTAATCCACATTTCTTGGTAGATTTAACACTACTAACAAAGACGTGTCACCAAGCGATTTTTAAATACAATGCATTGAACCGAATACGGGCTATAGCTCTAAGAATTGCATCACCCTTTGTGTATGCCATACTCATGGAATCGGGAAGTTTTTATTTCTTATAATCCATCCATCTTAAGCTGGAGACTGACTTGTACTGTTTGTTTGTTATGTACCATTCGAGGCGATCTTGTTACAATACGGCGACACAGACTGACTTGTGGCGTGTATTTGTAACGTATCATTCGAGCTCTGGGCTCAAGTGTGCTGCATTTGTGCTTGTGCTCTTTCGACTTGCTCTCGCGATGACGTGACCTGCACTGACTTGTAATGTAAGACTCAAAGGGAATTCGCGAAACAGCCGACCAGTGGAGCAGCGCTCGCCGCGAATGATACATTACATACTAATGTTACAACTTACAAGTCAGTCTTTGGTTTGGGTTATAAATACTCGATACATTACACCAAAACGTAACAAGACAGTCTCCAGCTTAAGACTGCATTGTGTAATCAATATTGTTGAATAAATAAAGGAATATAACTTTGTCAAATTATGAATTCCTCGCAATATAACTGTGGACGTGAACGACGTAGTTTAAATAGCGCTTGTTTGTTCAAAAGAATGAAGTAATAAATGCGTGGCACCAGCCATCACAGTACTTTTGCGTTGTCGCTCCACAAACAATCCGCTCTGAGCGCTACGTGACGTGCAGTGTAAATTGCGGCGATTCCGGTGCAAATTAACTGAATCCAATCATTTTTTTATTAACATACCAATATATAGCAGATCATTTAATTTAGCGTTGCATGTTGTTTGTCCTATAAAATGTACTTGAGCGCTGAAGAAAAATATTATTTTGAATAAAATTTGAGTTTAATAAATAAACTGATGTTCGTTAGAGTCCCACGGTGCTGGAGTGGCGAAAACAGAAAGCGTTGTGTTGGTCTCATGTACGTACAATACCCCATATAATTGTAAGTAAGCCATCTATAAATATAAATGCCCATAAAAATCTGACAAATGCGAGTCACAATTGCGCACCTAAACGGCATATAAAAATTACTTTAAATAAACAATGAAGAATCTATTATAATATACGTAAGCAGTTAAATTCCAAATTCTTTACTCACTTTATACGCAGGACGTGTGTCTACATATTATTTGGTCGAAAGAATAGTAAGTAGGTACCTATACCGGTATAAGCAATAAATGCGTGCCAAAGCTCGCACAGAACTTTCGTATTGTCGTTCCACAAACAATTTGCACAGAGTTCAGAAAGACGTGCAGTGTAATTTCAAACTTTAGTTGAAATGGACTGAATCAAAACCTTTTATTAAGAACGCAATATTCTTATTTCAATGGTAAACAAGTTTAGATATAAAATTTTATCCAGATTTCTGAAAGAATTAGTTTTAAATAAAGTTGCATTGCGATAAATTTTGTACATTTTGTAAGAAACTAAGAATTATTTCATTAATAATCATTATTATCAAGTAGGATTGTAAATGAGCCATAGCGTGAAGTCCGTTTGCATTGTCGGTTCACAAACAAGCCGCACCGAATGCAAGTTTACTACGTGACATGTAGGGTAAATTGCGGGACCCTGACTGAAATCAACTGAATCGAATCATTTTATTATTTCGTCAAATGTGTCCGACGAAGAAAAGTGATTGCGATCCACAAACAGTAGCAATATTTTTTTGAAAATCTCACAGCTGTTGAATGACGTCAAGTAAAGGATCATAATTTGAGTATAGGCTCAACTTGGTGCGGTGTAAAATAGCTTTATAATCTATTTAAATATATATATTTCAGCAGTTCAATATTCAAACTTTTAACTTCCACTATACTGGCGCAGCTGACGTTCAGATATCTCATCAGGGGAATGAGGACAAGCATGGTCTGATTATTATCCGCTGGTTCACTATGACTTTTCCACGAACAATGCTCCCTCCCTTACTATATTGTACCTATGTGTTCGTCATAGAGGTACTTTATTTCAGTATGTCAGTTCCAGTTACAGTATATAGTTCCAGTACAGTTAGTACATACAAAATTCACCCTTACCAATGAAATGTTGAAATGAAATTACTAAATGCAAAAGTGTGTTTGTTTGTTGGTTTGTCCTTTTATCATGCAGCAACGAAGCAATGGACCGACGTGATTTTTTGCATGGTATAGAGGACTTCAATAGTGACATAGGTTCCTTTTTTCTCGGAAAAACAAAAAGTTTACGCTGGATTTTTAAAAATCCAACTCCACGCAATCAATATCGCGGGCGAAAGCTAGTTTTGAAAATAAGTTATATTAATATTTTAATTTGCACATAGTTATATAGGATGCAAATTATAATAATTTAAAATATTATAAACAATGCAATATAGTGTTTCTCTGGCGAATTTTTCGTGTAATTCAATTAACTATCACTGATTGACAAACAGTGATTCAATTGAAACAGCGATAGCCTATAGTGGTTAGTACTGCGGTCTCCTATTCGGAGGGTCTCTGGATTTTCTAAGAAAAAATAAACATCACAAGCTTCAACGGTGAAGGAAAACATCGTGAGAAAACCTGCACACCTTAGAGTTCTTCATAATTATTATGTATATAATAATACTTACAGTTGTTGTTCAAATAAATATATAAAAAAAAATTTTTCATAATGTTCTCAAAGGTGTGTGAAGTCTGCTAATTCGCACTGAGCCAGCATGGTAGACTATGGCCTATAACTCTTCTCTGAGAAGAGACATGTGCGTTTAGTGAGCCGTTGGGTTGCTGATGATGATGATGATGACTATAATGAGTGACAAACAGAGATTACGAGTACGGTAGAAAATTCTATGTACAAAAAATTAAAAAACATCGTAACATGGCAACTTCCTTGATTTTTGAAAATTCACTTCCAAATTTTCTGTTTCTACAATTATTATTATGATTATAACTTCTATAATTAAATTGCACTTTCAAAGGTTTTCAGTGATATTTAAAAAACTGTTGCACTATGTTCCAAATTGTTTTCATCCACTTTTCAACCCTGACTTGATATATTTGTATGATTTTAAACTCTAACTTTGGACGCTGCGGCTAGTAGCCATAATCTCGTCCACTGAACGAGCCACATACAAAATCAGACACGGCAATTCAAACTTGTTTGTCCTGAATGCAGTCCACTAGTTTCGGGGTTTCCGGGTCACAGATAATAATTTACTGTTATTTTTCCGCAATGCTGCTATGGCTGCATCGGCCACAAGTGTGGATGTATGCATTATTACGCTAACCTCGTTCTCAAACATGCCATTATTTATGAATGTTCATTATTTATATACGCATTTAAAATAAAATACTTACCTATTTTCTCTTAATTTTTATTAAATCCTTCTCAACCCTTCGCCGGTGCATTATTGGACACAGGTCTCTTCTCAGAATAAGAAGGATTAAGGGTGAGATCTATAGATGGCACTCTCACTCAGCTCAGACTCAAATCGGAGTTAAAATGAGACAGATTTATGTCAGCACATATTTGTGTATCATTTTAATTATCATTTTTCATCTTGAGTCTTGAGCAGAGCCATAGTACGATCTATAGATCTCGGGCTAAGACTATAGTCCTCCACGCAAGCGCGGGTTGGCACAATTCATACTCATTTGAGTACATTATGGAGAACTCTGCAGGTTTCCTCACGATGTTTTCCTTCACCGTTAAAGTAATTGATGATAATTGGCTATTTGACAGCTGTAACGATAAAATATGAAACATATTTTAAATGATAGCATATATAGCCCGGTCAAATTAGACCAAAAAATAGGGGTGAGGTTACAATAATTCCCACTTGGCTGAAAGTTGGTAGGATTGTTCAAAACACTAATATAAATGAAATGTGAAAAGTCCTCATCGATCTGACACCTGGAAAAAAAATTACTCGGGGTCAAAGGTCTCAAAAACGGGGATTTCGCGATTTTCAGCAAAACGGTAAGTTTTATCATAAAATTAGCCTTGACAAAAATTATAGATCAGATGATTATCTATAAAAAATGTCTGAATACTTTTTTCCTAAGAGCCACCGTTTTTGAGATATAACGATTCAAAAATTTGAAAGAGTTGTAATCGTCATAATATGAATTGTGAACTATGGGCTCAGTACAATAATTCACACTTGGCTGAAAATTGGTAGGATTGTTCAAAACACTATTATAAATGAAGAGTGAAAAGTCCTCATCGATCCGACTCCTGTAAAAAAATTTACCTGTCAAGGCTAATTTTACCTATAAAATATATTTATTTATAAAACTTACCGTTTTGGTGAAAATCGCGAAAAACCCGTTTTTGTGACCTTTGACACCGAGTAATTTTTTTTCCAGGTGTTGGATCGATGAGGACTTTTCACATTTCATTTATAATAGTGTTTTGAACAATCCTACCAATTTTCAGCCAAGTGGGAATTATTGTAACCTTGGATGCCTAAATTGACCGGGCTGGTTAAAAATAATTATACAATATGTTTTTTGCATAAAAATGAATTGTAAATACACACATCAAAAGTGTCTAGGGATATTAATTAAAATTTTCTTTAAGGATTCATCAAATAAAGTGTTTTCGTTTGTCACAGTAACGATAAACCAAGTCACCTTTGCATTAATAAAGAAATTTGCCATTTTACTAATAAAGGGATTTTTGACATTTGAACCACTAACATTAAAGTTCGAAAAAAAGACTGAAATAACAGTTTTCTTTAAAATTTTATTGGGTAACTTAAACAATTAATAATCCGTGTTTCTACCGCGAACACTAACAACACAAGAACATCGGTTTGGCATACTCAAAATGAGTTCATCCAAATCACGCTGTGGAATGGCCGCCCATGTTCGTTGCAACAACAAAAAAAGGTCTTCTTGCCACTGGATACCCTCCATATTCGGCAGAGCTCTTCTCTGTAGCATATCCCATGCATGCTCAATCGGGTTCAAGTCTGGCGACTGAGCAGGCCAGGGCAGGACATTGATGTTAGCTGCGGCGAGAGTCTGTCTTACAACTCTTGCGGTGTGCGGTCGTGCATTATCATGCATTAACTGAAATAAGGGACCGATTTGCACTTGTAGAGGAACGATGACGTCTGATACAATCGTCTCAGCATAAATTTGAGCGTTGAGGTTGCCTCTGATCCAAATCAACTCAGTTCTTCCGCCGATCCAAATACCCGCCCATACCATGATGGTTCCACCACTATAAGGATGGACTTCCTGGCAGGATTTTAATCGCTGATTATGAAATTATGAAATGCACCAAAAAGGATCCATATAAATTTATAAAATCATAAATTTATTACAAAGCCACATCTCAATCTCAAGAAATCCGCATAAAAATGCTTGATCCCTAGACACTTTTGATGTGTGTATTTTATTTTTGAAAAATAAATTTGAGTTTTTTTATCTGTGGACGGATGGAAGCAAAACGCGGGCGGCTATGATCGAGCTCCGGTCGGTGGATTTGCGGTCTTGCAACATCATCCCTATATAAATATTTTGATTTATTGTCATTCATTTTTGTTGTTAATGCTGTTTACAAAATAGAGTCAGGCTTTATAAAAGCCGATAGTGCAAATCTGTCCAGAATCCATTTATGTCGAAAAATCAAGTCGATCCGTTCCTTCGTTGCTGCTTGATTGAAGAACAATTTGTTCTTTGTTCTGAACAAAACCATATTAAAACAAAATAAAAACAGTTTGTTATAAAATAAAAATAAATAATATTTTAATTTATCGAAACCCTATTAGATTTATAACGCTCTCTCAAAAGAAGAAATCCTTAAAGATTATAACATGAAAGTGTAAGCCAAAATTCTATTGAAAGTTACTTATGCTTGTAAGGAATGGCGCGCGATCGAACCCTGTGTTTGAAATAGATTTATTGAGCACAATCAGGGATCAGATGTTAGTATTACGCCCAAAGCCCCAGAGAGCAAGCTTCGTATCGACTGAATAATTTAAACACCTTACCGCCACATACCTAGAGACGTATTGCAAAGTGTAGGCAGTAAGTACCTAGGTACGTTACCTGAGGTTGTGTGTAAAAATACCCTATTTTTATTTCTTTTCACCGCACTGAATGTTAAAAGAAATCATATGAAGCATTGCATGCAATTAAAAATTTTATGTGGGAACGCAATTTGCTTTAACTCACTCTAAAATGGTATTTTGAAAAAAAAAATTAATGAATGAACGCGCTTGTGTTATTTTTTTTACGCTTTAAAAGATGTTGGTCCAATTCTCCACTTTTATTAATGTACCTAATCCTTTTGGATTTACTCCATCCTTAGAAAATTTATTTGGGATAATAGTACTCTCACTATTGTTGGACATAGACTCAGAAGCGGAACTTATCACTCAAAAACTAATCACGCCTTAAGAGAATACATCTCTTAAAACGCTAAAACCCTACCTATAGCCGTCGCCACCATCCCCAATAACGGCCCCTTTCCACTCAGCTAATAACCACATCACGACAGACAAACCACCATCTGAACGTGAGGGTAACTATCAAAATATCAAAGTATTAATTTATCAAAACCACCATCTAAACGTGAGGGTAGTTATCAAAATATCAAAATATTAATTAATCAAACCAACATCTAAACGTGAGGGTAGTTATCAAAATATCAAAGTATTAATTTATCATTTAAACTAATCTAAGAGTACTGGCAATATTTAATCGATTAGGGAGCGATTGCTATCGCAATCCCTCAATCGAGAAGAACGACCTAGACGCGAAGGCATCTACTAGTCGAATGAGTCTCTGGGCAGAGACTGAATTCGTATCGTCAAAACAGCCGTTTTATACTAATATTTCAAGACGGCGCGCAAGATGGCGCGCCCGCGCTGTCAAAGTCAAATGTCGTCAATATACGTCATGAAACGTATATTGACAAAGGTATGTTGACACTGTTACACTTATTGTTTCATGAGGTATACTGAAAAACACCAATCATAATTTTAAATTGCTAACAGTCGGCCTTTCCTGACCGTATTCACGTCTCGTGAAACAACATAGTAGCCGTTTACAATGTAAGATAACTTATACTCTTAACAGAATTCATTAAATCTCAATTATTTAACCAACACCGATGGGACATTTTGGGAATGAGTGGGGTGAGATGGACAGATAGCGGAGATTATACCAACCCAACGACAGGCTTCAAACTAAGATCCGTGAAACAAATGTGAGTGACTTGATATCTCAGTGTAAACTGAAAGAACACCTTGAGGCGACGCACCAATATAGTGAACTGCACAAGACCTTGAAAAAGATGTCTGGAGGTATATAAGCCCGAGTACTTTATTGGACTCGAACGGGAAGCTCCTACTTAAGTTAGACGAAAATTTGCGCAGATGGGGCTGAACATCAATGTTAATAAAACCAAAGCAATGGTTATTGCCAAAATATAGATGTCACCTCCTAAAATAAAGCCTCGTGGCTGAAGTCGCAGCAATTTGTAAAATTAAATACTTAGGCCGGTTCTTCACAGCAGATTTGGGATCATATCCGAACTTCAAATTGAGGATAGCACCCAATGATGATGATGAATTATTTAACTGCTCTCCTCATACTTACAATAAGTCAACTAGTTGAGCGACCCCTTCTTGTTCACATAAACTAAAAAATTACTTGAGTGACCCCTTCATGTTCACAACAAGTAAAATGAAACTTGAGTTATTGTTAAAGTGACCCCTTCATGTTCACTTCAACTAAAATGTTACTTGAGTGACCCCTTCATGTTCACAACAAGTAAGATGAAACTTGAGTTATTGTTAAAGTGACCCCTACATGTTCACTTCAACTAATAATTAATAGATTATTCCAGATTAATCAACCACTTAGCTCAAATTGTATTATTCCAATTTAAGTATAACCTTTAAATTCCAATGGAAACCAACTTCGTCGATATGATACTTTCAGTAATTCATTATCTGTTATTTGGGCGTAGTCCTTAACCTGGATGACGATAAAACTATCTCCCCGGCAATCCCACTTCTGATCTGTTGGACATAGACTCAGAAGCGGAACTTATCACTCAAAAACTAATCACGCCTTAAGAGAATACATCTCTTAAAACGCTAAAACCCTACCTATAGCCGTCGCCACCATCCCCAATAACGGCCCCTTTCCACTCAGCTAATAACCACATCACGACAGACAAACCACCATCTGAACGTGAGGGTAACTATCAAAATATCAAAGTATTAATTTATCAAAACCACCATCTAAACGTGAGGGTAGTTATCAAAATATCAAAATATTAATTAATCAAACCAACATCTAAACGTGAGGGTAGTTATCAAAATATCAAAGTATTAATTTATCATTTAAACTAATCTAAGCGTACTGGCAATATTTAATCGATTAGGGAGCGATTGCTATCGCAATCCCTCAATCGAGAAGAACGACCTAGACGCGAAGGCATCTACTAGTCGAATGAGTCTCTGGGCAGAGACTGAATTGGTATCCATCCGGGGTCTTCCGCGTAGGCCTTCACAGGCCTCGGGGTAACTGTTCAGGGCGATGGCCCCCTTCAGTGGTGTCAACGCCGCCTGCAACTACAGGCGGGGCACTGGGTGGGACCGGTTGGTCCGTGGTGTCAAATCCGGGGTGTCAATCCGGTGTTATCCTGCTGCAGTGCGATCGAGCCCGCGTAGTGTCGCGGGCGATCTGCGGACTGCGGCAGGGTGGTATGTCCGTGGTGGGCTTCGCCCGCCGCTCAGCGAGGTCGAGCCCGCCGGTAGTGTACCGGTGAGCGCCCATCAGCCAGCGGCGAGGAAGCAGTCGTGTCCTATGTGACTAGGTCGCGTGGCAGGCCTCTTATGTCCGGCGGTCGTCGATGGTATGGCGCGATGCCATGCAGATGCTGGGATCGCGCTCCGTCGGCGCGTGCAAACATAGAGGCACTCAGGCGGTGAACGAAGTCGTCCAGGCTCTCCATGCGCAGGTCCCTGGAGATGACCTGATTCCGTACGAAGCGTGGTGCTCCGGAGATGGTGCGGAGTGACAGCGACTGCTGTGCTCGCAGCGACTTGCGGTCCGTCTCGCTGGTCAGCGCGAACCACGCGGGGGCCGCGTAGGTGAGTCGCGTGCGAACGTACACCTTGTAGATGTACAGCTTCGTACGGAGAGGCAGGTGGGACGCCAGCACGGGTCGAAGGAGGTTCCGTGCGGCGCGCGTCTGGTTGACTACGTTCTTCACGTGGGGCCGCATCGAGAGGGTCTTGTCGACGGTCACGCCGAGGTATTTGGCCTTCGGGGACCACTCAATGGTCTCGCCCATAAGTGACATCGGGGGCGGTAGTAGTCGCGCCCGCCCGATGGAGATCGCCTGAGTCTTCGCCACGTTGACCTTGAGTCTCCAGTTCTCCAGCCATGTGGGAAGCGCGTCCAGTGTTCGCTGCATCTTCAGCGCTGCATGCGGGGCATTCAGCGAGGAGGTAATGAAGGCCGCGTCGTCGGCATACAGCGCTAACATGGCGCCGTCAGCGACTGGGATGTCGTCCGTGTATCTGCTGTAGCAGACGGGCGACAGGCAGCTTCCCTGAGGTACACCGGCTCGGATGGTGCGCTCCGTGGACAGGGCGTCTTCAACCGCCACTTGAAAACGTCTGTCTTGCAGGAAGGTGGCCACAGTCTTGACTACTCGGCGCGGAGTAGTAGACGTGGACAGCTTGTACACGAGGCCGGTGTGCCAAACGCGGTCGAACGCCTTCTCCATGTCGAGGAATACTGCGACTGACTGCTCTCGCTTGTTGTAGGCGGCCGCGAGGTGATGCAGTACCCTCGCCACTTGTAAAGTGGTGGAGTGTTCGGCACGGAAACCGAACTGTTCGTCGCGTGGCTGAAGATGGGGCGTGATGTGCAGCAGCAGTAGCTTCTCGAAGACTTTCGAGGTGCACGACAGAAGAGTGATGGGACGGTAACTCCCAGGCAGCATGATGTTCTTGCCAGGCTTGGGAATCAGGATGACTCGGCCGAGCTTCCACGATGATGGGAAGTGCCCGGTACGGAGGATTCCATTGAAGAGCCGCGTCAGCGTCGCGATTGCTCGCGGGGGTAGGTGACGCAGGGCTTCGTTGGTGACTCGGTCGGGGCCGGGGGCTTTGCGCAGTCTAGTTCGTCGAATCATCCTTTGGACTTGTCCGGGGGAGAACACGACGGGGTCTTCTGTCGGAGGTATCGGCGACTCGAAGTAGTCCTTCACATGTCGCTCGATGGTCTCTACGTGCTGCACATCCGCAGTCGGATTGGGTGTAAACTGCGTCTCCAGGTGATCCGCAAAGATCTCCGCTCGATCCTCGGCGCGGTAACGTGGGGAACCGTCACTGGCCATGAGGGGTCTAATCGGAGGCGGCTTCCCGGAGAGTTGGCGGCAGAGGCGGTGCATGCCGGACCAGTCGTCGCCGGCTCGCTCGATGGCGGAGTGCCAAGACTCGACTGCGACTGTCTCCAGTGCGTCAGAGATCCTAGCGGCCAGAGCGTTGAGCCGCGTCTTCATGGTCGGGCACCGCAGGTGTTGCCATTGCCTTCGCAGCTTCCTCTTCTCCTCTATCATCGCTTGAATGTAGGCAGGGAGCTGGGGTTGTCTGCGAGTAGATGCAGCGTCGAGTCTGGACTCTCGAAGCGCATTGGACATTACTGCGCTGAGGTCCGTGGCGAGTCGGTCGACGTCTGCAGGGCTCTCTACTCTGAAGGACGGCGAATGTTCGGCCATGTGTTCGGCGAAGATTCGCCAGTCCTGGCGATGTTTCGGAGAAGGCATCGATGTCGTCATCGGGGTCGTCTTCAGCGTCAAGAGGACAGCTTGGTGGTCGGAAATGAGATGATCATCCAGGACGTCAAGCGACGGTGCGGCGACTAGGCCGCGAGCGACTGCTATGTCGATGACGTCGGGCATGTGGGCTGCGACGTACGGGTAGTGCGTTGGGACCTCTGGTCCTAGCACCTCGTAGCCGTGGCGGTCTGCGTCGTCCAGGAGGCGTCTGCCATCCGGGCTCACGGTGTTCGAGTTCCACGCCGTGTGTTTCGCGTTGAAGTCGCCCGCTAGGATCGTGGGCAGCGGCGAGTCCAGCAAGGTGCGGACGTCAGCCACTGCAAGTCGATTCTGCGGCGGCTTGTAGAAGGCGAACACGCGGGTGGGCTGGCGGTCGATGCAGATCTCGACGCCAAGGGCGTACGATGACTGCAATTGTGGTACTGGCAGCCGTTGGTGGATGATGTTCCGACGGACCAGGACTGCTAAGCCCCTATAAGCAATCCCGGCCGGCGAGGTGTGGTCCTCCCGGTAGACATAGTATCCGGAAACCTTCAACTTGTCCACTGGTCTGAGGTGAGTCTCGCTGATCAGGCCGATGTCCACTCGACGCTGTGAAAGCACGGTCTTGAAGAGACGGGCTTTTTGAGGTGAAAGCCCGTCGGCGTTCCAAAACGCGATGCGGAGCTCAGCCATAAAAGGCACAGAGCTCCGCGATGCAGCCCAGGATCAGCGGGATAGGGTCTCGCTGCTCCTGGATGGCCACCAGCACCTGAATTGGTATCGTCAAAACAGCCGTTTTATACTAATATTTCAAGATGGCGCGCAAGATGGCGCGCCCGCGCTGTCAAAGTCAAATGTCGTCAATATACGTCATGAAACGTATATTGACAAAGGTATGTTGACACTGTTACACTTATTGTTTCATGAGGTATACTGAAAAACACCAATCATAATTTTAAATTGCTAACACTATGAAACAATTATTCAGGTCAAATAGTACACGTTTATACGAACACCACAGTACATATAAATCATCATTATGTCTCAAATCATCGTAGGCCCACTACTGGACATGGGTCACCTCTTGAATGAGAACGTGTGATTGCCAAGTGCAGATTGGCAGACTTTACAGACCTTTGAGAACATTATGGAGAACTTTTAGAATTATTTCGTGGTTTAATGACATAATTATAATGTACGAGTACATACCACGTACTATATACGCAAAGACCACGTATAATACCTACTAATATTATAAATGCGAAAGTATGTTTGTTGGTTTGTTGGCTTGTCCTTCAATCACGCTGCAACACAGCAACGGATTGCTCATTGCCGTGATTTTTCGCATAGAGATAGTGTATGGGCTGGAGAGTGACATATACTTACTTTTTATCCTGAAAAATTCCTATGGGAAGATACGCTTATGCTCACACTAACGCATGTTTGCTTGCTTGCTTGCTTGCAGGCTTGCTTGAGCATGCTTGCTTGGGATTTCAAAAACTGATGCTTGCTTGCTTGGGTTTTTTGAAACCGATGCTTGGTTGCTTGGTTGCTTGCATGCTTGCTTGGGATTTTTAAAACAAATGCTCGCTTGCTTGGGATTTTAAAAACCGATGCTTGCTTGCAGGATTAAAAAACCGAAACAAACGCGGATGAAGTCGCGGGTAACAGCTAGTAGGTACATTATAATTACTAGCAAAAAGCTGAGCTTTGTGAGGGCTCGCGTAGTTTTTCCAACGGGTAATAAGTTCTGTTACAACTTGCACTGATGTTAACTCTTTTGTTTTCTAACAGATGGCGCTAGTAGTACAATAGCATTATATCCAATGAATACAAAATTGTTAATGTTCATTTTTTTTTTAATGGATATAAATTTTTTTTTTTTGACAGATAACACATCTGGATATGAAATTAAATTACTATGTTAAAGCACAAATCTATAGGCGTGATAGTTTTTCAGTAAAGTGTACCACAAAAATGCTCAGGTTGTGGGATAGTGATAGGGATCGCTTCGCTCGCCCTAATTATGGATAACTTTACGGCATGCAAGTTTTCTCGCAATATTTCCTTCACCGTTAAAGCAAATGATTTATTAGTTAATCGACCGAGCGAAGCGAAGGTCTTTGAGTCTACTTGAGTGAATTTGCACTTGTCCGTCCGTCCGTCCGTCCGTCCGTCCGTCCGTCCGTCCGTCCGTCTGTCAGAGCCTTATAACTTCTGAATTACTGAACGTAATTACTTCAATTTTAGATATAATATGTAAACCGATGGCCTCCAGCCGAAAATGGCTTAAAAAGTTATAAAAATCTTTATTTCAGGGGGGCTCTCATAGAAGCGAAAGCGAAGAAAAAAAAAATTTTTTGCTTTTCATAGGGTTACAGTACGTCATTTTAAAGATAATTTGAAACAGAGTACAAAAGTATTTTTTTTTTAATTTTTTTTCCTAAAATTGACGAAATGGGGGGCTTTCAAAGTGGAGATTATATTTGACCTCACAACGGAATAACCATTGAGAGCTGGGGCTTGAAAGTTTTATAATTTTAGCGTAATATCATGTACTTGAACAACAAATACTAAAATTAGATAAATGTAATAAGGAAACTAAATTATTTAACTTTTAATGAGCAGCAACAACAGAACTTCACAATGATGTCAATAGATGGCGCTCTCATCTCATATAGCAAATGCAGCTTATATGTAACATAATATATTCAATTAAAATTATTATTTAGTCATTTAGCAAACATCAATAAAACTTCACGTTGCAGTTTGTTTTTACATGTTTTCTGATCGTGTCGATAGTTGACGCTGTGTACAAGTAATTTAATTTGAATGTTCCAAAAAACTATACCTAAGTTTGATTGAGGCCTTGAGGATTTCACTTTAACAGTTCCCTAACCTTTACGGGCTACATATGTTAAGTTAGTTGACACTTTCTGTCAACTTTGTTATTACAAACCTCTACGGGACAACTAAAGGTGAAAATGACATATGGGATGTTAGGATTGTATTTAGGGGCTACCTACGTAAAGAGACTTCTACAAAGGGGATGATTTAGGTATGGTTGGTGAAAACGGGCATAATAATAATGTCAATTTTGATCGTCATGTATCTATTGAATGAATAAGTAATTATGGGAAACCGTTAACGCGAGGTCTCAGTTCGGGGCGAACCACTAGTTTATATTAAAAGATTACACTGCGATGGGGTGGGTGCCTGGGATTTGAACCCTGGAATCCCGAAAGGAAGGCTAGAGTCTTAACCATTAGATTATCACCGCTATGAAAATATAAATACCTAAAATATGTTGTGTAACAAACAAATGTATGAACGTGCAAAAATCCCTAGATATAGATGCAAAGCGAAGCTAGAAGTGTACAAAAGTGACTAAGTTGTCGTTGCCGACTTTATGAGTAGAACAAACGTTGGCTAACTTTTGCGCCAAGTAACTTCGAGTGATGTAAGTAAAGCGTCTGCGGCAAACTTGCCTTCGCGAATTACTGCCACACGATTTCACCATCTCACTACGATCACTTAAACTCTCGCATCTGTTCTAATAAAACAATAAGGTGAGTAAGACCGCTGTGTTCAAGGATTCCCGCGAGGATTTGATTATTCGAGAGATTCCTAAAAGATTTCACAGATAAAATATTTAGCGATCTCACGATTTTGATCGCATGGAATTCCAGACTTACTTAAACAGCGCACGGTTTAAATTGATCAGGCTGTAATTAATGAAATGCCGAGTGAAGTTTAAACACGTCTCATTAATTCGTAATGCTATTATATTCTGGCCTTTTACAAATGTCGGTAGCAGTATAATGAAATTCACATTTTCTGTTATTTGCCATTTATTTTTAACATTTTATTATATTTTAATGGTTTCCATCCTCGGTCGCTATACGCAGCTACCAATGTGGTAACATGTTTCACCGCCGGAACTAAATTAATGAAATGCCATTACTCCTTTTAACAGCATTATTTTACATACATAACTAATTTGATGTGTACACTTTTGTTCATAATAAAATGCAATTAATATGAAAATTGGCACGGTTCTATGAAAATTTGATTCATATTCACACTCCGCTTTCAGCTGTGTCGCCACTAATTTTACTCGTAATATAATAATAATTCTCGCATAAATAATAATGTCAGCTATACCTAATGATTTTGAAAACAAAAAATAACATTGCATTTTTGTAAAAAATGTTTCATTGTCATTCCTTCCTTAAGTAATAAGAATTTGACATCGATGTTTGGTTAAACTATGGCGTATCCAAAGTAGTATTGCTTGCTGTATCCGAACTGTACTTTACTGTCACTTACTGTACTTACTGTATCAAATCCGAACAGAGTAAAAATTAGCTTCATGTTCTTAAAAGAAAACTCAAAGTACGAGCTTTGAGTCTACTAATATGCATACCTACTCGTATATACAGAGTGTTATTGTGAGAATGGTTAGTGAGGCGATAATTTAAAATATTAGAAATGTTTTGTCTAAAAAACATGGACATTTTAATATGATAATCGATAGAGAATGTTGCAAGGTATCGTAAGGGTCAATTTCAACAAAGTGGTTTTTTTCTTTCATTTCGGTGAACTTTCGTATTATAAGTTTTTTTTTATTTAAGCTGTAGTATATTATACTTCTTGATATAGGTTATGCTCTTATGTAATGCCATAAAAATATATCCTATTCAACCTATGTAAATTCGTGTTTGAAATTTGGATGCCACCGAAATGAAACATTCGTTCACCGAAATGAAATAACTAACCACCGAAATGAAAGAATGTGTCCACCGAAATTAAAATGCACCGAAAACGTATACAGACAGACAAAATATTAGTTTTCTACTGAGCAAACGCTAACCTCAACCATACACCTTACCTCAATTGATAATCTTTTTACTTTCACGGAGTTATGGAGTAAAATAGACAAAAATTTTCATCTCCTATCCCGGAGGAACCTTATGAGGATAAAATCTATTATCTTATATGTTATATGTTGACCCGGAGTATCAGCTACCTACTATACCAAATTGTATTAATAATCCGTTGGGTAGTTTTCACGTAATGCGCGCACAGACAGTCAGACAGATAGACTAAAATAAAAAAAGTTGTTTCACAGTATCGGTAATAAAGCGTCCTCCTATTAAAATTTTCATATATATACATACTATAAAATAAAACAAATATTTTGAAAAATTCACGTGTTGATCCGGATTTTCACCGAAATGAAATAATAATCCACCGAAATGATAAAACAATCCGCCGAAATGAAACTATTATACACCGAAATGATAAAAACTCACCGAAATGAGAATTTTTATCATTTCGGTGGGTTTTTATCACTTCGGTGGCCAGTTTAGGCCACCGAATCCACCGAAATGAAAACCAAGGGTAAAAATTAGCATAACTAAAAAAGTATTTATTATAGGATATAAGGAATACTACACAAATAAACATATTACCAATATCTCGTTCATTTTATTTAATTAAGTATACTAGCTCATTGCAAGACAAGTTATACCTATACACGGAAATGAAAAGAAATGTGTCGCACGTCACCGAAATGACATACAAACGTTTTTTTGGGGAACAAGCAGGCAATCGGCGCACTTCCATACAGGATAAACACCTAGAAGCCACTATTACGTATGTTCTAAACGCATAAGGGGGGAGCTAGAGTTGTTCTATGCAAAGTTGCTATGTTGAGTGGTTGACTCATCGACGATTCAAAAGCACTTGTAAAAAAGTTTATTTGAATAAAAAACATTTCTATTCTAAAAACATTTCTATTCTATTCTATTCAAAAATAATCTTGATTAACTTTAAGCCACCGAAATGAAAGGACTTTCTGGGACACATGCATTTTTACTTACCAGTTCTTAATCTGGGTAGATATTATTATAAAATTACTTTGTGATTATACTAACACTATTAACGATTTAAATAAAAGTAGCTATAAGCCAAAACAACCAATATTTTTTGTTTTATGAGGGAAATTACACTGAAAAATGTTGTGAGGACAGCCACCGAAATGAAAAATTAGGGGTTTAAATTTTTTTTTATTCCTAAACTGCAATCTTTATCGAGAAATATTTACTGGCTCCATAAAGATAACAAACTCTTCTGCCTAGAAGAAAATATAAGCACTGTACAGTAACGGTCTGCACTACCGATTTCATACATGCCGCGTAAATTTTGCTGTTGGGAAATCCACCCGTAAAGTAACCTAGGTTTATAAGGCTATGTTATACCTATGTACATACGGCATTATCAAAAATACTATCAGCATCGAGAAACACTGTTGAACATGAGGGTCAGGAAAAATGAGATTATAATGTCTAAAGATATGCAAATAAAGATCTTCATTTCTTATGGCTCTTGGAGTAAATTGTATGACTGCGAAGGGGGTAGACAAGTGTATCCCCGTTAGATGTAAGCGTTATTTTATGGTCGTCGTGACGCCAACAAACTTCGGCAACTGCTTTATGATCCTAATTTATAAGTGAGAGGCGTCTGTATTTACGACTCTTTCTGAAGCCCTCCCGCGAGTACGTTCACTTCTATTGCATAGCCTCGAAGATTTTCTGTTATAATGTTAACTAATTTATAGTTTTAAATCTATAAAAAAATAACAAATTTTGACTAAATATTTTACTGTAGGTACTTACTGTAGTAGGTATTCAAAGCTTCGAATTCAAAGACATTTAATCTGATTTATTTTAGTGATACAGTAGGATTAGAATTAAACTGGTCATTAGTAAAAAAACCAGCGGGAAAACTTTCTTTCCAGGATAAAAATTAGCACGCACCAGGTCATCAACTATACCCATGCAAAAAATCACGTTGATCCATCACGAATCACGTACTACATTGCTGCGTGATTGAAAAAGAAATAAGAAGAAACCAGAAAACCAAAAATCAAATATTTTCGCATAATTCATTATAATTATGTATTAGTAAAGATTACTTAATTAATAATAATTAGTAGATAACTGTTTGGTCCTAATTAATAATCTCTGTCTTAAGTTAGATATTCTGCATTTATGATTTTATTCATTCATTAAATCAATAATAATACTGCTATTATGAGTTATTATATTCCGTTAAAGTCCTAGCAAAGACTTCGTTGTTACAGGTCATGCATCTGTTTAGTGCACCACCTTAAACAGCTTTTTGTTGACTTACAATCTGTGAAAGCTTAATGAAATATTGCAAGCACAAATTAATTTTCGATTCGCCTTTGACGCTTCGCTGAGCCGCTTCGGCATGACACGTCTCTCAGACAAGTACCAGGGCTTGACTTGATGTCCTTATAGCCAAACTAACTCCACGAGCTTGTCTTGGTTTTTTTAAAAATCTCGCAGTAACCCGTAAGTAAAAAGTATCTTATTCCCATGTTGAGAACATGGAACCGTTAATGTTTGGAATGATACTCTATTGCTGCGTGATTAAAAAACCAACAAACAAAAAAACAAACGACCTTTCGCATTAATAATATTAGTACCTACGGATTACTTAAAATTAATACTTAAAAGCAACAATAATATCTCTAATTTCAAAAATCAAAAGAATGATCTGATTTTTTTTAACGTGTTAGAAAATATTTTCTTTTTTTGACGACCTCCCTGGCGCAGTGGTGAACGCTGTAGTCTAATAACTGCAAGGTCTCGGGTTCGGTTCCCTGCGGGGGCAATTTGAGAATTTATAATTTCTGAATTGTCTCTGGTCTGGTCTGGTGGGAGGCTTTGGCCGTGGCTAGTTACCACCCTACAGTCAAAGATGTGCCGCCAGACAATTTAGCGTTCCGGCACGATGGCGTGTAAAAATCCATCAGGGATCTGGGTTGAATGTTGCACCACCATACCCCTTCCAAGCTGCTACCATCTTAGACTGCATCGTCACTTACCATCAGGTGAGATCGCAGTCATGGACTATCTTTTCATTAAATAAAAAATATATTTATTTATCCAGTATTAAGACATCAACATTTAAAAGACGTGCACAAGGATGGCTTACCTCTAAGGAAGAGATTTCAAAATATAACTTACTCTAAAAAATACTCGACATGTTGTTGACCGAGCGAAGCCAGGTCTCTGAGTTTACTAGAGCGATTTGCACTTGTCCGTCCGTCCGTCTGTCAGAGCCTTATAACTTTTGAATTACTGAACGTAATAACTTCAAATTTAGATATAGTATGTAAACCGATGGCCTCCAGCCGAAAATGGCTTAAAAAGTTATAAAAATCTTTATTTCAGGGGGGCTCTCATAGAAGCGAATGCGAAGCAAATTTTTTTTTTTTGGGATTCATAGGGTTTCTGTGCTTGTATCATTTTAAAGACAATTTGGAACAGAGTACAAATGTATTTTAGGGTTCCGTACCCAAAGGGTACCAACGGGACCCTATTACTAAGCCTACGCTGTCCGTCCGTCCGTCCGTCTGTCAGCGGGCTGTATCTCGGTAACCGTAATAGGTAGACAGTTGAAATTTTCACAGATTGTGTATTTCTATTGCCGCTACAACAACAAATAATAAAAATTAAATTAAATTAAAAAAATTAAATAAACAAGTGGTTCGCCCCGAACTGAGACCTCGCGTTAACGGTTTCCCATAATTACTTATTCATTCAATAGATACATGACGATCAAAATTGACATTATTATTATGCCCGTTTTCACCAACCATACCTAAATCATCCCCTTTGTAGAAGTCTCTTTACGTAGGTAGCCCCTAAATACAATCCTAACATCCCATATGTCATTTTCACCTTTAGTTGTCCCGTAGAGGTTTGTAATAACAAAGTTGACAGAAAGTGTCAACTAACTTAACATATGTAGCCCGTAAAGGTTAGGGAACTGTTAAAGTGAAATCCTCAAGGCCTCAATCAAACTTAGGTATAGTTTTTTGGAACATTCAAATTAAATTACTTGTACACAGCGTCAACTATCGACACGATCAGAAAACATGTAAAAACAAACTGCAACGTGAAGTTTTATTGATGTTTGCTAAATGACTAAATAATAATTTTAATTGAATATATTATGTTACATATAAGCTGCATTTGCTATATGAGATGAGAGCGCCATCTATTGACATCATTGTGAAGTTCTGTTGTTGCTGCTCATTAAAAGTTAAATAATTTAGTTTCCTTATTACATTTATCTAATTTTAGTATTTGTTGTTCAAGTACATGATATTACGCTAAAATTATAAAACTTTCAAGCCCCAGCTCTCAATGGTTATTCCGTTGTGAGGTCAAATATAATCTCCACTTTGAAAGCCCCCCATTTCGTCAATTTTAGGAAAAAAATTAAAAAAAAAATACTTTTGTACTCTGTTTCAAATTATCTTTAAAATGACGTACTGTAACCCTATGAAAAGCAAAAAATTTTTTTTTCTTCGCTTTCGCTTCTATGAGAGCCCCCCTGAAATAAAGATTTTTATAACTTTTTAAGCCATTTTCGGCTGGAGGCCATCGGTTTACATATTATATCTAAAATTGAAGTAATTACGTTCAGTAATTCAGAAGTTATAAGGCTCTGACAGACGGACGGACGGACGGACGGACGGACGGACGGACGGACGGACGGACGGACGGACAAGTGCAAATTCACTCAAGTAGACTCAAAGACCTTCGCTTCGCTCGGTCGAATATTTCCATGGGTACATGGAAATATTTTTATGTAATTTTTTTTTAACGGAACCCTAAAAGAGCGAGGCCCGACTCGCACTTGGCCGATTTATTTTTTCCTAAAATTGACGAAATGGGGGGCTTTCAAAGTGGCGATTTAATACGCTCGCTTGAAGACGCTCGCTGGGAAAATTGGCTATATATTTTCAAGCTGTACTTATTTTTTTACTTCACTTGTATCCTGTACTTGAACAACAAATACTAAAATTATATGAATATTATAAAGAAACGAGATTATTTAATTTTTAATGAGCATCAGTAAATTTCACATACCTTCACAATAATGCTAATAGATGGCGCAGTCATTAACTATTCCATGGAACTACGAGTTACGACTAAGATCTATCCCAAAAACAGTTTTGCGTCGAGCATTATTATTTAGATACATAATATAATAACATATTATTATTCAATTAAAATTATTCTTTAGTTAAATATCAAACTTCAATAAACTATTAATTGCTGCATTTTGTATATTTTCTATTCGCGTCGATAGATGACGATTTGTACAGATGCCCCTAACCCGTTTTCACTCGTTAGTACCTACATAATAATTCAATGTTTTCACTGACGTTCCCTAATCTTCACGGGCTACCTATGATAAGTTAGGTGATGATTACTGTCAACTTCTTTATCACGATCCTGTACGGGACACCTAAAAGGACATTGGGACGGATGTTGGACTTAGGATTGTGTTTTGGAGCTACCTACGTAAAGAGACTCCTACATAGGGGATGATTTAGGTATGTTTGGTGAAAAGGGGCATAATAATAATGTCAGTTTTGGTCGTCATGTATCGATTGAATGAATAATCATGGGATACCGTTACCGCGAGGTCTCAGTTCGGGGCGAACCACTAGTTTTAAGAATTGTTGCCTAAACTTACGTCCAGAATAATTTCAGGATTTGTTATAAAGTTCAAGCTCAGATTCGTGTTGACTGATTTACAGTTTGTGAAAGCTTAGTGAAATTTTGCAAGCATAAATTAATTTTCAATTTGCCTTTGACGTTTTGCTGAGCTGGCCCGACATGTCTCTCGGGCTGGGTATTAACCGGTACATGACGACCTCTGACTACTCCCATACCTCGGTTACGTGAAAGTTAATTGAAATGCTAAAATATGTTCAAAGTCTGATGACAATTAGATATATCTGCGAATGTAACGAACCTAATAATATTATCAGTGGTGATATACGCTGATTAAGAATGGTCAAGACCTCGGACCGTTTAAGGTGGTCCGTGGTTCGATCCCAGACGCGCACCTCTGACTTTCGGAACTAAGTGCGTTTTAAGCAATTAAATTATATCACTTTCTTTAACGGTAAATGAATACACTAGGGAGTTACTTCTCCCATTAGAATTTATTAAATATATAAATAGAAAACTCAATAAAGTTTTCATTCCAGTATATTCATTCCAATATTCAGTTGGAGCGATACCACAATTACCGAGTTAATGTAAAAAGGGTCAGTCAAGGTACTGCTACATTGAAGTAGCAGTAGCTAATGGAATATGTAGGTATTTGTACGCAAAAAATTATAATTGAGAAGGTAACTTTCTGTACACAGAATAAAAATCGGTTCTAAAATGAGAGAGTTATTAATATTTAAACAAGTGTAAATTAAAAACTTAAAACACCCCCGACAGGTTAATCTATGGCCGGACTACGTACGATATACCTGACCACCCTGTTACCCAGCTTTCTGCTCCATCATCTGATCCTCCTCCTCATTTCTCGAACATCTATCTAACACCTACTCTTTTTTTGTCGGGGGTTAAAAATAAAGTCATATCTGGCTATCTCGCACGCACGCACTGAAATGATGGTAATTTTGGCAAGTAACCTGAACAGATATTTATGTATAAGTATTCGAACTTTCAAACTTATTTTTATTACTTTTCATCAAAATAATAAAAAAAAAATTAAGTGGCACTCGGGGACTGCCGCGGTAAAGCTGTTGCATAGCATTTTTTATCAACTTATGCAATTATAATATTTATGCAATATTTTTTTTTTTGCATAATAAAAATTATGCAAAAAAATAATTAAAAACAAACAAACAAGAAAAGCGCACTGTCACTACTTCGCGAGTGAGATTCGAACCTGCGACATCATACACCATACGGTAAAGAAAGCGGCCGCTCGCCTACTGCGCCAAACAGAGCTACTTGTGAACCTCTAAAATGTTGAACGCTTACTGAACGACGGTGTTAGGTTTATTTTCGTTACGGAATTTCTTGATTCGGTCGCTGCGCTCAATCTGTTTGTCCTAGTTCAAAACCCGCGATAAAAAAGCTATGCAATAGCTTAATATCGAATGAACTGTTCTATTCTATGACACCTTACAATTTCGAACTACTATAATGCCCATTAATTGCCCATCATAATAATTGCCCATTTTTTCATATTTTTGTCCACCTAAAGGCTACACGCTCTATTGTAACACACAGACAAACCTAGTTTATGATGAAAAACTTAATTGAAATACGAGACATGCATTGTCTGGTGATAGTTCACCATGCTCTATTTTTACGGCAATATACTGTAATTTTCATCGTTCAGTTTGATTAATTGGTTCCAGTTTCTTGCTTGATAGTTTATATTATGCGTTTAAATTACTTTCAGAAGTGCGTCAAAATAGAGGACCTATAATAATAATAATTAGTATTTCATTTAAAAAAACCGGCCAAGTGCGTGTCGGGCCACGCGCAGTGTAGGGTTCCGTAGTTGAAAGTCTCAAATATTATTGCTGACCTAGGATAGTGCTTATGTTTTATTTATGAATAGTGAATAAATTTTGAGTTCCATGGTTTAAATACTATAATATTCTACAAAATATGCAAATTACACTACGTGTAATACCTAACTTAGAAAAAACAGATATAACTCCTTAACTAATGAACCCTACTTAGCCGTGATAGTTTTCCTTTAAAATTCATTATATATACTACTGCTGTGAATTTTTTCTTGTATCCTATATACAACCATTTAGCTGGCAGAGGGGGGGGGGACACTTGACTTTAATAAAATTTAGCACTTTAAAATATCATATTTCACAAACGGATCCCTAAAAATGATGTTCCCACACCCATAATATTTTTGAAAGACCTATTCAACAACACCCCACACTATGGCATAGACGAGAAAAAAAATTCATCCCCACTTTACATGTAGGGGGGTACCCTAAAAAAAATTATTTTTCACAATTTTATTTCACGACTTTGTCGGCGTGATTGATATTTATACCCTTGTCAAATTACAGGTTTCTAGTACCAATAGTCTCTTAGCTAAACCGCGGACAGACAGACAGACAGACAGACAGACAGACAGACAGACAGGCAGACGGACGGACATGGCGAAACTTGGGTTCCTTGTTTACTACGGAACCTTAAAAAGGATTTATAACTTCGTTTATACATATATTAAACTATTAATATATTAAACTATTGATGATACATAAAAAAATATGAATTACAGTGTTAATTTACTAATTATTTCATACAAAAACCGGCCAAGTGCGTGTCGGACCACGCGCAGTGTAGGGTTCCGTAGTTGCAAGTCACAATTATTATTGCTGACCTTTTCCATTTTTGTTCCATGGTTTTTCGCGGTTCACTTCCTAAAAACAGATATAACTCCTTAACTTGTGAACACTACTTAGCCGTGATAGTTTTCACAAACGGATCCCTGAATCGGAAAATGGTGTTCACATACCCACAATATTTTTGAAAGACCTATATTTTACAAGGGTTCCTATAAGGACTAAAGGACTATAAGGGTTCCGTGTTTACTACGGAACCCTAAAAAGTCGAAGAAAATATTATATTTAACTATCATAGTTAATTCACAATAGTAGGCTTCTGTGTTCTAAAATTCATTTAGATCGCCGGTAGAAACAAAAGTTGGTTGCATTGGTGTCGTGCTATTAATTCTTTTTCAAATAGTTTTTTCATCAAGGGTATTTTATGAAGCAGTAAAATACTTTAATAAGAAGGTTCAGGGTCACTCAGCGGGCGATGGAGAGAGCTATGCTTGGAGTATTCCTGCGAGATCAAATCAGCAATGAGGAGATCCGTGGGAAAACCAAAGTCATCGACATAGCTCAGCGAGTCTCGAAACTGAAGTGAAATGGGCGGGGTACATATGTTGAACATAGACTCAGAAGCGGAACTTATCACTCAAAACTAATCACGCCTTAAGAGAATACATCTCTTAAAAACGCTAAAACCCTACCTATAGCCGTCTCCTCCACCCCCACAACGGCCCCTTTCCTCACATCTAATCAATTTCACCACAAACACGACAGACAAACACCATCTGAATGTGAGGGTAGTTATCAAAACATTTAAATATCAATTATCAATAACACTAATCTAAGCGTACTGGCAATATTTATTCGATTAGGGTGCGATTGCTATCGCAATCCCTCAATCAAATACAACGACCTAGACACGAAAGCATCTACTAGTTATTGGAACTACTTTACTGTTCAGAAGCAGGCCTTTATTTCTATACCAAATATCTATCACAAATTATCAAATTAACACTAATTACACTAGCTTTTCTGTAAACTTATTTAAACATAAATTATAGGTAAATCACTCGCGCGATAACTCAACAGAGTTTAGCGTACGCTTTCACGACATAACCGAACTGAGAGCCTTTCGTCTTTCTTTTCGCTTTTTATATGTTTCATTTACAAAATGGCGGTACCTCCCACTTCTTTGACGAACCTTTGAAATCATTCGTCCAATCGTTGGGAGAAGTCAAATATTAGTCTATTTAAATTCTATTCAGTCAAATTTCAACAAAACTATCACCTATATTATCTCTTATATTTAAAACTATTTGATATTATATACACACTAATTCTTATTATTATTCGTAAAAGCTAGTTAATTTAATCATGTAGCTGACACATAGTTCGAGGAGCTGATGGTTGTTGAGATCCTAAGGTGCTGGAGTGGCGACCCCGCACCTGGAAGCGCATTGTTGGCAGACCCACCACCAGGTGGACCGACGACATCAAACGAGTCGCAGGGAGCCGCTGGATTCAAGTGGCGCAAGACCGAAGCCTGTGGAAGTCCATGCAGGAGACCTTTGTCCAGCAGTGGACGTCTATGGGTTGATAAAGACCGCCCATTTCCACTTCAGTTTCGCGACACGGTACTACTCACTGTTATTTACTTAAAATTTGATTTTATTTAAATAAAAAATTATATTCGAAAAGTATCGGGGTAAAAAGTTTATTTTTATTTTTTTCATTTGTGACTTGGATATAGCTGAGACGGTTATAACGTATTCACGACTGAAATATAGTTTGAGTTCGACTACAACGGACAAGTGCTTAAAATGAAATATGCAAAGTCTATTCAGGACAACTTATCCCTACGAGCACCGTCCTACAATTCCAGGGTATAACCATGCAGACATACATACATATTATTTGATACATACTGTCTAAGGGTACGTTTATCCACATGTGGGGCATTGCGCGGCGCGTGGTGCGTCGTGTCGCGCGGTAAACTCAAACATAATAATTATGGCCAAGTATGAGTGCGTTCATGCAGAAGCGTTTGCGTTGAACGCAGCGCGTTGCGCGTCGCATGGTGCGTTGCGTCGCGCGGTTAACTCAAACATAATATGGCCAAATATGAGAGCGTTCATGCAGGAGCGTTTGCGTTGAACGCGGTGGGCACCGGGATCTCGCGGCGCGTTGCGTGTCGCATGGTGCGCCGCGTCGCGCGGTTAACTCAAACATATTATGTCCAAGTATGAGAGCGTTCATGCAGAAGCGTTTGCGTTGAACGCGGCGGAGCACGCGGCGGGTGCCACACAACGCGCCGCGTGTGCATAAACGTACCCTAAGGAACACTTAAAAATACATATACATATAAGTATCTGCTTGTAGTGAAATTCTGCTCAGTGTGGTCATACCTTTAGTGCTTTTAAGAAAAACTTAAAATTGGTTTTCGGTAACAAACTTTTTCACACTCAAGTAAAAAATAAAGTAATAGGAAAGTCAATCTTTCATTAAACTCAAATGCACATTTCGTGTATTTCTGCAGAAGGTTTTCTCTTAAAAGGATACCTATTCAAACTGAACTGTAAATATCGAAGTTGGAAAGTTTAAATTTTTTCGCATGCAAGTTGAAGTGGAGACAGTTATAACGTATTTACGATGGAAATATGGAGTGTTGTAGTCGAACTGCGAATGGCAAACGCTCCAAATACAACATGCATTTTATACATTAGCAACTCTGTAATATTTTCACTTCACTATCAATAAACAATCTATATCCACTGAATCTGCAGAATCAGTATGGAAGAATTTGCAAAATCGAAATTGGTGAGAAATAGGTAAGAACGGCGTTCAAAAATACAGACCGATTAGTGAACCTTTCTCATTGTATTAAGTGATGTGTATACTTTCTTTTTCTTTTTTTGGAAGCCGGTTTGTTAGACACCACTATTCATGTCACTTGCGACTTGCATTATACCAACAGTGCGAAGTGCTATTTCATTCAGCTTAATAGCTATTAGTTTTGTTCGTTAGTGGAATATTGCTAACGAGTGTATTAGTTGTATTTAGACTATTAGTTGCCACCATACAGGCAAAGACCAAGCGAGTACGATACCGTGTAAAAACTGATTAGAATCTAAGAATTTGATTAAAATGTCATACCTCTTCCAATTTACATCGTTGCGATCTCAGACTGAATCGTCACGTATCACCATGCGAGTTCGCAGTCAAGGGCTGACTTATTAACGAATATAAAAAAATCGTCAATAATCCAGTGTTCAGGCGATGGAGAGAGCTATGCTCGGAGTGTCCCTGCGGGGTCGAATCAGAAATGAGGAGATCCGTAGGAGAACCAGAGTCACCGACATAGCTAAGCGAGTCGCGATACTGAAGTGGAAATGGGCGGGGCACATAGTTCGAAGAGCTGATGGTCGTTGGGGTCCCAAGGTGCTGGAGTGGCGACCCCGCACCGGGAAGCGCAGTGTTGGCAGACCAGGTGGACCGACGACATCAAACGAGTCGCAGGGAGCCGCTGGATTCAAGCGGCGCAAGACCGAGGCCTGTGGAAGTCCATGCAAGAGACCTTTGTCCAGCAGTGGACGTCTATCGGTTGATAAAGAAGAAGAAGAAGAATCCAGTGTTCTAGATTTGAGACGATTAAGCGTAGTGTGACGTTTCTTAACAACATGAATCGACGATAATGTAAAGAAGGTGGCAGGAAATGGTTGGATCATGAAACCTGAAGAGCGCTTATGTTGGCGATGATAAGAAAAGGCCTTTCCAGTAGTAGGAATCGTCCGAATAAACTTATGATGATGGATGCCATAAAACAACATGGTTTTAATGTTGAATTGGGAGCCGCTGGATTCAAGCGGCGCAAGACCGAGGCCTGTGGAAGTCCATGCAAGAGACCTTTGTCCAGCAGTGGACGTCTATCGGTTGATAAAGAAGAAGAAGAAGAATCCAGTGTTCTAGATTTGAGACGATTAAGCGTAGTGTGACGTTTCTTAACAACATGAATCGACGATAATGTAAAGAAGGTGGCAGGAAATGGTTGGATCATGAAACCTGAAGAGCGCTTATGTTGGCGATGATAAGAAAAGGCCTTTCCAGTAGTAGGAATCGTCCAAATAAACTTATGATGATGGATGCCATAAAACAACATGGTTTTAATGTTGAATTAAGTTAGGTATAACAAAAAATATACAAAACTCAATTTGCTTGTACAAATCTCAAATGAAAAATGCTATGAATGAATACGTGGAATCCTTAAAAGCAAATGGCTCTACAAATAATAATATATGGCAAAAAATGTCGTTAATATGCCGTATCAAAGAATACCGCCGGCTTCGAAGTCAGTTGGCGTGATGGAGATGATTAATATGCCTCATTTGCGGCCCCTTCTAAGACGGGCTACGCGCTACGAAGGCGCTACGCGATGCTACGTGCCACTACGTTCATCGTTATGCTTCCGAGCGGAAAATTTATTAGATTCCCACCTCATTCGTACCTTTTATCTGCACTGTTTATTAAAGGCATCTTATTTTTGCCGACATAGCTCACCCAGTCGCAAAGCTCAAGTGGGAATAGGCGGGACATAAGTCGAAGAACAGATACGTGCGGTACATGATCGTGTTCTGTGGCAATCTTATCAAGAGATCTATATCCAGATGTGGACGTCTATTGGTTGAGATGATGAAGATTTTCACCCGATTGCACTAGAAGGAGGATATTGTTTTTCGGGTGTATGTATGTATGCCCTCATGATGTAATGATAAATAAAATAGATGTATCGCTACAGAACACGATCTTGTGCCACTGCCCAACAAATTATGAGCCTCGTATGAAGGTTCAAGATTAATCAGCGGGCGATGGAGAGAACTATGCTTGAAATATCCCTGCGTGAACACTGAACAAATCATAAATGAGAATAAGCAGAAATCACAGACAGCAGAAATCTTCGAAGAGTCGATAGACTTTGGGATCTCAAAGTGCTTGAATAGCGATCTTGCACCAATAAACACAACAATGGAAGATCCCCTATTAGGTGTTTCTATATATTATGTACTAGCTGATGCCCGCGACTTTGTCCGCGTGGATTTAGTTTTTAAAGTCCCTCGGGAACTCCTTGATTTTCCGGGATAAAAAGTAGCCTAGATGTTGATCCGAGTAATACCACGGTATAAAATTTTGTAGAAATCCGTGCGGTAGTTTTTACGTGAAAGAAGGACAAACAAACAGACAGACAAACAGACAAAAAAAATTTAGCTTCTGTTTTGATATCTGTATCTTGAACACAATTAGAAGCAAAAACCCTTTTTTGAATCTATTTCATGTACAGAATTGGTTTCGTTTCTATTTTATTATATGTATAGATGCAAAAAATCTTTCAGCAGTTATTAAGTGGAAGTATTTCTATTTTAATAATAGTATTAAGTATCTCGCTTTATTCGAGTGCAATGTATGTCCACGATAGCTGTAAGGTTTTAATTAAGGCCTTTGTACCATGTAGGCTAATTATAAGCATGCTGGCTTTTATGCAGAGTTTTCCTATATATAGATAACTCGTGTGGCAGCGTTGGACTATTTACTTGTGAGAATATCTAAACAAAAACTATGTTGTTCTTTTAGTCGGAGTTAAAATAATGCCTTAATTTGAATAGGTTACATAGCATAGCATAGCATTCTTATTCTTTTTATACATATAAATAAGTAACAAATTCTACTCTAAATTAAAAACTTTACTTCTTACATAGAGAAAAAAGTTGATGTTTTTACTTTCCTTTAGGGCCTTTTTTACCTTTGCCAATTCGCTAAACTTTAACCATCGAATAAAGACGTTTTGATAGTTGATAGTTGGTGTGAGCTATGTGTCAAAAAGTCAAATTTATTTGATCATAAAGGTTTACTTGGAGAGCTAAAGAAGGCCCTCATAAAACTAATAAAAATAAAGCCGGCCAAGTGCGAGTCGGACTCGCGCACCGAGGGTTCCGTACTCCAAAAGTAAAAGTAAAACGATAATATTGTATTAATTTGCTTATTTATCGTTAACTTTGTTTGTAGAGGTTTATTGTTAATATAAAAAAAACTATGCTAGTTAGAGCGTTGGTTTTATTTTTCCTGTAAAATATACGTAAACCTCTATTGACCATAATTATTTCAGATTTTTCGATTGGTAAACTTCGGAGATAAGGGGGGGGGGGGGGGGGGGGAACGGTATTTTTTTCGACATTTTGGCTCAAAAACTATTATATATAGAAATAAATAAAAACTGTTTTAGAATGCACAAGTAAAGGCCTTTCATATGATACCCCACTCGGTATAATTATCTTACTTTGAAATTTCAAACCCCCGATTTTCCCCCTTTTTTAATCAAACTAAAATAATTTTCGCGTTTATTTTATTTTTCTTGTAAAATATACATAAACATCTATTGACCATAATTATTTCAGATTTTTCGATTGGTAAACTTCGGAGATAAGGGGGGGGGAACGGTATTTTTTCGACATTTTGGCCGATTACTCAAAAACTATTATATATAGAAATAAATAAAAAACTGTTTTAGAATGCACAAGTAAAGGCCTTTCATATGATACCCCACTCGGTATAGTTATTTTACTTTGAAATTTCAAACCCCCGATTTTCCCCCTTTTTTAATCAAACTAAAATAATTTTCGCGTTGCTTTTATTTTTCCTGTAAAATATACATAAACCTCTATTGACCATAATTGATTATTCAAAATCGATTATATATAGAAACAAATAAAAAACTGTTTTAGAATGCACAAGTAAAGGCCTTTCATATGATACCCCACTCGGTATAGTTATTTTACTTTGAAATTTCAAACCCCCGATTTTCCCCTTTTTTTAATAAAACTAAAAATAATTTTCGATTTTTCTTTAGTCCAATGATGTTGGGCCACTATTATACACATCTATGCCAAATTTCATGTCGATAGCTTTAATAGTTACTGAAATAATCGACTGTGACAGAGGGACGGACGGACGGAGAAAGTCTCACCATAAGGGTTCCATTTTTACCATTTTGTTACGGAACCCTAAAAAGAGTACGATGATACATTTTTAGTCATACATGTCAAAAATGCCATGCGGATAACATAGCATCAGAGATTTAGGATTGGCAGTCACTTCACACTACATCTATGAATAGCATGTTATGTTTCAAAAGGTCGATACAAAATAACATGGAATAAAAGCAAAGGTAAAAGCAAATTATCACACAATCGAATAAATTTATCGTATCGTTTCAGTAACTTGAGCTGTGTTTATTGGTGAAATTGGAAAAGCAAGAGAATCCTAAGTACGATATTATTGTTGTAATTGGTTTCTAATGCCATCTAAACCTCCCAAACGTGTTGGAAGACTCGGGCCGGAGATAAAGTGCAGCCGCTAGCTCAACGGCGGACTTATTTTCCTTTTAAAAGTAAGCGGGTATAAAGTCTGTAATACATGAGAATCATGGCATTTTTAGCTTTTATAAAAACTGTCTCTCCGTGATTTCGAATTAACTGTTCAAGCTCATATGATTATTCGAACGACAAAATAACCCAAACATAAGTATTTAAATTTTGTCAGTTAGTGGCTGGGTTCGAAGAAATTATTCTTGGAAATACAACTCCTAAGAGGATTAAATACATTGGTGATGCAAGTATGTATGAAACGTTTCTATGGAGAATTTTTTTTAAAAGCGATATTCACGCGGACGGAGCTGTGGACATCAACTAGTCTAAATGAAAAAAGAAACTTGAGAGGTGTCAAGGGACACCCGGATGGAACGAAGTTCCTTTCGATTAATTAGTGAAGGAATTGTAATAAACTAGTGGTGTCATCTAGTATTAAATTGATTAACTACGATGAATTATATTTAGTTTATTTCTATTGCAGCAATGTTACAAAACCAAAGAGTTACTCTGGTTTTTTAACAGATGGCGTTAGTAGTTTTATCCAGTTTATACAATAAAAAATTAGGGAAAAATTCCACATGTAGAAATTATTTAAAATAAAATTGAAAATAGAAAATTCAGTCTGTCGAGTTGGGATTCGAACCATCGACTTGTAACTGTTAAGCGACTGCCGAAGCCACTAGGCTACGGATACCCAATATTGTACCGCGAAAATACCGAACACAATGCAAAATTCACATTCAACAAAAAAGTGTCGGTTTCAAAAAAGTGTCGAGTGTCGGTTCCTTAATTTTTTTCCGTCTAGCCCCCTTCCGCACCGCGCGATAAGGAACTTACGTTCCAAAAATATGTCTTTCGAATTTTGGATACAAAATAACAGTGCAGGTCAGGAACTATGTGTCACTTGCGCGGATTCAAAGCACAAAGCGGTAGGTTATTCAACTTAATGGCTATTAGCTTGGTTCGTTAGTGGAATATTGCTAACGAATGTGTAGCGGCTGCGCATTTCGACGGCCGGTGAAACGCTCAATTAGCACACACACTCTATTCATCTGTTGTACCTCGGTTTTCGTATAAGGCGCTGAACAGACGGAATGTAAAACCCCATTGGATTGCGACCTAGCAGTTTGTTTACGGTTTTTTTTGCAGATGACACCAGTAATCCAGTACGGGCACACAGTGTGAAAAAGAAAATCGTATCCCAAACCTTACATTGTTATTTGTATGCGGTAATGTTGAAGCTTACCTAATATTTCACAGTACTCACGTTAGTATATCTGTTATGTACCTAAGGTGACTTATGCACTCATTACATAATAGTACTGACTTATGGCGAAATTTAGACCGTCTGAATAGACCCATAGTCAGTAGTCTATTTAAATAATAAGCCGTGGCCATATTTGCTGTTGTGCTCTTCAATAACGTTGATTAATAATTTCTTCAAAAAAGTTGTGTCAACAAAATAACTATACTAAAAGGAAACTTGTTTTAAGGACGCCTTCACATAATTCTTCTTTCTTTTGCAAGTCCTTTTCAGTTCAAGCTGTTAAGCTGAGGAATGCTTTGCCTCTTGAAATCAGAGAGGCTCAATTTATCTTATATCTTCTAAAGACTTGTGAAAAATCACTATTTGTCACTATAATAAATCTGTTTCCTATTTATTATTTATTTGTATATTTATGTTTATTCATATATATAATATATATATTATATTTTTTATTTATATAATAAGTCTGCACTATCTACCGGTTTTATCTGTAGATATGTCTTTTTACAACATTGGTAGCCTAGAAGAGATCGCTAGGTAGCGATAAGGCCGCCAAATTGTATACTTGCTTTGTTTGCTATTTATATTTATATCTTATTTCAATGTTATCTTTGTGGCGTACAATAAAAGTGTTTTCATTCCTTTATTCATTCAACTATTTAGCAAAAATTAACCTCCGTTAATTTTAAGTTGGCAGTGATTAAGGTAACCACCTGCGTCAAAGAGCACCCAGAGCCGTCCTGCACCTGATTTCTGAGAACGCGACCACAATAGTGTTGTATTGCTGTGTCATCACACTATGAGAGTGTGGGAATATGTGTTTGTAGACACACTTGAGAACTATAATTTCTCTTGCGTTATTTTAGGTCTTATTTTGCATAATTTACACTTACGTAATAACGATCTATTTGAGTCACATTGAGCGCAACATTTAATTTTAATTTTCTTACAGAACTGCCAACAAGATTGTACGTATGTATTACTACTTAATATATAAGTAACCATGTAACTCGATTTACAGGCTTTTACCTCAAATTTAACTCAACTTACAATCATTATAATATCTGAAAATAATATAGACAATTGCATTTCTGAGGACGATATTTGTTCAGAAGTTGGATAACTTGATGAGGATGATTAATTCGGCTCATTTGGGAAACATATTTTACCCCGGGTGCCTAGGTGTCGGACGGAGCGCTACGTGCATCCACGTACATCGTTTACACTTCAGAGTGAAAAATTTATTAGTTCTCACCTCATTTAAGTATACGTTTTATCTTTACTATTTGTTTAATGACGTCTGGTTTATGCAGATGTTCCGTTTGAAGAAAATATTATATGGCTGTACCTCAATATCTTGTTTATACCTATATATTATACGTTTAACGTTTATTATTATAGCGTGTTCATATTTCAGCTTCTCTATTTTTTTTTACCTCAATTTTACACCAATTCATTATTAACCAATAACCATCTTATTTGTACTTCATTTTTATTTCATCTGTACTCGTCCGAAAACTTATCTTGTGGTTCCATAAGACAAGCGCTTGTACTTGTGCTCCCACCAGACCATTTTAGGGCCACATACCATACATATCGTTGAATGTTTATCGGTGTGTGTGCGCCCAAACAAACGCTTTTTCTTTCTTATAAAAATACTAGCTTTTGCCCGCGGCTTCGCTCACGTTGAGATCAATTTTTCAAACCCTTTTTTACCCCTTTAACGGTAGAATTTTCAAAAATCCTTTCTTAGCGGATGCCTACGTCAAAATAACTATCTGTATGCAAAATTTCAGCCCGATTTGTCCAGTAGTTTGAGCTGTGCGTTGATAGATCAGTCAGTCAGTCAGTCACCTTTTCTTTTTATATAATTAGCTTTGTAAATAACCATCTCAAAGACTCCAGAGAAGCCTATTTTTGCAATCTGTACAAGTCTTAGATCTTAGCATAAAACTTAATAAAACCTAGAATAATAGTTCTTTTGATAGCAAACTAGGTCTGTGTTAAACCAGCTTTTAATTTAGATCTTTGTACCGTGTGAGCTAATAGCACAATAATTATAGCCTTTTTTAAATTTTGTCAATTTAACAGTTTCATTTATTTTCCCTTTCCCTTCCTCATTGAACCCTTCTCATTTTGTGAGGAGATCTGAGCTGAGTAACGGGCCGGCGATGGGTTGAGATGAAGTAGATTAAACTCAAAAATAAAACTTATGGACTTAATAATAATACAATAATGATGCAATGTAATAAAATAAGCATAATAAATATATTCGTAAAATTAGTACCTATTTAATATACTCGTACTACTATCAGTAGTTCTCAGTAGAATACCTGCTTTTATTTTATTACTAGCTGATGCCCGCGACTTCGTCCGCATGGATTTAGTTTTTAAAAATCCCGCGGGAACTCTTTCATTATTCGAGATAAAAAGTAGCTCTCCCGGTCTGAGGAACCACTACTACATCCATTACTATACCCATGCAAAAAATCGCATCAATCCGCTGTTCTGTTGCGACGTGATTGAAGGACAAACCAACAAACAAACACACTTTCGCATTTATAATATAGGTAATGCTTAATTATAACACTTTTTATAGTTGTCAAATTTTTCATACTTAACCAAAGACAAAATTACGTTTAGCTGTCATTTACGTTTTGTTATTCCACTGTCATTTGGGTTTTGTTATTCCATGTCAGATGCGTTTTTCTTATACCACGTTTTATAGTGACATGACGGAAACGCGGTTGAACGGGATAAAAAGTATCCTATGTCCGTCTCCTGGTTCTAAGCTACCTCTCCACCAATTTTCAGCCAAATCGGTTCATCCGTTCTTGAGTTATAAATAGTGTAACTAACACCACTTTCTTTTATATATATAGATTGTTCTAATGAGTTATTTTCAACAATTATGAAACTAAAAATAATAACGAAGAATGCACTTAATCTATTGTTCCTAACGAATAAATTAACTAACACTAACATTGCAGTAACATTGTATTTAGAACATATTTTGCAAAAGCCTTATTTATTTATTAGCCTACCAATTTTATTATAATCGTACGCATACGTACTCTCACTAGGATCAACAAAAAGACGCCAGCCGTTTGTGCCGACAAAAACAAATATCCAATCCAGGAATGACAAAAGGTACAAACAAATATTTTTGCCGTTTGAATCTCCAACTATGTTACATCAATATACGAGCGGTATCAAGAGGTACTATGGGACTTGCACAAGAGCAAGTATTTCTGAAAGTGGCCAGCGGCAGCGAGTAGGGTCATAAATTTTCAAGGATTTAAACACGACACGACCATTGCACGCTGAAAAATTCTAACTCCCGCGCTCACCGCAAGATGTAGAGGATATGTTGTCCCCATTGCTTGCATATAAAATGGGCTAAAGCAATATTTGCATGAAAATATATTACCCTGTACACTAGTTGGTGTTCTTGGGTCTGTTCGAATGTTAAAAATCGAGGGCTTCCGGAATAAATCTCTTCCCTAGAGATACGCTGTAATCATGCACGTCTTTTAGGTTTAGGTATAATAGGTATTATGTTTGTTTTAGTTTTAAGTTTTGCTAAATATATAAATAGTAATCATAAAATATAATATTATCTACAGGTACTTGAATAGAGTAATTTATTTAAATAATTGATTTTTACATGTCAAAAACATAAATAAAAAAATCATATTATACTTAGGTGAATCAAATATAATATAATCTCCTCCTTTTATGACACATTTTTCCCAACGTTTGAGTAATTTTTTCATCCGGTTCTCGTAGAAAGAAGTTGGACGGGTAGTGAACCAGTCCAGTTAACGGGTCCAAACATGTGAAAATCGTATGGCAATAAGTCTGGGCTTTAAAGTGGATGATCAAGTGTATTCCGGTGCATATTTCCACCAGTTTCTCCTAGTCAACTGCTCACGAACACGTTCAATGTTTTCATTAGTCGTACTGGTGCAAAGACGACGGGGATTAGCTTGATTTGTAACCATAGACTTATTATATTTACTAAATGTTTGTTCCCGCGGTCTTGATTGAATTCGTTGCACCAAACCTTTACTCTCAGCCATGAAAGAATGACATACATGACTGGCCATGCATTCTGCGGTGAATTTGGTCAGGTTTTACGTTTTCACGGACAAGGAACTATCTACTAATATGCGTTGCTCAGTAGAGACGTGCACACTCCTCTCACTCGTAAGGGCTTTATAATAAAGCACAAGACAAACTGGCTGGTGTGGTTTCCTCACTCCAGACATCTCCACATAACGACTTCAACTGCCCAAACTCATCCTAAGGCTCAGCCAATAAAGGCTCGTTCATATATTTTGATCGCCCCTCGTATGAATATCTGTTGGAGTTTATAATTTTTGTACAGCAAAAAAAAATACAGCTAAAATTTAGTTTGCATACCAAAAACTCTCGTATATAGGTACATAAGATACACATATATCTCTGAGTTCTCAGTGGTCTATAAAATAAAATATTATACAACAAAAAAGTAACAGTATAAATATCATAGACCAAATTTTGCTAGAATTCTTTTCAAGTTTCCGAAGTATTGTATTGTTTCATAGCACTGAATGCAAACATTTCATCAAGATGTTGGAGAATTGTCGAAGCGAATGTCTCCGCCGGCTTTCCTTAATCCTAATACAATAAGAGAGGCTTGGTGCCGAATTGTACGTACATCTCCACTTAACTCTCTTCCTCAATTCCCTCTGATTTATGTTGCAAACAATGTTTGTTTGCGTAACATTGCACTTGATTTTAGCTCCGTTCGGTACAAAAATATTTATCTTCAGAACCGATTCACTAAAGCTTTATATCCTTTCAATGAATGAATCCGTTGCTAACTAGATAGGCATGAATATAATATCTTGGTTTATTATTTTAGTGTTTTATCAAAATAATGAAAGCACTTGTGAAAATAAAAACTTTTCAAATAATAATAATTATAATATTTATAAAAACTGTCAGATATTGTAAAAAATGGTTCTTTGATGACCATCCGTCTGAAGCTAGACAGACATAGGTTTCAAATAAAAACACAATCTTGTGCCACTTGTTGCCAGCCGCTTCCAGTCACTAGGTTAAAACCGTCAGTCCACTTAGTGGGTGGTCTTCCAACGCCACATTCCCGGTGCGGAGTCATCATTCAAACACTTTGTTCAACTTGTTTTCTCTAATAAGCTGATGAAATCGCGTGAACAGCGTAACACGAATTTACATTTATAATGTGCACATAGACTTATATCATATTTACTTGCATTACCTAATCTAAATTGACATTGCATCTAATCAAAGCTTAATTAACCGGAAATATCAATCTGTTGTTATGCACGTGCAGCTGTGGTATCCGTGTTGTCTGAAATTACTTAGGTTTTATATGGAAACTGACGTGGTGGGATAGTTGAATTAATGAGTGTTTGTTCTAATTGAGCGTTTCCTTAAACAGAATACGCGGCCGCCCATAGGCATATTTCACTTAAACAAAATATTAATAATTTCGGATATTTATTATAATCATGTGACAATAATATCCACTATAATTACTAGTGGTTCGCCCCGAACTGAGACCTCGCGGTAACGGTATCCCATGATTATTCATTCAATCGATACATGATAACCAAAACTGACATTATTATTATGCCCGTTTTCACCAAACATACCTAAATCATCCCCTAAGTAGGAGTCTCTTAACGTAGGTAGCTCCTAAATACAATCCTAAGTCCTAACATCCGTCCCAATATCCTTTTAGGTGTCCCGTACAGGATCGTGATAAATAAGTTGACAGAAAACATCAATCACCTAACTTATAGGTAGCCCGTAAAGGTTAGGGAACGTTAGTGAAAACATTGAATTATTTATCAAACATTGAATTTAACTCGTAGTTCCATGGGAATAGTTACTGACTGCGCCATCTATTAGCATTATTGTGAAGCTATGTTGATGCTATATGAATTACTGACGCCCATTAAAAATTAAATAATCTCGTTTCTTTATAATATTCATATAATTTTAGTATTTGTTGTTCAAGTACAGGATATAAGTGACCTAAAAACATAAAATCAGTTTGAAAATCCATAGCGGATTTTTCTAGAGAGCGTCTTCAAGCGAGCGTATAAAATCGCCACTTTGAAAGCCCCCCATTTCGTCAATTTTAAGGGAAAAATTAAAAAAAAAATATTTTTGTACTCAGTTCAAAATTATCTTTAAAATGATACGTAACAATTTTATGTAACGCGATTTTTTTTTTTTACTTCGCATTCGCTTCTATGAGAGCCCCCCTGAAATAAAGATTTTTATAACTTTTTAAGCCATTTTCGGCTGGAGGCCATCGGTTTACATATTATATCTAAATTTGAAGTAATTACGTTCAGTAATTCAAAAGTTATAAGGCTCTGACAGACGGACGGACGGACGGACGGACGGACGGACAAGTGCAAATCGCCCTAGTTAACTCAAAGACCTTCGCTTCGCTCGGTCGATTATAGTGACGATGCATATTACCTGAGTGAATAATATAATACTATGTTGCATTGAAGGAAACATGTTTTGGTGGGCTATTACTATTAATAACTTATAGCTAATAACTTGTTGGCTACAAAAATAATGTCAGGCGTCCGGCGCGGTTGGTGACTCATTTCCGTCGTGAAACCGTAGCAACTAGCAGCGCACGAAAGTGATATCTCAGTCCCGAGCTCGGTCTTGCGCCACCTGTATCGGCGGCCACTGCGACTCTCCATCATGCGTCATGCTCGTGAACGGGTGCCACCAGCGGCAATGGGGCTACTTTCTGTCTGCCCGTCTTAACATGTGTTGAATTATAATTAGAAATAATTACGTATGCTTTTGTGGAACTTCCCCTCATTTAGGAAACTCTGCATACATAGAATAATGTCTATTAAGTATATTGTAAAAGTATTTTGAGAGCAACTGCCGAGTTTCTTGCTGGTTCTACTCGGCAGGAACGGCATTCCGAACCAGTGGTAGACTCATTGACGATTCAAAAGTACTTGTAAAAGTTTATTTGAATAAAAAACATTTCTATTCTATTCTATTCTATTCATCTAATGTCGTCGGTCCACCTAGTGGAGGATTTGCCAGCGCTAAACTTTCTAGTGCGGGGTCACCACTCCAGCACCTTGGGACCCTAACGACCATCAGTTCTTTGAACGATGTGCCTCTCCCATTTCCACGTCAGCTTCGCGACTCGCTGTGCTATGTCGGTAACTTTGGTTCCCCTATAAATCTCCTCATTTCCGATTTGATCTCGCGGTATACTCTAAGGATAGCCCTATCCATTGCTCGTTAAGTAAGCCGTCGTAAGAAGGCTTACTATATTAGCGACCATATTATTTCGGTTTCATAAAATTCAAAAATTCAAAATTCAAAATTATTTATTTCACGTAGGCCAACCTGTGGCTCTTATGACACGTCATGACTCTACCACCGGTACGGTAAGCGGATTCTGCTGAGAAGAACTCAGCAGTTGCTCTTTTCAAAATAATTATTTTACAATATTATTATGTAGCTATTACATTGTAATAAGTTTTTTATACTATACTAGCTGACCTACCTAGCTACCTAGCTACCTATATAAATAAAAAACATAACTACTAAAACTATTCTATCTTTCAAATTGGACCAAATCACAGATAGTTACGAAGTTTGATCAAAATCGGTTTAGTAGTTTAGGAGTCCATCGCGGACAAACAACGTGACACGTAATTTATATATGTTAAGATTTTTTATACTATACTAGCTGACCTACCTAGCTACCTAGCTACTTATATAAATAAAAAAAATAACTACTAAAACTATCCTATCTTTCAAATTGGACCAAATTACAGATAGTTACGAAGTTTGATCAAAATCGGTTAAGTAGTTTAGGAGTCCATCGCGGACAAACAACGTGACAAGTAATTTATATATATATTAAGATTGTGGGCGGGCGGCCGGATGCCAAGCCGATTTAACCCATGCAACTTTGTTAGAATAGAATAGAACATAATATTACCACAAGGAGGATAAGTAAGTTCCAAAAAAAGCGTAGGTACTACAATTCAATTCAATAATTGTCTCATCTCTTCTTCTGTGATGATTGTCTGTGGTGATATGCTTAAAGCCTCAATCATATTACCTTTTATGTAATCATAGAAATGGCAACTTAAATCAAATACCCAGGTAACGGAACTGAACGGAGCTGAACTTGTTAAAAATATAACTGCATAAAGCGAATGCAGATTCATATTTGGAATTTATTTTCGTATAGCGTGTGCCGCGCGGCGCGGTCCCGTGCGTATTAAAACACGATGTTTTTACTTCCGAAGCGATTGTTATGCACTTTATAGCCCGGATTGACTTTAAACTCTTGTTAAATACGAAATTTAATAACCTTTTTAACTGTTTTCATACATTTGGCGTGACTTTTGGTGTAGGTTTATCGTAGGTACGGATAATCATAAAGTTATAAACATGAAACAGGTTTAAGATCGTTAATATGGTGGGCTGTTGTAACTTGATCACACATAAAAATTTAACTTATTAATAACTGTTTGAGCTCTTAAAAGTGAAGTTTTTTTTGTATTGAATACCTAGTTGCTTTAAATTTTTTACAAAGACATAAAACTGCTCCGTATACCTTGTCATTTCGTTTTCCGTATTTTCCGAAATTTGTGCGTGATTATCAAGAAAATCAAGCACAAACTTCGTTTTTTTTTTCAAAATTTTTAGTATTATGATTGCGTTGTCTTAGCAAATTAAACTCAGAATTATTTTTAAAGAACATAATTATAGAGAGGTTTACCGCAATAATGCTTTAAATATAAACTGAATCGCGTGACTGGCGTATATTAAGCACATGGCCCGAGTGATGTGGTTGAGACTACAATTTTTAGTCGTATTTTATTGAACGGAACCACATTAGCAAGTTTACGAATGTTAAACTTGTAAATAAGCTTCTGGTGTCCCATACATCTAATGTTGAAGTTAACTTTCCTTTTACGGGGCATTCAAGTTTCATAGTCATAGATATACGTTAAAGTACCTATGCCTACCTATATAAGTAAGCAGTAATTGTTTACCGTGCCTTCATATAATTTAAATTTTCCTTTAAAATCATGATAATAGCTCAGCCTTTTCCTGACAGATACTGAATAAATTTTAGTGTATTTTTTCTTATTATAAATTAAGTACGCATCATTTGTGGTTGTGTTTTACCGTTGTAGGTCTGAAGGAAGCATTTAAATCGTATCTTTAACTTTTTTCTATTTACCTACAGAACTACTGAGCAATTTCGATGCGGTTTTTCAGTACTTACACAGGTTTTAAGATAAGTTGAAAGATTATATGGCACAAAAGAGCACAGTTCATTCTGTGGCTTAATAGTCTAGGCAATGAAGCTAGTGGACCCCAACATCAATTCCTCAGGCAACGAAACTTTACAGAATGATAAAGTATCAGTAGTTAAACGTATTTTATAAATATCCAAAAAAAAATTAGAACGGAAGTTAGGTATTTTTACCTAAACAATTTTATGCTTAATATCTCAGTTCGGCAAAATGCTCGGTCAAAACTTTCTTCACCTGAAACATTTATGTAAAGTCTAGAAACAAAATATAAAATATCCAAAATATACTCCTAGTCGAAACCACCAAATTTTGAAAAATACGTTTTTTCAGTGTAACTTGCAGCGAAAAATTGCTCTGTGAATTTTTTTCACTGGAATGTCCTTTTATAGCCGTTTTGTACCTACAACTTGAAAATCCAAACAATATACCAAGAGACTATATTTTTTTCAAAAACTACCCTTTTACTCACAGTGCAAAATTTCTCCATCCATTTTTTTTATTGATATGATTACAATTATTTTATTTGTATCAAGTATCAAAATATCCAAAAAAATAATCAAGCGCATTAAAAACTATAAACATTTTAGAAAGAAATATTTTATATTTAATCCATCAGGAGGGAAGCAGGAGCGTGGTGACGTCACGAGACCCGACATATTATCGACATATTTTTTCTACGGTGACGCGAGCCTGCACTCGATAATCGACTGTATTTCGTTGAATCGACAGTGCAATTGTCAATCAAAAACTGTTGCCAACGACGGTGACTATGACGATCAATTATTCGTTATGATTTATGAACTATACCGAAGATGTCCCAGATGTCAGTCAGCCTATACGAGATTAGTATGGCTCTCAAACAGCTCAAGAACAACAAAGCGCCTGGTGATGACGGAATCATTGCGGAACTCCTGAAAGCGGGTGGACGTTTATAGGTTGATAAAGAAGAAATAGATATGAATATTTTTTACTTTTTAAAATTAAAAAAAAAAATTTGATGATATTATGTTTTAGCTCAAGCTTTACGACCATTAGAATAGAATAGAATAGAAATGTTTTTTTATTCAAATAAACTTTTACAAGTTTTTTTACAATCGTCAATGAGTCTACCACTGGTTCGGAATGCCGTTCCTGCCGAGGAGAACCAGCAAGAAACTCGGCAGTTGCTCTTTTCAAAATACTTTTACAATATACTTAATAGATATTATGCTATGTATGCATTACATAGTGTAGTACCATTAGTAGTGACCTATTTAATATTCGAAAATTCATGTTTAAGAACACCAAAAACCTAGATCGTCAACGACATTTTTAGCGAATATTGAGACGTAAATAAGACAGATCGAAAGAGCGTTAAAAACTGAGTACGATACCATTAAAAAGTTCAAGTTTTGGCCAAAATGTCCTTTACGCCCTTTGAAATCCGAGGTCCGTGTGTAATCCGATACATCGATGCTGGATATTTCAAATTTTGTAAGCGACAAACCCCTAATTTTCAGGAGGACCAAACAAAATTTTACCTTTTAAACTGTCATAACTCTCATTTTTAGGGTTCCGTACTCCGTACTAAAAACGGAACCCTTCTAGAATCACTTCGTTGTCCGTCTGTCTGTCCGTCTGTCAATACCCTTTTTCTCAGGAACACATGGAGGGTATCAAGTTGAAAATAGTATCAAATACTCAGGTCTGCAATCCCTTGTAGCTGTGACAAAGTCTAAGTCGACGCAATCAAAAGATACGGCCTTTTATGGTCCATCTATGCCGCATATTTTAACACTCGCAAGACCTAGAGGGTACTTCCTGTTGACCTAGAATCATGAAATTTGGCATGAAGCAATGTCATGTAGCACAAGTAAAGGAAAAAATCCGAAAATCGTAAATTTGTAGTTGCATCACAAAAATTTTGGAACGTAGTTCCTTATCGCGCGGTACGGAAGGGGGCTAGACGGAAAAAATTAAGGAAACCGACACGACACATTTTTGAAACGTCATTTTTTGTTGAATGTGAATTTTGCATTGTATTCGGTATTTTCGCCTTAGAACTCGGCGTCTGCATGGCCAAGTGGTTAGGAGAGTCGCCTATAAATTCAACGTCGATGGTTCGAATCCCAGCTCGACAGACTGAATTTTCTATTTTCTATTTTATTTTAAATAATTTCTAAATGTGGAATTTTTCCCTTATTTTTTATTGTATAAATTGGATAACGCCATCTGTGAAAAAACAGTAACTCCACCAGAGTAACTCTTTGGTGTTGTATCAGTGCAATAGACATAAACTAAAAATAATTCATCGTAGTTAATCAATTTAATACTAGATGACACCACTAGTTTATTACAATTTCTTCACTTAAATACTACTACTAAGGTACTACGTTCCATCCGGGTGTCCCTTGACACGTCTCTTTTTTTTTTTGTGATGCAGTATATCCTGTGAGGATGTATGGATGGATGTTTGGATGGATGTTTATTACTTTTTCACGCTACAACGAATGAACCGATTTGGCGGAAATTTGGAATGGAGATAGCTTATAAACAGGATTAACACATAGTCTACTTATTATCCCGGAAAATTACAGAGTTCCCGTGGGAATCAAAAAACCTTAAATCACGCGGACGAAGTCGCGGGCATCATCTAGTATAGTATAACAAAAAAATATGAATAATCAATTTAATATAATAATATCGAAAAATTTTGGAATAAAATAAAAAAAATTGGTTGTTTGTAAAGTCGGTTTACGGACCATAGTTTTACGTGATAACGTCATAAAGAAACATCGATGAATAAATGTGTCACAAGCCAACGCTTGGGCCGATCATGCCTCTCTATCGCTTGTTCCGCGCTCTCGCTTTCACGCTCAGGCTCAGGTGGAACGTGACACTTTGTCGTGCGTGCAGCTGGTGTTCATTGATTTATAAGACGTTATCACGTCAAAAGAATCTTACACCTTAAGCCTAATAGTATAATATAAGTAATTTTGTCGTAACTGCCTGAAAAGTCTTGCTCACTCAGCTATTAATTCATGATATAAAGCTTATAAAATTATCAGATTAATGACGTGAGTCGCTTGTCAAAATTGGTTCGATGACAATAAATAGAAAATACTAGTACTCTTAAATAGAAGACAACTCATTGCTTGATAATTTTAGAGTTTTTTTTAGAACATTTGAAGTATAAAACCGTATTGATATTGTTCTATATTTGCATTAAACTTTTCAGATCATTGCATTTTGCTACAGATATTTCAGGTTCCAATTCAATTCTTACATCTTTAGAAGATTTTTGGTGCATTTGAAATGTTGGACTCTTCTTCCATTGATTTTTAACAATCATTAATTTTCATTGAGACACTTCTTTTATGCATTTTTTCTAAATTGACTTAGTTTATTAACAAAGAGCTTTTGCTATTTGTAAATAAACTAAGCTAACGCCTTTTGCTGTTTGTGTCGTTTAGGCTAAGGTCGATTCTTAAATATTTAAAACTTATTATTTCAAGACATTACCAAGTATGTTAAAAACAATATACTTTGTAATGTCTTTGGATGTTATCTAGCACATTCGATTGGAATCAGACCATTGCATGGACAGGGTCGTCTTAACCACACTGGACGCCGGGGTGCGAAAATCCGCCTGCGCCCCCCTTGCCAACAAAAAAAAAATTAATTTTCATTTTTGTATTTCATTTACTCTAAAATAAAGTTAGATACTTTATAATTGACTTCAAAAAAAGGAAGTTTATATCGGCGCGCAATCGGCTCATATTTTTTTCCATGCAGGTATGTACACCAATTTCTTCGAGATTTCAGACCGTATCGCATTTTTTTTTATTTGAAAGAGAATGTTTGCTATTAACTATGAAGATTTAGAAAATATCGATTGTGTATTAATAATGTAAGTAATAGGTATCAAGCATAGACTACATCGTTAAGCTCGAGGCCCCAACTCCTCAATTCTGATGCTGCAGGGTGCTGCACTCTTACGCTGTGAGAATTTAGGAATTTTTGATTGTGAATTCATATTGTAAAGACCAATTACCTTTAGTTAGACTACACCACGAACTCCAGATTCTATCACCTGACCTGAAAATCAGACCTGATGCTGCAGAATATTGCACTCCTAGGCCACTAAAAATAATAACGATTATCAAAAAACTAACTTCAAACGCCTCTATAAATTACATATATAATCTTTGTTTCTACACGTATGTTGAAGTCGGATGGGCATATAAGAAACGTCGAAACAAACGGAGGCGCAACGCACACCAGATTTACAAATTTGCCGCCAGTAGGCTATTCAAATTTTCCCGCCCCTACAAATCTCTACAATATTGTGTCAGTTCCTAGATTATTTTAACGACCCAATGATTTAATTAAGGCTAGCTGAGTCTGGTGGGCCGAAGCCCAGCAGCATCAGGATTGAGGAGTTGGTACCTTGAGCTCAATGATATAGGCCAGTGATTAACGGCCGTACTACGCAGCTATGTATTCCATACTTAATACCTAAAATATCAATCTGTAATGGAAATTTTCGTGAGCGAAGCGATCGTGAAAATATTTACTAAGTCAGAATCTAAAATTTGATCTATACGATCTAAAATTTTACTTTTTTTATTACTTACTACAAATATTACATCTCGTATCTCCAGTCCTTATTTATAAGAGATATCAAAATTTAAAATATACAGATCGATAGAGATAAAAATTTCGAGTTCAATGGTGTATCAAGTGTACTTAGGACAAAATGTCCCTTACGACATTTGAAATTTCCAGTGTCGATATCAATTCGTCGCTACTTACGTCAATGTTAATTCAAAATTTTTAAATACCAAAATAGATTTTAGATCGTAAAGAATTTTTAATTTTTGTAGACGCGTTACAGCATAGAAACCAGACAGTTTGAAATGAATTACGACATTAAAAAAAGCTACAGTACCCGGCCATAAGGCCCATGTGCAATATATATCACCGGGTACTGTATGTACTACTACTATATATATATATATATATATATATATATATATATATATTGCACCGGCGATATATATCTCACATCGGCTTTATGGCCGATGTGTAATATATATCGCCGGGTACTGTACAAGAAAGTTAGAATCTAAAATTTGATCTATACTAACTAAAATTTTACTTTTTTGTTACTTACTACAAAGTATTACATTTCGTATCTCCAGTCCTTATTTATAATTATAAGAGATATCAAAATTTTAAATAAATATACAGATCGATAGAAAGAAAAATTTCAAGTTCGATGGTGAATCAAGTGTACTTACGACAGAATGTCCCTTACGACATTTGAAATTTCCAGCGTCGATATCAGTTGCATAAACTGTCTAGCATTTTGCTTTAAACAGTTTGCAAATTTCTGGCGTGCCAAATACGTACTTAAACAAAATATATTTAATACATTTCCTCCTTTATTTCCTCAAATCCAAGTAAAAAAAAAATTGAATTTTAAGCTATTGCATAGCTTTTATCGCGGGCTTTGAACTAGGACAAACAGTTTGAGCGCGGTGACCGAATCAAGAAATTCCGTAACGAAAATAAACCTAACACCGTCGTTCAGTAAGCGTTCAACATTTTAGAGGTTCACAAGTAGCTCTGTTCAGCGCAGTGGGCCAGCGGCCGCTTTCTTTACGGTATGGTGTATGATGTTGCAGGTTCGAATCTCACTCGCGAAGAAGTGACAGTGCGCTTTTCTTGTTTGTTTGTTTTTTAATTATTTTTTTGCATAATTTTTACTATGCAAAAAAAATATTGCATAAATATTATAATTGCATAAGTTGATAAAAAATGCTATGCAATAGCTTTACTGCGGCAGTCCCCGAGTGCCACTTAATTTTTTATTTTAATTTACTTACCTAGACATAAGCTTACAAAAAAAATAATTTATGAGCCCTTATTTAAGCTCATTTATCTTGTACAAATAAATTAATGTTCAGTTACACGTTTATGTTCAATATTTAGCATTGTAGAAGGCATGTAGTAACATGTATATTATTTTGTGAAGTCGCTTCGCTCGCGCACGCTAAACTATACCCAATGTTTCAAGAATTAAGGTGCATTATCGCGAAAACGCAGTTTAGATTTCAAAAAATCTGTTTCAATATCAATGTTCTTCGTGATATTTTTTTTGGATATTTAGGATAAGAGTGTAAATGTGACTACCTACTATGATAAAAAAAAGAAATTGGATTGAGAAATTTTTCATACCGAGTTATAAACAATTTTCAGTTAGGTAAGATAAATAGATTTTGGTATGGATTTTTTTTTGGATTTTCTTACACATTATGCTAAATTACATTTTAAGGACATTTAAAAATGAAAAATTGACTGAGCAATTTTGTGGTCGAAATTACGGACAAAAAAGGAAACCTCTTTAAAAAGTGACAGTTCCGTTTGAAAAAAGTTTTGGATTTTTATCAAGTACCTCTTATTAAGGCTAATAATTAGTTTGGTAAAAAAAATTGGACGGAGAAATTATTTATTTCAAAATATTGAGCTATTTGTACTTTTAGGTATAAATACCTAACTTCCGCATGGATTTTTTTTTGGATATTTTTGTGTAAATTTTGGGTCATCCCATACTACAACCCCGCCAAATTTCATCGACTGAGGATTTGATGTGGGGGTCTCCATACAACAGACCGCCCCATTGCCTAGGCTATAAAAACATTTTGACTAATTGTAGTCAAAGTCGACACAGAGAAATTAAGTCAAAATATTACTATTTTTTTCAAATGAAGTACTTACCTATCACTAAATACGCGATCTGTTCAAATCTAAGGTTTAAATTCCTTCCAATATAAAATTCTACGTGAATTTTCTTGACATCGATATGACGATGGCGGTGTAAAATAAATGTAAGCCACTTGTATGCCATACAAAGCTGGATTTGTTGCGATAGGCTTGGAGGAAATACAGTTATGATTTATGCAAACAAAATGTATTTCAAACGTTCTAGCGGGATCTCTCCTTGTCTGAAAAATATAATACTTCACTAACATGATTACTGAATAAAATTTCAGGTTATTATGGTTATTAAAAATTTTACTCAATAACCATATTATTACAGTTTTTACAATAAGAATTTAAAAACGAAAATATTATTTGAAAAAAGTAAGGGAGAGTTTCCTTAAAAAGCGTTTTATTATTGCGTTAGAAAGTATATTATTATACAATTACAGTTTTGGTAATAACGTTTCGGTATTTCATGTGCAGAAAGAAACAATGTTAATAAAGTTCTTAAACAGAAAATACTATTGCAAAATAGATGTATGTAACACTTTTGTGCGACAAGAAACCAGATTTGTACCGATCAGGAGGGTCGGAGGAAATAAAGTTGTGATTTATGCAAGCAAAATGTGTTTCAAACATTTCCAATTCGATGCGGAAAATCTATTAAATCAAAGGCTATTCTAGTAACTATTATAGGTATTGTATGGTAAATGTTCTACTTTGTGTTCTATGAACTAATAATTAATTATTGAATTGAAATCTAGATAGTTTGATAATAAAATGAGATTCTCATGAGATATAATATATTATAAGAAGCAGTGATAGCCTAATGGTTAGGACTGTGGTCTCCTATTCGGGGGGGTCGCAGGTTCGATCCCGGGTACGCACCTCTGACTTTTCGGAGTCAAGTGCGTTTAAGCAATTAACTATCACTTGCTTTAACGGTGAAGGAAAACATCGTGAGGAAACCTGCACATCTGAGAGTTCTTCATAATGTTCTCGAAGGTGTGTGAAGTCCACCAATTCGCATTGGGCCAGCGTGGTGGACTATGGCCTATAACCCTTCTCTGAGAGGAGACCTGCGCTCAGTAGTGAGCCATTGATGGGTTGCTAATGATGATCATGATAATATTATATACTTACCTAATTATTATTTCCATTAAATTATAAATTTTAGTTTCTTGATTATTCATGATGATTTACTCATTAAAATCCCGCAGGGAGTTTAAACTCTATCGGACGAAGATTTTCCAAAGTAACTTTCTAGATTTTTAAATATGTATCTGTAGCAAGAAATTAAGACGGTCCTAGTTGTTTCGTGATTGAAGGACGAATTAATAAAAGAACAACTTCCGCATTTAATATTATTGTGACGTATTTTGAAGTATATTATTTTACAAAAAGTGAAAGCCTTATAAACTTAAAAGTTTCCCTATACCATTTTATCGACAAAAGGTAATGAAAAGTCGTGATTTTTAAAGCAATATTTTTCTTCCAGGATCCCTTACGCGGACAAGATCACCCCGGAGCCAATCCTCAACAACAATGCTGGCCGGGACACAAAGGCTGATTCGATCAGGAACAGTTATAATAGCCAATTCAAAGTTGGCATTTACGGTTGGCGAAAGAAATGTCTCTACGTTCTTGTCATGGCGCTCATGCTTATGATGATTATCAATCTCGCTTTGACGCTGTGGGTGTTGAAAGTATTGGATTTCAATTCGGTAAATTTTGCTTTTCTTTGTAGGTATTTTAACTTTTAATAACTTTGAACGTACTCAATTGCAAGCGTGTTTTTCGGTCTATTTATTCCTTTCAGGGATTTTACGACCCTAAACGATATTTATTAGTATCCGTTACCCGCGACTTCGAGCGGGTAGAATAACATTCTGATTTTGCGAGATTGAATGTACCCTATGCTTATCTTCTGGATGCAAATTGTCTCCTTGCCATTTTTTGACATAATCGGTTCAGCAGTTTAAGCGTGAACAAATAGATAAACTGTCTATTTCACTATCACCTTTTAATAAAGTTAAAGGTATTAGTTTGGGGATCTACAGTTTTTGTACGGAAAATCTCTCAAAACGTCCAATTTATTCGTATACACAAAGGTATTCAAAAGGCCCTAAATAAGAACATAGATATACTTGTAGGTGTGAAGTTTACATTTAAATTTTACGAACTCCATAAATTGTTCTCGTTCAAAACCAGGTTGGCAGTTATGTGAGTTACGGCAGCCATAGTTTAAAGAACGTCTAGACTCTTTTAAGTAAAATATACATGTTTAAGGAACTATTTTAAGAAAGAAGTATAGTTTAAAACCTGAATACCATTTTAGACTGCTTTATAGAGCTTACCTTCTGATAAATATTTACGAGTTTATATTTTAACATCCAGGAAGGCATGGGTCAGTTGAGAATAGTTCCAGGAGGTCTACAATTGCTAGGACAAGCCCTGGTACTGGATTCCCTTTTCGCATCCAGCATAAAGTCACGGCGAGGACAACCAATTTCTATAGAGTCTTCCAGGAATTTTACCGTCTCTACCCGAGACTCACTTGGAATTTTACAAAGCAGATTATTTTTAGGTAAGAAATTGTATATCGATTTTTCTACTCGTATGATAGCAAAGTATAACCATGATTAAGCTCTTATCTGCATCTGGTTATTTAGATAATCGTATCTACTTATATCAAGATGTTATTAAAATTAATTTTATTATTAGAAGCTTACTAACGTTTGCCTTTTGACTAAGTTTTACCTAAGTAAGATTTTTAAGAAGCTTGTAACTTTAGTGTAATTGACTAATTAACGTCTGAAAATAGCACATTAAGCACTCTTATTTTACCATCATCAATATATTTTCAATCAATCATTGAGCAAAAAACAGCTAATATAATATATTTGTGGCATTTTTTTTTTGAAAATTGTATGAATGGTACTGAAATGTGTGCTATATCAAAGACTACGACATGAAGTTAACGACGTGGTCTCTTTAAGCTCGCTCCATTTTACTTATTCGGCCTTTAAGCTAATAATTACGATATAAATATGTAGGTAAATTATCGTAGGTCACGATCGTTTGGAAGTAAACGCAGCCCGGTTGGAGGTGCGAGACTCGCGGGGCACTCTGCTGCTGGGCGCGGGGCAAGACGCGGTCACCGTGGGCGCAGACAACCTCGTCGTGGCGAGCCCGGCAGGCGCTTCCTTCAACACTGCCGTTCAGGCGCCGCTCGTTAAAGCGCCCCCCTCCAAACAACTGATGTAAAAATATATTCTTTATCCCTTATGGATTAAGGTTTTTTTAAATATCCCGTGGGATCTCCCTGAGATTCCACGTTAATAGGTTATATACATCGAAGGACATAATTACAAGATTATTCTTCAGAATGCAAACTATTTTCTTGGCTTTTGTTCGCAATCCGTTCTATGGATTGGGCATGAAAGGTGACATACAAACGTAAAAAAATAATTATTATAAATAACTAGCTGATGCCCGCGACTTTGTCCGCGTGGATTTAGTTTTTAAAGTCCCTTGGGAACTCCTTGATTTTCCGGGATAAAAAGTAGCCTAGATGTTGACCCGAGTAATAAGCTACCACGGTATAAAATTTTGTAGAAATCTGTGCGGTAGTTTTTACGTGAAAGAAGGACAAACAAACAGACAAAAATTAAATAAAAATCTGTTTTGGGCTCAGTATCGATAGTAAAGCATCCCCCAATTAAAATTTTCAAAATATATTAAATTTACAGAAATCTTCCAGTTACAGTTTTATTAAATGTATAGATTAATTGATTTGTTATTGTCCTAATTCTTTACAATATTAGACGAATACAATTTTTAATCCCGATTTTGAGAAACTCTAGATTAAATCGATGAAACCCTTTTCATGAACAACGATTTCACAACTACCGGAACGGCATGTTGCAAATCTGTGTGCTTGTGATATTTTCTTACTGGAATGTAGTTCCTTATCGCGCGGTGCGGAACTCGGAAGGGGTTAGACGGATCGACACTTTTTTGAAACCGAAACTTTTTTGAAGGCATTTAGTTCGGTATTTTCGCGGTACAATATTGGGTCTCCGTAGCCTTGTGGCTTCTGCAGTCGCCTAACAGTTAAAATTCGATGGTTCGAATCCCAGCTCGACAGACTGAATTCTCTATTTTCAATTTTATTTTAAATAATTTCTACATGTGGAATTTTTCCCTAATTTTTTATAACTTATAAGTTATAAAAAATTAGGGAAAGGTTCCACATGTAGAAATTATTTAAAATAAAATTGAAAATAGAGAATTCAGTCTGTCGAGCTGGGATTCGAACCATCGAATTTTAACTGTTAGGCGACTGCAGAAGCCACAAGGCTACGGAGACCCATTATTGTACCGCGAAAATACCGAACACAATGCGAAAATTAATTAATCGAAAGGAACTACGTTCCATCCGGGTGTCCCTTGACACCTCTCAAGTTTTTTTTTATGTACTTAACAGGCTAGAATCCCCGACCCGGTCGCTGGAAATGCACGCGGCGCAGAGCATAGCTCTGGAGTCTCGTGCTGGTGACATCAGTGCAAGTTGTCTATCTACCTTCAGATTACGCTCTATCGCCGGCTCGGTAAGATATTGTAACAATAACCACTTTTTTATAAGATTCAGGAGCAAATAATCCAACTAGACTCACTAGAATCTAGAGCTGTTTTAGCGTTAGATAGATGAACTATTCAGGCTGAGGTTTACAGAGTGCATCTGGACTTAAATTTTGAATTTACCTACTTATCAGAATAAATTTATAAAAAAAAACCTACTTATCAGGCTATAATTATGCTGAGCATTAGGCTATTTCACGATTCATTTTTACATTCTTTTTCTAATTTAATAGTATTAAGTCTGAGTCAAGTCGAGTACGCTCTGAGACGTGGATTCTTAAATGTATGACAAGAACAAGCTGTCTACAACTTCCTAGTACATTGACGTCCCGTGCCGTCTCAGTACGCGCTGACTCGGGGATACAACCGTACAACGTGACCGCACGTTTCAAGCGATATATTTTATAGCTTTCGTATTCCTGATATAATGTAAGCTATCCATCAAAAATATTCTTATTAGGATGTATCTGCAAAAATGTAGAGCTTGCTATACGTATAAATTCGCACAAAAGCCACAAAATATGTTCGAAAGTTTAGTAGAGTTTTAAATGTCGAGCTGATGGTGATTTGATATACCTTGGATATCAAAGACACTAGAAAGTATTTGTAGGCAATAAAACAGCAACCTCCTGGAGCGTTGGTGAGGGCTGTGTTGGTCACGCCAAAATACCTTTGGCGTGACCTGAATCCTGATAGAATGCTTCGACCGTTGCAAGTAACTACCCTACCGACAAAGACTTGCCGCCAAACGATGCTGTGCATGATCAATGGGGGTGTGGGATCAATTAAAAACCGCCATGATACCCCAAGTAAGCCCGCTTTCCAAGTGAGATCTCTGTAAAATAGTTCTCCGATCTCGTAAACGGATCATATAACGGAACCGACGGGATTCGAACGCGCATCGCCTGAATATTTTAACCCATAGTTTAAAATTAATATGCATTTATTTATTCAGACTACAAAAATAAAAACCTAGATTTATTTCCAGATACGGTTAGATGCACCGAGTATTTACATGCCAAAACTGAAGTCTGCGTTACCGCTGCCTTCGTCAGCCCCACACACGCACGATCCGCATCATCAAAACATTTATCAACTTTGCGCTTGTGCTAACGGAAAGCTGTTTTTAGCGCCACCACATGGCGTTTGTGCCGCAAGAGAAGAGAGCTTAATATGCCGATGATGCTATACGAGTAACCTAAGTAAGTGTCGAGGTGTGTAGACTGTAGTACAATGTGCGAAATGGGTTTATTCATTTACTAGGTTTTATTTTATCACGGGACGCACGACCTAGCTTTGTATAAGTGTCCATTCAGCTATTATATCGTGAGGAAAAAATATTTTATCGATAGTGATTGTAATCAGCCGCGATGTTGTATAGGTATATTATGCATTTTTAGTTTACTAGGACGGCCAAACATATCCTGATGACCCGAATATTGGATTCCTATACCCTATTTTCTTCAGCTGTCTTAAAAGGGAAACAAATCGTAGAAAACGTTTCAAGGAATACGTAACCGACGAGGTTACGCATTTCTTACTTAGCTGGGCGCTTACGACTTTCACTTGAATTTCGGTTTAATTATGTTGTCAGTGCAGTAAAAATAACTTCCTATATATTATGTGCTGTGCTTAAAGCGTTGCTTACATCTTACTGCGGGAAACTACTTGTTTACCTTATAAGACAGCTAAGGAAAAATAGATTTTATGTGGCCACATCATCGTTCATATTTTTATAGCCACATTGATGTGGCGGTAGACGATTCGTGTGATTAACATCGCGCTATGGTCCAGGAGCTATTTCAGATATGCTATACAAAGATGTGTTATGAATTTTAAGAAGACTTAATGAGTCAAATATTGTACTGAACCTACCTTCTCACATTTATTAAATTGTAGCTAAAGTGTAAATAAAATGGCCAGTAAATAGATAAAATAAATACAGTAGTAGATATTTGATGGTTTATGGTACATGTTCAAAGCTTTTTCATAGTTTCTTTAACTATCTGTTTCTCTTAATAACTTCTAAATATCAAAATAAAGCTGCTTGGCTATACGGAATTTTAAGTTAGTAGGTCATGTCTTTTAATCGATAGAGGGCATAATTTTTTTGAAAAATCTCATAATTCATAATTTGTTTATTCAGTAATAATAATATGGTACAGTCAAAATAGTATGAGTACATAATAACAAAAATGTGAAAACATAATGTAATATTAGAATCATATTATAAATATTTTAAATTATGTCACACTCTATTTAGTACCTTCAAGACTCATTATAATTATGTCCCTTCTTAATTATATTTTATCAATCATAATTATTCAATACTGTTTTCGCTTTTACATTTAATTGTGTTTTAAAAATATTTTTGAAGCTACTGAATTTCACTTCTTATTACCTACTTATTAAAGCGAAGCAGCTTAGCTGGTTTTACGAAGAGTATGTGGCTTAAAATGTCGTTCAGATTTATAAGTAGAGCTACCCTATATTATTAAAAATATGTATTCCTTTTTATTAAAATAACTTTTAGTAAGATTTTCTTTGGCTTAATAAAATCGAATTACAACGACTTTGGACGTATCAAATTTTAAAATATAAATAAACACTAGTGCCTTTTGAAGTCGCCGTTAGGGGTTACGATTGATTGGTTATTGATATCAAGGTGTTATTTTATTGTTAAAATTGTGTGCGGTGTTGTGATAGACTAGAACAGTAGTTCAAAAGTTTTGATTTCACTAATTTATATCCCTAATGATATATTAAAATAATGTGGCGATCATACACATACAATTATTATGTGAAGCATAAAGATATGTTCCTTCCTTTATCTTTACTTTAGAATCCTTCAAATATTTATTGCAATCAATAATGATAATAATTTAGTTTAACACCACAACAATAATAATATAACTATGTAGATCGTAGGTAGATATCTATTTTAAGATTAAGTTAAAGTTAAATTGTTTAACCAAAATAGTTTATTTAAATCCAAAAATATGTCAATTATATTTCAGCTTTATGATATTTGAAACGATGGTCTAAACGATGGTCTAAGTTTAGATTTGAATCGTCACTGAGTTTTCATCTTTTGTACTTATTTGAAATTATCAAAAAACAAAAAGAATCGGTTTGGATTCATTTTTTTATTTATTAATTTTTCTTTGATTCATTTATTATTTAATAGACATACGTGTTTAGCATAAGCACATCCATCTTTATTATTGATCCTCAATAGAAATTTTGAATGTTAATACGGGATCATTAAAATATAGTAAAATCTGTATTATAGAAAACGTTGATAAAACTTATATAAAACTGGAACATAGATATACTTAATTTAAAAAAGATCAACATTAATTACCTACTTAAAATTAAATTCTGTTAAAATATGTTTTCATATTGCCTATTGACTTTTTCACAAACTTACCTAATTTTAATTTATTGCTTTTTTTTATGTGAAGATAATATTTTAATAGAAAATCCAACCCTTTGTAGAAAATAATAAAAAGCTATACTCCTGTTGCATAACGTATATGTATAATGTATTAAAATTGTTGATACTATTGTAAATAAAGTATATCATATTATATAAACATATATTATGGTAAATAGGAATGAATATAAAATATTGTCACGAACTCATAATACAGCAGTATTATTTTGCAAAATTACATAAAATGTAACACTGGACAGAATGCGATAAATGATCTTTCGAGCCATTCGAGCTATTTATTTCGCCAGCATCATGTAAAAGTAGATACATAACTGTTTATACATACCTAACTATTTCGTAAAAGCTAACTACGGCATTCTCTTTACATAAATTGAAGGAACTTTTTCTTCAATACTCTCTGTGTACACTAGCGGCACGCTATGATGGCCGGTTTGACACATTACAATAGTGATGTGGAATGTCAATTTATTCTCGAACAAAAAACAATTAAGTTTTGTTTTTGTACCTGATTAAATAGGTTTACAGTCCACATAGTGAAAATTGTTCATATTCACAAGTACATTCACCCCTTAAATGGTGCAAACTGATTTTTCTACACTTGTATACATTTTAGAAATCAATTTAATAAATAAATTTTGAGTCCTAAACCTAAAACTACATTCGATAAAATTTATGAATCTCTGCACATCACTATCGTCAATAAAGTAATACAATTATTTCCTTCAAAGTCGTTATCAATTAATACGGAACTTCATGAGCGGACAAACGTCAAACCGGCCATCATAGCGTGCCGCTAGTGTAGTAAACTAACTACTTAGCGATGGTTGTGGTTAACAAGAGAATTAGGTGTTCTGACAATTTTTTTCGATTTTAGAGTTATTTCGTGATTTCTTTGCATGGACTGTGATCGTGACGGGACTCAGGGATGCTGGAACTGGATCGAAATACGAATATAACAGTTCCAAAACATGGCCCGATTTCACCAACGTAAAATAAGTCTTATCCGAGCGTAAATTTGGTATTTTGGCAGTATTTTCAATACAATAACTGTCAGAATGCCAATTTATTTCTCAGTTAAAAAAAGGTTAATGGAGTCTTGCGCCGCCTTTTTCCAGCGACTCCCTACGACTTGTTTGATGTCGGTCCACCTAGTGGGGGGTCTGCCAAAACTGCGCTTCCCGGTACAGGGTCGCCACTCTAGCACCTTGGGACTCCAACGACCATCAGCTCTTCGAACTATGTGCCCCGCCCATTTCCACTTCAGTTTCGCGACTCGCTCAGCTATGTCGGTAACTATGTATATTTTTTTAAATTTATTTTAATTAAACATTAATAGAGCACAAACGACTAATCAGCTTTTCAGGTTTTATCAGACTAGCTGTTCCGATTAGTAGGTTTAAGACTTTCCCGTACCAGTTTTTAAAAATAGTATAGGTTTTTCCTGGAACGCTTTATTCATCCTTACTTATATTATAAATGCGAAAGTGTGTTTGTTTGTTGGTTGGTTGGTTTGTTGGTTTGTCCTTCAATAACGCCGCAACAGGGCTACGGATCGACGTGTTTTTTGCATGGGTATAGTTGAGGACCTGGAGAGTGACATAGGCTACTTTTTATCCCGGAAAATCAAAGTTCCCGAGGGATTTTAAAAACTAAATCCACGCGGACGAAGTCGCGGGCATCAGCTAGTTTGAAATAAAAAGTTTTCTATGCACAAAGATAGCATGGACACTGTAACATAGGTAAAGTTCAGGTTGCAGCTACCAATTATTCAGCTTTTTAACCACGTAAAGGCGATATTTTGACACTTTGATTTAATATTAGCTGGATAGTATTTTCTAAACTAGCGGCACGCTATGATGGCCGGTTTGACACATTACAATAGTGATGTGGAATGTCAATTTATTCTCGAACAAAAAACAATTAAGTTTTGTTTTTGTACCTGATTAAATAGGTTTAATAAAACAAAAATGTATATGTTTATTTAATTTATTTGAACGAACTGAATATTTGAATGAAAATGAATATACATACTTTATATGCACACAAGAAACATATGAATACAAAGGATACCAAAAAAGGTGCCACAAAAGGCCATAATTAATCAGATTCGTCCATACTACTATTTTCACTGTCGTCACTGCTATCATCACCTACATTAATAATTATATGTTCGTTTTCTATAATATTATCTATTTTCACATCTCTTTCATAATCTTCCCTTATTAATTTAACAGTTCTATTCACAACCTTTTCCCAGTCTCCTTTAGTCACATGTTCACAAGCTTCTTCTAATAATTTTAGCATTTTTTTTGTGGTAAATGGGGGTTCTGTATTGTGTCTTGCAGCATATCCCTTAATTTGAGCCCACACCAACTCAATCGCATTATACTCACAATGGTAAGGCGGTAACCGTATAACTCTGTGCCCATGTTCTAATGCTATTTCGTCAATGACGTATCGGATCTTGGTTGGTTTGTTTTCTTTTAAAAGACGTACTAATTCCGCTTTTAACATATTCATGTTTGCATCTACGCCATTTTTACGAAGCCATGCGACGATATCAGCTTTCTTTTGGGATTGGGCAGGTGGCTTGTCAATTTGCATCGAGTGGTATGGGGCGTTGTCCATAATTATAATAGATGGTTCAGGGAGGCTACACAACATTGAGGTAAACCATTCAGTAAACTTTTCTCCATTCATGTCTTCATGATAGTCTCCAGTGGTTTTTGACGCAAAAGCCATGAGAGAACCTTCGACAAACCCGTTGATGGTTCCGGCGTGACAAATTATAAGTCGCGATCCTTTTCCTACAGGAACTTTGGAAGTAGATGCTGCTGTGTCATCGTTCCAAGAACGGCCTACAGTATGGTTAGCATTAAGCCATGTTTCATCCAAGAACACAACATTTTGCCAATTTTTGATTTCTTTCACTTGCCGTAAAAAAGTATACCTTGCCATCGCTATATCAAATCTTTCCATCAATATTTTGCGTTTGTTACATTTTTTGTATCGAAATCCAATGGTCTTCAAAATCTTCGTTAAAGAACTTTCCCCACCGAAGAATAATCCAGCTTCCTTCAGTGAATGCACCAACTTTTTTCTTGTTGGATACTCCTTCTGTAAATAGTAGCCGTAAACATGTCTTCGGATAGCATCGGCATCAAAGCTATCGATGCCTACGACTGGTTTTGCTCGTTTTCTCTTTTTTGGTGTGTGAAGTTTATTTTCTTCTGTGCCAGTCTCGCCATATTTTTTTTTAGTTATCCGTCTAACAGTTCGTTGTCCAATATTAAGCGCATCAGCTACGCGTTCAACCACTGACGTTATAGGTAAAATTGGCCCTCCATTTTGAGCTTCACGATCGAAATAGTTACGAAGGCGTATTACGAACTCACGTGTCTGACTATTTAGAACAGTTCTCTGCGTACGTTCGGTCATATCGACGAAATCCACAACAAAGGGCTTGAACAGAGTCCAAATTAACGAGCAAGGGTCAACAGTAATGCAGTATCAATATTTGAAATCCAAAGCCAGGTCAAAACTATATCACAATCGCATTGCACTGACAGTTTATACTTTTCGAAGCAACGTCAATTCGAAACTGCTTTGTTTTGCATTGAGCATTGACGCGAGTTTGCCGGAGGTAGTAGTTGTGCTAGCCAGCGATCCTATGTGACGATCGTATTAGATTCCATTTTTAAAAATTTTCAATTTAGAAAACCAAATGCCGAGTTGTGGTATATATCATATAAAAATAAAAATTTTACCTTTTGTATGAAACAGCTGATATTTTTTTGCGATTTCAGAGGTTTGTCCACATAGTGAAAATTGTTCATATTCACAAGTACATTCACCCCTTAAATGGTGCAAACTGATTTTTCTACACTTGTATACATTTTAGAAATCAATTTAATAAATAAATTTTGAGTCCTAAACCTAAAACTACATTCGATAAAATTTATGAATCTCTGCACATCACTATCGTCAATAAAGTAATACAATTATTTCCTTCAAAGTCGTTATCAATTAATACGGAACTTCATGAGCGGACAAACGTCAAACCGGCCATCATAACGTGCCGCTAGTTTAATATACTTGTAAATATTTGACAGACAGCAGTTCAGGTAAACTATTCGTGAAGTTGGTAATTGAATCCTACCCACAAACCGCAAGCAGATAATTGTATAATAAACGAACTGAACATAACTTCGAAACTCCATCATTTCATTTGAGTGTAAAGCATGTTTCACAAAGGCAGCCAAATCGGTGACTTCTCTTGTTCTTCTCTATTTATACATATATTGACAGTCCGTTCGCGAGGTAGAAGATAATAATATCACTTATAGACTGAAATAAATGATGCATAAATGCGTTCATCTACATCGATCTACATCATATAAACGTATTATGAAGAGCTAGTCTGAATCAATCGAAAGTTAGAGATCAGAGAGAATCAATCATTATAAATCTTGAGGTTTGACAAATAAATAATTAGAAAAATCATAGATCATACAAGTCTTGTCTTTGTTATTTTTTTAACCGACTTCAAAACAGGAGGAGGTTCTCAATTCGTCGGAATCTTTTTTTTACGAATGTTCACCGATTACTCGATGACGCCTGAACCCATTTGAAAATTCTGTTTTTGTTACAAAGGGTATATCTCCCAGGTGGTCCCATATAAATTTTATTGAAATCGGTCAAGTTGTTTTTAAAATAGCAACAATATATTATATACTTTGTATAGGGGCGCGGGAGTTTGAAGTCGGATTTTTAATAATAATATAAAAAATCTTTTTAAAAAACCACTTCAAACTCCCGCGCCATTATACAAAGTATATAATTTATTGTTGATATTTTAAAAACCGCTCGACCGATTTCGATAAAATTGATATGGGACTACCTGGAGAGTATACCCTTTCAAACAAAACAGAATTTTCCAAATCGGTTCAGGCGTCTTCTAGTAATCGGTGAACATACATAAAAAAAGATTCCGACGAATTGATAACCTCCTCCTTTTTTGATGTCAGTTAAAAAGAAGTTTTATTGAAATACCTAGTTAGAAAAACTAGTTGCAGAAATATCAAAGCCTATTCCGTGACACAATCCCAACGGGAATTTTCAATTTACTAGAACAAACAATGGTGAAAATATTATCAATAGTGAACGAATCGTGTTTTATAACAGCTTTTGGTTTCATGTTTCGTTTATGAAAATTTTCACCTCATGGCAGATTAATAAGTGAACGTACAGAAACAATCAATATAGCGGGCATATTGTGAGACACAATGAGTTTCCGTGAACAGTCAGTGCTAAAGTTTAATTAAAGATTCATGATAAATCGTCGCGGGATGCTGCATTCTCCACGGCGTCTCGCACGTGAATAGCGTTCAGCGAACACTTAAATAACTTAAGCCAGTAACCTCACAATAAATTCATGAGGCTTCAGTCCTTTTGTTTTGAACGCGCCGCCAGCTAATTGGCAGGAAGGACCGTTTAAAACGCCTCAAATGAGGTGGCGTTACCGTCATTATAATCATTAAATGTATATACCCGCTGCATACGTAACGTAATTGTTTAAACCAGACTGAGTTAATGCTCTGAAAGTAGCGGTTCAAGGAAATTCAGATTTCGGGACATTAAATTGCATATTATGAAATATTAACTTCTCGTAGTTCCTTCTACACCTAATTTAATATCGCGCGCCTTTGTTGTGGTATAGTAGAGAAGTCTTAAAGCCGTTTCAAAGGCTCCTCCTTCCACTATCCTCCGAGCGAGAGGAAATAAAGTTATGATTTATGTAGTGAAATATGTAGCAGGCGGAGAGCCAAGCTTCTAAGCGGAGCAAACGCGCTCTGTATTTGGCGGGGTATATTCTTTACAATACAGTTGTTTAGATAACATTAAACCTGATTGTTTATAATTTTAAAAACCATGTCTAAGAACTTAAGCTAACCGCATCAAAATCAGCCCAGGAGTTTTCAAGAAAATGGTAACATACTAAAAAATTAAAGACGATATGTCGTAGTAATGCGGTACCCCCTTGTAACATATTGTACTAATTAAATCAGTCAAGTAGTTTTTCAGGAAAATAGAAATAAACAAACGTACAATTGAACGTCTTACTAAATGTCGTCGCATGCACTGCCTCCGTTCCTTCCTTCATGGGCGTCCTTGATCCTTCATGGGTGAAAGTACGCATACACATATTGAGAACCTCTTCCTTTCTTTAAAGTCGGTAATTTAGCTCTGTCTTACAAAATAAATCATCACCGGCATTCAGCGTCACAATATCACAACGAGCTTTCTCAGTAAACGAAGCTATTTCTTACAAAGACTTACGTAATTCCTTAAGATATCTTTTATAAAGAGAAAACAATTCTGATTTTACCGTTCTCTATTATAACAAATTACTTTTCCAACTTTGAACTCAAGTCTCACTCGGATTGAAGGAAGGTGTAGATTATTTACTTACTATCAACTCGAAAGTTCATTGTCAAGTTTGCTCACGTGGTAGACTCAGAAAGTTTCTGAGAGTAAGCTTACAATAATAATTCTATATAGGGCCGAAGGTAAATTGGAACGATTTGTTCAGAATAAAGAAATAAGAGAGAATTGCCAATAACAAAAAAATACTCTTCTCTTTCATATTTTTGAACTCAATAATATGATATACAAAGTCTGAGATTAACTATTGGAAAACTTTATGGTTGAAAACGAATTCGTCGATTTTTAAGAGAAATTAATTAGAAAATAGTGTAAAAGGAAGCAATATAACAAATCGAATATATTGTCCAATTTTCATAACACTTAAGTCCTTCAGTGCCTGAAGAAGAAAGTTTTTGGACATTACTAGTTGCCAGTGGTGACTTATGGAACTAAAACAAGCTCGTTAGCTATGGCCTCATAAGAACGCTCAGGGTCATTCAGCGGGCATTAAAGAGAATATGCTCGGAAAATCAGAAGTGAAGGCATCCATAGGAGAATTAGAGTTACCAACATATTATGTAGCTCATCGAGTCGCGAAACTGAAGTGGCAAGTGCAAGGTACAAGGATACCAGGTTTCCCCAATGGTCATACCACACTGAGAAGTGCAGTGTTGAAGGAACTTTCACTAGGACTACGTGAATGGAAGATAGAATCGCTAACAGCTGCACGATCGCAGAACAAGACTGTGTTCTGGTGCGATCCTTGCAAGAGAACTATGTCCAACAGTGGACGCCTATCGGTTGAGACGACCAATATGGCATATCTAATGTACGTCGCTTGACGATTGATTATGCAAAGTTGATCGTGAGGATGCCAGTTTATATGACAATCGTACATTGGACGAAGTGAATCAAGCCTTAGCCATCATGCAAATTGGACGACAAACTTGATGGTGTTTGAGGATACAAGCATCTTGGTTTTACACCTTTTAAATATTAAAATGAAAGTGTCTTATCTATTCGTTGTGACAGTCAGGTCATGTTCGCAGCACGATTTGACGGAGGTCGAGCGTGGCCAGACTCGATTAGGACGACCCAAACGGATTTGACAGTGGCTCGGACGACGACTACAGATTATATTTATTATTATACCAGGACTTATTTCAATGCATCGTAACGATACTTGATAATATTAATAACGATTATTGGAATCAGAATTAACTTTTATATGATATAATAATTATATAGAATAATTTTTCAGTTATGAAAAGTTTTTAATTTTAATTTTAATTAATTAACTAATTTTTTTTTAAATCATCATCATCATAATATATTAACGAGATGTAACCAATAGGCTAATCCAATACTAAATTTTAATTGGAAATCATAAATACAATACTATATTAAACCTAAATTTACTCTAAAATTAAAACTAAAATCAAAACTAATTAAAATCTAAAACCCCATCCAAGTCACCGCAGTGTGGCATAGTACCCAAGATGCTGGCAGCATTACCCCTTTGGATGGCCAAGCTATAGATGTAGAATAAGCATTTTATGAAAATAAAAATAAAACTATGCATGTAAATATTAAATAATAAATAATCGATGGTTTCCAGAGAATAATTCTTTACGAATTATTATCATAATATTAATACGAGAAGCAAAAACTTTGTATCCCTTTTTAGGAAAATTGCGCGGATGGAGGAGTATGAAATTTCCCACACATAGTTTAGAGAAAGAGTGCAGAATGCTAATTTTTTTTTAATTATGCATAAAAAATACGTTAAATAAATAAAAAAGACATTACACTCATTACCATGTACCTATTTGACACACACACGTCAAATTGAGAATAGATTAAAGTCTTACTGAATGTCAAACATAACCATAAATGAAAGTTTTTTTCTACTTTTATTATGCCTCGACATAGAACATTAACGGGTCAAATTTCGACCAATGGGCGACCTCTAGTATTTTTAATTCGCTGTAGGGTTGTCTAAAAATTATTGGTACCGTGTGACGATCGCAATCATGCTGATTGGTTAGTACTGTCTCGCTATTGGTTATTCTAGCGGCACGCTATGATGGCCGGTTTGACACATTACAATAGTGATGTGGAATGTCAATTTATTCTCGAACAAAAAACAATTAAGTTTTGTTTTTGTACCTGATTAAATAGGTTTAATAAAACAAAAATGTATATGTTTATTTAATTTATTTGAACGAACTGAATATTTGAATGAAAATGAATATACATACTTTATATGCACACAAGAAACATATGAATACAAAAGATACCAAAAAAGGTGCCACAAAAGGCCATAATTAATCAGATTCGTCCATACTACTATTTTCACTGTCGTCACTGCTATCATCACCTACATTAATAATTATATGTTCGTTTTCTATAATATTATCTATTTTCACATCTCTTTCATAATCTTCCCTTATTAATTTAACAGTTCTATTCACAACCTTTTCCCAGTCTCCTTTAGTCACATGTTCACAAGCTTCTTCTAATAATTTTAGCATTTTTTTTGTGGTAAATGGGGGTTCTGTATTGTGTCTTGCAGCATATCCCTTAATTTGAGCCCACACCAACTCAATCGCATTATACTCACAATGGTAAGGCGGTAACCGTATTGTGCCCATGTTCTAATGCTATTTCGTCAATGACGTATCGGATCTTGGTTGGTTTGTTTTCTTTTAAAAGACGTACTAATTCCGCTTTTAACATATTCATGTTTGCATCTACGCCATTTTTACGAAGCCATGCGACGATATCAGCTTTCTTTTGGGATTGGGCAGGTGGCTTGTCAATTTGCATCGAGTGGTATGGGGCGTTGTCCATAATTATAATAGATGGTTCAGGGAGGCTACACAACATTGAGGTAAACCATTCAGTAAACTTTTCTCCATTCATGTCTTCATGATAGTCTCCAGTGGTTTTTGACGCAAAAGCCATGAGAGAACCTTCGACAAACCCGTTGATGGTTCCGGCGTGACAAATTATAAGTCGCGATCCTTTTCCTACAGGAACTTTGGAAGTAGATGCTGCTGTGTCATCGTTCCAAGAACGGCCTACAGTATGGTTAGCATTAAGCCATGTTTCATCCAAGAACACAACATTTTGCCAATTTTTGATTTCTTTCACTTGCCGTAAAAAAGTATACCTTGCCATCGCTATATCAAATCTTTCCATCAATATTTTGCGTTTGTTACATTTTTTGTATCGAAATCCAATGGTCTTCAAAATCTTCGTTAAAGAACTTTCCCCACCGAAGAATAATCCAGCTTCCTTCAGTGAATGCACCAACTTTTTTCTTGTTGGATACTCCTTCTGTAAATAGTAGCCGTAAACATGTCTTCGGATAGCATCGGCATCAAAGCTATCGATGCCTACGACTGGTTTTGCTCGTTTTCTCTTTTTTGGTGTGTGAAGTTTATTTTCTTCTGTGCCAGTCTCGCCATATTTTTTTTTTAGTTATCCGTCTAACAGTTCGTTGTCCAATATTAAGCGCATCAGCTACGCGTTCAACCACTGACGTTAAAGGTAAAATTGGCCCTCCATTTTGAGCTTCACGATCGAAATAGTTACGAAGGCGTATTACGAACTCACGTGTCTGACTATTTAGAACAGTTCTCTGCGTACGTTCGGTCATATCGACGAAATCCACAACAAAGGGCTTGAACAGAGTCCAAATTAACGAGCAAGGGTCAACAGTAATGCAGTATCAATATTTGAAATCCAAAGCCAGGTCAAAACTATATCACAATCGCATTGCACTGACAGTTTATACTTTTCGAAGCAACGTCAATTCGAAACTGCTTTGTTTTGCATTGAGCATTGACGCGAGTTTGCCGGTGGTAGTAGTTGTGCTAGCCAGCGATCCTATGTGACGATCGTATTAGATTCCATTTTTAAAAATTTTCAATTTAGAAAACCAAATGCCGAGTTGTGGTATATATCATATAAAAATAAAAATTTTACCTTTTGTATGAAACAGCTGATATTTTTTTGCGATTTCAGAGGTTTGTCCACATAGTGAAAATTGTTCATATTCACAAGTACATTCACCCCTTAAATGGTGCAAACTGATTTTTCTACACTTGTATACATTTTAGAAATCAATTTAATAAATAAATTTTGAGTCCTAAACCTAAAACTACATTCGATAAAATTTATGAATCTCTGCACATCACTATCGTCAATAAAGTAATACAATTATTTCCTTCAAAGTCGTTATCAATTAATACGGAACTTCATGAGCGGACAAACGTCAAACCGGCCATCATAGCGTGCCGCTAGTGTAAATGCATTGATTCAACAAGAACATCTTTAATAGAGCTACCACTTAGAGGTGATTACAATCGTCACATTATAGCAATCATTTCTAGACAATCCTACAGCCGACTTTTATCGCTTAGTGAATTTTGTTTTTGTTGTTAAAGTGAAAAAAAAAGTTACTTTCATTATTTATTATTTCAGGTATATTATAATAATAGATCATGCCCGCGACTTCGTCCGCGTGGATTAAGGTTTTTAATTCCTGCGGGAACTCTGTAATTTTCCGGAATAAAAAGTAGCCTATCTTTTAGTCCTGGATATGAATTATCTCCATTCCAAATTTCAGCCAAATCGGTTCATTCGTTGTGGCGTCAAAGAGTAAAAACATCCATCCATGCATCCATGCATCTACATCATCCTCACAAACTTTAGCATTTATAATAAAAGTAGGAGTAGGATTTTTATAATATTCTCGGCTGTATTTGACGTAGGTCGAGCGTGGTCATCTCGGTCAGCCTCGATTTAGATATTTGATTAAGGCTCCCGCAGTGACTGTAGATTATAATGCTCTGATGTATTTCCACAATATTACCATGCACGAGAATTTTATTACTAGATATTTTTGAAAGAGTTTGAAGGTAAGATTTTTAAATTAAGAAGCTATTCCAGAATTCACGTAGAATTTATATGACAGGCCATTTACCCGATATTTTATTCAATACATAAATAACCTTATACTGTATACTTGATGAATCAATGGAAAAATATCAAAATTATACTTCTTTCGTGAATTATTATTGTAATTTATCAGAATTCATATTAGTCCCGTTCACCACACTTGTATTAGCAATCAGCGCCGTTAGCGTCGATTCAAGTTATTCAGTTTTGCCGTCCTCTACAATCTGCTCAGTGTATGATATTCGAGGCCAGTGACTGTGATGTTTTGTGACGTTGTAAAATTAAATTATCTAAACAGCAGTCGGAAACCCTCTTCAAACTGACTGTGTAATGACGACTGTCCGGCAAATCTTAAATACAATCAGCACGTACACAGGCTCTGTCAACAGAAGTAAAATAATATCAACTCTACTATGGATACCAACATCGCTATATTAAACAAAATCAAAGGGGTCTACGGCAAAAAAATGAATACTACTAATTTAATGCGAAAGTTTGTTTATTTTCCGGTTTATCCTTCATGACGCAGCAACGGAGCAAAGGATCGTCGAGAATTTTTGCATAGGTATACTTGCAGATAGATATTGACATAGACTACTTTTTACTCCGGAAAAACAAAGTTCCCGTGGGATTCTTACAAACCTAACTCTATGGTAGCCATCCATCCATCCATCTTCATACTATATCGATTGCAGATGTAGATATTGACATAGACTGCTTTTTATTCCGGAAAAACAAAGAGTTCCCGTGGGATTCTTAAAAACCTAACTATATGGTAGCCATCCATCCATCCATCTTCACAAATTTTCGCATTCATAATATTAGTAGGAAAGTAGAAATATAATCAAGTAGGTACCAAAAATTATACAAATATTTCATTTTCGCAAACAAGGAAAATTAAATGAGTCGAGAGGATAATTCACACGTCTGTATGATTCAATTGTCAAACTGGAAATGACCGTCTTCAAGTTGACCTGCGTCAGGCGAAATGTCAGGATCTTCAATAAAATTAACACGTACACAGGCACTGTCAACGGGAACAAAGCTGTTGCAAAGCCGAGCCGAGGCCAAAGCTTGATAACATAACGCTTTAACCTTAGTGAAGTTGACGTTAACACACAAACAAGCTTGGACGGTGTAGTGATATGAGACTCGAAATATGAATGGATGTTATGTGTTATGTGATTATGCTGGTCCACAATCCACAATATGAGTATCTAACCTAAAACCTCCCCAGTATCTCATTTATTTATTTTGTATCAAAAATTAAGTTATTTGAACATATTATAAAGGATATGAAAAAGGACAGTTTATCAATAAAACCTAAGTATGTCAATCACATAATAATAAAATTAAGCAGGCTGCATTATACTTCCTTTTTATACCTATATTATTCCTTCGTCTTTCTTTATGTCTTTCGTAATAATATATCGACTTACGATTATTTGAGACTAATTTTGTACCGATTTTTTGATATCATTATGTAAAAATAAATAAAATCATAATAATTGTTTTCCAATACTAAAAGTTACGCCAGAATGGTGTATCACGCGTCTGATGATTCAATTGTCCGGCTAGTAACCGTCTTCAAGCGGACCGGCGTCATGTCGACAACCGAGAGAAAACCTGTACCGATCAAAGTAGTAACAAATTGTTCTTAACTCCAACATCTCTATTATACTATGTAACCTGAAACTGCCAATACATAACAACCAAAATTATTGTTCCTCAGTTTGATCTGCAATCTATACTTACATACTAATATTATAATGGTAGACTGTCCATCTATCTGTTTGTTACCTTTCCACAACTCACCCGCTAAACCGAACTCGGCTAAATTATATCTAGGATTTGAACTATCTTTGCAATGAATTTTTGCACTAAGAAATTACAAAAGAACCGCCTAACGTTTTCTCAGGTAGAAAAACGAGTGGAGATAATTTCAATGTAGAATAAATCTAGAAGTACGGTTTCGTTTACAAAAAATCTTAACACAACGACGACTTAAACGTAGTGAGTCGACAAGAGAATATAGCAGAACATTGTATAATATCGTGTATAGGAACTACTATAACACATAGCACCGCAAGATAACATTAACGCAGGCTTGAATAATGTAGCGGCAGGAGAAGGTTGAAATATGAATATGCTTTTATCTGTTAAGTGCAGTGATATTTCTAGTTGCTATTAAAATACGGGTATGAGAATATTTACGAGACTCTAATTCACGAATTTCCAATATATGTTTTTAGGGTTCCGTAGTAAACAAGGAACCCTTGTAGTTTCGCCATGTGCGTCCGTCCGTCCGTCCGCGGTTTAGCTCAGAGACTATTGGTACTAGAAAGCTGTAATTTGACAAGGGTATAAATATTAATCACGCCAACGAAGTGGTGAAATAAAATTTTAAATAATTTTTTAGGGTACCTCCCCTACATGTAAAGTGGGGATGAATTTTTTTTCTCATCTGTGCCATAGTGTGGGGTTGTGGGGTTTCGTTGAATAGGTCTTTCAAAAATATTGAGGGTATGGGAACACCATTTTTCGATTCAGGGATCCGTTTGTGAAATATGATATGTTAAAGTTTTATTCGAGTCGAAGATAGGGATGATCTGTTCTTATTTCGAGGTGAGGTGTCAATCGATTCGTTATTATAGTCCGGGTGACATGGTTACATTATAAACGAACAAAATAAACATCAAACTTCGTCGTTGCGTTACAGTTATTAAACTTTTTTACAAGCTTTTATTTTACTTTCAATGTATGCATGTATGTTTAGGTCAAATCTTGCAACCACTTCCTGAATTCCGATTGACTTGAAATTTTGCATGTATATATAAATCGGATGACAATGCAATATTATTAGGACATGGAGCTGATCTGATGATGGAGCTGGAAGATATCTATCGGAACCCTGTAATAAAACGACTTAATCCAACTGATATTTGGGCTCGTTAGATTCGTTTTGATAAGTACTCTAGTCCCAGATAATATTCAGGGTATGATGATGAAGCTGGAAGGTGGTTTTGGCAACTTTGGTAATAAAACGATGTAGCCCCATCAAGTTTGCAATCGTTTGATTAATCTTGATAAGTACTCTGGTCCTAGATGATATCCAGGTTCTGATGATGGAGCTGGAAGGTAGTTATAGGAACTCTGTAATTAAACTACGTAACCATGTCGACTTTGTCGACTTCGTTAGATTTGTCTTGACAAATATTCTGGACTGGTCCTAAATGATATCCAGGGTCTAATGTAGCCAGCTTTTATGAGCTTATTTTTTAAAATAAAAATTTTAATATACACTCGTTCTTGTTACATAAGTTACGGTGGCAGATTAGAGAAAATTAATCACTTTATACCAGATATGTTATTTGCAAGCAAGAGGAACAATTATCATTGCCAGCTTAAATATATATCTCGGTTAAATATGTAGATTCACCCGACTGCATTTAGGACGGTCGGAATGCAAGCAAGGTCTAATGTAATACAATTCAACTGCGAACATTGGGCAATGGGATAGAACTAGATTCCAAGCAAGCATTTAGCCTCCATCATCCTCGTCCTAACGCTGAGTATCGATAGCTATTTATTTGTGTTGGAAGGCTTAGCTTTGTGTATCGGGGAGTTTGTTTAGTGTGATTAATTATAATCAGGTTATATATAATCAGTTTATTCAGTTTATTCAGTTTATTCAGTTTATTCAGTTTATTCAGTTTATTTTATTCAGTAGTAGTTTATTCAGTTTTATTCAGTTTTCAATAATAATAATATAATCAGGTTATATAGGTTTGTTTAGTGTGGTTAATTATAATCACCTACTTAAATAATAATCATAATTCTATGGTGTCAAGGCAAAAGGGGAATGGGTACGACGATAATAATATAACGGGTGGAGATTGAAGCGTCGACTTTTCACTCCTCAGTTCGCACCTTTAACAGTTGGCTATATAATTAAAGCTATCAAATTCATTAAAAAATGAATATAAGTAAAAGTATCAAACTTAACACTTCATTAATTTTGTCACATGTTATGTCACCATATTAACTTGATATGAAAACTCGGTAAGGCTAATACGTCTGTTTTCAAGAGTTCATCAGATTTAATGCAGAGGCGAATAGTTGTTTTTTTTTTAGATTATTACAAAATTGCTGTCCAAAATCCAATAGATACTAAACCATAGATGTCCACGATAAATTTTTACAGAGAAATATTTAAACAATAAATGTTCAAAAATATGTATAAACTGCTGAGAATTATTCAGCTCACGTAATATTTTCGGTGCCGGTCGGTTTATATTTTGCTCAAAGTGCAGTTTCCTGGAAATTATTGACGCTTTTCATGTTTAGGCACTCCTCTATGTCGTCTGTTTGAGTTAACTAGCTAAAGGAATGGTCGAAAACAGCTTAAAAATAATTTTAATGACAGTGACCCTCTAAATTGTCCGTTTTAATATAATTTAGGATCACATATCGTTTTAGGAAGACGTGTTTCTGTCGTTAAATGGCTCTTGAACTGTAAAATGTTTGTTTATACATCTATTATAAGCCCAGTGAAATAAAATAAACAAAATTCTCACCTTCAGAAATATTCTCGGAAAGGTATATAAGGTATTCTCAATAAAATGTCAAAAGTACCTTCTGAGTGGTGGTATAACCACTCAGAAGGTATTTTTGACATTTTATTGAGAACACAAATATCGTGGTTCCGACAAAACACAAGCTAATTAAATAGAAATTTTAGCAAAGCAAATTTAATTTAACTGGGCTGTGAATTATAAAAAATATAGGTATAAGGGGTATCGCACTGCAATCAAATCGATTCATGTAAAATGTCAAAATTGATTCAAGGCACGTAACATTTCCACTACCCTTCTCTTTATATTCTTTTAAACGAAGTGCATTTTCGCAGTATGTATTGACATGTGCCACGAGCATTACCTACTTCGTAAGAATATGGTGGCAACTAGTTTATAGAAGAGCAGAATCAGCATAATCTTAATATATATAAATTACGTGTCACGTTGTTTGTCCGCGATGGACTCCTAAACTACTTAACCGATTTTGATCAAACTTCGTAACTACTGTAATTTGGTCCAACTTGAAAGATAGGATAGTTTTTTTTGGATTAGGATATTTTATTTGTTTTATTTATATAGATAAGTTGGCGGTACGAAGTTCGCCGGATCAGCTAGTATCTACAAATAATAATCTGGTTGTTCGGCTCCACTCCGCTTCAGTACACAGACACCCTCAATGAGTTTTATGGTTCATCTAATTAAAATAGCAAAGGTGCTATTATCACATACCAGCTGAAAGAATTCATTATTAAAATACCTCACAGGCTGCAATTGTCTGCTTAGTGTTAAGTAGAATTTAAGATGCAATACGTGTCCGTTGGTAGAAGGGAAAGTAATGTGCCAGGTGATTTAAGGTTTTTGGAAGGTTCGCTACGTCTCTCTACGTACTCGTAATAAGGAAGATTTACTATGCAAACTTGCTTGTAAATTGTGTAAGAAATTTTTGTGAGCTTTTAATGACTTACTTAATAACTGAACAATTAATTATAGTAGCTGTTAGTTATAATCGCGGGGCTCAGAAATTGGAGTAAAAATCGAACCGAACTTTTCCTTTTCGTTTTTTCATTCTGGCTTAATCACAATTTACAGTAAAATATCACTTATTTTATATAAATCGATGAACACCGGCTGCACGCACGAAAAAGTGTCACGTTCCGCCTGAGCCCGAGCGTGCAAGCGAGAGCGCGGAACAAGCGATAGAGGCACGATTGGCCCAAGCGTTGGTTTGTGACTTGTTTCCATTGTTTCTTTATGACGTTATCACGTAAAACTATCGTCCGTAAACCGACTTTACAGACAACCAATTTTATTGATAACAAATAAAAGATGGATCACATTTATTATAGCGTCTATCTGCCAAAAAAAATTAAAAGTGTAGTATAAACTAGCTATAATAAATGTTAAATATAAATATTCGCCTTTAATAAATAATGGTAAAGATAATAGTCAACCACGCTGGTCAATGTGAATGGCAGACCTCACACAACAAAAAGGTGGCCGAAATCTTAACTGTTAACACCGCTATAGTATGAACTTACGGTACTCGGCAGTAAAATATATTAAACGTCCAAAAAAAAATGATGGGTCTGCAGTTTCGTAGGTAGGTAGTCGTTTTCACTTTTTTAGGCATAGGAGAGAAATAGGCATCTATTGCAGTTATAATATACTCTTGGGGCGTCTGGACGTCGTACAACGAACGCAGTTACAATTGCTATGAATAAGTAAATTAGTTTATTTCCTCAAGACGAAAATTTAGCCCACGCTCTTGTCACAAATTGTCGGCGAGGGGTAAATGCAAACTATTAAGGAAATACAACAATTCAAGCAGCCCTTACCCGACATTACTGCGCAATCTTACACCGACAAAATTACAAGCAACACCTTCTTATGCCGTGTCTGGAGGCAGTAACACGTACCCACTGCGAACAGGCAATAAGCGAACGGACGCCAGCTCTGCGTTAATATTTCATAACATTCACAGCCAACTCCGAGACAGCTATAAACGAGAAACTCAGTTCGCACATAAACTTGAAAATATAGACCGACCATTTTCTATACGCTCTTTTTTTTAAATTAAGTGTAGTTTAATCAAACGTCTCGCTGGGAGCTTCCTTGAAGCAAGAAACACCATAAACAAAGTAATTCTTACTAACAAGCAACACAAAATCGTGACGATCCTTGCTAGTGACGTATGTCCAGCCGTGGACATCTATATCGATTGAGACGATGACGATGACTTATAAAACCCTTTTTAACAAAAAGTTAATTCTGAGCATATTTAAACCAGCTTTTTAGGGTTCGGTAGAAAAACTACAAGGGGGTTTATAGTTTCGCCAAGTCCATCCGTCTGTCCGTCCGTCTTTCCGTCCGTCTGTCCGTCTGTCCATCTGTCCGCGGTCGGGCGCAGAGACTATCGGTACTAAAGAGCTGTGATTTGACATGGTTAAACATATACATATTAATTACTCAAACAAAGTTGTGCAATAAAATTTTGAAAAGCTATAATTTTGGGTACCTACCCTGCACTTAATGGGGGGATGATATTTTTTTACTCGTTTATTCCATTGTATGGGGTTTCGTTGGAAAATTTACATATTATGTTTAAATTTGAAGTACACTAGCGGCACGCTATGATGGCCGGTTTGACGTTTGTCCGCTCATGAAGTTCCGTATTAATTGATAACGACTTTGAAGGAAATAATTGTATTACTTTATTGACGATAGTGATGTGCAGAGATTCATAAATTTTATCGAATGTAGTTTTAGGTTTAGGACTCAAAATTTATTTATTAAATTGATTTCTAAAATGTATACAAGTGTAGAAAAATCAGTTTGCACCATTTAAGGGGTGAATGTACTTGTGAATATGAACAATTTTCACTATGTGGACAAACCTCTGAAATCGCAAAAAAATATCAGCTGTTTCATACAAAAGGTAAAATTTTTATTTTTATATGATATGTCGGCGAAGTGGTCTCGCCAGTGTTTTTAAGAGGAGCAGAATCGTTGACCTCACATGGGTCACCGATTCTGCCGTCACTATCCATTTTAACGAAAGTCAATATCTGAAGCGAAAGCTAATTCAAAATAGGAAATCAAAGTTAATTATCCTAATATTTAAATCCATAATAATAAAATAAGTAGGTAGTTTTAAAATTACAACTTGTCTCGACTTGGCTCGATACCCACAAAAGGAACTAAAAGAAACACCACGCTATTTTTAGGCGTTGATTATAATTTGAACGAAAACACCGTAAGTTCACTTATCACGATCTGTTTTTATTACAATAGTTTAAGCTAGGAAAATTCCACAATGAATTTACAAGTTAGTTTTTAATAATTAAATCGTCTTATCCAAAAATATTGCAAGTAACAATTTCAACTCAAAAGCACTGAAAACTAAACTACAAAATGAAGCCTAGGTATAACCTAGACTTCTGATTTTATTGAATACTCAAATCGACAAGAGTTTCCCCTTACAACCTATCGCTGGCAAGTGCCCAAAAATTAATGTGTAAAATACGCCATCTTAATCGAATGCAAGCTGCGTGAGCCCTTCCACGTGCTTTGCTCCTATTGGTCGGGCGGCATTGCATTCGATTGGATGGTAACAGTCATGTTAAATGCTTACTTATTTAATAGACGAGTAAATAATAGTTTAAACACATAGAAATTACTTCTAAAATCATTCTAATAATTAAACATTGATTTTACAACAATTCGGATAGCAAAATCTTTACATGAAAATAATTAGGAAACAAACAAGACGCAATCATGACAAATTGCTTACTTATTTAATGGACGAGTAAATAATAGTTTAAACACATAAAAATGACTTCTAAAATCATCATAATAATTAAGCATTAATTTTACAGCAATTTGGATAGCAAAATCTTTACATGAAGATAATTAGGAAACAAACAAGTACTTACACCAAAAACTCGTCCTTTTTAAAGTAAATTAACTATTCCTTCACTTGTTTTGCACAATTTGGATATTAATAATAAGATTAAATTTAAACTTAATTAATTAATAATAAAAATCGGGGAGAATGGTTAAAAGGTTGAAGCCCGTCTAGCCTCCGCGGCGACACGGCCATACTGCATGCGATGCGTGCCCTGCAGCGCCTCGTTATACAGGTTAAGTTCTGTAGACAAAGAAATTAGCTTTGAGGCAAGGGCACTTCCACAGTGAACCTAAGCCTATAGATTCCAAGGGACTTTTTTGTAAGTAAGACTTTTGCTAGTTAGGATTTCCTTAAACTAAGGAAAATCCAAGGCAATAAAGCATTGAAGCATATGTCATGGTTAAATTTGAAAATTTTTGCATATTGACACTGCTCGCTACAAGCGACGGCAGAGTAAAATAAAAACAATTTTGTAACTGTTCACTCTACATGAACACAGTTAAATAAATAAACTATTTGCACATACCACATGACATTAAAGATAAGTAAATAAGTCATTTTCATGCAATGTGTAACTGCTCATTCCACATGACAACAGTTAATTAAGTGACTTCATATATTGTGTAACTGCTCATTCCACATGACAACAGTCAAATCAGTAAATCATTATCAGTATAACTGCTCATTCCACATGACAACAGTCAAATCAGTAAATCATTATCAGTATAACTGCTCGTTCCACATGACAACAGTCAAATTATTATTATTATTGTTTTTTTTTTTTTTTTTTTTTTTTTTTTTTTTTTTTTTTTTTTTTTTTTTTTTGTTTAACACACAAGACACTGCTCATAATTTTCATATGAATACAGTTATATGTAGTGTTAAAGGGTAGGATGTGAGGGGGACAGGTCCACGAAGAAGGCTCTAAAAGAAGGAAGAAAGGCTGGGGAGTTGGGAAGGTCGATGCTGTGCTCTAAGCGGTCCTGAACGCCGTGGTACACAGGGGACATTTTATTCTTTTCGGATAGGGTTAACTATTGAACGGCTCCACACGTCAATAGTTATTTTTAATAAGTTGGTCGTTGATCGGCTCCACACGTCAACGTACATCTTTTGTTTATTATTATTATTATTATTATTTTTTTTTTTTTGTAACAGTCACAGTCAAAGTAAAGTCAGAGTTATAGTCAAAAATATCAAGTTAATAGTAATAATTAAAATTATGTCATGTGCTATGTGTTTTAATAATTAATTGCTGTTTGAAAAGAAAGTAATACGCTCACCGAGTGTAAGATCCAGATGACTTAAGCAGTCTGCTCAGCAGCAGCCGCAGGTGATGCAGCCAAGGGATGCGAGACCGTAGCAATCCCGGAAGGCCCAGGCTGCTGATCATTTTGAGGCGACACGGCCGCCTGAAGGGTTGCGCCTGGTTGTGGGGCGCGTCGTAATTGATCATGGGCAACTTTGCGGGGGCGCCCATGGTGTCCGACGACCTTCTTCACCAAGTATCGGTCGTTCTCAAGCACTTTGAAAACTTCATAAGGCTCGCTAAATCTGAGATCGAGCGAGGTTTGGTTTCTGGGGTTGTTTTTAATCAACACAAAGTCCCCTCGTTGGAAATTATGGATTCTTGCCCGCCCTTTATCAAACCTTGCTTTATCTTTGGCAGACGCTTCGGTCATCCTCCGCTGAACGTGAGCATGTAATGCTTCCATATCTATGGAGACGTTATCAAAGTTGACCAGGTTTAGGAGTTCCGGTGGTACACAGTTTTGACGACGTGTAAGGAGTGTAAGTGGGGCTGTGCCAGTCGTTCTATGAACAGTGCAATTAAAAGCCAATTGTAAACTTTCTAAAGCTGTGTGCCATTCCGGAGTCTCATAGTTTTTGATCATGATTAAGCCGTTTTTCAGTGTCGCCATTACTCGCTCCACTTGACCATTTGCTCTACTCACACCAGGGGCTATAACGTGAAGTTCAATACCAAAACTGTCGCAGTATTTCTTGTATTCCCCTAGGAACTCGCGTCCTCCGTCCACTATGATCTGCCTTGGGGCTCCGAATAGATGAATGACCTGCTTCAAGGCAGCCAGAGAGCTGTGTTGGCTTTTATCATTAGTATAACGTAAGAGTACATACTTTGTATATGCGTCGATTGTCACAACGACGTATTCCTGGTCTTCAGGGCTGCCAAGCTTCCCGGTGATGTCCATGTGGATGACTTCAAATGCGACCGTTGGTTTCATTATGGGATGAAGCGTTACCTGTGTGGCTCCTGAAGTTTGTTTTGATGTTTTGCACACCACACAGTTGTCCACAAATTCTCGAACTACGGAGTTCATCTTATCAAAATGGTATGTCTCTTTAATTTTATGAAGAGTCTTCTCCCAGCCCGGATGTTTGAGAGCATTATGGTAAGTATTGATCAGGCTCCACTGAAAAGACTTTGGCACAACTATTAATTTTTGCATCCCCAGGATCGGGTCTGCATTTTTGTACTTAAGGACATTACCTTCGAGCAGATACCCCTGGATATCCTCTCCATTATAAAGAGAGTCGATGATAGGGCGAAGTTGAGCATCGCGACGCTGTTCGACGTTGATCCACTCGACATTCCTCGTCATGACGTTAACAGTTATGGGTCTTGGGTTTCTGCTAAAGAAGTCTGCATGCTGCATACGCTCGCCCTTCCTGTATTCAATGTCAAAGTCGAAATTCTGTAGGTACGCCCACCATCGATGAATGCGGGGTAACAAATCCTGTTTATGCTTTGAAGCCTTCAGTGCATTGCAATCAGTTATTACTGTGAACTTCCGCCCGTAGAGAAAATGCCGGAAGTGTTTGATTGCACGCACAACAGCTAGCGTTTCGAGCTCGTAGGAGTGATACCTGCTTTCAGCGTCCGTAGTGCGCATGCTGAAGTATGCAATCGCATGCTGACGACCATTGATGATCTGGATTAACACAGCCCCGAGGCCAAGGCTGCTGGCGTCGGTGTATAATTCCATCGGCTCACCTTCTTGAAATATTGTGAGGACTGGTGCGGAGGAAAGATGGTGGATTACCTTTTGACGTGCTTCTTCGTGTTCGTGAGTCCACTGCCATTTAACACCCTTCTTAGTCAAATTGTACAGGGGAATCATTATTCGTGCGAAGTCAGGAATAAATCTTCGGAAAAATCCGGCTAAACCGTTAAACTGACGGAGTTGTTTAACCGTAGTCGGAGCAGGGGCTTTTAGTAGAGCTTCAACCTTTTTGGGACTAGGACGAACTTGTCCATCCTCTATTACATTGCCAAGGTACTCAATCGATCTTTTAAAGAACAAACATTTATCGATGTTAATTGAAAACCCTGAATCGCGTAGGGCGATCAAAATTCTTTCTACATTTGAAAGGCCATTCGAGAAATTTTTACATTTACTTATTACATCGTCAATATAGACCTGAGCTACGCTACTATGAGGATCATTATTGGCACTTCCGATATTTAAAAGGGGCCCTAATGCACGATTTATGCACCTCTGATACACAGCAGGTGCATTACAGAGGCCGAAAGGCATCGTGAGGTATTCGTATAACCCATCTGGGGTAACAAAGGCGGTTTTCTCAACAGAGGAAGCAGAGATCGGGATTTGGTGGAATCCTGATGCCATATCAAGTGTAGTAAAATATTTCCCCCCAGCTAGTTGGTTGATCTGATCCCCGATCAAAGGAAGAGGGTAATGATCGCGGATTGTATTTGAGTTTAATTCGCGATAATCCACGCACATGCGATCATTTCCGTCTTTCTTTTTCACTAGGATAATCGGACTGGAATATGGGGATTTACTTTCCCGAACGATGTTATTTTCGATTAACTCATTAACAATCTCCTTAACCTTTTCACGCTCAACTGGACTCAACCGATAAGGCCTTCGTTCAACATATTTATCCGGGTTTTTTAAACGAATTTCTAATTCACCGGTGTTAACGCGAGATTTTGAAAAACCACGAGTGAAAAGATGGGCATAATTATTTAGCAAGCTTAATAATTGATTAACCTCAAATTCGTCAATAAGATCATGATTTAGGTTTTCAAAAATCGGACTATTATTTCTTAATTGCATAACACGACGTTGAGGTATCAAAGTTGCGCTATTTTGTGTAACGATTACACTTAGACCAGTTTCAAACAACAAATTTGCCCCGATTAGTACATCGGATGTCATTTCATAATCAGCCAGAACATGGAATAGGATTTCTACGTTAACATTATCAATGACACAAATTGCCGTTAAAGTACTCATGGAAATAACCGGAAATGAACCTATTCCTTGTAAACAATTAACCGTTTCATTTCTACGTCCGGGTAGTTTGCTAGCAACGGATTCGCGCATCAAAGAGCATTCAGCGCCACTATCAAACACAGTGTTCAAAACCATATTACCAATTCTAATGTGCATGGTATTTAAATTTGATTTAGCTTTAAACACCGTGTTAACGTTAGAGTTAATCTGTCTTTCGCGACGGAAACAGGTCTCAAAACTATGTCCCGGCCTGTTACAAAATGAGCAGAATTTATTACTGTTGTTGTTCGGCGTAACTGGTGATGATGACGTTGGAAGTGGTTTACTGATTGAACTACTTGACGCGGTTTTGAATCGGCATTTGAATGAATCGTGTCCCGGCTTTTTACAAAATTCACAGAAAGAATTGTTTCGATTATCAAGTGAAAATTTCGAACGCTTATTTGGGGGCTGGTTTAAACTATTTGACTGGTTAGGCCGTTTAGCGCGAATAGAGGAAGCAACAGAAATTAATTCTGGCACCGAAGTAGCGCGCACATTCATTAAATCAATTCTTAAGTGCTCATCACTCACCGTTCCGATGACTGCTTCGACGGCATCGCTGTTATCAAGTTTATCCTTAGTGATCCGTCGCCAAAGAAGCCAGGAACGCGTCAGGAACTCCGCTATATCTTTGGAGGAATTATAAACATGCTCTCTAAACCTGAGTATGTCCCGCGAGTAGCGAGTTTCCAGCTCGAACGTAGTGATGATGACTTGACGCAGCTCCTCCCACGTAGATGTAGTAACTAGCCAGTTGTCTGCCCAGATATTAGCACGCCCTTTTAGTAAGCTAGTCACTTTCATACGAATATCGTAATCACTAAGCTGATAATTATTTTTAGCTGTAGAAATATGATCACACCACTCACGTACTCCCACGTTACCGTCCGGGTCGTAGGAAGGCAGGAAAACGTCCGTTATCTTCACTTTGTCACCTGGTTGCCGCAGCAGTCGCTCGCTCATGCTCTGCATCATGGTCACCATGTGTGTGAAGAACTCGGGCGGGATGGCGCCCGCCTGCAGCGGCTGCGGCGGCAGGGCTGCACTCGTGCTCTGCATCGTCTGCGCTGGTACACTTGGGCCAGGCGCGCAATCGGACGGCGCCCCTGGGTCCACATCGTTGGGGCCAGGATCTGAAACATACTGAGCGGCAGAAAGGGATCGCTGGAGCGATCCCACTTCTGATGTCGGCGAAGTGGTCTCGCCAGTGTTTTTAAGAGGAGCAGAATCGTTGACCTCACATGGGTCACCGATTCTGCCGTCACTATCCATTTTAACGAAAGTCAATATCTGAAGCGAAAGCTAATTCAAAATAGGAAATCAAAGTTAATTATCCTAATATTTAAATCCATAGTAATAAAATAAGTAGGTAGTTTTAAAATTACAACTTGTCTCGACTTGGCTCGATACCCACAAAAGGAACTAAAAGAAACACCACGCTATTTTTAGGCGTTGATTATAATTTGAACGAAAACACCGTAAGTTCACTTATCACGATCTGTTTTTATTACAATAGTTTAAGCTAGGAAAATTCCACAATGAATTTACAAGTTAGTTTTTAATAATTAAATCGTCTTATCCAAAAATATTGCAAGTAACAATTTCAACTCAAAAGCACTGAAAACTAAACTACAAAATGAAGCCTAGGTATAACCTAGACTTCTGATTTTATTGAATACTCAAATCGACAAGAGTTTCCCCTTACAACCTATCGCTGGCAAGTGCCCAAAAATTAATGTGTAAAATACGCCATCTTAATCGAATGCAAGCTGCGTGAGCCCTTCCACGTGCTTTGCTCCTATTGGTCGGGCGGCATTGCATTCGATTGGATGGTAACAGTCATGTTAAATGCTTACTTATTTAATAGACGAGTAAATAATAGTTTAAACACATAGAAATTACTTCTAAAATCATTCTAATAATTAAACATTGATTTTACAACAATTCGGATAGCAAAATCTTTACATGAAAATAATTAGGAAACAAACAAGACGCAATCATGACAAATTGCTTACTTATTTAATGGACGAGTAAATAATAGTTTAAACACATAAAAATGACTTCTAAAATCATCATAATAATTAAGCATTAATTTTACAGCAATTTGGATAGCAAAATCTTTACATGAAGATAATTAGGAAACAAACAAGTACTTACACCAAAAACTCGTCCTTTTTAAAGTAAATTAACTATTCCTTCACTTGTTTTGCACAATTTGGATATTAATAATAAGATTAAATTTAAACTTAATTAATTAATAATAAAAATCGGGGAGAATGGTTAAAAGGTTGAAGCCCGTCTAGCCTCCGCGGCGACAGATATATACCACAACTCGGCATTTGGTTTTCTAAATTGAAAATTTTTAAAAATGGAATCTAATACGATCGTCACATAGGATCGCTGGCTAGCACAACTACTACCTCCGGCAAACTCGCGTCAATGCTCAATGCAAAACAAAGCAGTTTCGAATTGACGTTGCTTCGAAAAGTATAAACTGTCAGTGCAATGCGATTGTGATATAGTTTTGACCTGGCTTTGGATTTCAAATATTGATACTGCATTACTGTTGACCCTTGCTCGTTAATTTGGACTCTGTTCAAGCCCTTTGTTGTGGATTTCGTCGATATGACCGAACGTACGCAGAGAACTGTTCTAAATAGTCAGACACGTGAGTTCGTAATACGCCTTCGTAACTATTTCGATCGTGAAGCTCAAAATGGAGGGCCAATTTTACCTATAACGTCAGTGGTTGAACGCGTAGCTGATGCGCTTAATATTGGACAACGAACTGTTAGACGGATAACTAAAAAAAAATATGGCGAGACTGGCACAGAAGAAAATAAACTTCACACACCAAAAAAGAGAAAACGAGCAAAACCAGTCGTAGGCATCGATAGCTTTGATGCCGATGCTATCCGAAGACATGTTTACGGCTACTATTTACAGAAGGAGTATCCAACAAGAAAAAAGTTGGTGCATTCACTGAAGGAAGCTGGATTATTCTTCGGTGGGGAAAGTTCTTTAACGAAGATTTTGAAGACCATTGGATTTCGATACAAAAAATGTAACAAACGCAAAATATTGATGGAAAGATTTGATATAGCGATGGCAAGGTATACTTTTTTACGGCAAGTGAAAGAAATCAAAAATTGGCAAAATGTTGTGTTCTTGGATGAAACATGGCTTAATGCTAACCATACTGTAGGCCGTTCTTGGAACGATGACACAGCAGCATCTACTTCCAAAGTTCCTGTAGGAAAAGGATCGCGACTTATAATTTGTCACGCCGGAACCATCAACGGGTTTGTCGAAGGTTCTCTCATGGCTTTTGCGTCAAAAACCACTGGAGACTATCATGAAGACATGAATGGAGAAAAGTTTACTGAATGGTTTACCTCAATGTTGTGTAGCCTCCCTGAACCATCTATTATAATTATGGACAACGCCCCATACCACTCGATGCAAATTGACAAGCCACCTGCCCAATCCCAAAAGAAAGCTGATATCGTCGCATGGCTTCGTAAAAATGGCGTAGATGCAAACATGAATATGTTAAAAGCGGAATTAGTACGTCTTTTAAAAGAAAACAAACCAACCAAGATCCGATACGTCATTGACGAAATAGCATTAGAACATGGGCACAGAGTTATACGGTTACCGCCTTACCATTGTGAGTATAATGCGATTGAGTTGGTGTGGGCTCAAATTAAGGGATATGCTGCAAGACACAATACAGAACCCCCATTTACCACAAAAAAAATGCTAAAATTATTAGAAGAAGCTTGTGAACATGTGACTAAAGGAGACTGGGAAAAGGTTGTGAATAGAACTGTTAAATTAATAAGGGAAGATTATGAAAGAGATGTGAAAATAGATAATATTATAGAAAACGAACATATAATTATTAATGTAGGTGATGATAGCAGTGACGACAGTGAAAATAGTAGTATGGACGAATCTGATTAATTATGGCCTTTTGTGGCACCTTTTTTGGTATCTTTTGTATTCATATGTTTCTTGTGTGCATATAAAGTATGTATATTCATTTTCATTCAAATATTCAGTTCGTTCAAATAAATTAAATAAACATATACATTTTTGTTTTATTAAACCTATTTAATCAGGTACAAAAACAAAACTTAATTGTTTTTTGTTCGAGAATAAATTGACATTCCACATCACTATTGTAATGTGTCAAACCGGCCATCATAGCGTGCCGCTAGTGTAATTACCAGTAATTCAGAAGATGCAATACATGCGGACAAGTGCAAATTCGCTCGCAAAGCTTATTTTGGGGTGGCCCACCCTAATCATTTAGGCGTATAAAAAATAGTTTACCGACCTATATTCTCAGACCTACCTAATATTCACAAAAAAATTCATAAAAATCGGTCAAGCCGTTGCAGAGGACTTTGGTTACAACCACTGTGACAAGAGAATTTTATATATAGATAGATGATTTAGATGCCATTAATATTGCAGTAACTCTTCTTACTTTGCGAAACTATAATATGATAAACAAGGGCAAACTGCATTTGTTATACTACTGGGCGACGCGGCAGTGTATGGTAAGTTGTACCTTAAGTTTTTCCTATTAAATTATAATTAGGTGCATTATTACTTTGTGATGTTGTTTTAAAATGTAAAAAATAAGATTTTATGATACAGATTGCATATGTACAGTCACCCTTTTCAGTAATTATAATATTGTGCCAGACAACTACGGAACCCTACACTGCGCATGGCCTTCGCGCAATTGGCCATTTATTTCCTTGGGTAAGTTTAAAAATTCCGCGGAAACTCTCTCTTTCCCCAGGGTAAAAAGTACGTATCCCACTTGTCACTCTCAGGACTTTATCTAGGCAAAAAAAATCAAGTCGGACAAACAAACAAACAAACACACTTTGATAATATTAGCTGGTAAACACGATACAATAATTTTAGTTTTTTTTTTATTTGATCCTCCATCTCAGCAGATTCATCAATAGCTATAACAGTCCACTGCTGGACTAAAGGCCTCTCCCAAGGGGAGGGTTTGCCCATAATCACCACGCGGGGCAGACGGGTTGGTGATCGCAGTAGATGGTAGTAGTAGCACAGAGGACGCTGCTGCCTGTTCTCCGTTATATTCCCTTAGTCGCCTCGTACGACACCCGCGGGAAGAGGAGGGGTGGTGACAACTGTATTCTGATCTCCCATCACCACACGGCACTCAGCAGATTGCAAGTGTTGAATATACCAGCGCTCACGGTGTTGGATAATTTTACAGAAACTTTGTTATTTAAATCACTACAAAAAAATATATAAAATGTGAAGTCTTCGCCCAACTTGTGATCTGACTAGAGTACCTTAACGAGAGTAGCGGCGACCTGGGCAATAAAAAACCGACGAATAAATTTACAATTCTGTGTGTGAGTTCACCTGCACCGGACAAATTCAGGAACTCTTTCCCGTAACTTGCTCTGCTGAATTTAAATGCTGTAAGCAAACAAGTGCGACACAATATGCATGTATCGCGCAGCTGTGACAAACTATTTGCCCGACTTTGTTTATCGTCCTGTTTTGGCTGCGAAGTTCCAGTTTCCCGAACATCAATTAACAATTTTTAATAGAAAAACTGGATCTTCTCGGTCTCAAATCCACAGCGATTACGGTTTTACTGTTTACTGACTTCCTCAATGGTCTTGTGAATATCGGTCATCGGGCAACGAGAGTGAGGGAATAGACAGTGCATCTTTATTTGAGCACTATGCACTAAAATATCTCCCGCGCAGATGGCTAATCTCTGTAGAGATTGGACGCCTTGCCTGGAAATCGGTCGGGAGGACATTATTTTATTTATTTCATTAATGTTTTATTATACTATATAAAGTTGAAGGGGTGATAGCCTAGCATTAAAATGTCGTCAGACTCCATTTCGGGGGCTCCGGAATTCGATTCCTATTGGTGGATAAAACTATCTCATTCGGGAGGAGACTCCGCCGCTAAACTATGGCAACGGATCAAAAAAAAAATTCAAAAAATTCTGAATCATTTATATCATTTAGGCCAAATTTTAGCACTTATGACAAGTCATGAATCTACCACCGGTTTGGAAAGCTGATTCTGCTGAGAAGAGCCCGCAAGAAACTCAGTAGTTGCTCTTTTAAAAACAAAATAATACAATACCGTAATAATACATTATCATAAAAAATACAATTTAGTAGTTTACACTCTCTTGTCGTCAGCTGCTGGATACCAAGCCGATTGTTTCAATGCATCTTCGACATGATCGAAATGAATATTATGTTTATGGTCAAAGGTCAACGTTTAACCAGGCAGTTTCAATATGGGACTGATCCATGACCATGTCCATATCCCTGTTCCGCTGTTATAATTTCAACGCGGAAGTGTGGTAACGCCGTCTAAGGGTTCAATAAGTAAGGTTAAGAAAATAGAAATAAAATTGTTTCGTAAAAGAATAATAATATATAAAAGCCAACTAAATGTCTCTCCTATATTGTATCGGCAAGTTTCCGGAAACTAATCGACGCGTGTCAGTCGTAAACGCTCGCTGTTTGGAGTTAGAAAGTTTTCCTCTTCACAGGGCATCCACCGCAATGAATTATGCATGGGAATTAAGTTTGATGCCCGATAAGCGGCTGAAAGATTTATTTGCCCATATGATGTAAAAAAGCCAAGTTGTTTGCAGTTTTTGAAATATAGCCATTGTTTCATCGTAAAAATGTTTAACTTAGCTAAAGTTAAAGCAAAGTTGCGATCAAAGTTTGACATTTTAATTCTAACTATTCTTTTATGTTGTTGATATTTTGCTAAGAAAGTTTTGTCCCACCAAAAATGTTTTCATGTAAAATGTTGCCACCACGCATGAGCACTGCACTCGCTCGTACTGCACTAGCTCGCACTGTCAAAAAATTATCAGATCTCATGTAGAGCCAGGCTTCTAACTCTACACGCCCAAAATCTACAAGCCCTAACTTCACAAACTCTATACGTTAGTCAAAATACGTGGCCTTGGCCATTATGCTACATTCACCTGGGCGTATATTGAAAAATTTATTCATGTGTTAATTATTTTTCTGTTATACAATAGTTCTTGTAGTAACGAAACGGCCAAGCCACATATATATATATATCTATCCTTCTTTAAACCTCGATTTATTATATTACCGCAACATCTTCCAACTAGAAACAACTAGTGGAATTTTTATCTGAGTATACGGGCACTCGCAGGCCTCGTCCGGAAATTTAACTCCATTAAGAATGAAATACACCCCATCGTTATATCACGGCTTGTTGTGCGAATGCTTACATTTCCAGTTCGCATCTCTAGTTTTCTCATCAGAGTCAACGGAAATAATTTTCCCACGACTGGATTATGACAAACTGCAACCGGACGTGACACCGTTTTGCCAGCATTATTTGGCATCAGAGTCCGGGGGAAATTTTGCTATACACGAACAGCACACAATTGCAACAAAAAGTGAGAAGATCTTCATGCTCATAGTCTATACATTTTAAAGATAATGTTAAAACAAAAACAAACTTTGCAGGTATTCCGAAATCCCATAAAACCATCATTATTATCTCAACTGACAGAAGTCCATACATAGGCTACTTACCGAGAGGCTACTTACTTAGAGATTTTTATTGCCCGTGGTACTACCGATATGTCTGGTAGTGCCGCGGGTAAAATCTCTAGAAAGGATGGCGATCTTTTGGCGCCACAAAATACGATCTTATTTCGCTTGTTTCCAGCAACTGCTATAACGACTCTCCTGACATCGTCTGTCCACCTGGACCAGAGGGGTCTTCCAATGTTGCGCCTCACGGTGCGAGGTCGCTGTTCCAGCACCTCGGAACCCCACACCAACTTCTATCTGTTCTTCGAGGCATCATATTATGTTCCCCTCATTGCCACTTCAGATTTGCGACTCAATAAGTTATGTCGGTAACTCTAGATATGCTGCTCTGGATGTGGACTATGCATATTAATGTGTTTAGGTTGTTACGTTCTCTCAAATATTGTTGAGCGAAGCAACGGTTGGGTCATGCGTCATGCTCATGAACGGGTTCCACCGGCGGGTATGGGGCTACTTTATGTCTGCCCATCTTAAGATATATTGCATTGTGAGTAGGTATGCATTTTTGGAACTTACCTCATTCTGGAAACACTGCATACATAGCATAGTATTAATTGTATTGTAAACTTGTTTTGAAAACAGCAACCGCCGAGTTTCTTGCTGGTTCTTCTCGGCAGCAAGGGCATTCCGAACCAGTGGTAGAGTCAGACGATTCAAAAGCACTTGTAAAAAGTTTATTTGAATAAAAAATATTTCTATTATATTCTATTCTATTCTATTCTAATGACCAACCAAAACAGTCACATATGAATCCACAAAGGCAATGATGTAAGAGGCTTCTTTATCTGCGCGTAGCACGCTCTGTCCCTGCCGAGGCAAATCTCGTCCAACTTGTTTTCTGTAAGTATGAAATATTGTCCGAGACGGCAACCTCTTCGCTGCGCTCCCATCTTTAGTTAGATATAGGTTCATCTTAAGAACGAACATGCAAATGTTTAATAAAAAAAGGTACAACTGATATTATACCCATTGTTATTCAACGAGTAATAAGTGACGTGTTTTAAGTCCTTGATTACAACATCTAAAGATAATTACGAATAGTAATCTGAGCATAGATAAAATTAATGGCCTGTTCCACTTATCCCTACTAAGATATCCCCCCTGGTCTTTGACTACATAACCAAGTTATATAATCAAAGCCCCTGGTGGGTAAGAGTGGAAATTTTTTCCACCTACTGCTAGCGACGAGTGGAAAATTTATATTTACACTTATCCCTACCGAGTGAATTAATAAGATAGTTTTTCCATCTCAAGCGAATTTTTTTTTATTGCATCTTGCGCTTGGCTACAATCATACCTAATGGAAAACAATGATGATGTTAAGAGTGCGCTTGCCTAGAAGATGTCTATTCACTCTTACTTTGAAGATACTCAAGTTATACGTAGCAGGAATCACGGACATATTATAAAACTTAACGAGTTACGTACAGGTAAGTCTTCGGATCCCCCGAAGGTATTGAAATAATAACCGAAGATTGTTATTTGTAGACATAGATCTATGTTTGTAGTTTCTAGAAACTCTAGATCTATGTTTACAATGTACAATGTTGTATAATAAATCTATGTTTGTAGTTTCTAGAAACAGCAAATGCCAGTCGTCAAAATTACTTTGAAAGTTTTCTACACCTGTATTCAATTGAATACATTTTGCATGGGGAATTAAGTTTGACGCGTGATAAGCGGCAGAAAGATTTATTTTTCGGTAGGTATGAAGCTGTTCCTGATATTTATGGCTATTGTTTACCTATATTATGAATAACTCTTGTTCAACACTAGACAAAGTTTAGCTAACAAATATATTTATCGCTGATTTGCTTGGACAATTCAACCCAATAGAATAGTCTAAGCTGATATGAGTAAATGTTCTATACTTTTCAAGATATAAAACTTTTCAAGCTTAGTAAAATCGGCTACATTAACCGCAGGCCATATTTCTCTTGCAATTATCGCCACAGAATACGATCTTGTGCCGCTTGATCCTAGCGACTCGCTTGAGATCGCCTGTCTTCACAGTGGAGGTCTTCACCGCTGCGTTTTCCGGTGCAAGGTCACTATTCGAAGACATCGGGAACCCAACGTCCATCGGTTTTTAGAGCTAAAAATCCACCCACTAGCCACTTCAGCTTCGCCACCCCATAAGCTGTGTCGAAGACTCTGTTTCTAAATTGCATTTGACCATGCAGGGATCACTCATAACGACTTCGCCCTCTTCTTCGCCCGCAGATCCTGAGCCATCTTACTAGGCCATGTTCCAGATGGCCACCTTTTAGGGATTTACCACCTTATCATCGGTAAAGTGTTAGCCTGGTGTTTAGTTCATGGAAAACTAATTTGTTGTTAAAGCTGGTAAAAATATCAGGTAAGCATGGAAACAAACTAGCTAAAGATATAAATTACAGTACACGACAGCTTGCAAGGTACACGACCAATACATAAACATGAATCAAATGTAAACCTAATTTAATTATTTGGCTTGCTGCAACGGATTTAAAAGAATGAAATTTTGTATTTTTAAGTCATGTTTCTTATGGAAAGAATTTATATTTTGATTTATGCCGTGAAATAGAGTTTAGATCATAGATCATAGATCGTTTCTTCAAATAAATAAATGAATTTGAATATAATAAAAATAATAATACCTTTTATTATCTATGAACGAAGTATTAATTTTTATCGTAAATACATATTTTCTGAATTATTAAGGAGAAAACAATAGTAAACACTTCTAGTAAATAGTAAAGACTTTCTAAAAGCTCTTGGATCTACCAGTGGTTCGTTATATTATTCCAACCGAGAAGAATCAGCAAGAAACTCGCTTCTTAAGGCAAAACTTAACATGCAGTAATATAGTCATACTTCCCTACTCAATTTTAAACTAGCTTCGACAAAAACCTGTGAAAATAAGTAATTTAACCGTGAAGTATGAGTAAGTAACAAAGAGACATACAGCAATGAGATTTCCGCAATTTTATTTCGGGAAAACCGGACTACAAATGAAATAAAATATGAAAAAGTGCATCAGTTTTTCGGCATGTTAAATGACAATAGCACGGCGCGGCGTGATGTACTGGCAGCGGCAGGTGCTGCGCCAAATGGATTTGCTCGGCGTCAATCTCTCAGCAGCGTCGATTGATGACAACTCGTTTACAATCTCATCGGCGGCAATTTGTAAAGCCCCAAACAGACGCAAAGCGTGACTATAAAGTGCAACGCGCCTCTTACAAGTCAGAATACAAGGACGTATGAAGGACAGCTCCTTCATGGAGTTCTTCGTATATAGCAACTTAAAAACAAATATTATCATCAATGCGAAATGATTTATTAATCTATGACATAGTACTTGACTGCGCTCTTTCATAGTGATAAATACTTTAATAATTAATTATGCAGTCTAAGATGGAGTCGGGCTAAATTAGAAGTTTATGACAGTTTGATTAAACGCCAGGATACCTTAATCGGTTTCCACTTGGCATTATGCAGTAACTAGCTACGGCTGAAGCCTCCCACCAGCCTAGACTAGAAATAATTTACTTTCCTCCCACCTAACTTATAAGACTATAACCTTCGATCACATAAATAACGCTCTCCACTGCGCTATGAAGTTCATCAAACTGTTTTGTACTTTAGAAGAAAAATATACTCTCGGTGTTGGTTTATTACTCAAAGCGTCTATAGTACCGGCAAGTTCTCTTAAAAACTAATCAATGGGTGACAGTCGAGAACGCTCGCTGTTTGGAATCAGACAGTTTTATTTCACCAGAATCCACGCAATATATTATGCATGAAAATTAAATTTGATAGCCGTTCTGCATCTTAGAGATTTATTTGTTCTTATGATGTACTGTTATAAAGCTAAACCAAGTTTTTTGTAGTTTCTGAAAAGCATTTCATAACAAAGTCAATAAAGTCGTTGACGGCCGCGACTGTATGTTTTACCGACTCTCTATGACTCGCTTAAAGTCGCATGTCCACCAAAGCGAGAGATTTGCCAACATTGAGCTTTGTGGTTAAAGAATTTATTTCTCAAAAGAAATTTACAAATTTCACTTAATGAGAAATTATCAACTAAACTTAATAATATTATTAGGCACAGCGGCGAGCAACAACACAATCGTAAAATATACCTACGTAAAAGTGGGTGGAAATAAAAAAAATAAAAAAAGTACCGTGCAATGTGAATAAATTTCCTGGGCCGGACTCAGAAGTCAGATAATATTATTATGTATGATGAAATCTTTGAGTCTTTTTTTAAAAATATTGATCTTCTCAATATTTTTTATTTCTGCTGGTAATTCATTAAACATTTGTGCTCCTTCAAAAGTTATGCTTCTCTTACCGTAATTAGTACGTATTTTTTTTAAAGAAATATTATCAATGTTACGCAGGAGCCTGCACCCCAGTTCTCTTTTAGTTTTAAATGTTAATTGGGAATGAATTTTATTCGATTTTATTTTCTTAATCAAAATACATGTATTGTAGTAATATATTTGTTTAATGTTCATTAATTTGGTTTCCGAATATAAAATCTTCGTGGGGATTAGGAAGTCATAATTGAAAAGAATTTTTATTATTTTATTTTGCATTATTTGCAAACAATTTAAATTAGTTTTGGCAGCAGTTCCCCATATTTCTATTAAATAATCAAGGTGAGGTTTCACGAGTGTATTATAAATGTTTTTTCGAACCTTTTGTGGAAGACATTTAACTATACCATAAAGCGATCCCAAAAGAGATGACTGATGAGCTTTCCGGTGGCCATTTCATCACTAACAAACCTCTTACACTTTTCAGCTTTTTGATGTGAAACATCTATAGCAGCACGTAAATCAGATTTCTCGCGTGGCGACGCCTCGCCACGGCATGCGATATACTTACATGTATACTTAGTGACATATTTAGTTCCTATCACAATCTGTTAAGTAGTAGTAGTAGTAGTAGTGGTAGGGGTAGGCGTAGGGGTAGGGGTAGGGGTAGGCGTAGGGGTAGGGGTAGGGGTAGGGGTAGGGGTCGGGGTCGGGGTAGGGGTCGGGGTAGGGGTCGGGGTAGGGGTAGGGGTAGGGGTAGGGGTCGGTGTAGGGGTAGGGGTAGGGGTAGGGGTCGGGGTAGGGGTCGGGGTAGGGGTAGGGTTAGGGGTAGGGGTAGGGGTAGGAGTAGGGGTAGGGGTCGGGGTAGGGGTCGGGGTAGGGGTTGGGTGGTAGTAGTAGTATTATTATATGTATACTTAGTGACAAATTTAGTTATACAATCACCTACCGACCTATTTTTAGTTACCTATCACAATCTGTTCTTTTCTGCATATTACTTTTACAAAATAATGTCGATGTTTCACATCTGCCAGGCGTCCCACGACGGCTCACAATTTTTTTTATTTAATTATTTAACCTATCACGAATTCATATCATATAAATATTATGAATTCGAAGTTCAAAATAACTACGAAAAAGTAGTTATTCTATTATTAATATTTTTATCTCTGTTACGCACGCTCTTAGAGGACTCGCCCGGAAATTTAACTTCGTTAAGAATGAAATATGTCCCGTCGTTATTCTACGGCTTGTTGCGCGGATGCTTACATTTCCAGTTCTCCACCTCTAGTTTTCTCATCAGAGCCAACGGAAATAATTCTAACCGAGACTGAGTTATGACAAAACTCCAACGGACATTGCCGCATCCGTAATGAGAATGGAGTCGAGATACGTCCGTAATTTATTATTGCATAGCCGTGTTCGGACTAGCTCTGTAACAACAAGAAATCAAACGTTTTTGTATAATCACTACCACACCTATAAATTATAAAGTCTCTCCGCCAAGTTTGTCTGTGTGCACTAAAATAAAATAACTGGCCAAATGCGAGTCGGACTCGCGTACCGAGGGTTCCATAATCCAGAAGTAAAAGTATTCAAGTAAAACGATACTTAATATTATATTATATTAATTTGTTTTTAGAGGTTTATTGTTAATATAAAAAAAATATGCAATAATAAATAAAAATCTGTTTTATAATTTACAAGCGAAGCCCTTTCATAGGATACCCCACTCAGTATAGTTATCTTACTTTGAAATTGCAAACCCCGATTTTCCTCCATTTTTAATTAAAATAAAAATAATTTTCAATTTTTCTTTATTAAAATGATTTTGGGCCACGATTATGTACAACTATTCCAAATTTCATTTCGATAGCTTTAAGAGTTACTAAAATAATCGACTGTGACAGACGGACGGACGGACGGACGGACGGACGGAGAAAGTCGCACCATAAGGGTTCCATTTTTACCATTTTACGGCTTTAGGGCTTTACGGGTTTACATACGGCTTTTACCAATGAATATCTTGAATCTGCAAACTAGTTTAATAAATAATTATTTATCTATATATTTTTTTTTATCTTTATTTTTTTTTTATTATTTTATCCCTACTTTATAAGGGAGACAGTGTTATTTTGTTTTTAGTTCGTCTTTGCAGTCAGGTCACCTGAGTTTCTAAACACTCGATTTTTGGTTATTTTTCAAATTTACTTTAAGGAAGTATTTAATTAAAAGAGAGGCAACTCGATTTAGAGCGCTGCTACTAATCACAGGTAGGCTGTCGACACGTACACCCATCTGAATACCAAACTCTTCCTTTGTGAATAGCTTCACATTTATTTGAATTTCCGGGCACAAAAGGAACTTTCTTTAATATACATATAATTAGTGACATAATTGTGTTAAAACCCAACCGATTTAACTAAAACGTAATCCTCACTAATATGCAAAGTTTTTGTTTGTTGCTTTGTATGTTTATTGATTTGTCCTTCAATCACGCATCAATGGAACAACGGATCCACGTGTTTTTTTGCATTTGGATATAGATGAGGACTTGGAGAGTGTTATAGACTAATTTTATTCCGGAAAACAGAAGATTACCATGGGATTTTTAAAACCAAACAAACTCCACAAAAGCTACTTTTATCGTTTTCATAATCTGACTGCCCAATAACTTGGACCTTCGAATATTCTCTCTCACATCTCTGTTTCAAGAAAGACCCTTGCAAGTACCTACTTTGAGTATTATTGTGTATAGACGAATTTTTATGCGCCTTTCTAAGTGGCCAGACCATCAACGCAAACTTCTAGAGTTATATTATAGAATTATAAAAACTCTTTAGAATGATGTTGTTTATTTAACGAAGGAGCACTTTTTGCGTCATTTGCGACATGACGACGCGGACACCTTGGTCTCAACGAACGCTTCGCTACGAATCTCCAACATTGTGCTTTATGCCTACTAATATTTATTTAAAAAATACAGCTTTTTGTTGTTTATCTTTGTTGCATGGAACTAGGAATTACGACTACGTCTGTTGTTTCTGCTGTTCACACCTTGTTCCTTTGTTCACACTGACTATATTCTCTTTAGTTATTTCATTTGAAAAAAAAATAAAAGTTTCAAATATGATTAAAATAATGTCAAATTTCAAAATAAAATTATGAAAATTAAATATTATATTTGATATAATATAATAACAAGTAAGCAATTTTTTGTTTCTACATGTATTTAGACTTAATATATAAAGCTTTTAATTTTATGGAGTTATTAATTGTACTATTCTAATGGAATATCACAATATTCATTGCACTTTGGAAAATGGTGAAAGAGTAGCAAGTACATACGCTGAAATATATTTCAGTGATACCTATTGCGAGCCTAAAACTTCGAAAACTGCCGAAATTATAAAACATCCAACACTACCTAATGAAGATGAAGGCGGCAAGGAGGAATGGGTTTCTCCTAGCGATGTACTTATAGGAATACTAGAATTAAAGCCACCATTCACTTCAAAAATTACAAGAGGTAAAACTCATGAAGGCATACTAGCTATAGGAAACGCCGTCTTAGACAAGGAGCGAGCCGAATTTTTAAGCTCATTGACACCATTATTAGAAGATAACGATGCTGCTTGGAATAATATACTACTTAATGAAAAGAAAGAGGTAATTAAGAAAGTTAAAGCTATATTTCTAAATATTTTTAAACACAAAAGTTATATAATGAAACAAGAAGTATCGAATTTTTACGAGAATTCTTTACAAGAATTAGAAGAATATTTACGATCAGAAGTTCAAACTGTACTTCGAAGTGTCCGTGCTAATATTATTTCTCATTTGAACAATGAAATACAAATAAAGTTGCGTAAAGAAAGAAAAATCTTGGTAAATGAACTAGCTAAAAAGTATATAACTGAAGTTCAAAACATGAAAAAATATTACAAGCTATTGTTAGACAATGAACTATACAGAAACAATCAACTCATTAATAAAGCACTTTCTGAAAGAAATGATGCTGTAAAAGCTTTTTACAGGCAAATTGAAGCTGAGAGACTCACAAGTACTATGTATATAATGAGTCTGGAAAGAAAAAAATGTCAAATGAAAAAAATGCTATTAGAAAATTATCAAAGCGCAGAAATTACAGAAAAACTTCAAAAAATAAAGGAAAAAGAAGATGAAATTGAGGCGTTAAATAAAAAAGATGTCCGAATAGCAGATATCAACAAGCAATGGGAGAAGAAAATTAAAAATATCCTTCGTATATTTCTGAAATTTATAAGCTTTTCGCTTAAGCTTTTACCAGAACAAACAACATTTTTGCTAGACTTAGAGAAAATGGTTGTTTTACAATTAAATGAAATTCAGAAAAATCCTAATGTTATTATATCTCCAATTTTATTTGAAGAAAAGGAACAATCAAATGTTTTTCAATTTCCGACTCCAGAACATACTTGTTCTGTACCAGCGTGTGAAAAGGAACCATTTGTACTAATTGGTGATATTTTAGCTGAATCTATGCAGCCACAATATGGAAGTCGTGAAACTTTACCATCTGATGTAGACCTCCCATATTTCAGACTCTATAGAAAATATATTTATGCTAAGTGTCATGGATACGAGAGTATTAAAAAATTTCTGGACGCGCAAATGTGCAAATGTGGACCCACTATTGAATCAAATCAAATCACTATCAAACCACCACAAGTTCAGAGATCTAAATCGATTGACTCTAAAGTTAAACCAGAACTTGGGTCAAACGAAAGTGAAGTAACTGGGACAAAATCATCAAACGAATCGTTGTTGATTGACGATTTTTCAAGACTCCAAGAATGTCCTGTTAGAAAATGTCATGATTGGATAAAGAGGAATACTTTTCCTTATTTAGCATCTTATCTCGATTACAATGAAGATAATTTTAGAAGAGTTACAGCTATACTTGGTCAAATTCCCGAAAAGGAAGCGCCACCAGAATTAATATGTGTAAAGGATATTGCAAGAAATGAGCTACCATTTGCTGCAACAAAAGAATTACATCGTACCGTAGAGACTCAATACTCGAGTCAAGAGGACCTTAATTTATCTGAAATTAAATGCTCTTGTGTTGGCAACATACTCGCCAAACATACAGAATCACATTATAGGCTTAAATCAACTTCAACCGAAGCTTTGCATGAGATACTGCTAAAACGAAAATATTCTTTACAGCGGTTAATTGATAGTAACCCTAACTTGCTCAAAATATTTACAGATGAATCTTTTGATTACAAATTTTAATTGGTACTATCAGAACATACATTATTAAATTGAAATATAATTGAAGCTGCTTAAAATACCTGTCGTGTTTGTAGCATTCCAGTTTACAATTTAATAGTGTTTGGTATTATAATCTATATTAATATATTCTATATATTATAATATAATAAAACTGCAACTAAAAAAACAATTTTCTTTTATTCTGTATGTATGTCCGGGCATCACGCGAAAACTACTGAACAGATTTAACTGAAATTTGGTATAGTGGTAGCTGATACTCCGGGTCAACATATAGGATGGTTTTATCCTGATAAACAATAAGGTTCCTCCGGGATATAAGATGAAATTTTTTGTACACAAAAACTCAAGAAAAATAAATTTATAACAGTGACACTTCATAGGTCAGCAATTTGCACTGACGATGCCAAGGATTTTCCTGAATTTTCCTGTTCTTCGGAGGAGGCTACCATTATGAATTTGCTTGCGTGATGTTTGCGTGTTCTTCGGTGGAGGTCACCAGGTTATATATATGAATGTGACTTCTGACTCCTGTATTTATGATTCAGCATGTACTATACTGGGTAAGTAAGAGACTTGCTTTTGTAAAGATACTTGGATTCTATTAAAACATTTTTATAAACGAATACAAACTTATGAAATAATATTACAGGGATCAAATCTATATTCTATCTATACTTATAAAAAGGCTTGTCCTGACTGACTGATTGACTGACTGACTGACTGACTGATCTATCAATGCACAGCCTAAACCACTTACGCTAAAAACTTGAAATTTTGACAGTAGGTTCCTTTTATGACGTAGGCGAGCACTAAGAAAGGATGTTTTGAAATTCCACCACCAAAGGGGTTAAATGAGGTAAAATTTGTATGAATGTCCGTAATTTTTTAAGTTATACCCATGAAACTCGGTATTTGGGCTTTAAATTATAAATAAAGAATTACGTGTTTCACAGTTTTGAAAATTCTATCCCCAAAGGGTTAAATAGGGGTTTAATGTTTATATGATAGTTTTTCATTTTTAGGGTTCCGTAACCAAAGGGTGCCAACGGGACCCTATTACTTAGCCTCCGCTGTCCGTCCGTCCGTCCATCCGTCTGTCTGTCAGCGGGCTGTATCTCGTAAACTGTAATAGATAGTTGAAATTTTCACATATTGTGTATTTCTATTGCCGCTATAACAACAAATCATAAAAATTAAATTAAATTAACCCCTTTGGGGGTAAAATTTTCAGAAACTGTGAAATACATTCTTCTTTGTTTTTAATCAAGAGCCAAAATACCAAGTTTCATAAACATAACTTGAAAAATGGCGGAATTTCATACAAATTATCAACCCCTATTTTACCCCTTCGGGGGTAGAATTTTCGAAAAATGTCAAGTATGTACTTCGTTATTTTTAATCAAGAGCAGAAATACCAAGTTTCATAAACATAACTTGAAAATAACTTGAAAAATGAGGGACCATCATACAAACATTCAACCCCTATTTAACCCCTTTGGGGGTAGAATTTGCAAAATCTATGAAAATAATACTTCTTTGTTTATAATCGAAAGCCCAAATACAAAGTTTCATAGATAAAACTTAATAAATGACGGACTTTCATACAAAATATCAACCCCTATTTTACTCAAGAGCAGAAATACCAAGTTTCATAAACATAACTTGAAAATAACTTGAAAAATGAGGGACCATCATACAAACATTCAACCCCTATTTAACCCCTTCGGGGGTAGAATTTTCAAAAGATGTAAAATATGTACTTCTCTATTTTTAATCAAGAGCCAAAATACCATTTTTCGTGGATATTGAAAAATAACTTGAAAAATCGGCCTAGTGCGAGTCGGGCCTCGCTCTTTTAGGGTTCCGTATATATGACCAAATCATTTTTGGGGTTCCGTACCCAAAGGGTGCCAACAACGGGACCCTATTACTAAGCCTCCGATGTCCGTTCGTCCGTCCGTCTGTCAGCGGGCTGTATCTCGTAAACCGTAATAGGTAGATAGTTGAAATTTAATTATAACATTTATTTATAACAACAAATAATAAAAATTAAATTAAATTAAAAAATAAAGGGGGCTCCAGATGGAAAAGGAGTCGAAATAAAACTTTATTTTTTATCCTGGCATGTGGGATGTCATTATCTAGAACTCATTCAGTAGAGTTCAAATATATTTTTTATTATTTTTTAGCTAGAAAAATGTAGAAATTGGGGGCCGTCAAAGTTTTCGGTTTTAGACCACTTTTGTAACGGGGTCTATTTCAAAAAATAAACTACTTAGGAATTTGAAATTTCTGTATATTATGTACTATATAGTGTATTTAAATAACAAATACTGAAAACACCGATTTATGATGCGGTTTCTCAAATTTATTTGTAAAATTACAGACTTCTAGTACCATTACTCTCTTGAGCTAAACCGCGGACGGACGGACGGACAGACAGACGGACATGGCGAAACTATAAGGGTTCCTTGTTTATTACGGAACCCTAAAAAGCTAGGTGATCCCCGCGACTTCGTCCGCGTGGATTTAGTTTTTAAAATCCCTCGGGAACTGTTTGATTTTCCGGGATAAAAAGTAGCCTATCTAGTGAGATAGGTTCTCAACTATGCCCATCCAAAAAATCGTCAATCCGTTGCTCTGTTGCAACGTGATTGAAGGACGAACCAACAAAGAAACACACTTTCGCATTTATAATATTATTAAGATAGGAAGATGAAATCAAACAAATCAAAAAAGCAAACGAAACAATATAGCGACACCCCCGTACAAAAAACCAGTAAAGTGTTATTATAGACTTTTCATGTTTTGTCAAATTTGGAATGTACGAATTGGATACATCTATGGATTTTTTTTCATATTTTTCTATTAATATTGTCGGAAATTCACACTAGTGCTTAAGACGATAAAATAGGTATGGGTTTAAATATGCAACAAATCGAAATCAAAAAGTTATTGTTATAGTTATGACATACACGATAAATGAAGTTATTCTTAGCATATTTAGTTTTAACTTGAAGTAGGCTCCTTCGTAATCTCGCTAAAATATACATATTCATTTGATCTTGTTTGCTACTTATGTTGTATTTGTTAGCAGAAGTTCCCGGCAAGCAGATAATGTTTTACTATAAACTCTTGTCGTAAATAAATATTATCTCGATTTAAAACCGGTTTAAATAAATTCTTAGGATAAGCTATTTTAATATGCATTTTTGTATTCACAATATTAATAGTGAAGATATTATAGTTTTTTACTTTAAAATATTATGAATCTACTCAATTTAGTTTAGAGCCTCGATAGTGCAGCGGTTAAGGTGCGGTCTGAAAACGGAAAATAATATGGAGTAACATCGACAAAAAAATAAACAAATAAAAAAATACGCGTCGAATTGAGAAACTCCTCCGTTTTTTTTAAGTCGGTTAAAAATAGGTTTCATCACGTGTTTTGGTATGAATTATTCTTTTCCTTGGGGACGCTGCACCTACATCCTTAGCAGTCTCATTTAACAATCCATCACCATATTTTATAAATTTTGTGAAAAAGAAATAAGCTACATCATATTTTCAATAAAATGATATTTTTTATTTGAAATACCCAAGACTAAAAACGTCTTTTTAGGGTTCCGTACCAAAATGGTAAAAATGGAACCCTTATGGTGAGACTTTCTCCGTCCGTCCGTCCGTCCGTCTGTCACAGTCGATTATTTCCGTAACTATTAAAGCTATCGACATGAAATTTGGCATAGTTGTGTATAATAGTGGCCCAACATCATTGGAATAAAAAAAAATCGAAAATTATTTTTAGTTTTATTAAAAAAGGGGGAAAATCGGGGGTTTGAAATTTCAAAGTATTTTTATTTATTTCTATATATAATAGTTTTTGATTAATCGGCCAAAATGTCGAAAAAAATACCGTTCCCCCCCCCCCCCCCCTTATCTCCGAAGTTTACAAATCGAAAAATCTGAAATAATTATGGTCAATAGAGGTTTATGTATATTTTACATGAAAAATAAAACCAACGCTCTAACTAGCATAGTTTTTTTATATTAACAATAAACCTCTACAAACAAAGTTAACGATAAATAAGCAAATTAATATAATATTATCGTTTTACTTTTACTTTTGGAGTACGGAACCCTCGGTGCGCGAGTCCGACTCGCACTTGGCCGGCTTTTTATTTTTTAATAATTATTCTTTTATATTATAATTAATTTAACTTCAAATTTGGCGCACTCTACATAATCATATAAATTACACGGTTAGCTAAGAATAAACGTAGGGAAGGGTGTGAGGAGTATAATGGGCGTTAAGGTAAATTTACACAAGCCGGTAACAACCTAAGTTATTAAATCGTCACACGAGTTGCTACCGTGTTAATGCAAGAACTTATGACATTCCTGCCGTAGCTTACGATTATTCCTCGATTACTGTGTCTAAATTAAATGGCATGTGTTATTTATTAATCTTCTGCAATAAGGCGAGTGTAGTAGTTTGCGTGCATGTCGTTTTAACAAAGGTTTTAACACCTATTCATTTCATTTATTTATATATATTTTTAAGCTTGTTCAGTTCAGTAACAAAATTTCAAAATTATTTAATGTAGGCTAACTTGTGTTTCTTGGGACCTATGAAATGTTAAAACTCTACACCAATTCGGAGAGCAGTTTTATAACCGACTTTTAAAAAGGAGGAAAAAAATGAGGAGGTTCTCAATTCGTCGGAATCTTTTTTTTTATGTATGTTCACCGATTACTCGAAGACGCCTGAACCGATTTGGATAATTCTTTTTTTGTTTCAAAGGGTAGGTATACTTCTCAGGTAGTCCCATCGAAATTCTTATATCAACTTATTTACAAGCTTTATTTAACTTGCAATGTATTTTTTATGTATGTATGTTTAGGTCATTTCTAGCACGATGAATTAGAACCACTTCCCGATTTTCGATTGAGATGAAATTTTGCATATTATAAGTAAATCGGATGCCAATGCAATATTATTGTGACATGGAAGATGGCTATCGGAACTCTGTAATACAACGAAGTAATCCCATCGAATTAGGGCTCGTTTGATTCGTCTTGATGAGTACATTATCCAGGGTCTGATGATGAGGCCGGAATATGATTTTGGCAACTCTGTAATGAAACGACGTAACCCCGTCGAGTTTGGGCTCATTTAATTCGTCTTGACAAGTACTCTGTTCTTAAATGAGATCCAGGTATGATGATGTAGCCAGCTACTAAAAGCTTGTTTTTTAAAAATATAATTTTTAATTTATACTTGTCTCATCTATCTAAATATATAAAAGGCAAAGGTGACTGACTGACTGACTGGTCTATCAACGTACAGCTCTAACCACTGGACGGATCGGGCTGAAATTTTGCACACAGATAGTTATTATGACGTAGACGTCCGCTAAGAAAGGATTTTTGAAAATTCCAACCCCAAGAGGGTTAAATGGGGGTTGAAAGTTTGTATAAAAGTCCGTCATTTATCAAATTATTTTTCATGTAATATCCATGAAACTTTGATTTTTGGGCTTTCGATAAAAGAATTAGAAATACGTGTTTCACAAATTTTGAAAATTCCACCCCTAAAGACTTCAAATAGGGGATGAAAATATGTATAAAAGTCCAGATTTTTAAGTTACTTTTCAAGTAATATCCATACACCTTGGTATTTTGGTTTTCAACTGAAAATAAAGAAGTACGCGTTTGACGGTTTTTAAATGTTTTAAACTCCCATTGGAGTTAAATAGAGGGTGAATGATTGTTATTAAGTCTGTCGTTTTTCAACTTAGGTATAACCATGAAACTTGGTATGTTGGCTTTTTACGGAGATACGAATCGCGTTAAGTTGGATTTTGATTACCAATAAAAATCGAACTTAACGTGAGCTAACCTACCGCTAAGAAACCATTTGAAAATTCAATCTCTAAGGGGTTAAAATAGGGGTTTGAAAAATCGAACTTAACGTGAGCGAAGCCGCGGGCAAAAGCTAGTTTAAAATATAATGAGGCTGAACTTTCGACGAGATACAACATTGATATATCAAAGTAAATATGGCTTGCAAGTTAAATTGCTATGTTATTCTTCAAACAAGAAAGGGTTGACCCTTCATATTACTCAATTTAACAATGTGTCAATAAATTGGTAACTCACGGAAATTCAAACATTACCCTGACACAGAAACAGAAATAGAAGGTTTAGAATCTGGCTTAACTTCAAAATGACTACATTCTTAACTTTCACATAATTAGCTGATACATGATACTCGTGTGCTTACAGCCATAATATTTACCTGCTAGCTTTTGCCCACAACTTCGGTGGCATGGAGTTAGGTTTTAAAAATTCCGCAGGATCCCTCTATTTTCCGGGATAAAAAGTAGCCTATCTAGGTAATAGGTGTAAGTGGTAAGTCACTCTTAAATTCCTCAACTATACCAATGCAAAAACTCACATCAATCTGTTCCTCCCTTGCTACTGTGATTGAAAGACAAACAAACGAACAAACACCCTATCGCATTTATAATATTACTATGTGACGCCCGCGACTTCATCCGCGTGAATTAAGGTTTTTTAATTCCCGCGGGAACTCTGTAATTTCCTGTAATTCTCTGTAAATCCGGGACAGAAAGAGTAGCCTATGTGTTAACCCTGGGTATGAGCTATCTCCATTTCAAATTTCAGCCAAATCGGTTCATTAGTTGTGGCGTTAAAGAGTAACAAACATGCATCCATACATCCTCACAAACTTTCGCATTTATAATATTAGTAGGACTAGTAGAGATAGTAAGGATTAACTATAGGCGATTCTTAACATTATTTTAAAGTTACAGGTCCTTTGAACACATCCTAACTTCTCTTGTGCCTACAGCTAAAAATATTTAACTCAACCGAGGAGTCACCGTTATCTAGAGGTTTAAAATGTCACTATCGCAAGGTAAACTTGAACGATGCTATGCTAAGTTATACTAACTTGACGTTTTACCGTTCTAAAATGTTGTGTTAGCGCCAGTTCCGTCGAAATACCTTTGCCACAATCGTGGAGTGAATAAACTTGCCAACTTCATTTGCCAAGAATTTATTCGACTTCATTGCAAGCGCACTATAGTAGTGCGATTTGATAAGAATCAACTTCTATGTTTACCCACGATTAAACGAACCGTGACGTGGAGGTATGTGATTTGTCGTAAGAGGTTGTGTTTTTGTTGCCATTTGGATGAGAAACTACTGGGCCGATCTTAATGCAGTTATTTGTATTGAATACCTACATAGATACCATACGTACATTTAGTGCATTTTCACTTATTAGTATTGTTCTTGAAAAACTACTAGATCGATTTGGATGGGTTCTTGCAGCAAATTCAGGTGATTCCGTTAGTAGGATTCCGTTTTTCCATTATAAACTAGTGAACCCTAAACTTAAGGTTTGTTCATGGCTCATGCACTAGCATTTCTGTTTTAGTAACACCTTTTATCATCAAAAGGTAAGAGACGGGACAGCGTAAACACAAGTGCGTTCATTTCAATTTTGCTATCGCAAAGCGAAGTTAAACTGTGTTATGCTAACTTGACGTTCCGTAGTTCAGTAATATTGTGTTAAGCACAACTGCAGACTGAATAAATTTGTCCACTGTATTTATCAAGAATGTATTCGTAGTCAGAAATAATGTAGTCCAACTGAAGGATTCTTACTTTATCATAAACTATCTATTCTTATCTATACTATACTAATCGTATTCGATGACATTAGCGTCAAAGTAAAATAAACCATAATGGCATTGAATTAGAGCTCAATTTCGTGTATGCATTCTTATACGTTTGAGTATGTACGATAAGCTCCATAACGCTCCATGTTAAAATCGGTTGTACTGAATTTGTGACGTTAAATCAATACAATCAAGGATATTTTACTCTGACGCTAATGTCATCGAATACGAATACGATCAACGGAATAACTTTTCTAAAATTTGTACCCTGAAATGTCAAAGAATATTCGCAGTGGAATTGCCGGCAGACGATCTGCACAATAAGAAAGTTTTTAAAGCATAGCCGACAACACAGTTATTGATCAAACATGCCCTCAAATGGGGCTACCTACTATCAAGTTAGATAGTAAAGGGAGAGCTGAACTACTATAGAATCTCTAAATCATAATAATTAAAACAAAAGCTAACTGAATATCATCTACGACAGTATCTATTGTATACATCATACTAAACATAGTATCTATTGTATTGTAAACTTGATTTAAAAAGAGCAACCGCCGAGTTTCTTGCTGGTTCTTCTCGGCAGGAACGGCATTCCGAACCATTGCTAGACTCATCGACGATTCAAAAGCACTTGTAAAAAAGTTTATTTGAATAAAAATATTTCTATTCTATTCTATTCACTCTAGTAGAATAGAAATATTTAGGCCTGCCCGACTTCAACATACGTGTACAAACTGAAATTATTTTATACTTTTCAGTGGCGTTTGAAGTCGGGAATTGTTATATATTATTATTAGGGTTCCATACTCATAGGGTGCAAACGGAACCCTATTACTAAGCCTCCGCTGAAAGTAGGTATTGCAATATAATAAATGCAATATATTTAACTGAAAAAGTAATATCCCATTTCCTGAACAGTGCATAAAATTAAATCCTGCACCATGGAAAACGGTGTATTCTGTACATTTTCATGAAATAAAAACAGAATGTGTCCTGCATGTATCGTAACGAACGTTTCCAGGTACTCCAGTGCAGTTATTTACAATACTATCGGTTGTGTAGCAACGCCGAATAGATTTACTCGAACGCCGTGATCGCGCTACCTATCGACAACAATGTTTTTTCACGGATATTAAATCTACATGGCTCAATAAACAAAGTGATCAAAATATTTTATTGTGTTTGCACTCTATTCCGGGTGTTATGGATAGATATAAATATTTACGTAAGGTGAAAGAGCCACGTAAGATTCTAAAGGTAAAGTCCTCAAAGTATGAAGGCTCGGAAATGATTCACAATAACAAGAAATATTGGGAAAGTATTTTCAACGATTTGTCCGCTCCATCTAAAGACCCTGTAAGTGAATATTTTTATTATAGTCTTTTCTAGACTTCTATAATATGGTGAGAAGGAAAGCGTTTTCTATTTTCATAGGTTTGTAATATTTTTCCTTATCTTTTTTTTTATTGAGGAAGATGATGTGTTCTTTGTTGTTGTTTACCTCTTTATTTTGGGGGGGGGGGGGGGGGTGTTGCGGGTATTTTATATTTATCATCCACGACGTATTTCATTTACATAATAAAATCCTCAATCATCACTTCATCAGCTTTCTCCATATACCTATAAATGTTTAGGTGTTCAATTTTCAATCAGTTAAAGAACTTTACATAGACTTTTTCTCAATAGATTCGAAACAATCTTATACAAGATTTTCGATAGTCGTAAAACTGTTTTTCAATTCAGTTGGAGAAAAAAGATATCAACATTTTGTCGGAAGTCCTGCCAAATGACCTTTGCGATAAAGTTTGTAATATATTGCATATCGGAATAACACCAAAGGAAGTCAAAGGAACAGACAGCGTTGAAGGTAGGAATTTTAATTTTAGTGATTTAAAATTTTAACACATTTTTTCGAAACTTAAATTAATGCAAAGTAAATCGTAAGTCTCTTGTCGCCGCCAAAGAACCTGTAGTAATAACATAGGACCTATTGGTATGGCACGTATCCCTCAAAAGCATGGAAGGTCGCTAGTCACTTCCAGGCAGCCGCAGCGATGCAAATAATATATTCAAAATAATTCAATGAAATTTTATTATTAGGTTAATATTTTATTTCATGATTTCAGTGACAAAACCACGTAGATTAGTTAAAGAGCCGTTGTTATCTTTTAGAAAAACTCTTTACATAAATCGAGAATTGGACTCAGACACCGATGTTGAATTTATCTCAAGGTAAGTGATAATTTAGATAACTCAATTTATCGTACTTGCAACTAGAAAAATTTCAAAAACTGTTTAGGATTTTTTTTTTAAAAAGAATATTAGTCAAATTGAAGTTGACTAATATCCTTCCTATCCCCTCCAACTAAGCGGAAAAGCTTGTGCTAGGAGTGGGTACGACAATAGTGCAACGGGTGGGATTCGAACCTGCGACCTTTCAGTTTTCAGTCCGCACCTTTAACCGTTGGGCTATTGAGGCTCTAAATGTGATAATTTAGATAAAAAGTGATAATTTAGATATCTCAATTTATCGTACTTGCAACTAGAAAAATTTCAAAAACTTTTAATGTTTAGGAATTATTAAGATGAACCAAAATAACTATCATATATATTGTTTTCATTTTTTCATTAGACATTTAATGATGTGTGTTTGTGTAATTTATATGTAATGTTTAAAATGTATAAGTTTTGAGTCATAATAAATAAATGATTATAAAAACTGTGAATCACATCGCAATTTTCGTCGTTATACATGAAAGAAACAGTATTGAGATATTTAGAATAACCTAAACTCTTAGAATAAACTTCTTTAACATAACTTAGGTGAAGTGGTATCCTTTGTGACGTAAAGCAGAGGAGACTATTACTACACTAGCGGCACGCTATGATGGCCGGTTTGACGTTTGTCCGCTCATGAAGTTCCGTATTAATTGATAACGACTTTGAAGGAAATAATTGTATTACTTTATTGACGATAGTGATGTGCAGAGATTCATAAATTTTATCGAATGTAGTTTTAGGTTTAGGAATCAAAATTTATTTATTAAATTGATTTCTAAAATGTATACAAGTGTAGAAAAATCAGTTTGCACCATTTAAGGGGTGAATGTACTTGTGAATATGAACAATTTTCACTATGTGGACAAACCTCTGAAATCGCAAAAAAATATCAGCTGTTTCATACAAAAGGTAAAATTTTTATTTTTATATGATATATACCACAACTCGGCATTTGGTTTTCTAAATTGAAAATTTTTAAAAATGGAATCTAATACGATCGTCACATAGGATCGCTGGCTAGCACAACTACTACCTCCGGCAAACTCGCGTCAATGCTCAATGCAAAACAAAGCAGTTTCGAATTGACGTTGCTTCGAAAAGTATAAACTGTCAATGCAATGCGATTGTGATATAGTTTTGACCTGGCTTTGGATTTCAAATATTGATACTGCATTACTGTTGACCCTTGCTCGTTAATTTGGACTCTGTTCAAGCCCTTTGTTGTGGATTTCGTCGATATGACCGAACGTACGCAGAGAACTGTTCTAAATAGTCAGACACGTGAGTTCGTAATACGCCTTCGTAACTATTTCGATCGTGAAGCTCAAAATGGAGGGCCAATTTTACCTATAACGTCAGTGGTTGAACGCGTAGCTGATGCGCTTAATATTGGACAACGAACTGTTAGACGGATAACTAAAAAAAAATATGGCGAGACTGGCACAGAAGAAAATAAACTTCACACACCAAAAAAGAGAAAACGAGCAAAACCAGTCGTAGGCATCGATAGCTTTGATGCCGATGCTATCCGAAGACATGTTTACGGCTACTATTTACAGAAGGAGTATCCAACAAGAAAAAAGTTGGTGCATTCACTGAAGGAAGCTGGATTATTCTTCGGTGGGGAAAGTTCTTTAACGAAGATTTTGAAGACCATTGGATTTCGATACAAAAAATGTAACAAACGCAAAATATTGATGGAAAGATTTGATATAGCGATGGCAAGGTATACTTTTTTACGGCAAGTGAAAGAAATAAAAAATTGGCAAAATGTTGTGTTCTTGGATGAAACATGGCTTAATGCTAACCATACTGTAGGCCGTTCTTGGAACGATGACACAGCAGCATCTACTTCCAAAGTTCCTGTAGGAAAAGGATCGCGACTTATAATTTGTCACGCCGGAACCATCAACGGGTTTGTCGAAGGTTCTCTCATGGCTTTTGCGTCAAAAACCACTGGAGACTATCATGAAGACATGAATGGAGAAAAGTTTACTGAATGGTTTACCTCAATGTTGTGTAGCCTCCCTGAACCATCTATTATAATTATGGACAACGCCCCATACCACTCGATGCAAATTGACAAGCCACCTGCCCAATCCCAAAAGAAAGCTGATATCGTCGCATGGCTTCGTAAAAATGGCGTAGATGCAAACATGAATATGTTAAAAGCGGAATTAGTACGTCTTTTAAAAGAAAACAAACCAACCAAGATCCGATACGTCATTGACGAAATAGCATTAGAACATGGGCACAGAGTTATACGGTTACCGCCTTACCATTGTGAGTATAATGCGATTGAGTTGGTGTGGGCTCAAATTAAGGGATATGCTGCAAGACACAATACAGAACCCCCATTTACCACAAAAAAAATGCTAAAATTATTAGAAGAAGCTTGTGAACATGTGACTAAAGGAGACTGGGAAAAGGTTGTGAATAGAACTGTTAAATTAATAAGGGAAGATTATGAAAGAGATGTGAAAATAGATAATATTATAGAAAACGAACATATAATTATTAATGTAGGTGATGATAGCAGTGACGACAGTGAAAATAGTAGTATGGACGAATCTGATTAATTATGGCCTTTTGTGGCACCTTTTTTGGTATCTTTTGTATTCATATGTTTCTTGTGTGCATATAAAGTATGTATATTCATTTTCATTCAAATATTCAGTTCGTTCAAATAAATTAAATAAACATATACATTTTTGTTTTATTAAACCTATTTAATCAGGTACAAAAACAAAACTTAATTGTTTTTTGTTCGAGAATAAATTGACATTCCACATCACTATTGTAATGTGTCAAACCGGCCATCATAGCGTGCCGCTAGTGTATTACTAAAACTGTGCCAAAGCAATACTGTTTTATGATATAGTTTTTTTTAATAAAATCTTATAACAATATTTAAAATCGTTGTTTAGAGCTGTTATGATGGTTTTCATGTTTTCTATTTGACTATAAAATTTTAGACGTTCCATAGCTACCTAGGTACCTACTAAACACTATTAACCCTATCTGATGTATAAATTACATTATTCATATCATTTCACATTGTACGAGTATTACTCATTCTATTTAAATGTTCCCAGATAAAAATCGTACGATGATATGGATTTGGTTACTATCTCGTTATTGAAAAAGGTTTTCTTAAAATATTTTATGTAGTCTCGGATATAACAACTTATTTTTGGAAAATACAATCTTGTCATAATTAAGAAAAGAGAATGAATTTTCTGTTTTTTCTATATTTTTGCTAATTTTGTCCGAGGAAGAGAATTGCAAAATACTTTTTCTAATTTAATTTATTTAAAAAAAACATATTATTTCGCATTACATTAATATAAATTATATTTACATAGAAAGTTGTGATTGTTACCACATTAGTTCTTTAATAGTACGAAACATATTTTTGTTTAGCCTTTGAATAAAAATTAAGCACTTATAACCCTTCTCTGTCAGGAGACCAACACTCAGTAGTGAGACGTTAATGGGTTGCTCATGATGATAGTGATGATGATGATATGAAACTTCGCAAACTAATTGAGCAAACCACTGTTAAATTACATATTCTTACTATCTATTCTTATTGAATAATTAATTATCAAAGAAACTATCTTAGAAATATACAACAATATATTTTACGATATTACAAATTATACCTACTTAGGTTTATATTTTCAGCGATGAAGAAGAAATTAAGAGCAACATTCATAAAGAGTTTTTAAAGAAACCAGAACGAGAGCAGATAACGTGGAACACCCACTACCTTGAACCCGAAAAAGAAGACGAAAAAACTTTAGTCAAGCGTGCTAATGACCTTACTGACCGGGTACATTATTTTATATTTACAACGTGATTCCTGAATTTAAAGTAGACAGATTCCACCACGTATTCTAGACGTATTCAAGAATAACTTATATTCAGGATGTTAACGAAAGATAAATGTTGACATTTAAAGGCCGATTACACCAACGTAAAATAAGTCTTATTCAAGCGTAAAATTGATATTTTGACAGTATTTTCAATGCAAAACTGTCAGAACGCCCAATTTATTCCTCGGTCAAGCGTCACTCGACTTTGTTGAAATCGGGAATGAAACGTGCAAATATAAGTGTTTAGCTTAAATTGGGTTCAAATATTTTTTTCTGTAATTTTAACGACACAAAATCAAATCTAAGCCATCTAGTTTAATATTATATGCTTTATAAATTATTCAAATTGCAAAACGCAACAACAGTAATTACTATTGTCAGCCAACCACCAACCATTAGATTCAGATGCATGACGACAGGTAATTCTAGGATAAAGTAGCCTATGTCACTGTCCTGGTCCTCGACTATACCCATGCAAATCACGTCGATCCTTAGCTCTGTTATGGCGGGATTGAGGGATGAACCAACAAACAAATACACTTTCGCATTTAGAATAATATTGATATACTGGTACACTGGTAGTGGATGCCGATTTCTTTTTATTTTATACTAGCTGATGCCCGCGACTTCGTCCGCATGGATTTAGTTTTTAAAAATCCCGCGGGAACTCTTTCATTATCCGAGATAAAAAGTAGCTCTCCCGGTCTGAGGAACCACTACTACATCCATTACTATACCCATGCAAAAAATCGCATCAATCCGCTGTTCTGTTGCGACGTGATTGAAGGACAAACCAACAAACAAACACACTTTCGCATTTATAATATCAGTAATGCTTTATTATAACACTTTTTATAATTGTCAAATTTTTTACCATACTTAACCAAAGACAAAATTACGTTTAGCTGTCATTTACGTTTTGTTATTCCACTGTCATTTGCGTTTTGTTATTCCATGTCAGATGCGTTTTTGTTATACCACGTTTTATAGTGACTTGACGAAAACGCGGTCAAACGGGATAAAAAGTATCCTATGTCCGTCTCCTGGTTCTAAGCTACTTCTCCACCAATTTTCAGCCAAATCGGTTCATCCGTTCTTGAGTTATAAATAGTGTAACTAACACCACTTTCTTTTATATATATACTAGCTGATGCCCGCGACTTCGTCTGCGTGGATTTAGTTCATAACATCCCGCGGGAAATCTTTGTCACCCTCCAGGTTTTCAACTATACCTATCCAATAAATCACGTCAATCCGTAGCTTTGTAGCAGGAAACATTTGATCGTCTTGCTCGCGGCATTGTTAATGATGATTCAAAGAGAAAACATATTACTGATGATATTATCAATTACGTTAAACTATAATTTTTATAATTGTTTTTACCATAATTTTCTACCATAATTAACCAAATACAAAATTACGTTTAGCTGTCATTTATCTACGTTTTGTTCTTCCACTGTCATTTTCGTTTTTTTATTCCATGTCAGATGCATTTTTGTTATACCAGGTTTTATATTGACTTGACGGAAACGCGGTCGAACGGGATAAAAAGTATCCTATGTCCGTCTCCTGGTTCTAAGCTACCTCTCCACCAATTTTGAGCCAAATCGGTTCATCCGTTCTTGAGTTATAAATAGTGTAACTAACACCACTTTCTTTTATATATATAGATAGATTTATTATTTTTATACAAAATAAAATGATACTGTATCAAGCATTACAATAAATGAAAATTAGAAATAGGTGAATCTTTGAGCATGCAACTCAATAAGTATTTATTAGCTTGTACTAGGTATAAAGATGCAATAAAGATGTAGGGGCTACGCTTTCAGTTATTCAAATCAATAAAACTGCTACTGTCTTTTGCTCTAATTAATGATTAATATTTAATCTCTTAGATTGCCCACAATTTCTGCGACTATATGAAACAATTGGGTGGGGATCAGCAGTCGCAACTTTTCACTCCTAAAGCTATTAAAGAACTATTTCAGGTAAGTAATTTTTTGCCTTTTTTCTGCTAAATATCCCATACCCTACGTAGTACCTATAGGAGGCAATTAAAATTTTGGACCTGTTAGAATTCTTAAAATGTTCATTATGCGGTCTGCTCTTTCAGTAAAATAATTTTGATTGCATTTCAGATTGAATTTGATACTCACGTAGCCCGAAGTCTGAAAGTGGTGCCAAAAGAAATGCCCACTGTACAAGAAAGTATAGCGAACGTCACTGAAAATCCGGAGGTGTGTGATTTGTTTTTAATTCTTTATTCGCTGGTCTATAGTCGCTGGACTGACAGTACTCGTACCACTTCTGCGATACCTGTAATAGACATGATAATATGATGACAGTAACCAAGAATAAATGAAATTGTGAATTAAGCTAATGAAATAGAATTCATGGATTTTGAAAAAACGTATTTATTTTTCTATTTTAAGCAAGATTGATATTTATTTTCATAAAATAAAACTATGAAATACAATAATCCGTCATATTGGACTAACACCAATCAGAGCGATACGTCACATCACATCTATTTGGTCAAACTAACGTACTATGAAAAAAACATGACGACACGATGAGATGACGACACGGCCGACGCCATGACACCATCGAGCGTCTTTGCATGAATTTTAAAACTTAAAATTAGAATGGCAATTTTATATACCAAACTTTTTTATTGCTGAAATAAGCTTATTATTTTTTCGAAATGGTAGATACTTCCGAACATCATCCAACAGTTTTTCAAAATCGGTCATCATTTATTGAGGGGTTTTCTCCTGGTATGTATCAATTAATATGGTTGAGCGAAGCAATGGCTGGGTCATGCGTCATGCTCGTGAACGGGTTCCACCGGCGGGAATGGGGCTACTTTCTGTCTGCCCGTCTTAACATGTATTGAATTATAATTAGGTATGCTTTTGTGGAATTTCCCCTCATTGTGGAACACCTGCTTATGTAGCATATCTAATATCTATTATATTGTAAACTTGTTTTGAAAAGAGTAACTGCTGAGTTTCTTGCTGATTCTTCTCGGCAGGAAAGGCATTCCGAACCAGTGGTAGACTCATCGACAGTTCAAAAGCACTTGTAATAAAGTTTATTTGAATAAAAACATTTCTATTTCTATTTCTATTTCTATGTGTCAAACTTATTGTATAGTGCTACTTATTGATTCTGGTAGTTTTAAAATTAACGTTTAATGTCTAGAGGTCAGAGTTTGCGGCTCTTGGACGAGAAATAACAAAGGACATAAAGGCAGAGAGTCGTGATGACCTCTTTCGTGCTTTTAATAGAAGTTTACCAAGACTAGAACAATGGCGTGCACCTCGCAATGACACCAGGAATATGTGGCGATCAGCGCGTCACGTTCCTCGGGATCTCGTCACTTTGAAGACTGTTTGGGATGGCATCACTAACCTGAGGTATGTTTTCACCTAACACAAAATTTTCTTCAAGAATATATTGAATGCTTTTATAAAAGATTAGCTGAGGCCCGCGACTTTGTCCGCGTGGATTTAGTTCTTAACATCCCGCGGGTACTCTTTGTCACCCTCCAGGTTCTCAACTATACCTATCCAAAAAATCACGTCAATCCGTAGCTTTGTTGCAGCGTGATTGACGGACAAACCAACAAACAAACACACTTTTGCATTTATAATATGTATTAGTAAGGAAGAATTAATACTACGATAATAAAGGCAATCTAATTAAATTTTAAAACACAAAAGCTACTAAATAATAAAAAATGATAGAGATATATTCCCTCGGGGACTTTTTTTTAGAAAATAATGAGTACTTTTATCATGTAGTACATAATATTATTTATGTATCATTAATAGTTTTCTCAGCACACGCCAAATAATGCATTTTATAGGCAAAATTATGCTAATTTGGGTTGCATTATTTCAATTTACTTAAGGATCTCAATTTTTTTTTAAATAAATTATAGCCTATGGTACTTCCTGATAACTTAGCTTTCTATTGGTGAAAAAATGGTTAAAATCAGTCCAGTAGTTACAGAGCCTATTCAGTACAAACAAACAAACAAACAAACAAAAATCTTTCCTCTTTATAATATTAGTATAGATAGTATAGATGGAAACGAAAAGAGTTTTTCACAGGCGATTTTTTTCTCATTGCGGTTTTTGAATTTAATATAAATATCATCATCATTTCATCATTAGCAACCCTTCAACGGCTCACTACTGAGCGAGGTCTCCTCTCAGAGAACGGTTATAGGCCATACTCCACCACGCTGGCCCAATGCGAATTGGCGAACTTCACACACGTTCAAGAACATTATGAAGAACTCTCAGGTGTGCAGGTTTCCTCACGATGTTTTCCTTCACCGTTGAAGCAAGTGATATTTAATTGCTTAAACGCACTTGACTCCGAAAAGTCAGAGGTGCGTACCCGGGAATCGAACCTGTGAACCCCCAAATAGGAGACCACAGTCCTAACCACTAGGCTATCACTGCTTAATAATATGGTTATTGAGTTAAATTTTTAATAACCATAATAACCTGACATTTTATTCAGTAATCATGTTAGTGAAGTAATATAAATATATTATAAGTGATCAAACGAACTTACCTGAAGTGAAGTTCGATCATTATTATATGAGTTGCTTCATCCAAAGATATAATTACAAAGGTAGTCACTCCGCTCACCAGAGATAAGTCCGCGTATTTTACAGTTATACCCTATTTTAAAAATAAATCACCTTGGCAGCACCGTCTTAAGTTTGCTCATTATTTTTAAAGATGTATACGGTTCAAAACTTTTTTATTTGGGCAGTCAGGGAGGGTGGGTAATTATATCTTCGGATGAAGCAACTCATATAATAATGATCGAACTTCACTTCAGGTAAGTTCGTTTGATCACTTATTATATTTCTTTGCTTCATCCTTCAATATAATTACAAAGGTAGTTGTTTAGAGTAAAAAGTTTTGATAAACATGTACGCAATACAGATTTTGTAAATTGTGTATTTTTAATCACTTTCTTACGGAAATACTAATTAATTTGCTTGCATACACTTTAACAATATTAAAATTTATTTATGATATTATTATTATAATATTATTTAATACTATAAATTAGAATATATTTATTTTTATGATTAGGTATAATTCATAAATTGATTCACTATTAGATGTGTTAACGCAATTATTATTAAGACCTGTCTTGGCAGGGTCTGGCATAATCTCCCTCATCCGCCATGGATCTAACATCTAAGCAGCGAAAGAATGAGTTCGATGTGTTAGTCCAGCCTGCCGTTTTTCTAATTGCCTCAGCGCTCGCCTGAGCGTGAGGTGCTGTGCGCTTGTGTCAACGCTGCTCCCTGATAGCGTTTACTTGATCCACCTGCTGATCGATTGAGGTTCGGCCTTTTTGTAAGGCTTCTTGTAGGTAAATAGCAGGTTATTTGTCCCCTCAGCTCTTATATTTTTAGTTCTGGAAATATAGTGTGTGGAGGGGTGTAGCAGGGCAGATGCTCAGATTTTCTTGAAAGTAAGGTAGGAAGAGAGAGAGAGAATAGGCTTGGTATCTGCCGCAGCGTATGTTTTTTTTTTAATTTACTGTTATTCTAATTTAAACCCCGATTTCGAAAGTAATATTGCTTTCCAATTTAATTGATGGAAGAGTTTGTAGTCTATGAGCAGTGCAAATTGCTAGTATACTGAAAAGTTTCTTAGTGATTTTTTCTAAAGATGAGTGACTATAAGGGAACCAATTTTTAATATAGTTTAAAACAAGTTGAGGGGCCCAAGTACGGGAGTAATAGGGTTTGGTTGATCTTAACTTATAGACACCTTTGAGGGGACGTTTTACGCTCGCTCCAGAAACAATGCTGTTTCTTAGCATACATTATATTGCAATTCGATAAGAGTTCATACTCCGTAACAAACGCTGTAAGAGAAGATACCTAATACTGGTCTTTGACGGTTTAAATACATTTTTATTATTTAATTTACAAAACTGCCACCGAAACTTGAGTGTGGTATTATATTGTTTTAAAATACTGTCAGGGAATGATGTTAACATTAGTGACGCTGAGTCTGGGTCGGCGCCTTGTTTTAAGGGAGAGAGAGAGAGTCCGGAAAGTCTCGCGACACCCAGGGTAAGTTTCTTGTGCAAGGAATGGTGAAATGAGATTGCAATAAGTATTAATGAGGATTAACATTAAGTAATATCCGAAACTACCAAGCTTTGTAGGAGAGAGTACCACGCTTGTGGTAACCAATGTGAAAAAACTAGGATTCCGTTTGCCTCGTTATCAATGATTTTCCTCAGATACTTTAAAATTAAAGAAAAAGGAGGAAACAAAAATCATAGAAAAATATAAAAGCCCCACATAGCGTAAATGCATCGACAGATATAGCGTCCGGATCTTGTTGTCAAGGCACGTATTTTTTAAATTTAGTATTGTTATTCAAGCAAAAATGGACTTAAAGCCTAGGTATCTCAAATAGGTTATAACTTCTTTTATGACCTTGATTAAACACTTGGAGTCACTGATAAGACGAACAGCCTAACATTAGGTTTAGGCATCAAGAAAATAAAACTCGGAACTAATAGCTCCTATTTGTAATAAATTATTATTAATAACAACCCACATCTTAAGTTGGTAAGCTGTTATCCTGCGCCGCAGTGTTACGCCCCCCCCCCCCCTTTCATGACGAGTACCGACGAGGCGCTCGCCAGTTTTCCTGGTTGCCGGCTGGTCGAGTACCCGTATATAGTTAGGTAAGAACATAACGTATATTGTCTCGCAGACAATAATTTGTAGTTAATGTACATATATATTCACGATTACACATTTTCTACACAATTGTCATAAGGATATGGCTCATAACTAGCTCGCAGCTAGTAAGGTTATCACAATTACCAATTTCCTTTTGTGGAGTCACAGCTTTAGCAGCTTTAGGATATGGCTCATGAGTAGCTCGCAGCTAGTTATGTAATCGCAATCGACTCGCAGTCAATACCGATTTGTTTAAGGAATCACAGCTTTAGTATCTGATTTATGAATAGCTCGCAGCAAGTTATGTTGTCGCAATTGATTCGCAGTTAATCCCTCTTTATTGTGGTGTTACAGCTTTAGGATTTGACTCATGAGTAGCTCGCAGCTAAGAAGTCACATCTTTAGGATATGAACCATAAGTAGCTCGCAGCTAGTTATGTTATCGCAATTGACTCGCAGTCAATCCCGATTTGTTTGTGGAGTCACAGCTGTAGGATTTGACTCATGAGTAGCTCGCAGCTAGGAAGTCACATCTTTAGGATATGAACCATAAGTAGCTCGCAGCTAGTTATGTTATCGCAATTGACTCGCAGTCAACCCCGATTTGTTTGTGGAGTCACAGCTGTAGGATTTGACTCATGAGTAGCTCGCAGTTAGGAAGTCACATCTTTAGGATATGAACCATAAGTAGCTCGCAGCTAGTTATGTTATCGCAATTGACTCGCAGTCAATCCCGATTTTTTTTTGTGGAGTCACAGCTTTAGGATTTGACTCATGAGTAGCTCGCTCGCAGCTAGTTATGTTATCGCAATTGACTCGCAGTCAATCCTGATTTGTTTGTGGAGTCACAGCTTTAGAATATGACTCATGAGTGGCTCGCAGCTAGTTATATTATCGCAATTGACTCGCAGCCAATTCCAATTTGTTTGTGGAGTCATGGCTTTAGTATATGACTGATGATTAGCTCGCAGTTAATCATGTTATTGCAATTGGTTCGCAGTCAATCCCTGTTTGTTGTTTTTTAGTTTCTCGGATAAAGCCAATCCAAATAAAGTTTTGTCTCCTTCCGAATCTTATAGCACTTCTTGTTGAGTTGAGGCATTAAGAGTTTAATGCTGCTTTGAGTGATTCCGAAGTTTGAATCACATAGGATCCTGCAGCCATCTTCCTGCTTAGGTGTTTCATGGCCTGCACCCTGTTTTCACTCTCTTTTAATAGTAGGCCCATTCCTTTACTACACTAGCGGCACGTTATGATGGCCGGTTTGACACATTACAATAGTGATGTGGAATGTCAATTTATTCTCGAACAAAAAACAATTAAGTTTTGTTTTTGTACCTGATTAAATAGGTTTAATAAAACAAAAATGTATATGTTTATTTAATTTATTTGAACGAACTGAATATTTGAATGAAAATGAATATACATACTTTATATGCACACAAGAAACATATGAATACAAAAGATACCAAAAAAGGTGCCACAAAAGGCCATAATTAATCAGATTCGTCCATACTACTATTTTCACTGTCGTCACTGCTATCATCACCTACATTAATAATTATATGTTCGTTTTCTATAATATTATCTATTTTCACATCTCTTTCATAATCTTTCCCTAAAGAACTTTCCCCACCGAAGAATAATCCAGCTTCCTTCAGTGAATGCACCAACTTTTTTCTTGTTGGATACTCCTTCTGTAAATAGTAGCCGTAAACATGTCTTCGGATAGCATCGGCATCAAAGCTATCGATGCCTACGACTGGTTTTGCTCGTTTTCTCTTTTTTGGTGTGTGAAGTTTATTTTCTTCTGTGCCAGTCTCGCCATATTTTTTTTTAGTTATCCGTCTAACAGTTCGTTGTCCAATATTAAGCGCATCAGCTACGCGTTCAACCACTGACGTTATAGGTAAAATTGGCCCTCCATTTTGAGCTTCACGATCGAAATAGTTACGAAGGCGTATTACGAACTCACGTGTCTGACTATTTAGAACAGTTCTCTGCGTACGTTCGGTCATATCGACGAAATCCACAACAAAGGGCTTGAATAGAGTCCAAATTAACGAGCAAGGGTCAACAGTAATGCAGTATCAATATTTGAAATCCAAAGCCAGGTCAAAACTATATCACAATCGCATTGCACTGACAGTTTATACTTTTCGAAGCAACGTCAATTCGAAACTGCTTTGTTTTGCATTGAGCATTGACGCGAGTTTGCCGGAGGTAGTAGTTGTGCTAGCCAGCGATCCTATGTGACGATCGTATTAGATTCCATTTTTAAAAATTTTCAATTTAGAAAACCAAATGCCGAGTTGTGGTATATATCATATAAAAATAAAAATTTTACCTTTTGTATGAAACAGCTGATATTTTTTTGCGATTTCAGAGGTTTGTCCACATAGTGAAAATTGTTCATATTCACAAGTACATTCACCCCTTAAATGGTGCAAACTGATTTTTCTACACTTGTATACATTTTAGAAATCAATTTAATAAATAAATTTTGAGTCCTAAACCTAAAACTACATTCGATAAAATTTATGAATCTCTGCACATCACTATCGTCAATAAAGTAATACAATTATTTCCTTCAAAGTCGTTATCAATTAATACGGAACTTCATGAGCGGACAAACGTCAAACCGGCCATCATAGCGTGCCGCTAGTTTAACGGCCGTGATACTCAGGACGAGTAGTCTTTGTCGCATCCCCTTTTTTAATATAAAGAGCCATATGGTTGGCATGAATATTTTCACCATACTTCGGGGAAACATGCGTCGATTTCCCAAGCGCCGAGTGTAATTTTGAGTCAATTTCAAGTTGACCGACCTTTTATAAAGTAACTTTGAACCCTTTGTCAAAATGACCATTCAGTATCTGGATTAACTGTACTAGACTCGGCGTCGGCTTGATTTTCTTTGGTGTTTACGTATGACGCAAAAAAAAACAAAGCTCACATTGTTCACACCAATGCCAACTGGTTCTAGTTAACTTATTTAAGTGAGAGTATTGAATGCCTCTCTTTCAATTAATATAACTCATTACCGTCGTAGTGTCGACACGAACATTGCACAGTTGTTTAAGTTACGAGCAAGACTTTAAAACCGAGGAAAATGGCCATTATTTCTTCCAAATATTTAATATCTTCTATAATATCTAATAATATGCTACTTGCTCTGCTTGTTCATCTACTTGCTCTGCTTGTTCATCTACCATTGCTTTTAATTTTAAGTGTTTCGTAACAATTAGTGTTTTCAGACAAATCGAAGAAAAGGTGGGTAGTTAGTTCCCTTACGCTTCGCTTGGCTCGTCGTGGCAGGGACACTACCGTCTCTCCAGATAAATAATATTATATTTTTGTTTACAAGTAGGTACTCGAATTAGTTAACGGCTGGGCAAGCTACTAAAGCCCCGTTAAGCGAATTTTACGAGCATAGTTGAGTGAATTCGTGAATCTTATTACATTTTTCGAATGTATAATATGATATGTAGAAATAATTATGATAAATGTCTCCTAACCTAAATAAATCCGAGACACTTGGGGGGTAGGTACTAAGTTAATTCAATAGTGATTGATGACAAGTTGTAACAATAGTGTTACCATAATAATCGTTATAGATGTGTTTTAATTTTTATTAATTTTCATAATAAAAACACTTCCGCAAGTATTTGCAGAGTAGGTAACGTAATATTTAATTCAGAATATTTACGTTTTCTCTGATACCTCGTAATCCATGAAGACTCACAGTAAACCTCGATACGAAAAGTGTACCGTTAATGCAAAAACAATAATATAGTAGGCTATGTGGCGGTACGTAAGCGCAAACAAGAGATCGTTTGAAAACAGGAAAGAGCTCGTACCTTTTTCCTTCGATGATGATGATGATGATGATTTCAGCCGATGAACAATACTGCAATCACACTATCCTACAATATCACTCGATCTTCTGCACTTCTGGTTAAATTATTAAGTGCGGCGCGCTGAGCGCGTGCGGTCCTTATCTCGCGCGAAAAAGTAATGAGCAAACTTAAGACGGTGCTGCTAAGGTGATCTATTTTTAAAATAGGGTATAACTGTAAAATACGCGGACTTATCTCTGGTGACTGGAGTGACTACCTTTGTAATTATATTGAAGGATGAAGCAAAGAAATATAATTATATTATTCAAAAACTTCATACTTATATTAAAAATATGCCACCTGGTGACCAAAATTACATTAAAGAATACCAACGGATTTAATCTAATCACTCGACGGTAGAGGACCTACCGCACCGAAATTGGCAATTTTTGCCATAGGCATTGATAATTTGTGGGCAAAATACTTCAAAAACGTTTTTTTATCTTACTCTACAAATAGTCATTAATTAACGACTTCAGTTTGAATTTAAAAACACTTGTTGACAGAAGCGTTAAAGAATACTGTAAATGGATGATGGAACACCCAGAGCATCGAAGAGCTCCCTACCTCCGCAGTCTGGGAATGTTTGATGCTGCATTCTTGAATTCAAGGTTGACCTACGAGTTACAGCAACATAATATTATATCACCGCCTACCGACATACCTGAACCCATTGATCACATCCGTAGACGACTCTCTGAACTTACTGACACCACTACTGGTTTAAATAATAGTTCTACCTTGTAATCAAAATAAATTGTGCTGGAAAATATAACGTCTTTTGTCTAAGGCCAAGGCGTATTTTAGGCCAGCAGTGGGATTGTCTAAAAATGATTGTTGCAGTGTGATTATAATCAGCTTTGATTGGCTGAATTTACGGAGTTCTTGCTGCATCAATGCATTTTAACCAATAAAGAGAGAACCTTTTAATAATTAGGTAAGAGTATCACCCAATCGGGGTTCAGCGATTGTTACACTGAAGCAATCGTTTTTATACAATCAAACAGCTGACTTCATCAAACTTACTGGAATTATATTTTACTATACATATTAGGTATTAACTCCTAGAAAATAGCAGTGTTTTTTGCCGGCTAGGGTACCCCTCCGCAAGGCCCCATAAGGAACTTCGTTCCAAAAATTTAACTAAGCCTCGTCTGCGTCGAGCTGGCGTTAAGTTAGGTTTTTAAAAATATCGCCAAATTCTTTGTTTTCCGTCACTTTCTGAGTCTTTAATATATCCGTGCAAAACAACAAGTCATTCCGTTGCTACATTACTGCGCGATTAAAATACAAACGAACACTATAATACTCTATAACCATTTGTAGATAGGTATAATGTACATCTTTTACCTAACAAGTTTCTCATGGGCATACCTATAATCTGTTTGTGTAATGAGTACTCGCAGTTTAGTTACCTGTAGACAGTAGGTATAGACTGTACTTTAAACAGTGTTCACTGTCGGCAATTTTGCGTCTCAAGACTCGAAGACTAGATATTTTCAACCTACTGCTACTATGCAGCGATAAGGCAGTGTCAGGTTTTTATTGTTCGATAATAATCTGTATCATTTGCATTCGTGTTTAGAATCGAATCAGATTATTTGGTGTTGAAACAAACTAAGTAAGGTCATACATATTATTAATAATGAAAGACCACATTTAACAAGCCAGTTGGACTGAACAGGAAAAATGTTGATTATTTCATAGTTGTGCTAGTGAAGTGATGCAAAGATGGAATTTGAGACGGTATTAAACAGTGAATTGGGGGAGTTCGGAAAATATCAATTGATAAATATTATATTGCTAGCTCTACCAGCAATAGCCTCTGGATTTATGGCTGGCGATTATGTGTTTACAGCAGGTAAATTGCCTTATCGGTGCGCGGTGCCTTTATGTGACGAGCAGCCTGCGGAATATTCACCAAAATGGATATTGAATGCCATTCCAAGGACAACGAGCGGCTTTGAAGACTGTTCCCGTTACGCTGACTTATCGAACACTACAACGTTTCCGAGCGACGCTTGCCCGGCTGACCTATTTGACAGAAATACGGTTATTTCGTGTGAGGGATATGTGCATGATCGAACTAACTCCGTTGTTTACGATTTTGGACTAGAGTGCAAGGAGTGGCTCAGAGCGCTGGCCGGGACGTTAAACAGCCTAGGTGCAATGATTGCCCTTCCTTTAGCCGGCTTCGTGTCAGACTACTTCGGTCGTCGAATATCAATAGTGTTTTTTGCATTCAATGTGGCGCTTGTAGGTTTGCTTAAAGCATTCTCTGTGAATTACACAATGTATGTAACATTACAGTTCATGCACACGGCAATAGGTGGAGGACTTTACAGTGCTGCTTATATCTTAGCCACAGAACTAGTCGGTCCTAAGTACCGTGTCGCAACGAGTGCGGCGATGTCGTCTTGCTTTGCCTTGGGACAAGCTTTGTTAGGTGCCATAGCCTCAGCCGTGCACGAATGGCGTAAGCTGACATTGACATTGTTCATCCCCGTATTTTCCCTACTTTCATACTATTGGATAGTAACGGAGAGCCATCGTTGGCTACTGAGCAAAAGCAAAACCGATAAAGCCAGATCTACGCTAGAAAACGCAGCTCGTTTGAATGGAAGAAAGATATCTGACAGTAAAATGAATTTTCTACTAACCGCAATACCTCAGGAAATTCACGAGAAAACAGATACGAGCAGCAGCCTTTTGATTATTCAAGTCATAAAATCGCCAGTTATGTTACGTAGATGTTGTACGACACCAGTGTATTGGATAGCAACTACATTCATTTATTACGGCTTGTCTATAAACTCGGTCAGTTTGTCAGGCAATATGTATTTTAATTACATATTGACATCGCTTATCGAAATTCCTGGCTATTGGTCTGCATATAAGGCTCTAGATAAAGTAGGTAGAAAAGCGACTCTGTTTTCAGGTTACATGCTATGTTCAGTATGCTGTATCGCGTTCTCATTTACCCCAAAAAGTATGTATTCTTTATCCTTAGTTTTATATTTAACGGGTAAGTTTAGTACAGGCGTTATATTTACGTCTCTATATTTGTTTACTTCTGAATTATATCCTACAAGGCATCGGCATTCATTTCTTGGTTTCTCTTCAATGTTAGGTCGCATAGGCTCAGTGGTATCTCCTCTTACTCCTCCATTAATGGTGTACTGGTCGGGAATTCCTTCTATGCTATTCGCAGTGATGGCAGCTTTAGCAGGACTATTGATACTTACTCAACCGGAAACCCGCGGTCGAACAATACCGAATACATTCGAAGATGCTGAACAAATAGGAATAAGGACAAAGTAACGTTAAGATAAAGTCTAATAAGTATGCACCTATTTTTAAGTATGCCCTATTATTACAACGAAGTCTGATTAAAATTATTTCAAATAATATAAATTGGTCGTTTAAATATAATTTTAATGCTCAGAAAAATTGCATTTAATTGCATTTAATACTAAAGGTTTATTATATTTTACTACTATTTTTGATAAAAATTATGTATGGAAATACAGTAAAAAATAAACCATGCGAGAGCGCCATCTATTAGTACTGTATAACATCACTTTGCAAGCATATGACTCTCGTAAGCAACAGTTGCTTTCAAGCGATTATGTACATCAAGTCAAAGTCTTCTTAATTTACTCATTTTTTAACAGATGGCACTGTAAAGGAAAAAAAGTCTTATGTGATAATCGCTAAAACACCAAGAAGCTTACCGATATAAATAATACTTATTCATTTTCATTAATATGAAACTTCTTTGAAATAGTGTAATGTAATGTAATCTATATAATCCTATGTCTTTGAACCAGAGATAAAAAAATGATTCCCTGAGCTCAAGAAGCTTATATACCTACAACACGGTATTTAAGCTTCTTGCCTGAGCTGCATGAACAATCATAGACGAATGATAATATTTGTACCGTAATTGATTTGTCAAAGTGAAGGAGAGTAGTATGTTCCTTGAAGTGAAGAATGCATGAAGAAGGGTTCCAAAGAGTACCTACTCGTATAATAATATCTTAGAATAATAATATATAGAAGGGTTCCATAAAAATAAAATTAAAAAAATATAATTCGAGTCACTTTTTCGAAATTTATAATAAAGGGACGTGGAAAAATAGAAGCCATTTTTTCCACATATAGCCATGCCATGTGGAAAGCGTGTGCTAGTTAAAAATTGGGATAAGCCGAGAGAAATCCGGGTGATCAAGCCTTCCCGGTATGAACAAAATGAGGCGTCTGTAAAAGTTCACTGGAAGAAAGTTATTCGTGATCTGGAGTTGTCCTACCAAGATGAAGCGGTTGGTATTACAGTGGTTGTCGGATAGGTTATGGGAACGTATTTAAAATTTTGGGAATGATAACAGGCTAATAGCCGTTTATTTCTAATACTTTGTACTTAGGGCATGCGCAAACGAGGGACTAATGTCCGCGGAGGACGATCCAGTATTGCACCATTTGTACTAAATACATTGTGAAACGAAAGAAAGAAATAGATTTATTTTATAATAGTTATGCTCAGTTTAAAAGTAATAATATTGACAGCATTATTTCCACTAACTGACCTGATGAATTTTTAATATTTTCATATTTTCATTTAAATATCATTTTGTATGTAGTTAAATTGTATAATATCTAGGATAGGTTAGTAAATTAATTTATGTAATTATTCTTATTGTATGCAGGTTAAGTAATTGTTAAGCATGTTGTGATAGCCTATAATTAGTTGAACATTTAATCAAGTGACTCTCATGAGTTGGTTATTTAATTATAAATGTATTATTGTATCAACTGTTGGCTTTCCTAAATAAATAAATAAATAAATAAGTACAAAGTCGCCGTACATTATGCGATGCAGTTATGAGTAATCTACATAATAATATTTTGAGGGACTGCAAAGTAAGAGTACGTCGAGAACTATCCTTCGTCTGCGCATACCATCAGTAGTATAAGCAATATTGAGAGTAAAGATGAAAAGATGAAGAGAGAATTAAGTTGTGAGATGAGGCCAAGAAAAAAATAGCTGGCTGATTTTTTGTGGGCTCTTATCAGACCTAGGTGCCAGACTTTTCTTGAACCAGCCTCAGCATCATATAGAGTGTCGTCTCTGTCAGCCAAGTAGGTAGATTGACTCACTTCGTTAGAAAGGACTTGAGGTAAACAAAAGCATATTATGCCTATACCTATACCTAATGTCGATTCAAGGTCACCGGCTATTCTTAGACGTTGGTATGCATTCAACGTGATACATGCGTGAAAATTGATAGAGAATGATAGAGAGAAGCATGCAGTATAAATAAATAATAATCAACCATAAACATCTGATTCCAATAATCGTGATGATTGTTATCAGTGTGAAACGGTTTCGGTGTGTTTTATAATTACTAGGTATCTGAAATGAAATGAAACAGACAGATTGGTAAAATTTCATGATAAAATGTTTGACTAACTTTAATGTAAAAAGGTTAATAATAATATGTTTGATCTCGAATAGTGACTTTCTTATTACAAAACAAGCCATCAATGTACCTATCTAATTCACTTAGTGCCGATTTCACCAACGTCGAGGGACGTTTTACCGAAGAATAAATTGGGCGTTTTGACAGTTTTTGTATTGAAAATACTGTCATAATATCAAATTTACGCTCGGATAAGACTTATATTTTTACTTTGGTGAAATCAGTCCTTAGTATATATATCAAGGTAATACCAGAAATAAAAAAAATATACGGGAAAGCGCAGTGTTGGCAGACCCCCAAGCTTCAATTTTACATACTTAATTTAAAAGTCGCTTATTAGTTCAACATTGCAGTTTTGGGCCTCGCAAAGTGACACGGTTCGTGAACTTGTAGGGGCAAGAATATTTAAAAGGATAGTCAAGATATTCGACTTGCCGGATGAAAAACAATATCAGCCTCGTTCAGAGAGATCTTCTCTGGACCCTTCAGAACTGTATTACCAAACAACATGTGCTCCTGAAGTAAGTATAGAGAAAAAAGAAATATTTAAGTAACATGAACTAAAAATTATTGGGCCAATTTTAATGCTTTTTTTGCATTAAACAGGTATTTATCAAAGAGCAGATTTTTAGATGGGTTGGGATGGGTTAAGATTGTAGGCCACCAGTGCCGCAACTATTAAAATAATTTTATAATTCTATTTCTTGATTATTCATACAAAATAAAAAATAGCTGTATTAATTGGTTAGACATATACATTATACAGTATTTACAGATAAACACGTTTGTGTTCCTTTTTGCGTCATAGTTATATCATATTTAATTAAAGTAAGGTATTTTCAAAACCTATGTTTCCGTGAATCTAGGGTCCCATACGAGGAGCTTTCTCAGAAAGCGATTTTGATCCAACAATGTATGACGATATTGAAGAAGAGGAACCTGGAGTAGAACAATCTGAACTTTGGACCATAAGTTCAGGATCTACCGACTTAAGAAGACCATCGAGATCGAAGTCGATAATCAGAGCAAAGTCACTCAGTACATCAAAGTCAATGTCTAAATCCTTCTCGAAAGTGATGGCTAAATCTTTATCAAAGTTAAGTAAGACTCAAATGAAATCAGCATCCCGATTATCAAGAATTATTAAGTCTGGACTAGAATCAAGCATTGGTGAACCGGCTACAACTCTAGATGACTTAGAAGTCCACGTCAGTGCAGAAAAGATGAAGTCAGTCTATATAATTGTTATTATATCAGAATTAGAGTATTCAATAAGTTAGTAGTTCGCTCTTTCCCATTTCATTCATTTCGAACCATCGCCGGCCCACTATTGGACACAAGTCTCCTCTCGAATGGAGAGTGGGTTGGACTATGGCCTACGCCATAGCCGTCCAGCCCACTGGCCACTTGCGGATTGGCAGACTTCACACGACTTTGAGAACATTATGGAGAACCACTTGCATGCAGTTTTCTTCAGAATGTTCTCCTTCACCGTTAAAGCAAGTGATATTTTTTGCTTATTTATGTGGACAGGTTGTTTCTTTACTATCAATTTGTACTTTAAGTTATTACCCTAGGCCAATTAAGTAAAATGGTCAGAAAATAAAAATTGTCAGCAGCCGAACTATCACAGCAAAAAACGTGACGAAAGGTGACGGTATTCACTTTGCATCAGGTGACGGTTCATCAAAAAAAACGATGTTAATGCATTAGTTTAATAATACCTAATTGGTATTGCCGGTACTGTTCAAAGTGAAGCTAGATGATAAAAATGCGAACTGGAAAACCCCTGTATTTTCGGTACCGTTCTAAATTACTTACCTACATGAAGATAACATTTTATTAATACACCTATCGTATCTAACAATTGCAGGCAGGCCTTCGGGCCAAGGTTTCAAACAAAAGGGAGAAACCCTCATTTTGATATGCTCTATTGCAATAAATCTGAAACTGACATGATAAAATGGAAATCAAATTACAAGCAAAAGACATTTGAAGTTTCTGCGTCGGATGAGTTCAGCAAGAAAGCTGAAATCATGACAAAGAAGGTACACTTCACATTGCTACCTATTTTTAATTTAACCGTACAATCGAATTTGCTCATTGAACGAAGAAACAGCTTACAACCCGTTGTGGCGAACTAAAAAAGACGATGTCACAATTTCGTGTCGTTGTTTAACCGTTTTAGGAAACAAAATAAGACAAGTACATCCCACTAAGAACATTTTCATGTAAAATGTTGCCGAGACCATAAGGCTCGCAGCGTCAAAAAGTTATCAGATCTCATGTAGGGCCAAGCTTCTAACTCTACAAGCCCTAACTTCACAAACTCTTCACCTTAGTCAAAATATGTGGTTTGGTCATTTCGCTACATTCACATGGGCATAAGGTGAAAAATTTATTCACTGTTCATTACTTTTCCGTTATACAATAGTTCTTGTAGTAACGAAACGGCCACGCCACATATTTTGACTAATAGAGTTTGTGAAGTTAGGGCATGTAGAGTTAGAAGCTTGGCTCTACATGAGATCTGATAACTTTTTGACAGTGCGAGCCTTATGGTCTCGGCAACATTTTACATGAAAATGTTTTTGGTGGGATTCCACTTGTTTATGTAAGTTGCTTATGACATTATTTTAATTTTGTTTATTATTTATAATAAGGAGTCTCTATATATCAATTTTCAGACCTCTAGCATCAAAATTTGCGGAAGTTTCATACAAACTTCCATCCCCTTGTGCAAGGGGTTGGGAGGTAAAAGTTCCAAGCTTTAGGATTTTTTGTTGTTTGTGTACTAATACTAGCTTACATACCAAATTTCAGCTTTCTAGGACATCAGGAAGTACCCTACGAATTTTGGTGATCATCAGTGAGTCAGTCAGTGACAAAATCGGGGTTTTTTAAATATCAATAAAATCTATAAGTATAAGAGCTATGCAATTGAAACTTTATATGTTTAATAACTCCACTATTGACATCATATCTCGAGAATTTTGTTTATATGGTATAGTCCAAACCCAAGTTGTAGTTTCAAAAAAACGACAAATCGGTTCGAGAAAAGGTAGGTAGCGCCCTTGCGCTTCGCTTGGCGGGGACACTACCGTGTTCCCAGATATTTTCCGTTATATGAAAATAGGAATATTCCTATTATACTTGCTGTTTGCAAGGGTAGAAAATCCCGAAATTATTTAATAAAATTCTGCAAACTCTTCTTTTATTTATTATTTTATCTGGTTATTAAATGATAACTACTTACATATGATATTATCTACTTTTCATTTGCCTTTTAAAATAAATTTAGGAAAAGGAATATCTGTATCAGAACATTTATGTTTTTTTTTCAGATTGCCAAAGAATTCTATGACTGGTGGACAGGTTTAGGAAATGTGGAATTTAAGAGCGAAATTAAACGACCAGAAGATATTGAAGATTTATTTCAAGTAAATTGTATAAACTTATTTGAATAGTAGATTCATTTGATTAATGAATTAATAATATTAATATTTCTTTTATTGTTCAGGTATGGTTTGATGAGCACGCTTCGCGAGGTCTCGTGCTGGACCCTAAGATTCTTCCCTGTGTACTTCAAAGTATTGCAGATTATGTTGGCGTTAAAAAGGTAACGTTTATCTTATTGCTATAGATATTATATATTAAAAGTATGTTTCTTCATACAAACTGCACCACCTTTTCACCATCCTCCGAAGTGTATCTTTGGGGTAGGTACTATAGGAACATTTCTTCCACAACTCAGTCTTTATCCATGGGTTACATCGATTAAGGTTGTACGATGCATCGATACGAAACTCTTTTATAGGTATAGAAGATAGGGCGGTTGACGATTTAACTTTTGTAAAGTTGGCAATATTTTATCCAACTATACGATGACCGCAGCTTATTGGATATTTAGTGTTTTAAAAAATTCTTAGACTTGGAAGTCTTGATTTCACGGCAATGAAAAAAATCGGCCAAGTGCGAGTCGGGCCTCGCTCTTTTAGGGTTCCGTTAAAAAAAATTAAATAAAAATATTTCCATGAACCCATGGAAATATTTTAATTTAATTTTTTTAATTTAATTTAATTTTTATTATTTGTTGTTATAGCGGCAATAGAAATACATAATATGTGAAAATTTCATCTGTCTATCTATTACGGTTTACGAGATACAGCCCGCTGACAGACGGACGGACGGACGGACCGCGTAGGCTTAGTAATAGGGTCCCGTTGGTACCCTTTGGGTACGGAACCCTAAAAAGTAGTCTACATCCGTCTCCGGGATGAAAACTATTTCTGTGTCATATTTTAGCAAGATCGGTCTAATGGTTATGAGGTTTTATCCTTTATCAAGTGTTTATTTTATTCACAAATGAATCTCAATTATTTTCGGGATGGAAGGAAGCCTAGGTAGCTCCTTATATAATTTTCTACCAGCCTGTGAAAATCCCGTGAGGCAGAGAGGAAGACCGACAGACAGACGAAAATTTTTAAAACTGTATGTGCAGCTTCGTTCAAATAACACCATTCAAATAAAGTCCAACAAACTTATCAAGCAATGGCAAAAATTGGCGCTAAAGGATTATTGAATGAAAGCTGCAAATAATATTTATTAACAACAACTAAATGTGATAAATATTGACGCTGTCACCGGCCCAGATAAAATTGTGGGCTTTATACGAGCTTAATAAGAGGCAGTTATTTCTAAATGCACAAACAGACACTTCAATTTTATTAATTTGTGTGTGTTGTTCCTCTCGTTTTTCAGGCATCGTGCCCACGGGTTCTTAAGCGCCAAATCGCGTTCGACATTCACGCAGAGACCAGTCCGGCGCATACAATGGCCTTCGGCACGTGTCTCCCTCAGAAGATGAAACACGTTCCACCCCAGAACAACACGGAGAGCATATGGCATAGTGTCAAGATACCGGGAGATTTGCGCACAATGGCTTGCGTTTGGGATGACATACAGCATCTAACGTACGTTGCCGATTTAGGTTATGATAGGTGTTTTTTTTTACAAAGTGACTATAGTGAATTTGGTTTGGTGGGAGGCTTTGGCCATGGCAAGGCAACGCTATCGTCAAAATGGTTGTATTTTGTTCGTATACAATGTAGCCTATATCACCCGGACTATAATAACAAATCGATTGACACCAATCTCATCAAACTCAGCTAAATAATTAGGTGATATAGTGGAACATACATAAATACAAACATACATAGACTGCTAAAATCATAACCCTTCATTTTAGTTTTGCCGTAGTCAGGTAAAAATTAACTTTTAAAACAGTAATATGTTTAAACTTTCTTTAACTTCGTTACTTCAAAAGTTAATTTTTGAGCAAGTGGTAGAAAGAGTTCATAAATAATGCAGATTCAGATTTCCTTTATTTGCAAAAACATAATATTTTCTGTATGAAAAATAGTACTAATAATAATAACAAAGATGTACAATTATACATATTTTCTTTTATAATTCAGGTCGACTAAGGCGTTCCATGCGTGGTTGCAAAAACGACCACATTTCCCGATGCCGCCTTTCCTAAAATCACTGGAAGAGCCCGGCGAGAAGAAACAACCTTTTGTTGTTCCATCGGATTATGTTCTAAAGGAAAAGGCTTCCCTCGCCTCTGCACAAGACTTGGCTTTGCCAGTCTCAGAATTCTCTCTAGAATTGAAAGAAGTTCTGAGCAAACTTCTAAATGATTAATTTATAATGATTTCGTTTACTGTTTTTCTGGTATTGTATTTTTGTTATGAGCATTATATGAAATTCCTTTGTTTTATCGCACAATCTTTAATTGGTACTTATGAAACTGAATACACGTTAGCGGTATTCCACTGTCTTCCCTTTTAAACTGAATTATAGTGCTCTAGTTATGAGTAATATTGTTGATTTTCATAATATTGTCTGATAATGCAGCAGTAGGGTTCATCCCCGTTTTTTAAGCATTTATAATTATCTTTCAATCATAGACACGAATTGCATAAAATTCATTGCGTATAGTCTTTAATTTCAGTGTCTTATCAGCTTCATTATAATCATTATATTTATCATTCTATACCTTCCGAATATATTATTATATTTTGCCAGTATGAATTAGTATTCATACAATTGTTATTTATTTCTTGATCGTAAAATTTAGGATATCTCTGCGCCTTAGGAAGTAATGCTTCGTTTTAACCGATATTGTGTTCTAATCGCTATAGCTTAATATAACCATTATAACGTTAAATGTTGCAGTAAATGCAGGAAGTGTTAATTTGATACATTGATTACGTCTTTATTATTGATATGTCTGGCAAGATAACAGACGATACTATTTTTTCATTACATTTGTGGTTTAAATAGCATATTGATTGTTTAGGAATTGGACATGTCGTACTTCCGTAATATAGCAAAAGTGATACGTTAATAATTGTGATTTACACATGGATATTTTCACATAAACTTGACTTAAGTATTCATTGAAAATGACGGAACCTACAGATAATAAAAAAGAGATTTTGGAAGAAATATTGAACAGAAAGAATTTGGGTGAAAAGAAATACCACTCAGAAACATCTTTGCAGAAATTTGGTGAAGAGGATGAGGAACAAAAGCCCGAAGTGACGAAGGATCCCGGTGTAAGTACACACTCGTTTTTTAATATTTATTTTTAATATTAAAGGTAGAATTAATTTATCTATTCGCATTATACCGCCAAAGTAACAATATGAAACTCAGAGAGTTCAGTACTTTTCAGAGGTTACCGAGATTTTCTTGTTATCAAAAATATTTTTTTCTCAAAATGATCGAAACATTTTCAATTTTGCACGCGAATGTCCTTCCCGTAATAACATTTTTACTGTCCATGTTACTCCTTAATCCTGATGATGGAGGAGCACTGGCCACTGCCTACCTAAATTACCAATCATTGCCTACTTCGTAGAATTTCGTAAAGAAAATAATAATTGTGACGCAGTCCTTAAGAAGAAGTTAACTGAATAAATGGAGCTGTTTTAGTTTATTTATTTTATACTGATTTTGAATGCCAACAATTTATAGTTCAGTTAAATCAATTACATAGCTGTACGAGTAAATATACCACCTTTCAGGTGATTTCATAGATCTCTTTTTACTTTTTTCTTTTTTAAAAGCTAGACTAAACCGTTCGACGTGCAGCTTGCAGTTCAGTTCAGTAACAGGATATTTACGTTGGGGATTTTGTCCATTGCGGAGCTTCCCATTTACAAGTACACCTAGTTTATACGTGTACGTTTCAGAGTTTTTCGTGAAGCCTAAATTTGTAACCTTTCGATAAACAAAGACAATATTTCAGAGTATGCTAAAACTACACAGAATTTGTAACATTATTAATATCCTATAAACCTTCGAACCCTCTTTATGCATAATAGCATTTATTTAACTTTATTTTTCGATATGAAAAGTATTTACGATAGTAGGATACAAATAACGTTAATAAAAGGAAATGTATACTGCTGAGTAGTTTGTACAAATTAACGAGTAATAGTCGACTGAAAATATTAAAAAAAAAAAACATTTTATGATGACAACATCATAGTGTGTTGTACAGTTTGTGTACAGTGTACACTCTTCTATGTATGCACGTTGTGACAGGCAACTAAAGAGCGCTACAGAGCGCGTGGCCCAATACGCCGCTTTTTTTCTTCTGAGAAAGAATCGCTTCGTTTAAAGGAGTTACTTTACGCCTACGGGTATCTCATATACATACTCAAACATTAAGGCAACAATAAGACTAATATAACAACTGCAGCGGTCTTTGACCTCATCTGTGTATGCTTTGTTAAAACTTAACTCTTAACTGTCAACTTTAATAGGATTATACCAGTATTTGCTATCAAAAACCCATCGTGTGGCCTCATTGTGAATGTGGCGTAGCTGCAAAAACAATTTTGTACTTATTACTAAGCCAAGTACTTACTTCTTCCACTATCATAGAGTGGACTGTTATTTGCTTTGATTGAGGTTATTACAATTTTGGTAATCGTTTTAACATCCATTTGAAACAAGATATTAGTAGATTTTCTTCGGATAGAAAGAATTACCTAACACCCATTCCCTAGTAAATTGAAAACCTAAATGACTAAATACAATCAATGCCTACATTTGACAAGTTAGTAACATAGGTCAATTTCATATTTTATTAATGAAGTTGATGATATCCTAATTTTGATGTTGATGATTAAGCTTCTATATCTATATAAATAAGCTATCTAATCAACATACATTATGATCAGCAATAAAATATTATATTCATCGTAAAATCATACAAAATAAAACAAATTCAGTAGCAGAATAGTAATCTCGTTTGTACTAAACAATACCAGCAGCACTATTCAGTAAAATACAAAAATACAAAATACAAAATTCAAAGTACGTTAGAATTTAGTGAATACCCCAGCATACCCCTAAGGGCATAATATTTATTTTCTTTTTCTATTTTTCTATATATATATAAAAGAAAGTGGTGTGTTAGTTACACTATTTATAACTCAAGAACGGATGAACCGATTTGGCTGAAAATTGGTGGAAAGGTAGCTTAGAACCAGGAGACTGACATACTTCTTATCCCGTTCGACCGCGTCTCCGTCAAGTCACTATAAAACGTGGTATAACAAAAACGCATCTGACATGGAATAACAAAACGCAAATGACAGTGGAATAACAAAACGTGAATGACAGCTAAACGTAATTTTGTCTTTGGTTAAGTATGGTAAAAAATTTGAGAATTATAAAAATGATAGCTAAACGTAATTGATAATATCATCAGTAATATGTTTTCTCTTTGAATCATCATTAACGATGCCGCGAGTTATATTATAAATGCGAAAGTGTGTTTGTTTGTTGGTTTGTCCGTCAATCACGCTGCAACAAAGCTACGGATTGACGTGATTTTTTGGATAGGTATAGTTGAGAACCTGGAGGGTGACAGGCATCCCGGAAAATCAAAGAGTTCCCGCGGGATTTTTAAAACTAAATCCACGCGAACGAAGTCACGGGCATCAGCTAGTATATTAATAAAATTCTCATGTCGCGGTGTTTGTTACCAAACTTCTCTGAAACGCTGGACCGATTTTTATGAAATTTTGTGCATATCGGGTAGGTCTGAGAATCGGCCAGCATCTATTTTTCATACCCCTAAATGATAAGGGTGACCCACCCCTAAATATTTTTGTTGGCTGTACGAAGTTCGCTGGGTCAGCTAGTATTTTATACTCTAATTTATTGTTAGAGCTTATTTTTTTGTACACATATTAGGCTGAATATGACTAATTTTACGCTTTCTCCTCACAACTAAGCGTACAGCTTGTGTTGGAGTGGGCTCGACAAAAGTGTTATCATTAGCAACCCATCAACAGCTCACTACTGAGCGAGGTCTCCTCTCAGAGAAGGGTTATAGACCATAGTCCACCACGCTGGCCCAATGCGAATAGGCGGACTTCACACACCTTCAAGAACTATGAAGAACTCTCAGGTGTGCAGGTTTCCTCACGATGTTTTCCTTCGCCGTTGAAGCCAGTGATATTTAATTGCTTAAACGCACTTGACTCCGAAAAGTTAGAGGTCCCGGGATCGAACCTGCAACCCCCTGAATAGGAGACCACAGTCCTACCCACTAGGCTATCACTGCTTCGACAAAAGTGTAACGGGTGGGAATTGCGTGGCGTCGACCTTTCCGTTGTCAGTTCTCGCCCTGAACCAAAGTCCTGAACCGTTGCGCTGTTGCATTGCGAGGCTTCAGGCGAGGCGAGTGTATGAGAGTCGTATCTAAATTGGTTCAGTAATTTTTGTGCGATGCGCGATCGGACGAACTGCCCCATCCATCAAAATTCCGTGGCACCATAGAAATATGAAGACTAGTCGTAATTCCTAGTTCTATGCGTGGCACTGAATAGAGACTGTGAATGTCGAGTGTCAACAGTCACTGGTTCAGTAAAAACTAAAAACATCTTTTGTTATTCTTCTTTATCAACCGATTAACGTCCACTGCTGGACTATAGGTCTCTAGCGTACACCACATGCTTCGGTTTTGCGCCGCCTGTATCCAGTGACTCCCTGTGGCTAGTCTGATGTCATGAGTGGGGGGGGGGGGGGTCTGCCATTTCTTGTTCGTGTTTTTGTTGGTCTGTACTTCATTCTTTAATCATGCAGCCACGGAGCAACGGATCGATACGATAGGCTACGTTTTATCCCGGAAAAAAGAGGGTTCTCGTGGAATTTTTCTAAACGCGTGTCACGCAGACGAACGGACGGACAAAAGCTAATACCTAATACCTAAGCACAATATCGAAGTATCGAAATCGAAGAGCTGATGGTCGTTGGGGTCCCGAGGTGCTGGAGTGGCGACCCCGCACCGGGAAGCGCAGTGTTGGCAGACTCCCCACCAGGTGGACCGACGACATCAAACGAGTCGCAGGGTGCCGCTGGATTCAGGCGGCGCAAGACCGAGGCCTGTGGAAGTCCATGCAAGAGACCTTTGTCCAGGTGTGGGTACGTCTATCTGTTGATAAAGAAGAATAAAGAAGAAGCACAAGATAATATACTTACCTATTTATTATTATTTTGGTACGCCAGGTCCACAATAGGTCTGTGAACACGCTGTCTTCAGAGGATGTGCATGAGCGACGGCGGACCGTATCGCAGCCGGGACCCGGCTCGGGCAACTTGCTGACTGCCACAGCCGACCGCAAGCGGCGGCGACCTCCCCGCAACGTCATGTACGCCGCCGATCTTGAAAGAAATGTGCGTTTGAGTTCATTTTAAGTTAATTCGTCGTTTAAGGGCCATGGACAACCTTTTGAGTGGGTAAGCTCCACGCAGTCCTAACTGATCCAAAAGCTTTCCATCGGCTTTCCATCGGCTGTCCACCGTCATACAAGGCAACAATGCTGCGAGCGTAATAGGAACCTTTGTCCCGGAGGCCTCCATGGATCGACTTTTTGACATAGGTTATAATGTAATTGTAACATTTGAATGATTATGGAATTATATCAAATTATTAATTAGCTTTTATAAGTTAATCCTTCAAGAAAAGTTTCACCCTACCTGCAAATGAATTTCGATTCTTATTTGAATAGTGATCAAACTGAAGTAGACATGAACAAGAAATGAATATAGATATTTATATTTATTTTAAATATTAATAGATTTTAAATATTAATGTGTAGAATTTACAAAATTTTCAAAGTTTCAGGTTTTGATTCCGTGATTCAAAGATTTATATTAATCTAATTAGATCTTGACTAATTAATGACTCTGATTGATGAAGATGCAGTGTTAAAAACAAGCTTTACATTTTAATACTTAACTGTACTTATATTAGTACACTATAATCTACCAATCACCCTTTTAACTATTTCCACATTCGAATGTGGAAATTCGTATGAATTTAGGAGATCAGCAAGATTATTAGATTCCATTAGGTACCAAAATTTAGGATTAGTAGATAAATCGGCGTAACAGTGTGATAAAATTCTTAGAATGAACGCTAAAGGTTTGACATGATTGATTCAATATAATTCTTTTATTTTTATTACAAATCTGCTTATCGATTAAAGTCTTGACACAAAATGACAAACATACCTACTTTCACAAATTATTTTTGATATTATTATTTTTTGACAATAAACACAGGAAGAAATTTAAAATCACTTTCAAAATTATTTATTTCCCATGGGTCAACTTATAACTCTTATGACAAGTTAAGGATCTCCCATGACACCCGGTTCGAAAAGTATTCTTCTGAGAACAGCCTCAAGAAATTCAGCAGTTGCTTTGTTGAATACAAAATATTACAATATTGTTGCCCTGCTATTACAATGTAATAAGTTATTTCATTATTTCGTGGGTAGCTGAATTCAAAACTTGCTCCCATGCAACTTTGTCATTAAGATATTCGTTAATTGTGGAATAAACTCGACTTAATAAAAATGTTTTAAAAAATTGATTATTGATTGATAAAAAATCTAACGGATTCATATTATTATTAAAAATATACCTACTTTAACCACAGTGACGTCATATCTGTGATATTTATATATATGTGATTGATCTGTATCTATAAATCTTTGCTCGCCATCATTATAATGTCCAATATTATGTTAAGCACACATTTAATCACTCTATAACCATGAAATCTCATTATATTGGTTTGATAGAAAATCTAGTGGCCCTATTTATCGATACAATCTTAAGCTACGAGTAATCTATATAAATAAAAATGAATGTTGGTAAGCGCATAACTCAAGAATGGATGGACCAATTCGGTTAATTTATTTTTTTGTATGTTCCTTAAGTTCCACGGAAGGTTTTAATACAAAAAAAAAAAACAAAAAACTAAATTCACGCGGACGAAGTCGCGGGCATCAGCTAGTCAATAATAAATTATACATGTCGCTGTTCAAAAAGTATTTAGTTAATTTACTCGAGTAACAAACACCAAAATAATGGACGGAATAAATTTGCAGTCCTAATAGAGTCAGACCCCATGTAATGCATTATCTCAAGTGTATAACACATTGTTTTTTGTACTTTTATATATTTTGTGGCACTGCGTCATTTTTTCAAGTTTTGGGAAAACTTCATGATTTGAAATCTTCGTGATATTAAATAACATGATTTCCGCATAGTTAACGTAGCATTACGAACATAACGTAAGATAAAGTTAAGGTTAACTTGAAATACACAAAAACTTTAAAAAGAAAGTCACTAATTGGAAATTATATTATAATAACTAATTACTATTTAATATAAAGGGACTGTCTTTCCTCTAGGGAATCAAAAATTTTAAGACTGAAAAAAAATTATATCAACGGACAAGCAAACGCTTTTTGTCCGGAGCGTAACCGTTTCTAATCAACCATTGTAATGTAAAACTCTAAATACTATATCCACTCGTATTTATATCACAAACGCCACGAACGCAACTAACGCATATTCTATTCTATAAACATTATAATATTAGGTATAATGTAACATATCAAACACTTTGAAATATATACTAGTGGTTCGCCCCGAACTGAGACCTCGCGGTAACGGTATCCCATGATTATTCATTCAATCGATACATGATAACCAAAACTGACATTATTATTATGCCCGTTTTCACCAAACATACCTAAATCATCCCCTAAGTAGGAGTCTCTTAACGTAGGTAGCTCCTAAATACAATCCTAAGTCCTAACATCCGTCCCAATATCCTTTTAGGTGTCCCGTACAGGATCGTGATAAATAAGTTGACAGAAAACATCAATCACCTAACTTATAGGTAGCCCGTAAAGGTTAGGGAACGTTAGTGAAAACATTGAATTATTATGTAGGTACTAACGAGTGAAACCGGGTTACGGGCATCTGTACAAATCGTCATCTATCGACGCGAATAGAAAATATACAATATTTAACTAAAATTTAACTAAAAAAATAATTTTAATTGAATAATATGGTACAAAAAAAATTACAATACAATTATTGTATTATAATAAGTAACTAAATAATAATGGTCGACGCAAAACTGTTTTTGGGATAGGTCGTTAGTCGTAACTCGTAGTTCCATGGGAATAGTTACTGACTGCGCCATCTATTAGCATTATTGTGAAGCTATGTTGATGCTATATGAATTACTGATGTACATTAAAAATTAAATAATCTCGTTTCTTTATAATATTCATATAATTTTAGTATTTGTTGTTCAAGTACAGGATATAAGTGACCTAAAAACATAAAATCAGTTTGAAAATCCATAGCGGATTTTCCTAGAGAGCGTCTTCAAGCGAGCGTATAAAATCGCCACTTTGAAAGCCCCCCATTTCGTCAATTTTAAGGGAAAAATTAAAAAAAAATATTTTTGTACTCAGTTCAAAATTATCTTTAAAATGATACGTAACAATTTTATGTAACGCGATATTTTTTTTTTACTTCGCATTCGCTTCTATGAGAGCCCCCCTGAAATAAAGATTTTTATAACTTTTTAAGCCATTTTCGGCTGGAGGCCATCGGTTTACATATTATATCTAAATTTGAAGTAATTACGTTCAGTAATTCAAAAGTTATAAGGCTCTGACAGACGGACGGACGGACGGACGGACAAGTGCAAATCGCTCTAGTTAACTCAAAGACCTTCGCTTCGCTCGGTCGAAAATTCCAATAATAAGTTATATTGAGATGCAAAACGTATAATATAAATAATAAGTGTGATACATAAACCAGAATTTATCTGGATTTAAGGATTACATAAAATGATATCCGTAGGTAATTAACATTATCAACTTTTACATTCAAATAGAGCTGATTTTTTCTGATTTTTTTCTTCATAATCAATCAATGAATCTTATGGAAATTAAAATATTATCATAGCTTTACAGTGATACACAATCAGTGTGGATTGATATATTGTTGTACATAATCTAACTTGAAACGATATTTAATTTTTCTCTTATATTTATATATTTAATCATAAAGTAATTCTACTTTACCAAACTTACTTAAATTATTTAAATGTTAGAGGAAATGAAGTATATTATTAAATACTAGCTTTTACCCACGGCTCCGCTTACGTTAAATTCGATTTTTCAAACCCCTATTTTACGCCCTTAGGCTGAATTTTCAAAAATCCTTTCTAAGCGGATGCCTACGTTTATAATAGCTAGCTATATTTATGCCAGACAGCTCGATCCGTCCAGTGGTTTCATCTGTGCGTTGATAGATCAGTCACTCAGTCAGTCACCTTTTCCTTTTATATTTTTAGATTTCTCGTATTTCCTGACCTTGCAGACACCTATGAAAATGTTATTTCATAAGTGTCTAGCCTAGGTGTGTGTGTTCATAGGAATGTGTGTGCAAAGGTCCGTATGGAATAAAACGACGAGCTTCTTGTCTCTTGTCGTGTAAACTAATTTTATTTCATCAGCATAAGCATCAATTATTTTAGACTTTTATGAGGTCCCTGTATGCCGCGCGGCCATTTTTGGTATTTAGTAATTTAGTTTTAAGAAAAATCACAAACACTGATAAATTATATGCTATAAGTTTTTGTAGCGCAATTAAAGTAACTTTTATAATTTCTTTTCATCTATCTATAATACTAGTGGTTCGCCCCGAACTGAGACCTCGCGGTAACGGTTTCCCATAATTGACGATCAAAATTGACATTATTATTATGCCCGTTTTCACCAACCATACCTAAATCATCCCATTTGTAGAAGTCTCTTTACATAGGTAGCCCCTAAATACAATTCTAACATCCCAATGTCATTTTCACCTTTAGTTGTCCCGTAGAGGTTCGTAATAACAAAGTTGACAGAAAGTGTCAACTAACTTAACATAGGTAGCCCGTAAAGGTTAGGGAACTGTTATAGTGAAATCCTCAAGGCCTCAATCAAACTTAGGTATAGTTTTTTGGAACATTCAAATTAAATTACTTGTACACAGCGTCAACTATTGACACGATCAGAAATATGTAAAAACAAACTGCAACGTGAAGTTTTATTGATGTTTGCTAAATGACTAAATAATAATCTTAATTGAATAATAGGTATGTTACATAAAGCTGCATTTGCTATATGAGATGAGAGCGCCATCTATTGACATCATTGTGAAGTTCTGTTGTTGCTGCTCATTAAAAGTTAAATAATTTAGTTTCCTTATTACATTTATCTAATTTTAGTATTTGTTGTTCAAGTACATGATATTACGCTAAAATTGTAAAACTTTCAAGCCCCAGCTTTCAATGGTTATTCCGTTCTGAGGTCAAATATAATCTCCACTTTGAAAGCCCCCCATTTCGTCAATTTTAGGAAAAAAATTAAAAAAAAAATACTTTTGTACTTTGTTCCAAATTATCTTTAAAATGAGGTACTGTAAACCTATGAAACGCAAAATTTTTTTTTTTTCTTCGCATTCGCTTCTATGAGAGCCCCCCTGAAATAAAGATTTTTATAACTTTTTAAGCCATTTTCGGCTGGAGGCCATCGGTTTACATATTATATCTAAAATTGAAGTAATTTCGTTCAGTAATTCAGAAGTTATAAGGCTCTGACAGACGGACGGACGGACGGACGGACGGACGGACAAGTGCAAATTCACTCAAGTAGACTCAAAGACCTTCGCTTCGCTCGGTCGATAATAAAACTGTAACAGGTCCAATTGTGTACATTGAAGATATTTTGAATATTTTTGTTTGAGGGCACTCTATAATCGATACTGAAGCCAAAACAATTTTTTTTTTAATTTTTTGTCTGTCTGTCTGTCTGTATCTTGGCCGCGCATCACGCCGAAACTACTGGACGGATTTCAATGAAACTTGGCGTGATTTAAGTTCATACTACGAGGTATAATATAGGATACTTTTTATCCCATAATTCAGCACAGTTCCCTTGGGAGAGGGGATGAAATTCAAAATGTGTATTTAGCTGTAATTCATTAAGGCGTATTCCGATTTCATTCATTCTTTTTTTGTTAGAAAGCGGGTACTTTAGAAATTGTCTTGTAATTATTTCAAGGTCGTCAATTTAGTAGTTCAGAAATTATAGACGTCACAATCTTCAGTATAAGGTCCAAATAACTTAAACCCCGGAATCTACAGGATACTTTGTATGTACGGCTTATCTTAAGCTGGCAATCGTACTTTATCGTATATAGCCATTGTGGATAGCCCTCAATCAAACTTAGGTATAGTTTTTTGGAACATTCAAATTAAATTACTTGTACACAGCGTCAACTATTGACACGATCAGAAATATGTAAAAACAAACTGCAACGTGAAGTTTTATTGATGTTTGCTAAATGACTAAATAATAATCTTAATTGAATAATAGGTATGTTACATAAAGCTGCATTTGCTATATGAGATGAGAGCGCCATCTATTGACATCATTGTGAAGTTCTGTTGTTGCTGCTCATTAAAAGTTAAATAATTTAGTTTCCTTATTACATTTATCTAATTTTAGTATTTGTTGTTCAAGTACATGATATTACGCTAAAATTGTAAAACTTTCAAGCCCCAGCTTTCAATGGTTATTCCGTTCTGAGGTCAAATATAATCTCCACTTTGAAAGCCCCCCATTTCGTCAATTTTAGGAAAAAAATTAAAAAAAAAATACTTTTGTACTCTGTTCCAAATTATCTTTAAAATGAGGTACTGTAAACCTATGAAACGCAAAATTTTTTTTTTTCTTCGCATTCGCTTCTATGAGAGCCCCCCTGAAATAAAGATTTTTATAACTTTTTAAGCCATTTTCGGCTGGAGGCCATCGGTTTACATATTATATCTAAAATTGAAGTAATTTCGTTCAGTAATTCAGAAGTTATAAGGCTCTGACAGACGGACGGACGGACGGACGGACGGACGGACAAGTGCAAATTCACTCAAGTAGACTCAAAGACCTTCGCTTCGCTCGGTCGATAATAAAACTGTAACAGGTCCAATTGTGTACATTGAAGATATTTTGAATATTTTTGTTTGAGGGCACTCTATAATCGATACTGAAGCCAAAACAATTTTTTTTTAATTTTTTGTCTGTCTGTCTGTCTGTATCTTGGCCGCGCATCACGCCGAAACTACTGGACGGATTTCAATGAAACTTGGCGTGATTTAAGTTCATACTACGAGGTATAATATAGGATACTTTTTATCCCATAATTCAGCACAGTTCCCTTGGGAGAGGGGATGAAATTCAAAATGTGTATTTAGCTGTAATTCATTAAGGCGTATTCCGATTTCATTCATTCTTTTTTTGTTAGAAAGCGGGTACTTTAGAAATTGTCTTGTAATTATTTCAAGGTCGTCAATTTAGTAGTTCAGAAATTATAGACGTCACAATCTTCAGTATAAGGTCCAAATAACTTAAACCCCGGAATCTACAGGATACTTTGTATGTACGGCTTATCTTAAGCTGGCAATCGTACTTTATCGTATATAGCCATTGTGGATAGCCCTATTTTGTCAAAGTCAAACTACTCGCGTCAGATTTTGCCAAACGATCACTATACCTACATACTACATAGTAGGTATGGATTTAATACATCGTATGGACGTAATGTTACAGTGTTTTCCTATGCAATTTAATATTCCAATCATACTAATATTATAAATACGAAAGTGTGTGTTTTTTAGTTTGTCCTTCAATCACGTCACAACAGAGTCACGGATCGACGTGATTTTTTGCATGGGTAATATAGTTGAGGACCTGTAGAGTAACATAGGCTACTTTTTATCCCGGAAAATCAAAGTGTTCACGAGGGATTTTAAAAACTAAACCCACGCGGACGAAGTCGCGGGCATCAGCTAGTTTGAAATAAGATAAAGTCAAGTTCTGCTGGAAAAATATGTAACAATAAACTTCACATAATCCCCAATCTACACGACATAAATATGGCCTAGATATTAAATGTGCATTTTGGGAAATTTAGGTATTCATTATTATATTCGATTAAGTATTTTATTAAATATTCGATAGGTATATAGATAAAGACTCATAAAAGGTCCTTTTTATTGAAGCTCGACTAGATTATTGTCAAATGATTATTATTATCAGTACTTACCTAATTATTATTCATCAGTCCTACTTACCAGTCAGTACCTATAAAGTTTAAAAACATTTTTACTCTTGTTTTAAGATTGAGAGTTACTACTTCAGACTTTTTCAGCATTTAACTATGGTTATATAAGTCATTGACACATCCTTAGTCATTAATTGACCGAGCGAAGTGAGGTCTCTGAGTTTACTAGAGCGATTTGCACTTGTCCGTCCGTCCGTCTGTCCGTCCGTCCGTCTGTCAGAGCCTTATAACTTTTGAATTACTGAACGTAATTACTTCAAATTTAGATATAATATGTAAACCGATGGCCTCCAGCCGAAAATGGCTTAAAAAGTCATAAAAATCTTTATTTCAGGGGGGCTCTCATAGAAGCGAATGCGAAGTAAAATTTTTTTTTTGCGATTCATAGGGTTTCTCTGTATCATTTTAAAGTCAATTTGGAACAGAGTACAAACGTATTTTTTTTCCCCTAAAATTGACGAAATGGGGGGCTTTCAAAGTGGCGATTTAATACGCTCGCTTGAAGACGCTCTCTGGGAAAATTGGCTATATATTTTCAAGCTGTACTTATTTTTTTACTTAAGGAGGAAGAGACATACCTTCTCAAGAAAAGATTCACGCTAGATGGCGCTGTTAGGGCGTTTGACAGATTTTTAATTTTTTCGCATAGTTGCTATGCACAGATTTTAAAAATATTGAAATTGCGCCAGTATACCAATGCCTATTATTTTATCAAATCATTAGCTTACTTTAAAACGAAGCCATTTAGATGATTAATCAAATATAAATATCTGTCATATCGAATTACTGTAGAGACGCGATACCCACGCACACATTGACAACATGGTTGGTATCCATTAGGGTTGTGGTTCTAACATGAACTACGAATTGTTTACTATAAAATTGAACTAGATGGCATTAAAACAAAAGCTGCTTCGTTTTGCATCGTATTTTTTTTATAAATAATTCAGATAAGTACAAGTTAGCCTTTTTTGAGCTTTGACATGGTGGTAAGTGATGATGCAGTCTAAGATAGGAGCGGACTAACCTGGAAGGGGTATGGCAGTTTTTTATGAAACCCATACTGTATGTATACCCCTTTGGTTTCTACATGGAATAGTACCAAAACGCTAATCGCTTGGAGGCACGGCTTTGCCGGTAGGTTTTATTCGCCACGGCCGAAGCCTCCCACCAGACCAGACTAGAGAAAATTATAAAATTTTATAAATTATAAAATATACTTATTATAAAATATAAAATTCAAAATTTCCCTGCCGCGAATCGAACCCGGAACCTCCCTCTAATAAGACCACAGCGCTTACCATTGCGCCAGGGAGGTCGCAAGACTAAAGACTTTAGGTACCTACCTACATCAGCAGGACTCACATGCACGCTTTACCGCGGACGGCAAGGGCTGCGGCTAGGGTTGCCTATTGGGTTGTTATTTCAAATATACCTAATGAAAACGAACAATAGGGTAGGTATTTGACTACTTTTAGAAAATCATATTAAATTGTTAATAATGCTATGCTGAAGCTAACAAAACGTATATTTCGGCATAATTTTCAGTATTTTTCATAAAAATCGAGAAATAAATTCAAAAAAATAAATTGCCGCGGAAACGTTGGTTCCATTTGTTTACATGACGTCACAGTTCACACACAGTTCAATGACAATTCCAAAGCCCAAAGGTGGCGTGAACTGTGACGTCATTCGAGATTCAAGAACGTTTTCGATCTCGTGAACATGGCCAGAATTAAAGCAATTTTAATTAATGTTTTCTAATTAAATAAACCTTTATTTTTTAGTTTTGTCGTATGGAATAATGTTTTTAGTTAATAATCTTTTAGGATGACACCAGATGAAACGATATTTTTAATAATAGTCAAATACCCTATTGTCCTTATCTTTAAAACTATTGAAACGATTATAACGATATCTTGAAGTAAATGTAAGCCAGTAAAAAAAGATTGGTCGCATATTTTCGGAGAAATAGAATAGAATAAAAATGTTTTGTATTCAAATAAACTTTTTTACAAGTGCTTTTGAATCGTCCGTCCATGAGTCTACCACTGGTTCGGAATGCCGTTCCTGCCGAGAAGAACCAGCAAGAAACTCGGCAGTTTTCAAAACAAGTTTACATTATACTTAGGAGATAGCTATGTATGCAGTGTTTCCACAATGATGAATCGCTGGAATAAATTATATTCACGTTTTTTTGTCATTTATATAGTCTTCAATTGTATAATAATATGCTTTTTTCATGAGATTAGTTTTAACTGATTTCTTAAACTTGTGTAAAGGCAAGTCTAAGATCGACTGTGGAAATGCATGGACAAACATACATACATACATTATTATGTTTGTAAGCCCTAATAGATTGTGATATAGGTGATTTGCATTTCCAATAATATTACACACATGCATGTCGAATTGATACCTAACCTCTTTTTGAAGTCGGTTAAAAATAGTTTTTTCTTCAAAAGTTGTGAAAATATAGTAGTTCTGTAAAATTAAATAATTTTAGGTTTTTAATGATTTCAAATATTTTAAACCTTATCAAGCCATTTGACAATTTTGAAATTCAGTCTTAAGAGTAATAAAATAAGGTTAACATTCCAATCGTACAAATTAAAGCATAATGTCGCTGATCGCTAGTTTCGGCCGGCGCGGCGGCTTCTTTGATATTATTACTATCGAGTGTCGCGGCCGCCGGCCGGCGCGCAGCGCAGTTTGTTTCTTGTGATCTTGTCTAACTTCACTTGGTAGGTAGGTACTTACCCTAATACATGACTGCTACTTTCTTCAACGGGCTTTATTTTTTTAGCTCGCCAACCGGCTTCGGGGCGACTGTTTTTTATCATAAAATGCACAAAAAGTATTAAATTTTAGAAATGGTTGTTTAGATATAATATTTTTATACCTATTTTATTTTCTTCACGACACAATAATTAGGTAAAATATATACCTACTGAACCGATTTGGCTGAAATTTGAAATAGAGATAGCTTTTTCCCTGGATATTAGTCTAAGCCCTGGATTAACTTAATTATAGAAAATTTTCATCCCGACAAATTCACAGTTCCCGCGGGATTAGTACTAAAAACTTAAATCCACACAGGTAAAGCCGCGCAAAAACAGTAGGTAAATTATCAAAACATGAAGGCTACACAGTAGACATTAGACAATCATACTTCATAATATAAACGCGTAAGTGTGTTTGTTTAGTTTGTTGGTTTGTCTTTCAATCACGCCGCAACAAAGCTACCTACGGATCGAGGTGATTTTTTGCATAGGTATAGTCAGGTATAGTTGAGGACCTGGAGAGTGACATAGGCTACTTTTATCCCGGAAAATGAAAGATTCCCCAGGGATTTTAAAAACTAAATCCACGTAATAAAAGTTACCTAAACCGACTTTATATCACTTTTTGGACCATCTTTTAAACTACTGAACCGATTTTGATAAAACTTGCAATGTTCCCTAGGTTGAAAAATACCTAATCCAATTTAAAAAGAATTATTGCAATTTGATTAATATTTTTGGAGAAATACATGGACAAACATACATACATACACTTGTGAAATTTAAATCCGAAAATTGTGCAATTCTAATAATATAACATCCATTCGGATCGAATTGATAACCTCCTTTTTTCAAATCGGTTATAAAACAGCATTATAAAAGCAGAAAAAATTTATTGGAAAATTAAATAACTACACTTTTTGCGAAATCGACTTTATTACATTTTCAGAAAGTCCAATATTTGAAATATTACCTTTTACTAGGGGTCCAATCAATACAAACTATCGTCGCTGTAGTTGGAAAATTAAATAACTAACAAAACCAATATCGCGAGTAAAACGCGATTTAGTGTTTGTTTGTTTGTTGTTTTCATAAACAATTTAACGGTCCATGTTTTGATATTATGTTATAGATTGTTACTGTATCTATTTCTGAATCTACTTGACGTACATTTTGATTCATTTGTTTGTGAGAAAAAAAATAAAAAGCAATTATTTAGTTTTCCCTCACCAAAGTTTTGAATATTTGATGCACTTATTTATTTTTCCATGTCAGTTGTTTAGTTCTTCCTCGTCAATATTGCGTTGAAGTACGATAATGTGACGATATAAGTACCATTATTTAGTTTTTCCACTTTACTGAGATGTTAAAATGACCCGTTATTTACTTATTTTACTATGACAATCCTATTTAAGGGTATTAATTTAATAAAAAAACCGGCCAAGTGCGTATCGGGCCACGCGCAGTGTAGGGTTCCGTAGTTGCAAGTCACAAATATTATTGCTGACCTAGGATAGTGCTTTTGTTTTATTTATGAATATTGAATAAATTTTGAGTTTCATGGTTTAAATACTATAATATATTACAAAATATGCAACTTACACTACGTGTAATACCTAACTTAGAAAAAACAGATATAACTCCTTAACTAATGAACCCTGCTTAGCCGTGATAGTTTTCCTTTAAAATTCATTATATATACTACTGCTGTGAATTTTTTCTTGTATCCTATATACAACCATTTAGCTGGCAGAGGGGGGGACACTTGACTAATAAAATTTAGCACTATAAAATATCATATTATTTCACAAACGGATCCCTGAATTGAAAAATGATGTTCCCACACCCACAATATTTTTGAAAGACCTACTCAACGAAACCCCACACTATGGGATACACGAGAATAAAAAAATTCTTCCTCCACTTTACATGTAGGGGAGGTACCCTAAGAGAAATTATTTTTCACAATTTTATTTCACGACTTTGTCGGCGTGATTGATATTTATACCGTTGTCAAATTACAGATTTCTAGTACCAATAGTCTCTGAGCTAAACCGCGGACAGACAGACAGATAGACGGACGGACGGACATGGCGAAACTAGTAAGGGTTCCTTGTTTACTACGGAACCCTAAAAAAGGAGGATTTTTAAAAGAAATCCAACAAATAAACATTTCTTTTTATATATTATTGTAAAAAGTAATCAATAAAACGACTGAAGCAACTAGATTCTTCTATCAGACTTACAAAATAAAACATAAAAAAAAACCACATAACAATAAATTATACGATTCTACTCATAAAATCAACAAAATTTCACTTTGAATTTAACAATTATACTTATTAAAAACTAAGTATCAACTGAAATGATAACTATCAACTTTTCTTCAGTTTTACCATTATAAATTTAAATTTAACAATTAAGCTCAGCTGGTTCAAATCAAATAGCGAGTAAAGTTCAGTATAATCAAAACTATCCTTTTCAAGTTATAATTAAACTAAGAATGGTTTAATCGAACTAGGGGTATGTAAGTGACGCTAGTAATTGTTATAATACCGACTCTACTCATAAAATAATAAAGATTTTAATAGTTTGTCATTTCAATCCTAGTGTTCCACTAGGATTGAAGACTAGCTAATGATTGATTCCCGCAGAAGTTCTCTAACTTTCTGGGATAAAATATAGTGCATGTTCTATTCTGATGTATAAGCTATGACATCGTGAAGCTTTATCAAAATCCGTCTAAATGTTTTTGCGTGAAAGTGTAACAAACATTCATCCACCCACCTTCACAAACTTTTGTATTTATAATATTAGTAGGATGCCAAAAAGAAAAAGGTACATAATTACGTCCATTTAAATTTAAACTAAGATTCTAATGAAATTATAACAGCTATCATCTTTCTTTTAGTTTTACCTTTGTATAAATGTACTTATTCAATTTTAATAGTACCTATATCTTTGCAATCATGGGATGATAAATTAAATAACTGACTTTGTTTAATTTTTCCGAACTTAATTCCCCTGTAAATTAAAAATTCGAGGGAAACTAAATAACTAACTTTATGCATTTTATTCGCTTTTGAAGTGATGTAAGAGAGAACTTATTTATTTTTTGCTAAGTTATCTACTTTTTCTTAGCTACTTTTTTATCAATTTTTCAATATATATTTTTCCAAGTATGGCGCCTTGCAAGATTCATCTTATATATAAAATTCTCGTGTCACAATGTTCGTTCCCGTACTCCTCCGAAACGGCTTGACCGATTCTCATGAAATTTTGTGAGCATATCGGGTAGGTCTGAGAATCGGCCAACATCTTTTTTTCATAGCCCTAAATGATAAGGGTGACCAACCACTAAATATTTTTGCTGGCGGTACGAAGTTCGCTGGGTCAGCTAGTTTTCATATAACTTTTTAATCAATGATGATAATCAAAAATTAGAATTATAGAAAGATGCGGCTTTAATTGGACTTTCTGAAAATGCAACAGTCGATTTCGCAAAAAGTGTAGTTATTTAATTTTCCAACTACAGCGACAATATATCGTCGCTGTAGTTGGAAAATTAAATAACTAACAAAACCAATATCGCGAGTAAAACGCGATTTAGTGTTTTTTTGCGTCAAAAATGGCGATAACTTTGTTTTCATAAACAATTTTATATATGTTAAAGTTTCTTACTGTATCTATGTCCGAATCTACTTGCCATAAACTTTGATTAATTTGTTTGTGAGAAAAAAAATAAGATGCAATTATTTAGTTTTCCCTCACCAAGGTTTTGAATATTGATACACTTATTTATTTTTCCATGTCAGTTATTTAGTTTTTCTTCGTCAAGATTCCATTTAAGTTCGAAAAACTAACGATATAAGTGCCTTTGTTTAATTTTTCCACAGTAGTGAGACTTTATAAAGACCTATTGTTTACTTATTCAACTTTGAAAATCCTATACATGTGTCTCATTAGATCAAAAATAGAATGTTTTTTTAAAGTAAAACCAACAAAAAACGTTTCTTATTATTAACAGCTTAAAAATAAAATGAAAAAAACACTGAAACACCTTCATTCTTCTATCTGACTTGATAACAACTTATCATGATCATTCGAGTGTTTAAAACCAATGGTTACGTTTGTCAAATGGCTAACTCAAACTCTTAAGGAAGTTCAAAGATGCTCATCGATTCGCAAGTATCTATGAACTTATTAAGCTTTTCAATTAGCCGATTAGCTAAAGTAACTTATGAGAATTTTCTTATACATTCACTCTATGGAAACAAAACATTCACAAAAACAAATTCGATACATTATAGGTACTCACTTGATCACTATCATCTCTGATGAAAAGTGATCTGAAGTGAAGTGATGAAACGCGTTTGCCTTGAAGATTGGCCTTTTCACTCTTGTAGTATCGGGAAACCCACGATTTCAGAAGAAATATCCGGAGCCTAGTCGTGCGAACGAGAAATGAAGACTTAAACGCTTCGTGTGCGTAGATGGGATATCAAAGATGTAGTAATGGAAAGCATCCGATGACTTAAGTAGTCCACTCACTTATTAAACGACTTCTTACGCTCTCTACCTATAAAAAGACTTGTCATCATCACTGACTGACTGATTTATCAACGCACAACCTAAACCACTAGATTTAGAAGCTTGAAATTTTGACAGTAGGTTCCTTTTATAATGTAGGCATCTAATAAGTAGGGATTTTTGGAAATTCTATCCCCATGGAGGTTAAATAGGGGGTGAAAGTTTTTACGGTAGTCAAACATTTTTGCAAGTTAAGTACATCAATGAAACCTGCTATTTGAGCTTTCAATAAAATATGAAGACAGGGATTTAGCTTTTCGATTATAAATAAAGAAGTACGTGTTTCACAATTTAAACCTGATTTCATGCGGATGAGATCACGGGGGCAAAATCTATTTTACTCATAATCTTGAGCTTGATGGCTACAAATTCCAAGTACCCTATTCAGAACCATTTCAGGATTAAAAATCGTCAATGTTTTGCTTTGTGACGAAGGAATAGATGCATAGTGCATACCGCCTGTAATCGAACATGTATTAATCTCATTATGCGAAAATTATTAAGTTTTTGTAATCGGCAAAGGGTGTTATGCCATTGTAATTAACTCGTGAGCAATGTTAATTTCCCTTCCATTATCCTCCTTGTCGGTCGCCCAGTAGTACGGTACAAGCCCTTAGACATATATGGACCATCATTACCATATTGACAATAATGATGCCTGAAAACTGGACAGTGGAATCTTACTTACTTACTTTTCAATTTAAAAAGTACCCTTACATTGCAATCATGACACACGCAAAATTAAATAACTGATTTTAATTAATTTTTCTGGTCTGCATGGCCCCTGTTAAGCAGAATATGTGTCGAGGGAAAACTAAATAACTAACTTTATGCATTTTATTCACTCTCGAAGTGATGCAAAGAGAGAACTTATTTATTTTTTGCTAAGTTATCTACTTTTTCCTCGCTACTTTTGTATCAATTTTTCAGTATTTATTTTTCCAAATGTGGCGCCTTGCAAGATTCATTTTCATATATCTTTTTAATTAATAATGATAATCAAAAATTAGAATTACAGAAAGATGCGGCTTTAATTGGTCTTTCTGAAAATGCAATAAAGTCGATTTCGCCAAAAGTGTAGTTATTTAATTTTCCAACTACAGCGACGATATAAATGTGACCATTCCGTGAAAATGGCAACTCTGTAACTACTGTGAATACCTCATGGAACTAGGAATTGCGACTACGTGAATACCTATTATTGGGTATGACCACTGATACTGTGACGTCAATTCAGTATACTGTGAAGCCTTGCCTTTTTAATTTGCTATACTGGTAACTGTTTAAAACGGAACGCAGTCCAGTATACTGTCATCCCCATTTTTCAAATCTCTAGGCGCTGTAATTTTTTTAATCACTTGGTCAAAGTATTGAGAGCTCCTTACCTTGAAAGCGCCAGTGCTCAAAGTACAAAAATGGTAGCGATTTATGACGTCCCTAGGGTAGGTACTGCGGCAGTGTACTGGCAGTCCATAACGGAACGAATTTTTCACCAGTAAGAGCACTGAGCAGTGCTCGCAGTGTTTATCGGAACACACCCATTGTAAATTCAATTCTCGTTCTTAGTTAAGAACCTTCATAAAATAGGTTGTTAATAGGTTCCTAGCTATCCCATATCCAGCGAAGTACTTTTACAGTTTATTGAAAGATGGCGCTGACAATGTTTTTAAACTTTCATGGTAGATGGCGCCAAAAAATTGATTAACCAAATGTAAATTGACACTCACACATTCGTAATTTGAAAGGTTTTGATGCCCCTTTTTTTATTGAAATATAATGATAAATAATGAAAATATTTGCCTGAAATTTGTATTTGCGCCTATAAAAAGGCCTAAAGGAATGATAAAACAAATTAAATAAAATAAAAAATGTATATCTTTCAAGATTAATCAAAAAGAAAAATGTATGAAAGTCGAGCTCTGCACATGCACCTTAACTTGTATCCTGTACTTGAACAACAAATACTAAAATGATATGAATATTATAAAGAAACGAGATTATTTAATTTTTAATGAGCATCAGTAAATTTCACATAGCTTCACAATAATGCTAATTGATGGTGCACTCATTTACTATTCCATGGAACTAGGACTACTATTATTAAACAGTTTTGCGTCGACTACTATTATTTAGGTACATAATATAATAACATATTCTTCAATTAAAATTATTCTTTAGTTAAATATGAAAACTTCAATAAACTATTAATTGCTGCATTTTGTATATTTTCTATTCGCGTCGATAGATGACGATTTGTACAGATGCCCCTAACCCGTTTTTACTCGTTAGTACCTACATAATAATTCAATGTTTTCACTGACGTTCCCTAACCTTTACGGGCTACCTATGATAAGTTAGGTGATGATTACTGTCAACTTCTTTATCACGATCCTGTAAGGGACACCTAAAAAGACATTGGGACGGATGTTAGGACTTAGGATTGTGTTTTGGAGCTACCTACGTAAAGAGACTCCTACATAGGGGATGATTTAGGTGTGTTTGGTGAAAACGGGCATAATAATAATGTCAGTTTTGGTCGTCATGTATCGATTGAATGAACAATCATGGGATACTGTTACCGCGAGGTCTCAGTTCGGGGCGAACCACTAGATAAAGTCATGATAAGATATCCATTAGGTATATGGACAATGTAACAACAAACGCAAGACTAACAGTACAATGATAAATATTAATTAACTTGCATTTTGAATTCTTAGGCAACAACAAACTGACTAAATTATAATATTTATAGAGATCGCATGATCCAGTGGACAAAAAGGGCACAATTATATTTTGTAGTATATATTTTATTTCCTTTAACGAGGCTAATTCTTTCTATGTTCCGAAGTACCATTGGAGTCATACCAACCATGTATTGGCCGAAATGAGCGAAGTCAATTATAATATTGTATTATAGGAGTACGTACCACGATAATTTTTGTTTTTATAATGTCGATATTTCGATCCAGTGGCATGGACCGGGGTCACGACGGGACTCACGAACGACGGGTCACGTGGTCACGGGACGGGACGGGACGGGATCGAAATATCGACATTATAAAAACAATTATCGTGGTATGTACTCGTATAATACATTATAATTATGTCATTGAACAACGAAATAAGTCTAAAATCTTGAGCGAAGTTAAGTTTTTGTTATAACGCAATAAGTAGTGTGATAGGTACTAAATATCACATTATCAGAATATGTATTTCTTTTAATCTTTGTTCCTATACGTTAGAATAGCTACTGTATTCAAGTTTTTGTAATACCTAGGTATACCAACGAAACTTTTTACTATGTCCTGCTTTCAAAGTTTATTTCAAGCTCCGCTGGCAGTTTAAACAAGGAATTCATAATATATATGGGGGCAATGGGCTGCGATGATTTTTCCATAAGAATGGCGTGGACATGGCCTCCCATAGTGGATAAGATTTTTTGTAGTTCAATACTTATTCAAAAATTTTAACTGACCACCAAATAATCTACGGATCTTCACATATAAGATTTCAAAATTACGTCTTTATTGTGGGGTTTAAAGTTTAAATATTGCGTCCGCAAAAAATAAACAACGAGTTTGTAGTTTTGTTTTGATAATTTGCGTATTTCAATATATTACAATTAATGTCAATCTCAACTCATAAAGCCGGTTCACAAGGCACAAACAAAAGCTTGCGCAAACTGAAAATTTCACGTCCACGTCCATTTTGCACAAACTTTTGTTTGCACAAACGTTTGTGCAGACTTTTGTTTGTGCCGTGTGGACTGGCTTTTAAAATTGACCTGGGAAAATCTATACTCATGAATTGTTATCGCTACTGAATGAATGAATGAGACAATACCTACACATAAACCGGTGGGTGGACCCAGAGTTTTGAAATTTGGAGAAAAATATTTCCTTGAGTAAGCAATAGAAGAGATTTTTTGGAATCCTGTCCCTTAAGAAGGTTGGTAAAGTTTGTTTGGAGAAACATTTTTTAACCTATAAATCCATGCGGACTAAGTCGTGGGCTATCAGCCAGTTGACACATGGAAGCGTTTTATTAAAATAGCACTCAGTGTCATCAAAAGTTATTGTATGGAGTAAAAATAAAAGGCAATTGATTCTGTATAAAGGGCCAGGTTCAGTTCCATAGCATCGAGCGAGCGTCGAGCGCGGGCCGTGTTTGTTAGGCGGGACTCCCGCGCAGCGAACTGTAAACCTTTTGAGTTCAGTCGACCGCGTGCCTCCCTCGTACCAACCCCACCCCTCAGCCCAGCTGTAAATACCGGCCGCGGACACATCGTGCCGCCCCAACGCGTCGCCTAATGAAAATTCAATCTCTTTACTTTTTTATACAAACTGTTGACCGGCTTCGTCATAAATGGTCCATGGAAATATTCATTAACAGCTCCAGCGCTCGCCTTCACCTATCAAAATGTAATTGAGTATCACGATAAGCCAGGCTAATCGTTTATTTTTAATCGTTCATTTTTTAATTACGTCTTACTTCACGTGATTAACGATGTTTGAAAACAAAGTATACGCGTCTATTAAATCTGAGAATTCAATCTTTTTAAAAAGTTTTCTAGTAGGTACCTACGAGTAGTTTAAAATAAATAATTTAAATACGATCTATACCTACAAATAAAAAAAATTAAATGTCCGTATGTGTTTCGAAATAACTACGTCTTATTATACATTATTACCTACCTATTTCAATTTTTAACCACAGCAAAACTCATACACACGTTCTTTTTCACGAGTTTTTGTGGGTCTATTTGTCCAGGCTTATCTTCGGCACTGGAATTTGTATGGGATTTTCACGGGTAAGTAGAGCTTCACACAAGGTGTAATCTGGGCTATATTTCAAAAATAAAAAATTGTTGATAACTTGATATTACTTACTTTCAATACAGCCTAGCCGCCGATCTTGACGAAAAACAGAGATAGTAAAAGAGCTTGCATCTCGGAGAAATAAATACATTTATGCTACTTATCCTATGGTGGAATTATGGAAAACCCAAGAGTTCCCACGATTTTTTTTAAACTCAATATCTTCGGTATCAACTGGTCTTATAATAAAGCTAAGCTGAATACTACCAACAGATTAGATATTATAGACACGTACCTACTCATCACGTGCTCATAACTATTTTTAGCTTTGCTTTTATGAGGGAAATAAAGTTAAGATATCCAGTAGGTAGGTACTCACCTGGGCACCTACTATAGAAGTGAATGTAAATGACTGTATTGAAAACTGTTTTTATTATCATATAATAAAAAGATTATTTCGTAGAATTGTGATATATGAAATCTGATATTAACAGGAACTTAAGAAAGAAGGAAATTCCGAAAAATCTGTAAAATAATACTTAGGTATACCACAGAATATAAGGACAGTAATAATACCTACCTTGTTTCAAATCAACGTCCAACTTTACTTGCTCTCAAAGCTTGCTCTTAAAAACACATTGAAACGTGGTATGCCAGCAAAAACGATTTTGTATTATCAAGCTACTTTTTATATCATGATGCTTTACGTAAAATTACCATTTAAAACGTGAAATGAAACGTGAAAACGTGAAATTAACATTAATTTCAAATCTGACAGTAACACAAATCTTACAGAAGCAATTAGTAGTCTTAACTGTTCTAAATGGGACGAATAAAGTTAGGGATCATTCTCTTGGTAGCGTGTGACCTTTAGGGCCAAAATCGTAATCACGGTGGAATGTGCTTACTAAACGTTACTACTTACTTACGTTCTTACGTTCCCTCAGATATGGTCGAGCGAAGCAACGGCTGGATCATGCGTCATGCTCATGAACGGGTGCCACCGGCGGGGATGGGGCTACTCTATTTCCGCCCGTCTTAACATGAATTGAATTGTAGGAATTTTTTTTTGAAGTTCCCCTCATTGTGGAAATATTATATTTTGCTGCCCACAGGATAGTATAAAAAACTTATTACAATGTAATAGCTTCATAATAATATTGTAAAATGATTATTTTGAAAAGAGCAACTGCTGAGTTTCTTGCTGGCTCTTCTCTGCAGAATCCGCTTTCCGAACCGGTACACGGTGGTAGAGTCATGACTTGTCATAATGTCATGGTTTTTTTTTTGGTCAAATTGTCATGGTTGGCCTACGTGAAATAAATAATTTTGAATTTTGAATTTTTAAAAGTAGATCCTGAGCCATCATGGAAAATACTATACTAGAAAAGAATAGTAAACCTTTATCAAAAAGTTAACGTTAAAAAGTGCTTTCAAATACTACAAAAACTAGTAGGTAATGCGTAGTAACTCTGCCGACTTTGTAGCTTTACACAAACGTATGGGAGTTTTTCTTCTCTCGTTGAAAAAGGACGGCCGAAATTTTTGTTTCGAGACCACTGCAACGCCGCCGTAATGGGATTATAGTGAAATACAGGGTGGTGTCGATCGGGAGAAACAAGCGAATAATGAAGTTATTAATCCGATTTTGTCCGGCTTTCCATGTCCACGCAAAATTTTTAGCTCTGGTTTACGGTGTGAATATCGTGCATGTCTATTTGAATACAACATTGCTGCACTAAGTAATTAAGACAGTTTTGTTTACAGGACTCTACGGAGAGACTGCCGAAGCTTATCTTAAGTAATAAGGACGATTATGGCTATCTTCCTACGCCATTATGTAAGTAACAACCTTCCTTCTACGTACCTACATTAGAAAAAAAACTAATTTCATTCTTTGAATCGATTCGATCGATTTGAAATCATTTTCAATAATGTCATACGTAAGTATATTATTAGGGAGATTATAATATTATTGTAAATAACTTTATTTCATGAAAAATAAAATTAATCTTTTGTTGTGTGCGACTCAGGTACGTACTACGTATCCAATTAGCACACTAAAATTATGTCGTTAAACCAAGAATTAAGTCTTTAGTTTATTTTTTGAGCTTTTTACTGTCTACGTATCACTTAATATTTTTGTATTATGGCTGTTTGACTTACTTACCCAATCTCTGAAATAAAAATGATACAGGGGTGCGATTGTCTAAAAGTTATTCCATTGATCGTATTCGTATTCGATAACATTAGCGTCAAAGTAAAATAAACCATAACAGCATTGAATAGGAGCTCAATATCCTGTATGCATCTTATATTACGTTTTTACGTATACGATACGCTCCATATTAAAATCGGTTGTACTGAATTAGTGACTTTAAATTAATACTATTAACGATTATTTTACTTTGATGTGACAGAATACGATCAATGGAATAACTTTTAGACAGTCGCACCCCAGATTTCAATAGAGTAATTAATTTATTTTGTGTCTTGTTGCTAAAGCTTACGAAAACACACCGAGCCCGCTTTCGTACAATGGAAATGGAAATGGGAACATCTATGGAAACTTTAGAAATGGAGACATCAAATCTCTTAGTAAGTATAATTGCTTATTTGACTACATAAACAAATATAGAAAAAACCCTATCATGTTTTTTAAATAGGCATTAGTGTATATCATTATCATCATCATGAACAATCCATCAACGTCTCACTACTGAGCTCAGGTCTCCTCTCAGAGAAGGGTTATAAGGCCATAGTCCACCACGCTGGCCCAATAAGCATCAAGTACTGCAAGTAGCAGTGATAGCCTAGTGGCTAGGACTGCGGTCTCCTGTGGGGGGGTCACAGGTTCTAGCCTGGGCTCTGACTTTTCGAAGTTATGTGCGTTTAAGCAATTAAATATTTACATGCTACAACGGCGAAGGAAAATATCGTGAGAAAACCTGCACCCCTGTGTGTTCTCCATAATTTTCTCAAAGGTGTCAAAGTCTACCAATTCTTAGTGCATATACACACATCAAAAGTGTCTAGGGATCAAGCATTTTTATGCGGATTTCTTGAGATTGAGATGTGGCTTTGTAATAAATTTATGATTTTATAAATTTATATGGATCCTTTTTGGTGCATTTCATAATTTGAATCAGGAACTGTCAATCAAATTCGAGTAAAAGATGAAAATCAGCTATCAATATTTTCCCTTTAAAAACATACAACGCATTGAAGACATTATTAGTGCTACTGTTTCCCTACCACTGATTAAAACCAACGTTATTATGGAGCGGCGACGTCATTTAAGCAGGGAAGAAATGCTCAGAGCCGTGGGAATGATAGAAGCTGGTTCCCGGCAACGTACTGTGGCTTTAGCTCTGAATACAAGTCAGAGTGTTATCAGTCGACTTTGGACACGTTACCGAAGCACTGGTACCGTGGCTGAGCGCCATGGAGGACGGTATCGCTGCACCACACGGAGACAAGACCGATACATTCAAATCTTAACTCGAAGAGCTCCAACAATAACCGCCATGATGTTAGCCGTGAGGCTTCATCACTCTTCAGGGAACTTAATTAGCGACCAAACAGTCAGAAACCGCTTGCATGAAGTGAACCTTCATTCCCGAAGACCGCTACGGGTACCACCTATAGCAATGCACAATCGTAGGATTCGATATCAATGGGCTCTTGAACACAGAAATTGGGCAGAAGAACAATGGCGTTTCGTGTGCTTTTCTGATGAGTCTCGTTTTGGTATGAGACCGGATACAAGACGTATACGACACTGGAGAACCCCTGGACGCCAACAGCGATTAAAATCCTGCCAGGAAGTCCATCCTTATAGTGGTGGAACCATCATGGTATGGGCGGGTATTTGGATCGGCGGAAGAACTGAGTTGATTTGGATCAGAGGCAACCTCAACGCTCAAATTTATGCTGAGACGATTGTATCAGACGTCATCGTTCCTCTAAAAGTGCAAATCGGTCCCTTATTTCAGTTAATGCATGATAATGCACGACCGCACACCGCAAGAGTTGTAAGACAGACTCTCGCCGCAGCTAACATCAATGTCCTGCCCTGGCCTGCTCAGTCGCCAGACTTGAACCCGATTGAGCATGCATGGGATATGCTACAGAGAAGAGCTCTGCCGAATATGGAGGGTATCCAGTGGCAAGAAGACCTTTTTTTGTTGTTGCAACGAACATGGGCGGCCATTCCACAGCGTGATTTGGATGAACTCATTTTGAGTATGCCAAACCGATGTTCTTGTGTTGTTAGTGTTCGCGGTAGAAACACGGATTATTAATTGTTTAAGTTACCCAATAAAATTTTAAAGAAAACTGTTATTTCAGTCTTTTTTTCGAACTTTAATGTTAGTGGTTCAAATGTCAAAAATCCCTTTATTAGGAAAATGGCAAATTTCTTTATTAATGCAAAGGTGACTTGGTTTATCGTTACTGTGACAAACGAAAACACTTTATTTGATGAATCCTTAAAGAAAATTTTAATTAATATCAATCAGGAGAAAAGTTATTGCAAAAATATATGTTGATCCCTAGACACTTTTGATGTGTGTATTAATATATAAATATTATATAAAAAACCGACTTCAAACTCCACTACAAAGTAAAGAAGAGTTCCCTTGATTTCTACGGGATCTCATGATCAGATCCTAACCTGATGACTATGGGACCACCTGGGAAGTATACCCTTTCAAACAAAAGAAGAATTTTCCAAATCGGTTCATGCGTCTTTAATGTAATCGGGGAGCATCCTACTATCCTACTAATATTATAAATGCGAAAGTTTGTGAGGGTGGATGTATGTATGGATGGATGGATGGATGGATGTTTGTTACTCTTTAACGCCACAACGAATGAACCGATTTGACTGAAATTTGGAATGGAGATAGCTCGTAACCAGGATTAACACTTAGGCTTTTTCTTTTTTAGGCTTATTATCCCGAAAAAATAAGAATTCTCGCAGGAATTAAAAAACCTTAATCTATGTGGACGAAGTCGCGGGCATCATCTTGTATTATATTATAAAAAAAGCTTACGACGAATTAAGAACCTCCTCCTTTTTTGAAGTCAGTTAAAAAGATGTATTCAAATTCAAAAATTGTAGGATCTCGAATTTTCCTGAAGCGAAACATTTTAATTTTTAGTTGGATTCAAATTTAATAATGTTTCTAGGTAGCTATCGCATAAATACGCCAACCGAGATGCGTGGCGGCACAACCCCGCGCAAGAGATCAGTGGCGACGATGGATGCTCAGTCCATTCGCTCTGTGGAGACACAAGCGCCGCCGCCCACTACTCCAGAAGAGAACGCCCGACTTACCGTGTAAGTACGCATATTATGTTGCGGATTTACCCAAAAAGTTTTTAAGCGAGCAATAAATAATGTAGCGAAGCCGCCGAAGCGCCTTGAAAACTTGTCCTTGATACACAAGGACAAGTTTTCAAGGCAAGCGAAACTACCTTTTATTTTTATGACAAGCGAAACTACTATGGGATTGTCGAAAAATGATTGCTACATTGGACAATCGCAATTACTTCTGACTGGCTGGTACTCGCTTGCTCGCCTAAACTGCATTGATGTAACAGAACGCCTTAAGCGATTCCGAGCATAAGCCTTAGGCGATTGCGATCGTCACGAGTATTGATTTCAAATCGCTATCTCACGCGATCTTAGCAACGAGCTCTAAGCACAATATCTGCCCAAAAACAAAAAAATATGTATTTAGCTAATCTGAACGAGGAGATCTGGCTGCAGTCTGAGTCTTTTTTTCATTTTCTTGTTCTCCATTTATGACGTGTTTTTCATCAGGCGACATTGTTTTAATATCGGAATTAAATTCGATAACTCTTATAATAAGAAAGTACCCGCCTGAGCGTTATTTCTCCTTTCATCCCTTTTTCATCCGGTACTGGGTTGAAGACTATTCTAGGTTCTTTGTCAAACACTTATCATTTCCATTTTGTATACTTATGTATGGATTTTTTTTATTTTTCAGAAAATATCTTACGTTGATGTTAAGCTGTATGTACGCAGTATTATTAGTGACACTTGGTTTCATAGTTTACCTCACGGATCCATTTCTTCGTGATATATCTATATCACCGGTAATAATTGCTTATTATTTATTAATTTTAGGTAGGTAAATAATATTAAGACTCGAAAGTTTCAGCTTTTATCAAGTAGGTACTTATTTTAAAATTTTCTACGGCCTCTCGGGCCTTAGTACAGTGAAGAAAAGTTTAAGATATAAATGCTTCAATTATTTACAGATATACTCACTGGTACTTCTTGGAATCGGATTTCTCTATCATATTTACTTGGTAGCAGATATCACAAGATATAAAAAGATAGCAGTGAAAAACCAAAAGATCAAAGGCGTTCATGATAAAAATATTCAAGAGTTTTTCAGAAAACAAGAGGTAAGAGTTTCACAATATCTAGTTAATTATTCTTCTAAATCACCTCAATAATCGTAATCTTTTGAGCTTGTAAGCTACCAACTTTGAAAGGGTTACTGCCATTATCTAATTACCATGAAATCTGCTGTCATAAACGCTATATAATGCTATATGCTATATATTATAATGCTATATAATAATTTCATATAAAAATATATTTTTAGGGTTCCGTACCAAAATGGTAAAAATGGAACCCTTATGGTGAGACTTTCTCCGTCCGTCCGTCCGTCCGTCTGTCACAGTCGATTAATTCAGTAACTATTAAAGCTATCGACATGTTTGGAATAGTTGTGTATAATAGTGGCCCAACATCATTGGAAATTGGAATTAAAAAAAAACCGGCCAAGTGCGAGTCGGACTCGCGCACCGAGGGCTCCGTACTCCAAAGTAAAAGTAAAACGATGATATTATATTAATTTGCTTATTTACCGTTAACTTTGTTTGTAGAGGTTTATTGTTAATTAAAAAAAACTATGCTAGTTAAAGAGTTAGTTTTATTTTTCCTGTAAAATATGCATAAACTTCTATTGACCATAATTATTTCAGATTTTTTGATTGGTAAACTTCGGAGATAAGGGGGGGGGGGGGGGGGGGAGAACGGTATTTTTTTCGACATTTTGGCCGATTACTCAAAACCTATTATATATAGAAATAAATAAAAAACTGTTTTAAAATGCACAAGTAAAGGCCTTTTTCATATGGTGATATGATTCATATTATGATATAATTATCTTACTTTGAAATTTCAAACCCTCGATTTTCCCCCTTTTTTAATCAAACTATAATAACTTTCGCGTTGCTTTTTTTTTCCTGTAAAATATACATAAACCTCTATTAACCATAATTATTTCAGATTTTTCGATTGGTAAACTTCGGAGATAAGGGGGGGGGGGGGACGGTATTTTTTTCGACATTTTGGCCGATTACTCAAAAACTATTATATACAGAAATAAATAAAAAACTGTTTTATAATGCACAAGTAAAGGCCTTTTGTTTTTTAGGGATCCCTTATCTCCGAAGTTTACCAATCGAAAAATCAGAAATGATTATGGTCAATAGAGGTTTATGTATTTTTTACAGGAAAAATAAAACCAACGCTCTAAGTAGCATAGTTTTTTTAAATTAACAATAAACCTCTAAAAACAAAGTTAACGATAAATAAGCAAATTAATATAATATTATCGTTTTACTTTATTTTTGGAGTACGGAACCCTCGGTGCGCGAGTCCGACTCGCACTTGGCCGGATTTTTTGTAAACTGACTTCAAACGCCTGCGCCCATACAAAGTATATAATTTACTAGCTGACCCGGCGAACTTCGTACCGCCAACTTATCTATATAAATAAAACAAATAAACTATCCTAATCAAAAAAACTATCCTATCTTTCAAGTTGGACCAAATTACAGATAGTTACGAAGTTTGATCTAAATCGGTTCAGTAGTTTAGGAGTCCATCGCGGACAAACAACGTGACACGTAATTTATATATATTAAGATTGTTGATATTTTAAAACCGCTCAACCGATTACGATAACATTTCAAAGGGACCACCTGGGACCCTTTGAAAAAAAAGAATTTTCCAAATCTGTTTAGGCGTCTTCGAGTAATCGGCGAACATACATAAAAAAGATTCCGACGAATTGAGACCCTCCTCCTTTTTTGAAGTCGGTTAAAAATTAACTTGATTGTGAATTTGTGTATGTTTCCTATGGCCTCTAAACTGGCTAGACCGTTTTTTAGGGTTCCGTACCCAAAGGGTACCAACGGGACCCTATTACTAAGCCTACGCTGTCCGTCCGTCCGTCCGTCCGTCTGTCAGCGGGCTGTATCTCGTAAACCGTAATAGATAGACAGATGAAATTTTCACATATTATGTATTTCTATTGCCGCTATAACAACAAATAATAAAAATTAAATTAAATTAAAAAAATTAAATTAAAATATTTCCATGTGTACATGAAAATATTTTTATTTAATTTTTTTAACGGAACCCTAAAAGAGCGAGGCCCGACTCGCACTTGGCCGATTTTTATGAAAGTTTCAGACAATCTATTAGCCCAACAGATGATCCAGTGAAATGTGGTAGCTATCAGTAAACATATTTTTTTATTTTATTGTTTTTGGCTATAGATAAAATTAGTGCTACCCGTGTGAATCCGGGGCGGCTCACTAGTTTGCATATTATATCAACGAAGCGTCATGAGGACTCGTAGTCCTTTTTAAATCAACACTTAGGTGACCCTTAAATAACGATTACCGACTCTTGAGTGCGGCAGTTAGTGGCATATTAGAGTTTCTCTATAACTTCACTTTAATTTATATAGTACTTAACTACTAAGTAGTAAATAGGTATTATCTTAAAAATGATATCACTGACGAACTTTCTAAAATTGTAGGAGGAATTTGGCTACAGTCCCGGTGAGGGTACTCCCGTTAGTGCGGCGTCACAAGCGTTTCCCTCCGCGGCGCTGCTGCCCATGAATCACGACTATTGTTTCAGCCACGGACGGCATTCGGGCAGCTTTTACCTGAAACTGGGAGCTGCTGGTAAGACATCTAAGTTTTAGGGCTCGGGCTGTGAGACAGAGGCTCTATTTCTAAAGATCGTCGCTCACTTATTAACTCGGCACCTGACTATAGCCACCGCCTCGCCCCGTGCGGTCTATATTTCTTATATGGACTTCCATACACGGCGAGTATCTATCTGAAATTGGGGTCTACATCTCGACAGCCACAAGGTAGCCAGTTGAAATTTTCGCAGTATCCGTGTTGCAATGGTGTCCATCGAACTTAGACATATAAAAATGTTCTTCGAAAATGATAAAAATTAAACCGAGTCCTCGTACAAAAACCCTTAAAACAAAAAAATAATTTGGCAGTCATAGAGACTGCCGATAGAAATGAAAACTAGATTTGCTAATAATTAAAAACAAATAAAAATTAAATAAAAATAAAATAATATAATTATAAAAATAAATAAAAATAATTAACAATAAGCGCACTGTCACGTTTCGTCAGTGAGATTCGAACCTGCGACATCATACATTAAACGGTAAGGAAGGCGGCTGCTTGCCGACTGCGCTGTACAAGGTTGCTTGAGAACCTCTAAAATGTTGAACGCTTACTGAAATCTCCAGGTGACGGTGACAATGGTGACGGTGACGATTTCGCGAAATCCATGTTTTTTCTCACCCAAAAAAGTGTTCAACGTGCCTAAAGAAGTTTGCACTTCAATTACATCATGACTTGTTAATTATTGAATTCCTATCAGTATATCTCGCTTTAAACAGTGCAAGCTCTTTATCATAGTTGAAGAAATTAAAAGATGCATAAGAAGGCATCTCTTCATGTGGCCGAGCGAGCGCTTCGAATATTTGTAGTTATCTTATTAATAAGAAGCAAAAATGAAGCGAATCATAGAACAAAAGCAAAACCATAATAAGTATTATTTATTAGTGTGATTAATTATGTTATCAGCTCATAAGTAGATACTAGCAGCGTGTAATAAAACCGTGTTTCTATTTTCCAGGTTTCGCACTAGGTCACTTGATCCACTCCGTCCTGCAGATAACCGTCCAAGTCGGCTATCTCGTAGACGATGATATTAGCAACGATGACTGCTTAGACTATCCGCAATTTGCTTACGACATCGCAAGTCCACTGTACTGCTTTATACAGCTATACTTCATCTTCAAATATTCTAATGTCCACATATTAAAAGCACAGGTATGTACCTACTTACCTATTAAATATTATGAATATCACTTGCTTTAACGGTGAAGGAACCTGCACGCCCGAGAGTCCTCCATAATGTTGTATCGAAGTGGTATCTATTCGCACTTGGCCAGCGTGGTAAGAAACCTTTCTTATTCTGAAAGGAGACCTATTACGCGCGTTAACAACTGAGTTGTTGGGCAATAAATCATTCTAATCAGTCTATCTCGCTCGCACTCATTGGGCTTATGGAGCGTGATAATGATGTGCGTAACAACTAACAGCAGGTAGTCGATATCGATAAGATTTAATAAATGGATTTTTGAAGTTATGAAATTATAAAATAACACAATGAATAAAATATAATCTATATTCATAAATATTTTATTAAATTACAAATTATCTTCATCCGAATCATCTGTGTGATTACTATCGTCTTCCTGTAGATTTATAATCATAGATTCAACTTGATCTCTCAAAAAAGCTTTTTTTAAATCCGTTTCCTGGAGTTCCTCTGCATGCTTCACACATTTAACCCAGTTTTCCCTGCTAACGTTTTCTATTGCTTTATGCAGAAGAACTTCAACATCAGCTATTTTAAAAGTATGGTTTTCAATTCATTTAAAAACAAAATATATTATAAATAACTATTCGAGTTTGCCGGTTAATATCACCTTTTAATTTTTTGAAATCCACGTTAGAGAATAAATTTTCCATTATGTACAACCGTAGAATATAAAAAAAATTGTACCAATCTGTTATTCACTTTTAACAGGGTTTAGCCCACTTTGGGTTTATGCACATGATCGGCAGCAGTCTGTGTTTTTGGGTGTACAACATAGTCCGCGAGACAGTCCTTGCTTTGACTATATATGCTGGTATTTTATATGGCAACAGAACAATATTAGAGGAAACTCCAGTGGAACCCGAGCTTGGTAAGTGATATTCTTTTATGTTTTAAAGCCCACGTTTCTAAAATTATAAGGGTTTTTAGTTATTATAGGAGCCCTTACAAATCAAGGAATTCGTTCGATTAGTGCAATAAAATAGCGAGTGTTTATTTTTTTTACAAGCGAATTTTAGAAAATTTGATTTTGATTTGCAGATTGCAGTTTTTTTTTTAATAAGAATGTTTCCTTTATATATATATATATATATATATATATATATATATATATATATATATATATATATATATATATATATATATATATATATATATATATGTACCCTATATATATATAATATATATACACACATATATATTTACCTACATAATAATATTATACCAGGTGTAACTTGAGAGTCTAAAAATGGTTGTGTGGATACGTTCGCTTTTGTTCGCCAGCTCCTCTTATTAATATTATACTTCTTGCCTTTAGTTAATTATAATTATATAAATATTTTACCACCAACTATCTTATGCGTGTACACGTTATTTCACAGTGAGAGAGTCAGTCAGTTCAATTTTGAGTTTTTTTTTAGTTCATCTACCTGCCCTAGATGTAAGCATTCTACACAACGAGAACTGCACAGGTTCGCGGGCCATTACGTCGATTATTGAAAACTTTTCACCTTATCTATACCCGTTCGGCGTGGAATATAATATACTTATTGGTGCGTATTTTTAAACAGCTTTTCAGCTTCACTTTTATATATTTGTTTTAAAACTTGCGAGGGTTTATTCCATTTTCTATACACTAAGTGCCGATTTTACCGACGTCGAGTGACGTTTATCCTAGGAATAAATTGGACGTTCTGACAGTTTTTGTATTGAAAATACTGCCAAAATATCAAATATATGCTCGGATAAGACTTATTTTACATTGGTGAAATCGGCCATAAATAGTAAAGTGCGCCTTAGTTGCTTAAAACCAGTTAGCAAAAATCCATTTTTCTCTTAGTGAGGAAAACTGCTTTGAATTTAGAACGCCTTAAAGTGGCAGTTTATATTATTAGGCGACAGTCTCCACTGATTTAAGGATTGTACTTTTTTGCAGCCTTAACCGTAACTCATTAGACAATATTTTCCTTTTCCCTTCTTCGCTTTATTGACAGTAGTATTGTTTAATATTTTGCAGTTGCCGTATATTACATCATCTGGAACCATATCGGAATATGTGACAACGAAGATTCAGATAGCAGTTCTGATTCGGGTGATAACCAAACTATTTGCAAGTACGTTTAGTTGATTAAAGTTTAGAGAAAATAGCATTTTAATATTGAGTTAACGAATTGAATCGACCGCAGTTTTTGTAATTTTAATATCTATCTTTATTTATATTATATCTAAATGCGAAAGTGTTCTTATTTGTTGTTTTGCTCTTTAATCACGCCGCAACAATCGATTTGATTGCTTCATGGGTAGGTTGATTTACTTACATATTTTATTGATTGATTTACTTATTACTTTTTATAACGGCAAAGCAAACGGCTTGCATTTATTAATTTTATATATACATTTAGCAATATGTAATCTATAGAGATTTACCTATATAGCATTTGCCCGCGGCATCGTTTGCGTAGAGTTAGGTTTATAAAAATCCCGCGGGAACTTTGTTTTTCCGAGATAAAAGGTGGCCTATGTCACTCAACAGGTCCTCAACTATACCCACGCAAAGTCACGTCTATCCGCCGCTCCGTTGCACGTTGCTGCGTGATTGAAGGACAAACCAACAACCAAAAAAACTCACTTTTGCATTTTGTGGTGTGGATCTACAGTAGTGTGGTGACAAGATACAATATTTTCTGTTTGTAGGATACCAACAGCTAGCGAGGAGAATGACTACACGAGTAACATTGTGATCCACGCGGACTGCCACGCGTCTAACAAGGGTCTGTTCGTCGGGCTCATACTTAGTGTGGCAGTCGCTGGACTGCTCATACTTGGATTTGTTTTCAGCAGCGTTGGGAGGTAAATCTTCATTTTTAACTATTCTCTCCACTTGATCCGGATACGATTATTATTATTCTAAGCCATTATTGATGCTAGTAACTTTAACGCTTGTTAGTAGCATAGAAATCTCAACAAAAAATTTTACTAAGATTTCTATGGTAAACAGTGATAGTCTAGTGCGTTAGGACTGCGGTCGCCTATTTCGGGGGGTCGCGGGTTCGTTCGTGGACCTTTGACTTTTCAGAGTTATGTCTGTTGAAGCAATTGGGTAAGTATCACATGCTTCAACGATGAAGGAAAACATTGTGAGGAAACCTGCACGCCTGAGAGCTTACCATAATGATCCCGAAAGTGTGTGAAGTCCGTGAATTTGCATTGGGAATATAACCCTTCTCTGAGAGGAGACCTGAGCTCAGTAGTGAGCTGTTGATGGGTTGCTGATGATGTTAATGATGCATTGGTTCAGTGCAAATACAAACAGAATTATAAAAACAAATTCTGCTCCTTATTCTATCACGAATTGCAATGTCTTACAGGAAAACAAGTTTTAAAATTATAAATTGAAATGTGCTTAGTAATAAATTCCAATTTAAGATGATTTCTTGTGTACTTGTAAGTTGTAGCTCTAATTGTATAGGAACATTCACAGAATGCATTTGTATATGCTCGAAAACGTTGGATACCAATGGAATGGAAATTATTATTTTTGATTCAATCTGTACGCAATTGGAAATTGTGCCGTTAATTACGAGAAGTTCATGAAATTATAAACCCAAGCTGCAATATGTACAGAATGGCGAATTTATCTATTAAATAAAAATAATATTATTACCAGCTTTTGGCCGCGACTTTATACGCAAAACCACTTCTAATGAGGTTTTTAAAAATCCCGCGGGAAATCGCTGTTTTTCCGGGGTAAAAGGTACCTACATAAATGTCACTCTCCAAGTCCTCAACTCTGTAAAAAATTATGTTGATCTGTTGCATGATTGAAGGACAAACCAACAAACATATTTTGTACACAAAGCACACTTTCGCATTTATAATATACTAGACTAGATGATGCCCGCGTGAATTAAGATTTTTAATTCCCGCGGGAAATATTTAATTTTCCGGGATAAAATGTAGTCTATGTGTTAATCCAGGGTATGAGCTATCTCTGTTCTAAATTTCAGCCAAATCCATAAGTGGTTTTTGCCGAAAAGAGTAACAAACATACACACACACACACACACACACACGCACACACACGCACACACACGCACACACACGCACACACACACACACACACACACACACACACAAACACACACACACACACACACACACACACATAGCAACTTTCACCTTTATAATATTAAGTGTGATGTGAATACATACCATCGGGTATTTATTTTTCCTAGATCTCTGGATTCTGTTATTATCATATCCTACAAATACTATAACAATATTGTATTGTTTCAGCGAGTACCTGGAACTGGGCTACTTCCTGAATTCCTGCACAAAACTAGGGTTGCATATACTCATGCTCTTCGCTGTTGTTATTGCCTATAACCAGACAAGGAAACTCGATATAAACGAAAACCCAGTATCACTTCTGGATGATATTCTTCTGTTCATATGTTTGCCGGCTTTCTTCATGGAGACAGTTTTTTCTCTGATTGCCACCATCAACATATTGAATATCATCAAATCTATCGACGTTCTCGTCATGGTAAGCTATTATAAAACATTAAATAAGTGTAACGTGATAAAAAATAGAAATGAGAAGTCGTCATTTAACATTGAGCAAGTCACCAATTACACTTCTTTTTTTGTTAGTTTGACAAAATAGTAGCATAATTTCACGATATTATAATTATATTATTTACATATATAATTATATATATTTAATATAATTTACACGATAGGCAGGTTAGAGATCCAAACAGGCTCGTAATTCCTCGATTGCGCCTCAAGAGGGTCCGAAAGACATTTGTGGGAATGGGCGTGACGTTTTATAATAAAATTCCACAGTCGATCTTAGACTTGCCTTTACACAAGTTTAAGAAATCAGTTAAAACTAACCTCATGAAAAAAGCATATTATACAATTGAAGACTATATAAATGACAAAAAAGCGTGGATATAATTCGTTCCAGCGATTCATGAGACAGTAGGTAATGATTAACCTGTAAATTCTCTTTTTCCTCATTGTGGAAACACTGCATACATGGCATAATATCTACTATAATGTAAACTTGTTTTGAAAAGAGCAACTGCCGAGTTTCTTGCTGGTTCTTCTCGGCAGGAACGGCATTCCAAACCAGTGGTAGACTCATGGACTATTCAAAAGCACTTATAAAAAAGTTTATTTGAATAAAAAACATTTCTATTCTAAAAAACATTTCTATTCTATTCTATTCTAATATTCTAATGACAAAATTCACCCTCAGGCACTCCAAGTCATCATTCAAACGACTCTGCTGGTGGACGGGCTTCGACGTTGCAGCAACAGCCGCAAGCTACGGCGATCGAAGCCAGGCAGAGAGGTGCTGATGTTCCTGCTCATCGGCAACGTGGCGATGTGGCTCCTATACACCTTCTCCTACAAAGCGCCCGACAGCCTTGACGAAAGATACGAGTTCTATGGCAAAGTCCTGTGGAGTATACTCGGTCACGTCTGCTTGCCACTTATCATGTTCTACAGATTCCACTCCAGCGTGTGCTTTGCGGATATCTGGGGCGCCGCTTATAAACCTGGTTCTGATCACTAGTAACATGTGGTCATACATCTCAATAGCTCACTATAATATTATGATCGAGTAGTTTTGAACCGGTACAGCAAAGCGACGCAGACCATACTAAAGACAGTATACTCCGACGCATCATAGTCTTGAGTTAAGCAATTGGGATACATTGTTACAATGAGTAACACTCATGACAATTATTTATATTTACATTCTGCGCAGTGTTAACACAAAATTGTTGGCAATTCTGTCTCTAAATTAAATACAAAAGTTTAAACATAATGCTATCTGTAAGTATCCAATCTATTATCCCAAGAATCAACACTTTACTATTTTTTTCGCGATGTAGCTGAAGACGAATAACTATAATATGTATAATAAAACTGTAACTGGACGAATTCTTTACATTAAATATATTTTGAATAATTTTAATTGGAGGACGCTTTACTATCGATACTGAGCCTTACTGAGCCTTACTGAGCCCAAAACAATTTGTACGTGATAACGTCTTTTGAATCGATGAACACCGGCTGCACGAAAAAGTGTCACGTTCCGCCTGATCCTGCACGTGCAAGTGAGAGCGCGGAACAAGCGATAGAGAGGCATGATTGGCCCAAGCGTTGGCTTGTGACTAGAGAAAATTGTAATTTTCAATTAACTCCTTCTTTGTATTATGCAAAATAATGATAATTCAGTGATAATAATTCAATTAAATTCATAAAAGTATGCAATTTTTCAACAATATTTCTTTATAACGTTATCACGTAATACTAAAACTATTGTCCGTAAACCGACTTTACAGACAGCCAATTTTCAGTTGGTAGAGTATTATACATATAATTATGTAACGGCCTTTAATTTTTTTTGTACTACTTAGCTTTCCATGATTGCTTATTCGGTTATACATCAAAACAGACGATAGGTTCTAATATTATGTAAGCCGTTGGCAATGTTTCTTCTTGAAAAGCAATCAATGTTTAGACCTGTTAATTTCGTTTAAAATTTTTGTGTTGTATAATATAAGAGGGTATGTGTAGTATACTGCGTTAAGTTTAAATTAATTAAGTTTACTGTCGGTTTAGTTATTAGAAATATCTTTTATAAAGACTTGTAGATAGCTCGGTTATTTATTAACTCTACTAGTATAGAGATCTTACAATATACGTTTATTTCAATTTGCGGTTTAATTTATTCACATTTCCTGCAACAGTGAACTTTTCAAACTATCATGTGGGCAGTTTGATGCAAAGCAGACTGCTTTCATGCAACTTTGTCGTAAAGAATTTCTTTATTATTATTCCTTATTTTAGGAGTGGGTACGACAATAGTGCAACGGGAGGGGATTGAATCATCAACCACGGTTTTAGTTCGCACCTTAAACGTTACGCCTAGGCTTGAATAATGGTCTAAATAATTGTTTAACATCGACATACTTAAGTATAATGAATTAATGACAGATCTAAAAATCCTTCTGAATCGAGCCATAAAAGCGTAATTACACTCAACTTCATAAATGATTTCTGTACTTGGCACAGACGGCTTGATCTACAATCGATGAAGTTCTATAGACTTGTATAAGAGACCAATATAAACTATAGTAACCCTTAGTTTGCTACAGTTTTTTGTAAGTCCATACATAAGTTTGGCAAAATACAAGCCCTCAGACTCCTATACCTATATACCATGTGATCTACAAAGCACGTATCAGTTCGGCGTCTTAGGTAACCAAGTCGGAGTGGCAGTTAATTAGTTCTACTGCCCTATAATACAATTACCGAATATTAGGTTAAGTACTCGGGCGGTCCGGCACGGTGCAGGCCGCACTTACTCGTAGTAGCCAAGATACAAACTAGTTACCGGAACAACCTCCCTACATGCACAGAGTCGTCTGCTGTTACTGTTCATACTATAGTAACTATTAATGCATAAAGAGTAAACTTTTTACCCATTTTTAAACATTTTGCATGGAAAACTTTTGGATTTAACATACCTATTTAATGTTTATATTAAGTATACAGGAGTGCAGAAAATTATAATTTACCTATTTATTATAATATCAAAATCACGCCAATTCCTTGCTCCGTTGTTGCGTGAGGACAAAATAATAAACCAACAAAACAACAAATTAATACACTTTTCAATTAAATATAATATTTATAAGTTAGAATAAATATTATATTTGTAGATATGTGTAATATCTCACAATTATAAAAAATAATGCAAAAATGGATTCCTAAAAAAAATTATTTAAAAAAACACTAAGTGGCGTTAGAAATGAAACAATATGTGCACTCAAATATTGTGTTTCCCCGCTCTCATACCTACCAGAGAAAAATAATCTGCAATTATTGTTCGACCAGCAACAAATTTTTATTGAAATATGCTATTTGTGTCACAGGCAATAAGAGCTACGCGTGTACAGTAGGTGAGGCCCAATGTATCACTAGGGCAGAACGCCAGCACGGATATGCGCTCGGCTGACCAATGCCACAGTTGTCTAATTGTTTCCGATCTTCTCTACATAACCGCTGCGTTGAATTGACAAAATTTGAACACGTGAATGGCGGATGGCTGCCGATAAAAGGTGTCCAAATGCTCCAACGATCCCACTTTGGTGATTCGGCCGTATTTCAGTGTCGATCCGATATATGAATGCAAAATATGAGGCAAGAGTAATTTGTAGACTTGTTGCAAGCATTTATTACATCGTCTGAAAGAACAGAAGTAAATAGGACATTTATGCCTACATCTTTACTGCAATAGTATCAGGATATGATACTAAAATAATCATATCACAGGATATGATACTAAAATAATCATATCATAAAATCTGCCGCACATATCTTCAGAATCTCTGTGCAGATATTTTTCCTGACCAGAGGTCCCACAAAATTTTTATAAACTTAAATCCGCGAAAACGAATATATTATTATAGTGACAAAATAAACCTTATGTTATCCATTGATTTATTATTATAATTATTACTGCTTATCAATATAATTTACTGAAAAACCTAGTCAAATCAGTTACGAAACTCAATCTTATCATTACGTAAACTGTACAGTATGGTGAGTACCATTCTAGGTTGTGCGTACTTATATGATGAGGTACGTACGTGTTTGAGTTTTCGCAGCCTGTCTCATGCAGTTTTGATCCATTGACAACTTTTTAATTTTCCCGGAAGCAAAAATCCGTGATAGTAACACAATTTTACCGTCGAAAAGGCTGAAAGGTTAAAGGTTTTTGATGGATATCAGTGTTTTCCAGGAACAGTGAAAATATAATGAAAATATTTTAAAGCAAACGCTGAAGTGGCAAGCTTCCATTAGCATGCCACTATTAAATTGATACCCCCGTTTGTTTTTCGCGACATTTAAAATGTATCCCTTAATTGCATCATAAAAGCAATTAATGTACATGGTACCTACTAATTAGTTTAAACAATGGACTCTTTAATTATTGCGCTTATTTATAAAGATAATTTAATTACATTGCCAATAAACATTCTAATGCAGTTAAATTATTACAAAATACTACATAATTTTCTTTGTACATTTTCCTAGTGCCCAAATAATCCTGACCGATTTTGATTTTTTGTTTCCAATTCAAGAGCTATTTATAGAATTTATTTTTAATGTTAACTCCTTTATGTTTTAGATCGAACTAGATGATGCCCACGACTTCGTCCACGTGAATTAGGGTTTTTTTGATGCCCGCGGGAACTTTTTAATTTTCCGGGATAAAAAGTATGTGCTTATGTGAATTGTAATTCTGGATATGAGTAAAATAATGTTACAATAATCCTGGGTATGAGTACAATAATGTTACAATAATCCTGGTACAATAATCCTGGAACCTAATCCTGGAGCTATCTCTATGCCAAATCGGTTCATTTGTTGTGGTCAAGAGTAACAGACATCCATCCATCCACCCATCCATTTATCCATCCATCCATCCATACATCCGTACATCCATACATCCATCTTCACAAACTTTCGCATTTATAATATTTATAGTAGGATTTATAGATCTCTTCATCTAATGTTCGGATCAAGATTTAAAATCTTTATTTAATTGTTGGGATTTTTATTGATATCTTACTGTAAGAAATTTTAAGAGTTGCGATTCAATATGTATTAATATTTACCTTTCTTTTATTGTAAAGTTTTATTACAATCGCTATAAATGATATTTGTACTCTATCAATAATTGCGACTATACATAATTACAGATTTATCTCAACAGAGATAGTTTAGCCAATAACGCAGACGATAGAAGATAGTGCACAAGTGTCTGCGCAAATAAAGATACAATCTCGATTCTCTCAAATTCAAAAATCAAATTCAAAATTAGTTATTTCACGTAGGCCAACCTGTGGTTTGTGTGGTGGCCACGTAGGTCAGCGGATTCTGCTGAGAAGAGCCGGCAAGAAACTCAGCAGTTGCTCTTTTCAAAATAATCATTTTACAATATTATTATTTATGTAGCTATTACATTGTAAATAGTTTTTTACTATTTTGTTGGCAGCTGGATGCCAAGCCGATTTATCCCATGCAACTTTGTTAGAATAGAATAGAATATTTCCACAATGAGGGGATGTTCCAAAAATGCATACTATAATTTTATATTTTTATTTATATAGAATAGTATATTTTTTTAAATTTTACAAAGTGCTTTCGAATTCAATCACACAGTCTGACTGCAATCCAATACGACCAGAGAAAAATTAGGTACAGGACTCACGGTTTACGGGCTATTACCGCGAAATTATGCAACTCAAGACTGCTTTTGAGAATTTCACTAAAGGAAACCCAAACTTCTTTACTCCTTTTTTTGGAACCGGGCCTGGATACAAACCCAGGACCTCATGATCTGCAGCCGATAAATGATCTCCTAGATCAATGAGGCAGTGGAACGAAACGGTACTATAAACTTGTGTAAAATATATTATAACAAATCCGTGAGCTAGGTACATGGTTGGTCACGGTGGTTGCATCGGCGCCCGCGCACCGGAAGGGCGCGACATCGCCCCGACGAGTGACATGGGCACACGCGCTTTGTTACCCATATACGACACACGCGATAAAATATACGATTTTGATTTCACATACCATGAATTAACATGGAAAAATCCTTTGTCTATAAAAAAATCTTAATTTTGTAAATTTTTCGTAACCTTAGTGCCAAGACTATGTGACCAATTACAATGTGTCAATGCAATTTAAGTTAATTGAAACGAAATACGTTTCTGCTTGGACTGAAAAAGCTTTGAGCCGTACGTATAAGTACCAATAAGAGGTATTGACCATCGACTATAGTGTAGCACTGTATCTGGATGTGTTCAAGAGACACAAGAGACCCTCTGTTACTACAGCTGACGTGAAAAGGCAATTCCTGGGCTTAATTTTCTCTTTTAAAGGTAAGTGAACATTGAATCTCTCAATCAAGAAAGACGTTAGATGCGTCGACTGTTCAAACACTAATGTTGGTCGTAGTAAAATAGGGAATTTGTCTATTTTCTTTTAATTCAGAAGCTTAATCTGTTCGAAGTAATGATCGTAAACCATAAATAACAACGGAATCCAGCAATGTTAAAAAATTACAAAATTATAGAAGTTTTAAGATTGCTCACGAAACAGATATGGCAGTATGAGTGGATATAATTAAAAAAGAGAACTAAACCTTACACTGCGATTTAAAATGACCGATTTCGATAATTTTTCAGCCATTGCATTCGCTTTAAACATTTAAAATAAATAATTATATTGATTAATATTATTGTCATTATCTATTGTCATTATCTATTGTCATTATCTATTGTCATTCATGTTGTTGTAAAAAATACAAACAGGTTTTAAAAATTATTCAAAGAAAGTAAATAGGTAAGGAACCCATAAAAATAAGGAAAATTGCGTACGTATACTTTCGCCCTCGCGCTTTTGATAAAATTTGTCATTTACGCTGTAGTAAATTCAATATATTTTGCTCCGAACTGTAAGTAAAATATCACGAAATCTAATCTTTTCCTCTATTTTATTTTTAAAGGAAATAATAATATCATAATAATAGTTAATACTCCTTAACTTACTCGTAACTTAACCGTAGAAAGTTGAAAACGTAATAAATTGTTTATGTTTAATATTTCTACACTTAGCTATTAAACTAGCTAAGTTAATATGGATAGGTTATCTTCTTTACTTAATGGGAGCCTCAAAATATAATATCAATAATAGTAGTTGTATCAATAATATGGTTCTTCTTCTTTTATCATACTTTAAAGAAAGCTTAGCGGTTCAAATACCACTCCTTGCACTATACTTTTACTGGCAATATCGATAAATAGCACTTTATTTGGGGTAAAAAATTGAATTACTATCGGAAAATGCTTTTAGTGATGCGGATACAAAATATTTTGAACAAAAAAAATGTTCTCGGCAACTGAGGAGAAAAACTATATTACAAAATATTTGTCATAGTTTAAAGAGGAAACCTATGAACTACCAACTTATTTTTTCTCAAAACAATTTGTGTTATCCGAAGAATTAATATCTATTATTAATTTAAAGTCAGAATATTGCGGTGATGGGTAAAATTAATCTCATTATTTGCACGATTCTATTATAATATTTTCATTCGAAAATTTGACTTGATTCAAGATTGATTGACATCCCCCTATCGGTTACACCATCATCAAAACATTTAAAAACTTCTCGAACGAGTAAAGTAAACTGAACAATTTACTCCCTTTTTAGGTCACTCGAACATCCAAACCGTAATCCATTATCCTTATACTTTCCGATAACAATCTTAAGAGATAAAACATAAACAAATCAAATTACACAAGCAAGCTCTGAGGACTTGTTAGCCATAGTTACTTCGTCAATTTGACTTCTCGGGCTAGTCGATGCTGATCAAAGACGCGTCGCCGCTCGTCCGGAAAATTGCCCGAACCCAATGAATATTATTAAACTCTTCAATAGTTCCACGTACTTTATTCTCGTTAAGAAAACCTTGTGCATTTTCCTAGGTGAATATGCAACTGTCTTGTGTATTATTAGCGAGCAGATATTATTATGATGCAGATTAAACTAGCGGCACGCTATGATGGCCGGTTTGACACATTACAATAGTGATGTGGAATGTCAATTTATTCTCGAACAAAAAACAATTAAGTTTTGTTTTTGTACCTGATTAAATAGGTTTAATAAAACAAAAATGTATATGTTTATTTAATTTATTTGAACGAACTGAATATTTGAATGAAAATGAATATACATACTTTATATGCACACAAGAAACATATGAATACAAAAGATACCAAAAAAGGTGCCACAAAAGGCCATAATTAATCAGATTCGTCCATACTACTATTTTCACTGTCGTCACTGCTATCATCACCTACATTAATAATTATATGTTCGTTTTCTATAATATTATCTATTTTCACATCTCTTTCATAATCTTCCCTTATTAATTTAACAGTTCTATTCACAACCTTTTCCCAGTCTCCTTTAGTCACATGTTCACAAGCTTCTTCTAATAATTTTAGCATTTTTTTTGTGGTAAATGGGGGTTCTGTATTGTGTCTTGCAGCATATCCCTTAATTTGAGCCCACACCAACTCACACACCCCTTAAATGGTGCAAACTGATTTTTCTACACTTGTATACATTTTAGAAATCAATTTAATAAATAAATTTTGAGTCCTAAACCTAAAACTACATTCGATAAAATTTATGAATCTCTATCGTCAATAAAGTAATACAATTATTTCCTTCAAAGTCGTTATCAATTAATACGGAACTTCATGAGCGGACAAACGTCAAACCGGCCATCATAGCGTGCCGCTAGTGTACGTTACTGTCTATAGGTATCGAGATAATTACATGTCAAATAGCAATAGCATACTCTAGCAATCTTAAATCGATTTCGTAGCTCGTAGAGCTACGATCCGTAGCAGTCTATTCATTAAGAATTTACTGATTTACAAAGGATAATTGAGAAACACACTCAAATGCACTCAATTTCATGATAAATGAGCGAGAAAGTCTCTTTTTGTAAACTGCAAGCATAAAATAAAAACCACCCAAGTGCGTGTCGGGCCACGCGCAGTGTAGGGTTCCGTAGTTGCAAGTCACAAATATTATTGCTGACCTAAGATAGTGCTTATATTTTATTTATGATTATTGAATACTACAAAATAAATATAAAAATAAATACAAAAGAAATATACTACAAAATATGCAACTTACACTATGTGTAATACCTAACCCAGAAAAAAATATTTTTCACAATTTTATTTCACCACTTTGTTGACGTGATTAAAATTTATACCCTTGTCAAATTACAGATTTCTAATACCAATAGTCTCTGAGATAAACCGCGGACGGACAGACGGACGGACATGGCGAAACTATAAGGGTTCCTTGTTTACTACGGAACCCTAAAAAGCTCTGACCTAAGGAGTTTGCATACATCGTTTCAAATTAGAGAATAGAATTTTAAAAGTTAAGAGGATCTTATATCAGCTACATTTCATATTTTATTCTATTTAAACTTTTCTTATGCAATTTTATCATAAATCAATGTCAAAAACTGCAAATTATTTGCAGATACGCGATATAACATACGATCAAAATTTCATTTCATTTTTAGGTAGGTAAAATTGTATAGACATTTAACGTACCTATAAAATATAGATATTGTTTATTTCAGACTCGCCGACCCTTTTGTAGTTGATCTGTCTTCTGTAATGAGCTTTCGTAACATAAATTATATTCCTGATCATGAAAGCAAGCTCATATGGTAAGCGAGCGTTGAATGCGCTTAATCTGAGCGGTGTGAGCGCCACGCTCCGCCGGCCATATTTAGAGATATGTGACGTTCCAGCGGATGCCCAGTGAACCGAGAGAGGATGTGAGTTATTAAGTGGTACACTTTCAGGTGATCTCTCGAGTGAGAGAATCGCGTCGGGTCCCGTTCGACCCTATTCCCACTGATAATAATCGTGGCTCTGCAAAATGTTAAATCCTTATTAAAGTACCATAAATCTAGTATTGTTTGCTTATACCAAAAGTTTAAAGTCCAAACACTCTATTTGAGTATTGTACTTCTCTTTTCTGAGGGTCGTGAATAAAGAATCCTTTCCATTAATCACATAATGGTAGAGGTTTTTTTGGTATTACTGGTGGACTCCCATCAGTCGCATTCTGTATTTTGGTGGTGGTAATTTTGTTGATAATTTATTATATGGTAATTTTCGATAGCCAACTAAGATGACATCATGAGCATTGATGATTACCATCGATAGGGATGGCATGGTTAGTGAGTACTGTAGCATAGTTATTCATTGGTATTTTTTCATAGTGTAGATGTAGAAGGAAGATGTAGAGATATACAAGGAATTTCAACTCATAGGTTTTAACGATTATTCTCAGTTGGTGGCGAGCACAATCGATCAGTAACGGTCAACCTAATCTTCTTTTTCTCTTCTTAATCAACCTATAGACGTCCACTGTTGGAAAAAGGTCTCCTCCATGGACTTCCACAGGCTTCGATCTTGCGCCGCCTGAATCCAGCGGCTCCCTGCGACTCGTTTGATGTAGTCTTTCCACCTAGTGGGGGGTCTGCCAACACTGCGCTTCCCGGTGCGGGGTCGCCACTCCAGCACCTAAAGACCGAAGCGACCATCAGCTCTTCGAAATGGGCGGGCATTTCCACTCCAGTTTCGCGACTCGCTGTGCTATGTCGGTCACTTTGGTTCTCCTATGGATCTCCTCATTTCTAATTGGATTTCGCAGGGATACTCAGAGCATAGCTCTCTCCATCGCTCGCTGAGTGACCCTGAGCCTTCCGAGGCCTATAATTAGCGACCATATTCCGGATCCGTAAGTCATCACTGGTAACAGTGTTCAGGCACTGAGGGATTTTGGACGAGAAAACATCTCGGAGCTTCCCGAACGCTACCTGCCCAGCCAAGTTGGAATCGGCCTCCTTATACAGAAACTTAAAATCAAAATTGCATCAATAATAAAGAAGCAAGATCAGATGTTAGTGCATAATAACTGGAGTCCCTGACCTCCTCCTTTTGACGACCTCCCTGGCTCAGTGGTGAGCGCTGTATAACTGGGAGGTCCCGGGTTCGATTCCCGGCGGGGTCAATTTGGGAAATTATAATTTCTGAATTGTCTGGTCTGGTCTGGTGGGAGGCTTTGGCCGTGGCTAGTTACCACCCTACCGTCAAAGACGTGCCGCCAAGCGATTTAGCATTCCGGCACGATGGCGTGTAGAAACTAATTAGGGGTATCGGTTGAATGTTCACTGCCATACCCCTTCCAAGTTAGCCCGCTACCTCTTAGACTGCATCGTCACTTACCATCAGGTGAGATCACAGTCAAGGACTAGCTTGTCATCGAATTAAAAAAAAAAGTCAAAAGATCTCGATATAAAAAAACGATAAACGCATCATTTGAAGTAGTAGGTTACTATAAATTGCCTCGCCTAAATAATAGTTCCTTTCACCGTAGTCTTTTTCCAGGCAAGCAAACTGCAGTGTCGTTATTGTACCGCACGCTCCATAAATTCCAATCACTCGTTACTGTTTCTCGTTCTATAAGCCGGAAGCCACACCAACGTATAAAGCTGGGTTTCCACCGCCAACCGAGCGGACTCCGTATGGACTACGTTTTACTCGCAGAGGAAAAGCACTTTCACCAACAGAGTCTAAAATAGTAATTTGATGAGCAGTGGAAGTGGCGTTAACGTTTACCCTTTTGCAGTATAAACCGTGCTTAATAATAGCGCCGAGGTCCCTTCCTCCTCCTTCCTTCCTTATGTTAAAAGTCGCATACTTATTAATAAAATTTTCATAGATTTAAGGAAGCAGCGTAGACCAAACAATCCTAAGCCTAATTATAGTTGTCAGTACTCTCATGGTGAAAAAGCTGGTTCATTGACCTTCAATAAAATAGTAACAGTGACAGAAACATTTTGGCTTAATAAAGTAATCATTATTGATAATGAACGCGCACTAAAAACCAAAAACCTTTAAAATAAACTATCTAGGTACGATACAGTTCTCAAAGTATAACGTTTCGTTATGTTTCAATATTTGCCTCATCCATAGACCTCTATGGTATGCAATAGAGCGTGTAGCAATGTCGACATTCATGTTCCGCGCGATTCATCCATTCGAATCACCCTCTGATGTTATTCATACCATATCAAACGTTTAGAAAGCAGTACACCGATTTATCTGCTTAATGCGATTATGATCATCGCCCATTTGTTTAAATAGACACAATATTTTGCAGTTTTCAGATGATTCTTGGTAGCATAATGCAATTAAAAATTATGTTGAATTTTAAAAATATGATTCCTATTGATGACAGAAATGGTATATAATGGTATGGTATATGGTATATATGGTAAATAATACTGTTATATAAATTCATCCTAGGTCATAATAAATCATTATGAAAATATACAATCGATAAATTGGCTCATGGCTACCATAGATTCAGGGGGCGCAAGACCGAAGTGGAAGTCCATGCAGGAGACCTTTGTTCAATAGTGGACGTCTATAGGTTGATAAAGAATTTAATCATTTTACAATATTATTATGTAGCTATTACATTGTAATAAGTCTTTTATACTATCTTGTGGGCAGCTGGATACCAAGCCGATTTAACCTATGCAACTGTGTTAGAATAGAATAGAATATAATATTTCTACAATAAAGGGAAGTTCCAAAAAAATTGAGTTCCAAAAAAGCGCACTACAATTCAATTCATGTTAAGACGGGCAGATAGAAAGTAGACCCAAAATCAAAATCAATTTATGTGTTGAAATAGGTAAATATAAACAAAACTGTTACGCAACTAAAAACGCTCATTAACCCTAATTGAATGTTTTAAGTGCCCGATCATATCAGGCGACCTCGTGAAAATTAATTACCCTCAACGCATCACAAAGCTTATGTGGTGTGTCGGAGGCTGCAGCGGAACTGAGCTTCACTGGCCCCAGTAAATCAATATCCGGTGGGTGCGCCTGTCAAGCTTTGACTCCATTTGAATAAAATTCTATCCACATGAGTAAATAATACAACAGAGCCAAAACTCGCAGTAAAACTTGCGCCGTAGTACCAAATACCTTCTCATTCGCTTAGTTATCTAACCGAAGATTTTTCATTTCATTTTTTAATGTAAAGCCTCAATAGCCTAACGGTTAAAGGTGCGGACTGAAACTGAAAGGTCGCAGGTTCGAATCCAACCCGTTGCACTATTGTCGTACCCACTCCTGGCACAAGCTTTCCGCTTGTTGATTGAAAAAAAAAACGGCCAAGTGCGAGTCGGGCCTCACTCTTTTAGGGTTCCGTACATATAACCAAATCACTTTTTTTTAAACTAGATACATATTTAGATATCTTAGATCTTAGATAGTACCAAATTAGCATATGGGGAAAAAATGCTCGTTTGTTTTGGTCACAACTTTGAAGGCCCCCCATTTCTTCATTTTTGAAGCTAAAATACAATAAAAAAGATATTTGAACTCCACATTTCGACTCCTTTTTCATGTATGGAAGCCTCCTTTATTTTAAATTATATTTTATTTTTATTATTTGTTGTTATAGCGGCAATAGAAATACATACTCCGTGAAAATTTAAACTGTCTACCTGTAACGGTTTACGAGATACAGTCCGCTGACAGACGAACGGACGGACGGACACACAGACGGACACCGGAGGCTTAGTAATAGGGTCTCGTTGGCACCCTTTGGGTACGGAACCCTAAGAAGTGAAAAAAGAAGAAAAACAGAAAGCAGAAGGTTTATAAAAAGCTTTGTCTCTGTTCGGTTATTTATTCACATGCTTTAACTACATTTGGCTACAAAACTCGAGTTCCTCCTGAATAGTTTTCCCATGTGGAACCTCGCTGCTGAAAGTATGAATTCACTTACCGACAACGTTCATGTTGGCCAAAGTGTTTAGTTTTAGGCAAAGGTCAAACAAAGTAGAGTGATATTAAATAGTGGTGCTAATTAAGTTTTACACAATTTCTTAAATAAAAATGACAGATCTAAAACTCTACAATTTTCACAGTGTTGCCTGAGGAAAATATATTTGAGTTGAGTTTAAAGGTTTTCTATTAAAGTTCTCATTTTTGTTTTAATTTAGAGATTTCCTAAAGAATAATCTTGACTTCGTAGAGATCGCTTCCATCATACGAAGTGACAAAACATAACATGAATGCTAGGCCATAAGCATACCCAGTACATATTTCGTACTACCGTAACGTTTGCTTGGTATATTTACTGTCGCTGTAGGATTGTCTAAAAATTATTGCTACAGTGTTACGATCTATCTATAGCTATCACCTCCGATTTTCCGATACTCTCTTGCTACTTTGGTTGGAATGAATTGAATGCAGCAAAGATGCCGTAAATTCAGCGAGGTAATTGCGGTCGTTACACTGTAGCAATAATTTTTAGACCTATAGTAATTAATTTTTGCATAATTTTTATCCGTGTACATAATTAAAATTTAAAAAAAAAAGAAGATTTTAAAAGTCTTCATTATTTTTATTTAATGTATGTTATGGGGAAAGTATGTTTAAAATTCACTTATATACAAAATATATTCTCTAACACCGCTGAGAGGTTTGCAGAAACACTTAAAGCGAGGTCGAAAGTCTATCAACAGGCGAGTAGCATGGCTCGCAGACAGTACGGTCTTCGTGCCTCGTTTACTATGATTGGGCCATTACAAAAGTTCCTTTGCGAGAAGCGAAAACTCATTAGAAATTAATTCAATTAAAACAATTTGTTATTGTAATAGTTATACTTGATACTTTATTTATCAGATCTATTAGAAGATTTTTCATTCATTTATTCCTTTAAACCCAAAATTATTTTATTTACTTACTTCTATACCTACATTTTATAGCTTAGAGCAGAACAATTAATAATTCTAGAGCCACATGCATATCGAGCTAAGTTTTGTAAGAATTCTTTTGTGGTCAAGGCCGTTAGCTTGTAGAACGTACTTCAACAACAAAACACTCAAGGGGTTTAAAGACTAAAGTAAAAACGACTTCTTGTCACTTTGTAGTGGATAAATAATTATAAAATCATCAACAGCAACATTTTGGTTTTTAAATTGGTTAACGATCGAACCTCACAAGTTCGATCATATATTATGATTGCAACACCTCCTACGTCTTCTTATTCAATTCTATTTCTTATCCATAAGGTTGTCTGTAAGAGATCGCTATTTAGCGATAAGACCGCCTTGTTGTACGTGAAATATTCTTGCTTTTGTTAATCACTGTTATGTGTGCAATAAAGAAAATATAAATAAATAAACAATTTGAGAAGAGCTAAAGCTGCTTAAATCGAGATATCCAAATTAGATTTTCAGATACTGAAAAGAACTGATCGCTTAAATAAAGGGCAACGCATGTCCGGTCGAATAAATTATATTTATGTCTTCCCAGCCAAATCTCATCCACAGTGCCCAATTTTGGTGGACACTAAACAATTAATCTACAAATAAAACCGATATTATATACGCTTTGTTAACAAGTATGTGCTTATATACAGATGCTTTAGATAGATTTATTAGATACCTATGTAAATTATTTTTTGTCCCAGCCCGGGACCACGGGACCACAGGAACACAAGACAGTTTTAAACACAAGACCTTATACACTTATGATCTGACTGCACCAACGATTTGATAAACAAAAGAAGCATATTTTGCAGGTTAGTGCAACTATGTTGTTACTAGAATGGGTGCTCGAAATCAGGCAGTAAAGCGCATTGGGTCGTCAAAACGGGCCCGAACACGGCCGGAAGCACCGTTAAAGGCATTATTATCCGGACGGTCGCGCTGCAAATAAATCGTCTGCCGAGCGGCCGCTCTTTCGATTATCCTCAAATCTTCATTACACCGACATATGCTTCTCGGCTTAGATCCCGCACGTGTCGTTTTATTTTCTATTTCGATTATGAAACGATTAATCTCGGTATTTTTCAAAGACGTTTAATTTAATTGTTATGACATCGATCCTATTAGTAAAAGTCTGAAGTTGGACTCGAAACCTGAATGTATCGCAAGTATTACAGTTAGGTAAAGTTGGTGTAAGTGTTGGAATCAATGCTATTTTGTCGACCCAAGTATTGAGCGATCAGTATTAGGATTAACGAGTGGTACCGGAGTTGCCCAGGGGTGCATAAATATATCATTTTGTGTACAGCTGTCAAATCATAACGTTTTAATCTCAATAATCCATCCATGGTTTCCTTAACACGTCATCTAAATATTTCAGGTCACAGATAGGTAATTAATACGTAAATAAGTTTATAGCGAACGTAGAACAAGTGAGAAGAATTCTGCACTCAGAACTCTAGACTGTATCGAGAAATCAACGTTTCTATGTGAGTGTCGCGCTTTAAGGAATTAAATACAAAATCAATAGAACCCTTAAATTATATAAATACAGGACAGGTCAACGATTATATGTCACCTGATCTATTTTGCATACCAAGTTGCATGCATAAACATAGTATTCCTTACTAATGTTTTCTATCATAGGTTTTCAAACAAATACGTATTATTTTCTTCCATACTTACATAATATATGGATTGTCTGCATAGACGTATTTTATTTATATTCAACCCATGCTGTCTTTGTATTGTCCGGGTATCACATATTATATACGACAACTATTGTTAGGTCTTTATTCTTTATTCTTTGTTTGCCTTATGTTAGGTATAACCAGAGGAAGTTGGGTTCGATTTTAACCAGTTCAGAATTTTTTATGTATGCAAGATTTACGCACGATAAAGCCAAGAGATTAGAATTTCTTATTCCCTATATTTTTCAAGATTACTCGTAAATATTATGAACACCGAACACGCAATAAGGAAATCCATTTGGTCTTCAAAAACTTCCTTAGTTAGTTAATATTGGTTTCACATAGCGATTTCAAGAAATTCTACCAATACACTCGGTATGAAGAACTTCAGTTCGGTAACAAACTTTTAATGAAACATCAATAGTTTATCGAAATGTAGGGTTTTATTCCTTTTGAAAAGTAAGATTAACTTTTTTACGGATAACATTAAATGTATCTGGTAGGTACTTACTCCCTTAAGTATTAATATTAAAAATGCGAAAGTTTGTTTGTTTCTCCTTTATCAACACAGCGACGGAGCGACGTATCGACGTGATTTTTTGCATGGATATAGTTGAAAATTTCGAAAGTGAAATAGGCTATCTTTTATCCCGGAAAAACAAATTTCACGGTTTCCGTGAATATTTTTTCCGTCCACACGGGCAAAAGCTAGTAGATACGTATAAGATTTGTTTATAAATGGATTATATCGTTGTCGGTTGTTTAACATAGTATCTTACTAGCTGATGCCCGCGACTTCGTCAGCGCGGATATAGTTTTTAAAATCCCTTGGAAACTCTTTGATTTTCCGGGATAAGAACGGCGTGATTGAAGGACAAACCAACAAACAAACACACTTTAGCATTTATAATATTATTAGTATGATAAGACATGGTTTATAACGTTTCATGGTAAGTATTAGTGATGTATAAAGTTTTTAATACTCAAAGTGTGGTCACAATATGTTATACAAAATGTGAAACATAATATCTGTTCTCATATTATGCAGTAGTTTAATTTTTCGTAGCAGTTATTAAATATTAAGCCAGTTTGAAAGTTAGCTAATAACTGAGGAACACGACAGGCCCGTCAATAAACATGACAAAATAGGCCCATAATAAATATGGAATAGGGTTTCCAATCAAGTCTACTTCGCGCCACCCTGCCAGCGTCCGCCCCACTAGGTGAGTGCCACAGCACTAACAAAGAATAGAGTAGACATAAAATAAAAATTAAGTATTTTCCATATGATTACAGCTTAGATCATTCAAACCAATTGGAGATTTAACTAAAGTTTACCTATAAAAAAGTGTGTGTCAGCTCCGGCCTCCGACGCACGACTGGAGTTTACGCGCGACTCGGGTCCGAGCGCGCCCCGACCGACTTTCGCTTCGGGGACCCGATCGCAACGCGCTCAGCTACCCGAAGCGAAAGCTCTTTCGCACGAAAACCAACCTTATTTACTCAACGTTAGGGTAGAAATTTGCATCGTTGTGAAAAACGTGACAGAAAAACGTAACGAGGTCATTGATAAATTGATTTTACTGCTCAGATTTTTCTCATACCGGGCGCCTAATATCGATTCTTAAGGAGTAAACTCCAAAAAGTATCTGCGATACATACGTGCGTATACTCTCCGCCTCTCGGTGCTTCTGATATTTGCTACGCACACACACGCAATTGGGATTATGCAAGAACAATGACAAAAAGTAAAATTTTAGGAAGTTAAATGCTATTTTTACTGGGTGACTATATCTACCTATGTCCTATGGATACATAATTCAAAATACACATTTCAAAATATTTTAGATGAGACAATATTTTTTTTTACCTATATTGTATAATACCCATATTATAAAGTCTGCCAATTGCGGGATCACTACCGGAGGGTGAATAAGAGTGGGTCCGCCAGATTCCTAAAGTATGGGTCAGAGTCGATGAAGTGAATCCCCTACTTATAATAGCTAACTCTAGCAGAGATTTAGTTCTGTGCGCGGGGGCGGTTTGTGACGGCGACCGGTGCCTTGCCCGCATAATATAGACAACGCAGGCGACGCCTTCGGAACAAATTTTTAAATTGCCTGGGCGCTACAGACGTATATGCGCTCATTGCTGCTACTAATCTAATGTATTTTCAGTATGCACCGTTTCCTTCTATGCATACAAGATTAAACGAGGTAATCTAAGGTAATCTGAACACGGCAAATTCTAACACAAATAAGGTTAAAGATCTATCATAAACTTTTACCTACGAATATTGAGTTTTAATAAAGACAGACACACAAATACAAACTTATACTTACTGTAACTAGTGGTTCGCCCCGAACTGAGACCTCGCGGTAACGGTATCCCATGATTATTCATTCAATCGATACATGACGACCAAAACTGACATTATTATTATTATGCCCGTTTTCACCAAACATACCTAAATCATCCCCTATGTAGGAGTCTCTTTACGTAGGTTGCTCCAAAACACAATCCTAAGTCCTAACATCCGTCCCAATGTCCTTTTAGGTGTCCCGTACAGGATCGTGATAAAGAAGTTGACAGTAATCATCACATAACTTATCATAGGTAGCCCGTAAAGGTTAGGGAACGTCAGTGAAAACATTGAATTATTATGTAGGTACTAACGAGTGAAAACGGGTTAGGGGCATCTGTACAAATCGTCATCTATCGACGCGAATAGAAAATATACAAAATGATATTTAACTAAAGAATAATTTTAATTGAATAATATGTTATTATATTATGTACCTAAATAATAATGGTCGACGCAACACGGTTTTTGGGATAAATCGTAGTCGTAATTCCTAGTTCAATGGAATAGTTAATGACTGCGCCATCTATTAGCATTATTGTGAAGCTATGTGAAATTTACTGCTGCTCATTAAAAATTAAATAATCTCGTTCCTTTATAATATTCATATAATTTTAGTATTTGTTGTTCAAGTACAGGATACAAGTGAATTAAGAAAATAAGTACAACTTGAAAATATATAGAAAATTTTCCCAGAGAGCGTCTTCAAGCGAGCGTATTAAATCGCCACTTTGGAAGCCCCCCATTTCGTCAATTTTAGGAAAAAAATAAAAAAAAAAATACGGTTGTACTCTGTTCCAAATTGTCTTTAAAATGATACACAGAAAACCTATGAATCGCAAATAAAAAAAAATTTCTTCGCATTCGCTTCTATGAGAGCCCCCCTGAAATAAAGATTTTTATAACTTTTTAAGCCATTTTCGGCTGGAGGCCATCTGTTTACATATTATATCTAAATTTGAAGTAATTACGTTCAGTAATTCAAAAGTTATAAGGCTCTGACAGACGGACGGACGGACGGACGGACAAGTGCAAATCGCTCTAGTAAACTCAGAGACCTCGCTTCGCTCGGTCAATAAAACTTATTATGTAATTAAGTCAAGCGTCAACAAAAAGCTTCAGTATAGAAGACGTCACTAATCAATAAATGGTCTTAGAGCTAGCGGGAGTTTGTTGTGTGACTTGACAATAGCTGAAAGGTGTTTTTTTTAATAAATAGACTAGTGCTTGACTACAATCTTACCTGATGGTAAGTGAACATGCGGCCTAAGATGAAGCGCGCTTGCCTAAAAGATGCCTAATCACTCTTGTTTAATATGGTATCTTAGCCAAAAACTGTAGCCCGTAATTCTAATTTAAAATTCCCTATACTGTCATTAAACCAAAGAACCTATAGGGGCTCTGTTATTGTTTACAAACAAGTTTCCCTGCTATCCCGAAGCAGTACAATGTTTATTCGCACAAATATATTTGAATCCATATTTACATAATTCCGCCGGCCGCCGGAATGATTCCGCGCTAGTTCTGTTATTACTAAATGAACATATCCCAAGATCCCGCTTACAAATTGAGCCAAGTTTGGGGCGTATTCTATAAGCACTCGCAATTTCATGACCTTAATAAATTATTAAAAGTTCCAAATTTTTCCTACAATTATGTTAACTAACATTTTTTACATAAAGCTCAATTCAAAGACTAGAACGTTTATTTAGAGAATTAACCTTTGTTAATTATTATACTGTAAGCATTAAAAACTTGTTCTAAATCTTTTTAGTAACGGTCATAAAAAACCGCGTCCGCGTCCGCGTCCCATAACAAGAAAAAAGAATATGGCCACCACTTTTTCTAATTTTGATGATGGTTACCGCTTTTATGAGTACAAGGATCCCCAGATAATATGGATTTTGAAAGAAATCGGTCCAATAACAAAAAAAGAGAAAATGGTCGACATTTTAACAACGGTTAATTATTTAAAAGCACTGGGATCCTCGTGTATCGATTTTTAAAGAAATCGATCTCATAAAAAGAAAAAAGAATATGGCCACCACTTTTTCTAATTTTGACGATGTTTACCGCTTTTATGAGTAAAAAGATCCCTAGACCAGCACAGGATCCCCAGATATGGATTTTGAAAGAAATCGGTCCAATAACAAAAAAAGAGAAAATGGCTGACATTTTGGCAACGGTTAACTATTTTATAAGCACAGGGAACCCCAGATTTCGAGTTTGAAAGAAATAACTAATAACAAAAAAAAACTAAAAAAATAAGTACGTAAATGTACCTATGTACGTAATATGTAAAATAACAAGCAAACTTACATAATAGCTTACCTTATAAATGTTTCATAAAACTTAGAATTGTCCCTACTGTTAGGTACAATAAAGACGTTATTTAATCTATGATGTAAAATTTACACAGCGGCGGGGTGAGCGAGTTCATTTGAAAAGCGCCTACGCGCATCTCACCGCGCGGGGACTGAGGCAGCTCTAAATGCCTACTGCGCCCGAAGATCGCGCCCTTAATTTTCAACGGTAGTTCCTACCAAACAGACAACGAGTATCCAATAAAAATACTGTGAAACTTTTTTTAAAGTATGAACTGTGATTTTTTTCCAAATCAAATATTTGTTGAAATAATTAAGTAGGCAAACAGGTGTAAGTTTTGTTTTTAGTAACATTATTTCAAGCCGTAAGGCGTACAAATTTTTAACATAATATAAACTAAAAAAATATTAATATCAATTTATTGACATTACTGTGAAATTACAATAATTACTGGAAATGACATTATTAAATTTTGTAAATTACATAAAACAATTATTGACATTTATTTAATCATTTTTAGGGTTCCTTACACAAAGAGTGCCAACGGGACCCTATTACTAAGCCTCCGCTGTCCGTCTGTCAGCGGGCTGTATCTCGTAAACCGTAACAGGTATATAGACAGTTGAAATTTTCACAGAGTGTGTATTTTTATTGCCGCTATAACAGCAAATAATAAAAACAAAACTATATTAAAAATAAAGAAGGCTCCCATACATGAAAAAGGAGTCGAAATAAAATTTTATTTTTTTACCCTGGCATGTGGGGTGTCATTGTCTAGAGCTCATTAAGTGGAGTTCAGATATATTTTTTATTATTTTTTAGCTTCAAAAATGAAGAAATGGGGGCCTTCAAAGATTTAGTACTAAGTATCTAAGAACTAAGATATCTAAATATGTATCTAGTTTTTAAAAAGTGATTTGGTCATATGTATGGAACCCTAAAAGAGCGAGGCCCGACTCGCACTTGGCCGATTTTTTTAAAGATACAGCCTTTGAGTATTAATGGTTTAATACTCAAAGGATACAGCAGGTAAATAATACCTTTAGTCAGCAAGATACTAGTATGCGAATTTATATCCGACCAATATTTTACCACTATTATAATTGACCAAAATTAAACGTTACCCTATATTCAGCTAGTATAATAAATCTTTATAATATTAAATAACGGATTAAAGTCAAGTGGAATTCAGAGAATAGGTGCTTTCCTACCCATTGGGACGTTGGGAGAATGGAGCGCGCATACTAATTCGTGGTCGTTCGAGGCACATTCAAATAGCAAGCAAGCCAGGCTTACTGGGGGATATGTGAGACGGGCCCCAAGATTTAGTTTACAACTTAGATTACGAGTGCCGCCTGCGCCACCAGTGGTCAAGAATTAAACAAGTAATCTAATGGGCCACACGTACTCCCCCGAACAATCCATTTGAAGGGATTTCAATTACACGTGATACGTATTTTGCGGTGCACGTAATCAGAGAGGATTATGGTCCTGTTTCAATTTATTTTAATGTTAAAATAAAATTTAACGGCCACTATATATTCATTGGAATATTTGTATCCCCAAATGAATTGCTACTAGCATCGCAAATTAAATATTATATAAAGCTTTGTAATCGTATTTCTGAAACCAAGAAGACAAAAATTCACACCTCGATGAGAAACAAAATCCTGTCCCAGGAATAAATTTGCTCTTTAATCCTGTCCAACTCTAATAAACAAGCGATTTGAATTGTAAATTAGGCATTTTATAATCTGACGAATTCACCTTCCTTTTTCATTACTAGAATACATATTTAAATCGATGAGATACCAAATGGTTCTTTAACATTACGTACCGACACTTTATATTATGTATCTCTACCCATATTATTATTTGAAACTAGCGAGGCTTTGCACGAGTGCAATTAATTCCAAATTTCCGATTTTCCGGTAGCTTTTCTATTTTTCATTCATACATACCTTATCCTGACTATTTAACTAGTGTTTCGCCCCGAACTGAGACCTCGCGGTGACGGTATGCCTTAATTATTCATTCAATCGATACATGACGACCAAAACTGACATTATTATTATGCCCGTTTTCACCAAAAATACCTAAATCGGGATGATTTAGGTATGTTTGGTAAAAACAGGAGTAGGAGTCTCTTTACGTAGGTAGCCCCTAATTAATACAATCCTAAATCCTAAGTCCTAAGATAGATATTATCGGCTTTGACCATTTCATTTTTATTCGTAGCACTCATCCATTTGGAAACTCTATAAAGTTAAGTAGCCATAAAAGAATCGTAGCCGGGAGGTCGTAGAGATTGAGTGAGAAAGCTGTACCTGTTGCGCGAGCTGGCACTTCGGGCTACGCCGGCCTACATCGCGTGCACGGAAGCTTACAGCTCACTTATTTTCTTTTTGTATGCATTTACGCTTCAGATTAAAAGATCCAATCGCCACCCCTAGCACTCGGCGGTCCCCGGCTCAGCTCGGAAGGTTTCGCTTGAATCGACGTGGAGCTATTGGTCGGTTGAAAATGGGGTGAGTGATGACGCGCTCGAGGGAAGTTTTCGCGATGGAAAATCAGTTGTGGTCGCGGGGTTGTACAGAGAGGCCGTGTGCCAGCGGCAGCCTGAACCCACCGTTCGTTGCACGCCGCCCGCCTCGAGGGTAAGTGAACATTTTATTTGATTAAAAAGCAATTTCTTCGGAGAAGTCGTGAATTTCCCGGCCGCAAACAGCAAGAAAATCAAGTCTATAAAACTATAACCCATCCTGTGCTGAGTGAAGAAATGCAGTTTTCCGATCAATTCATGGAGTTCGAGATTTCAGGAAGTATTTTATATTTTACATATTATCTACTTTTTCCGACGCGTACGACGTGACATCTTGCAATTTCGGTATGAATAAATAAATGTTAGTTATAATACTTGAAAACGAATATTCTCTGCAAATTATAGGTATATACCTGGTCTAATATTTTTAGCCACTATTTAAAAAAAAATTTTAGATCAACTTATCTTAAATCTGCATTAACTTGATGATTACTACATAATTTGAGTTTGAATGCTTCTATTTCTATAAAACAAATCCTACCAATATTTTATTTACATGTGAAAGTTTGTGAGGATGGATGGATGTTTTCACGCCACAACGATTGAACCAATTTGGTTGAAAGGATATTGAGATAGTTCATACCCAGGATTAACACATAGGTTACTTTTTATCCCGGAAAATTACAGTTTCCGCGGGAATTAAAACCTTAATCCACGCGGACGAAGTCGCGGGCATCATCTAGTAATATAATATGCGCAAGTATCTATGAAATGTATCTACGAAATTTCGCTAAACATTTTAATCAATTGGTCAAAAGTTTTAAACAGAGAACAATTATTATCCTACTTCCTATCCTAAAGGTACTAACAGTCAGTCAGATTCCCAACACTACTCTCTTCATCCCAATAGTGAACATGGGCCTTCTTATGAGACCCATAGTTAACCACCATCTTTAGAATCCATATTTCATTAATCATTACTGACGAACCCGTACACGAACTATTCGAAAACTTTCGTCTTCACCATGAAGGACTTATGACGAGAAGACATCTCGGAACAAGCTGCAAAGTCACGTTCACAAGCGAGTTAGATTCAGCGGTTGACCTATGTCAACCTAGACCCCTTGTCTTTTCGTGTACAATTTCAATCAGAATTCAGGGAACAGTAGAAGATTTTCGTCGTACTCAATTTAATTTTTAGGCCTATCTGTTGAGAAAATCTGCTGCGGTCATTGAGCACTATATTAAGGTCTCCCAAAGTGTCTACCATAACGACTATAATGTCAGCAAAACGTAGGTGGGTGATGTATTCGCCGTTTATTTTCAAGCCAGTAGAAATCTGTAATTTGACAAGGGTATAAATATGAATCACGCCGACAAAGTGGTGAAATAAAATTTTGAAAAATATTTTTTTTAGGGTACCTCCCCTACATGTAAAGTGGGGATGAATTTTTTTTCTCGACTATCCCATTGTGTGGGTATCGTTGAATAGGTCTTTCAAAAAATAATGTGGGTGTGGGAACACCATTTTTCAATTCAGGGATCCGTTTGTGAAATATGATATTCTAAAGTGCTAAATTTTATTAGTCAAGTGTCCCCCCCCCCTCTGCCAGCTAAATGGTTGTATATAGGATACAAGAAAAATTCACAGCAGTAGTATATATAGTGAATTTTAAAGGAAAACTATCACGGCTAAATAGGGTTAATTAGTTAAGGAGTTATATCTGTTTTTGCTAAGTTAGGTATAACACGTAGTGTAAGTTGCATATTTTGTAGTATATTATAGTATTTAAACCATGGAACTCAAAATATATTCAATATTCATAAATAACATAAAAGCACTATCCTAGGTCAGCAATAATATTTGAGACTTTCAACTACGGAACCCTACACTGCGCGTGGCCCGACACGCACTTGGCCGGTTTTTATTATAACAACACTTCAACTGGATATACACGTATTCAAGTTGGCATAGCTCTGTACCAAACTAAGCACAGCCCAAGTTTCAACTAAACTGGGCCTCAAAGAAAAAGGGTCGGTTAGAAAATCTTCAAAATGAAAAACTACGTATTTTCATTTATTTTACTTATTTTGACTAACTTGTAGAGTTTGTGAAGTTAGGGCTTGTAGATTCAGGGCATGTAGAGTTAGAAGCTTGGCTCTACATGAGATCTGATATCTTTTTGACAGTGCGAACCATTGGTATCCTGCGTCGTGGCAACATTTTACATGAAAATGTTTTTGGTGGGATTTCACTTCTTTGTGTAAGTTAAAAAAAAAGGCTTTATTTCTACTACCACCTTATTTCTACAATCGACATCTAGTACTTTCCTATTTGTTAGAGAATCTTTGTTTTTGTGGCATTTAGTGTCAACTCTGCACATTTACTTTTTGCCTCAAATTCGAGATGGTCTATTGTTGAGAAATTTTTGCGAAACCTGCTTGTTCCATACCAGAGAACCAACCAACGTTCTCTTCACAAAGTACTTTTGTATAGACTGGTTCTCTTGTGGAGTTTTTAAAATTCTGCCCAAGATTATCTTTAAGAATATATTTTGTATATATTTGACTTTAAAATCGATATGGAATGTTTACAAATAAAGCGTTGCCTAGCAGTCAATGACAGGTAATTTCTATGAACCTATTGGAAAATTAGAAACAAGGAGTCCCTATATAAACTTTTAAAATATGCGCAAGTCTCATTTGTAGTCAACCCCTTAAACTAGGGGGTGGAAGTCTCACCCCCTAGTTTAAGGGGTTGACTTTTAGATTTTTTTTGTTTGGGTACTAATACTAGCTTATATACCAAATATCAGCTTTCTAGGACTTCGGGAAATATTCTAAGAATTTTCGATCAGTGAGTGAGTCAATGACGAAATCGGGGTTTTTTAGATATCAATAAAATCTAAAGTATAAGAGCTATGCAATTGAAACTTTATATGTTTGATAAGTCTACTATTGACATCATATCCCAAGAATTTTGTTTATCTGGTGTAATCCAAACCCAAGTTATGAGGGTTCAAAAAAACGACAAAGCTCTTCAAGAAAAGGTAGGTAGTGCTCTTGCGCTTCGCTTGGCTCGTCGTGGCGGGGACACTCCCGTGTCCCCACATCCAAGCGGAAGAAGTTGCGAGACTACAGAGGTGAAACAAATTAATATCTAAACTGTAACGATTCCTGGAAAATCATTAAAGCTTATGGGTGAGATGCTTAGTTTCTAATCAGATAAAAGTTAGGTAATAACCCGGCGCAACTAAATGAACGCTATATTTATACAAGAACATTGGATTTGTGGTAGAATTTTCCTATCTCTGGCTATTAGAACTGACAGTAAGTACAAAAGTATTTCTCGTTAGATATTCTTATACATTTTCTTGATTTATAGAAAACTAGCTGATGCCGGCGAATTCGTGACTGCGAAGTTTTAGGATTTTTAGATTTTTCGAAAACGGTTCAGAGACTCTAAAATTCAAAAGTAACAATTTGATGATCACTTCCTTTCAACCACTAACATTTGATTTGTAGCACCTAATGACTCCCTCATGACGCTTGGGCTGATGCAATTAAATTCTTTGAGTTAAAAGAAAATCTTATTAAGTTATTTGCATTACTTATTAAGTTTCAGAGGAAGCTTGCTCGCTTCGTTATTTTCAACCTACACACGCAAAAACACGTTTAAAAATCTATCGATACCTTTATAATTGTCGCATGTAGGTATTCAAAAACTTAAGTAAAATTTTCATCCGTGGCATAAACGCATTTTTATTAGGATTTTAATGGGATTTTGTAATAATCCACGTACTCACATCAAAACACGACTAATTTAATAAATAATAATGACATAACAACAATGAAACAAGTACTTCACTTTTGTTACGCTCATAAAATCGGACCAAAATACTTCATCAACCATAATTGCGGCTACAAAACTTCAAGCACTGACGTAATGCATGTGAAGCACAAGACCGGGCATAACGAAATGTTATAACAAAGGGAAAAGCCAGCTTTTTACCACCGCCAGTCGCCCTCGGTCCAGTCATCTAGTAATGAAACAGTGGCCCAGAAGAGACACTCCAATGAGTAGCACGCACATACATACATCGCTCTCGTTTTATATTTTCACTAGCAAAGGAATAAAATGACCTTATAAAACTAGACATTGATCTAGTTTTATGGGTTAATTTTATTCCTTTTATAAACAAAACTACATAATAATATTATAATATTATCTACGATACCTCTATTAACAAACTGCCAGAATCTTTTGATATACCTACTTAGTTAAAGAAATATAATATAATCGAAAAAATCTTTTAGTGATATCTAAGGAGACAATACAAAAAGCAGAAAGGTGATTGAAATGGCGGCCACAGATTAATTAGGCAAAAAGGGGGTTGTTATAAGTTTGATCACTTATGTTATGAATTTCGTCAATGAATGAGCTCTAACAAATTTATTTATTTATTTTAATCGGCAATAAGATTGAAGCTCGTGACTGCGATCTCACCTGAAGGTAAGTGAAGATGCAGTTTAAGATATAGTGTGCTAACTTGGAAAGGGGTATAGCAGTTTCACGCCATCGGCATCGTGCTGGAACGCTTAATCGCTTGGCAGCAAGTCTTTGAGAGTAGTGTAGTAATTTAGCCTCGACCAAATAAAATCTCCAACAAAACCAGACCGACCGCGACCGACAGATTTGGATGCAGGTTTTCCTTTCCGAAGGATTCGAATGTGGATTTGTGCATCGTGTACGGGCTTATACGTGTAAGGATTTGATACCACTGAATAGGTAGTTGTCAGACAGTGACAAAAGAGCGGAAAAGTGATTACAAGAACTAAGCTCTATTCTCTTCTCTATTCTATCAGAATGTAGGCCCACCGAGTTTGTACTTAGTGGTTAGACAAATTGGTTAGTGTCCTTTTAGTGTCTGATGATGGAGCAAGAATGTAGTAATATCACAAAGTCATGGCATCGATAAAACAAGTAAAAGAAAATCTAATTTTATCAAAAATTTTCTGAACAAAAAGGAAAGCCAGTGTACCCCTAAGATTATTTTACCATATTTGATTTGTATTTCGACATTTTCTCTTTACTTTTTAATGAGTTTTGATGATTTCTCAACTTCGTGCGATTTGAAACCAATCAAACTTTTTCGTGTTTGTCAGTGCTTCTGTTAAATTACCGCATATTATAAAATCAGAGACATATTATATTTACTACCGTAAGTATGAAATTTATTAAATATGTAAGAACGAGGATAATATAGATTAAAAAATCCTTTCTTTTATATTTTGTTTTACGGGTAGAGGTTAGATATTTTAATCAATTTTAATATAAAACAATAACAATATAAATGAAATTTAATAGTATTATTCGTTCGACTAAACTCGCAATTTAGCTTTCGAGTGATACCAGCCTCGTGTAATATGTTTTACAAGGTATTATCACGTAATGTAATTACCTACTTCAACTTCTATAAGGTGAATTTTTACGCACGCAGCGAGATCGACTCGATCAAAGCCAACAGCTCACACTTATTTGAAGAGTGTAAGGAAATATCTTAGTCTTACTTTGAGAGAATACTTAAATTAGATGATAAGATGATCGCAATCAAGGGTTATCTTATCATAAATAAATAAAACTAAAAGATATCTTTAATATCTTTTATAAAATAAAAAACCGGCCAAGTGCGAGTCGGACTCGCGCACCGAGGGGTCTGTACTCCAGAAGTAAAAGTATTCAAGTAAAACAATAATAATATTATATTAATTTGCTTATTCATATTTTTTTTGTTTTTATTAATCGTTAACTTTGTTATAGAGTTATTGTTAGTATAAAAAAAACTATGCTAGTTAAAATATACAAAAACCTTAATTGACCATTATTTTCAGATTTTTCGATTGGTAAACTTTCAAAAACTATTAAGTATGTATAAAAATAAAATAAAATCTGTTGATCTGTTGACTCTGGAAGCACTGCGTTCTAAACACCCATCTCCTTCTCCTGATTCCTCTTTTCCAGACCCACCGACAAATAACGATTTTCTTTTTCAGGCCACTACAAATGACGTGCTGGGAGCTCTGATGTCTTTCAGAAGTGGTTCCGCTGCAGGGCTCGATGGTTTGTCACCACAACACTTTAGAGACTTAGTTTGTGGTGCAAACGTTGACGTAGGTGGTACTCTTCTGAAATCCATCACTGATCTGGTGAACCTGATGCTATCTGGACGAGTACCCCATGAAATAACTAAAACCTTATATGGAGCAAATTTATGTGCCCTAAAAAAAAAGGATGGTGGTATTCGCCCCATAGCAGTGGGTTCAACGATTCGGCGCGTCGTTTCCAAAATTTGCTGTAAAAAAATTCTTCCTTTGATATCTTCTAATTTTGTCCCAATTCAGTTAGGCTTTGGGGTAAAGGGGGGATGTGAAGCAGCTGTTCATGCTGCTCGCACATTCCTCCTTAGCTCCCGGGAGGAGGTACTCCTTAAAATTGATGTGAAGAATGCCTTCAATTCAGTGGATCGGGGGGTCCTCCTCTCAGAAGTAAAAAATAAATTTCCACAGTTTTTCCCGTACTTGGCGCAGTGCTACCGGGAACCTTCAAAGCTCGTACACAAAAAGAATGTTCTGAGCTCCGCTGTCGGCTGTCAGCAGGGGGATCCGCTTGGACTAGTTATTTTTAGTTTGGCCATCCACCCTATAATTTCGGCTCTAAATTCCAAATTCAATGTTTGGTATTTGGATGATGGAACCTTGGGCGGCGAAGTGAATTCGGTTTTGGAGGATTTAGAAATTATTATATCAAAATTTAAAACTATTGGCTTGGAACTTAACTTTGATAAATGTGAAATTTATATTCCTAATTCTTTTTCGGCGGAATCTAAACTGCACATATTAAATAAATTCAATACTTTAGCTCCGGGTATTAAAATTTTAAATGATGAGTCACTTCGCCTCCTAGGAGCACCTGTTCTAGAGGCCTCAGTTCCTCAATTTTTTACTGACTTAATTTCTAAATTCAAAAACACTTCCCATCACCTTTTCGATATTAATCCTCATATGGCAATGACCATCATTCGATTCTGCTTATTTGTTCCAAAATTTACTTATTTCCTAAGATGTTCACCTCTTTGGAAATTTAATAATTTATTGGAAAATTTGGATAATTTTATACAAAATATTCTATCTGACATCTTAAATTGTCCGATAGATGATCAGGTATGGGCCCAGGCTTCTCTTCCGATCAGGTATGGAGGTCTGGGAATCCGCAAAATTTCTAGTGTCTCACTGCCAGCATTTCTTTCCTCTGTATATAGTACACACACTCTCTTTGAAAAAATTATATCCCAGTCTTTGGGATCAATTGAGGTGTCGTACTTGGCAGAGGCAAGAAATGAATGGTCAGCGATTAGCCCAAATCAATTGCCGGTTTCTCTTCCTTCCCAGAGACAGTGGGATGACATTATTTGTAAAAAAACTTTTGACGCAATGTTAATGGAAGCAAATTCTAAAGACCGTGCTCGTCTTCTCGCTGTCTCTGCGAAAGAATCCGGCCACTGGCTCCATGCTCTCCCTTCTGATAATCTAGGCACTCTTTTAAACCACGCCACTCTTGCAGTGGTAGTTGGCCTTAGGCTCGGCGCCAAAATAACCCAGCCTCACCGTTGCCACTGCGGTGACCACGTCGACGCTTACGGTCATCACGGACTCTCCTGTTCGAAGAGCGCTGGTCGCTTCTCCCGCCACAATGCCCTCAACGACATCATCCGCAGGTCTCTTGCTACTGCTCACGTGCCAGCTGTATTAGAACCTATTGGTTTGGCACGTAGTGATGGCAGGAGACCTGATGGTATGACGCTTGTTCCTTGGAGGACAGGGAGGTCGCTTGTGTGGGATGCCACCTGTGTAGATACTCTAGCTGCATCTCACATCCATGCGACCTCCTCTGTGGCGGGTGCAGCGGCTACTAGCGCCGAACAAGCTAAGAGGCGCAAATATGAAAAACTTGACAGTGGTTTCATATTTGTGCCTTTTGGTGTAGAGACCCTGGGGCCGTGGGGCCCGGAGGCTCGAGCGCTTTTTGTAGAGCTAACTAAAAAGGTGATCGAGTCTACCGGGGATCCAAGAGCTGGCAGCTACCTTGCCCAAAGGATTAGCTTGGCCATCCAAAGGGGTAATGCTGCCAGCATCTTGGGTACCATGCCACACTGCAGTGGCTTCGATGGGGTTTTAGATTTTATTTAATTTTTATTTTAGTTTTAATTTTAGAATAAATTTAATTTTAATGTAGTAGGTAGTTTTAATTTTAGAGTAAATTTAGGTTTAATGTAGTATACTGTATAAAGTCAAATTGTCATAATAAACTAAAATAAAAGAAAAATATTTGCGCAGTTTGGTATGGAAATCTTGAGGTTGTGGGGACCAGAAGCGCATCGGTACTATAAAGAGTTGACTGCACGCCTGTTTGTTGCGACCCAGGACCCCAAGGCCGGGTTACACTTTAGACACAGAATAAGTATCTGCATCCAGAGAGGTTATTCCAGCGTACTGGGGACACTTCCGTCAGGCATTGATGTGGATCCTATTGTATTGAAAAATTTGCCGAAATTTTTTGCCTCTTTCTTTTTGGAAGTCGGTTAATAAGGTTCGATACATAAATAAATAATGTTTGTATATTTATTTATGTATCGATTTTATTTTTTGAAATATGTACATAAGGAATGGAAAAATTAGATTATTAGATCTGTATGAAAGACTTAGGTACACGAAACCTACCTACTTTCAGAAAAAATTATAACTTGTGTTTTGGATGTACTCGTATCTTTGCGAATAGAGCTACTTTTTTGCGCCTTAAAAGTTAGCGCTGGTCAGAAAAATCTTTATTGCGTAAGTATACTCCGTTGGCCCATTTTCATGAAAATGTTAAAATTACCTCTTTAACTCCTTAGTATGCATTTAAAAAAGTTCTCTCTCAATCATTCACCTACTTAATACTTTGTCAATCTGTCTGTCTGTCTGTGGCACCGTGGCTCTTAAAAGGGTGAACCGATTTGGATGCGGTTTTTTAAATTTAAAATCTGGTTTTCTAGCCGTGGTTCTTAGATATGTTTTATCAAAATCGGTTCAGCCGTTTCAAAGCTATCAGCTGTTTTGTTAGCTGCGGTAGGGTTCTTAGACGCATAATGTGTATTTACTTCACTCTCAAACATTAAGGTAAAATTTGAAACACTCATGTACGCGATATAACTATGCAAGATTATGGAATTCTTGATCTGATGCTGCAGCGATACCCTGTATCGTGGATTCGTTTTGATCAATATTTGACTCTACACACGATGGCAAAACGATGAGCTGATGCTATAAAAAAGTTATCAGATCTCATGTAGAGCAAAGCTTCTAACTCTACAAGCCCTAAATCTACAAGTCCTAACTTCACAAACTCTACACGTTAGTCAAAATTATGTGGCTTGGCATTTTCGCTACATTCACAAGGGCGTAAGGTATAGTATATTACACATCTAGGGCAGTAAAATAAGAAATGTCTCAGATCACATGTAATTGTTGTCCGAGGCGAAGCCGAGGTCAATAAACATGTGATCTGAGGCTTTCTTATTTACTGCCCGTGGTGTGTATACTATTTTTCTCCTCGACGGAGGCGGAAAGCGACATTTTCGTTTAGCGCAGCGGGAGGAAAATTGACGCTTTCCGCCCGGAGGTGAGAAAAAAAATTTATTCACTGTTTATTACTTTTCTGACGATAGTTCTTGTAGTAACGAAACCGCCAACGTACATACATACATAATATTATATACATTGCAAATTAAATAAAAGCTAGTAAATAAAGAAGATAATACTGTTCTGTAAATGTCTTACTATTTCACGTCGCATTAAACCTTCTACGACCTGTATACGAGTACGGCACAGTATTCAGTTGATTGATCGGATTCGCCCGCCTTCCATTCAACGTCCTATTGTAGACACGTACGAGTAGGTAGGCTCAGAGCCGCAGTCGCGTTGACGTGAATAGTCGGCCGTCCATGCACCACTCCTAATCCCGTCCTTGCTGTGATTCGATAACTGTGCCATTTCATCGAATAGCCGTTTATTTGACGTGACAACCTCATCGACGACACAACAAGGCTGCAAATATTACTAGGCATAGACAGTGTAGGGTTTCTTGCTGGTTCTTTTCGGTTGGAACGACATTACGAACCAGTTGCAGTGGTAGATTCACTGGGCGATTCGTAAAAGTATATATGAATAAAAAATTGTTTTATTCTCTTCTATTCTGTGACAGCGGTAATAGCCTAGTAGTTAAGACCATACGGTCATATGTTCGGGACGGTTCGGGTTTGAATCCCAGGCACCTCTAAGATGTGCTAATTAGTGTGTTTTGAGCAATTAAATATAACTTGCTTTAACGCTGAAGGAAACGTGTTGCTCTATGATCTAGAATTCTAGACTGAATTACCTACTGTTGTAACGACCCTAGTCCTTCGTACAAAGGAATTTTTCATGTTTGATAGTACTAAAAATTGTTGATTAAATTTTATCAAAATCGGTACAGTAGTTAAGCTACGAGATGTACTTTCACATGAGATCATAAAAATAATAATTTTAGGAACTTCAATTTTCATGTCATATAATTTCAATTTGACGTTGACGCTATTCTGTAGAACGGTATACTATATGGGAAGGCAGCGACGACCGCAGCGTCATTGACGCGCGGATCGTATATAAAAAAGAACATTGTTCGTATTTGGGGCATATGTTCAGAGACTTAAACATGCACATACTGTATTATGAGAAATGTGAAGTGGTATGTAGTGACATACTTTATATCAATTATTATTGATAAAGTACAAGGGGCGATACACGAAATCTATTATGAGTGATACCTAATCTGACGTTGGAAGCTGCTTAATGGATGGGGAGCTCTAGCGCCTTGGTGCTTTATGAACCTGTCTTTGGGCTAGCGACCGACGATTTCAGATGAAAATTGATCTATATCGCGATGCTCTATGCTGAGCGTTGTGTCAACCTGTAGGTTAGATGCCGAGATAGGATAAGCTTAGGATGGGCTAATACACTTGCCAGTCCGGGCTATCTGGTCCAGGTGTCTGATTCTACTTTCGAACTTGCTCTGACGTTAAGTTGGAGCCTATCACCACTTGGTGGTGACAACCAACTGTTGGATGCTGAGATAGGATGAAGCTAATGATGGCAATTGCTTTTATGGTTTTGTCTGGTCCAGGCGTCCGACGACACCAACCTCGAACTAGACTCTAACGTTGTTAGAGTCCTTCACCACTCCGTGGTGACTTCACGCAGTATAACTATTAACCTACAACCAACTATACATGAGAGGAGCTCACCTCTATAAAAAGTCTCAGTGGATCACACCACTATAAAAAAGTCTTGTGGAAACACACCACGGTTAACAAAGTGTCTTCAGTGGATCACACCACTTTAAAAAAGTCTTGTGGAGCACACCACGGTTAAAAAAGCCTCGCACATTCGTGTGTGAGTGAATGATGACAGTGTGGGGGGGGGGGCTCATAGTTTGATGGTATTTCAAGGGCTTATTCACATTCCTAATTATTATGAAGTATCTATACGAAGTAATATATTTTAACAAATCCAAGCTGCAATCTCATTGCGTCAATTATTATAATAATACATTATTGTTTTAATGGACGCAACTGAGTGGTCCTTGATGTACCAAAAAAGGTAGGAGCTCACCATCGTTTGGCGTGCAGGGAGCCAACGATCATCATTTCATTTTTTTACAATGAAATGATGCCATCTTAATTTCGAACATTGCCTATGGACTCAAAGGAACTTGAAACAACGATATGTAGTGTAGACGTTCAACCTGATGTTGAATGTCGAGGTACATAAGTTGTGACGTAGGTCCCATAGAAATAATTGTGTCTCTCGACATCAGTCTTGAGTCTCGTGATAATGGAGCAAACCGGTATCATTCATACTGGATTTTAAACATTCTTTAATATAAACTAATACGAGAACCCACTAAAATCTGATACACGAACTCTCGCATATATCGCCTAGGTCTTATGAACTCATTACTTCTGACGCTCTAAAAGTTCTTGGGTTAATACGGTCACAACATTATAAAGGGTTCTACCACTGGCGATTCACGTGCCACGCTAAAGAAATAATTTCAAATGTAGAAAGATTTATAGGAATTATAGGGTAGAGATTTTCGTACTATACTTAGTTCAGTTACAATGTCCAAATGACTATTTAAGTGCAATTAAGATGCAATTCTTTTGGAGTTGCCAATGCCATAAGTAGTACTATTATATATTCTGTGCCATAACTGCATCTCAATCTACTCGTACGTTATATTGTGTGCTTATAATTATATATACGGTGAAAATGTAGGTGCAACGTTGAAAGTTATGGTGTTTCTAGAACTTGTAACGGAACTATGCTAAACTAGTGCCTACCTAATTAGCTGAACTCATATTATAAAGTTGCTCCGTTAAGTTATAATATTAATAGTGACGTAAATTCTGACGAAACAATGCTATATCCCTACGAGTAGGTGTTTTGGAATTTGTGGTATTATTAGACCATGTAATCATAACAGCTTCTCATAAATTTTTAGTAAGAAAACTCTCTAAACTTACCTTTAAATCTGTTAGTCCGACAGGACAGGCAAGCAGTTTATAATTTCAATTTGGTTTCTGTTGTCTGGTGAGAGACTTCGGTCGAGACTTAGTCACTACCTTAGCGGAGTGTTTGCCTCTGTTGATGAAGATAGTTCGCGTTTGTAAAAAGAAATTTTTGTATATTTTCATTTTAGTGACTCAAGGCGCAATTATTTTGAGTTATTTAAATATTGAAATTGTAAGAATAATTCATTTGCAAACTAATTAAGCTAACCTTAAGATTAATGAATAGCTTATGAACTGTGCTTTGAAACCTAAGTGGTTTTTCTTTAATTTGAGCCATCTTTTGGTACTTATTTTTCATGCTTTGTTAATTTAAAGGAACGTATTTTTTGAAGCTTCTAATTTTTTAGAGTTCCTATAAGTAACGGATCCTAAGGGATCACTTTGTTGTCCATCTGTTTGTTTGCCCTTTTTCTCAGAATCAGTTTGAGGTACTACGTTGAAATACTGAATAAAAATGCCAATGCTGTACAGATTTCAAATCTCTAGTTCAATTAATTTAGTATAAAAAAAAAATTATTTACAAAACCGACTTCAAACGCCCGCGCCACTACAAAGTATATAATTTATTGTTGATACTTTGAAAACCGCTCGACCGATTTCGATAAAATTTCAGTGGGATCACTTAGAAAGTATACACTTTGAATCAAAAAAGAGTTATCCAAATCGGTTCAGGCGTCTTCGAGTAATCGGTGAACAGAAATTTAAAAAAAAACCGGCCAAGTGCGAGTCGGACTCACGCACCGAGGGTTCCGTACTCCAAAAGTAAAAGTAAAACGATAATATTATATTAATTTGCTTATTTATCGTTAACTTTGTTTGTAGAGGTTTATTGTTAATATAAAAAAAACTATAATTATTTCAGATTTTTCGATTGGTAAACTTCGGAGATAAGGGGGGGGGGGGGGGACGGTATTTTTTTCGACATTTTGGCCGATTACTCAAAAACTATTATATATAGAAATAAATAAAAAACTGTTTTAGAATGCACAAGTAAAGGCCTTTCATATGATACCCCACTCGGTATAGTTATTTTACTTTGAAATTTCAAACCCCCGATATTCCCCCTTTTTTAATAAAACTAAAAATAATTTTCGATTTTTCTTTATTCCAATGATGTTGGGCCACTATTATACACAACTATGCAAATTTCATGTTGATAGCTTTAATAGTTACTGAAATAATCGACTGTGACAGACGGACGGACGGACGGACGCACGGAGAAAGTCTCACCATAAGGGTTCCATTTTTACCATTTTGGTACGGAACCCTAAAAAGATTCCGACGAATTGAGAACCTCCTCCTGTTTTGAAGTCGGTTAAAAAACGTTACAGCTTATCATACAAAAGTTTCAGTGACGTCTCCAGTAATATAATATCACAAAATTTCGCCACTAAACTGGCTATTTAGTAATTAATAATATAATCATCACAATGTACGGAACCCTCAGTGCAAGAGTATGACACGTACTTGGCCGGTTTTTTTAATAGACATCCCTTGTATGGGTCACTTTGTGAATGGGATCCACACGCTCGAAATATCGAAATCATTATAATTCTCTTATTTTTCCTAATCGATTATAAAGAAGTCTGAAGTCGGCTACAGTGAGCAGTAAGGATGGTCTGCGTCATTTACGTCTTATAAAGTCGGCAGACAAAATAACGATTATGACTTTTCACGGGAGGCCGGCTTACCTCAGACCGCTTAACTTTGTAAGTCTGCCACAATTACTTCTAGCATAGCTTAATAAGAAGACCCGTAGAGGCGGAATTGTGAGGAGTTTTAAGAATTTCCGGCGCAATAGTCCGGCGCGTTCGCTCGTATAAATGGAACTCGTTCCACGTATGCTGGCTTTAATCCTCTCAATGTGGGTAATCGTGCGTGCAGTTATTGATATTGCTGTAGGTAGCCTTTATTTCGAAATTTCCTTTTAAATTAATAAACCAAATCGAGTCTAATAAGTCTGGTAACGTATTATTAGTGATTTTGCATTTGGATATTACATCACTATATTGATTCTCTGATCTGATCATTATATTGTTATCACGATCAGATCAGCAGATCTAACCAATAAATAAGTATATTATTTTCAATAATAATACATACTAGTGGTCCGCCCCGAACTGAGACCTCGCGGTAACGGTTTCCCATAATTACTTATTCATTCAATAGATACATGACGATCAAAATTGACATTATTATTATGCCCGTTTTCACCAACCATACCTAAATTATCCCCTTTGTAGAAGTCTCTTTACGTAGCCCCTAAATACAATCCTAACATCCCATATGTCATTTTCACCTTGAGTTGTCCCGTAGAGGTTTGTAATAACAAAGTTGACAGAAAGTGTCAACTAACTTAACATATGTAGCCCGTAAAGGTTAGGGAACTGTTATAGTGAAATCCTCAAGGCCTCAATCAAACTTAGGTATAGTTTTTTGGAACATTCAAATTAAATTACTTGTACACAGCGTCAACTATCGACACGATCAGAAAACATGTAAAAACAAACTGCAACGTGAAGTTTTATTGATGTTTGCTAAATGACTAAATAATAATTTTAATTGAATATATTATGTTACATGTTATTAAGCTGCATTTGCTATATGAGATGAGAGCGCCATCTATTGACATTATTGTGAAGTTCTGTTGTTGCTGCTCATTAAAAGTTAAATAATTTAGTTTCCTTATTACATTTATCTAATTTTAGTATTTGTTGTTCAAGTACATGATATTACGCTAAAATTATAAAACTTTCAAGCCCCAGCTGTCAATGGTTATTCCGTTGTGAGGTCAAATATAATCTCCACTTTGAAAGCCCCCCATTTCGTCAATTTTAGGAAAAAAATTAAAAAAAAAAATACTTTTGTACTCTGTTCCAAATTATCTTTAAAATGACGTACTGTAACCCTATGAAAAGCAAAAATTTTTTTTTTCTTCGCTTTCGCTTCTATGAGAGCCCCCCTGAAATAAAGATTTTTATAACTTTTTAAGCCATTTTCGGCTGGAGGCCATCGGTTTACATATTATATCTAAAATTGAAGTAATTACGTTCAGTAATTCAGAAGTTATAAGGCTCTGACAGACGGACGGACGGACGGACGGACGGACGGACAAGTGCAAATTCACTCAAGTAGACTCAAAGACCTTCGCTTCGCTCGGTCGATAAGGTATTTCTTTTATTCAATTATTAAAATATACCTACCTGCATACATATATGTATATTGTATACAACTGCAAAAACCGTAACCACAACGCGACACCGATAAAGGCAATTTGTTAATAATACGATCTATATATAGATCTATAAACTTTGCTTTCAAAACATTGTAATACTAGGAAATATAAATCAAGCCATCTTTAATATCGAATAGATTTGTTTCCATTAGATAGGTACGCAATATCGCAGCTGTCTCGGAATATTGCAAGGAAAAATTAAGGCGAAGCTAAGCGCTTAAAATGTAACCAATATTGGTATAAGCGATCCGCTGATTGTCTGCAGACGATCCTTCGCCTAACGAGCTAGTCGTGGCATGTCCTTTGTATTGCTGTCACCGCAATCCCCGCTGAGCGACTTGCACTCACCGAGATTATCCAAATACTGTGCTGTTTTCAAGACCCACTTAGAAGTCTGTGACGTCTTTATTGATATCTAGACTTGTTATCCTATGATTATGTTTTATACTAGCGGCACGCTATGATGGCCGGTTTGACGTTTGTCCGCTCATGAAGTTCCGTTAATTGATAACGACTTTGAAGGAAATAATTGTATTACGTTATTGACGATAGTGATGTGCAGAGATTCATAAATTTTATCGAATGTAGTTTTAGGTTTAGGACTCAAAATTTATTAATTTATAAATTTTAAACCGGCCATCATAGCGTGCCGCTAGTATAGAAATAAAACCCTATACCTATCAATAAAAGACTACACTAGCGGCACGCTATGATGGCCGGTTTGACGTTTGTCCGCTCATGAAGTTCCGTATTAATTGATAACGACTTTGAAGGAAATAATTGTATTACTTTATTGACGATAGTGATGTGCAGAGATTCATAAATTTTATCGAATGTAGTTTTAGGTTTAGGACTCAAAATTTATTTATTAAATTGATTTCTAAAATGTATACAAGTGTAGAAAAATCAGTTTGCACCATTTAAGGGGTGAATGTACTTGTGAATATGAACAATTTTCACTATGTGGACAAACCTCTGAAATCGCAAAAAAATATCAGCTGTTTCATACAAAAGGTAAAATTTTTATTTTTATATGATATATACCACAACTCGGCATTTGGTTTTCTAAATTGAAAATTTTTAAAAATGGAATCTAATACGATCGTCACATAGGATCGCTGGCTAGCACAACTACTACCTCCGGCAAACTCGCGTCAATGCTCAATGCAAAACAAAGCAGTTTCGAATTGACGTTGCTTCGAAAAGTATAAACTGTCAGTGCAATGCGATTGTGATATAGTTTTGACCTGGCTTTGGATTTCAAATATTGATACTGCATTACTGTTGACCCTTGCTCGTTAATTTGGACTCTGTTCAAGCCCTTTGTTGTGGATTTCGTCGATATGACCGAACGTACGCAGAGAACTGTTCTAAATAGTCAGACACGTGAGTTCGTAATACGCCTTCGTAACTATTTCGATCGTGAAGCTCAAAATGGAGGGCCAATTTTACCTATAACGTCAGTGGTTGAACGCGTAGCTGATGCGCTTAATATTGGACAACGAACTGTTAGACGGATAACTAAAAAAAAATATGGCGAGACTGGCACAGAAGAAAATAAACTTCACACACCAAAAAAGAGAAAACGAGCAAAACCAGTCGTAGGCATCGATAGCTTTGATGCCGATGCTATCCGAAGACATGTTTACGGCTACTATTTACAGAAGGAGTATCCAACAAGAAAAAAGTTGGTGCATTCACTGAAGGAAGCTGGATTATTCTTCGGTGGGGAAAGTTCTTTAACGAAGATTTTGAAGACCATTGGATTTCGATACAAAAAATGTAACAAACGCAAAATATTGATGGAAAGATTTGATATAGCGATGGCAAGGTATACTTTTTTACGGCAAGTGAAAGAAATCAAAAATTGGCAAAATGTTGTGTTCTTGGATGAAACATGGCTTAATGCTAACCATACTGTAGGCCGTTCTTGGAACGATGACACAGCAGCATCTACTTCCAAAGTTCCTGTAGGAAAAGGATCGCGACTTATAATTTGTCACGCCGGAACCATCAACGGGTTTGTCGAAGGTTCTCTCATGGCTTTTGCGTCAAAAACCACTGGAGACTATCATGAAGACATGAATGGAGAAAAGTTTACTGAATGGTTTACCTCAATGTTGTGTAGCCTCCCTGAACCATCTATTATAATTATGGACAACGCCCCATACCACTCGATGCAAATTGACAAGCCACCTGCCCAATCCCAAAAGAAAGCTGATATCGTCGCATGGCTTCGTAAAAATGGCGTAGATGCAAACATGAATATGTTAAAAGCGGAATTAGTACGTCTTTTAAAAGAAAACAAACCAACCAAGATCCGATACGTCATTGACGAAATAGCATTAGAACATGGGCACAGAGTTATACGGTTACCGCCTTACCATTGTGAGTATAATGCGATTGAGTTGGTGTGGGCTCAAATTAAGGGATATGCTGCAAGACACAATACAGAACCCCCATTTACCACAAAAAAAATGCTAAAATTATTAGAAGAAGCTTGTGAACATGTGACTAAAGGAGACTGGGAAAAGGTTGTGAATAGAACTGTTAAATTAATAAGGGAAGATTATGAAAGAGATGTGAAAATAGATAATATTATAGAAAACGAACATATAATTATTAATGTAGGTGATGATAGCAGTGACGACAGTGAAAATAGTAGTATGGACGAATCTGATTAATTATGGCCTTTTGTGGCACCTTTTTTGGTATCTTTTGTATTCATATGTTTCTTGTGTGCATATAAAGTATGTATATTCATTTTCATTCAAATATTCAGTTCGTTCAAATAAATTAAATAAACATATACATTTTTGTTTTATTAAACCTATTTAATCAGGTACAAAAAAAAAATTAATTGTTTTTTGTTCGAGAATAAATTGACATTCCACATCACTATTGTAATGTGTCAAACCGGCCATCATAGCGTGCCGCTAGTTTAGTGGTGTTCTCTAAAACCAATCAGTGTAACGATCACATTTTGATTTTCTATGTAGTTGTTTCTATCCCGAATGTTAAAATTCTGACCGGCTACCGTACAAGTAGTGTTGATAAACCTAGAAAAATTATTATATCTGTAGATAAACCAGACTTACCGAATGATTACCGACATAGCCAATGTAGTCGCGAAGCTGAACTGACAATGGGCGGCGCACATAGCTTGAAGGGGGAGGGAGCACCTTGGGATGCTAAGAGTTCCTCTGCATGTCTCTACGAGAGGCCTATATCCACCAATTGACGTTTATTTATCATCATCATCATCATTAGCAATCCATTAACGTCTCACTACAGATCGTAGGAGAAGGGTTAGACGTTTATTTTATTTGAATACAACTTTTACCTACTTATTGTGCGCCTTTTCTTATTTGGTTTTCATTGAGGTACTACGTCAGGAAAAAAAACTAGGTATGTTATTGTTATAAACTTAATTATTATCTCTATGTTCAATAAAAAATCGGCCAAGTGTGAGTCGGGCCTCGCTTTTAGGGTTCCGTACATATGACCAAATCACTTTTCTAGTCTAACTAGATATTTAAATATCTTAGTTCTTAGATAGTACTAAATTAGCATATTATGGGGAAAAATGCTCGTTTGTTTTGGCCACAATTACTTATAAACCGCATCATAAATCGGTGTTTTCAGTATTTTTTGTTTAAAAACACTATAATATCATAAGTAGTTTAATTTTTGAGATAGACCCCGTAACAAAAGTGGTCTAAAACCGAAAACTTTGACGGCCCCGAATTTCTTCATTTTTGTAGCTAAAAAATAATAAAAAATACATTTGAACTCTACCTAATGAGTTCTAGACAATGACACCCCACACGCCAGGGTAAAAAAATAAAATTTTATTTCGACTCCTTTTCTATGTATGGGAACCCCCTTTATTTTTTAATTTAATTTAATTTTTATTATATGTTGTTATAGCGGCAATAGTAATACATACTCTGTGAAAATTTCAACGGTCTACCTATTACGGTTTACGAGATACAGCTCGCTGACAGACGGACGGACGGACGGACAGCGGAGGCTTATTAATAGGGTCCCGTTGGCACCCTTTGGGGACGGAACCCTAAAAAGAAGCATCTAGGTAGGTAGGCATTTAATGTAAAAAAAATTAGAAAATTTTCAGAACCTTATAACAATTTTGTATCTATAACCACTAAAAACAAAAGACTTAACACCATTTCGAACAGTCATCATGAGTCATGACCGTCGCAGAACTCTGCTATTGAGAATTAAGAAGCTCTAGAAATGTAAGCAATAACGGTATCAAAGATACGGCTAGGTGTCTGCAAACGATACTGTGTCTAACGAACAAGTCGCGGCTCCCTCTTTGTATTGTTGTCGCCACAATCTTCTCCGAGCGCCTTGCACTTGCCTGGATTATCTAAATACATTGCTTCCTTCACGACCTACTCTCAGTACTAAAATAATTTATCTGTCCATATTAACTTACCTTTATTAAACCATACCATTTTACTTATTTTATTCCCCTCATAAAAATTAATTAGTGCTTATACTCACCTACGTACCTACATAGCTAAGGCAGGGCCGATAAGGCGATGCGTTGCGACGGTAAAGCGATTAATCATGTTTCAATCGTAATGGCGATAAAATTTAAATAACTAGTTTCTTATTAAACTAAGCGCAAATAGTATTTCACCTAAATACCCGACATCATATAAAGACACATTTTAAGAGATTTTCAATAAATTACTAACTGTAAGAACGCCGAAATCGTTATTTTTTTGTTAAAATTCAATCGGCGACCGACCGTGCGAACCATGACAGAGGCCAGATAGCATAATTATTAGGGTGGAGTGAAAAAAAAACAAATTTTTATTTTTTTCTTAGCCTGGGGGTCAAATTTTTAGCTTATAAAAAACAAAAATTTTTGAAAAATAAAATTTGACTCAACATCTTGAGGAAGCCCACTCGTTTTTAAAATTAATTACGAGTAAAAATATTTGGTTGCAAAAAAAATTTTTTAAAGGTGTTTTAGAAACTTCAGGATATCCTCTTTTATGCCAATTAAAAATCACAAGTTAAAAAAAAAATTTGTCACTATTGTTTTAATTTTAAAAAAAAATCCCAAAAAGTAACTCCTCGTTAGGGCACTAGAATAAAATTTGAGTTGGAAATGATCATAATTGCTAATTCTTGGATGTTTTATGACATTAAAAGACAAAAAAATTTTTTTTTTTTGCATCCAAATATTTTTACTCGTAATTAATTTTAATAAAGCCGGCCAAGTGCGAGTCGGACTCGCGCACCGAGGGTTCCGTACTCCAAAAGTAAAATTAAAACGATAATATTTTATTAATTTGCTTATTTATCGTTAACTTTGTTTGTAGAGGTTTATTGGTAATATAAAAAAAACTATGCTAGTTAGAGCGTTGGTTTTATTTTTCCTGTAAAATATACATAAACCTCTATTGACCATAATTATTTCAGATTTTTCGATTGGTAAACTTCGGAGATAAGAGGGGGGGAACGGTATTTTTTTCGACATTTTGGCCGATTACTCAAAAACGATTATATATAGAAATAAATAAAAAACTGTTTTAAAATGCACAAGTAAAGGCCTTTCATATGATACCCCATTTGGTATAATTATATTACTTTGAAATTTCAAACCCCTGATTTTCCCCCTTTTTTAATTAAACTCAAATAATTTTCGCGTTGATTTTATTTTTCCTGTAAAATATACATAAACTTCTATTGACCATAATTATTTCAGATTTTTCGATTCGTAAACTTCGGAGATAAGGGGGAGGGAACGGTATTTTTTTCGACATTTTGGCCGATTAATCAAAAACTATTATACATAGAAATAAATAAAAAACTGTTTTAGAATGCACAAGTAAAGGCCTTTCATATGATACCCCACTCGATATAGTTATTTTACTTTGAAATTTCAAACCCCCGATTTTCCCCCTATTTTAATGAAACTAAAATTAATTTTCGATTTTTCTTTATTCCAATGATGTTGGGCCACTATTATACACAAATAAGCCAAATTTCATGTCGATAGCTTTAATAGTTACTGAAATAATCGACTGTGACAGACGGACGGACGGACGGACGGACGGACGGAGAAAGTCTCACCATAAGGGTTCCATTTTTACCATTTTGGTACGGAACCCTAAAAATGAGTGGGCTGCCCCAAGATGTTGAGTAAAATTTTTTTTTTTTGTTTTTTATAAGCTACAAATTTGACCCCCAGGCTAAGAAAAAAATAAATTTTTTTTTTCACTCCACCCTAATAATTATTGAGTATAACGAACGATTGGAATAAATAAATTTCGCACGTAGCTTAAATATTGTTTAAAGGAGTTTTTTTTTTTAACGGAAGGGGGTTTTAAAACCTAACTCCACGCGGACGAAGTCGCGGTCAAAAACTAGTCCAAAATAAAACTAAATCATTTCATTGTTAGAATCGTTGTAGAATTCACAGTATTCTTGATTATTTTATAGCATTCCAAATAAGTATTGGCAACAATTACAACGAATTCATGATTATTATTTGTGTATCTTTGCCTAATGAGCAAGTTAGGATTTCCCCTTTCATATTGTTATTACCACAATCCTCTCTGAGCACCTAAAGCTTGCCGAGATTGTCTTACAAATTCGTACCTACTAATTTTATGAAATGAATAAACAATAATTTAATACTGTCAATATATATTCGGATAATTTTACCATAATAGGCAATATTTGTGTGAGCCAGTGGTAGATTCACTTAACGATTCGAAAGCACTTTGTATAAGTTTATTTGAAGAAAAAATTATTCTAATATTCTATTCTATTATGCTGTATGCTTTGGTTTAGAGGTGTTTTTCTTTAAAAAAATGTCTAGTTATTATATAGCTTCTTTGCCCAACAAATTAACCGCTGTACGCCGTCTACACCCTCTGATCTACGTCTGATTATGTCCATCACTCCCTTCACCTTATTATTTCCACTCCAGGGCATAGGCCTTTTCGACGACATGGCACCCGTTTCCATCAACCTTCTTAAAGCCATCGGTACATTGGACTGAAGATCATCCTCCACTGCGCTTACCAGTTCACGGTCTTTATAAAAACTCTTTGCACCAACGGCCGTCGGCTTACAGCGTGTTTGTTTTCAGCTTTTACCATTAACCTGTATATAAATTAGAACGCTGGACTGACTGTCGTATAAAATGTCAACCGATACCTGTGAAAGCACCGCTATTTGACATTTTTCAATAGGTGCGATTCGCATTAGTTCGGCGGTGGTATACCTTCACTCTTATGATTATACATAATTCTATTAGCAATCAGCGCCAAAATGGCGATATTTTTACTTCATTTTGCCCTTGTCTTCAGCCTGTCGAACATTCTAGTATTAAAGGGGTCATTAGTTCTTAGTTCTTACCCAACTTTAAATCACCCAATTAAAATACTGTCAATCTATCTTTAGTTAATCCTATTTTCATTGCCAAGTTGCATGGATTTCGGTATATCTACAATCTACATTTTCTGAAATCTATCTATACCTCTACCTCTATGTACCTCTAGATCCCAATCTTAGCACGTAACATGTAGGTTTTATGCAGGGGCACCCGGACCACGAAACTAAAAATCAAACATGAGAAAGTTCTCAACTTCCCAATATTCTACTTTAAGTCTCATATACAACAAAATATCATAGATGCAGCGGTGCGGAGTGCATTTCGCATTGTCCTCGAAGAATGCCGCTTTATTGTCTGCGAAACCAAATAACCTCTTTTATATCTCAGTTTTATATCAGACGCTTATCGAGATAAACGGTTCGAAAAACTATCATACAGCTTATTACGACTGCATAAAACAAATATTCAACACAGCTTTGGTTTGAAAATTATGTTATGACTCGCTGATACCCGCGACTTCGTCCGCGTGGATTTAGTTTTAAAATCTCTCTTGAAACTGCTCTCTTTGCTCTGTCGGAACTCTTTGATTCTCCGGGATAAAGCCTATGTCATCTCCAGGTCCATATACTATACCCATGCAAAAAATCACTGCGATCCGTAGCAGCTCTGTTGCGGCGTGACTGAAGGACAAACCAACAAACAAACACACTCTAGCATTTGTAATATTAGTCTACTAGTTATACTGCAGTCGCGGGAAAAACTAGTGGAATGGAAAAAAATAATTGAAAATAAAAATATAATATTGTGTCAATTATTCGAATCGATATCAATTTATTTTATTATTATAGTAGCCAAAAACTATAATTTGATGGTTGGGTAACTGATACACTATGATACGACGATCTCTCATACTAGTAGGTTTAAGAACTGCATCACCTTGTTAAAATTACTTTTAATCTTCTAATGAAGCAAAGCTGCTCTTTGTAATTTCCTAACAATAGGTTTAAAAAACTCTATACCAATATTTTCTAATAAGTTACCTCTACAGTGTTACATACTCAAAGTGCACCGTAGAGGAATAGGACAAAATGAGGCGTAGACTCGTAGAGTGTACTACGCTGCGTAACTGCCGTAAGTAATGTCAAAGCTTTTATTGTTTCCACGATGCGACGTCGAGCGACGCCCAAGCAGCGCGGGTTTTCATGCGCGGCTTTCTTCTTGCATCGTCCGATGATCCCAATTGAACAGAACTAATGGACTGCGTTCTACGGTACCTGGTTCTTGAACTGTAAAAACCACTACATGCTATATTATATTTCTGTGACTACATAATATTATCTGCTGGGATTTGAACGTTTCGTCTTTAAAATGTAATTTAAAATGTAATGCTCCATTTATTTCAGAAAAGTAGCGCCTTAAACATTATGAGTGCAAATTTGCAATTAGTTTTTACGTGTCCAACTTACGTTCCATACTTATTTCCAAAGTCAGCGAATTATTTAATAATAAACTCTTCCGTGTTACAGTTTTCCTGATAGTACAAGTATGTAAGTAACGTACGAGCGATTTTCAACTACCACATTAGTCTAGCCCAGGGATTCCCAAACTATTTTGGACAAGAGACCCCTTTTCCAAAATGAATAGACAAATTACTTTATGAGTCCTATCTAGGTTTTTTCCTATTGATACAAAATGCTTACCAATATAAAAACTTTGGGGTTGGTTAAGTGAGAAAACTTGATGTTTTCTCATCAAAATTCAACAAATAAATTGACATACAATTCAGTAAATCCGAGTTTTCCATCTTGTACGAACTTGTGCACGCATATCGACTTGTTGAGTTTATAAAAAGTACAACTATTATCATTAGTCATTCTTATAACAAGTTGGTACACGTAACACAACTACAGTATCTTGAAAGTTTCAAATAAGAACTTGTTAATTAATAGGGGTCGATTTTTAAACCTCGTCGACCCCCAAAATCAGTTTTTGTTTACGTCGACCCCTGGGAAACCGATTAACCATCATCGGTTTCGGTGATATCGACCACTTTTGGAATCCCTGGTTTAGTGTCGCGGGTAAGGTTACAAAAAGTTTTTAATTTTTCGGTCAAGAACTTTCAGTGGCAGCCCTTATTTGAGAAATAGGTGCTATTATAGATTCGCCATTGTGCTTTTATAACTGCTGAGTAAGTAAAGCAATCAGTCGAGCGCCTGATAGAGAGTGCACTTATATCTGCGCACATACTTGTGCATTATAATATCTGCTTAAAATTAGGCTAGTCTCCAGTACGGTATTTCACCATGCCTGAAATTCGGTTGGGAGCTTGGTTGGGAGTATCGATTGCTGCACTCGAATCAAAACTTTGATAAAAAAAATGCGTGAGTGTCGTGGAACACTCGGTTGGAACGAAGTTCCTTTTAATAATAAATTAATAATAAAAATAAAAAAAATTAGGGAAAAATTCCACATGTAGAAATTATTTAAAATAAAATTGAAAATAGAAAATTCAGTCTGTCGAGCTGGGATTGGAACCATCGACCTTTATGCGACTGTAGAAACCACAGGGCTACGGAGATCTAATATTGTAGTGTGAAAATATTGAACACAATGCCAAATTCACATTCAAAAAAGTGTCGGTTCAATTTAGTCTTAATTTTTCCGTCTAGCCCCCTTTCGCATCGCGCGATAAGGAACTACGTTCCAACTAGAAGTGGTCATTATACTTAAGTAAAATGGGTTTGTTACTACATTAGTTAATTAAGTGTTGGTATTGGTTTATTTTTATTTTAGTTTCCTCTCTCGCAGCTAAATAAATTTAAAAATGCTTTTGTAGCTAATGTCGCGCTTGCCTGCCCATCCGTACACAAAGTGTTTTTCAAAAGCGTTCAACCGTTAGCCTTTCGTGTAAAATAAACAGAGGGGTTTCATATACCTACTACGACCTATACTGTACACTGTACACATAATATGCTTGGATTAAATTACTCTATCATTTTATTGCAGTTTATACACGTGAAATATTTTACTGCTATAATATTATCATATGCCTACTAGAAAAGTTTTTATCCCGAAAGCCTTTAGGTGAGGTGCCTGATGGAAGCTGAGTGGGTATACTGATTCTTGTTTATATTATTTACTAGCTGATGCCCGCGACTTCGTCCGTAGTTTTAAAATCCCTCGGGCACTCTTTGATTTTCCGAGATGAAAGTAGCCTCTCACTCTAGAGGTCCTCAACTATACCCATGCAATAACATCACGTCAATTCGTAGCTCTGTTGCGGCGTGATTGAAGGACAAACCAAAAAAAACTCACTTTCGCATTTATAATATTAGTATGAAGTTATGATTCTTCTACAAATTAGTAGACGATGCAGTTTAAGATAGACAGTACCAGAAAGAGGTATCTCAGTTTTTTAATTAAAACCCTTTTCTTAGTTTTCTACGCGGCTTTAAATTTTTTTATTTACACTTGTACATAATAATATCCATGCAATTAGTCCTTACCGATACCAATATAATACAATACTTACCTTGCTGACTGTAGGTACTTATACAGTTTCGGGTATTCTATCTGTTTTCGGTGTATTAATCTGTACTGGTAGTTGTACTGGTTGTACACTTAAGATTTAACTAATATTATAATCTGCATGACACGAACAAAATGTTTCAATAATGAAGTATCCATCTATTTGTTGTGGAAGTTGACCCAATTTAGCCTCCAACTCCGCTATTACCCGGACCCTTCGACAGCACAATAAAAATGATTTATAGAGCGTCGAGATCGTTCGCACAAGAATATAATACGATTTTATTTATTGTGAGCGAAAGTGATAATAAACATCTGGGCGGCACTGATTTGAATTGAGAAAGTAGAGCTCTTTTTGTGACTTAATTGTTTATATTTATATATACATCAATAATAAATAATAATTAATAAATAAACCCGACGTTTGGATCCCAGTATGCTTCAATGGCGACCGTGTATATGAAACGCATAGTTGGAAGACTTGCACTAGATGAAGAGAGATTTCGAGCCATTTCTTCTTCTTCTTCTTTATCAACCGATAGACGTCCACTGCTGGACAAAGTTCTCTTGCATGGACTTCCACAGGCCTCGGTCTTGCGCCGCCTGAATCCAGCGGCTCCCTGCGACTCGCTTGATGTCGTCGGTACACCTGGTGGGGGGTCTGCCAACACTGCGCTTCCCGGTGCGGGGTCGCCACTCCAGCACCTTGGGACCCCAACGACCATCAGCTCTTCGAACTATGTGCCCCGCCCATTTCCACTTCAGTATCGCGACTCACTGAGCTATGTCAGTGACTCTGGTTCTCCTACGGATCTCCTCATTTCTGATTCGATCCCGCAGGGACACTCCGAGCATAGCTCTTTCCATCGCACGCTGAGCGGTCCTGAGCCTACTTATGAGGCCCTTAGTTAGCGACCATGTCTCGGATCCGTAAGTCATCACTGGCAACACGCACTGTTCGAAGACTTTAGTCTTCAGGCACTGAGGAATTTTGGACGAAAAGACATCTCGGAGCTTCCCGAACGCTGCCCAGCCGAGTTGGATTCGGTGGTTGATCTCTTTCTCGAAATTGGACCTACCTAGCTGGACTGTGTGTCCCAGGTAAATATACTCGTCGACAATTTCGAGTGCAGAGTTCTCAACAATTACTGGGTGGAGTGGTGCATGAGCATTGGACATGATTTTCGTCTTGCTCATGTTCATTTTCAGGCCCACCTGTTGAGAAACTCTGCTGAGATCGTTGAGCATTGTATTGAGGTCTCTCAGAGTCTCTGCCATGACTACTATGTCATCGGCAAATCGCAGGTGAGTGATGTACTCGCCGTTTTATGTTGATGCCAAGCCCGTTCCAATCCAGAAGCTTAAAGACGTCCTCCAACGCAGCGGTAAAGAGCTTCGGGGAGATAACGTCCCCCTGTCGCACTCCACGCTGCAAGTGGATTGGCCTCGTAGTCTGGTCCTGTATACGTACTGACATTGTGGCGTTTTCATACAAGCACTTCAACACTTGGATATACCGGTAGTCAATCCGGCATCTCTGCAGCGACCTCAACACAGCCCAAGTTTCCACCGAATCGAAGGCTTTCTCATACTGTCCACAAACGCTAAGCAAAGTGGCCGGTTATACTCTTCCGCCTTTTGTATAACCTGCCGCAGCGTATGAATGTGATCTATGGTACTAAAGCCTTTTCGGAATCCGGCTTGTTCGGGAGGCTGGAAGTCGTCGAACCTACGAGCGAGACGATTCGTAATGACTCTCGAGAACAACTTATAAACATGACTCAACAACGAGATGGGTCTATAATTCTTCAACAAGGTATTATCACCCTTTTTGAAGAACAGAACCACCACGCTTCTGTGCCATGCTTCCGGCGTTGTGCCCTCGTGGATGACGGAATTGAACAATCGCTGAAAGATCTTAAGTACCGGTTTTCCACCCGCTTTCAGGAGTTCCGCAGTGATTCCGTCATCACCTGGCGCCTTGTTGTCCTTGAGCTGTTTGAGAGCCATTCTAATCTCGTATAGGCTGACGTCCGGGATATCTTCGGTATAGTGTCGGGTCAGTTTGGCTCTGGGATCTTTTGCCAAATCTTCAGCAGGTTTTTGTGTCGTGGTATATAACTGTCCATAGAACTTCTCAACCTCTCCCAAGACCTCAGGTCGAGAAGAGACGAGACAGCCGTCATCAGTTTTCAGCCGCGTCAGCTGGCTCTGTCCGATAGACAGATCTCTCGCGAACACTTTTGAGCCTTTGTTCCGCTCAATGGTATCTTTAATACACTTGGTATTAAAGACACGGAGGTCGCGAGTTTGTGCCTTAGAGATCTGCCTATTAATCCGCCGGTAGGCAGCCGCGTCTGCCAATGACTGCAGCCTCATCTCTTGTCTCTCCTTCATTAGCTTGAGAGTATGGTCAGAGAACTTTTCGGTTCTTTTCCTGCGATGGGTCTTAAAGAATTTAGACCCCACAGTATGGACAGTTTCCACGAACCTGTTGTTTAGATCGTCCACAGAAACGCAGTCTGCTAGGCAATCGAATCGGTTCTGCAGTTCGAGTTGGAAGTTTTCGGGATTTTGGATATGAGCACGAGAAGGTCGGAGAGTGGACTTCACCAGTCTGGCCCTTTCCAGCTTTACATTAATATTCAACGTGCCATCCGGTGATCGCTACCGGTTTTCACCGAGACATCATTGAATATATGCCGCTTGGTCGACATAATGAAATGCCGCTTGGTCGACATAATGAAGTCGATCTCATTTCTCGTGGAACCATCGGGACTCAACCATGTCCATTTTCTGTGTGGCCGCTTCCTGAAGAAGGAGTTCATCATAAAGAGGCCCTCCTTCTCCATGAAGTCGGCCAGCATTTGGCCCCTTTGGTTCCTTCGCCCATACCCAAAATGCCCCACTCTCGTCTCTGCACCGCTTCGTTCGCCCAGCCTTGCATTGAAATCCCCCATCACAACACTGTAATGAGTGGTAGAGGCGTGTATGGCTTTTGATATATCCTCATACAGCGCCTCTACCTCCTCGTCAGAATGTGTCGATGTCGGTGCGTAGACCTGTATAACCTTCAGCGAATACCGTTTGGTGATTCTGAGTATAAGGTACGCTACCCTACTCGACACACTCTTGACTTGTACAATGTTGTTGACGAGGGACTTGTGGACGATGAACCCGACACCACCCTGGGACTGTTGATCGCCCTCCCGGTAGTAAAACAAGTTGCCGGAATTGAGGATTATCGAGTCCTCTCCCTCTCTTCGGACTTCAGACAATCCTATAATACTCCAACGCAACTTGCTCACTGCTTCTTCCAGCTCGATGATCCTTTCGTCGGTCCTCAAAATGCGTGCGTTATACGTCACCAGGTCCAGTCGTCGGGGTTGGCAGCGGAATCTCGTCCGGAGATTCTTAGCACCCCCTGCCCCACCATTACCGTGACCGCTGCCAGGGTCAGGAATAGCGAGGCCGCCGGGAACTAGGGGCCATGGTCTTGTGCGAATATCCATAGAAGGTTTTGCCCATAATGACCACGCTGGGTAGGCGTGTTGGTCATCGCAGGGCTAAACTGATCGCACCCGTGTCGCTGCTGTCCGACACAGGCCTGAGCCATTTGCTCAGTTTGGCCAGTATGAAATGGTTATACCGCCATTTGTCGGTCGTCATAGCCTCGTCAGTAGACTAGCAGGGGGCACCGCGGGCAGGTGAGGTTGACGTTTAGAGCGCTAGATGGAGGTGCGCTCCTTTACCCCCCGAGCCATTTGCCAGTGTTTAAATAATATTTCGCAGTACAATATATCGATATGCATATGGTACAATATATTCATGCGATAACGTTCTGTCTGTTACTTTTTCGAGGCTCAAACGCTGGACTGACATTAATAAAACCGGCCACAGATATAGCTTGCAGTCTGGAGAAGGATACTTTTGATCCCGGTAAAACTAAGAGTACCCATGAGAGATTTGAAAATCAAAATTACGTATCTTTGGTCACGGGAATCAGTATAAGCAATCAGCTAGTAGCTTATATTATTTTTAACCGACTTAAAAAAAGGAGGAGGTTATCAATTCGTCGGAATCTTTTTTTTATGTATGTTCACCAATTACTTGAAGATACCTGAACCGATTTGAAAAATTCTTTTTTGTTTGAAAGGGTAGATATACTTTCCAGGTGGCCCCATATAAATTTCATCGAAATCGGTCGAGCGAATTTTAAAATATCAACAATAAATTATATATTTTGTATAGTAGCGCGGGAGTTTGAAGTCGGTTTTTTAAAAAGAATTTTTATATTAAATTATTGTTTTGAGCACTACTCTACACTCATCATCATCATCATCATTAGCAACCCATCAACGGCTCACTACTGAGCGCAGGTCTCCTCTCAGAGAAGGGTTATAGGCCATAGTCCACCACGCTGGCCCAATGCGAATTGGCGGACTTCACACACCTTCAAGAACATTATGAAGAACTCTCAGGTTTGCAGGTTTCCTCACGATGTTTTCCTTCACCGTTGAAGCAAGTGATATTTAATTGCTTAAACGCACTTGACTCCGAAAAGTCAGAGGAAGAAAACCCGGGATCGAACCTGCGACCCCCCGAATAGGAGACCACAATCCTAACCACGAGGCTATCACTGTTTCGACTAACATCTAATAACTAAGATGAGGACTAATTAAACTTTCTATAGAGCGTAGTTTTTTAGAGGAATTCGTATAATTGACCAGGACCGTCGCGTGGCAAGGCATTATTATTGGCCACATATTTGCGGCTAAGCGGCGCTCTACTCGCTACTGAACAAACTAATCTGAAAATTACACGCGCACCCGCCTACCCCTGCCCCCTCTGCCCAACCCCCCTACCGCGGTGCATGAAGCGGCAAACTGGACGTAATGTTAACAAACGGGTTGTTTGTTAAGGTTTACTGGTTACATATTTTACAGGCTTAAGTCTATTTAAAACCAATAGGTAGCAGCCTCATCATAATGCTTTCTTAAGTAGAGCTTTTCAAAATCAAAATAATTTATTTGTTGAAATAGGTAAGTAGGCAAACAGGTGCAAGTTTTGTTTTTAGCAACACTATTTCACAATTTTTAACCTAAAAACTATTAATAATAATATAATATACTTACGTGATATTCATTTTTAAAATTATAACATAATGGAAATAATATATAAAAAAAATATGATAAATAATATACATAGGTATTATGGAAAACTAAAACAAACTTATACTTTATAATAAATTTAACTAGATAAGTACTTTTTACGTTATTTTACCTTTTAAAATGATTGTTAAAATTAATGTTGTACTTTTACATAATTATTTATATAGTACTAGTACTACGAGCGAAACCTTCAGAATTCCATCTAGCCTTACTAAAAAAGACTTATAAAGCACTAAAGTATTTAATATAAGAATTGGTGATGCAGGCAACTAGAAGAAAGCAGTTAGATACTAGAGTTGTACGACTGTCATATTATTCTACAGCTTGTTTCATTTGCTCATAAAATATTTACGTAATAAAATCCGATAAACGTTCCCACAAAGTAGAAAATCCTTCGCCGTGAGGTCGAGACATTAATTTCAAGCAAGCAATAAAGGGACAACGAAATGTCTTCACAACGCGAACGCGCGGCGCGGCGCGGTGGAAGCCCGTGCGGTGATGCTCTTAAACGCTGCTCTATAAATTTCCCACTAAAAACTCAGCTCTCATAACTGTCACTGCAAAATACACCTTCTGGGGACTAAGTAAAACACATCCGTCGCTCACGGAACCCTAAGCAAAAACACAAAGCACTTTCGGAAATCACGATTAACGAGGAATAAATATACTATGATACAATTTACCTTTCATAACCACCCGGTGCACGATTTCGGAACTTAATCCCTTCGCTTAAGATTCGAAATCAAATATCGAAGTTTGAGAAAATATCATTTTGGGCAATTGATTTTACCTAGGAGATTAACGCTGTGGCTTTGGCCTCGCCGTGTCGTAAAATGTAAGCGAGCCTTATTCAATTAAATTTGGCGACATTATAACAATCTCGGCGAGCTCATTTTGAGTTAACGCGCTGTCAACCTCGTTCATTGGCCTGAATTTATATGCTGAAAAATTATCTCTTATTCTTGCTTTTAAATAAACATCTGGGACTCCACTATGAAATAAAGATTTTACTGCAGATTCTAAAAACAATATTGCGATAGGCCACTGTCCCAAGATTTTTGGTTAAACAGCTGATTGTGTAAAAGATGATAAAATTTATATCGTAACTTATAACATTTCTCAGCAGTCACACCGCAAGTCGAATGAAAAAGATATAACATAGTGTAGACGGTGAAACAAAGCATTTCTTTTTATAACTTCAAAACAGAGGGTTCCCGCGGGATTTTTAAAACCTAACTCCACACAACGAAGTTGCAGATAAACCAGTTAAAATTAAACTTCCAACTAACATTTAGAACCATAAGAAATTAAAATATCATTGGCCGTACATAATCAGGCCCCAGATGTATAAATAACAGTGGAATTTCCAAGATTGTGTTGATCAGCGAGGCCCGTGAATAGCGCTCTGTCTGTTGATTAATAGCACAACTCAACAAGCAAAACCACATTTCCCGCGTCATTGCAAACAAGAATCATAAACAATGAATTCATTTACCTTCCTAAAATCAATGGAAAGGGAGTTAGTTGATGGCAGAAAAATTAAATCATACGCTCGCGTGCCAGAAAATTATATTAGTGAAGACTTGATTCTAAAAAGCAATTTCTGGCATGACGCTGTCTGTAGGTTTATTTAGGGGAAAACAGCTAATAATCTGGCATCTGGCTCGTATCTGACACTTTTACCGTCTTGAAAGGTTTCGTGGCTTTATATCGCAAAAGCATGATGTCTTTGAGAATTGGTGCCTTCTAGAGTTGTTAATGATAATATCCAGGATGGATGGCTTAACTTGCTCTAAGAGGCACGGAGGAAGCATATAGCCCTTTGGATCTTCAAAGACGGTCCCCCGTCCAAGGACCAACTTGGGTCAACGTTGCTAAACCAGCGCAGACTACTGACATGCATTGTATCAACTGGGCCATACGTCCCTCATAGTATCTATGTATTATACATATTATACTACCTGTGTATATACAAGTACAATTCAAGACAACGGCCGATAAGACAACCGAAGGTGTTCGCGGCAAACTCCTTAAAATAACATTAATACCATTACGACCCTGTGAAAAAAGGTTTATTGATTTAAGGCCCATTGACTAGTGGCCTAAAAAGACAGCGAGCGCTTAAGTCGTCTATACGAACCAGCTAGGCTCTTTAGTAAAACTTTACGCCGAGGAATAGAAAAGAAATAAAAAGCTTTTCTAGATTTTTTATTAAGTATACAAAACTTTATAAAGTGCTTTCTTATCGTCAAGTGAATCTATTACTGGTTCGGAATGCCAGCAAGAACCTCCTATCAGCAAGAACCTCGGCGGTTGTTCTTTAAAAAAACAAATAACAATATAAAAAATCATCTGGCTCTTTGAAAGATTAAGGTAGCTGAGTAGTGTTGAACGTCTACGATACGAATTTCCACCGTAGCTCCGTAATAGCCCATCGCAGAGCTTATTACCTGATGCCATCTATTGAGAACGGCTTTACAGGGGCATCCCGAATAGGTTGTAGTCCGTGCTAAAGCTAATATAGTTGCAGCTTATTTTATTTTCCATTTTCATACCTGCGACGTTACCTGCTAGTTGTTACAGGCTAATGTTTCATAAAATACTTACCTCTACGAGCGTTCAACGGTTTCCACTTTTATATGCAATGTAGCTTGAATATAAACCTTTTTAAAAGGTCTTTATGAAATTATTAACATAGACATTGCTCGGAAGGCAAGCCGTGTAATTATTGTCATACACTCAATTATTTATTTGTGATTTTCATTTTCATCGTTTTATTATGTATATAGTTTTTCCACGAAAGATTAAAATTAAAAAAAAAACAATGTACCTTGGGAGTTTTATATTAGGGATTCTTTGTTAGTGATTCTATTAAGCTAAAATTATCGCTTTTCAATCGATTAAAAAAACCCGAACCAAAGTTTAAAATTTTGCGTAAAATATTTAATATCGAACAGCCTTATTAAACAAGCGATACATTCTTTTCATTCTTCCGCCAAACTTTCGTACTTAAAAACAAAATTAGGATTCAATTTAAGTTATTTATCATAGGAAGTTTCATTTAGGCTCAGGTTCGAAACAGCTTGAAACTTATTAAGGGTAGTAAATACTAATTAAAGTGTTGCGAAGTTCGGCAGTTGTTGTGGTGTCCGCGGTCAGACGACGGCAAGTAGCTGGCGTCGCGCCGCTGGAAACTTCTGTCCCTAGAGCTGAAGTTGCACACTAAGAAAATTATACTATTATACAGCCACTTACAGCGCACACTTATCGTTTTACATTCGATTGTATCTCGCTTTGCATATAAAATTAAGGCTTAAGGGCAATTTGCAAATAGATAGTGTTCAGACGATAAAGGTTAAGTTAAGAAGTCTGCGGGTTTGCAGGAGACGAACCGGACACAATTACAGGCGACAATCGCCGTGGCTGACCGCTCCAGCGAGTGGAATATAAGCTCTTATATTTAATGGAGAAGCTCTTTCATTATCGTGATCCGGCTACGATTCCCCTCGACTGACCACTGCGCTCTTTGCTTTCAAACTCTATAATACCCATTGTAGCGCTTAAAGCTTTCAAACTTTAAGTCTACCTTTACATTCCACAATATTGATATACTAAAATCTTTAGTTGAAAATGATTATTATTTGTTTATAAGTGAAAGTGAAAGCCAAGAATATAATATCGACTACACAAATTATTTCAGGAGGAAATAGAGACTAGTTTGAATACCTATACTTTTAAATTTAGGTAAATGGTCTAAGTTTTGAATATCACATTTAAATATCAATCACTATTAGAATAGAATAGAATAGAAATATTTTTAATTCAAATAAACATTTTATACAAGTGCTTTGAATCGTCGATGAGTCTACATCTGCTGGTTCGGAATACCCTTCCTGCCGAGAAGAACCAGCAAGAAACTCGGCGGTTGCTCTTTTCAAAACAAGTTTACAATACAATAGATACTTTGCTATGTATGCAGTATATTATATACATGGAACTAGGAATTGTGACTACGTACACTTAAATTGATTCTACAATCCCACCAAAAGTCTGATTATGCTCACGAATTCTTAGGGCGCAATCCTAGTTTTATTGTAGGCTCCATGAAAGCCAATACACATAGTGGAGTGGATAATGCGCCGACCGTAATATCAACAAAGAGGGTGAAAGAGGGGCGTCCTCCAGGTGTCGTCTCCGCGTAGACTTTCTTCCGATACTTAAAATATGGCGTGTCATCTTCTCTGATCCGGTTACTCGTTCGCACAAGGAGATTTGTCTCACGATTGTTTCGGAAAATATATTATTGTAATCCAACGCTTATGTATTGCACTATAAATAACGTATTACAGAAAATTCAACCCTTCTTTAAAATAAAAAAATATTTCTCGAATCATGTAATAAATATAATATTCATTCATAACGGTCTAACGCTTACAGTATTTTATTGTTATTACCGTTGGGCCTCTATGAATATAAATGAAAAGTATTAAAAAATCACATAGTTTTAAATAACAGAACTAAAATGAAAAAAATAAGCGGCAGCAGGACTTTTCTTTTTAAATAAATAAATAAGTCCTTATTTCCAAACAACATCCAATATAAATGTCCAAATATTATTATCATCATTTTTGAATTATGTAAGCTTAGACACAGTACGTTTAAGTACTAATAATAAGTTTTTGGTTATTTGGGAGAAGATATTTGAAGATAGACACATAGAGCTACATTTTATTTAGAACTAATTAAAGGGAACGAAAAGCGAAGCCGGGAAGGGCAGGTAGTATTATTAAATCGTATAATGGCCACAAACTTATATATAATTTATAGTTCTAATCTAATAATTATAATAGATTTATCTAATCTAATTTATTTTTGTCCCAAATTTTTATTGTTTTATATTATGTGTTTGGTTATTTTAAACGTGTGTAAAGATTTCACCCTCTCTAAAAGGGTGATAAAAGCCTGCAATGTCAACACGCTGAATATAAAAGTAATCTCTGTTTTCCTTTTTCTCGCAACCTACCGCCTAAATATTCCACTTGAATATGATTACATATTTTTACCAACGAAACAATCTATTCTTAAAACATAAAATAGAGGGTATATTAAAGTATAAAAAAACAATGTCTATATTTTTACGGAGGTATATTACAATCGCACTACGTAAGGTCATGATTGATGCTAGAGTTTATAAATATAAACGCCCCCCGCCCCCCACCAGGTGGACTGACGACATCAAACAAGTCGCAGGGAGCCGCTGGATTCAGGCGGCGCAAGACCGAGACCTGTGGAAGTCCATGCAAGAGACCTTTGTCCAGCAGTGGACGTCTATCGGTTGATAAAGAAGAAGAAGAACGTTGATAGTTTGCTTTAGGTACTTGACAAGGTTATATTACTTGTAGAGTCATGTCGATTCTTAACTACAGAATCTTCATTTCATACGCAGTAACGTCTTTGATATTTGAGAATTATTTTAAAATCCAAGCAACAATTTTTGCCCTATCGAATTAACGTAAATCACATCAGAGTATTTAATTAAATATCAAATATAGCCGTTTAAAAATAACCCGGCTACATCCAATTTAAGTTTAATTTTCAAACCATAAATTCAGTTTAGCTTCCCGGAGCGGTGCGGGATTGAGTCGTTGACTCTCCGCAAAATTGCAGCGTACATTTTTATCCCTTTGTTGTAGTTGAGAAATTTAAGAGATCCCTTTAGTCTTTGTAATTTTGTTACTCGTTTTGATTGTTCCGCCGATGAAGCGTTGCGGTCGAGCGACTGCGATATTGTAGAATTTAAGAGAGAGAGGCTTAAAGTATTGTGGTCTATTTTTAAAAAATATAAATAAAAGTTTTAGCAAGAATAAAATATTGTTATTGTTAGTTTACCTTGTCTGTGAAGGTACAATACATACAGAAACGACGGACCATTCAAGTTCAATTCTAGTATTATACGAAACTAGCTGAATTCCGCTACTTCGTGAGCAAAACTCCTGCAGCATCAGGATTGAGAAGTTAGAACCCGAAATTTTTATGGGACCATCTCGCAAATTTTCTGTATCGATTAAAAAAGTTTCACGCAAATCGGTTTAGAAATCAGGCATATATCTATTGATATTTTTTTTTATTATCAAATAAGAGGAATATACACAAATATACTTATTAGCACACGAAAATCCACTAAGGTTTAAATTGTGAGCTATAAGCCGATTCTGTTAAACACAAATACCTATACTAACATTAACAAACCAACTTATCCAAAAAATATGATTTTTGTTTACGTTTTAAATTATTTTCATTAAATTGTAATCTTACTTTACTATCTAAATTGTTTATTAGACGAGGGACTATGTATGCAGTGGTGCGTTTACCATATTTATTTTAAGATCTAATAGTTTGTAATGTTTTATTATTTACTCTACGTGTATCACATTTAATTGGAATAATATGTTGTATATTTAAATTAAAAAATTGCTCCTTTAGCAGCTGATATTGGACCTTCTCATGAGTGGGTATTACTTTGCAATGCTTAAATAGATATTTTTCATCCGTTTTAGCTATACTTTTAATATTTAAAGGTACAATGGATTTTAAAATTCTACATTGTAATCGATAAATATACTGAAGATATGATTTGTCTGTTCGACCATAGCTGCTAAGACCATAAGTTATTAGGTATCGAGTCTGCAAATACATTGTAAAGCATAAGTTTGACTTTATAATTTAAACGCTTCCTAATAATAGACATATTTGCCAAAAAAGCTCTAAGCTTGCTATAGCTAAGCTATATACATACATAGGTGGAAAAACACAACTCAATTTTTGAAGGTCGGATAACCGACTATGTTACTCCTTAAAGAAGCCTATGTTACTCCTTATAACCTTATAATATCTGTCAGTGAAAGTTCTATCAAAATTGGTCCAGCCGTTCCCGAGATTAGCCTAAACATACAGACACACAAAAATTTTAAAAATTGATGTTTTGTTATAAGTACCGAATATATTTTCATATGCATTTATTCAAAAAGCTGATATTTTGACATTACAAACAGACACTTCTTAATCTGCGAGAAAAATTTTCTTTTTGCCGTAAAGGCAAAAAGAAAATTTTTCTCGCAGATTAACTCTGAAGCTTAAAAACCAAATTTTCTGATTGAATTTTTGTGACCTAAAAATAGTAATTTTATCCCGTTGGTACCGATTAAAAAAAATGCAAAATGGACACGTTCGGATTTTATTACTTACCTATATTATAGTTGTAATTATACTGACGAAACTTTTCAGTTGAGTACAAAAATACCTACTTGAAAGGTAAGCTCAAAGATGATGAAGAATTTAATCCCTTTTCACAACAAGACTTCCATATCGAAACCGGCCCGTCATGTCTCTTTGAGCAGATTTTCCCGATTTCTACGCTAACTTAAGAAATGAATCATTCATTGATTCGCATTTACTATTTCAAGTAGTAGCTACAAAATAGGTACGATTTTATTAGATCAGTAATGTTAATTTACTCAATAATTTAATATAAAAAATTATTTTTAAATAAAAATCGGCCAAGTGCGAGTCGGGCCTCGCTCTTTAAGGGTTCCGTTAAAAAAAAATTAAATAAAAATATTTCCATGTACCCATGCAAATATTTTAATTTATTTTTGAAGTGAAAACTTCTTTAGCGGCGTTGAGCACTTTTCTGTAATGGGTATAAAATCATAAACTCGCGTCAGGACACGTGACCCTGATCGAAAAAGCGTAAGACGGATGGAGAGTAGACAACTATTACCTTTGATTATTTCAGACGCTTCGTCATCGCTTGGTTGGTCTAGTGGCAAAGGGACCTGAGTGAGTTTCACTCAGTCCCTTCGCTGGTTCAGGGTTCGAATCCTACCTTCGGCTTACGTTTTTGTTTGTTTTTTTTATTTTTGTAAGAACTGTAAAAGTGTAACTTGAATTATTTTAATTATATTTATCAATTTAAAGAAAGAAAATTTCCGTAACCGGAGGTGGGTATGAACCCGTACTTATTTGGTAAGTAGGCGGCGCGGCGCCTGTATAATAGAGCCACGGCAGGTATGATAAGGATGTCGAAATTAATTACTGTATATGTACTGCCGAAGCTAGTACAATTGTCGTATATAAATACGGCAATTGAACTGACTGCGCCATCTATGATGATGACCACAAACTTCCATGATTAATATTTTACGACGTAAGACAGCTGTTTGTTACTACTACTCTTGAAGTTCTTTATATTTCACTTAGATGTCGTAAGTGTGCTATATTTATTATTTTATTATTATTTATTATTATTTATTATTATTATTATTTATTATTATAATTTATTATAATTTATTTATTATTATAATTATTTTTATATTTATATCTTTTTTAAATTTTATATTTATTTTTAATTATTAGCAAATCTAGTTTTCACTTCTATCGGCAGTCAATATGACTGCCAATTTTTTTTTTAATTTAATTTAATTTTTATTATTTGTTGTTATAGCGGCAATTGAAATACATAATATATGAAAATTTCATCTGTCTATCTATTACGGTTTACGAGATACAGCCCGCTGACAGACGGACGGACGGACAGCGTAGGCTTAGTAATAGGGTTCCCGTTGGTACCCTTTGGGTACGGAACCCTAAAAACCGACTTCAAACGCCCGCGCCACTACAAAGTATATAATTTATTGTTGATTTTTTAAAAACCGCCCGACCGACTTCGATAAAATTTAAGTGGGACCACCTGGGAAGTATACCCTTTCATACAAAAAAGAATTTTCCAAATCGGTTCAGGCGTCTTCAAGTAATCGGTGAACATACATAAAAAAAAAGATTCCGACGAATTGAGAACCTCCTCCTTTAGTCGGTTTAAAATAAAAATGTAAGCTATCCTTTTCCTGGGCCTATAACTATTTATATTACCAAAAGTAGTATTATATCAATTTTGTTTTTAGATGTCATGACCTAATGACAAACTTAAAGTAATATGACAAGTCAAAACAATATTGATTGAGCGTTGGTTTTATTTTTCCTGTAAAACATACATAAACCTCTATTGACCATAATTATTTCAGATTTTTTGATTGGTAAACTTCGGAGATAAGGGGGGGGGGGGGGGGGAACGGTATTTTTTTCGACATTTTGGCCGATTACTCAAAAACTATTATATATAGAAATAAATAACTGTTTTAGAATGCACAAGTAAAGGCCTTTCATATGATACCCCACTCGGTATAGTTATTTTACTTTGAAATTTCAAACCCCCGATTTTCCCCCTTTTTTAATAAAACTAAAAATAATTTTCGATTTTTCTTTATTCAAATGATGTTGGGCTCCTATTATACACAACTATGCCAAATTTCATGTCGATAGCTTTGATAGTTACTGAAATAATCGACTGTCACAGACGGACGGACGGACGGACGGACGGAGAAAGTCTCACCATAAGGGTTCCATTTTTACCATTTTGGTACGGAACCCTAAAAATGATACTTCTTTGGCACTCTTAGTATAGGCCATAGCAGTAATTCTTGCGCAGTGTTGGCAGACCCCCCACCAGGTGGACCGACGACATCAAGCGAGTCGCAGGGAGCCGCTGGATTCAGGCGGCGCAAGACCGAGGCCTGTGGAAGGCCATGCAAGAGACCTTTGTCCAGCAGTGGACGTCTATCGGTTGATAAAGAAGAAGAAGAAGAAGTAATTCTTACTTCCATGATAAGGGCCCAGATTTTAAACCTATCAATTTAGTTTCAGAGATTGTGGGCAAATAATTAAGGATGAGGTCTTCAGCTTAAATTAGTTTAACTAGGGAGCATGCTTTCTAACTAAAAGAGAAGTTTAGGTCACTTGTGTATATTTTATAGCTCATATAATTTTAAAACAACTTATTACGGAAATCTGGCAAATCCATGGAACTAGGAATACGGAATAGGAAACAGATTCTGTAATATAATTATTATTGTCAAATGACACCTAATTGGTAGTGTTCGAATCATGGTTCAAATAATCTATCGCAAAATCCACTTTTTCTAAAAGTCTCGAAGGAAATTCATAAATGAAATTAATATCTCTCCGATAAGTTCATTTCAATCCCTGTAAGATGTAAAGCGATGTGTTAAACGATCGCATATTAGTGGAAACTGTCTCGCTTCACCGTACGGTATAATACACGCGAGTTAGCACCCGCTGCATTCACATTTAAATATGAATATGTCGTCGTCTCGAGGCGGCTCATAAGCTGTGATTTTTCCGCGCATCTGATCCGGAACTCAATGCACCAACAGACGTGAAGCAATCAAAGCTGTGTACACGATTCACGACACTAACGAACATAATCTTACTTGCATCATTTCTATGAATTGCTCGATCCTTTTACTTGTAGATACTGTACTGTCATCATAGAAAGTGTTCTAAGAATTTAAAGAATATATCAATGATCTAGACTAGGAAATAAACATTTCAGTTTTAACCTCCGACAAAAAAGAGGGGTGTTATAAGTTTTACGTTTGTTCCCTCGTAGCCCTCCCCAACGAAAGGAAATTTTGATGTGGTTTTTTCTGTTTGATTAGTAACGTGATCGAGATGGTTCTAAGCTATAAATTACGAACATAATGTTCTGGTGTTTGAAGATCATCACTCATTCATAATCATTTCTTACTTGATGTAAGAAATTGACGATTAATTTGTTACTTCGGATTATTTCAAAAATATGGTACCTTGGACTAATGTTATGTTGTGACCTATCATGAATCTATGCTCTACACCATAAACTCTATTCTACTCAAAATCTTTAACTTAACTGCACTGTAGTGTAGGCAACCTTTTTCATAAAAGAAATTGAAAAAACGTACCGTACCGGTGTTCTTTTTTATTGAAACTTTATGAAATTGTTTGTCACGTTCAAAGTTTCGTTATGAAATTGAGATAACAATCTCGTCATAGACGATTTGTATGAGAGTAATTTGCTTCCCTTAGGAAAACTTTCTTACAGTTGACGACACTCCTCGTACCTACTATAAAAGTTTCGATTTGTATTCTCCTACCCAGAAAAAAAGGAAGTATTTTTTTTACATCTACCCAGTTAGTTTTTATGTATATTTGAAGGTAGGCGAGGTAAGTTATACTCAGTTTATTTTGTTTTAGGTACATTAAACGCTTGGAATCAGCTAACCAGCCAAGTGTAACTTCGAAAAGCGTTAACTGGTTAAAGAAAACTAAAAACTGTAATTATAACAGTTTTTAGTATTCTTCGCCAGGTAGAGAAATATCCTAGATAACCACCGTATCATTTGCCTCCGGCCTGAGAAGGCCACGTCGGCATCAGTTCAGACATTTCTAAAGATTAGCCTTTGATAACTTTTCAACAGTGCGAGCCATATGATCTCGTCTTGGCTAAACTTTACATGAAAACTAGCTGACCCAGCGAACTTCGTACCGCCAACAAAAATATTTAGTGGTTGGTCACCCTTATCATTTAGGGGTATGAAAAATAGATAGTAGCCGATTCTCAAACCTACTGAATATGCACAAAAAATTTCATAAACATCAGTCCAGCCCTTTCGGAGGAGTAAGGTAACTAACATTGTGACACGAGAATTTTATATATTAGATGATTTGGTGGGATACATTGGTCGAAAACATATTGTATACCAATCCTCAGACACTTAAAATGTGACCAAGCATAGAAATATGTGGCAACTAACCTGCATCGTGGTTGGCCGTTTTGCAGTTCCTGGCCAATGCCTCTACGAAGAAAAACTACGAGTATTTAAATTCAAATTAGGAACCCATTTTTTTGTATTTAGAAAGCTGTCAGGTTTATTATGGGTCTTTATTCGCGATCTTTCATTACGACCATTATTTTCGACTTGGTAGGTCGGCCTCTTATTCTCGTATCTTTTTGACCGAGTCGGTTACGCACTTACGATGGCACAAGTCGCAAGAACACGCAAGCAACTTGATACGTATTAATAAAAGAACCGAACAGCTTTCTTTCCAATAACTATCGCATCCAAATTTGTGAAAGTGATTATTCTACTATTATACTATATCTGAAGAACCAAGTTGTGTTTTATTGATGAGGTCAGGGACCAAGATTAGGACCTTATAGAAGAAGTCGCAGACGGCGGCTTCAAATAAAATAAGTGGGTTTGTACCTCGCTACATCCAATAAAGTGATTTCAGCGAAAGGAAGCCAGAAGATAACCTACTTACTGATCAGGCGTATTCTATTTGCCTGTAATAATCGCGATGACAATCTGATATTACATAAAAGATTTGCCCTCTTTTCGATCGAAATGCGATTTTCTCCCTTCACAGCTATTGCCGGGTGGTCTCGAATTTTTTCGCTATTGAAAGGAGCGCAACTACTATTAGAAAATTTTGAATGTATTCGAATGAATAAGAAATTTCGGTGCCAGAGGCGCGCGGAGTTCTGGAGATGGGGAATTTATGAGAGACAGAGGGGTGTCCGCGACAAAATACGAGTATAGTAAGCAATACGGAGGGTAATGACTGGACAAATACGGCGAGATTTTTATTAGTATACCTTTTTTCTTTAGGTACATCGTGATAACTGCATAAATATAATAATAGAAAACCATATAAAGTATAACATAAACGTATTTTTATGGTAAACGTATTACTATTATTATTTATATATTATTACACACAATATCGTGTTTAAAGGCTAATAACAACACAATGACATCAAATTATTATCTTAAAGTAATATCAAACTTACTAATAGATTTTGGCCCCTTCAAACAATCCCTGAACACTATGCTAATGTAAGCACACATTCAATAATATGGTAACATTATTCAAACAAAACTAGCCTATGGGTTTCACCTATTATAGTTGTGTGTGTCACGTAGGTTGATGACAATTTGGGAGATAAGGTTTAAGTGAACGAATTCGGTAGTAGGCGCGTCGCGACCGCGGCGTGGGGCGTTTGTAGCATTAGCCTCGGGAATAAGTTTGTTCATTACGGAGGGAACAATGCGGGTAGGCTCGACGGCTGCGGAGGAAACGTGCGCCGACGCTGCGACAATAGGCCCGCCCGCCTTATCACGCCGGAACGCGTCGCCCGCCCGCTCGCGTCGCCGCCCGCCGCCCGCCGCCGCTACATCACTTGACGTATGAGCACTGAATAAATGGGAAAACTTTTAGCACTCGAACAATTGGTCATCGAACAATGCTCTGCGGGAAAACGCTTTAGTATTCCTTAATGAGCTTCTGTCATGTGAAGAGAAAACTTGACCCAATTTTTCTTTTCTCTATGAAATTTTATTTTGTTAAATGAGTTGTACCTAGTAAGTTAAATTTTATAACATAAATATTTCACATCTAAGTGTAAGTAATAAAATATTTCGAAAAACATGCTACGTCCAAGTGGTCATTTAATTAATTATATACAGTGCCGCCGCCGCTTATGGCTGTCGGCATTGCCGGGCTTGGATGTGTGAACCATTGGATTACTTAATGGTGTGGACACCTAAATAAGCTCTAGGCCTCTAGCTAACCTAAAGCGAAGATCAATGTCTGAGATGTGAAAATCATAAAAAAGTGTTCGATGACTCAGAATTTAAAAAATATCTTATTTCGCTTATTGAATCTACTTATTTATTATTTTATGTGCTGTAGAGAGTTCTTCGTGGTACCCGGTATTTTGAAATATAATAGATATAAAAAATTAGTGTCTGTGCGAAAACATAGAAATCTTGTAGGTATACCTATCATCAAAGTCACTTCGTTGTAATAGCTAGTACCCGGTAATAAATGTTTTTTACTGGTTTGTTCTTCAATTACGCAGCAATTATGGAGCAAAAGATCGATGTCATTTTTGACGTGATAACGTCTCATAAATCGATGAACACCGGCTGCACGCACGAAAAAGTGTCACGTTCCGCCTGAGCCTGAGCGTGCAAGCGAGAGCGTAGAGAGGCACGATCGGCCCAAGCGTTGGCTTGTGACACATTTATTGATCAATGTTTCTTTATGACGTTATCACGTAAAACTATCGTCCGTAAACCGACTTTACAGACAAGCATTTTTTTTGTATCGGTAGTTTTGAGAACCCAGGTGGTTACTAGGGATTTTTAAAAATTTAACTCCACGTGAACCATGTCAAGCAATTAAGCTTATGAGAAATAAATAAAAATGAATGTTGGTAAGCGCATAACTCAAGAATGGATGGACCAATTCGGTTAATTTTTTTTTTGCATGTTCCTTAAGGTCCACGGCAGGTTTTAATAAAAAAAAAACAAACATAAAAAATTTAATTTTTACTTTTAACTTTTGACAGAACGAAGTCTGTCCGGGCAGCTAGTGAGAAACAAAAATAAGTTTGTATAGTCTGTTTCTAGAGCAGGCGGAAAAACGGACATTGACCCGAAGTATTATGTTAGCATCGCACGTAAACGATAGGTATTGCTTCCATACATTTCACTGTCGATTACGTATCGTTACGCGCTAAACGCGTCTCATAGTACAGGGTGGAGTGAAACTTGCGGTTATTCAGAGATAAAAAACCTGTTTCGACATTTTTTATAGATAATCATCTGATCTACAATTTTTGTCAAAGCTAATTTTATGATAAAACATACCGTTTTGCTGAAAATCACGAATAACCCGTTTTTGTGACCTTTGACCCCGAGTAATTTTTTTCCAGGTGTCAGATCAATGAGGACTTTCACATTTCATTTATATTTAGTGTTTTGAACAATCCTACCAATTTTCAGCCAAGTGAGAATTATTGTATTACCTCACCCCTATATTTTGGTCTAATTTGACCGGGCTAGTGTAGATATAGGTAGATATTAAATAAATTTAATGAATATTAAAAACATATTTATTGGTACCACTTCTATTACGTTACCTACTTATTATACTATTTATATACTGTTAGCGGAATAACGAAAATTGTGATTTTTAAATAAAAAAATTAAATTGATGTTAATTTGCTTTTTAATTCATATAAATACTGGACAATCTTCTTTCTTCATAATAATATATTAGACACAGGGCCTGCGAAGAACTTCACACTCGGCACTCTATCTTTCACTGATGATGTTTATTGATACAAAGATAAAAAAATAAAATCAAAAAAAAAAGGTTGGCTACCCCGATTTTATCGTCAAAGGTCAATGTCCGTTTTTCCGCCTGCCCTAGAAACAGACTATACAAAGACTTATTTATTTCTACTTTTTAGGGTTCCGTGCCCAAAGGGTGCAAATGGGACCCTATTGCTGAGCTTCCGCTGTCTGTCCGTCCGTCCGTCTGTCTGTCTGTCAGCGGGCTGCATCTCATGAGCCGTAATGGGTAGATACTTGAATTTTTCACAGAATGTGTATTTATATTGCCGCTATAACAAGAAATAATAAAAAAGGTCAAAAATTGAAGAGGTTACACACAATATATATATATACAATAAACTTTTGTTTTCGCTCGATCTTGATAACGGCTGATGTTAAATCTTGTACCGTACCCTTCATGTGCGGGCCCGACTCTCACTTGACCCGTTTTATTAATAAAGATAGTGGAGATGTTTTCCTTTAAATATAAATAAAAGGGTTTATTTAATTGCTATCCACGAGATGACTGTAAATTCAATTTTAAAAGCGACAAACGTCCTACTTTTCTAAGAAACAGGAAACCGAGTCGACAGAGTCACTCATCAGGCAGTTTGTTTATTAAGCAAGACCATTTTCCTAAGTAATTAATTGCCCGTTCCAATTCCATAATTAAAATTTAGTTTAACTTTCTTTCTTCTTTTGTGTAATTTTCACGGAATCGTTATCAAATATGAGCTATAAAAATATGCTTTTTTATGTAGATATATTCCATCTGTACTTCAAATACTTTAAAAATTCTGTACCTTGTTTCAAATCATGGCAATTTCACTTCGTGCCGATTTCACCAACGTTGAGTGACGTTTAACCGAGGAATAGGTTCTGACAGTTTTTGTATTGAAAACCTGCCAAAATATCTTTACGCTCGGTTATGGCTTAATTTACGTTACGAATTAATATATTTTGACGTTGATAGTTATTGTTCTGAAACGTCCAATTCATTCCTTGGTTAAACGTTACTCGGCGATAGTAAAATTTTTACTGTCAAAAAACAAGCTATGTGTAAACAGCAAAAGGGACACTTCGTAGTTGCTGTCGCAGTTGTGATATAGTCTAGTCAACTTTCTAGCCTTTTTGATCAACTTTTTTCAGTAGTCTCGGTTTCTTTCTTGGAGCTATTCTTAAAAGGCTTCAGAATAGATAACCGTTGGAAGAATTTAAAAATGTTCATTTTTCAGTTTTTGAAGGTTTTCAAAAATCATGCCAAAAACATGACAGAATGACACCTCGTTCATATTTTTCAGAGACTGTTGAAAAAAGTTGACCAAAAAGGCACTTCTTATATTAATAATATAATTATATTTATTTTGTAGCCACTTCTACTAAAAAGGCACGATGTGTATTGACAGAAAATAACGGCAATTGTTTTAAAGTTGCTTTGAAACAAATTATTTTTCGTAAACATACATATTTTGGCTCTGAAAAATTTTTAAGATTTTAATAGATTTCCTCCGTGAACAGCTTAGCACAAAAATCGTGGACCTAAGTTCAGAAGACCGAAGAGAAGATGAAAGTAAAGAAGAAACCGCACATAATTCGGGTTTCGGGACGATGAAACCGTAATCAAAATCGGTTCGTTGTCGACGAAACCTGCAAAATGTGCGGCGAACTCCAGCTAATGCCTGATCCTACTAAAAGAAACCACTACAGTCAATAAAATATGACAAATCGAAGTGTGTGTGAAATGCCTTTGCTATTTTGAACCATCACACGTTTAGGGCCTATTTCACTATCGCTGCGTACATTTAGCCGAGGAAAAATTTTACTTTCTGATAGTTCTTGTATTGAGAATCTGTCAAAACGTCTGTATTCGTCGGTTAAAGTTTACTTGGTGATTGATTAATTATTAGACCTTTTTACATGTACCTTGATATAAGTATTCTTCCATTTGAATATAATTATTTTCCACAAGAAATTTATTTTTCTCACCTCTGGGCGGAAAGCGTCAATTTTCCTCCCGCTGCGCTAAACGAAAATGTCGCTTTCCGCCTCCGTCGAGGAGAAAAATAGTATACACACCACGGGCAGTAAATAAGAAAGCCTCAGATCACATGTTTATTGACCTCGGCTTCGCCTCGGACAACAATTACATGTGATCTGAGACATTTCTTATTTTACTGCCCTAGATGTGTAATATACTATTCATATTTTACGTATGATAAATATTATAATTATTGTACTTGTTTATAGGACATACTCGTCATTTTTGATGAGAATGATATTTGACACAGTGGTAATATGAAATGTATCTATATAATAATATTATGCAAATATGCAGTATATATGCAGTGCAAATTTACACTATTTGCATTATAACATTTACAGAAGTTTCAGAGTTTTCAAAGCAGCAGCGGCGACGGTTGGACAAGACAGGAAAGAAACGTTTTTGGTTGTCAAAGTTGCTGCAATGTAATTTGACTTAGAAACAGCATTTTAATATAACCAGGGAATATTAACAATTTTCTTGTCTTTTTTATTCGGTATATAATAATAAATTATTTAAACAATTGTTATTTATTTGTCTATCGATTTTTGCCTTATAATAATTTTGATCTGAGTTCTGTAACGTATGTTCACTCTCGCATTTATAATAGGTATTATAAATGCGAAAGTAAGGTATGGATGTTGACAAAGTAATAAAAATCCCACTTCTCTCACGAACTTTTATTGAGTTGATGAATTAATGATATTATGGTAAAACATTGAATAAGCCTTTATTCCTTTAGACTTCAATAACCGATAGGTGAGCAAAATTCAATTACCATCGCAGAAATTAAAGCTCACGCTGTATACTATCGGCGGGTACATTTTACCAGGTTTATTTTGAATATTCATGTGCTTTTTTTTAATTTGACAGGTGAGCGAACACGCCTTACTCTCGCCTATTGTGTCGTGAAAGTATCGAAATTGAACGAGCGCAGTCCATTTGGAGGCTGTATGGGAGCCGACAATAACGGGCTGAGCGTTTCTCGCACTGTGAATATCAAAATGATTTTCCTCAATTTCATTGCATTTCGGCTGCTGCCATTCGGTTGCAGTGATTTTTATCGCGTCATCCATAGGTACGGCGATAAGTTAATTACGCGAGTTATCCGACGTTTTATTAACGCCACTCGTTGGCTTTAAAATGGATTATTAGTGGGTTTTATGTTATTTTGTTTCTGACTGGTTAATGGCTGGGCTGCGGAATGGCAACAAAATGTCGCAGTTTTCATAAATATATTAGTAATGCAAAAGTAACTCTCTATGTCTAACTGACTAACTTTTAAGCTGGAATCACATCTGTGCGCATCGGTTAACATTTTGTCCATATAAAAGTGTAATTTTAGAAGTCGAGTACGCATCATTTCGGCTTTGCGATGCGTACACGAATCAATACAAAAGGAAACTTTTATTTAGATAAAAAGCGATTTGATGCACACACATGTGATTCCAGCCTTAACAACGATCTTGATGAAATTTGACACAGAAATAGTCAGCAGTGTGGAGAAGGGCATGAGATACACAACAGGGAATGAACATGGGAATCTTCATATGATTCTTATCAACGCGGATGCAGCCGCGGGCATAAGCTAATAACAATATATACTTTCTAAATAAAGGGAGGGGTTTTCCATTCCTTAGTAGGTGCGTGATTTTTCAGGCTAGTGTTGAATTCACAGTGGTTTGTTTACCCGAGACAGAACGAAGAAGGCACATGCGTTTGGTATCTATAAAAAGTTGTGTACCTTTTTGGTTGTTTCTGCGTTTGTATGGTTGTATAATATGATTAATGTTAGATTTTATCTGAAAACAAATTAGCTAGTTTTTATTTTTATTTATTAAAAAAGAATTGCAATTTTAATTTTATGTCTTAAAATGATTGTATTAATGGAAATATTAAATACATTTATCAATTTCCATTTCAAAATCAACTAACTATTTATATTTTTTATATTATTTACTAGCTGACTCGGCGAACTTCGTACCACCAACTTATCTATATAAATAAAACAAATAAACTATCATAATAAAAAAAACTATCCTATCTTTCAAGTTGGACCAAATTACAGATAGTTACGAAGTTTGATCTAAATCGGTTCAGTAGTTTAGGAGTCCATCGCGGACAAACAACGTGACACGTAATTTATCGACCGAGCGAAGCGAAGGTCTCTGAGTTTACTAGAGCGATTTGCACTTGTCCGTCCGTCCGTCTGTCAGAGCCTTATAACTTCTGAATTACTGAACGTAATTACTTCAATTTTAGATATGATATGTAAACCCATGGCCTCCAGCCGAAAATGGCTTAAAAAGTTATAAAAATCTTTATTTCAGGGGGGCTCTCATAGAAGCGAATGCGAAGTAAAATAAAATTTTTTGCATTTCATAGGGTTGCAGTACCTCATTTTAAAGATAATTTGGAACAGAGTACAAAAGTATTTTTTTTTTATTTTTTTTTCCTAAAATTGACGAAATGGGGGCTTTCAAAGTGGAGATTTTATTCGAGGCTAGATCTCTAAAACCACTTTATTTTAAAAATTGAAACTTACACATAATTTGAGTTGTATTCTGTACTTGAACAACAAATACTAAGATTAGATAAATATTATAAAGAAACGAAATTATTTAAGTTTTAATTAACAAAACTTCACTATACTGTTAATAGATGGCGCTGTCTTTAATATTGTAAATACGCATCCCATCCACGAAAGCAGATGACGATTGACGTCATCAGATTCGGCGCGTTTTAATTACAATATAATATAGTTAAAACTACCTTATGGGAATTATGGGATACCGCGAGGTCTCAGTTCGGGGCGAACCACTAGTATATATTAAGATTGGCTGGCCCGTGTGTATGGCCCTTCGGCAGATATATCATGTCTTAGATTATCATCTATTCACGTGATCACTATAATGATGGAATCGTGATTGGTGTATGATTAGATGATGAGGCTGAGTTAGTAGCCGAGCCACTTGCATTGACAAATGTGCAGCCGATGGTCGAAGCAGTAGTTGCTAGTAACAATAGCTCCATATCAATGCAGATCACGATGAATGGCGATCATTAGGCCACTGTCGAATTGTGATCATCATTTGCATCGACATTGACGTTTGGTATTCAAAGAGGAATGCGTTTGAAATACAGACATTTACATTTTTCATAAACCTAATCTTAGTTTAGAACTTTTACAAGATATACGCTGAACTAAATTACTACTATAATAATATGTTACTTATACTCTAAATAGAGCAATTAATATTCTAAGCCACATTATTTTTACGTTCCAATTTTACCATCGCCGAGTCACTTTAACCGAGGAATAAAGACGTTCTCAGTTTAAAATTGGCACTTAAAAGGGTAATTAGTAATTAATTTCAGTTACGATACACTGTTAAATTCAAAAACCCATGAATGTCATCTTTTTAGACATAGTTTTGTACAATAATAATTTGATTCCAACCCAAATAAAAACGAGAAGTGTAATAAGGTGGAGATTTGTCATAATAAAACAGTTTTTTAGCTGTATTAAAAATCGAAAAGACCGAAATATAACTCTTTAAGCTTACATTAATTGTACCTTGTCATTTGTTTAGTTTAAATGTCGCATGGGACTTCCACCTAATTCTAAGATACCTCCATGTATTAAATCCCCAAATTTCCAACACCTCCATGACATACACATACTTAAACTTACAACAGACAATAAGTTATAATCGCGTTAGACTTTTTTAATTCAACACTTATTACAACATACTACTCATTTTCTTTGCCTTATTTATTCAAAAAGATAATTGATACAAAATTGTGTAAAACATTTATATTTCAGCAAGTCCATAAAAATTTATCACCGTCTAAGCATTTTGATTTTCATTAAAAGTATACTTTTTACCAGGCGGATACTAACTATCAGCGCTTTGCTCTACACTTTTGAAATCGTGCAAAAATGCAATTTTCTTGACCAGTGCCTTTTAAAAGGCTTAAACGATTCATATTCAGTAGGCCGAAGCATTTTAACTTATTCGTGAGAGCAATTGAGGCAATGAATGGGCCAGCAATGACTACGGCATGCAAGCTTTGAGTGCAGAGACACGTGTGTGTAGCATCATCTGATTCAGGTTCAGGTGTATGCAGGGCGCAACATCGTCCAATTTCGCGCGCTAAATTGTTCATAACGGAAGTTCATATCCGGACGTCGGGCCGCCCTACGCTTCGGGCGAGATTAGGCGGTAATTACCATTTCCTGTGACACAGGACGCAGACAGCGTTCGAGAAGTGGTTCCTTCTCAGAAGCGGCGCGACGGAAACGTTCCGCATTCGACGCCAAGGGAAGGAAAAATTACAGCTGCAGTTTCCCGCGATATTGCTTTTTTAATTACCCTATATTGCAACCTATTATAATATGTTGATGGGACGGAAGTACTAAAGGAGAAAAAGGCTTGCACTCAATATTAGAGAAAATAAAAGATTCCGCACAAAGAAACAGCTCCAATGGAAGAGGTTATTTTCGTATACGCTCGCTTAAATTGAGCGTACAGCATTTTGAGCCGGAAAAACTGATTAGGTAGGAATGAAGTAAAGTGGATACGCGGATAGGCTGCATCGCATCACCGTATGGAAAGCGCGCCTCACTGCCGATATGATTGAATAAGTGAGCACGGTGCTCCCTAATGAAACATATTGAACGTGTATCGAATCACTTAGGCGCTGCGCTCCTGCACTCGCTTTTTGGGCCAAGTCAACAAGCGTAGGTGAAGCCGACAAATAACATTATGACAGAGTTTCATTTTAAGAGAGACACCGAATTGAATTAACTCTGGTAACTTGACGTCAAAGAGATGTAAAAATTTTATCTCCTTTTAATTTTTTGCTAAATTTTCACGCGACATCAGTGCTCAGCTCGAAAATTTGAAAATATTTACGTCGTTATAATAAATGGATTCATTACGATTTCACCTAGCTATTCTGAAATACAGAATCAGGTCAGGGGAACCGGAAAAATAATAATTAAACCAGTTTCGGTCATTAACCAATAAATAGGAAACATTTTTGTTTAGATTTCGGGTTCGCTCACGTTATCTTTAAGAGAACCAAATTTCAAACCATTCCTAATTTGATTTCACACAATTTAACCGTAACTTACCGATTTTCAGAATCTTAAATTCAATTATTTTCTCCAATTCACATAATTATGTAGCTATTAAAATATTATACTTAAGTTATGTTCTGTTTTACTACCTTGTGGGCAGTAGATACAATCAAAGAAAAATATCTAATAACCGGTAATGAACCAAGTGTTTGTCGTTAATGAAACCGGTTTCAGGCTCTGCAAAGCATGCAATAGTTATATTATTTGATTTGATATGATGTTTTCGTGTAGATAAATAATCAAATCAAAAAATATAAGTACCAGATTGATTTACCAGATTTAACAAACTTTTCGGAAGCTATATCGGCCCTGACAACTACGAACCAGACGCGGCCTTACAAAGCTACGGATTTTTCGCGTTGAGCAGAGTGCTAGTGGAGACCGGACAAGCTCAAAGAGCTTTGCTGTCCACCGCAGTATTATTGCGTGTCACCGACCTGTTAGCTGCTACTATAGAAAGTTTTAGAGCTTTAGTTTTATCCCCCAATTGAGAACCTCCCCCTTTTTTGAAGTTGGTTAAAAATATCTAGAAATAAGATTTTTTCCCTCGAGTTCATCCATTTGGAGTAATGGACATACAATGAGCTATCAAAAGTAGCTTGTAACTTGTCAGTACTGCGTAATTTTTTTTAGCCCAAAAGTTGTACATATTTATTTCTTCTACTAAACATTGATTCTTGCATTTAGTTTTTTACTAGTCACTTACAGATTTAGTTGTTTGTTTTATTGCTCATCAATGATCAATCTATTTTACTCATTGTATGAATCAATACATAAACAATTATTATTTGTTTATGAAATATTAAAGTTACTTTATTTTTAAGATGCCAATGAACCAAAAAATGTGTATCATGTGAAATCGTGCTTAATAAATTCGTCATTTAATTAGCGTATGGACAACTAACCAATATGATGCTAATGCTTAGCTTCAGTAGAAAATAAATCAAAAGATGGTGTTCACCTGTGATTTGATAAAGATTTTGTGTGTGTATAAATCTTTGTATAAATGAATAGTTGTAAGAAAACGTAAGTTTTTACTAGCAATTAATAAATATAATCTGCTTTTACATTTAAGAAATTGTTTTCCTCATTTAGTTGATAAAACTATGTCAAAACCATTTCGCAACAAGCAGTAATTAATATCTTTATATTCTTTAAGAGAAACAGTTAACAGCTAACTGTACTATGTAAGCGGACAATATTAATGGAGCTGCATTAATTTTGCCTTAAAACTTTACCCGTTTAGAATTTATGCTAATCTCAATGATTGATAGTAATTTATTGAAACTAATATTTAAGGTATATTGGATACGTTGTTTTTAATAAGAATGTGTAATTAATATTGAGTGTAATATTAATAACATTGTTTTGAGATTATATCGTTTAATTGATAAACCTCGATTGATCGTTAAAAATACTGAAAAAATCGGCGAAAAAAGTGCGGAACCACAAAAAAGCGAGGCCCGACTATATCAAGTTTTAAAAATGATTTGGTAATAATATGACCATCAAAATAAATAAATAAAAATAAATACATAAAAATAAATAAATAAATAGTCTTTTATTCAGGAATAAAATAGCCACCACATACATACCTATTTAACACAAAAAAACTTGAGACGTGTCAAGGGACACCCGGATGGATCGAAGTTCCTTTCGATTAATTAGTGAAGGAATAATTAGTGAAGGAATTGAATTTGGCATTGTGTTCAATATTTTCACTCTACAATATAAGATCTCCGTAGCCTTGTGGTTTCTAAAGTCGCTAAACAGTTAAAGGTCTCTCAGGTCAGTTCAAGGTCAGGTTAAAGGTTAAAGTTAAAGGAACTCTAAAAACATGCCATTGCGGATCTGGGGACACGGGAGCCAAGCAAATCGCAAGGGCACTACCTTTTCTCGAAGCGCTTCGTCGTTTTTTGAACCCTCATAATTTGGATTTGGATTATACCAGATAAACAAAATTCTCGGGATATTATGTCAATGGTAGACTTATTGAACCTTATTGGGGCCGAAACTATTCTAGCTAAAGGGCCTGGGGGTTCGAGCGCTTGGAGTAATCTCAAAAGGGGTCATCGAGTCATCATCAGTCTACTATGGCCAAATCATTAGAGGGGGCAATGATACCAGTATCTTGAGTACCTACTTATACCTCGAGTTATTCGAATGGTTTTACATTTTATTTAGTTAAAAATTTAATAATATTTATGCATTTTTAACCGACTTTAAAAATGGAGGAGTTTATCAATTCGTCGGAATCTTTTTTTTATGTATGTCCACCGATTACTCGAATTCTTTTTCGTTTTAAAAGGTATACTCCCCAGTTGGTTCCATATAAATTTTATTGAAATCGGTCGAGCGGTTTTTAAAATATCAACAATAAATTATATAAGTCGGTTTTTTAAAAAGATTTTTTTATATTAAATTATAACATTAGTTACTTTCGGCGGTTTTTGTAAGCGTATAAATCTAAAGATTTTTATGGAATAAATAGTAAAACAATACAGGTAATAAATCCTATAGTAGAAAAGTAATTTCATAGCATGTAGACCCCTGTTTGCATGTATTTCCTGCAATGCATAGCATTTCCTGATATACTCCTGTGTTAACTTTCATGAATTCCATACGTTTTAGCGCATAGTAAAGTATATCATATCAGCCATATTGGATTTGTCATGACGTCATAGTAACAACATAATATTTATTATTGACCACACGGTACGCTGCTAAATTAATATACGTATCACGTCTTGTTACAAATTCACAATACAATGGGGATGTCCACTGCGATTTTATCACTACAGAGGGCGCATCGTCGCAATGGCCAATGCAAAACTGTCAGCTTCGGTTTCTTTTGTTTACATGGGAGTGTTTTTTTATAAATAAACTACCATGCCACTTTGTTCTGTGCCAGGATATAATATTAGTGGTGTGCATTTGTTTCCTAAAAATGCTGCATTAAAAAAACAATGGGAGAACGCTATACGACGAAATAATTTTGTGGTCACTGTAAGTTCTAGGTTATGTCGTAATTACTTCAAAGATACTGATTATGTTGGGGAAGCAAGCATGTTATGCAGGTGAGTTGTTTCGTATTTCACATTCGCACATTCACAATTAAACGTAAATTACACGAAAGATATAGTTAGGAAAGTAAAATTTAACTATTACCTTTCGATGAGGTTAGCTTTCATTCCCGTTAAAGCTGCACCTCTTCTTCTTAGTACTGCTTTAAGCTGTGGCACACTCAAGGAAGAATATATATTGTAATTGACAGACATTACAAGAAATATCATCAAAACCGCAAAAAACGGAAAAAACGACAGACTTTAAATAGGACGCAAAGATAGTTTTAGTAACGTTTCGGTCATTGCGCCTGTGCTGCCACCTACATTATTTTTGCGTGGAGATCCCCATTGTCACTTGCGACTTTGCACCAGCAATGTGGCATTGAATCTAAAATCACTAGATTGCGGCGCCGCAACGCATCATGTAGCATAGCTCTAAGTTGTTTTCAGTAACACACGGTGCGCTCGTCGTCACTAGTCTGTACGCTTAGTACAAGATTTGATAGTTAACTATAAATAGTAAACTATGACATTACCATCGAAGTAAAATAAACCGTAACACTATTGAGTTAGAGCTCAATTTCGTGTATGTATTCTTATACCTTAAAGTAACGAAAACGCTCCAAATTAAAATCGTCTGTATTGAATTTGTGACTTATTGAATTATGGTTCATTTTACATTGATGTTAATGTCATAGTTTACTATTACGATCAAACGAATTAAAACTCGGACTAACCACACTGCTCTTGCTCGAGGCTGGCCCTAACGGTATAGCGTCTATTGCGCATAAAGTAGTTCTATACGTCTAGCACCACAATCGTATTATTACGTAATTCATTTAGATTTTCTCGCTTGCTGAAGTTTTTGTGCGTTCATGTGTTGTACTCAAGAAGCTTTGTGTCCTAAAAGATTGTAGGTGGGTACAAGATTTAAATCTCGACTTTCACATTTGTAACTTGTTCTTTGCCTCACGTGTGTTATATCGTATGTGATATTATGCTTATACCTAAGCTAACAGGATTTACTATTTTTATTTTTGTAGATGCCTTCAGGTAGGATTAGAAAAAGAATAAGAACTGGAGATTAGGAATATTACAAATAAACTATAACATTGGAATTAGTAAAATCGGTGAGAAACTGTTTAAGTACTCGTTCTTAGAATTCTGTAGGATTATCAGGAATCCTTATAGTTTCGGCCAGTCCGTCCGTGAAACAGCATTTTCATTCATCGTGTCGTCTGTGAACCTATTAAAACTGAAAAGTTGAAAGTTGTTACAGTTATAGAAACTTGTTACCAGCTATTATTGCTGATATGAAATGAAAAAAAATTGTCACAAATATTAACCGAGTGTCAATAAAGATAATCTAAAAAATTTAGGGCATCTGGAAGAGATCCTCTTTTGTAGCGATAAGATGTCCTTGTACACGTCCTTTCTATATTTAAGTTTAGTTTTTAAGTATTAAAATGTACAGAATAAATAAATAAATAATTTCGAAAATCTGACGAACCTAAAACGACTAGATACTAACCTGTCTACAAATTGTATGTATAAGTGTTCTTCGTCTGCTGATAGACGTCCACAGCTGGACGTAAATCTTGTGGAGACTTCCACACGCCTCGGCTTTGCGCCGCTTGATTCCAAGGGCTTCCTGCGACTCGTTTGATGTCGTCCTGCCACCGAGTGGGTGGCCAACACTCGGATGTCGCCATTCCAGCATAAGTTATAATATTTATAATGACAGTTACAAGCAACAATGTCGAATAGACTACTGTTAAATAGAGTAGTGCTAGCCCAGTGGTTAGAATTGCGGTCTCACACCTGTTCGGGGGGGTCGCGGGTTTGAGCCCGGACACGCGTCTCTGACTTTTCGGAGTTCTATCTAGAGCATGCTTATAAAATTTTCATTGAGATTATATGGTAAATATTCAAATCAAGGATCAAACTCCGTTTGTTACAGTCCGCGCTACAGCTGATAGTCTTCTTAAGGACCTTAAACTGATGTGTTCAATGTTCATGAATAAAGGTTTCCTTTTTAGAGGTATGATTAGAGAATAATTCCTTATCTGAGAAATTTTTAAAGAAAAATATTACGAAATAAGGCAAAAGTATTTAATAATGACAAGATGAACATGTAACTAATAACGAATCATTTTTCCTTTTACAATTAATAAAATAGTCGTTTTCTTTATTTTTCTGATATCTTGAAAAATATTAGCTATTTTTTTCTAGAAACCTACTTTTAGTGATAGGTATTTTTTTGTATTAGAAGATTTTTATTGATTAATTCATATTTCCATCATCATCATTATGTGCCTTCCTCGTGTTGAAGTTTGGCGGTCGGCATGCGAAAAGCCGCATCTTTTAATTTTGGATAAGTCAGCCCAGTCCACCCACTTATATCATCCAACCATTTGCGTCTTGGGCGACCTGGAGCTCTTTTGCCTACAATCCTCCCTTCCAGCACTAGTTTTGGGAATTAGACTTGGGCTCCTCTTTGTAGGTGTCCAAAGAAAACTACTTTTCTTCGTAAGATGGTGGACATGAGTTCTCTCCTTTTGTGGACTAATTCCGGTACCCTACTATTCGGTGTAAAGCTGTTCCATACTAATACTAATTTAATTTCCATACTAATCCGAAAGTAACTTTGTCTATCTACCTTTACTCTTACCTTAGATATATCATTGTCCTCAAATCAAAGAATACTCAATGCATTTTTAAAAAACTAAATCCATTCTAACATCATTAAGTAGGTAGGTAGATACTAGAATAAGAATCAGACTTCGTTTGTATGAGATTGAACTCATTGGCAAGGACTCGCTACTCTTAGCCAAACTTCAGAGCCTCGATCACCGTCATAAAGTTGCCGGCTTATCGGTGTTTTATACTTAGAATATATTTCGGCGAGTGTGCTTAGTAGCTCTTCGACCTTACCTCCTTCACCTTTTTACCACCACACTGCCAGACATCGGAAGGGCTTCCATTCCTACATCGTTTATATACCATCCATCCATCGAAGCGGTTTAAGTCTTCATTTCTGTTTCGCAGGGTCAGGGTCTGAAACGCTCTTCCGATATCTGTGTTTCCCGTACACTTTGGGCATCTTTAAAGCAAGAGTGAATAGGCATCTTCCAGGCAAACGCGTTCCACGTTAGGCCACATCGTCACTTTCCATCAGGTTCGGTGGTCCAGCATGTGTCTATTATGTATAAAAAAATAAAATAAACCGGCCAAGTGCGTGTCGGGCCACGCGTAGTGTAGGGTTCCGTAGTTGCTTTTAACTACGGAACCCTACACTAAAAATTAATATAATCTCAAATATTATTGCTGACCTAGAATAGTGCTTTTATTTTATTTATATGAATACATTTTGAGTCCCATGGTTTAAATAGTATAATATATTACAAAATATGCAACTTACACTACGTGTAATACCTAACTTAGGAAAAACAGATATAACTCTTTAACTAATGAACCCTACTTAGCCGTGATAGTTTTCCTTTAAAATTCACTATATATACTACTGCTGTGAATTTTTTCTTGTATTCTTTATACAACCATTTAGCTGGCAGAGGGGGGGGGACACTTGACTCTAACAAAATTTAACACTTTAAAATATTATATTTCACCAACGGATCCCTGAATTGAAAAGTGGTGTTCCCACACCCACAATATTTTTGAAAGACCTATTCAACGACTACACACTATGGGATACACACTATGGGATAGTCAAGAAAAAAATAATTCATCCCCAATTTACATGTAGGGGAGGTACCCTAAAAAAAAATTATTTTTCAAAATTTTATTTCAGCACTTTGTCGGCGTGATTGATATTTATACTCTTGTCAAATTACAGATTTCTAGTACCAATAGTCTCTGAGCTAAACCGCGGACAGACAGACAGACAGACAGACAGACAGACAGACAGACAGACGGACGGACATGGCGAAACTATAAGGGTTCCTTGTTTACTACGGAACCCTAAAAAAGATGCATTCGAGATTTAACTTCTCCTAGGCAGGTACCATATGAGTAAGTAGTATACGCTTATATAGCTACTTAATAATTTTGCTCTCATCGATTGGTCGAGTGCGATCATCGTAAACAATCACTCTGCACCAGTTAGCGCCTCGCGTCGTGATCTGTCTCAATTTGCGTCTGTTGCGCGATATTTGCAGGTTAATATCTAATGTAGTGTAAGCAGGTAGGTAAAATTGAAATGTAACTATTTACCACTGGTGGCTACGTTTTTTATTTATCTTGAAGAGATTAACAGACTACAAAATATCATAATTATTATGCTATGAATGGAGATTAGACAAGCTTACTTAAAAGCAAGTTTAGAAAATCATAAATTATATTCATCATAAATCGTATCTTCGTACTACTCATAACATTTATTGTAGGTACTCTACACAAAAATTATTAAAAAAAATTAATTGGCACTCGGGGACTGCCGCGGTAAAGCTATTGCATAGCATTTTTATCAACTTATACAATGATAATATTAATGCAGTATTTTTTTTTACATAATAAAAATTATGCAAAAAAATAATTAAAAAACAAACAAACAAGAAAAGCGCACTGTCACTACTTCGCGAGTGAGATTCGAACCTGTGACATCATACACCATACGGTAAAGAAAGCGGCCGCTCGCCCACTGCGCCAAACAGAGCTACTTGTGAACCTCTAAAATGTTGAACGCTTACTGAACGACGGTGTTAGGTTTATTTTCGTTACGGAATTTCTTGATTCGGTCGCCGCGCTCAAACTGTTTGTCCTAGTTCAAAGCCCGCGATAAAAGCTATGCAATAGCTTAAAAATTGTTAAAGTTCTGAGCCACGTAACCTGCCATAGTTTGGCGTACAAGTTTATTATTTTTACGTAGCTTAGGTATGTTTAATTATCACAATATCTTGTGTAAATCCGATTAATAACATATTTTATATAGGTATATTAATAAATATATATTTTATTATGTACTTACCTACTATATTACCACAGATTATTTAGCACTCGTAGTTACTTTTTCGCTTCAGTGTTTGTTAGCGGCTTTTTGTTTGCGTAAATCACGGCGAGTTTAGAGTGCAGCGACATCTAAGGCATCAGGTGCGATACACTCACGCAAATATTTTATGAAAATACCGAGAATGTCCTGCTAGGGACGCGCTTCATCGATAAAATATTACACATTGTACCTACATAGTTATGTACGTAGTACATAGTTATGTAGCGGCGCGTCACAAGGTACGAGAATTTATAATTATCTACCTTTTTGCCGCGACTTCGTCCGCCTCTACCTATAATCTTACAAAAACCACATCGATCCATTGTTCCATTGCTGCGTAATCGAAGGACAAACCACGGATATTATAATTATTATTCCAATTGAAGATTCATGTAAGTAAAACTAAAAATAAAGCATTTTTGTGTGTAAATTCTAAAAAACATAGAACTAACCGACATGACGACCTAATACGTCATAAAACTTATGGAAAAAATGCAAATTGAAAACAATACATTGTAAGTGTAATTAAGAAACTCATTTAACTTTCTCGCCATTTTGTATTCAGTCCGCAATTATGAGTTTTAGACATAAAAAGTAATAAGTTTTAAAAATATCGAGTATAGCGTTATTAGACATGCCTAGGAGGCTGGGGTGTCGGCGTCGCGGCCGCATCCTACAGCCAAACGGTAAACACTTTGCTGTAATCTCGAGATGAGAAAACTTTCAGTTCTCTTAATTCAGAAACTTATTCAACAACCTAACAACCTTACAGCGGACCGCCCGGCGGACACAAGACAAACAAACTTACTCTTTCATCTTTGTCTTTATTAAAATAAACATTAAAATACAAAATATTAGATCACTTGCTATCTTTTTACCTGCCGTTATGCAAAAAAGAAGTTTAAAACGGTAAGTAAAAGAAATATTCGATAAGAATGATAGACCTGTGCTGTGTTTGTTGATAAGATGTGAAAAACACCTAAAATGAAGTTTTACCCGACCACGCCAAAACCATAATTTAATATAAAAAATGCTTTTTAAAAAACCGACTTCAAACGCCCGCGCCACTACAAAGTGATTGGTGATTTTTTTTAAACCGCTTCAAAAAAGGAGGCGAGGTTCTCAATTCGTCGGAATCTTTTTTTTTATGTATGTTCACCGATTACTCGAAGACGCCTGAACCGATTTGGAAAATTTCTTTTCTTGTTTCAAAGGGTATACTTACTTGGTGGTCCCATTGTAATTTTATCGAAATCGGTCGAGCGGTTTTTAAAATATCAACAATAAATTACGTACTTTGTAGTGGCGCGAGCGTTGAAGTCGGTTTTTGAAAAAGATTTTTGTATATTAAATTATACCTTTTGTCATACTTATATAATTTTTAAAGGAGTTTTGAGGTTGGAGTAAAGTCGGGCTCCAGAGAGTAGTCCTTCAAAACAGATATTATAGGATTAGTTAGGTATCTATCATAATCTGCAGTGATAACGATCTGTATGATACCTACTCGTACATCTCCGACAGCAAAAGAGCATTTTGCCGCTCAGTAGTATGTGAACATCTCTCGTTAGAGAGTAGTATGTTCCTTGGTGAGCATTATACGAGACGCGTGGCTTTAGTAGTTATATCCATGTACAGTTCAAATGGAATAAAATGAGAAAATAAAAACATTCGCCAAAAGCAATTTGGATGTGCCGTGTCAATTCAATTACTAACGCCGAGCGCTTCAGTACCTCGTTGAAGATTAGGGCAATGAAAAAGTATTGCAGGAAAAAACCTAGCAAGCATTTAATAGACAGGTAGGTGCTTGCTTTTGATTATTTTTCAGATTTAAATCAAAGTTGACTAGGACTCTTCTGTTTCGACCCAGATAGGCGTTTTTAACAATTCTATGCGTACTTACCTCTGTTTTATTGAAATTCATTTTTAACCCCCGACAAAATGGGGGAGGTGTTGTAAGTTTGACTTGTGTATCTGTATATGTGACTATCTGTGTGTCTGTCTGTTTCCTCGTAGGATCCTACCCAATGGACCGATTTTGATGCGGTTTCCACTATTATAATATTTAAATTACAACACCTCTATCTCTTACACACCCTATTCAGCTATTTCGACAGTATATAAACTTATATAAAAAAGAGACGTGTCAAGGGACACCCGGATGGAACGTAGTACCTTAGTAGTAGTATTTTAGTGAAGGAATTGTAATAAACTAGTGGTGTCATCTAGTATTAAATTGATTAACTACGATGAATTATTTTTAGTTTATTTCTATTGCACTGATACAACACCAAAGAGTTACTCTGGTGGAGTTACTGTTTTTTCACACATGGCGTTATCCAATTTATACAATAAAAAATTAGGGAAAAATTCCACATTTAGAAATTATTTAAAATAAAATTGAAAATAGAAAATTCAGTCCGTCGAGCTGGGATTCGAACCATCGACGTTGAATTTATAGGCGACTGCCCTAACAACTAGGCCATGCAGACGCCGTGTTCTAAGGCGAAAATACCGAATACAATGCAAAATTCACATTGTACAAAAAAGTGTTGGTTTCAAAAATGTGTCGAGGTCGAGTGTCGGTTCCTTAATTTTTTCCGTCTAGCCCCCTTCCGTACCGCGCGATAAGGAATTACGTTCCAATTCTACTTACTATTGCTCTAACCCAAATATTGCCCGTAAAAACATTCGTAAACATACGTAGTAGGTAATGATAGTCTTTTGAGTAGGTCGAGCTTGAATGAAAAAGTTAATCCTTTTCTCTTTAGATGTTAATAAGGCTACCTACTTAACGTTACACAATATGTGGCCTTTAAGGATTTATTGGTGTTGATGAGTATCTTTTGTGAACAAGGCCAAGACGTGATAATGTTGGCATTTTATAGATGAATTCAGGCAAGAAGATTCCACTGTGCGAAGCGACCGAGACGCGTCCGGGCGTCACTGTCACTGACATGGACACCGTGCAGGAGGAAAATGACAATGACAGGTATGTTAAAATTAAAATAATGTAAAAAACATACCTCTAAGGGCCGGTTTCACTAACGTAAAATAAGTTAAAACCGAGCGTAAATTTCATATTTTGACCTGCCTATGCCTATTAATATATTCCCCGGTAAAACGTCACTTGACATTTGTGAAATAGGCGCTAAATACATAGTTAAAGACCTAAAGTGATATAGTCACTGCAGAGGGTCACTGGTAGAGGTCTCTCTTAGAGATATCTTAAATCTTCGATACCTTTATATTAACACACTTTAGCAATATCGATTATTAGATTTTGTGTTTTTAATAAGACTTACTGCCGCACTCAGAGTCATTCATTAAATTATGATTAATCAATAATTGACTTGTGATTCACAGCCGCATGTATTAAATTATATTATTTAATGATAAGAATTAATTATTTATCATTAAATGTAGTACTGAATTGTCATTAATGTACAAACGAAGCATTAACTTCTGAGAATGAAACTTTTTAAAATCCAAGATTAAGTCGCTAAGTAACGATTAGCGCATCTGAGTGCGGCAGTTACAGATTTTCCTTTAATTGAAACTGAAATCAAAGATTTATTTTCCAAAGCCAAAAGGTTTGAGTTATTTAATACTATTATTTATATAAAGATATTTTGCTTTCGCAAACCAGCCGCAAAGTTGAAATATGATAACGATTTAATTAAAGTTTCTTATAAAATGCATTTTCGTTATTTCTTTGTCTTGGTCATGCTTACGCTTAGGTATCTTATGAGATCAGTTGCACGCATACTTCTTTGTTTATAAAAGAAATCTCAGGCTTTAAATCTTCCTACCATTTCTAGACGATACACTACGTTAGGTAACTACAATATTAAAGAAATGTGTAAGTTGCAAAATTTAGTATTAATTATAGGATTATAGTAGGAAAAGTAGACGTATTTATTTGAATTTATTATCATTTATCATTATTTAGTATGTATAGTTGAATACACATGTATTACAAATACAATATTATGTATTGTATATACAATATTATTTACTAAACTATTATCTACACTGAAAAAAATGTGACGAATTGAAAACCTCCTTTTTAGGGTTCCGTAGTAAACAAGGAACCCTTATAGTTTCGCCATGTCCGTCCGTCTGTCTGTCTGTCTGTCTGTCTGTCCGCGGTTTAGCTCAGAGACTATTGGTACTGGAAATCTGTAATTTGACAAGGGTATAAATATCAATCACGCCGACAAAGCGGTGAAATAAAATTTTGAAAAATAATTTTTTTTAGGGTACCTCCCCTACATGTAAAGTGGGGATGATTTTTTTTTCTCGACTATCCCATAGTGTGGGGTGTCGTTGAACACCATTTTTCAATTCAGGTATCCGTTTGTGAAATATGATATTTTAAAGTGCTAAATTTTATTAGTCAAGTGTCCCCCCCCCCCTCTGCCAACTAAATGGCTGTATATAGGATACAAAAAAAAATTCACAGCAGTATTATATATAATGAATTTTAAAGGAAAACTATCACGGCTAAGTAGGGTTCATTAGTTAAGGAGTTATATCTGTTTTGTCTAAGTTAGGTATTACACGTAGTGTAAATTGCATATTTTGTAGTATATTATAGTATTTAAACCATGAATATCAAAAATGTATTCAATATTCATAAATAAAATAAAATCTAGGTCTTTTATTAACTTATTCGGTCAGCAATAATATTTGAGACTTTCAACTACGGAACCCTACACTGCGCGTGGCCCGACACGCACTTGGCCGATTTTTTCGGTTTAAAAGTTGCAAGCAAAGGATGAATAATTTATACAAATCTGGGAGTAAACAAAGACTTCAAGCATGAATGTTTTATATTTTTGAAATCCAAGAGATATTTATGGAAGCTTACAGGAACATTCCCAGTAGGTATAGAATATAGATGCAAATTTGGAGATTTGGCGCTCAGTCTTGGAAACTAAATGGCTCAATAAGGAGCCATTTTGACTTTAAGGATCATCCTATTTTCAAAATTTTATTTCAAATCAATATAATAATTGAAAGAGTGTTCTAAATAGAATAAAAGTATTTCATTAATAAAAATGTAAGCAAAAAAAGTTAATTCCAAAAACTATACATAGGTATAAAAGGAATTTTTAAGAATGATTCCAAGTTAAGTAAAGTAATTCTACTATTTTTATTATATATATATATTTTATAACAGAAATATTTAATTGTTATATAAATATTTTTCCATTACAAGGTTTTGCCCGTAATGACCACGCTGGGCAGGCGTGTTGGTCAGTGTTGGCAGACCCCCCACCAGGTGGACCGACGACATCAAACGAGTCGCAGGGAGCCGCTGGATTCAGGCGGCGCAAGACCGAGGCCTGTGGAAGTCCATGCAAGAGACCTTTGTCCAGCAGTGGACGTCTATCGGTTGATAAAGAAGAAGAAGAAGAAGATAAATATTTTTGACATTTAAAAAATATATAAAAACAATATTTATTGCTCTACTTGGAAATATACATACATAATATTAAGTTCTTCCTGAATCTTCCAGAAGTCTTCAAGTACATTAGCGTTATTAAAATTAGTTCTAATATAATTTTATTAAATACAATAAAAGCATGCAACATAGATTATTTATATTCAATTCTCAAAGTTCAATATAGGACGCGCTTTCGATTCCTGTATAAGATCGCAAAGCATGAAATGCATACACAAAGGGCGATTTCGGTGCAGAGCCAAACCCAGGAGCTGCGAAAATATTTATGACGTTTTGATAGACCGCTTTGTGTCGCATAACACCGTTCAAGCTCGTCTGCTCTCAAACGAACTCAAAAACTAAGCACTAAAGGAAGTTGTAATCCGTGCTATTGTAAAGCATAGGTGCAGTACATTCTCGTTCACCGAGCCTAAAATTCAAATATTTTTCACATAGGTTCTTGATTTTTCAACTAAGCCGGGAATTCCCGGATAGATTCAAAAGATTTATTTATGAATTGAACTGTTGAATTCAAATCTTTTGAATCTACAAAAAACTATACCTGAATCGAATTCGTCATTTTAGTTAACGTAATGTTTAATCGATTAGAACTTGTAAACATCCTTGATAATAGTATAAATGCAGCAACGGATTGACATGATTTTTTTTCATGGATTGAGGACCTAGAGAGTGAGGCTACTTTTTATACCGGGAAAACAAATGATGAACTCACTTAAATATGTTCGCGAGAATTTCAAAAAACATACCTCAACGCGGACGAGTTTACGAGCAAGAGCTATTCTTACAACATTTTTAAAAATGGAAATTAGAAAGATAATTTAATTTGTTTTACCCTTTAGTGATGAATCGTCATACTCTGACTTGGGGCACCTAAGGGAGCGCACCCAGGCAATATTGAGCCCAGTGCATGAACCGCTCCTTCAGAATTCGTTACCAAACAGTCGACGTGTCTCCAATGACATAGACTCCAAACTCGCCGCCAATCTTAACACCAGGTATTTAATATTAATCATACTTAATAAAAGTCATAATTATAATATTAAAATAATAGAAATTATCAACAACTCAGCAACATAGGGATAGGTAAAAACAGATTTGTTTATAACATGCAGTGTTTGGGATCATTGGTTTTACCAGCAGTGACCAGAATTTGATGATGGTCAAGGAAAGTAGTGGCTTATCAGGATACTGGGTAGGTATACCATAAATAGACCGATAGATTTCACTTATCAGGGGCTGATTTAAATACTTAATTTATCTACATATCTTTTTATAAGTATGTATTCAAATAACCTCTGTATGTCTATAGATTTTGAGACCATTCAAATAAGTTTTAAGGCCCAATAAACTCTCCGACTTTCGAGGGTTTTCGGCTAAAATGTAGTTTTCTATAGCTACGAGTATTTGGTGACTTCGGAGGGCTAGGATATTTACGAGCTTCAAATCGATTAACAACTTTCTACTGTCTGCGTAGTTGTCGCCATTATATTCTGCTTCTGTCAACCTTTACGCTTTATTATAATCCCACTATAATTAAAATGGCAACGACAGGCAATTTTGAAAACCACACAATTCAGTTGTACAAGATTCATAAATTAAAATACATTGACTGGTCTAAAAATGGTCTTAGCCAAAAATAACATTGTATAGGATAGCTCTAATCTTATACCTTTCAATTTAAGAGAGAGTTTAATGAAAGGCTGAAATCTATCACTCACTCTCACTTTGATCCGACTCAGATTTAAGACAAAATGATCACGTTATAATAACACAAATTTATTTCAGGTCATAATATTTGTGTCTTGTTTTAGCTCTGTTCCAAATATTAACCAAATCAAAGCACGCTCTAGGTATAGATCTCAGCCTGATATTTAGAAAAATAGAATAAGCGCCATTGGTTTAGAAAATATTGCAAGAGTATTAGGAACTCATATATTTTATGAATGCATTACAATACTTTGTGATGAATATAAGTGCATTATATTCATCATACCTACATAATAATAATGAGTGAATCTATTAATACGGGTACTGTACGAACAATTTATAATTATTAATACGGTTACCGTACGAACAATTTATAATTATTCGTACAGAAGTCGGACGAATAATTTTGGTCAAATATTTGAATCGTGCTACCTGAATTTGGGGGAGGGTAGGGGGGAGGGGGGAGGGGCCCCCTTTAGTCTTGCCAAAATTCGCTTAATAAAGGAGTGAAGGTAAAAAAATAGTGGGAGAGGGGAAAAGGAGTAGAGGAAGCTTAGAAACCCCTCCAAATTAATTTTTCATTTCAAACCAATAGAAACTAAGTGCCCACCGGAATCTTTTATGTTCTAACCCAACCTAACCTAACTTTAGATTTTCCACAGTCTGGTGGTTCTCCCAACGTAACTAATACTATAAATAAATAGTTACCTAGTTACTAAATAGTAACTAGGTAAATAATAATTAGTTACCTAGTTACTAAATAGTAACTAGGTAACTAATTAAAAAAAATATTTTTTTTTTGATTAGTTACATTTTTCAAAAATTCCACATGTAGAAATTATTTAAAATAAAATTGAAAATTGAAAATTCAGTCTGTCGAGCTGGGATTCGAACCATCGACTGTTAACTGTTAGGCGAATGCAGAAGCCATTAGGCTATGGAGACCCGATATTGTACCGCGAAAATAACGAACACAATGCCTTCAAAAAGAATTGAATAACTGTACGAATAAATATAATTTATTCGTCCAGTACCCGTGCAAATAGTCACTTCGAATAATAATTGCGATGGATATAATGCTCTTATAATCGTCCCAACAATGATAATAATATATTCTGTGAAGGCGTCCCTCAGCGATAATCGCAGCGTTTCGACGTCCGTCACAAGCACTCGCACTCTGCGCCGCAACGCAAAGACGTTTCTTGTCCGAGCTAACGCCGAACTCGCGAACGTCTATGGCTTCAACCCACGAACACCCTGCGTCTGCGGAAATCCTGGGCCAGTAAGCTTTCAATGATTCAGTATTATCAGCATTACTTTTAGAAATCAAGAGCAGTATTCCGCATTCATTCCACTAATAACATAAATAATTTGTAACGAATACAAGGAAACGTAAAGTGTGCTCAGGCGATTACGTTTATAAATCGAATTTTTATTTAATATCAATATGTAATTCGTATGAGGGAATCAAGTACTGAATATACTTAATATTTTTAATTATTATAATATATATTATAAATGGTGTTTCTTGAGCAAAGTATATTGAAAACTAACAGTTAACTAATGAACTTTCAAAAATTAATTTTTATAACTTTTGTTATTTTGTACAACAGGGATGTTGTTTTAGTATAAATTACAAGGTTTTGAATATCTCTCATATGGAAAAATAATCGCCAGTGCTCGCTTATTGTTTCCACACCATATAATGTATTTTGGGAATCAGTCACAGATTTACATTGTGTACAAGAATTAAGAACAATTCCTGAACAAATATTTAACATTCCGTCAGTCATGAATTGCATACACACTTTTAATTAAAAAGTCCCATACAGTCCGAGATAAAAGAAAACTGTAAAAATATTTGCACTCTTTAACAATTTACATTAAAATTTTGTAGCTAAGAAGTAAATATTTCCTACGTACCTAATTCCATAATCTCAAAAGATAAATCAGGCCGACACGACGCCCCTGTCAGGGCTGTTGACTGGCAGATGCGCAAATGTACATGACATAGACTGTACCACTACTCTACCGCTATCTTCAACACACAACCTGAAAATTCACATACATCGTGTGTATCCTAATGAAAGAGATATAAGAAGTAAGAGCAGTGATAGCTTAGTGGTTAACCCTGTTTGGGGCGTGGTCACCTTAGGGGGTCACGGGTTCTGTCACGGGCACGCACCTCTGCAGCCTTTTAGGAATTATGTGCATTTAAGCAATTAAATTTCACATGCAATCAGTGGTGAAGGAAAACATCTGAGGAAACCTGCATGCCTGAGAGTTCTTCATAATGTTCTCAAAGGTGTAAGAAGTCTGCCCATTTGCATTGGACCAGAGAAGTGGACTATCATAGTCTTAACCCTTCTCTGAAAAGGGAACTGCGCTCCGAGTGAGCCGTTGATGGGATTGCTGATGATAAAGATTGAAGAAGTTGTACCTAAACAGATTTTTATCAACATTCCCAGCAGCAAAATAGTTTACTTCTTGATTCTGATTATGAATATTCGGAATAGAATTACGTGCTAAAAGGCTCATCACGACTATAAATAAAATCGATGTACTCGGAGATGAGAGACCTAGTTCCAACTAAATATTGTTCTCATCGATGTCGTTATGCCTGCATTATATCTCTGACAATACTTGAGACCTATACAATGCGTCCACACAATGTTAATAGAAAGTCTGTTTGACGATGCATGCATACGCTAATGCTTCTCGCAAAATTTTAATTAAAATGTGAATGTTTCCAATAAATTTATATACTAAGTAGGTACTACTCGTAAAATTATATCTCGACCATTTTACATAATTCTTTTTAATTATTTTCACATTTTTTTAAAATAATTATTGTAACATAAATGTTTCGAGATATTTACGTAAAATTTCAGTTTTAATGGTTTGGTTGTTTTCAGCGAAGCTTTGAGCAAAGCACTATCTGCCCTATACGCAAAACTTTTAGTAGTGCTTGGATTGGCATTTCCTGTAACTGAAGTGATAGCCAATGGTGTACCGGATGCATACTATCAGGTAAAATTAGAATCAAAATCGAAGAAATCTTTCAGTATGTAGTAGTTTGTAGTACCTGGAGATCAGAATAACGATATCTTTTAATCTTTTACAGGGATTTTACATGTACCTTTACTTAGTTTCACTTATATTTGTGATATTTCAATATGCGAATTTAATGCGGGAGAAAGCGTTTAAGATTATAATTAATAATCAAGGTAAGGATACGTGGACTGAACAATAAAGTTAGCCTTAAGTTGAGTAAAATAACAAAAATCTCTAGCCTTAGTAATTAGCCGCATTTGCGTAACAAAATGCGACATTAAAATCACATCTTGTTTGCATAATTACCACTGCAAAGAATACCTTCTTAACTTTGTATTCCATTAAGGTTTTTAGTCATTCATATATAATATGTACTCGTGCCTAATGGATGTTTTTTTAATTATTATATATGAATATTTTTAGTGACTGTCAAAATGTGTACCTAATAAACTAAATATATGTCAAAATGTGTTAATAACTAAATATTTGTACATTTTTAGATGTAGTGAATAAAGAAGATAGGACCGGTACCGATAAAGTTACGACTACTGAAAGGTTAAAAGAAAAGGAAACAATATCTCGTTATGGAAGTTTTTACTTAAGGCTCGGGGCTATAGGTATAATTGTGTGACGATTGTTCAATTTATTATTTTTTGTTAACAATGTGACTTTTTATAAAATACTAACTCACATACCCGACTTGGCTCGGGTGAGCTTTTCTAAATATAATAGTTTAAAAGTTCATAGCTTATAATCTTCTAATACTAATAACTTGCCTCTGTTTGTCAATCTGTGCGCGCTAAAAAATAAACCACTATAGAGATTTTCATTCAGTTTTCGCCAAAGATGTTGTGAAACTGAATATACCTTACAAAGCTTTATCGTAAATTAAATGGCTTTTCTGGCGTAAGGTTTTAAATTAAAACCTTACGCCAGAAAAGCTCTCAAGGAGCCCTATTTTTGCCAAATTAGTCGACAGCTATCATGATCCTTCTGCTAAGTTACACCGAATCTTTATAAATTAGTTACTAACCTAAAGATTTTCGCAAAACTGGGCTAGCTGAAAACTGGATGATAATCAGTACAGTAGTTTTTGAGATTACCACGCACAGTCAGAGGAACTCAGCAGAGGAACTTTGTAAATTCGAATTCGAATTTAAAAATTATAATATATTTCATGTAGGCCAACCTGTGGCTCTTACGACGAGTCAAAAATAAAATTCTAAATTGATATTTTATATAGGCCAACTTGTGGCGCGTAACCAATCTACCACTGGTTCGGAAAGCTGAATCTGCTGAGAAGAGCCAAGAGTTAAGAATCTAACACCAATTTGAAAAGCAGATTATATTTTGATAATTTAAACTATATTATTGTAAATTTTTCAACAGCTTTTGGTATCGGATCCATGGTATACAGTGGATTAGAGTTCGGGGAATATTTCGAAATGTCTGATCGCTGCCGGTCAGTCCTGTCTGCGCTGACTCCTGCGTTACGTATGGCGTTAACTCTCGTCCAAATGCAGTTCATATTTCTAACAAACAAAGACATCGAAGTTGGCAGCTACAAAATGATACAAAGATTTGGATTTATGCATATGATCGCTACAAATCTATGCGAGTGGTTGTACGTTCTCGTTGAAGAAACAAAACATGAAATAAATCATCTTGAACATTCAATGTTTGCAAAGCCTAACAGCAGTCACAATAGTACAGACGAGATGCCATGCCGGCGATCAAATATTATGGGCACGCTTGTACAAAATGCATCTCCATTTCTGTTTCCATGTACTATTGAGTACTCGCTAATATGTGCTGTTATCTTGTATGAAATGTGGAAAGAGGTAAAAAACCAGTTACACAGTAGTATGTTCAGTTGATATCTACTTTGTTTACAGACATAAATGAGTTAAAATTTTCAGGTAAAATGCACACCTGAAGATTTTGAAAAGAAATTTTTGTATCCGAAAAACAAATCACGTAATAATTCCGTAACTCCTGAAAAAATATTACAACAGTTTGGTATGTATTTTTTCACTGACTTTAAAAAAAGTGAATACGGGCTGACGCACACCTTGCTAGGCGCAGCATAGAATATTCTTGACTGTCAAGTAACAATATTGACATTTGTACACTTTAATAATAGCAGAAATAGTCTCCGAGAAGGTTTGGCAGCGAAAAATGTTCTATGCTGCGCTTTGGCAAATGTGCCGCGTCAATGCGCAAAATTATTTGGTATTCAATTACTACTATGATATTTAATTACTTCATACGTATTACTTAATACTTCAATGATATTTATTACCGTAACGATATTATATTAAAGGGATTTTTCAGTAAAAAAAATAAGACATTTAAATTTTCATTCGTGTTTTCAGCCGGCATGCTGGGCGTAAGTTCGCCTCACGGTAGTCGAACAGCTCTTCACCATTTCTCAGTGGATTGTTCACACGCACACAGAGGCCTATTCTCTGGGATACTTCTTATTGTTCTGACTATCATATCATTAATCATGTTCTTCGTACTTGCAAGCAACCCTAACACAGTCAATGTAAGATGAAATAAATGGGTTTGAACTTTTAAAGATGCCATTTTGTCAATTAAGTGGAATAGAATTAATAATATTTGTATCCATTTATTTTTAAGGACGCAATATTTCAAGTAAATGTATGCGAGTTAATATTGTACTCGTTAAGTATATTAGCATCTGCAACAGCCTTAAAACAAATGAGAGTACTTCCATACAAAAGAAAAAATCAGGGTAAGTTTAATTTGTTATTATGTTTTATTATTTTCAAGTATTCAAACATAACTTATAGGGCCTCATAATTCATTTGGTTGAACCCGGTTAGGAATTTAGGATTTTTAAAAATGGTAACGTATGTATTTGTTTCAGCTGTTTTAGTATTAGATACGTCTTTACTTATTCTTGCGCAATCTGGAATGTTCGTGTACTGTATGTTCAGCCTTATTGGATGTCACCACACGATGAATAACAGCAATGGGGCCGGTCTCACAGGTTTCTTCTCTGAGTTTTTATCTTTGAATCAGGTACTTAATTAATTTAATTTACCTACTTATTGTAAGTGTCCGCAGTTCATAATACATCGAATGATCCGGATCGCATCAAATTGATTTTGGAATTACAGATGAAACAATGAATTCTTTTTTTAGATGTTAGTGTAAGTGCGTCCACTGACCCGCACTGAAGGGACGGATCTGATCCGACCGGTGGTTTAGAGACGTTATTAATTTTTATTTATTTTTGAATGAAATTAGTGAAATGCAAATTAATGCTAATATTAAAATCCTATTGCTGCAAATACAGTGTTACCAATACATTCTTCTTCTTCTTCTTTATGGACCGATAGGAGGGACTGCTAAAGAAAGGTCTTTTGCAAGGACCATCCAGCGGTTCCCTGCGACTTGTCTGGTGTCGTCTAATACTAAGACAGCACTAAGCTTAATTTATTTATTTATTTATTTCAATGACATAGCCAAGGAGACATTACAGTTTCCCAATTCGTCTAATTAAATCCGTTTGATGCGATCCATCCAATGTATACACCTTTTGATAAACATTTTTAGGATTCACACAATAAGTACTTACACGAAATACAACCAGAATTATTTTGTATTTTAATTACTCAAAAATTGAACGAATACATTTTTCATGGTTATGATTTATGGTACATGCAATATTTTTCCAGACAATTTTGCAGTCACTTTTCATAATAGACGCATGGTGGCGCAGAAGTGGTACCTCGGAGCAAAGAAGGAGGAAACCAGGGCGACAGCTGGTCACGTTCCTTCTGGTAGCAAACATGGCCATGTGGGCAATAAATACGCTTGAAAAGGTATGGTCGTTTTTGATGAAATCCAAAATGTAAGTAAGTATCGGAAAAACCCTAGATTTTTTTCAGCGATTTCATCAGTATGGATTCGAGTGTTTCAAAAATTCCATAGCAACCTATAGCTTTCCTGGTTCCCGGTTTAGTTTTAGCTCAGAAAAAGAACGAGTTACAAAATATCATTCAACGACTGAAATAAGAAAGATGACGGACAGACACATATTATAATTATATTATGTACTAGCTGATGCCCGCGACTTCGTCCGCGTGGATTTAGTTTTTAAAATCCCTCGTGAACACTTTGATTTTCCGGGATAAAAAGTAGCGTATGTCCTCAACTGTAGTACCCATGCAAAAAATCACGTCGATCCGTGGCTCTGTTGTGGCGTGATTGAAGGACAAACCAACAAACAAACACACTTTCGCATTTATAATATTAGTATGATTAGAATATTAAATTGCATTGGAAAATACTGTAGCATTAAGTCCATACGATGTATTACATCCATACCTACTATGTAGTATGTAGGTATAATGTATGTATGTATGTATGTATATACTTTATTGCACCACAAAACACAAATGAATTATAGGTTACAAAAAAGAAAACTTAAAATGTAAGTACAAAAAGGCGGTCTTATCGCTAAATAGCGATCTCTTCCAGACAACCTTAACGCTAGGGAGAAAATGAACAAATAGACAGTGGGAGGTGGTGTATATAATATACCTAAATACTAATAGGTAAATAAACTAAACCATATAATATAATAATAATAATAACATATTAACACACTAATATATACAAAATAAATATAATACACATACATAAGACTATACATATAATATAATATAGTATATAGTATAATGATCGTTTGGCAAAATCTGACGCCTTTGGAGTAGTTTGACTTTGACAAAATAGGGCTATCCACGATGGCTATATTCGATAAAGTACGCTTGCCAGCTTAAGATGAGCCGTTCATTCAAAGTATCTTCTAGATTCCGGGGTTCAAGTTATTTGGACCTTATACTGAAGATCGTGATGTCTATAATTTCTGAACTACGAAATTGACGACCTTGAAATAATTACAGGAGAATCTCTAAAGAACCTGCTTTCTAACAAAAAAAGAATGGATTAAATCGGAACACGCCTTAATGAATTACAGCGAAATACACATTTTGACTTTCATCCCCTCTCCCAAGGGAACCGTGCTGAATTTCGGGATAAAAAGTATCCTATATTATACCTCGTAGTATTAACTTAAATCGTGCCAAGTTTCATTTAAATCCGTCCAGTAGTTTCGGCGTGATGCGCGGCCAAGATACAGACAGACAGACAGATAGACAGACAGACAGACAGACAGACAAAAAATTTTAAAAAAATTGTTTTGGCTTCAGTATCGATTATAGAGTGCCCTCAAACAAAAATTTTCAAAATATCTTCAATGTACAGAATTGGACCTGTTACAGTTTTATTATATTATAGATATTTGAAGTGTCTTTTTAATATCGAATATGTATTTAGATGTTTGTATATTTTGTGTAAGTAAGCAATTTTTCTGTTGAACTTTTCGTTCAATTAGTCATACTGACTGAATTTTGTAGTTTCGTTGTAGTGACTTTAAGTACTGAATACTTCAATATTTTGCCATAGATTAAGGATTGGTAGCTTAGTCGCTACAGCGAATACCAATCCTAAATCTATGTATGAACCTATATATATTTTGCCACGCCTGAAGCAAAAGTTGAAGTAGTGATGCAGCCTAAAGAGGATGGCGCTAACTGGTGATGCCCATATTGAACACTTTTATCTGTAGTTAGGTCTGCAGTAAGTGTGTTTGGGGAAAACGGAAGCCGGAAGAACATTCCAGATTAAAAGATTTTCGGTTTAAACAAGCAAAATATTAAAAAAGAATAAAAAACCAGACTGCTTTAAAGAATATCAATGAACATATCAATTATCAAATTTATGAGAAAAAAAAATGAAAAATATATTTTCGTAATCACCTTTTCAATCCCTTTAATTTGATACCCCACTCAATAGGATTTGAAGAAAAAAAAATTTGAACCCCACATTATGGCGTCCAAAATCCGCCATTTTGAATTTTTCAAATTTTTTTGTTCTATGTAATCTAACGACGTGCCACTCATCAAAATCGGTCCGCACGTTTGGTCTCTAGAGTGCCACAAAGGAACAAACATACATACATAGACTGGTAAACACATTACCACTCCTTTACGTCGCGCGTCGGGTGAAAATCGTAACAAATAAGAGAAGATTATGTTGTAAACCTAATATCCGAATTTTATGCTGTTCAGTGAATATTTTTTTCTAACCTAAAAAATAGGCACTTCCTTATTTCATGATTGTGCCAACCCATTATCCTACTTTGACCTGTTATTTTTTCCATTTAAACAGAATCGTGCGGAATTCCGTCCAGCTCACCTCGCGTTCTACGGGCCCTGGGCGTGGACAATCATCACTCACGTCTCCATGCCACTCGCTATCTTCTATAGATTCCATTCTACAATCTGTCTCTTCGAGATTTGGAAAAACAGCTTCAAAAATAAACCTTTATATTTAAATATATGACAAAATGTATTTAATCTAAAAATAAATGGATAAATAATATAAATTCTCAAGTACTCATTCGTTACTTTTCCATATTATGTACTAAAACAACATACAAGAAGTACTTACGTAAGAGTGGTCGACTGATAGGTGCTTCGAAATTATGCCAGACGACTCTCATGAAAGGTCATTATGGAAATTTGACTGCAACTGATGCAACTGAAATGGAGAGATCCATAGAAGAACAAGAGTCATCGATACAGCTCAATGAGGAGCGAAGCTGAAGTAGCAATCAGCGGGGAACATAATTCGAAGAACCAAGCACATAATTATTGTTCCAAGGTGCTGGAACAGCTACCTATCACCGGAAAGCTCAGTATTAGCCAATATCCGACGAGTCGTAAGAAGACTACCTATAACGTTTTGGAAGTCCTTACAAGAGACCTGTACACAACTGCTATGTTAAAGTTTCCGCTTCTCCACAGACTTACTCTGTCAAGAAAATAAAATAAACAGATGCAAAATTGTTTGGTCAAATTTCCGCCGAACGTGATGAAGCATTTAACGCATCGAATGCTACCCTTTGTCACGACCAGCAACTCGCAACAATACTCGCTAATTGTTTGCATTTACTCCACGGCTATATAATTGCTCCAATATATTAACCCTGAAAAGGGAAAACCAATGCTGTATTCCAGCTGCGAATTTCAAATATGCAAACCTCAAATTTTCCGTCTAATTATTACTAGTCGACTAGACAAACAAAATCTGTTACTCAACATTGAAATAAGATATGAGTCATCGTATCTAGTCATAAATTTTTACGATGCTTAGTAAGTAGTAAGAAAATTTTCGGACAGAATCATAATGTAACAAGCGGCACACCAAAACATCAGTACTAGTGCATTACGTCATTAGATTGTATCATTAGATTTCCTAAATCTTCAATATCTTATCTCGCAGAATTTGATATACTGTACTTAGACATTCATGATAATCATCCAAAGGGATTACTTTGTCGGAGCCGAAAATGCAGAAAAAAATGAGATTGAAAAACACTTCGCATATTGACCCTGCGACGCGTGTTTCGAAGACAATAATATTGAACAAAATGGAAGATTTTATCGAACAGTGGTAAGTAAAAATATAAAAATTTTAATGTGTAATTTAAATAAGAATAAGAAAAGAAGAATAACAATTTATTTATTTTCCTCTGCGCTAGAGAAACCTGTGTTGTAGACGGTAGTTCCTCCCAGGGTTTCATCATTCGATCCTTTAGTAATTTAATTTTAAAATTATCTTAAATAATGTCTTAAAATACAACATCGAGTGTTTGTGTAGGTATGTGATACCCAAGACTCGTGACAATTAAGGTTTCTTACAAGTTCCGTGGGAGCTCTTTGATTCACGGTTTAAAAATTGGATTTTGCCTCATGGATCCAAGCTATTATCTTACATGAGAGTGAGACATGAATTACCAAACAAAATTTTAAAAAACGTGTGTTTTGCTTGCGAGCACACACGTCTTGTTATCGTTGAAATACTCATAATATTATAAGTTTAATGAGACTCAGTTATATCGAAAACATAGACAAACACTTCAATTTTATTTATTAGTACAGAAGTGTAATACCATTTATTAGTAAATTTGTTAGGTACATGTTGTTCTTTTTTTTAGAATTTAAAAATTGTACGAAAATGTCGGTACATAATTATTATATATGAAAATATTGAATATAGATATTAAATTAGATAAATATCCTATTAAAATAAACATGAAATATTTTTAGCACACGAGAGGCACGAGATTACAAGCCCACGACTTCAACAGTTGCTGCAGTTTACGAGCACGGTCCACATCACCATTACCATCCTCTTCGGCAGATAAGCACAAGTTTAGAACGGAAAATTCGTCACGGACGGTTGGTATTAGTCAAACCGATTTCAAACTAGTCTAGAACCCTGCAGTGAGATTGTCTAAAAATGATTGCATCAGTTTAACTTTAATTGGCTGAATTTATGGTGTTATTTCTACATCAATGCGTTTTAACTTTTAACCAATAGTAAGAGAGTACCAGCCGATCATAGGTGATTGCGATCATCACAATGTAGCAATAAATAGAAAATTACACATCAGGTTACCCGTTACAGTTTCATATTTCGTATCTAGCTTTCGTCGAATGATTTTTTTTTATCTTTCTTACGGAACTTGGGGGCTGTCTTTTACTTTTTTAACAGAACACCAAAAAGTTTTCAACTCTTCTAACTTGGTACGAGTAAACCCAACGATTAGGATTTACTCTGAAAATTGCCAAAATTATACCTACTTTAGTTCGTAAAACGACTTTTTGATAGATAGAAAGATATAAATTGAGAAGTCTGTGAGTGTAAATATAATGTGAAGCCTGTACCTATACCTCTTAAGTACCTAATATTATGTAGATGCAATGGTTTTAGCAGGTAAAATAAAATACTATCTTTCAGTAATGATTATGTTCGAATAAATTTTATAAATTTCGATGCTGACGTGTAGGTCATTCGTGGCTGTGATATAAAGCCACTCGGGCGCTATTCCCAAGAGATGTGGGTTGAACCCCGCCGGCCACGGATTTTTTGATATTATGTATTTAAAAATTTATTCGGATATTTCCTTAAGTGTAGGTTAACACCTTAATAAAAAATAAATAATGATTATATTGACGCACTTTAAGGTTTTTATAATTATTTATCAAATTAATACCAGCTAAGATAGATCAAACGCCAAGTCAGACGTTTAGAGGTAGACGTCTAATTAATCGCGTAGTGTTGAAGATAAGAAGTGGGGGGAAGGGGGTGCATGTGCTCGTTAGGAGGGTCGTCTGAAACTGACACCGCCGCTGCTAATTATTTACCCGTAAGGACATCTAGCCTACAGACCAATGTAGTGCAATTAATATAGTGTAGGTTATATGTAAAGGAGATGCAGAATGCTGGCGTTTTTGAGACCGCTTTAGTCTTGGATTATAATTAATATTAGATAGAAAAATCTATTAGGTACATGTTAGTAAAATGTAGATGCAAATAAACAAGTACACAAGTGGTGTATAATGCAACTTGTTACTTTAAGTTAACGTTAGTGATGCGTGAATTTGTCATTTAGTATTTTGGGAAAACACGGCTTTCAAAATATTATGTAAAATCTGGTTATTATCTGTTTAAAATTTAAATCGGATTTAACTGCTTGACAGGGGTTAAATTGACCAGACTTCTCCATAAGTTCTTGATGATTGACTGATTGATTGACTGACTTATGACTTCAAGAGTTACACTGTAGCTTCAGACCAAGTCAGCTTTTGTATTGACTCTGGTATAAATAATCATTAATCTGTGGTATTGACTTTTATTGTGTTTTGGTAACTAAATCATTTTAAACTTTTTTAAATTTTTAAATATTTCAATATTGTAGCGCATTGTAAATAGACGTTATACATTGTTGGTTTTCGTTTAAAAATTAATCTTATTTGCTTTTAAAAGCTATCTAACCTTATTACAAATTACTATCAATTACTAATTCTTAACACACATGTGTAAGTTCAGGCGTCACGTCTCCTCAGATCTCAATACAGTCTGCTAATAACACTGCAGGTATCCACATGAAAAAATATTTTCGTCTCAATACTTTATTTTGATCCGACTAATCTTGTTAGCGGCATAGTTCAAAAGACTTGGTGGCGCAATTAAAAAGTGATTGTGTAAACGTTAAGTATTTGACGTGAACATCCGAGTGTATACGAGCGAGGTGAATTATGTCTAAAAATAAAGAGAAATCCAATCAAATAACGGTAAAGGATTGGCTAGAAAGATCGGAGCCCCTGCTCTCGGTGCCTGAGGTTGAAAGGTGAGGCCGAGAGCTTCATTAAACGCACTATTAGGCGATAAGCTCTACTCCAAACAAAACAACTCTGTAATATTATACCTTCGGCTGATTTGTTTTAAAATACTTTGATAGAGCCTTTAGCCTTATAGCGTTAGGAATATTATGTATTTTGAAGAAACACTCAATTATGATCCGAAACGGTTGGTAGAGTCATGACGTGTCATAAGAGCCACAGGTTGGCCTATTAAATAAATAATTTTGAATTTTATTTCTTGGCTTATATTATTTTGGTTCTTTTTCCAAACTCAAAAGTTGAAATTCAAAGTCGGTACACTGGAGGCCAATTTTACAATTGGCAAATAAACTTTAATCGAAGAATTTGGACATTTTGTCAGATTGCCAGTACAAAAAACCTTAAAAAACCGATGGTAGTAATTGATGTCAAGAATATTACCATTTATAATTGAAAGAAAGCAGTGAGGTAATGATAATAAAATATAATTATTTACGTAATCCCATTCCAAAAAGCCAAAAGCATCCTAGTCTGAGAATTATCCAACAAAAACCTCAGGCGAATATTATTATAATAATAGGTATTATGTTCTTGGTCCTAAAAAATAAATCTATTCCCCCGATTCTTATAACTAGATATTTTTAATGGCTTCGTGATAGAATTTCAATGATAAAAATTGTCGATGCTATAAAATTGCACGGCAATATTTCACGCGAGAAGAATTTAATAAATAGCAAACAAGATTACTTAGTACTGGTTGGTGAGCGATAAAATTATTTGCATTCATGATATATTTTTAACGACCCAAAAATCATTAACCATTATTTTATGCGTCCGTAATGATCACGATTTTAATATTATTTGGCTTATATCGCGCTTTGATTTAATTTGTATACTTACTAATTTTCACAAAAATTAAAAACGTCCAGATAAATTTTGTAATAATAACATGTAAAGGCTATTTTATACAGAATTTTGTTTGTCTGACATTATTGTTTTAAAAGAAAAAGTTACAAAAAAACTTATTTTGTTATATTCCGACAAACTAGAAAAATTGGTGCAACGAGAAGCACGCTCTAAACACCACCTGCCCACCCGAAACGCCAGAAATACGCCAGCAAACACGCTAGAAAACAAGCTCAAAAAATATCGGGATAGAACGGTTATTATCAACACCAGTATTTTACTAGAGGTTCATACATAAGATGGTTATTACTGTGCAGTTTCAAAAGTGTGATATTATTATTTTGTTGAAACAAATGCTCCCATGTGAGAGGAAATGCTTCCTCTTAGAGATTAACTTCCAAGCTTAAATTTCTATAATAATAATAATATAATAATAATGTTTTATTATCAGGGTCTATACTTATGATTATTAAGTTTAATAGGTACAGTATAGGTATACGGGTGTTTTTATTTTTTTATTTATTTTTATTTTACTTGAAAAATGTTGCAAATTGCAATATTGCAAATGATGGGCATGCATTTTCCGCCCACTTTTCAGTTCTATCTCGAATATTGATACACCTATTTCTGTGAAACTAAGCAAGGAACACACAACTTGACACAAATTCACTAAAATGCACTCTACACGGGATTATCTTCAGGATAATAATATGTTGTCTCCACAATGCACAATATATGAATGACAGTATGTACTTAAACTTATTTTTTTTCGATTTATATGTAACTATTTGATGCTCGCGACTTCGTCCGCGTGGATTTAGTTTGTAAAATCCCTCGGGAACTCTTTGATTTTCCGGCATAAAAAGTAGACTATGTTACTCTCCAGGTCCTCAACTATACCCATGCAAAAAATCACGTCAATCCGTAGCTCTGTGTGGCGTGATTGAAGGACAAACCAACAAACAAACACACTTTCGCATTTTTTTGTAATTTCAAAATGAAAAAGTAGTTATTGTGACATAACTGTAATAGTTAGACATATAGTATCCCGGACTTTTTTGTAGATATTAATGTCTTCTATAAAACTGTAGTACATCACTTTACTCTATTGTCAATAGTTTACGCTGCGGAAACGCCGAAAAATTCTTATAATGATTTTTTTGCTATTTTTTTCACACCTTCGGTTACAATTACATTATCGAAGTTTTCATACGGATACCTAACTTTTTTTAGAATATTCTGTAGCCTATATGTTCATCAGAGATAATGTAGGATTCTAATGGTGAAAGAATTTTTCAAATCAGTGCAGTAGTTTCGGAGCCTATTCAATTCATACAAACAAACAAACAAATCTTTCCTCTTTATAATATTAGTTTAGATATGAATTATAAATCTCAAAAAATAAGTTTACAAACTGTCGTTTTCTTGTGTATCACGAATTTCACCTCCATAATAACACCTGCTCGTATCCAACTTTTTTGCTTGATTGCAGAGAACATCCACCGCATTCGCTGCCACGTCTCAGCGTGGTGTTGCCGTGCAGCACGAGCACCAGCGTGGATCGCATTTCTGTTTCACAGGTCACGAAACGGCTATCACATGGCGAGTGAGTTAGACTTAACCAACTTCTTCTTCTATATCAACCGATAGGCGCCCACTGCTGGACGCAGGCCTCTTGCATCACTTTCACAAGCCTCGCCTTGAATTCAGCGGCTTCCTGCGACTCGTCTGGTGTCGTCGATCCGCCTTGTGGGGGGGTTCGCTAATACTACGCTCTCTGATACGAGTTCGCCACTCCAGCACCTTGGGAATCAATAGTTCAAACAACAATAAAACATAGATAGAAATCCGCTATTGAAAATAATACTCCATTAGGTATTGCTTGCTGGTAGTGCTAAAGATCTCGTTCTTTGGCATTTCATATCTAATCAGGCGTCGTCTTCGTCTCGACCTAGAGAAATAGACTGCTACAACGACACAGTAGCTATCTCTTTGAAGAATGGCCACAGAACACGACCTTGCGGTGCTTGTGTCAGATGGCTCCAAGCAACTTGCTTGAGATCACCCATTCTTGATGCAGGCAAACTCTATCTAATGCCTACTCCCAATTATAATATACCACGCTCGGTGTAATAACCAATAGATCTATTGTCAACACAACTACTTACTATGTGTTAATGAGGTTAATATTATCTAAACATATCAGTGATCTATAGATAGCGTGGTAGAGTTCTAATATACTAATATAGGATTATTACGGTGAATTTGCTGAACGCTTGAATACACTTAATCTACTACAATACGTAATTATAACAGACTAGTTTTTACCACCTGCTTTGCGCATGGGATTTGATTAACATACCTGAAACTACGTTAACACTAACAATAGTTGAAAGATGATAGGTAGTACCGTCATAGAACAGACAGAAAAGAAATGTGTTCTCCTTCTCATCTCAATTATTCTGGAAATTCTTATATAACAATATATTATATAAAAAACCCATGACGAACTACAGCGTGCCTTGGTGGCTCATCATAAACATAAGCCCTATATAAGAAACTGCTATGAGGTGATATATCTTGACGATGCAATATATGCATCAAAATCGACCCTGTACTTTTTGTACAGAAACAGAAAAACGTACCTTGTAGCCTATAGTCGTAAAACGTTAGTACGAGTATCTAAAAACCGAGATAGAGAATAGCCCCCTAAATGTGACAGGTACGCACAATACATTACATTAAAATTGGCCCAGTAGGTTTTTAGGAAAATGCTAAGAAATTCACAAAGACAACCTCTAAAGACAAACACATAAATACTTAACGTTTCGAAGTAGATGTAAAAATATTGGTAGGTACATCGAATCCACATCGATTGCAGGATTTATAATATTTTGATTATGATACAAAGGTATATTAGTATAATATTAAACTTACTGTGCTTTATTGAGCTGTAGGTAAAATTTGAATAGACGTCGTCATTATTAGACGATTAAACTAATTAATTCAATACATCAATTATTGTTACAGTGAATCAATGACCGTAGTGCTGTCAGCATTTTACGCAAAATTATTAATAGTTCTAGGCTTAGCATTACCTGTTACCAGCACAATCCAAAATGAACTCTACATTAATATCACATCTGATGTAAGTATAAAGTATGATACATAATAATTGCAAATTGAATAATTATGGCCATAATAGCATTTCAAGTCCTGTATTATTTATGTTACAGATATTCACAATGTATCTCTACGTAGTAAGCATGCTGTTTCTAGCGTACACATTTTATCATCTTCGAATTGCAAAGAAAAGCAAAGATGGTAAGTTGAATCTATTTTTCCTTAACTGTCTCAAAAGGTACCTACCTAAACAAATCTCAGAAAACGTTACAGACAAACCCACTGATGAACGTAGCCGGGTGCTTACGACGTTCATTTTTTCTCTTGTAGCACGGTTTCATCGTCAGTGTGGTCATATGCGCTGTGCTGCGACTTGTTTATCTTTTAAAGACGGCTAAGGAAAAATAGGAACGATGAAACCAATGCGCGACGCTAGCAATACTTCAACATACGTGTACAAACTAAAATAATTATTTTATACTTTGCAGTGGCATTTGCATACCGTTTTTTAAAAATATTTTTTTTTATTTTTATTTTAAGCTTTTTAGTGTATCACATTCTCCGATCGCGAACGATTTGCTATTCATAGAGTTCCTTAAGGAATTCATTAAGGAGTTTCGTCCTCCATCACCGAAGATATTCATCAGATCTTCACAAAATTTAAATGGGCTCAATCAAATGAAATCTGTTCAGATTTGACGGAATTGTGGAGTTACAAAGCCTAAAAATAAAATAAAAAGTGCTGAATCAATTTCGATAAAATTTATATGGGACCACTTCTGAAAAAATATACAGTCAAATTGAGAACTTTTCCTCCTTTTTTTGTAGTCTGTTAAAAATAGAATAAGGTACTTTACACTTACTTTCATTTTTAGGGTTCCGAACCTCAAAAAGTAATAATTTTAAACTCCTGCTTTACTACATTAAACACATACTATACACAGTACCTATTTAATTTATTGTTGATATTTTAAAAACCGCTCGACCGATTTCGAGACCCTTTCAAACAAAAAAAGAATTTTCCAAATTGGTTCAGACGTCTTCGAGTAAACCGTGGACATATTTACATTAAAAAAAAAGATTTCGACTAATTGATAACCTCCTCCTTTTTTGAAGTCGATTAAAAAAGGAACCCTTATAAGATAACTCTCTTGTCCGTCTGTCCATCTGTCCGTGTGTCACCACCGATTTTCTCAAGAACGGGTGGACCTAGCAAATTGAAATTTATACCAGATACTGAGGTTATGGTCCCTATTAGGTGTACAAAAAAATCAAGGTCCTGAGTCAACAAGATAAAAAGGTATGGGCAAATTTAGATTTTCGCGAAAACTTGAACCAAAATTACCTTAATTTTCAGCTTTTTTATTTTTCGGAATTTTGCCTTTACTTGTGCTGTAAGACCACAATTGACAATTCTAGGCCAACCGGAAGTACCCTATAGGTTTTGGGTCGAAAACCTATGTGGTAGTTCCCGTTGACCTAGAAATACGAAATTTGGCAAAAAAACAAGGTCTTACAGCACAAATAAAGGAAAAATTACAAAAAAAAAAGAAGTAAAGAATAATGGCGGTATAAAGGGTAGGTACGGAACCCTCGCCGCACGAGTTCGACTCGCACTGGACCGGTTTTTTAACATAATTGTTATTTATTTTTTATTCCATGACAAGGTTAGCCCTTGACCGAGATTTCACCTGAAGGTAAGTGTCGATGCAGTCTAAGATGGAAGCGGGCTAACTTAAAAGGGGCCTTTTGTGTTAAACTTTTTTAAAGGGTTCAAGTATGTCATATTCCCAATAGGTTGGTCAATTGTTTAAGCAAGCAAGCTCCTCAACTTTGCGCGCGTGTTGACTTTTGATAAAGAGTTGCTCGTTTGATTAGTTGAACATTCCTTTTCCGGCGATTTCGATTTTTGATTTAATATACTTACCTAGGTTTTTTTTTGCAGATAATGTAATACGAACACGATATGGCAGTTTTTACCTGCACATGGGTGTGGCAGGGTTTAGTGTGGGTTCCATTATCTACTCCTGCCTGCAGTTTGGCGAGTACTTCGATCTCTCCGGCGACTGTCAGTTGATTATTGTGGCGCTCAAGCCTGCACTTCGAATTTTCTTTTTGGTCGCACAGACTATTTTTATATTCTCTTACACGGATGTAAGTTTGGTATATTTTTCTCAAAGTTCAATTGGAAATTTTCAAAATTTCCAAAATGTGAAAATTGTTGAAAATTATTGTGTATGCGCAAGTGTGGTTTGTTGGTTTCTCCTTCAATCACGCTGCAACAGGGCTATGGATCAACGTGATTGCATGTGTTTAGTTGAGGATTTGATGAGTCCACTTTTTATCCCGGAAAATCGAAGAGTTCCCGCGGGATTTTAAAAACTAAATCCACGCGGACGAAGTCGCGGGCATTAGCTAGTTGTACATAATTTGTTATTATTTATTATCTACGCATGTCTTCGGCAAGGGGACTTTCAAATTTGGCAGACAATAAGAACTCCGCATCCATGTATGAAAATGACGACACTTTACTCTATGCCTAGTAGGTAGTACGTACAAAGTACTACATAAGTTTTCCAGAGTTTTCCAGATAAAAAATATTTTTCCAGATATTTTTCTAAATAATAAATAATCTGAAGAAAAGATATGAAATGTTGAAAAGTTTAAATTCTTCTATGTTCCAGGTTCTAGACCCTATGCGAGGCGTAGTTATAGACAGATTTGGCCTAATGCATTTAATAGCTACTAACGTATGCGAGTGGCTTAACGTAGTAATACAAGAAACTAAGGACGACATTATAGCCGTAGCGTATGATCGACCCGCCGCTCTGAGGTACACAAACATGAGCGGCCCATCGAAACTAGTCATGACTGAAGAATTAATAAACACAACTGCACTAGAAGACTATATAAATGGAAATTTCACAAACAGCAGTGAAGTAATTCATGCAAACTTAACCGCTAAGATAGAGGCTTGGAGTTGCAATGTCTCGGACATGATAACGCCACTAATTAGATCCATGAATCCTTATTTGAGGCCTTGCGGAGTTGAATACAGCCTGCTCTGCTCCGTTATAATAGTCGTTATTTACAACGATATCTGCACCGTGCCTGGATCGGTAATTATGCTGCTTTATATGACGTAGCAGTGCTAGCCTAGTGGTTAGGACTGTGGTCTCCTATTCGGGGGGTCGCAGGTTCGATTCCGGGTACGCACCTCTGACTTTTCGGAGTCAAGTGCGTTTAAGCAATTAAATATCACTTGCTTCAACGGTGAAGGAAAACATCGTGAGGAAAACTGCACACCTGAGAGTTCTCCATAATGTTCTTGAAGGTGTGTGAAGTCCGCCAATTCGCATTGGGCCAGCGTGGTGGACTATGGCCTAAACCCTTCTCTGAGAGGAGACCTGTGCTCAGTAGTGAGCCGTTGATGGGTTGCTAATGATGATGATGATATGACGTAGAACGACTTTCGCTTTTTGTTGACTTTTTGAAGGTTTTGTCTTTTTTACCTCCTACTAAAAATATTGAGAATCTTTCAAAAACTCTCAAGCGCTGTCGAGTAAGCCCGTTTTAAATGAATCAACGATTATTTTAAATTGAATCTTCGAGCTTTTGTTACTTTGAAACAACATTCCACCACAACAAACCACCTTCCAATAACATATTTTTACGAAAATCTGACAAACTATAAAGTCCATATAGGTAGCTATACTGATATTACATTCTAGAGTGTGTCGCGTTTATGCATGGTAAATATTCAATAAAGATTCAAACTTCGTTTGTATGGGGCGTGAATGAGGCTGCTCTTTCAATAAAAGCGCGATTCTTCACAGTGGTCATAATATGCTTCTAACGGAGTATTGCGAGCTAGCGGAGTATTGCTGATTTTGGGGACACCGACGTCCGCCACCGTCAGTGTCGACGTAAATCAGCAATACTCCGCTACATGTTCATACCTTTAATGCCGAAGGAACGTACCTACTTATGTTATATCCGGCAAAAATGTTATTTAACTACACTAGCGGCACGCTATGATGGCCGGTTTGACACATTACAATAGTGATGTGGAAACGACTGGTTTTGCTCGTTTTCTCTTTTTTGGTGTGTGAATCTCTGCACATCACTATCGTCAATAAAGTAATACAATTATTTCCTTCAAAGTCGTTATCAATTAATACGGAACTTCATGAGCGGACAAACGTCAACCGGCCATCATAGCGTGCCGCTAGTATAACAGATAAATTTTTATGTTTTATTGTCATGTAAAAAATGCAGAAAACAGAAAAAACTAACGTGAAGCTTGACGAGAAGCAGTGCTGCGGAAAAATAAAATCCAACAGCCACTTCTCCGTGGACTGCGGCAGCGCGCACAGGGGCCTGTTCGCGGGCGTGGCGGTGCTCGCCGGCACCATCGTCAGCCTCATGCTGTTCAATGGGCTCTTCCAAAACGAGAAACACGTCGAACTCGCTTTGCTGCAAGTAAGTTTAGTCTATTCTTGGCAATTTCACTAACGCCGAAACACGTTTAAGTGATGAAGATGTTATGGCAGATAGTCAATACAGTTTCCAGAACGTCCACTTTATTCTTCGGTTAACGGCGTTAGTGAAGTTGGCACCTTTATCGTATGAATAACTAGGAGCTAAGATTAATCGGGATCGGCCCCGATTATTACGAGTACTATCCACTTATTAAAATTATATTAAATTGCTAAAATCTCGTAAAAACATTGGGACTATATAATGGAATGGAATATACATAGATTGATATTTAGATTAGATACCAATATAATATTATTATTAATATTTTTTAATTATTCTTCCAGCAGAAGTCGAAGGCTCTAGAGTCACTTTTCAAGTTAACGTTAACTTAATAAATAACACAAAAACTTAGTTTGCACCACCCTACTTTAGTAGCTAAAAATTGATAACCATCGCTAAAGACTTGCATTTTAGACTTTGAAGTAGCCAGTAGGTATGTGATAGGTAAGTAAAAGGTATTTCTGCAACATACTATGATGGCTATCTATTTTCAGATAAATATATGGGAAACAGTATTGTTTTTATTGATGATAATGGGATCTGGATTATGCATTCAGCGGGTACGCAAACTAAACTTACGGCAGACGTCCGCAACGATGCCTTTAGAACACGCACTGCTACTGGTGACTCAGTGTGGGGTGTACCTTTATTATTTGTTCCAAATAATCGGTACTGGCTTCCTCATACATCAGGCTCCAGAAGGAAGGAAAGCGACGAGGTGACAGCAAATTGTATTTTAATAAATAGTTGTAGACTGTAGTAAATTCCAGTATTTACCTAAACAAAAATGTTTTTTTTGTTAATGAGAAGTTTCTGTGAAAGTACCTTCTACCTACCTACTAGCTACGTACCGGTTTTGTTCAGGATCTGAAATTTTGATTGTAGTAATTTTAGATAGGAGTGAAGATGAATGGCAAAAGTACGCAAAGCTGTTAAAACATATAATGAAAACGAGGGAAGAAGATGAATGGGATAGGCAAAACGGGGTAACATGAAACAGAACAGCTGCCTTCTTGACGAAATGCTTAGTGCGGTACCAGGAAGCAGTGAGCTTAGTACGGAGGAGGTTTTTTAGTCCGTAGGCCGCAGCCGTGGAGTCGGGCATGCCAAATTGGTATCCATGAGGATTTTTTCCTCCTCCGAAAGAAAAAAAAAAAGTAATTTTAGATTATGTTTCCTAAAATAAACCCATGAAATTAAGCAGGCCTGCTTTTGTTTTGCAAACGCCACTCGCCAGTCCAACACCTTGGGACCCCAACGACCATCAATGTACTTGTTCACGTTTCAGGATCATAGCACCACTATGCGCCGTAGTACAAAGCTCATGTCAAACCCTGTTGGTGCTAGACGCGTGGTCGCGGCGCTGCGTCGGCGGTAAGGAGCGGCCGGGCCGGCAGCTGGTGACCTTCCTCCTCGTGAGCAACCTCGCGCTGTGGTTGCTCAACCGCGTCAAGAATGCTCGCGCTGAATTTCATCCGATGCAGGTAGCCGTACACTAGTACGATGTAACAGCGGTGATAGCTTAATGATTAAAACTTAGGATTCCATTTTCGGTGACTCCAGGATTCAAAACTCAGGCACGCGTCTATAGGTAACTTTTCAGAGCTCTGCGTGCTTTAAAGGAGAAGGAAAACATTGTGAGGAAACCTATATGCCTAAAAGTTAGGGTAACGCCATAGAGTTCTCAAAGGAGTACTGCACTCTGGCCAATCTGCACTTGGCCAGTGTGGAGAGATCCGTGCCCAGCGTGCGTGTAGTCTGAGAAATTAGAGGGTTCCATCGGAATTTTAAAACCCAACTCCACACAGCGAAGCCCTGGAAAAACTATTTAAGTAATAATTGTATTTTGAATTTCCAGATGGAATTTTATGGCGTCTGGGCTTGGACCTTAATTACTCACGTGTCAGTCCCGCTGTTGGTGTGCTACAGGTTTCAGGCGACTGTGTGCTTCTATGAAATATGGAAAAACTCCTACAAAAGAAAAAAAGAAAGTTATACTCAAGACGAAGAAATTGAATTAAAAAATTATCATGTGGCATAAATATTTTTCTGTTTTTTTTTTCATTTAACTGCGTTCTCCTATTATGAGTAACTTTTACAATAGTAGGTACTAAGTACCTACTTCTACGATGTACACCTCTAACCCAGTAGTCAGCGCTGAGGTCTTTTATGTGATGGGGTCAGATTCCCGGTGTGGACAAGTCTGTCTTGCTTGAAGTAAAGCTGTGCCGCCAAGTGGTTTAGCGTTTTGATACGATACTGATATTTGTGTTACATGTTTTTTTTTTTTACGTTCACAGATCAGTGATTTGCACTGATGCCGTGTGAAATCTTCTTAATTATTTTTTTCTCGATGAATTTGCTGCCGAAGAACTTGGGCTTTTCTGGTCGAAGCTCGGGCCGGCGCTCACGGGCTCCAGCTTTACGGAGGAGCAGTCGTGCAGGCAGGCCTTCTTGTGTTTGCAGATCTTACTCGGCGAGGGTCAGCATTATAGATTCTTCTTCTTCTTGCGTGTGTGCGTCGGGAGTCACCAATTATGGGGCTCTTCAGCCGCCCCATAATTATATTACTTGATAGATGACACACTTACACACACACACACTTTATCGTATAGCGCATCATGGATAGGTCTATCGTCGGTAGCCAAACGATGATTATACATAGTAGGTATAGATGTAAATTGTAATACATCATATGGACGTAATACAGTATTTTCCTATGCAATTTAATACTAATCATACTACTTAATATTAGAAATGCGAAAATGTGTTTGTTTGTTGGTTTGTCCTTCAATCACGACGCAACAGAACCACGCATCGTCGTGATTTTTTGGATGTGTATAGTTGAGGACCTGGAGAGTGACATAGGCTACTTTTGTCCCGGAAAATCAAAGTGTTCATGAGGGATTTTAAAAATTAAATCCACGCGGACGAAGTTGCGGGGATCAGTATAGAATAAAATTATAGGTAGGTACGTTTGGAGCGGAACTTTGTACAGTTCGATGGATGCAACAATTATTAACGGCAAAATAAATTAAAATGACAGTAGTAATTATATAAATTATCGTTAACAAGCAAAATATAATCTTCTCTGTTACCCAGTAACGGAGTTGATACCTATCAATAAGCGTAGGTACCTATAATAGTAACGTTTAATTGACCGAGCGAAGCGAGGTCTCTGAGTCTACTAGGTGAATTTGCTCTTGTCCGTCCGTCCGTCCGTCCGTCCGTCCGTCGTCAGAGCCTTATAACTTTTGAATTACTGAACGTAATTACTTCAAATTTAGATATAATATGTAAACTGATGGCCTTCAGCCGAATATTGCATAAAAAATTATAAAAACCTTTATTTCAGGGGGGCTCTCATAGAAGTGAATGCGAAGTAAAAAAAAATTTATCGCGTTATATAAAATTGTAACATATCATGTTAAAGATAATTTCGAACCGAGTACAAAAATATTTTTTTTATATTTTCCCTTAAAATTGACGAAATGGGGGGCTTTCAAAGTGGAGATTTAATACGCTCTCTTGAAGACGCTCTCTAGGAGAATTGACTATGTATTTTCAAGCTGATTTTAGTTTTTTGTTTCACTTGTATCCTGTACTTGAACAACAAATACTAAAATTATATGAATATTATAAAGAAATGAGTTTAATTTTTAATTGACATCAGTAGTTCATATACCATCAACATAGCTTCACAATAATGCTAATAGATGGCGCAGTCATTAACTATTCCATGGAACTAGGGAGTTACGACTATCCCAAAAACAGTTTTGCGTCGAACATTATTATTTAGTTACTTTTTATTCAATTAAAATTATTGTTTAGTTAAATATCAAACTTCAATAAACTATTAATTACTGCATTTTGTAGATAACGATTTGTACAGATGCCCGTAACCCGTTTTCACTCGTTAGTACTTATTAATTCAATGTTTTCACTAACGTTGCCTAACCTTACAGGCTATGATAAGTTAGGTGATGATTTCTGTCAACTTCTTTATCACGATCCTGTACGGGACACCTAAAAGGACATTGGGTCGGATGTTAGGACTTAGGATTGTATTTAGGAGCTACCTACGTAAAGAGACTCCTACTTAGGGGATGATATAGGTATGTTTGGTGAAAACGGGCATAATAATAATGTCAGGTTTGGTCGTCATGTATCGATTGAATGAATAATCATGGGATACCGTTACCGCGAGGTCTCAGTTCGGGGCGAACCACTAGTATAGGTCTTTGAATAAATGACAGTTAGACCCTGGGGGTCGCCAGAAATTTTTAACTTGTAAAGGGGTCGCGTTTTCTAGAAGATTGAATGAAGAAAGAAGAAGAATTTCCAATTACCACATGGAATGTGACCATTTTTTTAGAAGTTAAAATGGGTATAGTGAGCTATCCTTAAAAGATAGATATATGCCATCGCGGACTTTTTTGTAAAAAATTATCCCACCATACCACCACCATACTTTTTTTTGTTATATCTCAAAGGGATTAGCCAGCGTTTTCGATGAAAGCTCCCAGGCGGCTTAAATTTTTCCGACATTGCCAACAATTATCGTCATATTTCAACCAATTTACACAAAATCTTGACAAATTATACACTTAAACCTTCGTCATGAATCACCCTATTTATTGGTGAAAACCGCATCAAAATCCGTTCATTCGTTTTTGAGCTTATCGCGAACAGACGGACAGACAGATAGACGCGGCGGGGAACTTTTTATACGACTGCCTGAAAAAAGGAGTGACTTCAAAATTTAAAATGTGTTCCACAGAGCGTCCCCCGACTGCGATGACAATTTTTTTTATTTGTTTAGTCAACGCGTAAATATGTGACTTTTCGCTTTTATGTATAATAGACTAACTAATAAACTTGTTTTTAACTTTTTAGTTTGTTTGTTGGCAGGGTAGTCGTATTTATTATTTTTTTAAATTATTTATTTAATTATTTATTTTTTATTAACTTTTTAGTTTGTTTGTTGGCAGGGCAGTCGTATTTTTTAATTTTTTCAATTATTTATTTTTTTATTTCATAGTTTCCACTGTTTTATCTGTGCTACAAAATATATGCCAAACGTTCAAACGGTACCCGTCATTACTCATTATGGTGGATTGCACGGATCTGCCCGCGAAATACAAATTTAATTTGGTTTTTCACAATTTGTGAACTAATACGACAAAGTAGGCTTATGGCATCATCTTCACAAGTTTATATAAAAATTTTTACTTGAAAGGGTCCAGTTTAAGAAATTAGTCAGAATATCGAATAATTTGTGAGTAACTCACGTCCAACTCGATATTCTGGTCACCTTAGGGCTCCTTAGGGTCAAAAGACACTTTTCAAAAAAAAGTAAAATACCCTATTGTATAAATTTAGAGTATTAAACCAATTTAATACTCAAAGCTAATAATGGACCGGGAGCCGAGACGTTTTAGACCTTCGTTATTTTATAAAAGCTGAAAGTTCCTCTGCGTATGTCCCCAATAGAGATAAGAACGATCCCCGACTATGAAGTTTGGATCTTGGTGGCTTTGGGAGATATCAGGTAGTAAAGGTGCATAAATTCTGAGGATACTTTCGTCATAGTATAAAAGCTGAGTTTTATATATGTTACTTATGGAGCTATCAGAAGATGTTTCCTCAGCAGTCAGACACTTCCGATGGTTCCAACCCCGTGTAAGACACCCTTAAACTATAGTAAATTATGATTATACTTTCGTCATAATATAAAAGCTGAGTTTTATATATGTTACTTGGGGACCTATCAGAAGATGTTTCTTCAGTCAGACACTTCCGATTGTTCTTACGCCCTGTCAGACGCCTTAAAAATCTGCCGTAGGTAGGTCGGTAGGCTAACTTTGATGAAACCATCGACTTTTACGGAATATAATGTAGCCTGCGTGTTAATCCAGGCTATAATCTATCTTCATTCCAAATTTCAGCCAAATCGGTTCATTATAGTTGTGGCGTGAAGACGCAATACGTGAATTTCGGGTTTTCAAAATATTTCGGGAACCATGAATTTTTACGGAATAACAATGAGCCTATAAGTTAATGCAGAGTATAGTTTATCTTCGTTTCAAATTTCAGCGAAATCAGTTCATTAGTTGTGGCGCGGGCGTGGAGAAGCAATACGTGAATTTCAGTTTTTCAAAATCCTGCGGGAACCATGGACTTTTTATGAGATAAATATTAGTATATGTGTTAATCCAGGGTATACCCAGTCTACATTCCAAATTTCAGTCAAATCGGTTCATAAGTTGTGGCGTGAAGAAATAATAGCTGAATTTCAGGTTTTCAAAATAGCTATAAATCAAACAAATGACGAAGGTCTGAAAGGTCTGGGCTCCCTCTCTATAATAATAGATACCTACCTATAAACTTCAATTATAATATTAGATATATTAAATTATAATTGATAATCTTAATATATACCTATAAATTACGTGTCACGTTGTTTGTCCGCGATGGACTCCTAAACTACTGAACCGATTTAGATCAAACTTCGTAACTATCTGTAATTTGGTCCAACTTGAAAGATAGGATTGTTTTTTTTTATTATGTTTATTTGTTTTATTTATATAGATAAGTTGGCGGTACGAAGTTCGCCCGGTCAGCTATTTAAATATATAAAAGGAAAAGGTGACTGACTGACTAACTGATCTATCAACGCACAGCTCAAACCACTCGGATCGGGCTGAAAAGACATGTCCCAGTTCAGTATGAAGGGTGGTTTTTTTATTACGTGTGTCCATGAACTTTAACCAAACTGCCATCACGTGAAAGAGAAAAATAAATAAAATTAAACGCCATAAAAATAATAATTTTAGAATCCTCGGATTTTTTTAAATTAATTTTGAAAAATATCGTTTGAAAAAAATATTTTTGATGGATGGCAACACTAAAAACTTTTTCTAATCTATTGTTATATCAAATCTGGCATCTGATACTGTCACCTAAATGTCATTTTGAACCATGGCACTAGGAAATAGGTAATCTTGTCTTTTTTGGCTTTACCATGGAACTAGGAATTACGACTACGGGCTTCTAAAATCTAAATAATCGACAATCTAAAATAATCGACATTCGATAATACGAAAATTGTCGAAAGTGAAATTCCTGCAATTCCTGACAATCACCTGACATTGACAACTGATAATGATACTTTCAAGGTTTTTAAACCGGTGTGTAATCACTAGAGACCGGATTATATGCATTTGCATATTTGCATATGCATTTGCATATTTAAGCCATCCTCAGCGCTATTGCATATTTTCCGTAAAATCTAGATAATATGCATATTATCGCTATATTTTCGGCACATTCAGCAGCCGCGCGTCTTTTGTTTTGGTAGGATAATAAAATGAAAGAGCTTTTCCATGTATGGGAATAAAGCCCCTTTTATTTTGTAATTTAATGTAATTTTAATTATTTGTTGTTATAGAGGCAATAGAAATACACAATATGTGAAAATTTCAACTGTCTATCTATTACGGTTTACGAGATACAGCCCGTTGATAGACGGACGGACGGACAGACGGACAGCGGAGGCTTAGTACTAGGGTCCCGTTGGCACCCTTTGGGTACGGAACCCTAAAAATGATTTGGTCATATGCACGGAACCCTAAAAGAGCGAGGCCCGAGTCGCACTTGGCCGATTTTTTTCGTTTTGTTCCTAAAACTTATCATTTAATGTTGCATATTCTGTCAGTTTTCGTGCATATTTCTAGCATTTTTCATGCATATTTCAAGCTTTTTATGTTGCATATAATCCGGTCCCTAATAATCACTAATCACAAGCAAAGGTCGTTAAATGAGTCAAACATGGAACTAGGAATATGGAGTCAAAACAAAAAATATTTTTCTTATTTTCGGAGGCTTAAATCTGTAGTAGTACTACTAGTGGTTCGCCCCGAACTGAGACCTCGCGGTAACGGTATCCCATGATTATTCATTCAATCGATACATGATAACCAAAACTGACATTATTATTATGCCCGTTTTCACCAAACATACCTAAATCATCCCCTAAGTAGGAGTCTCTTAACGTAGGTAGCTCCTAAATACAATCCTAAGTCCTAACATCCGTCCCAATATCCTTTTAGGTGTCCCGTACAGGATCGTGATAAATAAGTTGACAGAAAACATCAATCACCTAACTTATAGGTAGCCCGTAAAGGTTAGGGAACGTTAGTGAAAACATTGAATTATTTATCAAACATTGAATTATTTATTTATTATGTAGGTACTAACGAGTGAAACCGGGTTACGGGCATCTGTACAAATCGTCATCTATCGACGCGAATAGAAAATATACAATATTTAACTAAAATTTAACTAAAAAATAATTTTAATTGAATAATATGGTACAAAAAAAATTACAATACAATTATTGTATTATAATAAGTAACTAAATAATAATGGTCGACGCAAAACTGTTTTTGGGATAGGTCGTAGTCGTAACTCGTAGTTCCATGGGAATAGTTACTGACTGCGCCATCTATTAGCATTATTGTGAAGCTATGTTGATGCTATATGAATTACTGATGCCCATTAAAAATTAAATAATCTCGTTTCTTTATAATATTCATATAATTTTAGTATTTGTTGTTCAAGTACAGGATATAAGTGACCTAAAAACATAAAATCAGTTTGAAAATCCATAGCGGATTTTCCTAGAGAGCGTCTTCAAGCGAGCGTATAAAATCGCCACTTTGAAAGCCCCCCATTTCGTCAATTTTAAGGGAAAAATTAAAAAAAAAATATTTTTGTACTCAGTTCAAAATTATCTTTAAAATGATACGTAACAATTTTATGTAACGCGATATTTTTTTTTTTACTTCGCATTCGCTTCTATGAGAGCCCCCCTGAAATAAAGATTTTTATAACTTTTTAAGCCATTTTCGGCTGGAGGCCATCGGTTTACATATTATATCTAAATTTGAAGTAATTACGTTCAGTAATTCAAAAGTTATAAGGCTCTGACAGACGGACGGACGGACGGACGGACGGACGGACGGACAAGTGCAAATCGCTCTAGTTAACTCAAAGACCTTCGCTTCGCTCGGTCGATTATGACGTAGGCATCCGCTAAGAAAGTATTTTCGTAAATTCAACCCATAAGGAGGTAAAATAGGGGTATGAAAATCGAACTTAACGTGAGCGAAGCCGCGGGCAAAAGTTAGTATAATATATATTATATTAAATTGTAATTGATTTGTCTAATAATATTTTCCTCGTAGGTGTAGTAAGCTTAAGTGTATCTATGCTATGTATCACTCGAGAGAAAGTGCGATTCATAACTCGTTTGTAATCGGTCACTTTCACCCCTCAGTGAACAATGTGCTATTTCTTACCGCAGGCTGTTTAGAAAAGGATCAGAAACAAGAAGCTTAAATACAACAGGCTTAAAGGCTTCTTGATCAGAACCATCAATTCAATTCCCAAGCAATGGCTTCTAGTCGTGCCAATAAAAAAAGCCATTGCTTGGGAATTGAATTGATGGTTTACGATTCGAACCATGTTCAAACCTTAATTTCGGAACGTTTAGAACCATGGAAGTAGTAGAGCAGTCGTAATTCCTACTTCCTTGTTTAGAACATGGAACTAGGAATTACGATTACATGGTTTAGAACGATCAAGTCTAAGGTCAAGTCAACCACATTTAGACACACTTTTTAGACCCTAATAGACATCACAAACATAATTATAAAGGTAATGAAACGCGCTCAAACACAATTATTATCGGCTTCAAAAAAGGCTTCAAATGAACAGTGCGTAATATTGTAAGCGTTGGGTATAGACATCCGGTACTTGATTTTACTTTTATTTGTTTTCAGTTTAGGAGCCTTGTCAGGGTTAAACTTGAACCTTATACACCGTTTTTGGATTTCGGAAATGCATTTTGAATTAATTACGATAAAAATAAATTTCACTAAAAATTGCGTATAACGAAATGCAGATAGGTAAGTATTTGGTATAGTTTATGAATTAGATGACGAAAAAAGTGTGAAACGGAACGTTGTCAACGGCCATTTTGTGAGCGTCCGTCAGTGTCAAATGTCAATCGTTGTTGTTGTTGTTGTTTTGTTTTTATGGCTTTTGACATGCCAGCACGGCACAATTTACCTACCCCTTAGAATGACATCTGTCAAATGTATCGAATTACAGTGGATGGTCCAGGCGCGCATTTCAATTTCGCGCCATTTTCTCTCTTAGCAGTTTTTCAAGTTTTTCTTCAAATATTATTATTACAACTTGTATAAATTATATGTTTTTAAAAACTAGATGAAATTTCCTACTTGGCTATCTTTGTTATATGTCTACAAACGGTATGAAATAAAAACAATCCTGGATGAAATCTAAGAGTTTCGATTTTTTTCGTTCTTTTATTTTAAAACCCATAAAAAACTGAAATTTTACCCTTACAAATACTATTATTTGCATTAATTGCAAAGTTAGATACCTGGTTTACATGAATGAATTACAGAAATAAATCATAAAGCATTAAAACTCGAAATAATCAATAAGAATTACCACCTTCTACAACAGGCGCATCTGAACAAAAAGTATCTTTCATCTGTGGTCGCATTGACTATGAGGTACGTTGCGATGCAGAAAAGTGCAAGTGCATTTACTCTATGGTGCAGGGGCCCATGTACCGTGCATCGTAGCGAACTCTGGGTTATAGTAGTAGTATGTTTCTTGGTGTTCCTTGGTAACGAAAAAAAAAATCGTCTATGGTGTGTGAATTCCTGTGATAATTAATATTTTAATTAATTAAAAATATTAAAATAACTAAAGATGGTAAGTATGTATGAGCTACAAAGTAAATGCTGAAAGCAACACTTTTCATAAAGCATTTCAAGATACAATAGAAGTTTACACTGATGGATCGAAAACCAAACTTGGTACAGGAGCTGGAGCTTATACTGCCAAGAACTCAACATGAAGATAAGTCACACACTTGGTAAGGATAACTCTGTTTTCCAAGCAGAGTGTGTGGGCATCTTAACAGCAATTACAGCTATAATTAACAGACAGGTAAAAAACTTTAAAAATCGTTCCCATTCCCTTCAGTGAGTACAAGACATGGTTGCATGAACTAACACTCAGAGCATTCCCTACTTTGGTAGAATGCAACAGACTGCAAGCAGACTAAGGAAGCCTTTCCTTATCTAGACAAACAACTAACAAACAGACTACTCCGCCTGGACAGAGATAAACTCAGGAAGGTGGTGGGAATCATAACGGGGCACAGCCCACTAAACAAACACCTTTTTATTATAGGTGTCACCTACAGTCCTCTGTGCAGGGCCTGCATGAAGGCAGATGAAAGTTGAAACACCCACGCACGTGCTCTTGTCATGCACGGGCGTGGAAGAACAACACAAGAACCACCTCGGATCTCCAGCTTCACTTCAAGAAGCCCTTGGCAACATGGGCGGCCTACTAGGCCTCTGTTGAGATCTGGGATGGTTGGAGTAACAACACAACAGACCATCACGGATTACGTGTGGAAACCAGCCCAGAAGAAGAAGAAGAAGTATTACTTGAATTTTGTACAGTAAGGGCTCGTTTCTGGACAGGGGACGCTTTGCACGGTTAACTCAAACATATTATGGCCAAGAGTGGTCCAAAAAGGAGCCCTTACCTAGATGAGAGGCAGGATAATAAAGGAAACATGTTCAATTCAATTCTTTATTTGCTTAAATCGTATACAGACAAGGTGACAACAAGACAGACAAAACTAGGTATTCATAAAAATAAATTGACCAATACTCGGCTATACTTTGATATGATAGATAGATGTTCTCTTAAGGTGTGAATAGTTAGAGTAAAAGTCAGAAAAGAACAGTGTTTGAACTCGAGACCAGTAGAGTAATTTAACACTCTGGTGTGCAGGTTTCCTCACAATGTTTTCCTTCACCATTTCAACAGTGAAGATGTTAATTATCTAAATTAATAAAGATATAAATATACTAAGGCAGCAAGAGATGGAGCAGCTTCTGGAACTTGCTCCACTACGTCATGGCCCAGGAACACGAAGGTTCTTCCAAGGTTAAACTGAAACAGAAAATGTAAACCTATACTCTCAAACAGGCAGTCTCCAGAGGGAGGTCATGGAGGGTACTGGTGTCTCCTCGGGTTGTGTACCCGATAAGGAACCTTAAAAAAAACAATTATTACAGATAATTTGAAAAACATATAAATGTGCAGTGATTTAGCCTAAGGAAAAACAATTAATTTATTTATTTATTTATAAGCCTTTCTTGTTACATTGTTATTATTATATTTACACATGTTAATTAATTTTAATTACAAGTCATCCCACAGCTGGGCAAAGGCCTCCCCCTTCTTCTTCCATTCTTTCTTGTTTTGGGCTGAGCGGGACCATAGTTTTCCCTCAAATGTCTCTAGTTCATCTCTCCACCGTAGTACTGGTCGTCCTTGTTTCCTTTTTAAGTATATTGGTAGCCAAGTTGTAGTGCTGTTACTCCATTTCCCAGTTCCTGCCCTCGCTACATGTCCCGCCCAGTTCCATTTTCCTGTTTTAGCTATCCTCACTACATCTTTTAGCCTACTCCTTTGTCTTATTTCCTTTTTTGAAATTTTGTCCATTAATCTTATTTTTAGTAAGTTCCTCTCCATGTTTCTCTGCGTTACTTTTAGTTTTTTAACTTGTTTCTTATTAAGTGCCCAAAAACAATTAATACTTAGAATAAAAGTAATGAAGAAAAGAAATTGATTTATTATTGTTAAAAAAAAATCAAAATTATTTATTTCATGTAGGTCAACTTGTGGCTCTTATGATAAGTGGAGAACCAACAAACATTGTTAAAAAAATATACCTTTCAAAAACCTCACTCCCCTTACAGCCTGTCCTCTCCCCCGTCTGCCTCTTCTCTCCACATTGCCGTCTGTCAATTGACTCATCCTGCCAACAAACCCATAAAAAATATATATTAATCTATACTAATATATAAAGCGTAAGACTTTGTTTGTTTGCTTGAATGTGCTAATCTCAGGAACTACTGGTCTGATTTGAAAAATTCTTTCAGTGTTACTATCTAACACTGAATGTTTAGAAAGTAACTTATTGACTGAAATAAAGGCTATTTTTATTTTATTTTATCTAACACTGAACGATTTTAATAGAAATAAAAGAAAAAAGAAACAAATCAGAATCTGAGAATCAGCCCATTTATTGTGGAAGGCTATCGGCTATATATCATAACGCTAAGACCAATAAACTATTCCACTATTAAACTATTCCAGATGTCACGGGCAGAAGCAAGTGTTATACATAAAAGGACTTTATATGGACTTTATGTGTTTGAACAATGTTAGTGATATAGAGTGTACTTTGTAAATGGACAATAGGGGTGCTATTGAATTGACCAATAAACTATTCCACTATTAAACTATTCCAGATGTCACGGGCAGAAGCAAGTGTTATACATAAAAGGACTTTATATGGACTTTATGTGTTTGAACAATGTTAGTGATATAGAGTGTACTTTGTAAATGGACAATAGGGGTGCTATTGAATTAACTAACTCATAAGAAAATTCTAAGCGAGCTAAACACAAAGTTGGAAAACAATCCTTATTAATATCATAAATGTGAAAGTTTGTTTGATGGTTTGTCCTCCAACACGCAGCAAGGAGGAGCATCGGATCGACGTGATGTTTTGCATGGGTACTTAGGACCTGGAGAGTGACATCTAGGCTACTTTTTATCCCAGAAGTTCCGCGGGATTTTAAAAGCTAAATCTACGCGGACGAAGTCGCGGGCATCAGCTAGTATAAAATATAAGTCTAATTAATAAAATTCCATGCTAAATTAACATCGCCTGGCTTTGGGTGAGCTTCACTAGTATACGTAATGAAAATTATAAATTTGGGTTTTTAGATGTCTCTGCATGCTCTCTTTTGTTTTGAAATGATATTTTAAGATATTGTCCCTACAATGCAACAGGATTTAACCAGAAAATGTTAAATTACTTTGTAATTTCACTTTTTCAAAATGTGTAAACAATGTTGTAAACAATTTGGGATAGTCCACTTTTTAAGTACAAAACATAAATGAAAACGAATAGATACGCATAAAACAACCTCATAATTAGTTTAATTAAACAATTTACTCACCTTTTACAATTTTGCGTCGCAAAAAACCACGTAAAACACACAAAGAGCACCAATTGAAAATTCACCTCAGAAAAACGATCTGTTTTTGATCTGCGTATCTATGGCGCGTCGAAAATATTTTTTTTTTTCTAACTCCTGCCTAGTATTGCATGACGAATCTGAGCAATTTGTAGCCCGTTTCTTCCGGAACATTATCATAATGGCTAATTTGGCTTGATGGTTCAAAAAGGTTTTATTTTTATGGATAAAATAAAAGCGGGAAATGGTGGACAAGTATGGTCTTGGTCCAACCAGTGTAATTTTTGACAGTGGACAAATATGGTCTTGGACCGGCCAAGGGCTACTTTGCCAATTTCACGTAGCTTGAAGAAAACACACAGGAGATTGCTCGGTTATATCTCGATGAGGTTGATCGCGATTTTTCGGCTTTTATTCGAGGTACAATAGAAGGCTTGAAAAGTTAGCACAACCTACAACACAATGACAAAATAAACAAATTAAGAATATTATATAGGTATATAATACAAGTTAAAATAAAAAATAGATATTATTTATAATATCTATTTTTTATTTAAAGGCGAAAGTTTGTGTGTATGTTTGTTCCTCTTTCACGCAAAAACTACTGGATGGATTTGGCTGAAATTTGGAATGGAGATAGATTATACCCTGGAATAACACATAGGCTACAAATTATCCCGGAAAAATCCAAGGTTCCCGCGGGATTTTGAAAAACCACGGATAGATGGCGCTGATTGTACTTAAATCACGCTTACATTATCCGCAGCATCGATTTTTTCATCGAAATTCGGGTTTTTTTAAATCCTGCAAGCAAGCATGCAAGAAATCAAGCAAGCAAACAAGCAAGCAAGCTTCGGTTTCAAAAAACCATAGCAAGCATCAGTTTTTGAAATTTCAAGCACAAACGACTGCATATCCTAACGCTTACGAACGTCAAAAATTGACATTGTTACATAAAATTTAATTATTATCTATCTATACTTATAATAAAACTGTAACTGTAACTGTTCCTACAAACACTTTCCGCGGGATATTAGTGTGCTACTTTTCACATATTTATCCTTCAATTAAGGGCCAACGGAGTTACAGATTGACGTGTTTTATTGGATAGGCATAGTTGAGGACTTGAAAAGTGACAAAGGCTACTTTTAATCCCGGGAAACAAATAATTCCCGCGGGATATTTGTACGCTACTTTTCACATATTTATCCTTCAGTTATGCGCCAACGGAGGTATAGATTGAAGTGGTTTTCCTAGCACTGGTAAAGTTAAGGGCCTGAAAAGTGACAAAGGCTACTTTTTATCCCGGCAAAACAAACGGTTCCTGCGGGATATTAGTATGCCTCTTCACATATTCATCCTTCAATTATGTGCCAAGGGAGTTACATATTGAAGGGGGTTTTTTGGATAGGCATAGTTGAGGACCGGAAAAGTATCAACAGCTACTTTTTATCCCGGGAAAACAAACAGTTCCCACGGGATATTCGTATGCTACTTTTCACATATTTATCCTTAAATTATGCGCCAACGGAGTTATAGATTGAAGTGGTTTTTAGCACAGGTAAAGTTAAGGGCCTGAAAAGTGACAAAGGCTACTTTTTATCCCGGGAAAACAAATGGTTCCTGCGCGATATTAGTATACTACTTTTCATATATTTATCCTTCAATTATGTGCGAAGGGAGTTACATATTGACGTGGTTTTTTGGATAGCCATAGTTGAGGACCGGAAAAGTAACAACAGCTACTTTTTATCCCGGGAAAACAGACAGTTATCGCGGGATATTCGTATGCATGTTTGTATGTATGTATGCATGTATGTATGTATGCATGCATGAGTGCATGTATGTATGTATGTATGCATGCATGAATGCATGTATGTATATATGTATCCATGTATGTATGTGTGTATGCATGTACGTATTTATGTTTGTATCCTCCTGCTACTAACTTTAACTACATTAACTATATCCTATGCTACTTATCCCACTAATGTGAAAGTTTGTGAGGATGGATGTATGGATAGATGTACTTAGTATACGGATGGATGGATGGATGGGATGTATGGATGGATGGATGTATGTTCTCTGAGATAGGGGTTGAACTATTTTGACTGTTTTACTCCATAACTTCTTCAAATTTAAACTAATTTTTATTCTTATTTTAACCAACTTCAAAAAAGGAGGAGGATCTCAATTCAACGGAATCTTTTTTATGTATGTTCACCGATTACTCTAAGACGCCTGAACCGATTTGGAAAATTCTTTTTATGTTTCAAAAGGTATACTTCCCAGATTCTACCTACTACAACTACTTCTACAACTACTACAATTACTTCTACAACAACTACTACTACTACAACAACTACAACTACAACTACTACAACTACTTCTACAACTACTACTACTATAACTACTACAACAACTACAACTTTTATGGGACCATCTCGCAAAGGTTCTGTATCGATTAAAAAAAATTCAGGCAAATCGGTTTAGAAATCATGGAGATATTGATATTTATAGGTTAAAAAACACAATACTTTTTTGATCCTTTATTGAAAATCAGTTAAAAAGTAGCCTATGCTAGGCTTATACCATCAGCTATCTGTCATTGGAAGTCACGTCAAAATCAGTCCAGCCGTTCACGCGTGATGTTTCTACCACGGGATATAAGGAATATACATTTTTATTTATATATTTATATACGATAATAATTACATTTTTTGTTTAAATCCGAATGCGTCCTATGTTCCTGTGAGTAACGTTATTCACCGGAATTCCTGTGAGCTACGTACGATTATTTTGACTTTAAGTCTGTCCAACATCATTGGAATAAAAATAAAATCCTTACTAATATTATAAATGCGAGTGTGTTTGTTTGTAGGTTTGTTGGTTTGTCCTTCATCACGCCGCAACGGGGCTACGGATCAACGTGATTTTTTGCATGGGTATTGAGGTTCTGGAGAGTGACATAGGCTACTTTTTATCCCGGAAAATTCAAAAGAGTTCCCCGAGGGATTTAAAAACTAAATCCACGCGGACGAAGTCGCGGGCATCAGCTAGTAAATAAATAAAAATAGATATTATAACTTTATTTTGTTAATCATAATATATTTACATAAGAATTTAACATAAGGACTAAACACAAACATAAGGAGACATTCAACACTTATGGGACGGGGGATCTTAGAAGGGAGAACATCATAAAGTTTATGGAGAAGTTTGGGACAGGAGAAGAGAATATGAGAAGTTGACCCCTCATCCAAGCCGCATTCACACAAAGAATGATCTTTAATTCTTAATTTGGCCAGGTGGACTGGAGTACAAGCATGACCAATACGCAGCCGGGTGATGGTTGAAGCAACCCATCGAACCATATTTTGATGAAAAAAGAACCATGGCCGTCGAGGGATTTCAGGTTGCATAGAAGCATAGTATTTGCCTTTGACCAATTTTGATGAAATCCATAATGTATTCCAAGAATTAATAAGGTCAGTTTTTGCCAGTGCACGAAGATCTTGAGTATGGTTTTTAAAATATGTAACAGAACCTGTCTCAGTAGCGAGTTTAGCAAAGGAATCTGCAGTCTCATTTCCTTTTATACCAGTGTGCCCCGGTATCCAAGCCAGAGTGACAGTCAATCTTTTCTGATGGCAGGTGAATAATGTTTCTTTAATTTTAAAGATGATGGAAACAAGTGCTCTACTACGGAAGGGATTTCCTTTAAGTGCTTGGAGACAACTTAAGGAGTCTGTCAGTATGATTGACTGTTGTATATTATGGGACTCTATAAAAAGGGCAGCTTCTAAGATAGCAATAGACTCTCCTGTGAATACCGATGTTTCAGGGGGACATTTGAATTGAAGGGTTATTCTATGTTTGGGAATCCAACAAGCGATGCCCACACAACCATCACTAGATAGCTTGGAAGCATTATTAATATATATATAGCTGCTCGTGCTGATTCACTGATTCACTGACTGATTGATCACCTCTCCTGTAAAATTTTGTATGAAAAATTTTTTTTCCACCGATGGTTTCGTATAGAGGACAAAAATTCATTCGGAGGAAAATTATGGAGAGAGCTGATGATTGAGGATTTCGGAGACGGATGAGGAGCACGGCCAGGGTATTGAAGATAGGTGGGGGGTGCTCGAACAAATGTCACTCGAAACCTCATCCAATTCGCAGTGAGCTGAAAAAAAATTCAAAATGGCGGAAAAAAGATGGCGGCCATACAAATTTCGTCGGTGTCTATCTCGGAGAGTATAAAAGATAGAAGAGTGGTTTCCTGGCAAAAGCTGATCAAGACCCTAAGGTCTACTTGACGAACAGAAAAAAAATTCAAGATGGCGGAATTTTTTTTTTCTTCATACAAAAATATATGGCGAATATTGAAGAGACTAGAAGCCGGGAATCATGCACGACTTTGATACAATTCCTTTTCAAGATTTTTTTTTATTGAAGAATTTTCATTATGACAAATGATGACATATGATGATCGAGGGTTTGGAAGGTGGGTGAGGAGCACGGCCATGGTAATGTAGATAGGTGGGGGTGCTCGAACAAAAGTCACTCGAAATCTCATCCAATTGGCAGTGAGCTGAAAAAAATCCAAAATGGCGGATTCAAGATGGCGGCCATACAAACTTCAACGGTGTCTATCTCGGAGAGTATAAAAGATGGAAGAGTGGTTTTGTGATAGAAAATGATCAGGAGCTGAAAGTCTACTAGACGAGTAGAAAAACCGCGGTCCGCTTGCGGGCCGCGCACCCACGCGCCCTACTAGTCTGTATATATAGCTAAACAATCGGCCCAGTTATTTTGAAAAATTTCATTAAATTTAGAATTTGCATCCACTGTGTCTTTATTTATTACTAAACTTACAATAAGAGGGGTGTGTATAAGCCCTGGGAAGGAGGAGGAGAATAAAGGAAGCTTAGGGGATGAGTACAAAGGGTGTGGTAAGTGAGTGAGCTTAAGATAGCTCTTTAGGAGACAAGAAGGGGTTTGGCTAGGCCTCATAACTGAAGCTAACTTACGGAGGTTATTTATTAAAGGATGAGAGGAAAGTTGCAAAACTTTACAAATGAAGCGATCACTGAGATATTGGGCCCGTAGAAGAATAGGAGGGTCAACACATTCCACCTGCAATACATTTGTGGGGGAAGATTTCATTGCCCCGAGAATTATCCTCAGGCATTTATATTGTAATTTATTTAGTTTTTCTGTGGCAGATTTATTAATCGGGTCTAATATAAACAATCCATAATCCATATGACTACGGACAATGGCATTATAAAGCAGTTTTTGAGTGTATGGATGGGCACCCCACCATACTCCGGATAAAGCTCTAAGGATATTAATAGAGCTTTCACATTTTCGGCTAATGTAGTCACAGTGAGCTACACCATTCAGTCTAGAATCCAAAATAACACCAAGGAATTTGGCTTTGCATGAAAGTGTAATGTGTTGGTCCTCGAAGGTGATATTAGGGAGGGAGACTTGTCTTTTTCTAGTGAAAATGACGGCCTTGCACTTATCGACTGATAGTGAAAGCCCATGTCCTGATAACCACTGACCTAGATAAAGCAAAGCAAAGTTCAATCGCGTAGAAATTTCGTCCATGGAGTTAGAGCTGATATAAAGTGCAATGTCGTCAGCATATTGCAAGATGTTACAGAAGCTGTCTACAGACAATTCGAGATCGTAAGTATAGATATTATAGAGCAGAGGGCTCAGAACAGAACCCTGCGGGAGACCTTTCCAGACCATTCTGGGGGGAAGGCTTTGGGATTTTGTTCTCACCAGAATAGTTCTGGACGAGAGAAGATTGCATATGATCTGAGTAAGTCTCGGCGGTATACTCAGCTGAAGCAGTTTCTGCCTGAGTAACGGGAGAAGAACACTATCATATGCTGCAGCTATGTCCAGGAATACACCCACAAGGTACTCTCCCTTAGCAAGGGCTAAACGAATGTCTGTAGAAAGAACCCCAAGGCTGTCGGTAGTGCCAAGGCCCTTCCTGAAGCCAAACTGGGACTTAGCAAGTAGTCCTTTGCTTTCCATTATCCATTCCAGACGGTTTTTAATCAAGTGCTCCATAATTTTGGCCAAAGTAGATGAGAGGGCAATAGGGCGGTATGAATTTGGTTCCAAGGGGGCTTTACCAGGTTTCTTAATAGGGATTATTATTTGAGTTTTCCAAGGTCCTGGGATGAATCCTGTTTCTAGAAACCTGTTAATCAAATTGAGAAAGCAGTGTTTTGCTTTATTGTTAAGTTTTACAATGAAAGAATATGGAACACCATCTTCTCCTGGAGTGGAATCTTTAAGATCCGAGAGTGCACATTGCAACTCTGAGAAGTTAAATGGGGAGTCCATATTGTCTGAGGAAGGAAGTATAGTGTGAGGGTTGTAAGAACTTTCACACGGAACAAAAGGAGGGGCAAGCTTATCAGCAAAGGCATCCAACCAGACAGATGGGTCGTTAGAGTTAGGGTCGATGGAGGAAACTGACTGCCTAAATCTTTTTATTCTATTCCATACTAAGGTAGATGGCGATCGTGGATCCAGAGATTCGCAGAACTTTTTCCATCCTGCCTTTTTCTTCTTTGATACAGTCCTTTTAACCTTGCTATTTGAACGTTGATATTCCAAGAAATTTTCACGGGACATTAACATCGAGTAGGAACGTTCTGCATCCTTACGTTCATTTATTATATTGGTACATTCATCGTCCCACCAGGGAGGAGATGTTATAAAATCGAGTTTAGTCTTTTTGAGCGGTATGTGGAGGTCAGCTGAAAACTTTAAAATTTTAACAAAATCTACATAGTAGAGCTCTATATTTTCAACATCTTTTGAGGTAAGTTATCAATTAGGATGTCAACTGATTCTGCAAAGGCAGACCAGTTGGCCTTGTTGATTTTGTATTTAAGGAATGGGTTAGGGTTATAAAGAGGGATAGGTTTTTGGGCTATTGAAAGTAAGATAGGAAAGTGGTCACTACCATGTGAACTAGGGAGGGTTCTCCAGGAGGTAAGTGATGCCAAAGAAGGAGAGCAAAGGGATAGATCAACAGCAGACCTAGGGTTCTGATGGGGGTATACTCTTCTTGTTGGAGATCCGTCATTGAGGATGCAAATGTTTAATTCATCAAAAACATCCAACAAAAGAGAGGAAAAGACATCAGATGAATGAGAACCCCAGGACAAGTGATGGGAGTTAAAGTCTCCCATCACAAGAACTGGGGAAGGAAGAGAAGAAAGGATAGACTTTAATTCAGGGATAATAGATTGATTTGGATGAGGAAGGTAAATTGAAAGGAAGGAAATATCCAGAGTTCTCACAGCAACGGCATTAAATTGTTGTGAGTGAGGGGGAAGGGGGATAGAAGAATAAACAAGTGAGTGCCTAAGAAAAATGGCACTACCTGCATACCCATCATCTCTGTCATCCCTGAGGCAGGCAAAACCTGGAACCCGAAAATGGGAGCCAGGGGCAAGCCATGTCTCAGAGATGGCAAGGATAGCAGGTTTATGAACTTTAATAAGATCTAAAATTTCATGTTTCTTTCTACGTATGCTTTGACTATTCCATTGGAGTATCTCCAAGGAATCCATTGCTGAGGATAGAAGCGATTTTGATGATAATTTGAGCAACGTTGGGCGGTAGGGGGTTTTGAGTTATATTTACAAGGATATTATTCAGAGATTTGGTAAGGTCATCGGTGTCATTTGGTGATGAAGCATAGGAGTGCTCAGTATTTAGAGCACATCCATTAGGAGTGACAGAGGGACAGTTCCGGGTGATGTCCAAGTGTGCTTGTTGATCATAGCCCTTTGTTGGATGGGGCCTGGGGCGAGGATTACGGATAATGGTTTGCTTGTATGATTTATTAAGAGGGGGAGGTGTTTGAGTGGAGCGTAGTCTATTGGGAATGGGTGTAGGAGGAATAGGGGAGTAGGAGGGTGCAGTGAATATCTCTTTTGCCATATCAGCATAAGAACGCCGTACTGGAGGGAATCTAGCTGATGCATCTTGATAAGAAAGATTTTCCTCAGACATAAGCAACTTAATTGACTGCTGCCGAGAGTGTTCAGGGCAGCTTTTGCTTGTGGCCAAGTGCTTGCCAGTGCAAAGCAGACAAGTAGAATTTTCAGCTGTTACTTCACAGGCTTCACCTGTGTGGGGTTGAGAGCATTTGAAGCAACGCGGACTAGATCTACATTGAGTTTTAATATGCCCAAAACGACAGCAGTTCAAGCACTGGATTGTAGGAAGCCGGTAAATTTCCACAGGTAGTGATGTGTGATAGGAAAAGATTCTTGAGGGAAGAGTTTGCCCTCTGAAAGTCAAGACTACAGTCTGAGTTGGAACCCAGGATACAACACCATCAGTAACATTCTTACGGTTGAATCGGCGAGCTTTTAAGACTTCACCACAACCAGCAGGAAGTACTAAGGAATTAATGAATTCTTCCAGATGCCAATCTACAGGTACACCTCTAACTATACCCATACGAGTGATGTTAAATGTGGGGATGTATGCAGCGTATTTTGAGATGTGGAGAATAGGATTCTCCAAAAACTCATTAGCAGATTGGGCACATGAGAACTCAACTTAAATTTTATTTCTGCCAACATTTTTAACTCCATCATTAATGACTGATTTTATTTTACTGTTATGTAGGAACTGTCCAAATTTAATTGCTCTAATAGAAACGCCGGCTGAGGGGTCAGACACTTCTCGAGATACGTAAACTACGTAAGGACCTTTGTCATTTCCGGTATATTTCTTGGGTGCATCTGATAACGAGGGGTGCACGTATACAGACTGAACAGAAGGAGCAGCAGAGCTTGGGTCTGTAACTGTTTTTTTTGATGATGAATCACCATTATCAACACGCATAGAACGCTTGGTACCACGTGTAGTAGTTTCAGAGTGCACAGACACGGACTGCGGGCTCTGAGTCGGTTCGGTCTCTATCGTCACATTGGCCCCGGGATCGGGGGGTTTAGGCGGAGGATCAACCTCCATAGTCCCACCACCAACTTCCACCAACACTTAAACTAAATACTCACGACAAAAACCAGCTATTGCACAAAAAATCTGTTAAAATAACACAATAAAACTTGTTTAAAACACAAAACCTCACTAACACGTGTTTTCAACAACGCAGACGCTCAAGACCATGTCAATCGACATTCCGTTTCATTCCGTTTCTACATTGGTCTAGGGTCACGCGAATGTTCTCTGTTGTGTTTAGTGCTGTGTTTTTCCTGTTTTTCGACTACTTCACTCTGTTTTTGGACTTTTTTTTTATTGCTTTTACGTTTGACCTTGGAAAATTTAAATTTAGGTTAGGTTGGGTTAGAACATAAATAATTTTGGTGCCCGGCCAGAACGTGCGGCCGAGTACTTATTAGGTTCAAAGGGTTTGAAATGAAAAATTAAATTGGAGAGGTTTCGAGGCTCCCCCTACTCCTTTCTCCTTAAAAATGTCATAGTTTGAGGTTAGGCTATAATAGTATTTTTCTATTTTATGGAACGGTCCATTACACGTCCATTACTTTGTAATGAGAGTAGTATCAGGGGTGAGGGGGGTGATTTTTAATCGCAGCAAGTAGTAAAACACCAAGCAAATGCATTCGTATTTAGTACCTAATGAGTACCTACCTAATTCGCCTCGTGATTCTTACTTCTATGGCCTCGTGTGAAGCATTTCAGGAGGGCAATCTGCTAAAAATTTGAACAGCATCAATGTCAAAATATGGTTTTGGGCGTTGGCCATTGGCCAAAACCATGTTTTGACATTGATGCTGTCTTATAATGATTGATATAATATTTTTTAGCCGATTGCCCGGCAGACTGTCAAACACAAATTAAATAAGTAGTTGTAATTCCTAGTTCCATGGTACGTATTGTACTTGAAGAGCCGTTAAACATAATAAAAAAAAAAATTGGTTGCCTGTAAAGTCGGTATACGGGTGAAAGTTTTACGTGACAACCGAAATAGAAGCGCAAGACATGAACCGGTGTGTATGCCTATCTCTCTCACTCTCTCTCTCTCGCTCTGTCTCTCTCGCTCTGTCTCTCTCGCTCCGTCTCTTTCGCTCTTAGGCGGGCTAACTGTGCTCGAGTGGAAGGGACGCGTGCCTTTCACTTTTTATGTCTGTCTCTCTCGCTCTTAGGCGGGCTAACCATGCCCGAGTGGCTCTCACTCGCTCTCATTGTGAGCGCATAACGTGAGCGGAGCGTACCTAACGCAGTTTCTTGAAGTGTCACCCGGCAAACCAATTTATAAGACGTTGTCACGTCAAAAAGGAAATGCAGCAGCCCGACCACGTAACTATTGTCTCACATCTCACATCCAAAAATATCCTTAAGGATCGTTATCGTTACAGTCCTTATAACCGGTACCGCGTAAGCTTTTTCAGGAGTGTAGCAATAGGTCGCAATCAGGTGACTATCACGTGACTATCGATACTATAGTGGTGGGTCATACGTATAATCCAACTAATTTGAACATCTATGATAATCTAGCAATCTATACGGCTATAGCAGTCTTCCTTATTTGACTGCATTATACCAATTGAAATAATTAATAATTGCCATAGCTAATAATAATTGCTCTTGAATTAAATATTTAATATCTGCAAATAATATACGCAATATTTATTAAAGTAGGATGGTACTTCGTACACACAAACACATATAAAACTTATTTCCGCATCACAGACAGAATTTACCCAGGCGCAAATTATTATTGAATACCTAATACTTATGTGCCATAAAAAGGCCATAAGTCGTACGTAATAGTATGTAGGTACATACCCTATGCGGCTAGTTCGTGGAACTAGGAATTACGACTACGTTAATTAATCCAACAATGTCAACTGCGAGTTTGATGCCACCCAAACACCAAACTATTTTTATGATTTCAGATTTTTAAACTTTATACTTCGTAATCAAACTTTCAGACGGCAAACCAGAGATTACTCTTTACTTAGACGTAGTCTTATTTCCTAGTTCCATGCTCTTTAAACTATTCGTAAACATACGAAAATGTCAAAAAGTAACCTTTAAATCTAAAAATTATTCTTCAATGATTTTAACATTAAACATACTTCTTAAAATACTACTAATTGCTTTGCTAATTTGACAAATTATTTAATAAAGCTTTTTAAAACACTTTATCAGAAAATATGAGTAGTAAAACGATTAGTGGACACCTTATGTCACCGATAAGAACACCTCACGGCTTGTATCAATGAAAGCCTAGTTTGACGTAACTTTTGTCGTAGTCCATAACGACATCTTACTTCAAAAGTCTTACGTGGAACCAATTTTCAGCAATGTTCATACAAAAATTGTATCGATAGTGTACTGCATCAATGTCAAAACATTTTTTTGTCCTCAACGATCCTTTAAGGACTGTATCAATGATACGTGGAGCCAAAACCATGTTTTGACATTGATGCTGTCCTTTAATGATTGATATATTTCTTAGCCGGTCGCCCTGCAGGTTTGACCCATAGAAATAGCATAGACGATTAATATTTACTACCGTAGAAATAGGGAAGACTAGTCGTAATTGCTAGTTCCATGGTTTGACCATGGAAATCGAGGTTTGACAGTTGTTTTATGTATAAGTGTTTTCAATCTAGTATATAAGTTTGTGGTGTATGTCAATCAATATGTCAATCGTCGATCATGAAATTTCCTACTGCAAACTAAAATTAATTACAAAAATTGTATGTATTGTAATTTGTAAACGATTTTAAATTTAAAAGTAGGGTACTCCTAAAAAATGGCTTCAGCAATGGACGTTGACGAAGAAGAAGTAGAAATGGCTTCGTCCAGCAGTGGAAAAGGCGATAAAAAAAGATTTGAAGTTAAAAAGGTAAATGGCTTACTCATTGCGATGATATCCCATTATTTTTGTCATTAGTAATAAAATTCGTGTAACTATTACAGGCTTGAATCTCATCTGCGTATTTTTGTTTACAGTGGAATGCTGTAGCTCTGTGGGCATGGGGTAAGTAAAACAAAATTATTATATTAATATTATAATCAAGTATAAACATAACCTAAGATGATAAGAAAACACCATCCATTCTTTGTTTACCTTTTGTTTATTGTCTCTGAACATAATAAACTATGGTAAAAAAAAATACAATTTAGACTGGACATTATCTTATTATATATATTTCTTGTGTGAGTTCAAGGGGATTCCAGGATGGTTTAGATTCACAAAAAAAAATGAAAAAAAAAAATGTTTATTTAACTAATTTTTCATTTATAAGTAGTGGCGGTACGAAGTTCGCTGGGTCAGCTAGTTATCTCATAAATTATTCAATGATAAATGAAACTTATTTTATAAACCTTACAAAATAAGAAAGTAATGTTCAGTCAGTAGTTCAGTACAGTATGTTTGCAAACCAATATTCTCTAATTACTACACGTTCAATTCAAGTTGGCTGCTACCTCCCGTTGCCCTTCCCTGCACCGCACCTCAAGTTAGTCCCACTTAGTACAGATAGCAATATACAGCTCAAGATTGTCTGTACAGTGTTTTTTTTAAACTTTTGGTTTTTAATTAGTTGTTTATTTTTGTTTGGTTCCTATTGTTAGCGTATAGTTTTCTTGTATACTTTTTTATTGTACACTTCTTCATGTCAAATCTATTTTCTGAGTATTATTGTGAATTATTTGAATTATTTTGAATTATTTTCTGAGTATTATTGAGACTTCATTAAAGCTAATAAAACAACTAACTTCCAAGGTTTCTTACTGTTCAAAAAGTAGTACCTATATTTAATAAAATCTATTTTATTTTAAGATATTGTGGTGGACAACTGTGCAATTTGCCGCAACCACATAATGGACCTATGTATAGAGTGTCAAGCCAACCAGGCATCAGCTACAAGTGAAGAATGCACTGTAGCTTGGGGAGTTTGTAATGTAAGATAAACTTATTCAGATACTTACACATATTTTATCATACTTAAGTGCAAGTTGTCCTTCAATTATGTAGCAATGAAGTACATCAAGAAAAAGGATTTTTAAAACATTATTTTGATTTATCAAATATTATTTCAAAACAATGTTATATTTTTGAGAAATTAGGATAAAACGAAACATTATTATTTGTTTTATTTCAGCATGCATTCCACTTCCATTGCATCTCCCGTTGGCTCAAAACTCGACAAGTGTGTCCACTAGACAACAGAGAGTGGGAGTTCCAAAAGTAAGTTACTTAATTATTAATTTTTTTAGGGTTCCGTACCCAAAGGGTACCAACGGGACCCTATTACTAAGCCTACGCTGTCCGTCCGTCCGTCCGTCTGTCAGCGGGCTGTATCTCGTAAACCGTAATGGATACACAAATGAAATTTTCACATATTATGTATTTCTATTGCCACTATAACAACAAATAATAAAAATTAAATTAAAATATTTCCATGGGTACATGGAAATATTTTAATTTAATTTTTTTTAACGGAACCCTAAAAGAGCGAGGCCCGACTCGCACTTGGCCGATTTTTCATTTTCTTAATTCTAATGAATTTTTCAAGTTTTACTTTTAAGCTTAAAAATACAACACATGACATCCTGTATAATGACAGGGTATCCAACATTGCCCTTGTTGCACAAGTTATCTAAATTAAAATTATAAAATTTGCATAAGTTGTATGGACAAAATGCCAAAAATCAGACAATAATTCATATCACTGGTGTTCTTAGGCAGAGGGCAAACTGCGATTTTTAGCGGCAGCGATTGAGGCGTTTTTATTGCCATTAGCGTTTTTATGGCCTTTTGCGCCTGCTGCTCGATTCCGCATGCAAAAGGCCATACAAACGCGAACGCGTTTGAGTCACGAGAACGCGATGCAGTCGCAAAAGGCCATAAAAACGCTAATGGCCATAAAAACGCGCGAATCGTGCAGCAGACGCAAGAGGCCCTAGAAACGCGAAAGGCCATAAAATCGCGCGAATCGCGCTGCAGACGCAAAGGGTCATAAAACGCTAAAGGTAATAAAAGCGCGCGATCGCTGCAGCTAAAAGTAGCTAGTGTGCCCTTTCCCTTAAATGTTAAGAGACTAAGCGCCTAGCGCAATCATACAACTTTTAGTTGAACAACTATTTAGTATTGTGTTTCATAAGTTTATAGGAATGTACTGCGATCATAGAATGTGCGCAAACTATCAACACGATAGTTGCTCGACAAAAAAATCAAAAAGCCATATCGATTTGCTTTTGATTATAGTTTAGTTGTGTGGAATTCACGAAAAGTACACAACTCGACTAAACAGTTTAGTCGATGTAAAAGTTCTATGTATACGCCTTACCTTATTCGCTGCCTTGGAAGAATACTGTTGCAACTCAAAAAACTATTTTTTTCAAGGGAGCTGATTAATGAAAATTAAAGTTCAATTTTCATCAATAAAAGTGCAATAGGTCAAAAGATAAAACAGTTTTAAATATAAACTTCAGTCAGCTCCCTTGAAAAAGTAGCATTTTGAGTTGCAACAGTATTCTTCCAAGGCAGCATTATGTTTTCGGCTGTTTTTTTTTATTTCTTACATTATGCATTACCACAGTAAAATCGCATAGTTTAATGACCTTTCTCTGAATCCTTTATAGTAATTCTGCATAGTTTAAGTATTAGCCAGACTGCCATGTTTTGTGTCAGCCTTTATTTTCTATTTAGATTGTATTCTGAATTTATTGTTTTCATTTATTGCAGATATGGACATTAGAACTGCAGTATTACACGAGCTGTTTGCTATGGGCATCTCTTTTTATGAATCTAAGGAGAATCAATGTCATACAGCATAAGTTTTAATAATAAATTCACTCTGAATAAGTTTTTGTTATTGATTTGGCAGTTATTTCAAAATGTAAGTCGATTGAAAGGAATAAGTTAATGTACCTATGGAAATTTCAACAAAAAAATAGTAAAATATGACTCACCTACTAATATCTTTATTTTTAAACTAGCAGTTAGCTTATGTCTACGAATCACGAACTGTGCGAGGTTCGAGTTCCGGATCAAAGCATAGGTAGTAGTTATTAGCTTTTCCTGTCAAATTCCTGTATTGGCCAGAGTTGGAATATTATAATAGTGTATAATATAATAATATTATATTATGCAATCGTTCACGCCAGAAAATAGCCTGCTCGGCGGTGACCCGCTCATGACCATAATTATTTCTGATTTTCGATTGGTAAACTTCGGAGGGGGGGGGGGGGGCGGTATTTTTTTTCAAAATTATGCCCTTATGCCCGAATAATCATCTATATATATAGATATATATATATATATATATATATATATATATATATATATATATATATATATATATATATATATAAAAGAAAGTGGTGTTAGTTACACTATTTATAACTCAAGAACGGATGAACCGATTTGGCTGAAAATTGGTGGAGCTTAGAACCAGGAGACGGACATAGGATACTTTTTATCCCGTTCGACCGCGTTTCCGTCAAGTCACTATAAAACGTGGTATAAAAAAAACGCATCCGACATGGAATAACAAAACGCAAATGACAGTGGAATAACAAAACGTAAATGACAGCTAAACGTAATTTTGTCTTTGGTTAAGTATAGTAAAAAATTTGACAATTATAAATAGTGTTATAATAAAGCATTACTGATATTATAAATGCGAAAGTGTGTTTGTTTGTCCTTCAATCACGTCGCAACAGAACAGCGGATTGATGCGAGTTTTTGCATGGGTATAGTAATGGATGTAGTAGTGGTTCCTCAGACCGAGAGAGCTACTTTTTATCTCGGATAATGAAAGAGTTCCCGCGGGATTTTTAAAACTAAATTCATGCGGAGTCGCGGGCATCAGCTAGTTATGTATAAAAATAAATAAAAATCTGTTTTAGAATGTACACTGTACAGGTCTTTCATATGATACCCCACTCGGTAATCTTACTTTGAAATTCCAAACCCCCGATTTTCCCCCTGCCCCTTTTTTTTTAGGGTTCCGTACCAAAATGGTAAAAATGGAACCCTTATGGTGAGACTTTCTCCGTCCGTCCGTCCGTCCGTCCGTCTGTCACAGTCGATTATTTCAGTAACTATTAAAGCTATCGACATGAAATTTGGCATAGTTGTGTATAATAGTGGCCCAACATCATTGGAATAAAGAAAAATCGAAAATTATTTTTAGTTTTATTAAAAAAGGGGGAAAATCGGGGGTTTGAAATTTAAAAGTAAAATAACTATACCGATTGGGGTATCATATGAAAGGCCTTTACTTGTGCATTCTAAAACAGTTTTTTATTTATTTCTATATATAATAGTTTTTGAGTAATCGGCCAAAATGTCGAAAAAAATACCGTTCCCCCCCCTTATCTCCGAAGTTTACCAATCGAAAAATCTGAAATAATTACGGTCAATAGAGGTTTATGTATATTTTACAGGAAAAATAAAATCAACGCGAAAATTATTTTAGTTTAATTAAAAAAGGGGGAAAATCAGGGGTTTGAAATTTCAAAGTAAGAATTATACCGAGTTGGGTATCATATGAAAGGCCTTTACTTGTACATTCTAAAACAGTTTTTTATTTATTTCTGTATATAATAGTTTTTGAGTAATCGGCCAAAATGTCGAAAAAAATACCGTTCCCCCCTCCTTATCTCCGAAGTTTACCAATCGAAAAATCTGAAATAATTATGGTTTATAGAAGTTTATGTATATTTTACAGTAAAAATAAAACCAACGCTCTAACTAGCATAGTTTTTTTTATATTAACAATAAACCTCTACAAACAAAGTTAACGATAAATAAGCAAATTAATATAATATTATCGTTTTACTTTTACTTTTGGAGTACGGAACCCTCGGTGCGCGAGTCCGACTCGCACTTGGCCGGTTTTTTAATTAAACTAAAATAACTCGCGTTGGGTTTTATTTTTCCTGTAAAATATAAATAAACCTCTATTGACCATAATTATTTCTGATTTTTCTGTAGGTAAACTTCGGAGATGGGGGGGGGGCACTATTATACACAACTACTAACTAATGCCCGCGACTTTGTCCGCGTGGATGTAGTTTTTAAAATTCCTCGGGAACTGATTTTCCGGGATAAAAAGGAGCCTATGTCACTCTCCAGGTCCTCAACTTTACTCATTCAAAAAATCACGTCGATCCGTAGTTCTGTTGCGGCGTGATTGAAGGACAAACCAACAAACAAACACACTTTCGCATTTATAATAGTATGACGTGTATTAGTAAGGAAGAATTAATACCACGATAATAAAGGCGATCTAATTAAATTTAAGAAAACAAAAGCTACTATTGTGACTTAAATATTATGATAAACTCGCCGGCATATTTAGCGGAACATAAAAAAAAGGTCCATAATTAAAAAAATATGGTTTTATTTTAAAATCTACTTACTACACTTCTTTTGTTATTTAAAGTTTCATTTGTTTTACTTAAAATGAGATCACATTAAGAACAGATTTTGCGAGTAAAGGCTATTTGTGAAAAATTGTACATTTTTGAACTTTTCATGTAACCGGGAAAAGTGAAATTTAATATTAAAATAACAATTAATTAAATTAGAAAAATGGTGATTAATATCGCGTATTTCCCCCACGTGCTCTTATTAAAGTTTCTACCCGTCTAGGCATACTGAGAATGATGTTATCGATGGTCTCCTGGGATAGTCTCCGCCATTCCTCAACTACGGCGATTCGCAGTTCTCCCACGTTGGCAGGAGCTGGAATTCTGGACTTAACTTTTCTTTTCAGCAAGTCCCAAACGTGCTCTATTGGGTTCATATCCGGTGATCTCGCCGGCCACTCCATAACAGTGATATTCATATCATTAAGATAAGCTTGAGTTACCCGAGCGATATGCGGCCGAGCATTATCCTGCATAAAAACAAAATCGTCACCGATATATGGGGCAAACGGTACGACATTTTCTTCTAAAACTTCTCTGATATAGCGGTCTCCAGTCAGACTCCCTCTGTCAATCACTACCAAGTCTGTGCGAGCTCCCAAACAAATGCCCGCCCAAACCATCATTAATCCACCACCGTATGCAACTGCAGTTTAAAAATTTGTCTGAATGTATCGTTCTCCTTTGCGTCTGTATATTCTTTGCCTGCCGTCAATTTGATTTAAGAGAATTCTGCACTAATCACTAAACAATACCTTACTCCATTGGTGGGCGTTCCAAAGTCGATGTTCCTGAGCAAAAGTTAACCTGTTTCTACGATGATTTACCTCGAGCCTTGGAGCCTTGGCGGGCACAAATGAACCCAAACCAGCTTCTTCGAGCCTTCTTCGTACCGTACGCTCACTTACGGTTACACCCCGCACTGCTTCTAACTCATGTCGGGCTTGGACGGCCGTCAAACGGGGGTTGCTACGTACACGAAGCCGAATGAAACGATCATCCCTACTCGAAGTGCGTCTTTTTCTGCCTTGTCCTGCTCTTCTCACATAAGTACCGGTCTCCCTGAACCGTTGGATACTGCGATGGATCGTTGAAACTGGTCGACGAAGATCTCTGGATATCACTCTGTAGGTTTGACCATTTCTTCGCATTTCGAGTGCCCTGGCAATCTCCGTTGGGGCTAAGTCAGGCATAATTTTGTCATCAACTCCAGAAAGATACGCGATTAAAAAAACTAACAAAAAACAGTATTTCAATGAAATTTTAAATCAAACTCAGAAGGAAGAAATATTCGAAGTTCGCTCCAGATAAGGTGTATTTGAATAAAATTAAAACAATTGCATAAAATGTGATGTTCAGTTGTTTTCTTAGTTTGAAAATATTTCTTTTTAAATTAAATGACGTATAAACCAGCCAGCAACCTTATATGATACTGATATCAAACCTTTTTTTTATGTTCCGCTAAATATGCCGGCGAGTTTAGTTTGATATATTCCCTCGGGGACTTTTTTGTAGAGAATAATGAGTAGATACTTTAATCATGTAGATTGTAGTGCATCATTTTTATGTATCATCAATAGTTTTCTCAGCACACGCCAAATAATGCCTTTTATAGGCAAAATTTTCTTACTTTAGGTTATATTATTGCAATTTTCTTAAGGATCTCTAATTTTTTTGACAGTAAATTATAGCCTGTGTTACTTCCTGATAACGTAGCTTTCTATTGGTGAAAAAATGGTTAACATCGGTCCAGTAGTTACAGAGCCTATTCGGTACAAACAAACAAACATGTCGATAGCTTTCATGATTCATCATTAGCAACCCATCAACGGCTCACTACTGAGCGCAGGTCTCCTCTCAGAAGGGTAATAGGCCATAGTCCACCACGCTGGCCCAATGCGAATTGGCGGACTTCACAGTTTACACACCTTCAAGAACATTATGAAGAACTCTCATGTGTGCAGACTGCAGGTTTCCTCACGATGTTTTCCTTCACCGTTGAAGCAAGTGATATTTAATTGCTTAAACGCACTTGACTCCGAAAAGTCAGTGGTGCGTACCTACCCGGGATCGAAACTGCGACCCCCCCGAATAGACCACAGTCCTAACCACTAGGCTATCACTGCTTCGGACGGACGGACTGACGGAGAAAGTCTCACCATAAGGGTTCCATTTTTACCATTTTGGTACGTAACCCTAAAAATGACGCAGGGTGATCCAACTGCTACTGATGTCTAGCCTTTAGATGTAATACCTATTACGGCGCAAGCCACGAGTATGGAGGATTTCGAAGCTCGCTTCCAGCCTCCAAAGATATTTATATTTTGGATAGAGACATTATTTTTAATGTTAACCTTGTAAATGTATAACGATTACGTTGTGTTTGTAATATTATACAAAAAAAAATTGGCAGCGAGTTGAAAAAAAATCCAAAATGGGGGATTCAAGATGGCGTCCATACTTTCGTGGGTCTCTATCTCGGAGAGTAGGTATAAAAGTTGGAAGAGTGGTTTTTTGTTAGAAAATGATCACGACCTGAGAGTCTACTTGATGAGCAGAAAAACCGCGGCCCGTGCCCATACATCATGGTTTATTTCAGCTGAGCGATGATTTGTGGGCGATGAATGAAACTTGACAACTGATTTCTTCTTTGAACACAGAATTATAATCGACCAATTAAACAAATCAATGTCAATCACAATAATATGTTAATTCTTCCAACAGTTGAATAATCCCATTTGAGCAGGAATTCCTTAGATCAGGTTCAGGATATTATAGCAGCGATTCGTCGCAGTTGCGATGCGCTGTTTACAGAGATTGTCAAGATGGCTACCTCGCTACCATATACGCGAAGCTCCACTAGAGAGTAGAGGGGCTGTCAGTGTCACTTGGTGCCACTCTTGGGACCATACGGACGCGCCGTCATATAATATCTCAATATGGGTAGAAACATAAACATTGTATTAGATTATACCTAGAAATCTAATTCGACCAATTTAGAAACCTGCAAGGCGCATTTAAAATAAAAGATTTTAAGAGTTGAGGCATTTTATTATTTTTACATACACTAACTATTCCTTTTTGGAATATCACAAAAGCTAGTCATCCTGTTGTAACTAGCAGATAGGTATATTTTACATAATAATATATTATTATCACCAACATATTGTATTATATAACTTTACAGAAATATGTACCTATCGTAAATGATGCGCATTTTGTAAATTGACCATTGACTAACTGCAAATCTGTTAAGTATATACATTTTTTATTTAAGTCTTAGTTAACTAACCTACACTTTTTTAGTCTGACGGTAGTTTCCAAATTGCTTTGAGATATAATAATAATCGCACGTAATTAATTAGAATTACTATATCATTAAGTAGGGTTTTCCTAATTAGGTATATATAAATAAAATATACTTGTGTCAACATATCCCTTCCTAAATTATTTGATCATCATCGTCTCAACTGCTAAACATCCGGACATAGGTTTCTCTGATGCTGTCTTCCCGTTGGCTCATCGCTCATCATGTTGGTCTACTCTACGTTGGCGAAGAGTTTTAGTTTGCAGTTCAAACAAGATGGGGACATAATAATATTAGCGTGTAGGTGCTCTATTTTTAACCGACTTCCAAGTTCCAACAAGCTATATGAATAATTTAGGAAAAATTGAACCGACTTCAATATACCGAAAGAATAACTGAAAAGGGAAAAGTGTCCATATCTTGAAAAGTACTGAACAGATTTTGATGAAACTTACTGTTCCCTAAGTTGAACTAATTGTAAGCAAAAAAAAAGTGATCAAAATCTGAACAAGTTTCGAAGGCGTGGACAAACATACATACACCTATAAAATTTTGTAGTAGACTTTAGAAGCTCTAATAGATTATCATGTGAATATTTTGTAGTTCCAATAATATCGCATACGTACGCGTCGAATTGATAACCTTCTTATTTTGAAGTCGGTTCGTTAGGGTTTCAATTTTATTTTTAACAGCAGCTATATATCGCTATGAAGATGTGATAAAGACAGACCAGTCATATGTGGATAAAGATAATGCATAATTATACTTTATGTGAATCTTTAAATTTTCATTTTATGGAATGTGTACTAAGTAGGTAAATACACTATACAGGGTGTTATTTTGACAACTTTGAGAAATTACTACTTTGAACTAAAATTCAGAAAAACTTCTACTGTTGTACAATTTCGACACGGATTATCATTTGAATAGATTTGTCGCCGAAATGCATTGCGTCCATTTTGGAAAAGAGAAAAAGATTTTTAACAGTCTTTAAAAAATATACTGACAAGAAATCGTAACCGAAGATAACGATATTTGGGGGACTTAAGAAAATCGTTTATCTAGTTCTTTGTTTATTTAAAAAACCTGATGCCCGCGATTTTGTCCGCGTGGATTTAGTTTTAAAAAATCCCGCGGGAACTCTTTGATTTTCCAGGATAAAAAGTAGCCTAATTGACTTTGCCGGTCTTCAACTTTACACCTGAAAAAAATCACATCGATACGTTGCTCTGTTGCGGCGTGATTGAAGTACAAACCAACTATCAAACACACTTTCGCATTTATATCCTAGTAAGGATCTCAACAAAGTTTTAATTCCCTTTATAAACTCACTTAATATATTTACATATTTGAGACATAATACGAGTTCAATTCCTGAACCATTTGTTACTGAAAACTTTGATCACAGATCAGAAATAAAAAGCATGGGTATATTATTATCCCTAGACCCTAATAGTTTAAATTAGATTAAGCCTTTATGAACACTCAAATTAGCATCCTGTATAGTGGCTTGCTTGAAATAAATACTGTATTGCCGTTACAATATTTTAAAGTAATCTTAGTGGAAGATACTGACATTGATAAACAAAAACTTAGATGCGCATCATTTCCAAAGGTTTCACAAAGCAAATGTGGTGGTGAGACCACTTTTATAAGTTATAAAATAATAGATAATATTCACTAGCGCAGAAAGAAGCTGTGCAGACTAAAAACGATTGTAAATAACGATAAAATTAATATATACTTACGTATAGCAACAAAGCTTTTATGGCTTTGTTACTACACATATTGATTTGTAATACAAGACGCCACAATGGCGCATATGGAATAAACAATAGCAGATAGATATTTCCTTATACATCATTACATACATATTTTTCCTAAGCTGTCCTAAGGTAAAAAAGTGTAAGGGGGCGCGCTACACACATCACATAGGACATTCTAACCGCATCAATTAAACCGTGCTACAAGTGAAAAACGACGGTTTAGAGTTAGATTAGGAGTGCCCGGCACAGTTTACGCGTTACGCCGAAACGTTTTCTGCGACTTATTTGTATCTTTTAAGACAGTTAAGGAAAAATAAATACATCATTGTAAGTTATAAAAGTGGTTAACCTTTATCTAAAGTGAATGTTTTTACTTTATTAGGCCGGAGTCACACTTCAAGATAACAGACTGTGTTGGCTTCAATTTTCCCTCATTCATGAATCACAAGATACTTACTACACAATCGAGACTTCTTTTCTCAAAACTGGTGATGGTTAATAAATAATAATGTAACTACATATTTCATGATGGGACTCGTTAAAGCTTTGTACCGGTTTTTATTTTTAGACTAGCGCTCTGTGCTATTTCCAAATGTCCGTATTATTACTTACATTTAATTATAGTAATTCCGGCAGTACATTTTCGTTAACTTCTCAAAAGTTATTGAATTTTCGATATTTTAAGTAATTAATTACTATATACATACATGTTTCTAAGTATCTTAGAAAATCTATAATCAAACAATTTACACTTAAATACTTTACATGCATGGAATAGAATGTATTGGTACACAGTATTATACATTTCATTAAAAAAATTTAAAGCTGGGAAAAGATAATACATATTCTTAGTTAAACCATAAGAATAATGCAAATCGGTACATTCAATATTACTAATTGTAAAACCATATGGGGCCTAAATGTAAGCACTAACTTTTGTCAAATATTTCAATAATTTTATTTCTTAATAAATATTTTCAAGAATTTATTAATTAAAACAATTTGTTACCTATCACAATACTTGAATTCAACTCCACGTCACAATAATAAATACTAGATAAAATAATCCTAGTCAGTGACAATAATTAAACTAATAATTGAATATTAACAGTGGAAACATAACCACAAGCCTGTTGTGGCTGTCAGTCTGCTGATATAGCAGGGGGCAAGTCGATAGTACGACTTTCATTACCAAAAATTAATCTTAAGCGTTTCATAGGAGGCAAGGGACGGATAGGACTGTGTTTGCGGTGCCGCTCCTTAGATCGGCGTCGTTTCTTCAGTCGCCGAGCTGTTTCAGGATCTACACCTTCTAATCTTAGCACTTCATATTCGGGGGCCTCAGCTGGGCCTCCACAATCCATTACCTCCTCCACAACTGGACTGCGTTTCACACGAAGGGTAAGTTTCAAGCCTCTGCGTGGAGGGGTGCAGGGGCATTCACTGCTCTTGTTAGAATTGTCTGCCAACCACGGAGGTCCAGATTCTGATTCTTTTTTCGTTTCTTCAGTCCTATTTGACACATCACCTTCATGATGTTTATTTATTTTACTATCCTTAGATTCACTTGGGTTAACATTTTCCCTAAAGTCACAATTTTCACTTTTTATACATGCACCATCACTTATACAATTAACATTTTCTATAACTGGTTCTTTTGTATTTAAATTATCTGTTTTAGAAGATTCTGTTTTCGAAGTAACTAATAAAGGCATTTCACTTTGAGGCAGAGATTCATTTGTATCACATTTATTCTCTGTTGACAATAGATCCATTTCACTGCTAGTAACCAGTTGTGGTTCTGAATCACAGGGTTCTTTCTGAGGGTCTTGGGCAGTTTCAGTTTCAATACTTATATTGTTAGTTTGTAAATTAGTAAGGTCAGAATCAGTTTTGGACATAATATCTGCATTCAACTTGCTGTCAGAAACCGATTTTGTAGAATTTTTAGTTTTTGAACAAGATTGAGTACAATTATCAGTGAGACGTTTATGACTTCTTAAAACTATACCAGAATGTGAATCTCGACTGCTCCGAGAACTAGTAATACTACAGCAACGAGATGGTGGTGCTCTACTTTGAGCGGAGGCAGTGGGCACTGTTCCATTCTGAATGCGGCTACTGTCAGTACGTCGTCGCAGTCGCTCGCTGCGGCTTGACACCGAAGACTCTCTGCTGCTCTGAGCTTCTTTACTGACGGCTCCATCTACAACATCTGCAATACATCCCTGAGCTATTAATAGTTCAGCATCATACTTTGTTAAGCCTTTTTGTTTCATTTCTTTCATACTCAGTGGGGATACTATATTAGACACTTGTCTGTTAGATATTCGAGTTTTTTCTCTATTTTTACCATTAATAGTTTTTTGGATTTGTTTTGCTTTTGTTCTATTTATTCTATTATCTGTCTCTCTAAATCTATACCTAGTTGCTTGTTCATCATTGTGAGCATTTTGTACAGAAAATGCACCTTTCCCACGTCTCTCACAAGTTTCACATTCACAGTAACAATTGCCATTACCAAAAAAGTCTTCACCATAAAAGCATGTTATTTCCTCACCAACATCAATATCCCTCAGCACACGGACAAAGGCCTTCCCACGATCGGTGGCCTCGAAGGTGCACGTGGGCCTACAATCATGATTGATGTAAGCAGCTGGACCCAACCACAACTGAGCACAATTTTTTCTACAACTATACATAACTGAAAAATCATTTTTGCCTGGATGAAGCAGCTGTTTTTCCTCCTCCTCAGTCATCTCAGCTATGCAGCCAACCAAGAAATCAATCCTTTCATGCTTGGTAAATTTTTTTGTAGTAGATATCTTTGCCCCAACCTGACCTTCTAAAGAATATCTATAACATGGTTCAATTGCAAATCCAGCTTTTTTATCAAAAACTCGAAGGTATCGGTATATCTGAAATAACAATAAAATTAAATGAAATAAATTAATTTCAATTTAAAGGTAAAAAATTCTAATTAGCTATTACTAACATGTTCTCTCAACTTATTTTGTTGATGTTTATTTTTACTAAAATGTCTTGGCATCCATTCACCACTTGCAAGCTTTGAGTAAGCCTTGTTGTAATCTTGAGTTTGGATAAATTCCTTTATTATGTTTTTTAATTCTTCCTTATTAGCCTTCAGTGGTCTGTATCGAATGTTCATTTTGTGTGTTGTAATGCCAAGATAAGGATCAACTATAAGGGCTGTTGCAATGTCATCGTATTCGGACAACTCACGGGGCGTCATACCCATAGAATACATTTTGTGGAGCACTTGTCTCCCCGGATAAGCCGCCGACCCAACAACCATCCTGAACGGAACACCTAAAAAACAAAGACGCGACCATTATAATGGACACAATCACAACTGAATACTTTTAGAATCAACCCTCCAAATTCTTGGTAACAACTTATTTTTGTATCACAATCATGTACCTATACTTGCCAATGTAGTATCTTAGGTGAAATTAAAGCATTATTACTTAGCAAACTGATACAATAAATTAAAAAAGGACAAACATGGCGGCCGAGCACGAAACTCAAAAAACGACACGTCAAAAATACTCTCAAATTTTCTCTACAAAGATCACGCTACTTAGCGGAAATATAACAAAATCTTTTAGAATAATTATCACACAGTTAAATGCACTTACTCAAAACATTTAAATGTATTTATTAGTCATGTTTACTAAAATTTTTATCTGAACTGTCTTAAAAGTTTAACACTTCTTGACGTTGATCATTAACGGTAGGATAATCTTATTTTCAAGTCTAACCAAAAACTAGGATTCTATTTGATTTTTAAAATCTTGGTTTATTCTTATTTACAATATTAAATAATGTGTGATAAGGTTAAAAAACTCAAAGAAACGCTGAAATTTGAAAAACAACCATGTTTTCGTGCACTTGCACTTCAATAGCTAGCGATAGCATTTAAGGAGCATCAACTCAACTTCTAACTTGAAAATCATGAATCAAAATATAATTTTATTTGAATACTTTTATTTTGTTTATAGTCATTAAATTAGTCATAGCATAGTTGGAATAAGAACATACAAAAAGAATAGGATAAAATAAATGTTTTAAAATAATTTTAATTTGGGTCTCGTACAAGATTTGAAAGCGTTCCTCAAGCGTTCTTTGTAAATGTAATTCAGGAGTACTATTGTTCTGTGATGTAAATATTGTTGTTCCTCTGTGAATGAACCTGGTAAACACAGAGTAGGAGATAGATCATAGATAAATAGCTTCGAAATAGGTGTACTACTAGTCGGACCTTAGATCATAGATCCGTCGAGAAAGGTCGAGGTTATTGGCAGGAACGTAGCATAGTCGTAATAGGCTATTTGACTACTTTTAGAAAATCATCTTAAATTGTTAATAATGCTATGCTGAAGCTAACAAAACATTATATTTCGGCATAATTTTCATTATTTTTCATAAAAATCGAGAAATAAATTCAAAAAAATAAATTGCCGCCGAAACGTTCCATTTGCTCTCATGACGTAACAGTTCACATTTCAAACAATGACAATTTTATAATATGTGTTTAGGCCGCGTGTCGCATACTATTTGGTATTTAATAAAATAGTAACGATGAAAAACAGACGAAATTAGCCTATTACGCCGCACAAACACGTCGAAATGTATTGACAAAATGAGAATTCCATAGGTGGTGTGGACTGTGACGTCATTCGAGATCACGGAACGTTTTCGATCACGTGACCATGGCCAGAATTATAGCAATTTTATTTAATGTTTTCTAATTAAATAAAACTTTATTTTATAGTTTTGTCGTATGGAATAATGTTTTTAGATAATAATCTTTTAGGATGACACCAGTTGAAACGATATTTTTATTATAGTCAAATACCCTATTCCTAGTTCCATAGCTATTGCTATACATGTATAATCATTAATCTGTGATAATATATATTGTACTCTGTGATGGGCTTGTGATGGATGATTTCGTGGCCGTGATTCAGATTCGTGTTCCTAGTGTTCGTTGTCTATGTCGTGGTCTATGTTTAAAGGTCTATGCTATCCTAGTGTTCGTGGTCTATGGTCTATGCCAGTCTATGCCTACACTAGCGGCACGCTATGATGGCCGGTTTGACGTTTGTCCGCTCATGAAGTTCCGTATTAATTGATAACGACTTTGAAGGAAATAATTGTATTACTTTATTGACGATAGTGATGTGCAGAGATTCATAAATTTTATCGAATGTAGTTTTAGGTTTAGGACTCAAAATTTATTTATTAAATTGATTTCTAAAATGTATACAAGTGTAGAAAAATCAGTTTGCACCATTTAAGGGGTGAATGTACTTGTGAATATGAACAATTTTCACTATGTGGACAAACCTCTGAAATCGCAAAAAAATATCAGCTGTTTCATACAAAAGGTAAAATTTTTATTTTTATATGATATATACCACAACTCGGCATTTGGTTTTCTAAATTGAAAATTTTTAAAAATGGAATCTAATACGATCGTCACATAGGATCGCTGGCTAGCACAACTACTACCTCCGGCAAACTCGCGTCAATGCTCAATGCAAAACAAAGCAGTTTCGAATTGACGTTGCTTCGAAAAGTATAAACTGTCAGTGCAATGCGATTGTGATATAGTTTTGACCTGGCTTTGGATTTCAAATATTGATACTGCATTACTGTTGACCCTTGCTCGTTAATTTGGACTCTGTTCAAGCCCTTTGTTGTGGATTTCGTCGATATGACCGAACGTACGCAGAGAACTGTTCTAAATAGTCAGACACGTGAGTTCGTAATACGCCTTCGTAACTATTTCGATCGTGAAGCTCAAAATGGAGGGCCAATTTTACCTATAACGTCAGTGGTTGAACGCGTAGCTGATGCGCTTAATATTGGACAACGAACTGTTAGACGGATAACTAAAAAAAAATATGGCGAGACTGGCACAGAAGAAAATAAACTTCACACACCAAAAAAGAGAAAACGAGCAAAACCAGTCGTAGGCATCGATAGCTTTGATGCCGATGCTATCCGAAGACATGTTTACGGCTACTATTTACAGAAGGAGTATCCAACAAGAAAAAAGTTGGTGCATTCACTGAAGGAAGCTGGATTATTCTTCGGTGGGGAAAGTTCTTTAACGAAGATTTTGAAGACCATTGGATTTCGATACAAAAAATGTAACAAACGCAAAATATTGATGGAAAGATTTGATATAGCGATGGCAAGGTATACTTTTTTACGGCAAGTGAAAGAAATCAAAAATTGGCAAAATGTTGTGTTCTTGGATGAAACATGGCTTAATGCTAACCATACTGTAGGCCGTTCTTGGAACGATGACACAGCAGCATCTACTTCCAAAGTTCCTGTAGGAAAAGGATCGCGACTTATAATTTGTCACGCCGGAACCATCAACGGGTTTGTCGAAGGTTCTCTCATGGCTTTTGCGTCAAAAACCACTGGAGACTATCATGAAGACATGAATGGAGAAAAGTTTACTGAATGGTTTACCTCAATGTTGTGTAGCCTCCCTGAACCATCTATTATAATTATGGACAACGCCCCATACCACTCGATGCAAATTGACAAGCCACCTGCCCAATCCCAAAAGAAAGCTGATATCGTCGCATGGCTTCGTAAAAATGGCGTAGATGCAAACATGAATATGTTAAAAGCGGAATTAGTACGTCTTTTAAAAGAAAACAAACCAACCAAGATCCGATACGTCATTGACGAAATAGCATTAGAACATGGGCACAGAGTTATACGGTTACCGCCTTACCATTGTGAGTATAATGCGATTGAGTTGGTGTGGGCTCAAATTAAGGGATATGCTGCAAGACACAATACAGAACCCCCATTTACCACAAAAAAAATGCTAAAATTATTAGAAGAAGCTTGTGAACATGTGACTAAAGGAGACTGGGAAAAGGTTGTGAATAGAACTGTTAAATTAATAAGGGAAGATTATGAAAGAGATGTGAAAATAGATAATATTATAGAAAACGAACATATAATTATTAATGTAGGTGATGATAGCAGTGACGACAGTGAAAATAGTAGTATGGACGAATCTGATTAATTATGGCCTTTTGTGGCACCTTTTTTGGTATCTTTTGTATTCATATGTTTCTTGTGTGCATATAAAGTATGTATATTCATTTTCATTCAAATATTCAGTTCGTTCAAATAAATTAAATAAACATATACATTTTTGTTTTATTAAACCTATTTAATCAGGTACAAAAACAAAACTTAATTGTTTTTTGTTCGAGAATAAATTGACATTCCACATCACTATTGTAATGTGTCAAACCGGCCATCATAGCGTGCCGCTAGTTTAAGCCGAGAATTTTAATTTTGCATGAAATGAGTTCTTCGAGAGTTTTGTCACTTCTGTTTTCGAAAACTCATGCTATATGTAGGTACTACACTAGCGGCACGCTATGATGGCCGGTTTGACGTTTGTCCGCTCATGAAGTTCCGTATTAATTGATAACGACTTTGAAGGAAATAATTGTATTACTTTATTGACGATAGTGATGTGCAGAGATTCATAAATTTTATCGAATGTAGTTTTAGGTTTAGGACTCAAAATTTATTTATTAAATTGATTTCTAAAATGTATACAAGTGTAGAAAAATCAGTTTGCACCATTTAAGGGGTGAATGTACTTGTGAATATGAACAATTTTCACTATGTGGACAAACCTCTGAAATCGCAAAAAAATATCAGCTGTTTCATACAAAAGGTAAAATTTTTATTTTTATATGATATATACCACAACTCGGCATTTGGTTTTCTAAATTGAAAATTTTTAAAAATGGAATCTAATACGATCGTCACATAGGATCGCTGGCTAGCACAACTACTACCTCCGGCAAACTCGCGTCAATGCTCAATGCAAAACAAAGCAGTTTCGAATTGACGTTGCTTCGAAAAGTATAAACTGTCAGTGCAATGCGATTGTGATATAGTTTTGACCTGGCTTTGGATTTCAAATATTGATACTGCATTACTGTTGACCCTTGCTCGTTAATTTGGACTCTGTTCAAGCCCTTTGTTGTGGATTTCGTCGATATGACCGAACGTACGCAGAGAACTGTTCTAAATAGTCAGACACGTGAGTTCGTAATACGCCTTCGTAACTATTTCGATCGTGAAGCTCAAAATGGAGGGCCAATTTTACCTATAACGTCAGTGGTTGAACGCGTAGCTGATGCGCTTAATATTGGACAACGAACTGTTAGACTAGTAATTCCCAAAGTGGTCCAGGTGGACCCCCAGGGGTCCACGGGAAACTCGACGGGGGTCTACGTTGGCGTGACAGAAAAATGGGGGTCCACAATTCGTAAGCGGGGGTCCACGAAAATTTATCTGGTTTCGATAGTGAAGAACTAAAATGTTGGCTTGACTTCACCTATCAATGTAGGCAGATAATATTTTAAGAAGCTCAGCGACTGTTACTTGTAAAAACTTGTAATATTCCATAATCAGTACAACGTGTCGAGACTTGCAAAGCACCGCCGCGGCCGAAAAAATATTTTCAAACATTGAAGGATAAATATGAAAAGAGACCCACCATGCAAAGTCTGTTCGTTTCAACGTCTGAAAGTAACGATGATGGTTTGCGGGCGTCTTACAATATCTCATTACTTATAGCGAAATCTGGAAAACCACACACTATTGGAGAACAGTTAATTTTACCCGCTGTTGAAGAAGTTATAAAAACTGTTCTGCACAAATCTCCATTTGACATACTCAAAAAAAATCCTTTGAGTAACAACACCGTACAAATACGTATTGATGAAATGAGCTCTGATATTGAAAGTTTCTTGTGTAGTTATCTGCAAAAAACTCATTTTTCTATTCAACTGGACGAGTCGACTTTACCTGGTAATGAAGCATTATTATTGGCTTATGTTCGATTTGTTATGGACGAAGAAATTCATGAAGAGCTACTATTTGCGAAAACTTTGAAGACGGACACTAAAGGTGAATCAATATTTAATGTCCTGAGTGATTTTTTTAAGGAAAAATCAATTCCATTCACAAATGTTATTTCGGTGGCAACAGATGGAGCTCCTGCCATGGTCGGGCGATATCGTGGGTTTATAAGCCATCTTAAAAAAATTATACCAGAGGTAACTGCAATTCACTGTGTCATCCACCGACAACACCTAGTAGCGAAAAATTTGAGTGATAGATTGCACCAATCACTTCAATTTGTGATTAATGCAGTTAACAAAATAAAAAGCAATGCATTGAATACGCGTTTATTTGCACAATTGTGCGATGAAAATGATGAAGACTTCCGACGATTGCTCTTACATACTGAAGTACGCTGGTGCATGTTTAACAAGATTTTACTCACTCTTTGAATCAGTTTTAGAATTTCTGGAAAGTAAAGATCCAAATTTAAAAGGTAACCTGATCAAATTCAAAGCAGACATCGCGTATTTGACGGATTTGTTCAAAAAATTTAATGATATTAACTTACAACTACAAGGGGACAGCTTCAATTTAATAAAAACAAAGGGTGTAATTTCAGCTTTTATTGGAAAATTGAAATTTATGAAGCAAAATATCAGTCGGCGCGAATTTACCCAGTTTCCAAACTTGTCACAGGTAGAATGCCTCGATGAGAATATTCAGACATACATTCAACATTTAATCGCCCTGCATGATGACTTCAAAATAAGATTTGAAGATATTCTGTTAATGGAAATACCACCATGGATCATAAATCCATTTGATGAAACGGAAGTGGAGAATGTGATATTACAAGAGGAGCTAGTTGAGCTTAGCACTAATGAGGAGCTGAAGGTGAAATTTAAAAGAGGGTATCAAACATTTTGGCTGCAGGCAGAAATACCCGAAAAATATCCTGGACTGTGGGGAATTGCGAGAAAGCTTTTGATAGCGTTTCCCTCGTCGTATCTTGTCGAAAAAAGTTTTAGTGCCGTAACAAACCTTTGAACAAAAAAAAGGAGCAGATTGAATATCACAGAACGGGGAGATATGCGGTTATTCCTAACAAAACTAAAGCCAAATATTGATAATTTGCTGTCAATACATCAAGTACATCCCTCCCATTAAGTTACGTTACCTACGTTATTAATGTTTAATTTTGATTGTAGGTACAATTATATTTTGATTTACTATACTTACTTAATATAATATTGTAAAATATGATAACAATAATAATAATTAATAGTTACTTACATAGTATTTGAATAAATACAACACAAGAAAATATACTATTTTTTTTTTACCACTCCGAGTTTTCTAAATAAAATAAGTGAGAATTGATTGGTTTTTGTGCTGTGAGTAGATGTCAAAAATGTAAGCTTGAGATGGAATCACTTCTTTTTGAATGGTCAACTTTACTTTTGACATCCACTCACAGCACAATCAATTAATTAATTTACCAATCAATTCTCTTTTTTTTTCAAAGAATGTTGTTTTCGTGGTTGGAACTCACTCGCAACGCCAATTTTCATAATTTATCATCACATTTTTTGTCGACTGGAAATATGATAGAAATTTAGCTGCAGGGGGTCCACCGGAACCAGCAAACTTTTGAAAGGGGTCTATGAGCAAAAAAAGTTTGGGAACCTCTGTGTTAGACGGATGACTAAAAAAAAATATGGCGAGACTGGCACAGAAGAAAATAAACTTCACACACCAAAAAAGAGAAAACGAGCAAAACCAGTCGTAGGCATCGATAGCTTTGATGCCGATGCTATCCGAAGACATGTTTACGGCTACTATTTACAGAAGGAGTATCCAACAAGAAAAAAGTTGGTGCATTCACTGAAGGAAGCTGGATTATTCTTCGGTGGGGAAAGTTCTTTAACGAAGATTTTGAAGACCATTGGATTTCGATACAAAAAATGTAACAAACGCAAAATATTGATGGAAAGATTTGATATAGCGATGGCAAGGTATACTTTTTTACGGCAAGTGAAAGAAATCAAAAATTGGCAAAATGTTGTGTTCTTGGATGAAACATGGCTTAATGCTAACCATACTGTAGGCCGTTCTTGGAACGATGACACAGCAGCATCTACTTCCAAAGTTCCTGTAGGAAAAGGATCGCGACTTATAATTTGTCACGCCGGAACCATCAACGGGTTTGTCGAAGGTTCTCTCATGGCTTTTGCGTCAAAAACCACTGGAGACTATCATGAAGACATGAATGGAGAAAAGTTTACTGAATGGTTTACCTCAATGTTGTGTAGCCTCCCTGAACCATCTATTACTAGTGGTTCGCCCCGAACTGAGACCTCGCGGTAACGGTATCCCATGATTATTCATTCAATCGATACATGATAACCAAAACTGACATTATTATTATGCCCGTTTTCACCAAACATACCTAAATCATCCCCTAAGTAGGAGTCTCTTAACGTAGGTAGCTCCTAAATACAATCCTAAGTCCTAACATCCGTCCCAATATCCTTTTAGGTGTCCCGTACAGGATCGTGATAAATAAGTTGACAGAAAACATCAATCACCTAACTTATAGGTAGCCCGTAAAGGTTAGGGAACGTTAGTGAAAACATTGAATTATTATGTAGGTACTAACGAGTGAAACCGGGTTACGGGCATCTGTACAAATCGTCATCTATCGACGCGAATAGAAAATATACAATATTTAACTAAAATTTAACTAAAAAATAATTTTAATTGAATAATATGGTACAAAAAAAATTACAATACAATTATTGTATTATAATAAGTAACTAAATAATAATGGTCGACGCAAAACTGTTTTTGGGATAGGTCGTTAGTCGTAACTCGTAGTTCCATGGGAATAGTTACTGACTGCGCCATCTATTAGCATTATTGTGAAGCTATGTTGATGCTATATGAATTACTGATGTACATTAAAAATTAAATAATCTCGTTTCTTTATAATATTCATATAATTTTAGTATTTGTTGTTCAAGTACAGGATATAAGTGACCTAAAAACATAAAATCAGTTTGAAAATCCATAGCGGATTTTCCTAGAGAGCGTCTTCAAGCGAGGGTATAAAATCGCCACTTTGAAAGCCCCCCATTTCGTCAATTTTAAGGGAAAAATTAAAAAAAAAATATTTTTGTACTCAGTTCAAAATTATCTTTAAAATGATACGTAACAATGTTATGTAACGCGATATTTTTTTTTTTACTTCGCATTCGCTTCTATGAGAGCCCCCCTGAAATAAAGATTTTTATAACTTTTTAAGCCATTTTCGGCTGGAGGCCATCGGTTTACATATTATATCTAAATTTGAAGTAATTACGTTCAGTAATTCAAAAGTTATAAGGCTCTGACAGACGGACGGACGGACGGACGGACGGACGGACGGACAAGTGCAAATCTCTCTAGTTAACTCAGAGACCTTCGCTTCGCTCTGTCGAAAAGTTGACAGAAAGTGTCAACTAACTTAACATAGGTAGCCCGTAAAGGTTAGGGAACTGTTATAGTGAAATCCTCAAGGCCTCAATCAAACTTAGGTATAGTTTTTTGGAACATTCAAATTAAATTACTTGTACACAGCGTCAACTATCGACACGATCAGAAAACATGTAAAAACAAACTGCAACGTGAAGTTTTATTGATGTTTGCTAAATGACTAAATAATAATTTTAATTGAATAATATGTTACATATAGCTGCATTTGCTATATGAGATGAGAGCGCCATCTATTGACATCATTGTGAAGTTCTGTTGTTGCTGCTCATTAAAAGTTAAATAATTTAGTTTCCTTATTAAATTTATCTAATTTTAGTATTTGTTGTTCAAGTACATGATATTACGCTAAAATTATAAAACTTTCAAGCCCCAGCTTTCAATGGTTATTCCGTTGTGAGGTCAAATATAATCTCCACTTTGAAAGCCCCCCATTTCGTCAATTTTAGGAAAAAAATTAAAAAAAAAATACTTTTGTACTCTGTTCCAAATTATCTTTAAAATGAGGTACTGTAACCCTATGAAACGCAAAAAATTTTTTTTTTCTTCGCATTCGCTTCTATGAGAGCCCCCCTGAAATAAAGATTTTTATAATTTTTTAAGCCATTTTCGGCTGGAGGCCATCGGTTTACATATTATATCTAAAATTGAAGTAATTACGTTCAGTAATTCAGAAGTTATAAGGCTCTGACAGACGGACGGACGGACGGACGGACGGACGGACAAGTGCAAATTCACTCAAGTAGACTCAAAGACCTTCGCTTCGCTCGGTCGATAATTATGGACAACGCCCCATACCACTCGATGCAAATTGACAAGCCACCTGCCCAATCCCAAAAGAAAGCTGATATCGTCGCATGGCTTCGTAAAAATGGCGTAGATGCAAACATGAATATGTTAAAAGCGGAATTAGTACGTCTTTTAAAAGAAAACAAACCAACCAAGATCCGATACGTCATTGACGAAATAGCATTAGAACATGGGCACAGAGTTATACGGTTACCGCCTTACCATTGTGAGTATAATGCGATTGAGTTGGTGTGGGCTCAAATTAAGGGATATGCTGCAAGACACAATACAGAACCCCCATTTACCACAAAAAAAAAATGCTAAAATTATTAGAAGAAGCTTGTGAACATGTGACTAAAGGAGACTGGGAAAAGGTTGTGAATAGAACTGTTAAATTAATAAGGGAAGATTATGAAAGAGATGTGAAAATAGATAATATTATAGAAAACGAACATATAATTATTAATGTAGGTGATGATAGCAGTGACGACAGTGAAAATAGTAGTATGGACGAATCTGATTAATTATGGCCTTTTGTGGCACCTTTTTTGGTATCTTTTGTATTCATATGTTTCTTGTGTGCATATAAAGTATGTATATTCATTTTCATTCAAATATTCAGTTCGTTCAAATAAATTAAATAAACATATACATTTTTGTTTTATTAAACCTATTTAATCAGGTACAAAAACAAAACTTAATTGTTTTTTGTTCGAGAATAAATTGACATTCCACATCACTATTGTAATGTGTCAAACCGGCCATCATAGCGTGCCGCTAGTTTAGTTTACTAGGTACTGATCTGTAGTCTATGCTATTGAAATCTGTGATTAGGCTCAGAAGGCTGGAACCCAGAGCCGTAAAGCGAGTTAAAAAAAAAACTGTGATCTACTCCAAGTTTGCGAGTTTTGAAAAATATTAAAATAATAATTAACTGCGACTATTATAAAGTAAGTACCTACATACTGCACTGAGTATAATATTATATTTATAATCATATTTTCTGCTTTCCACTGAGTTTATAGTCGTTTTACTGCTTTCTACCCAAGTTTTTTTAAGTACCCAAGAAGTACCTACCCAAATAGAATAATATAATAACCACTCCGTTTTAGTAGGTACCTAATTAGCACTAATTAGGCTGTAATAACTTAGTTATGTTACCAGTCCAAGATAAATAAAGTTCATATTGTAAGTTCACTATTTTATATTATAACCTATTTGCATTTTGTCACAAAACTGAATTTATTATAGTAAGAACCTACGTAAACATCCATCTATACTCACAAACTAGCATTTATAGTATTAGTAGGATAGTAGGTTTAAAAATACTAAAAAATTACTAAAAATTATAGCTGATGCCCACGACTTCGTCCGCGTGTATTTAGTTTTTAAAATCCCTCGGGAACTTTGGTTTTCCAGGATAAAAAGTAACCTATGTCACTCTCCAGGTCCTTAACTATACCCATGCAAAAAGTCACGTAGATCCGAAGCTCTGTTGCGGCGTGATGGAAGGACAAACCAAACACACTCGCATTTATAATATTACTAGCTGATGCCCGCGACTTCGTCCACGTGGATTTAGTTTTTAAAATCCCTCGGGAACTCTGATTTTCCAGGATAAAAAGTAACCTATGTCACTCTCCAGGTCCTCAACTACACCCATGCAAAAAATCACATCCATCCATAGCTCTGTTGCGGCGTGATTGAAGGACAAACAAACACACATTTATAATATTAGTATGATACTAATTTAAAAGGAGGGTTGTTTATTTTATTATTGATGCCAGCTAGCTGTGTATTTACTTTTTAAATTTTTAGATATATCTACCTACCAAGTACATAATTATAATATAGCATGGCTCACTCATCTGGATCTAGTGGCAATTTAAAAAGTGGACTCATAGATTTCACAGCAGGGTCTCTAGGTAAATATAATTCATTTCTTTCCTTCTTGTTTTATCCTTCTGTATGAAACATTAAATCGAAGTAACGGCTGGATCATGCATCATGCTTGTGAACGGGTTCCACCGGCGGAAATGGGGCTACTTTCTGTCTGCCCGTCTTAACATAAATGTAATTGTAGTATGTTTTTTTAGAACTTCCCCTCATTGTGGAAATATTATAATAGAATCATTTCTATTCTAACAAAGCTGCGTGGGTTAAATCTGCTTGGCATCCGGCTGCCCACATGATAGTTTAAAAACTTATTACAATGTAATAGCTACATAATAATACTGTAAAATGATTATTTTGAAAAGGGCAACTGCTGAGTTTCTTGTTGGCTCTTCTCAGCAGAATCCGCTTTCCGAACTGGTGGTAGAGTCATAATGTGTCATAAGAGCTACAGGTGCCTACATGAAATAAATATTTTTGAATTTGAAAATCAGCAGAATCAGCTTGCTCACTTTGCTGGCTTGGTGACACAAAGACAACATCTAAAGAAATATTTTACCTTATGTAATTATTATGGATATAAGAAGTAGGTACCTCTATTTATAGGTCTGTTAGGCGTAACACTGTTTTATCTCAAAAATCCAGTTTAAAAAAATTATCTAAAAGTTTCAATAGTGGTCAAATTTTAGGTTTTGAAAATTTTATAGTAGATAGTCTTCTGTAAGTTCACTTTTCAACCAACGTACTTGATTAAAGATAAAATATTATTGCAGCAAATGAGCGATTTTATATTAGTATAGTTGCTAAATTTAAGTATTTATAAATAATTTAAGTATTTGTAGTTAATATCTATATAAGTATATAAATGAATTGACATCTCACAAAAATTCAAGAACGGCTGAACTGATTTGCCTAATTTTGGTTTTGAAATATTTGTTCAAGTTCAAGGCAGGTTTAAAAGGTGAGAGAAAAGAAAATTTAAAAAAATACAATAAAAATCAACTGCTTGTTAGTCTGGCTAAAACTCGAAAACGGTTTGACAGATTCGTTTTTTTTTTTATTTGTTTAGTTCGCTCTAATGCAGGGGTGGTTTAAAAACAAAAAAAATACCAGAACCCAAAAGAACAGCTGAAATATTGAAAAAACAAAATTGGCATTATTGTATAGGAATCACCACTAACTTTTAATAGATGGCGGGAGCGAAGCCGCGGGTAAAAGCTAGTATCTATAAAAATCATAATTGAAAATTCTAAAATGTCCTAAGATCAAATTTTATATAATTTTAGGTGGGATAGCTGTGGTCTATGTTGGACAGCCTTTAGATACTGTGAAGGTTAAGATGCAAACCTTCCCTCATCTATATAAAGGGATGTATGATTGTTTGAAACAAACATTTAGAAATGATGGTATTGTAAGAGGGCTGTATGCGGGTACTACACCAGCAATTATGGCTAATGTCGCTGAGAATTCTGTCCTCTTTGCAGCTTATGGTTACTGCCAAAAGTTTGTTTGCCATGTGACAGGCACTGAGGTAAAATTATGATGCCTTCCATATTCACAAATATTAACTACTTTGATGTTGTTCATTATATTATAAATATTATATAAATAGCTACACTCAAAAACACAAAGATCAACTTACTGGGCATCCCAACGCACTTGCTAAGTCATTGTTAATAGCCCCAAGGGTGAAACGCCTTAAACAAGCTGATGTGCTCGATATGTGACGGAAGTTCGAGCTATGGCTCCCACATCTGCAAATAATAAATTGAAGCACAACTCATCTGCTTATAGTCTGGCGACTGACTGTAGATTAAAGTAAAAAAAAATTATATTTTAAAACCCTGTATGTAATTAAGCTGCACTGTGCATTCAAGCGCACTGTTCATGCTGTTGCACAGCTGTGGACTGGAATTTTACTACCAATATCTATACAACTAAATAAAATGTCAATTTTTGAATATAACTTATTTATAAAAAAATATTTCTGTTTGTCTGGATCGATCTGTATTAAAAGTCAATAATAATAATAATTATTATTTGTTGTAGAGTGTGGATCAACTGTCAACCCTGGGCAATGCAACGGCTGGTTTTCTGGCATCATTCTTCTCATCGTTCACACTGTGCCCAACCGAACTAATCAAGTGTCAGTTACAAGCAATGAGGGAAGTCAATGTCCAAGGCTCCCAGACAGCTGTATGATGATATGATAACTCCTTTGGGTATTTCGTTAAATATATTTCATCATAAACTAGACACTGTAGGTAAACTGGTATTTAGTAAAGACCTACCACAAAATATATACAATTATACAGGTTGTAAGGGGCAAGTTAATGAAAACTTTGTGAATAGGTTACACTTAATGCCTATAATGAAGTTAACGCCACTCATCTCGGAATTGATGGGTTACCAATATTGATAACGTATTGTATTGCGAACAACGAACACAGATACCTACACGTGATGTACCTACTGCGCGTCACAAGCGGTGGTTTGTAGGTACTTAGTCCTAGTGCTTTGAACTTTTGATAAACAGCTGATTGTGTACGTGATACATTGCTGTTTTGTGTTAAACATTGTGATTTGTTGTTTTATTTAAGATTCCATGTTGTAATCAGTTAAAAAACTGAAAAGGAATGCCATTCACTAAAAGACAATGAAAAATTCAAATGCTGAGTGCCTTGCCAATGATTCTATCATGTACTGAATCACTGATTTCAGTTTTCGTTAGCATGTTCCTTACACGCTGTATAGTATAACTACCTGCATATATGTAATTTTCTGGTAGGTCCTTATATAGCTTCACTACCGCTTGTTTGGAATGTATCATACTGGCGTCCACTGTTGAGATACACTGAACACACTGTGACTTGTGAGATAGCATGAATCTCTTGCTTTTGTATTGCAAATGTAACAGTTAAACCATCACTGTCTTTCAATCGTTTTTAGTCTGCAAGACTTTTCTTTGCTAGCTAATAAACATCACCCAATCCACCCATTGTACATAACAAATTCAAGCAAATACCTAAAGGAAATTATTCTTTATAACAAACATGATTAGCAAATTAAATTCGTGATCCATTTCTGACTCATGGTCACACCAGTTTGTAACACCATCTTATTGTATTAGAGTAGAACCATAAACTTTGTAAAACTACTGTAAGAAGACATACAAAGGAGGGAGGAGAGAAAAAACAAGTACATCACTAGAAGCAATTGGTCACGCCCAAATAAATGCTATGATCTTTACTATAAGTACTATACCTATTTCTTTGAAGTTTGCTAAATCAAAATCGGTTACGCGTTTTGCGGCTGTCAGATTATCTACTTAGGTAAGGCGCATACATACAACTTTTACATCGACTAAACTGTTTAGTCGAGTTGTGTACTTTTCGTGAATTCCACACATAAACTATAATCAAAAGCAAATCGATACGGCTTTTTGATTTTTTTGTCGAGCAACTATCGTGACATTCTATGATCGCAGTACATTCCTATAAACTTATGAAACACAACTAAATAGTTGTTCAACTAAAAGTTGTATGTTTGCGCTAGGCCTTACGGTATAACGTCTATGAGTAAAACTGCATTATTAATGTCATAACATTATTTTATCAGATATCATTCTTCATTAATACATACCTACTAACATTTTACTATCAAAAGTTAAGATTTATTTAACTATTACTATCATCATTATTATATTATCCATTGCTTTTTGTGAGTGTTTGCCTAGGATAGTTACTATTTTGCCTATCATTAGCTATAACTTAGAATTCCTGAATAAGATAGGTATAAATTGCTACCTAAAATTAAATTTTAAAGGGTCAGTAACTAATTATCATTTAATTTCTTAATGATCTATAGTTGCTATCAAAGAGTAAACTTTTTGAATGCAGCACCATATAAAAAAATTAGGCATTAAAAGGCATTTGGAACTTAGCGAGTCTCCTCTGAGCTTGATTAGACTCTTTCCACACTTGCAATTTTTACATTTGCATGGAAACTTGCGCGTACCTTTTAAGTTTTAATAGTAGTAGTTAAAATTTGCATTTCAGGTGAAAATAACTCCACTTCAGCTGACACAACAGATATTTAGGCAATATGGCATACAAGGTCTATTTAGGGGCCTTGTGCCCACCATCATGAGGGAAATGCCTGGGTATTTCTTCTTTTTCGGCGCATATGAAGGTACGTACGTAGGTTACGTTCCCTCAAATATGGTCGAGCGAAGCAACGGCTGGATCATGCGTCATGCTCGTGTACGGGTTCCGCCTGCGGGAATGGGGCTACTTTCTGTCTGCCCGTCTTAACATGAATTGAATTGTACGTTTTTTTCTTGGAACTTCCCCTCATTGTGAAAACATTATATTCTATTCTAACAATAAGATGCATGGGTTAAAATCAGCTTGCCATCCAGCTGCCCACAAGATAGTATAAAAACTTATTACAATGTAATAGCTACTTATTAATATTGTAAAATGATTATTTTGAAAAGAGCAGCTGCTGAAATTCTTGCCGGCTCTTCTCAGCAGAAACCGCTTATCCGAACCGGTGGTAGAGTCATGACGTGTCATAAGAGCCACAGGTTGGCCTACGTGAAATAAATAATTTTTGATTTTTTTTAAGAATCAAGGTAAAAAATCAATCAAATGCTGCGTGTCTAGTGGAGGGAGGTCAAACGGTGCGTAGTGCGTGCTACACGTTAAACTATTCAGATTTTTCTAGTTTGGCTTGATCATGTATTACCGCAAAGTAACGCGTCTTCTACCCTATGCCTCTTTTCGACGTCTCTTTTCTTTATTCTATGACAAGATAATCCTTGACTGCGATCTCACCTGATGGTAAGTGACGATGCAGTCTAAGATGGTAGCGGGCTAATTTGGAAGGCGTATAGCAGTGTACACTCAACCTATACCCCTAATCTGTTTCTACACGCCATCGTGCCGGAACGCTAAATCGCTTGGCGGCATGTCTTTGACGGTAAGGTGGTAACTATCCGCGGCCAAAGCCTCCCACCAGAACAAACCAGAGACAATTCTGAAATTATAAATTCCCAAATTGCCCCCGCCAGGAATAGAAACCGAGACCTCCGAGTAGTTATAACAGCACAGCGCTCACCACTGCGCCATCTATTCATACTATAAATATTATTCACAGTTTTAAGACGCAAGCCTTGGTCGCAAAGCTCATATTATAATCGATTGAACGCACATGGCAATGTCCAAAATGCTTGGTCGTAGCGATTATTAGCCCAGGAACGTAGTTTTTAAAAATACGCGATGCTAATTGTGTTATTAAGGATGAGCCAATGGTTGTAGCCAAGTACCCGGCCCGGCTTCGCACGGGTGTAATTTTCTAACGAAGAAATTGATATTTTCATACAAAAATACAATCCACAGACTTTCCCCGTGGATTTTCCAATAATTTCCTTTCATACAAACCTTGCCCTGACAATTACGAACACAAGAAAAAAAACAACTGATGTCCGTGTGGGTTTAGTTTTTAAAATCCTGTGAGAACTCCTTCATTTTCCGTGATAAAAAGTAGCTTATGTCACTCGCTGTCCACAACTATACCCATGCAAAAAATCAAGTCGATTTGTTGCTCCGTTGCGGGGTGATTGAAGGATAAACCAACTATGAAACACACTTTCGCATTTCTAATATTAGTAACAGATAGACAGGATTATAATATAGATGGTCTAAGCTCCTCAGAGAGGTCTTCCTTCACCCATCTTTTACTAGATGAAAAGTATTTTTTATCTAAGTATAAAAAACAAATCGCAATTGTATTACCTATAAAATATGTTCAAGGCTATTTAAAAAAAAACTATGATTAAAACTTTTGTCCACGTTTCACTCTTGTTTACCAAACGAACTTAAAAGAAATTAAAATTATATAACATAAGGAGCAAGCAAGCAAATAATAAACAGTAACTCGGCACAAGTAATTGCACCGATCTGTTTTCTAATTTTATTGTTAGATAAATTAAAATAAAGATAATTTTATTGCAAATGCGATGGCATAATATTGCCTTTGAAAAATCGTTCATGAATTACATTGTCAGGCTTTAAGATTTAAAAATTTTAATTAAAAATAGCCTTGACCATATTTTAATAGGCAATTTGTTTATTTATAAATAACTAGCTGATGCCCGCGACTTCGTCCGCGTGGATTTAGTTTGTTCCTAGTTTTCCTGAATTTTCTTTGCTATAAACCTCACGGAGCCCGAGACCTTTCCAACGAATGCAAAACCGTGGAAATCGGTTCGTGCGTTCTGGAGTTATAGCGTCAGGAAGGAAAACCCGACTTATTTTTATATAGTAGATATTCGATAAAAAATGCCTTTCATCTGCTAAACAGATGGGTGAAGGCCGACCTCTCTTTGGGATCTTTTACTAAGATATAATATAATATATTTTATTTGAAATATATTTCGTTCGTCAGGTACAAGAGAATTGTTATCGAAGCCGGGTCAGTCTAAGGACGACATCGGCTTCTTCCGGACCATGGTGGCGGGTGCAGTGGGCGGCCTGGTGCTGTGGACCGTCATATTCCCCTCGGATGTGATCAAGTCACGTGTTCAGATATCCAACAAGAGACAAAAGTTCCTCACTGTTGGTCTCGAGATCGTTCGAAAAGAGGGTTTGTATATAATATATATCTACATTTAGGGCCTGTTTCACCACTTGCTGATAAAGGTCTGATAGCATATCCACAACTTATCTGACGGATAGGGTTTAAATTTCTGTTTCTTGAGTATCTAATGTCAATCTAGCAGTTAAAATCAAAAAGATATCACGCAGATTTATCCAGCAGATATTTTTTCTATTAGATATACTCGTATATATCGCACTTTATCAGCAAGTTGTGAAACAGGCCATTAGTATTCTAATATATATTATCATAAATACGAAAGTATCTCTGTTTGTCTATTCCAGTCTAAGTCACTGCACCCATTTTGACAAAATTTGACAAGACAGCCCTTGACTGCGCTCTCAACTGATGTTAAGTGACGATGCACTCTGAGATAGTAGCAGGCTAACTTGAAAGGGATACAGAAGCAGAAAATAGCCTACGAAATAATGATCACCAGAGTGGCAGTTACGTCAGGATGGCCTTCTCCCTAACTCTTAACTAAACTATGATAGCTAAAAAACAGATACACATATTCTAGACTCAATAAGGGTTTCAACTTTTACAGGAGCATTAGCCCTCTACAACGGCCTCAAACCTACGCTAGTTCGAACCATTCCAGCCACCGCAGCTCTCTTCGTGGTCTACGAATACTCCAAAAAGTTTATGCATCAGTCCTTCGGTGATTAATATTATGTAATATCCGTAATTGTACACAATATATATACGCAGTAGGTAGTAGGTACTCTAGTCTATAATTGTAATAGGTAGGACAATAAATTGTAATAAACTTATTTCATTGACGCTAAACGTATTTTTAATACATATTTGACCTCATTTACTTTAGTGATAATAAGATAACGTCAATCGATTTATTTATTGTTTTGAAGATTACACAGATAAAGTTGTGCAAATCGCATATTCAAGACGCATGCGTCGAATGAAACGCTTTTCTAACAGAATTCAAAACTAAAAGAGGATCTGAATTCAACGTTTTTACCAATGCTTTAACCGACACTATAGGTATAGGTGGCGCCACGAAAGTCTAGCGGTGACCGTTATTGCGCAGAAGTCGAAAATAAGGTATCATGGCGCTGATTGGCTCTCCAGTCGCATTCCGGCCGTCGTCATTGGTTGCGCGAACGTACCCCATGCGCAGCTATTTTGTTGAGCGCTAGACTTTCGTGCCGCGACCTATACCGTTAATTACCGACATAGCTCACCGCACGGATTAGATATTATAAATATCTACCTATTCCGTAGCTCAGCGAGTCGCGAAGCTGAAGTGGGCGGAGCACATAGTTCAAAGAACTGATGCTCGTTGGAGTCCTAAGGTGCTGGAGTGGCGACCCATTCACAGACTGTATAATTATGTATTATAGTTTATACTCAGTTTAAATAAGTAACGATATTATAGTTTTATTACAATATTTTGCTCTGGACAAAATAAATAATTAATAGAAATATCCAGGCATTTAGGCTTAACTGGTTTAAAAAAAAAAATCAAAATTATTTATTTCATGTAGGCCAACCTGTGGATCTTATGACACGTCGTGACTACCACCGGTTCGGAAAGCGGATTCTGCTGAGAAGAGCCGGCAAGAAACTCGGCAGTTGCTCTTTTCAAAATAATCATTTTACAATATTATTATACAGCTATTACATTGTAATAAGTTTTTTATACTATCCTGTGGGCAGCCCGGATGCCATGCCGCATTGACCCATGCAACTTTGTTAGATTAGAATAGAATATAATATTTCCACAATTAGGTGAAGTTCCAAAAAAAAACGTAGGTACTACAATTCAATTCATGTTAAGACGGGCAGACAGAAAGCAGCCCCATTATCGTCGGTGGCACCTGTTCACGAGCATGACGCATGATCCAGCCGTTGTTGCTTCGCTCGACCATATTTGAGGGAACGTAACAATTGATGTGTATCGATCGAAGCGGTGATAGCCTAGTGGTTAGGACTGTGGTCTCCTATTCGGAGGGTCGCAGGTTCGATCCCGGGTACGCACCTCTGACTTTTCGGAGTCAAGTGCGTTTAAGCAATTAACTATCACTTGCTTCAACGGTGAAGGAAAACATCGTGAGGAAACCTGCACATCTGAGAGTTCTTCATAATGTTCTCGAAGGTGTGTGAAGTCCACCAATTCGCATTGGGCCAGCGTGGTGGACTACGGCCTATAACCCTTCTCTGAGAGGAGACCTGCGCTCAGTAGTGAGCCGTTGATGGGTTGCTAATGATGATCGTAACGGTTGATTACCTTACCATAATAATGCACCGAGCTCTTGTCCTAGAGTTAGGAATACTATGTTTATGAGCAAAATATGACTAAACGAGGTGGTTAAATTCTCTTGGCAAATGTCCATTCTGGCGCAGCGCGTGGCGCGGCTTGCCACGTCTGCGAAGTGGTTCTGGGTTCATATACATAATACGACTAAAGAGAATTTATATATAATAATAATATTTTCTTTTTAATCTTCTAGCTGTTTTCTACTAAGTTTTATATGCCAAGTCTATTATACCTATATAGTCCAGTCATTTAAGCTTGAATCTCGGAATTCGAGATACCCAGCTGTAAGTCTGTAAATACTTGTATATTGACACCCTAAAAGTTGTCTCAAAACCTACATATGATAGGGTGTACGCAACTATTAAATTTCAAGGTCAAAGGTCACAAAAATCGGTTATTTGCGCTTTTTTTGTAAATATCTCATTTCCTATGGGTTTTTTGCTATTTGTATTTATTATCAATATTGTAGAATACAAAATTCTCTACAAATTTTGTTTGAAAAAATTTTTTATACGGTGAACCGTTTTCGAGATAGAGGGCGGAGAGCGCGCGGTCACAGCATCACTTCAGGTCAACTGGTGCCTCCGGTCGAAAACGCGCCACATACAGTGTGTCCGGACATGAACTAGCGATATTTTAAACACTTATATACCAACTATTTTTAAGTACAAATACACCCTAAACTTGGGCCCAATCCACTTTCCCCCTATGTGGCAGCCATTTTGTTTTTGTACTGAAATATTCTCTAAACGTGTACAAAAAGAATCATATCTCTCAAAGTTTTGGTCTTACTGAGATAAAAATGGGCTTATTCGAAGGGCAAAAATACTGTCCTACCGACTACATTACAAAACAAATATGTTTACATTTCCATAACCTTTAAAAAAAATATGAATCCCGAAAAAAATAATCGTAATATCATGCGTATGCGCTATGTTCAAACAACAATAACTCTGAAAGTATTAGACATACAGTTATAAATTAAATGTTGTATTGTAGCTTAGCTCAAAATCTCTTAATCTAGTAAAAAATAAAAAGGGTTGTCGGGGGTGTTTTTGCAGTTATTCACAGTAATTTGTTGATTTGCATGATTTTACGATTATTTTTTTCGATATTTTTTTCAAAGGTTATGGAAATGTAAACATATTTGTTTTGTAATGTAGACGGTAGGACAGTATTTTTGCTCTTCGAATAAGCCCATTTTTATCTCAGTAAGACCAAAACTTTGAGAGATGATTCTTTTTGTACACGTTTAGAGAATATTTCAGTACAAAAACAAAATGGCTGCCACATAGGGGGGAAGTGGATTGGGCCCAAGTTTAGGGTGTATTTGTACTTAAAAATATAATAAAATGTTTAGGGTATAGTGTTTAAAATATCGCTAGTTCATGTCCGGACACTGTATATGGCGCGTTTTCGACCGGAGGCACCGGTTGACCTGAAGTGATGCTGTGACCGCGCGCTCTCCGCCCTCTATCTCGAAAACGGTTCAACGTATAAAAAAACTTTTTAAACAAAATATGTAGAGAATTTTGTATTCTACAATATTGATTATAAATACAAATAGCAAAAAACCCATAGGAAATGAGATATTTACAAAAAAAGCGCAAAAAACCGATTTTTGTGACCTTTGACCTTGAAATTTAATAGTTGCGTACACCCTGCCATATGTAGGTTTTGAGACAACTTTTAGGTTGTCAATATACAAGTATTTACAGAATTACAGCTGGGTATCTCGAATTCCGAGGTGAACTTACTATAATGACTGGACTACATAATACTCCTTTAAACCCTGTCAAAAATCACCTATCACATTGACAACTCTTTTGTTCTAACATTTTTATCTAATTGTTTACGTGGTTTTTGGTCAAAATAAATGCCGAATGAGGAATACCAATTCCAAAATATTTTACAGTACAGTAGAAAAACATTTAAGAACAAAACTAGCCCTTTAGAAGTTTACACTAGCAGGACAGAAGATACTAACGAAGACTTACCAGACTCGCCGAGAAGTGAACAAGCTACTTTAGATCCTATAGCTAGCTGCAGTTGTGATAATGATCCAGACAGCGAAATAGCCAGCATACTTCACAAGAAATGCCCAGTAATTGCTTTAGCGCAACGGCAGCTTAACAGGCTGTTAGATGAAACTGATAAGTTACTGTGTGATAATACAAGATGTTGCAGGTGATTGATTGATCATCGTCATCAGCAACCCATCAACGGCACTATTGAGCACAGTTCTCTTCTCAGAGAAGGATTATAGTGACAGGCCATAGTCCACGACGCTGACACACTTCACACACCTTTGAGAACATTATGAAGAACTCAGGTGTGCAGGTTTCCTCGCGCTCCTTCCTCGATGTTTTCCTTCACGATATTTAATTGCTAAAACGCACATAACTCCGAAAAGTCATGCGTGGCCGGGTCGAACCTGCGACACCCATAATACAACTTAGCCTGACCACTAAGCTTAATACGGCTATTAATTATTATTAAGAACTTATTATAAAGCTGAGTTGTTATCCCATTAATATTTGCAAAGTTTGATATAATCCGACAAATACCGGCTATATATAATACTAGCTGATGCCCGCTGAGGTGATATGCGACCTCCGCGATACGATCCTCCTATACGATCTCCTTAGTGTTGTCAATACCAAACGTGTCAACTGTCATACTTTGTTATTATGAGTCAATATTTATATAATTGTTATTTATTCGTCTAGTGGAATTCTTTCAGTTAAATAAAACCAATATTTCTCTTGGTTTCTCGTTTATTATGCCACAATTTATTTAACTGAAAATGCCTGACGAAAAACTAGGCAAGCTTACGCTATTAAGATATCTGCGACCCGATAAGGTTGACATCGAGCCTGAAGTCGCGGACGCCGATGCAAAATGGCTACATTGGAAATCGACATTCGAAAGCTTCTTAGCAGAAGAGATTACCGAAGATGTACCAGACTCTCTTAAGCGTAAGCTGCTAGTTAACCACTTATCGGCATCGATTTACAAGCATATCAAAACTTGCTCCACTTATAAAGATTCAATGAAAGTTCTAGAAGACATCTATGTCAAACCGAAAAATACTATTCTAGCTCGACACATTCTCTTCAATCGCAAGCAACGAGCCGACGAAACGATCTCTGACTATGTTAGAGCTCTCCGGCTTTCCGCGAAAGATTGTAAATTCGAAGACGTCATAGCCCAAGAGCATGAAGACCAAGCAGTTCGTAGCGCTCTCATATCCGGCTTACTATCACGAAGGATTCGCGAGCGGTTACTAGAAAACTCTAAACTCACTCTCTCAGAAGCAATTAACCAAGCCGTAGCTCTAGAAACGGCAGAGAAGGATGCAGTTGCTATTGTTGACAGATCTCCGCAACTTACTGCCATATCGCAAGGTAGTTCACGAGACGAGGAATCCGAAAATCTAGCAGCAGCTCCATCGTCACGAACTTTTCAAGCCGCTCCGACCACGCCACCTCCGGCTAAACCCTGCTTCTTTTGCGGTGGGAGTCTTCATCCAAGGTTCAGATGTCCAGCCAACAAATCCACCTGCAAAAAGTGCTCAAAGAAAGGACACTTCGCAAGCGTCTGTAGATCGGGCAATAGTAATAGGAACTTGAACATCACGACAGTTGAAGATCCTACGATCTCTAACAACGACCGGTTCTACAGTGGAGCTATTTCTGCTGCCTCTCCTTCGAGTCTTAGAAGTGCGACAATTCCAATAATGGTCAACGATTACAAGGCTGATGCACTCATCGATACAGGAAGTTCAGTCAGCTTCATTAACGCTAAAGTTGCTCGCATAATGAAACTACGCAAAAAACCCTGCAAGCAGACAGTCAATCTCGCTTCTCTCAATCAAGTTTCCTTTGTCGAAGGTATCTGTTTTGCTACCATTGCGATGAATAAGCATACTTACAAACAAACACCTCTTCTAGTTGTCGACAACCTCTGTGCCGACGTCATAATTGGCCATGACTTGCTTAAACATCACTCGAGTATTCATTTCAATCTTGGTGGGCCTGGCGAACCTTTAGAGATATGCAACGTGTTACGAGCTTCGGTACCGTCAGTCTCCGTATTTACGAATCTATCGCCGAACATTAGACCGATCGCCGTGAGAAGTCGGCGATACAGTAAGGAAGATGAGGACTTTATAAAACAAGAAGTGTCTAAATTACTTGAAGACGGGGTCATTGAAACAAGTATTTCCCCCTGGAGAGCCCAAGTCCTTGTAGCAGGAGGAAAGGTTCATCGAAAACGACTTGTCATTGATTACTCCATGACCATAAACAAATTCACCGAACTGGATGCCTTCCCTTTGCCAAACATAGAATCAGTCGTTAACAACGTATCAAGATTTAAAGTGTTCAGTCAAATTGACTTAAAGAGCGCATATCATCAAGTACCCATCTTAGAAAATGAAAAGAGATATACAGCTTTCGAAGCATGCGGCAAATTGTACCAGTTTACACGCATTCCATTTGGCGTGACTAATGGCGTTGCGGCTTTTCAACGAACCCTGGACTTCATCATAACAGAAGAGAGACTAGAAGGAACGTTCGCTTACTTAGACGATGTAACCGTCTGCGGTAAAGATCAAAGGGATCATGACCGTAATCTAAAACGCTTTATGGACGCCGCTAATAAATTTCATTTAACTCTAAACGAACAGAAGAGTGTTTTCAATAAGACTAAAATCAACTTGCTTGGATATACTGTTGAAAATAATACAATCAGTCCTGACCCGGAAAGACTAAAACCTCTTTTAGAGCTTCCTGCTCCAACTAAAACTAGTGAACTAAGACGAGTCCTAGGTATGCTTGCTCATTACGCTAAATGGATTGCGCGTTTCTCCGAAAAAATAAAGCCACTTACATGCGTGACTACTTTCCCGTTGTCGCCTGATGCGCTAAAGAGTTTTGAAGAACTGAAGCAAGATATCAAGGCAGCCGCTCTAGTAGCCATTAACGACAATGAAATGTTTACAGTCGAAACAGACGCTTCGGAATTCGCGCTAGGGGCTACGCTGACTCAACTTGGAAGACCAGTTGCCTTTTTCTCTCGGACACTGAATAACTCGGAATGCAAACAATCCTCAATTGAAAAAGAGGCTTGTGCGATAGTAGAGAGCCTAAAGAAATGGAGACACTACCTGATTGGTAGACATTTTCTTCTTATAACAGACCAACAATCGGTAGCCTTCATGTTCAATCAAAATCATAACAGTAAAATAAAAAATGAGAAGATCCAACGTTGGCGGTTGGAACTGTCATGCTTCAAATTTGATATAGTTTATAGACCAGGCACTGAAAACGCTGTTGCGGACGCTCTATCTCGCGTATGCGCCTACATGAATATAAACAAGTTGAAAGAACTACATGACGCACTCTGCCACCCGGGGGTAACTAGAATGTATCACTGGGTAAAATTTAAAAACTTACCCTACTCAGTTAATGATGTCAAGGAGATGACCGCCTCGTGCCCTACCTGCGCCGAAATAAAACCGAGATTTCTAAAGGCCAAGGGTCAATTGATAAAAGCTACGTCGCCGTTTGAACGGATCAACATAGATTTTAAAGGACCACTACCTTCTGAAACAGCCAACAAGTACATACTTACGATTATTGATGAGTACAGTCGGTTTCCTTTTGCTTACCCATGTAAGGATATGACCTCAGCCACTGTCATTACTTGCCTGAAAGATCTTTTTCTGACATTTGGCCAACCTCTCTATATTCATAGTGATAGAGGATCGTCATTCATGTCCGAAGAGTTCAAATCATTCCTACGACAGTCAAACATAGCCTCATCCAGAACGACGCCCTATAACCCCCAGGGTAATGGCCAAGTGGAGCGACTAAACGGAACACTCTGGCGAACTATTCAACTTAGCCTTCGGTCAAAGGGATTATCGATAGAAAAGTGGGAAGTAGTACTGAAGGACGCATTGCATTGTATCCGCTCCCTCCTGTGTACGGCAACAAACGCCACTCCGCACGAAAAACTTTTCAAATACCCTAGAAGATCCCCGAACGGAGATTCACTGCCATCTTGGTTCACGCCGGGACCGATCTTTGTTAAAAAGAACGTCCGCTCTTCAAAAACGGACCCTCTTGTCGAGGAAGCTGAGCTCTTAGAGATCAATCCCTACTACTCTCTCATAAGACGGGATAATGGAGAAACCTCAATGGTATCAAACCGTCAATTGTCTCCTTGCCCCAGTACTACTGATAATAGCAGAGACGATAGCTTTGAAACGGCCTCCGAAGATGATCACCTCACGTTTCCATCTGAAAATAACTCCACACCTCCACCTGAAAATAACGCTCCTTCGTCATCGTCTCGTGTAGAAGAGTCGACGACGTCCTCGCCAGTTCTTCGGACTGGACTCCCCAGGAGATCTAATAGGACGCGGAAATTACCCTCCTACCTAACGGACTTTGTGGTTGATGGGAGTGAGAGTGAAAACTGAACCGGGGGAGAATGAGGTGATATGCGACCTCCGCGATACGATCCTCCTATACGATCTCCTTAGTGTTGTCAATACCAAACGTGTCAACTGTCATACTTTGTTATTATGAGTCAATATTTATATAATTGTTATTTATTCGTCTAGTGGAATTCTTTCAGTTAAATAAAACCAATATTTCTCTTGGTTTCTCGTTTATTATGCCACACCCGGGACTTTGTCCGCGTGGATTTAGTTTTTAAAGTCCCTCGGGAACTCCTTGATTTTCCGGGATAAATAGTAGCCTAGATATTGACCCGAGTAATAAGCTACCACGGTCACAGAATAATAACTATGCCACGGTATAAAATTTTGTAGAAATCTGTGCGGTAGTTTTTACGTGAAAGAAGGACAAACAAACAGACAAACAGACAAAAATTAAATAAAAATCTGTTTTGGGCTCAGTATCGATAGTAAAGCATCCCCCAATTAAAATTTTCAAAGTATATTAAATGTACAGAAATCTTCCAGTTACAGTTTTATTATATGTATAGATGAACCGGCTACCGGCTTACCTGTAGTTTAGGCAATTATATATTCTGTGGTTTAGGCGCCATGTCCACGGCCGACGGAATCGCAACGAGTCCGTCCTACTATCGTCGGATAGTACCAGTCGTATCGTCCTGTGGAGATAGGCCAATAGAGTTTGTGTCGAATTTGGTGGCTCGGCGAGACTATCTCCGCGATACTCTCGCCCGTGGAGATGGCGCCTTAGTAGTATAGGTATATTATGTGCTGGCGAAATATGAGTACTCCGCCGCAGGCGTAGGTACTACTTGATAATTCCCACTCTGGGACAACATCCCACACCCTTGTCGGGGGTACATACCTAATTTTAAGTTTTTAATGTAGGTATATGTACCTACTTACTTATCCCTTTTTCTTATTTCAGATCAGCCTACGATTTCCTTATTTTGTGCAAAGAAGCACTCTCGAACCAAAATAAATGGTGTTATATATTTTTATTTTTCGTGGCAGTATTCTTTGTTGGCTTAATTCTGGGTGCAGCCTCCTGTGGGACAACTTTACGAAAATTTAATAGTCAAATACTAACATGTATTGATAACTTTTTCATATTCGATAATTATTTAAATAGTAAAGAAAATTTTCGAGGCATTGTATAAATACCTAATAGGTATTTACATAACTACATAGGTATCTATAAAATATTTCCTGCGCCTTTGAATAAGACTAGGTACACACCTACTGCATGATCAAATTAAAATTCCATAAGATGAATTTAATTTATTAAGCAGTCCTTATGTAACGATGATAATATGATGAATTGATGATATTAGTATCTATTAGGTACTTAAACATATTCCTTACTACTGTAGGATTGTGAGTGAATGTCTATGAGTCCACATCACTGCCAAGGTTTGTACCTATCCATTTCTAGTAAAGTTGTATTTTCTGACAATTATTTATGTTAATAATAACTTATTTTTAAACAAATTTAAATAACTTATCTTTAAACAAATATAGCATAAGTACTTATATGTCACTATTGGTTTTATTTCAAATACCCCAAATTATTTTACCTAGCTGCGTCTGGAGGAAAATGATTTTCAAGTGTATGTTTAAATGAGTCTATCTAGCTTTAGCCCACGGTTTGATTAATTTTAGTTAAGTATGTGTCATTTCACTCATTAGATTTGTTTCCAAAGGATGACACTTGTCGGTGACATCACACAAAATTGTGTCGTGGATGCTACCAGCTGTACTTACCTAATGTAAATCTGAAGAACGTTTTTATGGAATATCTAGGTACTAGATGATGCCCGCGACTTCGTTCGCGCGCCTGAAAATGAACATGAGCAAGACGAAAATCATGTCCAATGCTCATGCTCCGCCCCATCCCAGTAATCATTGAGAACTCTGCACTCGAAGTTGACGAGTATATACCTACACCTGGGACACAGTCCAGCTAGGTAGGTACAATTTTGAGAAAGAGATCATCCGCCGAATCCAACTCAGCTGGGCAGCGATCGGGAAGCTTCGAGATGCTGATGATGAGCTTCGTCCAAAGTCCCTCAGTGCCTGAAGACTAGTCTTCGAACAGTGCATGTTGCCAGTGATGACTTACGGTTTCGAGACATGGTTGCTAACTATGGATGGGCCTCAGTAGCCTCAAGTACACTCAGCGGGCCATGGAGAGCTATGCTCAGAGTATCCCTGCCAGCAGTGGATGTCTATCGGTTGACAAAGAACGTGTAAATTGAAAAACACCCCCGACATGTGCATGTAAGATCATAACCTGCAAGGTACCTATTCATTGAAACTAATCTATTGAACCCAAATACGATATGTCTGCTGTGAGTTTTCGAAGAGTTGGGTTCTCTGGAGACCATTCTGGTTGCAGCATCAGGTCGAAGTTATCAATTAATTGTCATTTAACGATTATACTAACACGCGTGAAGCACATAATCGAGTAATCATACGCCAAAAATGCCTTACATCATTTTGGAAAAGAGCTGACACTCTTACACTGCTGGACCGATATTACACAAACATAGCTAAGAACCACCGCAAGAAAACTGGCTTTCAAATGAAAAAACCGCATCGAAATCGGTCCATCCGTTTGAGTTACGATGCGACAGACCGACACACACACACACAGACATACATCGATGTCAAACTTATAACACCCCTCTTTTTGCGTCGGGGGTTAAAAAAAAGAAGGTTGAAATATAACTAAATAACATCTATCTTGTAAGGATAACTATGTATACCCATTTTAACTTCTAAAAAAAATTGCCGATAGAAGTGTCTAGATTTGCTAATAATTAAAAACAATTAGTATAAAATAAAATAAATAAAATAAATATAAAAATAATTAAAAAAAAAGCGCACTGTCACGTTTCGTGAGTGAGATTCGAACCTGCGACATCATACATTAAACGGTAAGGAAGGCGGGTGCTTGCCGACTGCGCTGTACAAGGTTGCTTGAGAACCTCTAAAATGTTGAACACTTACTGAAATTTCCAGGTGACGATGACGCGAAATTCATGTTTTTTGCTCACCCAAAAAGTACTCAACACGCCTAAAGAAGTTTTCACTTCAAAAATGGTCACATACCATGTGATAATAGGAAATCTATTTAAAAGGATACAGTATTTATCAACTTATATGTCAAGTGAACACACACATTGCTATCCAGGAATAAATAAAAAACTGTTTTTGAATGCATAAGTCTATATATCTTACTCCTTACCCCACTCGGTATAGTTATTTTACTTTGAAATTTCAAACCCCCGATTTTCCCCCTTTTTTAATAAAACTAAAAATAATTTTCGGTTTTTCTTTATTCCAATGATGTTGGGCCACTATTATACACAACTATGCCAAATTTCATGTTGATAGCTTTAATAGTTACTGAAATAATCGACTGTGACAGACGGACGGAGAAAGTCTCACCATAAGGGTTCCATTTTTACCATTTTGGTACGGAACCCTAAAAAGAACTGGAATTTCTCCAATATGTGGATGCTACATACATAGAGCCCGCATGCAGTCCCACATACTACCCTAATGAACCGAAAGGTGGCGGTTCTATCCTTTCCACCAACAAAAGCATTCCCAAGGAGGGTTGACATCAGGCAGGCGGCCGGTCGTAAAATGTCAAGCCGAACCACTTACAACATGGCTTATAAGCCATGTTGTCCCGACCCCACATAGCGTGGGAAAAGGAGAGGGAGATGATGAGTATTCATCATCTTAAATACGTTAGTTACCTTATGCATTTCATGCACATTGTAATAATCCTTTACACCATAGTATTATTTAAATGATATTTTAAGTTTTCGCAAAATAAAAACGAGCGAGCACAAAATAAATGCAAGCACTGTGGGTCTCAAGTCTCAACCCAATAATGGGACTCATGTGACCACCCCAGCACAGAGCTGTTGCTATATAACCTGAACGATACTCCTTTTATAAGCCTACATACAGCTGTTCAAGGTATAACTTATGAAACATTCCAAGGAGTTTACAAATCTTCTGCACATATTATAACATATACCGGTGACCACTAATCAGATCTAAACCTGATGGTTAAATATTGATTATAATATGGGTTAAAATTTTATTCACAGAGTTGAGAAAAAATGCTTTATTCACTAACATATTTTAATTAAAACTATAAGAATGTACACATAAATATGTATTGAGTTTTCATCAATACATAAGCTGAGAAATGCTCTTAGAAGAACAATTTGTAATTTTCTTATTCAACTAGTTCATTAGTGTAGTTAAACAGAAATCAAATGTTAAAACAAATTATTAGCAGCATCTTTCCTTTATGGAATTTTATATCATAAGAATTTGTTGAAATAAGTTACATCCTGTTCCATTACCAGGAAAGAACAATAGAGAAGTTTTATATTTAAATAATATAATGCTCATAGCTGTAAGGAAATAAATGGGATACCTAATACAATTTAATGCAATTTCGAGACGGTAGCAGAATCTAAATACTCATTAGTGTAATTTGGAGTTAATTTAGTAATTAAAATTATTTTTCCTCGCACCATTCATTTTCTTTGCGAACCTGTTCTTCTTCAGCTGCTGTAAAATCATTCTTGATATTAAAAGTTTTACGAATTTCTTCTGGTGTTTTACCTTTTATCATATTTGCTACAGTCTTGCATGTGACGTCCAGCAGCCCTTTAATATCTAAATAATTAGCTGCCAGTATTAGTTCAAATAATGTGCCTTGGTCAACCTTTAAGAAGTCTGCATCCCATGAAGATATATCATCGGTCCTTTTTTCTTTGTTTTCGTCGTCTTCCGGTAGAGGAGGATCTTCTTTATGGAAAGTAGCCCATTGTATAACCTTTTTTAGGATAGCAGAGTTCACATTCGGTAAAGGAACTACTTCTTCCTCGTCATCATCCATTCCTAAGTCTTCCAGCATAGTTTTTATAGTTACCGAACATTTTGCTATTTCAACATCAACATCAAAAATCTCGTTATCAGACGATTGCAGTTTAATATTCGGCATCTGTGAAAAAGGTGTACATTTATTTATAAATTGAGGTGATTCTGTTGTCCCAGCGAGACGCCATTTTATTTATAAAAATAGTCAACTCACCTTTGATTTTGAATCGTAAGATCTTTAATTGGATAGCAACTAGGTATTATGGAAAATTGAATACTGGTACCTAGCTTAAAAGTATAACCCGAAATTTATTACAATATTTTACATGGATTCTATCCCAGATTTTTACACAAAGTACTTTGTGTTGTAAGGGCGAAAATCATCGAAAAAACCATAGACTTAGAATTTTTTCGCTACGCGAAAAAACCGAAAACAGTGTTCAGTGTTGCCATATTATCTCAAAGTTCAAACCTACAAAACTGAGTAATATTGGTTTATTACTCAAAGCTACAAAAGGGTATTTTAATCCTAGTGATAAATTAATAATCTATAAATATAAAAATAAGATAGTTTAGGCAGTAAGGACTCGGGAAGTGGAAGTTTCTGTTGTAAAAGAAGGTTGGTTGCAATTATTGAAAGAGATTCAATGTCGACTGGCCGAATTAGAAATATTATTTAAATGTGACAGAGTTGTCATGGTCTTCTTTGTTTTTTCTGTTTCTGATTGAATTAATATAAAATAAATCTATTTTATATATTTAAATGTGTGTTGACTCCAGCTAAACTACAGCTACAGCTTGCCACTACTCTGCTACACCAATAGGTTATGGTCAGCACTCCGTAAAACTGTAAGTTTTTTCTGGATAGAGAAAGCCAAACACAGATCGAGATATTGAGGTGGTCAGAAAACACGACAACACAATGAGTGTTAGTAGTAATAGCATAAGTAATAAAATGCTTAAACTGAGAAAGTAGATACATATCACTAATTTCGATGCTGACGTGTAGTTCGACCGTGGCTATAGTGTAAGTGGCTAACACACTCGGGCGCGTTTCCCAAGAGATGTGGGTTCGAATCCCGCTGGCTTCGGAATTTTTGATATGTGTTTATAAAATTTATTCTGATATTTCCTTAAGTGTAGGTAAACATTTTAATAAAATAAAAATAGTAAAAAGCATTGTGGCATCTCTAGTTCCTAACGAGCTCCATTGCAATATGGGGTCTTGGAAAGTAGATCAATAACTGTAACGTGTTGCTACTAGATGTCGCTAGCAGTTGCTTAAACTGAGAAAGTAGATACATATCACTAATTTCGATGCTGACGTGTAGTTCGACCGTGGCTATAGTGTAAGTGGCTAACACACTCGGGCGCGTTTCCCAAGAGATGTGGGTTCGAATCCCGCTGGCTTCGGAATTTTTGATATGTGTTTATAAAATTTATTCTGATATTTCCTTAAGTGTAGGTAAACACTTTAATAAAATAAAAATAGTAAAAAGCATTGTAGCATCTCTAGTTCCTAACGAGCTCCATTGCAATATGGGGTCTTGGAAAGTAGATCAATAACTGTAACGTGTTGCTACTAGATGTCGCTAGCAGTTGCTTAAACTGAGAAAGTAGATACATATCACTAATTTCGATGCTGACGTGTAGTTCGACCGTGGCTATAGTGTAAGTGGCTAACACACTCGGGCGCGTTTCCCAAGAGATGTGGGTTCGAATCCCGCTGGCTTCGGAATTTTTGATATGTGTTTATAAAATTTATTCTGATATTTCCTTAAATGTAGGTAAACACTTTAATAAAATAAAAATAGTAAAAAGCATTGTGGCATCTCTAGTTCCTAACGAGCTCCATTGCAATATGGGGTCTTGGAAAGTAGATCAATAACTGTAACGTGTTGCTACTAGATGTCGCTAGCAGTTGCTTAAACTGAGAAAGTAGATACATATCACTAATTTCGATGCTGACGTGTAGTTCGACCGTGGCTATAGTGTAAGTGGCTAACACACTCGGGCGCGTTTCCCAAGAGATGTGGGTTCGAATCCCGCTGGCTTCGGAATTTTTGATATGTGTTTATAAAATTTATTCTGATAAGTAATAGCAGTACGAGCACTAGTAGCCTACCTGCATTCGAGAAATTACAAGGATCTTCGAATTACTCGACATGGAAATTTTTAATGCAGATGTCACTAGTACATGACGATCTATGGAGCTATGTAACAACTACACCAGCTACTATAGATGTAGAGTCAATGAAGAAAGATCAGAGGGCTCGCGCTAAGATCTGCCTCATGATAAATACTGATTTACTAGTACATGTTAGAGAAGCTACAACTACTAAGGAAGTATGGCAAGCATTAGAGAATAATTGCCAAGACCAAGGAGTCGTAAACAGATGTCGGTTACTGGGACAACTTGTAAGCTTTAAGTTAGCAATTCAGCTGTATGAAGGACTATGTTACTCAAATACTAAAAGTAGCTCAGCAGTTACGAGATATTGGTAAGGAAGTTGACGATGAATTGCTTGCAGCGCTTATGTTACAAGGACTTACTGAAGAGTATACTCCCCTAAAGATGACAATAGAGAATGCGAACATCACACTGACATCTAACTACGTCAAAATAAAACTGCTTCAGCAGGATAGTCCAATACCTTCGACAGCCATTGGTAATGCATTGGTTGCAAGAGATAACCGTTCAAGGTACAAGAGTAATTCCACGAACAGTAAAGGCAATCAGCAGAAACAAACGCAGCAGAAGCATGAGTAGCAGAAGAAAGAGATAAGATGCTTTATATGCAACGGACCGCATAAAGCATTGACATGTCCGAATAATCCTAATGCAAACAAAGAGAGAAAGGATCACACTTTACTAGCTGCTTATAGCATCATCAAGAGTAATGACAATGAATGGGTAGTGGACTCAGGAGCGTCCTCGAACATGATTGATCCTACCGCAAGGATTGGCTAGCTAATTATAGAGACTTTAACAGTGTTGTAGATATTAATGTAGCAGACGGTCAAAAGTTGTATGCATGTGGCTCAGGTAATGTCATTAAAGATGAGAGTATGCAATTTGGAGTGAGAGAGGTAAAGTATGTCCCTGGATTGTCTGCAAATTTATTAAGTGTGCATACACTGGTGAGTAGAAACTTTATAGTCGTTTTTTCCGAGAAAGGGTGTGATATATATGACAAGAGTAAATGTTGTATAAAAGGAGAAGTGAGTTACAATTGTAAGAGTGAGAATGGAATTTACAAATTTAAATCCCTTACAGAATCTGACTCAGCCCTTGCAGTGTTGATGCCAGATGACTGTGAACTTTGGCATAAGAGATTGGCACATCTTGGCGTACCCAACATGAAGCTGTTGAGAGATGGTATGGCGACAGGAGTAAGTTTCAATAACCCGAATATCCTTCAATGTGAACCCTGCTTAAAAGGTAAACAAACACGAACACCTTTTAATAAGAGCAGGACAACGAGATCATCTGAAATACTAGAGCTTATACACTCTGATATTTGTGGTCCGATGAGTATGAAATCACATGGCGGCATGAGATATTTTATTTTGTTTATTGATGATAAAACGAGATACACCTTTGTAAATTCTTAAAAAAGAAAAGCGAAGTTTTTTCGAAGTTAGTTGAATTTAAGTCGTTAGTAGAGAATGAAACGAACAGGAAGATAAAGAAGTTTCGGTCTGACAATGGAAAAGAATTCGTGAACAAAGATGTAAGTCAATTATTCAAAGAAAATGGGATAGTTCATCAACTAACCATTGATTACTGCCCCGAACAGAATGGAGTAGCGGAACGCGCTAATCGAAAATTAGTAGAGAAAGCGAGGTGTATGTTAGAAGAATCTGGTTTGAGCACCAAGTATTGGGCAGAGGCTATCAATACTGCAGTTTTTCTGAAGAATCGTTCACCTACTAAAGCACTTAACGTAGCCCCATTAGAAGCCTGGTCTGGACAAAAACCCAACTTAAGTGAGCTTAAAGTGTTTGGATGCAAAGCTTTTATCCATATTGACAAAGCTAAAAGAAAGAAGCTTGATGCGAAGAGTAAGGAGATGATCTTCGTAGGCTATTGCATGAATTCTAAAGGATATAGACTTTGTGATCCCCACGACCATAAGCTTCAGAAATCTAGAGATGTGACATTCTTTGAAAACCAGTTCTTCAACAAAAGAGAAAATACACCATCAAGAGAGAATACAGTGGGAAGATTTCTGAATCTAGAGAGACAGATAAATGAAATCCAGCAGGAGTATACACAAGAGAATAGTAACCCGTCTGAGCAGATAACTACAACAGAAACAGTTACTATTAATACAGAAGAAGATCAATTTGAAGATTGTATTACAGATTCTACAATAAATGAAGAATCTGACATTCAAGTGGAGAGACTTGAGATTGAGACTGTAGATGTTCAGGAGGAGCAGCCACCTGAAACACAAGCAGAAGAGAGAAGATATCCTCAACGCGAGAGAAAGCCTAAGGATTACGGAGATTATTATCTTTATAAAACCACAGAAGGACACAGTGATGATCCCCTCACTGTCGAAGAAGCTCTCAGCAGAAATGACAAGGATAAGTGGCAGGAGGCCATTGATGCTGAACTTAATGCCTTGAAGAAGAATGGCACCTGGAGTCTAGTCAAGCCGGATCAGTCCCTTAATAATTTTAATGTAGTAGATTCCAAATGGATTTTTAAAATTAAAAAGGAACCAGGGGGAAAGAGAGATAGAAGGCTAGACTAGTAGCTGGTTTTACGCAGAAACATGGCTTAGATTATATGGAGACATTTTCACCTGTGATAAGGCATAGCACACTCAGACTTCTATTTGCTATTGCAGTTGAGAATGACCTGTCAATTGATCAGATGGACGTAGTCACAGCATTCTTGAATGGAGATTTGACAGAACGTGTATATATGAAGCAACCTAAGCTATGTGAAGAGAAAGGGAAGGAAAATCATATCTGCTTACTAAAGAAAGCCCTGTACGGTCTGAAACAGGCACCCAGAGCATGGAATAAGAAACTTCATGATGCTCTGATTGAAATGAAATTTAAGAGATCTGACAATGAACCATGTGTATATTTTAGAAGAAGAGGAAATCACGTTGTTTACATTGCAGTATATGTAGATGATATTCTGATATTCTATAATGACAAAGAGGAAAGAGAAAAGGTCAAGATAGAATTGAAGAATAAATTCGAGATGAAAGATTTAGGAAAGGTAGAGACTTTTTTAGGAATGAAGATAGATCAACAAGGGAAGAAGATAACCATTGATCAAGGTGAATACATTCAAAAGATTCTGAAAGAGTTCGGAATGGCTGACTGTAAGCCAGTGAAAACACCCTTAGAGACCGGGAGAAAACTGGAGAAACCGAGAATAGAGAACTTCATCCCACCCAAAGATTTCCCATATCAGAAACTTATAGGTTCACTTATGTACCTAGCTGTTTGCTCGAGACCTGATATAAGTTTTGCCGTTGCCTACCTTAGTCAATTTAACAGCTGTTATACAGGTGAACATTGGAGCGTAGCAAAGAGACTGTTGAGATACCTGAAGGGTACAGCTCATTACAAACTGAACTTTGAGAAGACAGGAAAAGATCTGACTGGATATGTAGACGCTGATCATGCTGGAGATATCAGTGATAGGAAATCATTTTCCGGATATATATTTATTTTAGGAGGAGCTCCTATATCCTGGGAAAGCAAGAAGCAACGCACAGTAGCCTTATCCAGTGCAGAAGCCGAATATGTTGCCATGTCAGAGGCATGCAGAGAGTCGACGTTCCTGAAGAGACTTATAGAAGAACTAACCGCAAAGGAACGCCGTGCAATTATGCTCTATAGTGACTGTCAGTCAGCAATACAAATTGCGAAGAACCCTGTTCATCACCAACGGACGAAACATATAGATGTGAGATGTCATTACATCAGAGAAGCATTGAATAATAACATTGTGAAAGTGGAGTACCTGCAGACTGAAGAGATGACTGCAGATATTTTAACTAAGGCTTTACCGAGATGCAAGAACGAGTTCTGTGTGAGAGAAATGAACTTGTGTGCTTGATGATGATGAGTGATGTAGTGATACATATTTTGTATTTGTTGATGGTTTGAATGCTAGAGATTTTTTAGTGCAGTCTTCCATTGAGGAGGAGTGTTGTAAAAGAAGGTTGGTTGCTTGTTGGTTGTTGGTGGTTGTTGGTTGAATTATTGAAAGAGATTCAATGTCGACTGGCCGAATTAGAAGTATTATTTAAATGTGACAGAGTTGTCATGGTCTTCTTTGTTTTTTCTGTTTCTGATTGAATTAATATAAAATAAATCTATTTTATATATTTAAATGTGTGTTGACTCCAGCTAAACTACAGCTACAGCTTAAGGGATAGTTTAAAGAGCATGGAACTAGGAAATACGACTGCGTCTAAGTAAAGAGTAATCTCTGGTTTGCCGTCTGAAAGTTTGATACGAAGTATAAAGTTTAAAAATCTGAAATCATTAAAATAGTTTGGTGTTTGGGTGGCATCAAACTCGCAGTTGTTATCATTGTTGGATTAATTAACGTAGTCGTAATTCCTAGTTCCATGAACTAGCCGCATAGGGTATGTACCCAGCAGGGCGACCGGCTAAGAAATATATCAATCATTAAAGGACAGCATCAATGTCAAAACATGGTTTTGGCTCCACGTATCATTGATACAGTCCTTAAAGGATCGTTGAGGACAAAAAAATGTTTTGACATTGATGCAGTACACTATCGATACAATTTTTGTATGAACATTGCTGAAAATTGGTTCCACGTAAGACTTTTGAAGTAAGATGTCGTTAAGGACTACGACAAAAGTTACGTCAAACTAGGCTTTCATTGATACAAGCCGTGAGGTGTTCATATCGGTGACATAAGGTGTCCACTAATCGTTTCACTACTCATATTTCCTGTTAAAGTGTTTTAAAAAGCTTTATTAAATAATTTGTCAAATTAGCAAAGCAATTAGTAGTATTTTAAGAAGTATGTTTAATGTTAAAATCATTGAAGAATAATTTCTAGATTTAAAGGTTACTTTTTGACACTTTCTTAAGTTTACGGTTAGTTTAAAGAGCATGGAACTAGGAATTACGACTACGTCTAAGTAAAGAGTATAATATTATTTAAGTAAGAGTATCTCTGGTTTGCCGTCTGAAAGTTTGATACGAAGTAAGAAATCTGAAATCATAAAAATAGTTTGGTGTTTGGGTGGCATCAAACCAAAGACCTTACACTTACTAACGTTAGTAAGTGTAAGGTCTTTGCATCAAACTCGCAGTTGTTATATGGTTGTTATCATTGTTGTATTAATTAACGTAGTCGTAATTCCTAGTTCCATGAACTAGCCGCATAGGGTATGTACCTACATAATTATTATAAGGTATATACGTATGTACGTTTTTTAGTATTACGTACGACTTATGGCACGTATTATTCAATAATAATAATTTGCGCCTGGGTAAATTCTGTCTGTGATGCGGGAATAAGTTTTATAGGTGTTTGTGTGTAAGAAGCCATGACACAACAAATGTAAGAAGTACCATCCTGCTTAAATAAATATTGCGTATTTTATTATTTGCAGATATGAAATATTTAATTCAAGAACAATTATTATTATCTATGGCAATTATTAATTATTTCAATTGATATAACGCAGTCAAATAAGGAAGACTGCTATAGCCGTATAGATTGCTAGATTATCATAGATGTTCAAATTAGTCGGATTATACGTATGACCCACCACTATAGTATCGATAGTCACGTGATAGTCACCTGATTGCGACCTATTGCTACACTCCTGAAAAAGCTTACGCGGTACCGGTTATAAGGACTGTAACGATAACGATCCATAAGGATATTTTTGGATGTGAGATGTGAGACAATAGTTACGTGGTCGGGCTGCAGGTATTACGTCGCGTACGAGTTACGACTTATGGCACATAAGTATTATTCAATAATAATTTGCGCCTGGGTAAATTCTGTCTGTGATGCGGGAATAAGTTTTATAGGTGTTTGTGTGTACGAAGTACCATCCTACTTAAATAAATATAGCGTATATTATTTGCAGATATTGAATATTTAATTCAAGAGCAATTATTATTAGCTATGGCAATTATTAATTAATATTTCAATTGGTATAACGCAGTCAAATAAGGAAGACTGCTATAGCCGTATAGATTGCTAGATTATCATAGATGTTCAAAATTATACGTATGACCCACCACTATAGTATCGATAGTCACCTGATTGCGACCTATTGCTACACTCCTGAAAAAGCTTACGCGGTACCGGTTATAAGGACTGTAACGATAACGATCCTTAAGGATATTTTTGGATGTGAGATGTGAGACAATAGTTACCTACCATAGTTACGTGGTCGGGCTGCTGGGAATGTCAGATGACAGACAATGTCATATGAAGCGCCAAAGAAGTTTGTCAAAAAGGATCCGACCATGGAACTAGGAAGCATCCGAAGTAGATCATAGACTATTAAACTTTTCAACAAAAACTTATGAAAACATATGATTTATTACGGTATTTGACTATATTAAAAATATCGTTTCATTTGGTGTCATCCTAAAAGATTATTATATAAAAACATTATTCCATACGACAAAACTAAAAAATAAAGCTTTATTTAATTAGAAAACATTAAATAAAATTGCTATAATTCCGGCCATGGTCACGTGATCGAAAACGTTCCGTGATCTCGAATGACGTCACAGTCCACACCACATGTGGGATGTGGAATTGTCATTGTTTGAAAAGTGAACTGTTACGTCATGAGAACAAATGGAACGTTTCGGCGGCAATTTATTTTTTTGAATTTATTTCTCGATTTTTATGAAAAATACTGAAAATTATGCCGAAATATACGTTTTGTTAGCTTCAGCATAGCATTATTAACAATTTAAGATGATTTTCTAAAAGTAGTCAAATACCCTATTGCATGAGTCGGTATCGATTCGGTATTGATTTGTGACTCTAATTCTTTTATGAGGATTAGAGCATCATCTGTTCTAACATTGTTTCATAAAATTGTCGGAATTTATTTGTGAATATGGAGATCTTAAAGGAAAAGTGAAGTTTATTTTATTAAATGCAATAATATTACAACAGCTGCCATTCCTCAAGAATCCTTATTATCAAATGTTTAATAAATCATGCTTGAACCCACAGACCAGGAACAACAACTTGAACCCATCTCTACAATAATTTACTTCATAGAATTAGTTTAATTCTAAAAAAATCTGTATTTATGAACAAAATCTGTATCTATACAATATTTGTAGAAAGATAAATCACTTTATGTTTATATGGCAACACTGGGCAAAAATGCTAAAAAAAAATTACTAAAATGTCAAACTTGACATTGACATGCGGCTGACGCAATAGTTTTTTTTTTTAACTGGCTTTACGGCTCTGGGTTCCAGCCCTTCTGAGCCTGGCCTGTGACTCATGGTAGGAAACATGGAACTAGGAATTACGACTACATACATTTCCTACCTTCATGCACTACCTACTCTTTGGACAAACACAGATTAAGTATTTATCAGATTCTGCAAGCGCAAAATAGGTTTATAGGTACCTAGATTTTCTAAATATTTTTTTTCCTATCTTATTGCAGAATATTTTAATCTAATGGACGATATAAATCCTCCATTCTTAGCCTCCATCATACCCACGGTATGCCGGTGCCCGGTACGGAGGGTGGTATCGTAAAGATTTTCCTGAAAAGCTATTGTGCCCTGAGGATTTAGTTCAGAATGCACGCGCTTTTGTTAAGGTTATTAGAATATTTTTACGGCTACTTGCCACGAGGAATATTTTTAATTTTTGGCTATTACAGGGCTGCTCTTGTTTGGATTTTTTTGTATTAGGTACATATTAGATTTACCACAAAATATGTTTGTATTTTAAGTTTCTAGGGCACCAGAGGGCGCTATTAGTTCGTTGTTGATTTTTTAATGTTGTCTTCTAAATAAACTTTGTTAGTTTCAATTCCATAGTCTGCTTCATTCTTCACTAAGTTCATAGATAATTTAATAAAAAACTTATAAGGCTTGCATTATATTTATTTTGATACAATATTTTATATTATATTATATTTATATTATATTTTATTTGTATATTTAATAATAATATGATTATAAATCTGGTAGACAATTTTACAGATAGGCAAAGTAGGTACTCCAAGAGCTAGCTGTCATTAAGGGCTAGAATTTTTTGGACACTTTATCTTCTTCACACACACTACGTTCTAGCCCTTATTATTATCTAGTACTTAATATTATAGTCGTAGCTGCGAGTATTTGCAACCAATCAATCCACCTAAGTGCTGATAATGTCCTAAGGCATTATTAAGAAGAACGGTCTTTCGAAAAGCCTTGTGGGATCTACCTTACAACTTAAGCTCACCTGGCAGATACTTGTAACTTGGCAATTTTTTTCTACGCATAATTACTATACCTACATATAAAGACTTGTAAGTACCTATTCGAATATTATACCTAATCATTACTAGCTGACCCGGCGAACTTCGTACCGCCAACTTATCTATTTAAATAAAACAAATAAACTATCATAATCAAAAAAACTATCCTATCTTTCAAGTTGGACCAAATTACAGATAGTTACGAAGTTTGATCTAAATCGGTTCAGTAGTTTAGGAGTCCATCGCGGACAAACAACGTGACACGTAATTTATATATATTAAGATTTAAACTTTGTCGTAGCCTGTTAATTTTGTTAAAATTTGATATGTTTCGGGGATAATATTGCAACCGTGCTAAGCCTACTAGGTCACGATTATCTTACAATGCTACTATTAAAAAAAATTCGCACAAAATCGCTGTTGAGGTGGTAGCCAGCTCTTGGAACATATTATTTATTATTTATAGTTATTTAAACGTGTACAATAATATGAGACCTGCGTGGTATGCACTGTAGCGCTGCTGCGGCCGGGTTGTATAGTTAAAAACACAGTTGTTGATCCTTGTTTATTAATTTTTTAATATACATATAATATTTTTCATCAAGATGTACCGTCAAGCACCATATAACATCGCCACGGTGCTTTTGAGCTTTCATTTTATTGTGCACGCGTATTGGCTATATAATATGTACCTACATTATAAACAGGTACAAAGATATTTATGTTTGAGAAAATTTCCAAGTAAATAAGTACCTACCTATGATAAAAGACAATATTATCTTAGTAAATAAAATAATAATATAATCAACATTGATTAAAAATAATATTATTTAGATTATCGGTAAACGAACACACAACGGTTTGTACCGATCCGCGACTGTCTACAATCACAGTCGATCGATCGCCAGTGAACGCTTTTACTGGATCGTGTCGTTTACACAGAGGCCTTAGGGTACGTTTGTGCACACGCGGCGCGTTGTGCGCGCCCGTCGCGTTCCACGCAAACGCTTCTGCATGAACGCTCTCATACTTGGCCATATGTTTGAGTTTATCGCGCGACGTGTGTGTGTGTGTGCAGAAACGTGCCCTAAGGGTACGTTCTTGCAGAAGCGTTTGCGGTTTGCGCGTCGCGTCGCGCGCGGCGCGGTTAACTCAAACATATGGCCAAGTATGAGAGCGTTTATGCAGAAGCGTTTGCGTTGAACGCGGTGGCGCAGGCGGCGGGCATCGCATTTTTGCACACGCGCCACGCAACGCACCGCGTGTGCAGAAACGTGCCCTTAGGGCGGTTTTCCACGAGCCACTGCACAGCACGATAAATTGCGGTGACGACTCCGATCGCCATATATTTCTATAGTCCGTTTACTCATTTAACGACACCGCACAGAACGACGCACGTTTCGCAGACGTCTTTTTTTGATATTATGTCGTCCATGCCGCTATGTTGCAAATTTTTTGCGGTGACGATATACCGGCTGTATACGAAACAAGTACTACTTATAAACCACACGTCTGGTACTCCTTATCACGTACTATAGATTCTATAAGTTTTAATAACAGCCTCTAAAGCTTTTCATGAGATTAGCATGCCAGGGGCAAATCTCGGAGTAACACGTGCAGTTTTCTTTGGTGTTTTTTCTATAGTTTAGAGTAAAATTGGCGGTTTTAGTAGTAGTATGTAGCTATGCAAAATTTTCCCTTTTTGTCCCCGCCTCTAACTGGAGATCTAGAACCTGACAAGATTTGGCACATTTTAAAATGAATATTTTATGGTTGCAATTTCATGCAACCCGTCGAAAATATCTGTGCAGCTCGTTTCTTTACGAATGTTTTTTTTTAATAGATATGAAACACTACACTGATAAAAGAGAGATTTGTTTTTGTTGTGTGGCCCGCACTTCATAATCTTTTCTTTCAGATCCATCACTGATCTATCTGTTTTGTGTTCAACATCACACAAATGTTGATTATTATAAAATGAGAGTCTCATTATGAGACAGAATTATATCGATAGTTTAATCAAATTTACAGCTGGCAATACATTATGCACGCAATGACGTCACAAGTGTGCAGATATTTCCAACGGGAAAAATGTAATTTTACAATATGAAATAACTTTTATTGTACATCACAAAATTACACAAAAATACCTAGGTACTATCTTATTGAATATATGAATCAATACATTACCTCAAACAAAATATACAAAAAATATATTATGCTTTGCATGACCTAATCACTACAGGCACAACAAACAGTATACTTACTATTTAAAATCAAAAGGTTCTCGAAAACGATAATATTATGTTCCCTTTAGGTCGAGTGGTGAGATTAGTTTCGCTTATTAGTACCTACATTTACCTTTTCCTCAAGTATAACAATTATGATTTCTTTCCGCTTCAATTCCCTTTAGGTATTTGAGTGCCAAATGCTTAGCCAAAATATTTTGTTTTAATGAAACCAAAGTTGACGCAAAAGGAATAGGAAGCGGTAGGCTTTAAAACTCGATCTAAAGAGAACACCTGAAAAACAGAAACACAATGCTTATACTATTATAAAAAAAATCATAATACATATTTTAAAAATAAAATATACATCAGCACAGCAGATAAAAATTATGTAAATTAAGCTCTAAGATCAGTTAGTGTTACAAATAACAGCTGTTTTAACGAAATTAAGTTAGGCTTTTGGCCTGACATGTTGCTTGGGATTCATACAGAACCAAAATACATAGCTCGATAAAATTATTAAGTACTAAATAAAACAGCATGTGTATAAGTTTTTTGCAACATATACTATCAGTAGAAACTATAATGTAGATCAAGACAATAAACGTTAAAAACTTATTTAATAGGCGAATTTATTTATAAAATTTAACTAAATGTATTCTTTAACATTTATATTAATATGTTGAGCAAACTTAATAAATGTTCACAGGGAGGAGAGTGTTTATACTAGCGGCACGCTATGATGGCCGGTTTAAAATTTATAAATTAATAAATTTTGAGTCCTAAACCTAAAACTACATTCGATAAAATTTATGAATCTCTGCACATCACTATCGTCAATAACGTAATACAATTATTTCCTTCAAAGTCGTTATCAATTAACGGAAATTCATGAGCGGACAAACGTCAAACCGGCCATCATAGCGTGCCGCTAGTATAAGTCTAATTTTAACTCTTAACATGGTATCATTGCAATGACTTCCTTTAGAAGATGAGATGAGAAAGGAAAGCAACAAAATGTCATATAGGTTGATTGACCCTGATGATGTTCTATGAAGCTGAGACTGGCCGATTGTTTTTTCTGGGGCTCCATGTGTAATATTTACTTACAGGTACTGTAACTTATTTTGCAAATGAATATTTACACATTTTCTAAATTAATGTTGGTTATCAACTGAAATAACATAATATCATAACGGTCAGTTCAGACAGAACGGAAAAATGCCTGAGCAATTTACTGGCTCCATTGAATACAGGACTGTATTGTCATAGGCTAAAGTAGAAAATTGACTCTCGAGCGCACTTCGAGGGCACAAGGGTGGCTGTTCGAGTAAATTTTCTACTTTAGCCTATGGTAATATGGTCCTATTTTCAATGGAGTCAGTAAATTGCTTGGGCATTTTTCTGTTCTGTCTGAACTGACCCTATGGTAAGACTTAAGACAATCGTCATTAAAAGTTATAATTGGCGATAGACTATTTTTCTTATTCAATTTTTATTTTACTAATTAAATTATAAATGCCAGTTCTGAAGGAGAGTGGGATATAATATATTATTATAATAATTATCTTAATTTTATTTCGTTTTAGAACAATAATAAAAGTTATCTATTTAATTTTTATAGAGATATAACATTTAATTTAATGGAATGATCAGCTTGTGCATTTATTATTCATCATCATAAAGAAAATTCGATTAGAGAGCTTTTTCATTTCATAAATTAAACAATTATACTTTTAATTGTATAAAGAATATTAATATGAATCTGTAAAAGTTTGGTATAATAAAATCAGTATTTTTGAGATATTTACAAATAAATTAATTTACTCTACAATAATATAAAGTTCTAGTAACATTATTATCTTAAGTAATATGCATTACGTAATAATTACTAGTTTAGTTGTATTATGTAATATGTATTAGCAACATCAATTCAGAATTATAACAGATATCACATTTTTAATGTAAAACATTCATTTAAAAAAAAATTGTGCTTTGCTACATAATTGTACAACATTGAAAACTACACATTATTACATAAGGAATATTTAATCTTAGCTTCAATTTAAGTATAATTGTAAATTAAAATCATCATTTATAATGTTTGGTTGTATTTGCACTTAGTTATTGGAATAGCCAAGTCTTTCCTTCAAATGGAAGTAAACCTTAAGACATGGGCGCAATACTGTCAAGATCATTATGATGAGAACTAACACAAGATTTGTGTATCTTAACACTTCTCCAAAAGCCCACCATTTTGAGAAACACCCGAGTATGATTGTTATAGTTCCCAAAAAAAATGTTACAAGACCAACTGATGCATGGAGTAGTTTCACATAAATAGGAGCCAGATAATCTTTAAGTTTTAGACTGTAAAGTGCACCTAGCCCACCAAAACTTGTGAAGCATGCAAATACTAAAGCGGCCAAACCAAATTTAGCGTGAAGAGTTTGAAAATGGTACTTGTTGTTTATAATTTTATTGGAAAGAATGACTAGAAATCCAAAAAGAATGATAAGACCTGCTAGTAGTTGAAGGACCCAGTGTCGAGCACTTCGAAGCCTGATCGGCATCCACTCAGTAGCCAAGTCTCCTGGTGTGACAGCGTTGATAGCCGAAGTCATCAGAATCAGCCACTGCAATGTAATATGCATAGTATTTGATGCTTGTTAAAAACTAATCATATAATATTTGTATTTAAGTGTTTAATTGAACAAAATTAAAAATCGTTGAAATTGAACACCTACTATGGATTTTGGATTGGTGTTAAATTGCAGCAATTCATAGTACGCCGGAACTGGCGTACGTAGCAGCCAATGTTTGACATTTGCAAAGTATGAAATTAAGTTTTTAGGAAGGGCTGTATTTAGTAGCACTAATCTACCAATTCTAAATCTACGATGCCTACCTACTTACTTGACGGAATCTTGAAAGATTCCAATAAGTATAAATTTTAATTAATTAATTATTTATTAATAGTACCTATTTATCCAATTTTACTTACCCCGAGGGCCATTAGGGTGGGATGGAACGAGAAAAGGGTGGCTCCATCCTTGAAGCAACAATAAAGTATTATTCCAGTAAAAATTAATGCACATAAGTTGCTTACAAGGTTCAAATAGCTCGGTTTCGGCGTATTGTTCGGTGGGACCAGATTAGAAGTTTCCGATGTTCTTTCTACTGGAGGCATTTCTGTGAGATTTGTCTTGCTGTTATTGCACTCAGTTTCCATTAAACAATTACTCCCAGGTACCGTAAATGAATTACAGGAATGTCCTTTCGTGTGCCTTCGCACTACCTACAAGGCTACAACTTTTTATTTTATCAATATTTGATTTTATAGTGATTTGTTGCCTCGGACGAAGAATTTTGTTGCCTATTGATTTCAAAGAGTATAGAAACACTCGTTCATTGATCTATTTGTTGAATTATTTGTGGTTGTTTTTAGACCACAGAACCCACAGAACACTATAATGGCTGATTTACACGGGTTTAGTAGTTTAGTAAATCTTTGCGCTTTAGTGACTTACCTAATTGTTTAGTGGCCGTTTACACGTACTATTTAGTAAAGCTTTTTAGTAGCCCGAGATGCCTAGGCCTGGGTCGTGTCGCTTTCTCTGAGAATCGTATATTTAAATCAGATTTCACGTTTCAAATCTGGTTTCAAAACTATGTTAACTAGTGGTTCGCCCCGAACTGAGACCTCGCGGTAACGGTATCCCATGATTATTCATTCAATCGATACATGATAACCAAAACTGACATTATTATTATGCCCGTTTTCACCAAACATACCTAAATCATCCCCTAAGTAGGAGTCTCTTAACGTAGGTAGCTCCTAAATACAATCCTAAGTCCTAACATCCGTCCCAATATCCTTTTAGGTGTCCCGTACAGGATCGTGATAAATAAGTTGACAGAAAACATCAATCACCTAACTTATAGGTAGCCCGTAAAGGTTAGGGAACGTTAGTGAAAACATTGAATTATTTATCAAACATTGAATTTAACTCGTAGTTCCATGGGAATAGTTACTGACTGCGCCATCTATTAGCATTATTGTGAAGCTATGTTGATGCTATATGAATTACTGACGCCCATTAAAAATTAAATAATCTCGTTTCTTTATAATATTCATATAATTTTAGTATTTGTTGTTCAAGTACAGGATATAAGTGACCTAAAAACATAAAATCAGTTTGAAAATCTATAGCGGATTTTTCTAGAGAGCGTCTTCAAGCGAGCGTATAAAATCGCCACTTTGAAAGCCCCCCATTTCGTCAATTTTAAGGGAAAAATTAAAAAAAAAATATTTTTGTACTCAGTTCAAAATTATCTTTAAAATGATACGTAACAATTTTATGTAACGCGATTTATTTTTTTTTACTTCGCATTCGCTTCTATGAGAGCCCCCCTGAAATAAAGATTTTTATAACTTTTTAAGCCATTTTCGGCTGGAGGCCATCGGTTTACATATTATATCTAAATTTGAAGTAATTACGTTCAGTAATTCAAAAGTTATAAGGCTCTGACAGACGGACGGACGGACGGACGGACGGACGGACAAGTGCAAATCGCCCTAGTTAACTCAAAGACCTTCGCTTCGCTCGGTCGACAAAAATACAAAAAATATGATTAAATATAATATGCTCAAACTATACGGCTTTGAAACAAACACGACGTTCTGCTAACTTATGCGGCTACTAAACAGTTTACTAAATCGTGCCTGTCCAAACGCGCTAAGTGATAAGCCGCGCCCACGTACTAAACAGAAAAATAGACAATATTCTATTTTTCCTGTTTACTGAGCTACTAAATTGTAACTTGAATACAACAGAATAGAAATGTTTATTATTCAAATAAACTTTGTAACAAGTGCCTTTGAATCGGAGTCTACCACTGGTTCGGAATGCCCTTCCTGCCGAGAAGAACCAGCAAGAAACTCGGCGGTTGCTCTTTCCAAAACAAGTTTGCAATCTTGTGCAGAGTGGAAATATTAATTAAACACTTTTAGAAAAATGCTTTATTTCATTATTAGTTTTATTTTACATTTTTACTAGTAAGAAGAAGACAGTCATTTTTTATATGCGACCACAGAACAACAAAATCTCTGTACCAGTCACACCATTGACACATACTCTTTGAACACGATCCTTAGGTTATGATGCAATGAGGCTAAGTGCAAAATCTTTAATACCATAGTGGATCAGTTTAAGCAAAAGGGTCTCGTGATCAACGCAGTCAATTTTTGATAAATCACATAAAATACCAATGGCATTCAGTGAGTTCTTCCATGCATCGAATGTGTTGTAACAGCGTTGCGGCAGCATCGGTTGTTGATCGACCCTTAGTAAAACCGTACTGCTCAGCGTGAAGAAGTTTATTTAAATTAAAGTGTAGAAGCAGTTGGTTGAGCATTATTTTTTCGAATATCTTGCTTGGTTAGAGTTGGCAAAATTAAAATTGGTCTGTAGTTATTCGGGTCAAATTTGCTTCCCGATTTAAACAGAGGTATTAATTTACTACATTTTATTAGGTCTGGAAACAATACTGAATCTACAGACTTATTAAAAATTAAAGCAAGATAAGGCGCAATAATATTATCATTGATATTGTGAATTATTTTAACTGATATTTCCCATAGATCTCCTGTTTTTTTTTTTATTTTGCAATGATTTAAATGTTTAAATGCAATTACAAGGTTGTTAATTTTAAGCTCCAGTTTATTATAATGCACATTATTCTTACCCATTTCATCACCAATGATATCCCATACTGCTTTTATTTTACTATCCGAATTTTCAATTTTTTGTTTTATGTGAAGTGACTACTTGTATGCACACGGTGAAACGAACACGTAGAACAATTTGGAATAATTTATTACATATTCTATAAACGCGGGGGCATAATTATATTGTTTTTCTGCACATAAGTCAAACAGCCTATTTCTACTTTTATAGATGCAAACAGTTGCCCAATCACTAAATTTTAGATTTTTAAATAATCTTTTTTCTATTACCTAAAAATAGAGTCAATTTGAGAGTTTAAAAGATCAAAAAACTCTCTATTAATTTGCATTTGACCACCCTGTGCAAAATGAAGCGTCGGCATTGCAGCTGCGATATTTTGTGATATTTTACGACAACTTGCGACTTCCTACTAAATTGGTCATTTACACGTATTTAACACTCAACTTTGGTGTAGCAGAGCAGTGGCGTAAGTTTAACTGGAGTCAACACACTTTTGGAATATACAATAGATTTATTTTATATTACATTAAATTGAGATTGAGATTAATTCAATTCAATTCCCAATTAGTGGCTTTTAGGTGTGCCAACTGGGCACAGATTGCTTCGCCAGTGTCGCGTTGATGGAGGAGGCACGAAGGAGATTGATCGGTGTAAGATGTTCCAAAATTTTGATCAGCTATGTAGTAAAGAGTAGTTTTTTTTAAGGGTTAGTAACACCTACAACAAAACAAATGATATAAACATGAATTAATTGTTATGTACAATATATACAAGATGTAGGAAACCATAATATACTACAATTTAATTTTATTACATTCTATATATTTACATAAAAATCTACAATAGGGACTAAACACAAACGTTAACAAATATTCAACATTTACAGGACGGGGGACATTTGAGGGGAGGACATCATAAAGAGGATGAAGAAGTTTGGGACAGTTAAAGAGGATGTGTGATACAGTGCCTTCATCCAAGCCACACTCACAGACAGAGCTATCCCTTATCCGGAGTTTGGCCAGAAAAACAGGTGTGCATGAATGACCAAGACGCAACCGGGAAATAGTAGAGGTGATCCAGCGTTCAGCAGACCTATATTTGAAAAACCATGGTCGAGTTGGTATGTCTGGCTGGATGGAGGCATAATATTTGCCTTTGATTGATTTTGATTTATTCCAGAGTGTATTCCAAGATCGGTTCAGATATGTTTTTGCGAGGATACATAAATCTTGTGCCGAATTTCGGAAATGATCAAGTGAGCCAGAGACAACAGCTGTTTTAGCGCAGGAATCAGCAGTCTCATTTCCAGGGATACCGGAGTGGCCGGGGATCCAAACCAACAAGATGGATAATCCTTTTTGATTACATGAGAGCAAAGCTTCCCTGATCTTCAAAATAATGGGAAATCTTGACTTGCTTCGAAAAGGATTTTCTTTAATAGACATTAAACAACTAAGGGAGTCAGTCAAAATTACAGTTTGTTGGAGGTTATGGGAATGTGCAAACAGAATTGCTTCCAATAAAGCAGTGGCTTCTCCTGTAAACACTGAAGACTCAGGAGGACATTTAAACTTTAGAATTATTTTATACCTGGGAACCCAACAGGCAGCACCAACACAGCAATCAGGGGACAGCTTTGATGCATCAGTATAAATAAGGACATGATTTGACCAATTTTGATAAATATAATTTTGAAATTTGGTGTTAGTGTCTGGGGCTCCTTTAATCAGACCAATATCTGTGATGATAAGAGGGTTGTACACTAGAGCTTTATAAGGAGTAGAAAATACTGGATTAAGTGGGAAAGTTGAAATGGGATGGGGGAGACTAGTATATTTTAAAAAACTGTCTACTAAATATGAAGAAGAGTTACGGGATTGAGGAGAATTAGACAGTTGGGTTAATCTAGGCCAAAGAGGGTGGAATGATAACTGTAGCATCTTGCTGATAAACCGGTCACAAAGATATTGGCGACGGATAGTTAGAGGAGGATCAACACACTCCACCTGCAAAGCATTGGTGGGGGAATATTTCATTGCACCCAGAATAATTCTGAGGCATCTGTATTGGATTTTATTAAGTTTTTGACTAGCAGATTTGTTGAAAGGTTCAAGAATAAATAAACAATAATCCAAATGGCTTCTTACTAAGGCATTATATAATAGTTTTAAGGAGTACGGGTGGGCACCCCACCAGACCCCTGCTACTGCTCGAATCACATTAATACCTTTTTCACATTTTTTGATAATATGTTCGGAATGGGCAATTCCAGTAAGGCGGTAATCAAGATAAATACCCAAAAATTTTGTTTTATCTGCTAGGTGGATTAGTTGACCCTCAAATGAAAATTGAAAGGTGGGAAGGGACCTTTTCCTCGTAAAAACCACTGCCTGGCATTTCCCCACAGAGAGGGACAAACCATGGTCAGAAAGCCACTGGCCTAGGTAATACAAAGCAGAATTAATACGACAAGATATTTCCTCCACACTGCCAGAGCTGTGGTAGAGGGCAATATCATCAGCATATTGAAGGATGTTACAAAAACTGTTGACAGACAATTCGAGATCGTGGGTATATATGCTATATAGCAGAGGGCTGAGAACTGAGCCTTGAGGGAGACCTTTCCAGATGAGTCTGGGGGGAAGAGAAGATGACTGGTGCTTGACCACAATAGACCTGCAGAACAGCAGGCTACATATGAGATGTATTAACCTCGGCGGGATACTCAGCTTTTGCAATTTTTGCCTGAGCACCGGAAGTAGAACATTGTCATATGCGGAAGCGATATCGAGAAAGACGCCCGCAAGGTACTCTCCTTTTGTGAAGGCTATTCGAATGTCAGTTGTCAATATGCCGAGGCTGTCAGTAGTACTCAAACTCTTCCGAAACCCAAATTGGGAGGAGGGAAGAATATTCCTGCTTTCCATTAACCATTCCAGACGGTTTTTAAGAAGATGTTCTGTTATTTTTGCTAAAGTAGATGACAAAGCTATGGGTCTATAGGAATTTGAATCCAAGGGATTTTTACCAGGTTTAATGATAGGAATAACTATTTGGGATTTCCAGGAGTTAGGGACAGTACCGGTTTCAAAACATTTATTAATTATGTTGAGGAAATGAATTTTAGCTTTGTCATTTAGATTAGTCAAAAAGGAATAAGGGACGCCATCTTCCCCTGGGGTTGAATCCTTCAAGCCATTTAGAGCAATTTGAAGCTCGGAAAAAGAAAAGGGAGCATCCATGTCATCAGACGTAGGAGCTGGCGTATAACTTGGAAATGAGTCCATATTAGGGACATAAGGTGGAGCCAATTTATCAGCAAAGTCACTAAGCCAATCCAAGGGGTTGTTGGATGTAGGATCAGTGTGGTTGAGGGACCGACGGAATTTTCTAATATTTGTCCATACAATTGTGGATGGGGATCTAGGACTAAGGGATTCACAGAATCGAGTCCAACTACTTCTTTTCTTTCTTGATACTAACCTTTTAACTTTAGCATCAAGCCTCTGATATTTAATAAAGTTCTGCTGGGACATACAATTTGCGTATGACTCTTCCGCAGAAGTTTTTTGACCAAATAAATCATTGCATTCATCATCCCACCAGGGAGAGGAAAGCAGATGATTTTTGGGTGGGTGTTTTTTAGGAATATGAGAGTCAGCCGAAGATAAGAGAAATTTTAAAAAGAGATCGTAGAAAGCTAAAACATTTCCATCACTTCCCAGACCTGGCAAGGAGTCTATCATGGAATCAACAGATCTGGCATACTCTGCCCATTTTGCTTTTTTAGGTTGGTATTTTAAAAGAGGATCATGAGAAGAAGGAAAGAAGGACCTATTGTTTAATGAAAGGATGATAGGGAAGTGATCACTGCCGTATGAGGATGGGAGGGTTTTCTAAGTAATCTGGGAGGCAAGATTAGGAGAGCAGAGGGAGAGATCCACAGCAGATTTAGGGTTCTGATTAGGGAATACCCTGCGCGTTGGAGAGCCATCATTGAGGATGCAGAGACCTACATCATCAAGCATGTCAATCAACAAAGGGGCAAACCCATCACAGCCGTAACACCCCCACATGGTGTGGTGAGTGTTAAGGTCACCCAGGGCAATGATAGGACTTGGGACGGAAGATAAAATAGATTGAAGTTCAGGGAGTAGAGAGGAAGAGGGGTGGGGAATATACAAAGATACAAAAGAAATGTCTAGGGCACGGACAGCAACAGCATTAATCTGTTGACTGTGTGGAGGAAGGGGGATTTGGGAAAAGGAGATGGAGTGCCGAACAAGGACGGCACTGCCTGCATACCCATCATTCCTGTCATCCCTTAGACAGGAGAAACCAGGCACCCGGAACCGGGAACCAGGCATCAGCCATGTCTCCGAGATGGCAACAATGACAGGTTTATGCAGGTTAATGAGGGAGAATAACTCGTGTTTTTTGGGACGTAGGCTTTTACTGTTCCATTGAAGTAGGTTTGTTGGGGCCGTCTTGGAGGATCTTAAAGAGTTGGGAAATGTTTTTGGCAACGTTGGACGGTAAAGGCATATCACTACATGGAGTGATAAGACTGAGGAGTAGTGTGGAAAGTTGTTCCAACATAGGTAGGGTTTCATTGGGGAGGGAATTTTTATTGAGAGCATGACCATTTGGAAGGGATGAAGAACATTCACCAGTGATGTTCTGGTGAGCGTCTCTATCATAACCCTTGCCTAGCGGGGCTCGAGGACGAGGAGACCGGATAATTGTTTGACGATAGGAAGTTTTGGATGTCGTTTGAGTTGATGAGCGGGAAGGAGTCTTAGGTGCATACGCGGGAGGAATAAACATTTCCTTTGTCATCTCGGCATAGGATCGCCGGACAGGAGGGAATTGAGATGATGCTTCCATGTAAGATATGTTGTCATGGGACATAACTACTTTAATTGATTGCTGTCTTGAAAATTCAGGACAGGCCTTATCGGTGGCAAAATGTTTGCCTGAACAATAAAGACATGTGGCTAGTTCCTTGCCTATTTCACAAGATTCCCCTGCATGGGGTTGGGAGCACCTGAAGCATCTGGGTTGAGATCGGCAGATCATTTTGGTGTGGCCAAAACGGCAGCAGTTTAAGCATTGTATGGTAGGGAGTTTATAGGTCTCGACAGGTAGGGAAGTGTGGTAAGAGTAAACCTTAGGGGGGAGCATTTGACCCCTGAAGGTTAGGACGACGGACTGGGTAGGTACCCAAGTGGTGACATTTTCATTAATTGTTTTTCTGTTCAACCTTCGGGCTTTGAGCACCTCACCACAGCCTGGGGGAAGCTCCATAGATTCAACGAACTCGCTCATCGACCAGTCCACGGGACTCCCTTAACCAACCCCATTCTGGTTACATTATAAGTGGGAATAAAGGCTTTATATTTACACAGGGATGGGATTAACCAAAAAGTTGTTGGCTGCAGGAGCAGTCAAAAACTCAACTGTGATTTTGTTGCGTCCGATGTTTTTAACTCCATCATGCAAGATGGAGCTAATTTTGTGTTTATGAAGAAATTGGCCGAAAGTAATTGCTCTTAACGAGGCTCCAGAAGTCGGGTTTTCGACTTCCCTAGAGACTTGGACGATGAACGGTCCTTTGTCATCAATGGCGTAACATTTAAGGCCTTCGGAAAATGAGGGATGGGTATATACATTTTCAATGGATGGGTTTGCTTGGGAGGGATCAGAAATGCTTTTTTTGGAAATGGAGGGAACTGTTCCATCGTCTGCTTGACGTTTGCGGGAAGAAGCGGCTCCCGGATCGGGAGGTTCGCTTGGAGGGTCAGTTTCCATTGTGGTTTTACCTAGTAATTAACACATATTTTCACTTACCAGCACCAAAGGAGTTAGTATTAACTTAATTATAATATAAATAACAACTTTTTACACTTAAAATCCAAAATAAAAACGCCGAAAAACACCGAAATCTCAGTAACACGTGCGTCAGCCAAAGATAACGCAGGCGAAAAAAAACGAGATTTATTCAATCAGAAAACAGAAAAAAAACAAAGAACACTATGACAACTCTGTCACATTTAAAAATATTTCTTATTCGGCCAGTCGACATTGAATCTCTCAATAATTGCAACCAACCTTCTTTTACAATCTATACTTATAAAAATACTTGTATTTACTAAACCTGTGTAAAGCGACCATTACTCCTACACTACACTCCTACCCGAGCACCACAGACCAGGACGGAGCACAGAACCACCACATCAAAAAATTGCTATCCACCACATTTGCTATCAAAAAATGTGCAAAAAATGATAGCCACTGACATATACTTTATATCCATTGAAGGTTTGCTATGAAAATAAAAGTATCATTTTCGTAGCAAACCTTCAATGGATAAAAAATATATGTCAGTGGCTATCATTTTTGATAGCAACTAAGTTACCAGGGCCCCAATTCTGTAACTCAGTTGCTATCAACAAATGATAGCCACTGACATATATTTTTTATCCATTGAAGGTTTGCTATGAAAATAAAAGTATCATTTTCTTAGCAAACCTTCAATGGATAAAAAATATATGTCCGTGGCTATCATTTTTTGATAGCAACTGAGTTAAAGAATCTGACCAGAACAACAAGATTGTATGCCCATTTTTAATATACTCTGTGAAGTGTCATGGTCCGTGTTAAATACTCTTTGGTTATTGACCACCTCTGTAGTGATGTCATTCGATAGTCGATAAAAACAAGATACAAGTAAAATAAAGAAGTCTTGGTCCGGTAACACTGTTACCGGCTCTCTGTTAAAATAATTTTGTTTCGATACACCTACTTACCTTTGGTACCTACTTTTGGTATCGAATAATTTCTTTCTATACTAATTATTCGGTAACGAAAGAAAAGTACTTGTATTGAATCGATTCGACGTGCACCTTGTCCTCGTTGGCACATCTGTGCCAAATGAATGTTTATTTTCAAGAGCTGGTTCAATTTTGACAGAAAAAGTTATGTATTTGTCTCATTATTTACACCGATTGCTCGTTTTGGGAAACCTACCAAAAGCTGATGACTTTTTGTTAATCTCTACAATGTTAAACTAATCTATCCTAGTAATAGGAGAGCGCAAACTTTGTGAGTTTGTTTAGTTTGTATGTACTAAACAAAAAGTATTAACCAAGGAACTTAGTACTATTCTTTGTACTTACTTTACCAAGCGTGTTCAAAAAGACAAAGTTAAAAAAATATTCTATATTCTGTTACACTCTCTACATCACCCGCAATCAGTTTTGGTAAAATATTTTCAATGTATAGACACTATGGTTCTACTGGTTCATTTTAGCAATTTTATGATTTTAGTAAAAATATTAGACAATTAGTAGATCCACCTATAGCGCATCACTAATTCAAGGAAAAATAATTCATCTATCTCTTATTAACACACCATTTCTGAGAGAGAACGACAAAACTCGAGCAAGTTGAGACATGTCCCTTTTCAAACAGGTTGCTGCATATTCATTGTTTTTTTTTCGTATTGTTTTATCGAGATGATGCAAATATTATCGCGTTCATACGACTGGTGTCGGTGTGGTGTCAGTTGATACTTGATTGTTGGCTGTGATTGTTGGAAGTTGGATGGAACTGCAAGTGCAAAGTAGTTTTTGTGCGGTCGTGGTGCTCCTGTGCAAAAAGTTTCATGTGGTTTCAAGAATATTCAAAGAATTTTTAAATGTGAAATTTGTGGTTATCAGTTTTGCAGAGAACCAAAGTGTAAAGTGAAAAGTATTAGGCAAATATGATATGGTACGTACGTAAAATTATTTAAAATCATGCCTTTTTATTAGTCTTAGCAAAACAAAAATTTACATTAATATTTTGAATGTGATTCTAAACAGTACTGTCGGTCCCTCATAACTCCTAAACTCAAAGAAATAGTAAGCTCTCAATGATATTCTTAGTTATTGCATTTTATTCAAGGTTCTGAGCTAAGAATATTTACTCCTTAGGTTCTGAGACTTCTCAGTCCTTGTGGTAAATACCTGCCGCATTTACTCATTTGAATGAATAACATAATATTTATTTGCTGAAAACTTATCACAACATATTATTATGATAAAAATATCATCTTGTGTATCAAATACTGAAGATATTTTATTTGCACTGTTAGTTTGTGCTGGACACAAACAGGACAAAGTACAAACATGTAAAAACTAGATTTTTCAATTGTCAACAAATTCCAATTTAAACTCCTCTCACTAAAGTTGTGTTAAAATATGTGAATAATATTATTATGGAAAGTTTCCTGTTTGATTTTGAATTATGATCGCTTTTTTGTACCTATGCCAAAAGATATTATTACAATAAATAAATAATTATTTATCACTATCCTAGAATTTGCACCCTGGGCAGTTTCCACCACCCACTTGCAGCATTAGTGTTGTTTTTATCATTTGAGTATTTACTAAGGCTGCCCGCACACAGTCAATATTATTGTCAATAAAAATATTGACAATATTTTTTTTTATTTAAAAAAATATTGATCAATCCTTCAACATGCACACACACAACACACGCAATATTATTGACAATATTCGTAAATATTGACAGTAATATTGACTGTGTGGGGGCAGCCACATCTTTAACTTTTGTAATTGTTGTTCTGAATCTGATATCATAAATGCGAAAGTGAAAGTGTGTTTGTTAATTTGTCCTTCAATTACGCTGCAACAGAGCTATAGATCGATGTGATGTTATCCCAGAATATCAAAGAGTTCCCGAGGGATTTAAAAAACTAAATCCACGCGGACTAATCGCGGACATCAGCTAGTAATTGTCTATATAAATGCAATATTTTTTGCTCAAAATTTTATGAACTTTTGAATGTTGTTAGTTGTTGTTCAACACTCATTAATGATGTGTGAAGCCTGAACTTTGTAAAATAGAAAAAAAACACCCTTATTATTTCAACCCTGTCGGTTAGTCTGATTTGCTGACTAAAGACTGTCACAGCCTTTTTTATTCTGCAAATATTTATACTACAAAATTAATAGACACATGCTATATCTCATCATCTCAAACCATTGCCAGCCAACTACTCTGAAATGCACATAATTCTGTAAATTAGTTCTGTGCCTGGGATTTGAACCCCAGACTAAAGAGGAGCAGGCCTGTCTCACTCTTGGTACTTACGCGATTTACATACCTACAATCGTGGACACTCAGAATGACACTACAGTTGGGGCTAGCGTGTTCTAGGCGAGTGATGTACTACGCGTAAATACTTTTTTGTAAATATTTGTTTAAATAGTTTTAGTTTAGGTTTAGTATATTTAGTTGTAGGATAAAATAGTTGTAGACATTTATATGGATGGACATCTAATGAAATAATGGCAAAAAGTATATAGTACGTACTACGTACGTACTAGGATAAAAGTAGCCTTGTCATTTTCCAAGTCCTCATACTTTCGTACTACATATTATTATAAATCAAAGTCCCCCCCCCCCCCCCCGCGTCAGTCTGTCTGTTTGCGATAAACTCAAAACTACCGAACGGATTTTCATGTGGTTTTCACCAATAGATAGGGTGATTCATGAGGAAAGTTTTAGTGTATAATTTGTTAAGGGTTTGTGTAAATTAGTTGAAATATTATGATAATTGTTGACATTGTCGGAAAAATTCAAGCCGCTTGGGAGCTTTCATAGGGTAGGGTTGCCATCCGTCCGGGTTTCCCTGGATTTGTCCTAGTTTAGAGGTCATCCGGGGAATGTCCGGGCGGGGCTTCATTTGTAGTCTGGGTTTAAAAATTTAGTCTTAGGCCTCCCGCGACTCAGTACTTTTAAGACTTTTGTTTAAAAATTCAATTCAATTCAATTTTTGGTTATGGCGCACAGGTGCACCCAGAGGGCGTGATTTACTTCGCCAATGACGTGTGGGATGGAGGAGACACGTTTGAGAATTGCTGGTATCTGTTATTATTCCAACTTGCAATTTTGATGCAGGAAGTAGCAGGATTTTTAAAAGCAAATTATTTAAAAAATAAATATAGGATTAGTCACATACCTAGAACAACACAAAATTTCAATTATATACTACATAAATAATTACAGCTTAATATTATTATATTTAATATATTTACAAAGAAATTTACACTGAGGACTATACACAGACATTAACAAACATTCAACATTTAAAGGACGGGGGATTTGGGGCGGGAGAACATCATACAGAGGATGAAGAAGCTTAGGACAAGAGAAGAGAATATGGGAAACAGTACCTTCGTCCAGGCCACATTCACACAGGGAGTGGTCTTTAACTCTGATCTTGTGTAGGTGAACAGGTGTGCAGGAATGACAAAGACGTAAGCGGCATATTGTGGAGGTTACTCACCTACCTGCATATCTATGGGAGAAAAACCAGGGCCGTCTTGGTATATCTGGTTGTATTGAGGCATAGAATTTACCTTTAACCGATTTTGATTCCATCCAATACGAATTCCAGGACTTACCCAGAAAAGATTTGGCAAGGCTAGTAAGATCTTGGGAATTGTTTTTAAAATGTTCAAGTGAGCCTAACTGTACAGCAGCTTTAGCACAAGAGTCAGCTGTTTCGTTTCCTGAAATACCAGAGTGACCTGGGATCCACACAAGAGATATAGCTAATCCATTTTTATGACAGGAGAACAAAGCCTCTCTAATCTAATTAATTGAATTATGTTAGGTTTAATATTTTAATAAGGTTTTGTTTTCATAATAGAGTATTAATAATTTAGTTTTATTTTAAGAATTTAAGAATAAAATGAGAAGCAGTGATAGCCTAGTAGAAGCAGTGATAGCCTAGTAGAAGCAGTGATAGCCTAGTGGTTAGGACTGTGGTCTCCTATTCGGGGGGCGCAGGTTCGATCCCGGGTACGCACCTCTGTCTTTACGGAGTCAAGTGCGCTTAAGCAATTAACTATCATTTGCTTCAACGGTGAAGGAAAACATCGCGAGGAAACCTGCACACCTGAGAGTTCTTCATAATGTTCTCGAAGGTATGTGAAGTCCACCAATTCGCATTGGGCCAGCGTGGTGGACTATGGCCTACAACCCTTCTCTGAGAGGAGACCTGCGCTCAGTAGTGAGCCGTTGATGGGTTGCTAATGAAGAATAAAATAATCTACCTGATTATTAAAACAATTTGTAACAAACTGTACCTACTAAGATAGCAGTGATAGCCTTGTGAAGCAGTGATAGCCTCGTGGTTAAGACTGTGGTCTCCTATTCGGGGGGTCGCTGGTTCGATCCCGGGTATGCACCTCTGACTTTTCGGAGTCAAGTGCGTTTAAGCAATTAAATATCACTTGCTTCAACGGTGAAGGAAAACATCGTGAGGAAACCTGCACACCTGAGAGTTCATAATGTTCTTGAAGGTGTGTGAAGTCCGCCAATTCGCATTGGGCCAGCGTGGTGGACTATGGCCTAAACCGCCCTAAACCCTTCTTTGAGAGGAGACCTGCGCTCAGTAGTGAGCCGTTAATGGGTTGCTAATGATGATGATGATGATGTACTAAGATGTTGTTTTACATTTAAAATGATGATAAAAGATGACTAAATTTTTATTTGACTGTAAGATTTTTACTACACTGACTATGTTTAAAAAATCTCTTGATATGTCCGGGTTCTGGGTTCTAAAATCCGGGGTTTTCAAGTTTCTTGTCCTGGTTGCCAAATTTTAGAGATGGCAACCCGAAAGGATTTTTGAAAATTTCAACCCCAAGAGGGTTAAATGGGGGTTGAAAATTTGTATAAAAGTCAGTCATTTATCAAGTTATTTTTGAAGTAATATACATGAAACTTTGATGTTTGGGCTTTCCATTAAAAATTACGAAATACATACGTGTCTCGCAAATTTTGAAAATTCCACCCTAAAGACTTTCAAATAGGGGATGAAAAACGGATCGGGCTAAAATTTTGCACACAGATAGTTAATATGACGTAGGCGTCCGCTAAGAAAGGATTTTGGAAAATTCCAACCCCAAGAGGGTTAAATAGGGGTTGAAAGTTTGTATAAAAGTCCGTCATTTGTTAAGTTATTTTTCAAGTAGGTAATATCCATGAAACTTTGTTATATCCATCAAACACGGTATTTTGGCTTTCAATTGAAAATCAAGAAGTACGCATTTGACAGTTTTTAAATGTTCAACTCCCAATGGAGTTAAATAGAGGGTGAATGATTGTTATTAAGTCTGTCGTTTTTCAACTTAGGTATAACCATGAAACTTGGTATGTTGGCTTTTTACGGAGATACGAATCGCGTTAAGTTGTATTCTGATTACCAATAAAAACCGAACTTAACGTGAGCGAAGCCGCAGGCAAAAGCTAGTTGCATCATAAATCCTGATTATTTATTTACCTACCTAAATATTGTGTAAGGCTCTCAACTTAGGGCTATTAGGGCTGCAATATGCGAATTTTGTTGGAACGTAGTTCCTTATCGCGCGGTACGGAACTCGGAAGGGGGCTAGACGGATCGAAACTTTTTTGAAACAGACACTTTTTTGTAGGCATTGTGTTCAGTATTTTCGCGGTACAATATTGGGTCTCCGTAGCCTTGTGGCTACTGCAGTCGCCTAACAGTCGATGGTTCGAATCCCAGCTCGACAGACTGAATTTTCTATTTTCTATTTTATTTTAAATAATTTCTACATGTGGATTTTTTAAAAAATTAGGGAAAGACCTTTGGCTGTTAGGCGACTGCAGAAGCCACAAGGCTACGGAGACCCATTATTGTAGTAAAAAAGTGTCGATCCGTCTAGCCCCCTTCCGAGTTCCGTACCGCGCGATATGGAACGACGACGTGCCAAATTAATTAATCGAAAGGAACTACGTTCCATCCGGGTGTCCCTTGACACCTCTCAAGTTTTTATTTGTTAGAATATAAGTAATTATTTACTATGTATCTTTCACTATTGTGTATGAATTTCCTTTTTTTAGGGTTCCGTACCCAAAGGGTGCCAACGGGACCCTATTACTAAGCCTCCGCTGTCCGTCCCTCCGTCCGTCTGTCAGCGGCCTGTATCTCGTAAACCGTAATAGATAGACAGTTGAAATTTTCACATATTTTGTATTTCTATTGCCGCTATAACAACAAATAATAAAAATTAAATTAAATTAAAATATTTCCATGGGTACATGGAAATATTTTAATTTTAATTTTTTTTAACGGAACCCTAAAAGAGCGAGGCCCGACTCGCACTTGGCCGATTTTTATTAAATCGGTAAACATACATAAAAAAAAGATTCCGACGAATTGATAACCTCCTCCTTTTTTGAAGTCGGTTAATTATAATGAAGTTGGTAGGTATAGGATATACTTATCAATTTTGACAACTTATGCACCAGTCCACCTCCACCACACCAGAGCCTCATCAGTCATCAGTCATCACACTAATATTATAAAGGCGAAAGTTTGTGTGGGTGTGGGTGTATGTTTGTTACTCTTTCACGCAAAATTACTGGGCGAATTTAGCTGAAATTCTGAATGGAGATAGATTATACCCTGGATTAACACAAAGGCTACATTTTATCCAGAAACCCGTGATAAAGGGTTCCCGCGGAAATCCAAAAACCTTAATCCACGCAGACGAAGTCGCGGGCATCATCTAGTTTTCTTATAGGTAAATTAGTCTTTTTTAGGAATTAAATTTATTGGATTCAGGGTAAATTTTTTGCAGACCCAAGAAGGTATTACGTCTTGTTTTAATGATTAATGTTTTTGAGGAGTTGGCGACCCTGACTTTATCGCTCTCCTAGTTCCCTTCGATCCTCACGCAACCTGCGCGCGCGCGGCTAACGACATATTATTGTTTAGTTTTCCTTTTTGCCGTTGCTTGTGATACCCCGTGCTTGGCACCCACCACAGAACAACATATACTCAGGGGAGAAGAATTACAAGTCCATACAAAGAAACGGGGAACAAAAATTAATACCGCCATCTATTGGCTCCCCAAGATAAAAACTTTGTGCGCCAAGTTTAAATAGCTTGAGAGGGATATTCGAATTTTCAATGGCGGCAATTTCAAATTATGAGCGGGAAATTCTGAATGTTTATTTTTCTGCTACTTATATCCACCTACTTTATACCTTTATTTACTTATCCTTCTGGATTCTTCAGGTTTCTTTCAGTATTTGTACCTACAGTTACAATAATAATAGGTAACATACACAGACAAACAAAGAAACCTGAAGAGGAGGATAAGTAAGTAAAGGCACATGCATAGGCAGACAGAAAATAATTGAAAATAAAACGGTTTACTTATTACGATTGAAATAAAACAAATTCTTGGGTACCTTTTATACTTGAAATTTATTTAAATATGTTTTAATAAATCAATTTTTTTCTTAAGAGCTATTTTTGAAGCCTCTTCTTGTAAAAGCCTATTTTTTAAAACACAAAATCTATTGACACATATATGAAATACACTATTTAGCAAATAGTTTTTGTTTTTTCTATAATGCAGAGGACAAATTCTTAAAAACTCATCGTTTATTATTATTACAGTTGCCAATACATTTGATTTTATATAGCCTTCGTGGCCTTTATCATGTAAAATTTTATTTACCTCCTTACTGCAACACTCAATATATTTGATTAATTCTTTTGTGCAGTAACTTAACCTACTTTTTAATTCATTATACTCTTTACATTGGCTAAATAAATGTACTTGTGATTTTTCACTTGCTATGAAAATAGTTTTACATTTTTCGCAAGCATCATTATTTAAATTCTTAATTAAAAACCCACAAACATATGCGCATGCCTGCATCTCTCCACTGTCCTCATTGTGAATTACTGTATCGCAAAATGTTTCAAATTCATCAAGCATATCTGAGGAATTTATAACATTTTGTGATGAAGTTGAAGCTTCAGTGCATATATTTGTGGGTGTTTTCCTCAATAACATTTTAAAATTATCAATAATGCTATCATTATTGTCAGATTCACAATTTCCTGTTGTAATGTGCTCTAAATTGGTCAAAATAGTAGTTTTTAGGGCTGCTACGAATTGCCCAGCAGTGGGATTAACATTAGCACCACAGTGACCCCGAATGCAGCCAAACAGATTTTCGAGAGGGTCTTGTTGTAGCCTGCGGGTAGCAAGACTTTTAACATCTGAATGTTTACTAGTAATCTTTTCCCACAGTAATTCGATTGCATTCAGGGTCCAAATCCAGCCTTCTTTAGAAGGTGGTGCTCGGTTGCACCCTAGAATTGACTTGAAGAAAGTCCTCATCTCTCGGAAGAACTGTAAATGTGGGCTGGAGTTTTTTATATTTGTTGCAAATATTTTCCCTCTTCTCAAGTCCGATGAGTCACTGTTCAGCGAATCAAAAAGTTTATCTATGTTTTCTATAACATGCAGAGTTGTTACAGCATCTGTAGTTAGTTCACCTGCAACATATCAAATAAAAGGTTTTGTTATTTATGACATCTTAAGTAAGTTTATTCGAAGCATATTCAATACATATTATAAACTATTAATTTAACATTAAACATTTAACTAATATATTATTATGAAATTGGGACTTCTGATGAAATCACACTGGTAGCATAAGTATAATATCAACATTCATATTATGACAGGATTTTTTCCAAAATTCTCATCAATTATGATTATAGTTACACAAACATATTATAATACTAGATGATGCCAGCAACTTCGTCTGCATGGATTAAGGTTTTTGGTTTCCCACAGGAACCCTTTAATTTTCCAGGATAAAATGTAGCCTATGTTTTAATCCAGGGTATAATCTATCTCCATTCCAAATTTCAGCCAAATCCGTTCAGTAGTTTTTGTGTTAAAGAGTAACATACACACACACAACACACACACTCAAACTTCACAACTATTCACAAATATTATAGTGTGATTATAGTTACATATTACAATACTACTTGTCACACTATAATTATTTTTTGTTGAATATGTTGGAATCACAGGCACGGCTGAGTAATCGGAGAATATTCAGTAATAAATATGACAAAAAAATAACAATGATGCCTCTGTACCTAAACCCAAATAAATAATATTATTTACCTTGTGATATTTTAGCCATCATTCCAGCTGCAACAGTATGACTGAAAACTTGAGCAGCTAATTTAACTCTCATTTTTTGTTTAGTGTTCGGATTCAAGTGTTCCTGTTTCAGTGCAGGTGCAAATACGAAATTAGGGTTGCTGCTGTCCAGTTCATAAAATGTGATGATATGGCTCCATTTGGCAACTCCTGAAAGGGTGAATAAATCATAAATTCAAATTCAAAAGCTATTTATTTCATGTAGGCCAACCTGTAGCTCTTATTATAAGTCTAGATTCTACCATTGGTTTGGAATGCAGATTTCGCTGAGAAGAGCTGGCAACAAACTCATCAGTTGTTCTTTTACTAGTCATTTTATTTTCATGAACCAAAATTAAGGATCAACCACTCTAGTGAACACAGTTGACTATGTTAAGTTTTTAATAAATATTGGCAACTGTTGGCTAAGAAGCCAATGCTCCCTAAAACACAACATATGTGTATCATATTTTTCTAGAAATAAGTCTACTTCTAGTTCTTTGCTTTCTTTGTTTAATATACAGAGCTTCTCCGTTGTCTTGTACAAACAACTTATTAGGCTTGCTATCACTTTAGCCAATGAAAGAAATATGGGTATGATATATTGGTATGGCTATGGTAGTATTAATCTTACCTATTCCACGGTTATTGCTTGACTTTATATCAGTGTTACATTTCATGTCGTATTTCATTAGTAAATTTCTAAAACATTTTAGAAGATGAGGAGGATCAAAGATACTAACAATATCTTTGTCATCCAAATTGATAAATGGCCTGTCTACAGTGGCACCCAAGATGCCTAACGCTCTGCGGTTAACACCATCCATGTCACAAACTGTTGCTGCTATATTGAGACCAGCTCTGTAGCATTCCCGTAATACCTAAAAATAATACATGAAGTAGATTAATACTTTCATTTTAAATTCAGGCAGTTGAATTAAAGGAAGAAGGAAAGACTGAAAGGCCATAAAAGGTAATAGAAGTACTATGACTAGAATTAAAACAATTTGGCATAATTTTTGATACTTCAATAGAATGGGCACATGCTAAAAGGGAATCTGTCACAAAAAATGGCAAATTGAGTTAAGCATGAAAATCACATCTTTGATCTTCTGCATAGCTTCCATGCTAAAAGGAATTCAGTCCCATGCCTGGTATACCTAAATATTGGCTTGTGAACACAGTGGATTGGTTAAAAAAAAATTTGTGTTGCCTAGAAACCGATTTTTTGTTTTTCTCAAAACTATGTGCTCTGAACTAATGCCCTTTTAGCATGTGCCGATTCAATTTATAAATAAGGTTGGTTAATATGTGAAATCATAAAATTTAATCGAATTTGATTAAGTGTGTACCTCTTTTATCAATGCTGCTAATCTATCTGCTGTCACATAGCCACTAGACAGGTAAAAAGCAAGAGGTTGCTTCACTTTTTTTCTTATCCCTGCCACCATGAACACTAGAGCATTTGATGCTATATGTGGAGATCTGCCTTGATGCCCATGGTCTTGAAATCCTTCAATAATGTCACTTTTTCTATTGTATCGTAAGTTTTTTTTATAGACATTTCATCAAAAAGGAGAATATACTCATTGTCAGAGGGTTTCTGGAGTTTAGAAAATTTTGCTAAAATGCTGAAAATATTCTTATTTATTCCAACATTCATTTCAAATTGACCTAATAAGGTTCTCAGACTGGATTGAGCTGGTAAACACACAAGCCTCCTCATTAGTCTGTAGCATGTTGGTGATCGTTTATAAAGCCTTAAGGCAATGATTTTTTCTTCTGGTGTCCACCGTCTTCCTTTAGATTTCCTACAATAATTTTTTATTTGAGCTTGGAGCAACAAAGCAAATGTTGGTGTCAGTTTTTTCATCAACTCTTGCACTGAATCATTGTTTGAAATTTCTCTTAAATATTCCTTATTTTTTAATTTATTTATTCTATTGCGCAGTTGGCATATTCTTTTCATGTGCTTTCGGCATTTATTGTAGAGATACCTTTCTCCTGCAGTTTTCTTAGAACTCATTGGAATTTGGACATTTTCATCTAAAGGCTGTTTGGCTTCAGGACACTTTCCTTCTACTAAGCTTCTGCTGTTGCTAGGCTGATTTAGCAAACACAGCTTAATTTCATTTTCTTCTGTAGGCTGCATTATTTTGGTTGGATTATCCACACCAGTAAACACATTTGTTTTGTCTTGTAAAGGCACAACATTCAAAGGTTTTGGTTGAGGAACAAATATTGTCATCTGAAATTATTAACAATAATAGTATGCTTAGTGTGTTAATCTACAATTAATCAGCTATTATTTATTGAAATATATGCAAGCAACATCTTTGATGGTATTCCCTATTTTTTATGAATTCATTGATCCCAGTTTTTTTTGTTAAGCTTTCAAAACTAAGTATTATTTCGATTTGTCTCGTCATTATCTAGGTTTATTGATATGTAAAATTTTGAAGAAATTTATGATTTTAAAGTTACGAGCCTTGAAAGATTCCTATAGAAATGCTCGTAACTTTAAGATTAATATTTTTTCGATATTATAAACATCAATAAACCTAGATAATGATGAGACAAATCGAACTAATACTTAGTTTTGAAAGCACAATATGCAATAATGTGTGCAATAATAAATCACTAGTAAGAGCGTACATATGGACTGAGGCCCCTTAAGGCAGAAATTCAATTTATAGTTTACTAAAGCTAAGGCTCAAATTTGAAGTCAGGAGTTTAGCAGATGTGACTTTGTTATTGGGGGTCGTCCTATTAATTTAACCTTTCACACATTTTATTATTAATATTATGTAAAGTACACATTACCTCTTCATCTGGAACAGCAAATCTATGTAGCTTCTTTGTACTATGGGGATAATCACTGAATGAAGTCCTTTTAAAATGTCTGTGGCACAACATTCTATGTTCCCTGTGCAGTTTTTGTTGGAATTCTTGTGAAGACCATTCTCCATCGGGGAAACAGTATTTGGCCCATAATTCACACCTAAAATAACAATTTATGTCATTAGCATTACAAAGGAATGATACTCTGAATGCTCCTACAGACCAAATATGTAAAAGGTACTTCTTACAAGTAGTTTGCTTATAATAATTATGTGATCAAATACCTTCTTGTTCAATCACTATTACACTAGCGGCACGCTATGATGGCCGGTTTGACGTTTGTCCGCTCATGAAGTTCCGTATTAATTGATAACGACTTTGAAGGAAATAATTGTATTACTTTATTGACGATAGTGATGTGCAGAGATTCATAAATTTTATCGAATGTAGTTTTAGGTTTAGGACTCAAAATTTATTTATTAAATTGATTTCTAAAATGTATACAAGTGTAGAAAAATCAGTTTGCACCATTTAAGGGGTGAATGTACTTGTGAATATGAACAATTTTCACTATGTGGACAAACCTCTGAAATCGCAAAAAAATATCAGCTGTTTCATACAAAAGGTAAAATTTTTATTTTTATATGATATATACCACAACTCGGCATTTGGTTTTCTAAATTGAAAATTTTTAAAAATGGAATCTAATACGATCGTCACATAGGATCGCTGGCTAGCACAACTACTACCTCCGGCAAACTCGCGTCAATGCTCAATGCAAAACAAAGCAGTTTCGAATTGACGTTGCTTCGAAAAGTATAAACTGTCAGTGCAATGCGATTGTGATATAGTTTTGACCTGGCTTTGGATTTCAAATATTGATACTGCATTACTGTTGACCCTTGCTCGTTAATTTGGACTCTGTTCAAGCCCTTTGTTGTGGATTTCGTCGATATGACCGAACGTACGCAGAGAACTGTTCTAAATAGTCAGACACGTGAGTTCGTAATACGCCTTCGTAACTATTTCGATCGTGAAGCTCAAAATGGAGGGCCAATTTTACCTATAACGTCAGTGGTTGAACGCGTAGCTGATGCGCTTAATATTGGACAACGAACTGTTAGACGGATAACTAAAAAAAAATATGGCGAGACTGGCACAGAAGAAAATAAACTTCACACACCAAAAAAGAGAAAACGAGCAAAACCAGTCGTAGGCATCGATAGCTTTGATGCCGATGCTATCCGAAGACATGTTTACGGCTACTATTTACAGAAGGAGTATCCAACAAGAAAAAAGTTGGTGCATTCACTGAAGGAAGCTGGATTATTCTTCGGTGGGGAAAGTTCTTTAACGAAGATTTTGAAGACCATTGGATTTCGATACAAAAAATGTAACAAACGCAAAATATTGATGGAAAGATTTGATATAGCGATGGCAAGGTATACTTTTTTACGGCAAGTGAAAGAAATCAAAAATTGGCAAAATGTGTTCTTGGATGAAACATGGCTTAATGCTAACCATACTGTAGGCCGTTCTTGGAACGATGACACAGCAGCATCTACTTCCAAAGTTCCTGTAGGAAAAGGATCGCGACTTATAATTTGTCACGCCGGAACCATCAACGGGTTTGTCGAAGGTTCTCTCATGGCTTTTGCGTCAAAAACCACTGGAGACTATCATGAAGACATGAATGGAGAAAAGTTTACTGAATGGTTTACCTCAATGTTGTGTAGCCTCCCTGAACCATCTATTATAATTATGGACAACGCCCCATACCACTCGATGCAAATTGACAAGCCACCTGCCCAATCCCAAAAGAAAGCTGATATCGTCGCATGGCTTCGTAAAAATGGTGTAGATGCAAACATGAATATGTTAAAAGCGGAATTAGTACGTCTTTTAAAAGAAAACAAACCAACCAAGATCCGATGCGTCATTGACGAAATAGCATTAGAACATGGGCACAGAGTTATACGGTTACCGCCTTACCATTGTGAGTATAATGCGATTGAGTTGGTGTGGGCTCAAATTAAGGGATATGCTGCAAGACACAATACAGAACCCCCATTTACCACAAAAAAAATGCTAAAATTATTAGAAGAAGCTTGTGAACATGTGACTAAAGGAGACTGGGAAAAGGTTGTGAATAGAACTGTTAAATTAATAAGGGAAGATTATGAAAGAGATGTGAAAATAGATAATATTATAGAAAACGAACATTTTTTTTTTTTTTTTTTTATTCGATGACAAGCTAGTCCTTGACTGCGATCTAACCTGATGGTACGATGCAGTCTAAGATGGTAGCAGGCTAACTTGGAAGGGGTATGGCAGTGAAAATTTAACCCATACCCCTAATTGGTTTCTACACGCCATCGTGCCGGAACGCTAAATCGCTTGGTGGCACGTCTTTGACGGTAGGGTGGTAACTAGCCACGGCCAAAGCCTCCCACCAGACGAAAACGAACATATAATTATTAATGTAGGTGATGATAGCAGTGACGACAGTGAAAATAGTAGTATGGACGAATCTGATTAATTATGGCCTTTTGTGGCACCTTTTTTGGTATCTTTTGTATTCATATGTTTCTTGTGTGCATATAAAGTATGTATATTCATTTTCATTCAAATATTCAGTTCGTTCAAATAAATTAAATAAACATATACATTTTTGTTTTATTAAACCTATTTAATCAGGTACAAAAACAAAACTTAATTGTTTTTTGTTCGAGAATAAATTGACATTCCACATCACTATTGTAATGTGTCAAACCGGCCATCATAGCGTGCCGCTAGTTTAGAAAAAATGACACAATAATATGGCTTTTCTACAAATTATTTACCATGTCTTAATCCTTGGATAATGGATAAAATTTGGATTATTGGCATTCAGATGTTTCAAATTCATACTAATATTATAAATGCGAAAGTGTCTGTTAGGCTTTGACGACCCCTCTTTTCAGCCGATTTTGATGAAATTTGGCATATATGGATAGGTTGCCCGGCGAAGGACACTAGTCTACTTTTTATCCCGGAAAACTAAGGAGTTCCCGCAGCAATAAAAATAATCAACGCGGACATCATCTAGTGATTTTAATAAAATAAATTAGTACTGTACCTGAGAATGTTGGTTTTGCCAGGCTTAGGATAGCGGAATAGTTTAGTGTCGGGGTCTACACCCGGTGAATGGCCACACTTTAAACACTTCCTGCTATTTTCTGCCATTTTAAAACCACTATTTCACTTATTATTGTCCAGATAAGTTTTAATTGAACGAGCACCTCACACTATTTCTACGGTTACGGAGGAGCAGAAGCTCGACTCGAAGTAAAACGTTTAAACAGCAACGCAGGCAAAGTAAACATTTTCAGAAAAGCAAACTCTGAAATCTGAAATGTACTTTTTTGTGTTTGAAAATTACTATTTTTGTAGAAATTTTAACCTCAAAAAGTACGTTTTCTTCACAGATGGTTTTCTTGTTCTGAAGAAAATTCAAGAATTCAAACAAAGTTGCCATAAACAAAATAATTTTTGTACCAGGAGTGATTTTTACGACCCGATAATTGAGATCTATGCCACCGCTATCTTTTAATTAAATATTCTTGATAATGTTAAGATAAATTTAAACAAAGATAATATATTTTTATTAACTATTTTTTTTATATTTTCTCTATATGCTATGTATGAGTTGCGTGTACGGGTCACTAGACATAGAAAAAAATGATAACAATTATTATTGTAGGTAATGTTTGCTTTGTTGGATTTATTATTCTGTACGCGTTGTTTATTGTGTAAAACTTAACTACCAAAACAGGAGTTTAAGCTAGTTGCTAGTAACCCTCAATTATTTCGAAATTCGGAACAGTATTACTAGTATGAAAAATAAAAAAGTTGTTTACACTTGGCAACATATTGATTTGCCCAAGTAGGTATGTCGCAATGACGTAGAACAAAGTTGACTAGGCCTGGCACCCACCGTCCCGCGATGCGGTGACTCACGCTCCTCGGCCCTAGCCAAAGCCCACCGCGAGAACAAAAACCGGATTACGTCTGCTCTGTCTCTTTCTCTTTAAAAATAAAATCAGGCCTAGCGAGCTGTAGGTAGGCATACTATAACGTGCGAGCTCGTCCACCACTCCGTTGCCGTTTAAAGACCGAGTAATGACGCATCACAAACACGCGATATTTTTTTTCTACTTTTCGGTTTCAACGGTTGCCTAATAATTTGGTAGGCATAATAATACTATTATGAATATGATACACAGGTTAGGTACCTAAGTTTAAAGTGCAGATATTATGATGAAGCGGCCATGAAGATGCTTATTTGCTAGTAGCCGCTGGCCGAGACTTGGTCGATGTTGATTTAGGTTTTTAAAATTCCTGTGGGAACTCTTTGATATGTGCTCCGGGATAAAAAGAAATCGGTTGATCTACTTATAATATGTCCAATACTGATTTTTGTTGGAACTGCGGTTTAGGCGTGAAAAGCTAAACAATCAGAAAATTAGTTTTGCATAATTTATAAGTAGGTAAGGTACCTATGTAAAACACAGGTGCTGTTATGTAGGTACCTACTACCTACACTACTTTTGAATTTTGATTGAGCTTCCTAGCTCCGACAAACATAGTAGACAGGTAAGAAAGGTCCCTGACCGCAGTTCCCTCGCGAACGGAGTAGCAGTCATCAGCTAGCCTAGCATGTATTAAATTTAATTTTTAAATAAGTAGGTAGGAACGAGAAGATAAGTAGTTAATGGGCTCAAAGCTCTGATTAGTTAGGTTTATGCATGGTTTATGTTGACTACTAAACTACTGACTACCTGACTAACTGACTACTAACCATTGTTCAGCGCTTTTTGTGTCTCAGGTAGCAGTTATTGATTGAATTTGAATGAAACCACTTGACAAGTTTTAACATGCTTGAGAGTTGAGACAGGTGGAAAATGATAAAAGAATATGATAAACTTGGTGTTTGTTGTATGTTGATAAACATTAAACATGTTTTGTCGCATTTCTTTAGCGAAGTTTGAAAAAATTTTTTTTTTCGAAACGCCATATATCTCAGAAACGAATTGACATACAAAATTTTTTGTATAATCACTAATCAGTTATAGAAAATTAATGCTCTACTAAAAAGTATAGAAATACGTTTGTCGTAAGTCGTAAGGGAAAAAGTTATCGAGGAAAAACCGGAGGAAGATCGAAAATTTTGCAGTTTTCCAACCACCCTCCTCTTTTAGCACAGGGTTTTCGAGGTCTTCTTAAAACATCTTTTTAAAACTCGAGAAAATGTTAATTGATGAATAACGATCCCTGAACAATATCCCAAAGTTTCATTAACTTCCGACCTTTTTCCACCTGTCCCCATTTTTTCCTACTGGACTATTTTTTCAAAGAGCCATATCTCGGTAACGAATTAACATAAGTACACAAACATGTTTGATGACGATGAGTCAAAATTGTAGGAAATTTTACTGCAGAATTTCCATAGCCATCTTCCGCCTCCATCATCAGATCAGCTCCATGTTACAATAATATTGCATTGTAATCCGACATTTTCAGCTCAATCGGAAACCGGGAATGGTTCTAATACATCTTGCAAGACTTTAGACTTGACCTAAATATACATTGCAAGCTTGTCAAATAAGATGATAAATAGAAATTCAGCTTAAGTATGTATGTTAAGCACAAGGCATGGTCAAAACTCAAAAGTTTACACATATGTATTCTGATCGATTTCCGATTTCCACTCATTCATCGAGGAGTTCCTTCCTCCATCTCCGAAGATATTCATCAGATCTTCACCAAATTTAAATGGGACCTACCTGCAAATAAGCCCTTACAAATAAAAAAAAATTATTGAATTCAGTTAAGATTTGATGGAGTAACATCGACAAAAAAAATAGTGGACGAAGTCTCGGGGCAAAAGCTAGTTTAAAAAGTAAATTCAATGAGAGTTTCAAGTTATTTTATCGTTGATTGCATCACCGTCTGTTTTGGAGATGCTCGCGTACAGGACACGTGTGGATTTAGTATTAAATTAAAATAGTGCAGTGAATAAGCAGAGCGGCGACTCTGTACTGCCTCTTCCCTCACGCCTCGCCGCTGTATCTCGTTCTCTCAGATGATCCTTTTTGTTGTTTTGCACACCTCATGTTGCAAAGCTTCTGTTAGTCATGTTTTCTAAAAGTATTTTATTTCTAGGTAGGTACTTACATCTTCGAAAGTTCGAACCAAACGGTTCTAGTTCTTACTTATTTTGATCGATCCGAGAACTTTTATTTAAAGATTGATTTTGAATTGAAAACTCAAATGAATTCAATAGACAGGTAGGTAGGTATTTTTATAGCAACGCATAAATGCAGTTTGGTTTCTAATAACTTAAAAACTAAAACCTACTCGTAAGTCTAATAAATGAAATGCAGTTCTTTAATTATTGTAAACTAAAATAGCAATAATAATATTAATAATTCACAGATAAGGTGATTTGTGTTGGAGATGCCATTTTATCATTATCGTCCTATGCCATGCGTCAGCGAATCCGGCTGCACTTGTGCTTAGGTGCATACTAGGGTTGCGAACCGTACTGTAATAAACTAAATAATATTACCTACCTTTATAACTGTACAAAATCAATTCTAAAATACTAACCAGTTTTTAGTGTCAGCGCCATCTAGCTAATTAGATCTATATTTAGTAAATTATATTTAATTTATGCAATTAAGGATGATTATACGGGTCTGCCTGCGAAATTCAAATTTAATTTGGTTTTTCGCAATTTGTAAACTAATATGACAAACTAGGCTAATGGCATTCTAATTGCGCCAATAGAATGATCATCTTCACAGCTTTACATAAAAATCTTTACTTGAAAGTGACCAGTTTAATAAATTAATCAAAATACTGACTAATTTGTGAGTAACTCACGTCCAACTCGGTATTTTGATTAATTTCTTAAACTGGTCACTTTCAAGTAAAGATTTTTATGTAAACCTGTGAAGAAGATAATTATACTGGCGCAATTAGAATGCCATAAGCCTACTTTGTCGTATTAGTTTACAAAATGGGAAAAACCAAATTAAATTTGAATTTCGCGGACAGACTCGTATAATCCACCTTAAAATGTGTAATAACTAATAACATTATTTCTATTATACAGGTGACTTTAGTATTTAAATGTATTTTGTTGTTTAACAACTGGTTAGGATTGAGATTATTTTATTCTACACCTAGCGAACCGCCCCGGCTTTGCACGGGGACGGGGTAGTATGTTTTTTCTGCCGTAGGGTCAATTTGTTTTCGCGCGCGTTCTTTTTAGGGTTCCGTACCAAAATGGTAAAAATGGCACCCTTATGGTGAGACTTTCTCCGTCCGTCCGTCCGTCTGTCACAGTTGATTATTTCAGTAACTATTAAAGCTATCGACATAAAATTTGGCATTGTTGTGTATAATAGTGGCCCAACATCATTGGAATAAAGAAAAATCGAAAATTATTTTTAGTTTTATTAAAAAAAGGGGGAAAATCGAGGGTTTGAAATTTCAAGGTACAATAACTATACCGAGTGGGGTATCATATGAAAGGCCTTTACTTGTGCATTCTAAAACAGTTTTTTATTTATTTCTATATATAATAATTTTTGATTAATCGGCCAAAATGTCGAAAAAATACCGTTCCCCCCCCCCATTATCTCCGAAGTTTACCAATCGAAAAATCTGAAATAATTATGGTCAATAGAGGTTTATGTATATTTTACAGATAAAATAAAACCAACGCTCTAACTAGCATAGTTTTTTTATATTAACAACTAGCTGATGCCCGCGACTTCGTCCGCGTGGATTTAGTTTTTTAAAATCCCTCGTGAACACTGATTTTCCGGGATAAAAAGTAGCCTATGTCCTCAACTATAGTACCCATGCAAAAAATCACGTCGATCCGTGGCTCTGTTGTGGCGTGATTGAAGAACAAACCAACAAACAAACACACTTTCGCATTTATAATATTAGTATGATTAGAATATTAAATTGCATAGGAAAACACTGTAGCATTAAGTCCATACGATGTATTACATCCATACCTACTATGTAGTATGTAGGTATAATGATCATTTGGCAAAATCTGACACCTTTGGAGTAGTTTGACTTTGACAAAATAGGGCTATCCACGATGGCTATATACGATAAAGTACACTTGCCAGCTTAAGATGAGCCGTTCATTCAAAGTATCTTGTAGATTCCGGGGTTCAAGTTATTTGGACCTAATACTGAAGATCGTGATGTCTATAATTTCTGAACTACGAAATTGACGACCTTGAAATAATTACAGGACAATCTCTAAAGAATCTGCTTTCTAACAAAAAAAGAATGAATTAAATCGGAATACGCCTTAATGAATTACAGCGAAATACGCATTTGGACTTTCATCCCCTCTCCCAAGGGAACCGTGCTGAATTTCGGGATAAAAAGTATCCTATATTATACCTCGTAGTATTAACTTAAATCATACCAAGTTTCATTTAAATCCGTCCAGTAGTTTCGGCGTGATGCGCGGCCAAGATACAGACAGACAGACAGACAGACAGACAGACAGACAGACAGACAGACAGACAGACAGACAGACAAAAAATTAAAAAAAAATTGTTTTGGCTTCTGTATCGATTATAGAGTGCCCTCAAACAAAAATTTTCAAAATATCTTCAATGTACAGAATTGGACCTGTTACAGTTTTATTATATTATAGATAAACCTCTACAAACAAAGTTAACGATAAAAAACCTCTACAAACAAAGTTAACGATAATTAACAATAAACCTCTACAAACAAAGTTAACGATAAATAAGCAAATTAATATAATATTATCGTTTTACTTTTACTTTTGGAGTACGGAACCCTCGGTGCGCGAGTCCGACTCGCACTTGGCCGGCTTTTTTATTTTGCGATAACTCCTAACTAACGTATTTAAGTTGATAAGGATTGATACTGAATCCATCTAAATAGATTTCCAATTACCGCATTGTACGTGACAATTTTTTTAGAACTTTTAATGGGTATTATAGAAAGCTATCCTTAAAAGATAGATAGATATAATATTGTGCCAACGCGGACTTTTCTGTATAGACCTATCCCACCATACTACAACCGTATATCCCAGGCGGCTTGACTCTCTCCGACATTTTCAACAATTATCGTCATATATTTCAACCAATTTACACAAAACCTTAACTAATTATTCACCTAAACCTTCCTCATGAATCACCCTGTCTGTTGGTGAAAAGCGCATGAAAATCCGTTCAGTAGTTTTTGAGTTTATCGCGAACAAACAGACAGACGCGGCGAGAGACTTTGTTTTTAACCGACTTCAAAAAGGAGATGGTTCTTAATTCTTTTTTATGTATGTTCACCGATTACTTAAAGGCGCCTGAGTGATGGTTAGTGATAGCAGTGATAAGCATAATATAATATAAGCAGTGATAGCCTAGTGGCTAGTACTAGGCTGGGGGGTAGCAGATTCGATCTCGGGCACGCACCTCTGGCTTTTCTAAGTTAAGTGCGTTTAAGAAATTAAAAATCACAAGCTTTAACGGTGAAGGAAAACATCCTGAGGAAACCAGCACACCTGAGAGTTCTTAATATTCGCAAAGGTGTGCGAAGTCCGCCAATTTGCATTGGGCCAGCGTGGTGGACTATGGACTATAAACCCTTCTCTGAGAGGGAGACCTGCGCCACAGAATATATAATAGTACTACTTATTTTACGTTGGTGAAATCGGTCCTAAATAATTTAATATCACAAGCTTCATAATGTTCTCAAAGGTGTGTGAAGTCTGCCAATTCGCATTGGACTAGCGTGGTGGACTATGCCTATAACCCTTCTCTGAGAGGAGACCTGCGCTCAGTAGTGAGCCATTGATGGGTTGCTAATGATGATGATGGATGATGATAAGTTCCATCTTCTGATGCTAAGATAGACCCCGGGACTGTATATTCGAAAAACAGCCACTTCCCACCTAAACGTCTTTTCTATTCTATAGTCTCTACTTATTCGAAGTAAAATTAATAGAACATTAGTTTTGAACTTTATTTAAATAACTAGTTTTTTTAACTATCTTTGAAATATTGTTTTACATAGGTAAAACATTGAACCCCCATTGAGCGGTTTTTACTCGAATAAAGTGACAAAATGTTAATTTTAGCTTTGGACCATAGATTCACATATTAATATTATTTCTAAATTTGAAGGAGTTATGTTCAATCAATTATTCGTTATTATAATTAGGGCGAGTGAAGCGAGCCCTAACACTGTCCCACAACCTGAGCATTTTGTGGTACACTTTACTGAAAAACTATCACGCCTATAGATTTGTGCTTTATCATAGTAATTTAACTTCATATCCAGATGTGTTATCTGTCAAAAAAATAATAATTTTATAACCATTAACTTAAAAATTATAACCGTTAGAAAACTACGCGAGCCCTCACAAAGCTCAGCTTTTTGCTAGTTATATGTAAAGCTCTGACCGAAACTCTGATAGATTAATACTTTATCCTCGCTTCGCTCGTTCGATTATCGCAAGTGGCAACCCTAGTGCTTATACGTACCTTACTTTTGTTTTGATACACACACACATGATGTTGTTTATGTGCAATTATCTCCTGCCAATTATGTACAACTTGTAATATATTATTTTATGTGCATATTATTATGTATAAAGATAATAATATTACTGCAACGGTAAGCCGTACGTTGTTTATGAGTAAATTATTTTAATTGGATATTCGCGCCCTACTTCATTACAGTTAGAGAGATGACGATCAAACCAACACAGAAGAAAACTAACAAACAAACAAAACCATTAAAATAAGACAAATATCATATTATATACCTACTCTATGTAGTGTATAGCTATAATACCTACATAATTACTATGTACTCTCATCTATCTATCTATAATATAATAAAACTGTAACAGGTCCAATTCTGTACATTGAAGATATTTTGAAAATTTTTGTTTGAGGGCACTCTATAATCGATACTGAAGCCAAAACAATTTTTTTTTAATTTTTTGTCTGTCTGTCTGTCTGTCTGTCTGTCTGTCTGTCTGTCTGTCTGTCTGTATCTTGGCCGCGTATCACGCCGAAACTACTGGACGGATTTAAATGAAACTTGGTACGATTTAAGTTAATACTACGAGGTATAATATAGGATCATTTTTATCCCGAAATTCAGCACGGTTCCCTTGGGAGAGGGGATGAAAGTCAAAAGTTGTATTTCGCTGTAATTCATTAAGGCGTATTCCGATTTAATCCATTCTTTTTTTTGTTAGAAAGCAGGTTCTTTAGAGATTGTCCTGTAATTATTTCAAGGTCGTCAATTTCGTAGTTCAGAAATTATAGACATCACGATCTTCAGTATCAGGTCCAAATAACTTGAACCCCGGAATCTACAAGATACTTTGAATGAACGGCTCATCTTAAGCTGGCAAGCTTACTTTATCGTATATAGCCATCGTGGATAGCCCTATTTTGTCAGTCAAACTATTCCAAAGGCGTCAGATTTTGCCAAACGATCATTAAACCTACATACTACATAGTAGGTATGGATGTAATACATCGTATAGACTTAATGCTACAGTGTTTTCCTATGCAATTTAATATTCTAATCATACTAATATTATAAATGCGAAAGTGTGTTTGTTTGTTGGTTTGTCCTTCAATCACGCCACAACAGAGCCACGGATCGACGTGATTTTTTGCATGGGTACTGTAGTTGAAGACATAGGCTACTTTTTATCCCGGAAAATCAAAGTGTTCACGAGGGATTTTAAAAACTAAATCCACGCGGACGAAGTCGCGGGCATCAGCTAGTTTATAATTAAATAGGATTGCTGGAATACGTAATCTGTCGTTGGGGGAACGTCCAACGTTATCGAGGGTGAATCATTCTAATATTGATATCGCCGTTTCTAGCAACTTCTATATTGAGTACGCATATAAATATACAATTTACTTATGTATATTGTATATTCTGTAATTAGTAGATAACTTTTATGTTCATTTTGTTATAGAGCTTGGCGCGATGGATACAATTCTGATTCCAAAACCTTAAGCTTCAGAAGCACCACATAAACGTGGGGATTTAGGAACTGTTGATTATGAATTTGATATTATAGATAAAGCCTTAATCACAGCTCAACTCAAACCTGATGTTAAAAAGTTGAAAAGTTTAAAATAAGCAAATGTAACGACGAAGCCGACGCAAATTTCGCCTCCCTTGTATTGATCATAGGTACATGCAATGATGAGTTCACTTGGCGTTTTTAAAAACCTTACTAAATAAAGAAATTTTTGTAATTGCAATAAAGTGATTGTGAATTGAATCAAAGTTTGCATAATAATAATCAAACTTTGATTCAATTCACAATCACTATTTTATTACGATTAATTACAACTTATCATCTATGATGACGGTGAAGGAATACAAGGTTAGGAAACTTGCATGTCTGAGAGTCTTCCATAACAATAGGCTATTTGACTACTTTTAGAAAATCATCTTAAATTGTTAATAATGCTATGCTGAAGCTAACAAAACATATATTTCGGCATAATTTTCATTATTTTTCATAAAAATCGAGAAATAAATTCAAAAAAATAAATTGCCGCCGAAACGTTCCATTTGCTCTCATGACGTAACAGTTCACATTTCAAACAATGACAATTTTATAATATGTGTTTAGGCCGCGTGTCGCATACTATTTGGTATTTAATAAAATAGTAACGATGAAAAACAGACGAAATTAGCCTATTACGCCGCACAAACACGTCGAAATGTATTGACAAAATGAGAATTCCATAGGTGGTGTGGACTGTGACGTCATTCGAGATCACGGAACGTTTTCGATCACGTGACCATGGCCAGAATTATAGCAATTTTATTTAATGTTTTCTAATTAAATAAAGCTTTATTTTTTAGTTTTGTCGTATGGAATAATGTTTTTAGATAATAATCTTTTAGGATGACACCAGTTGAAACGATATTTTTATTATAGTCAAATACCCTATTGTGTGTGAAAGTGTGTGAAATCTGCCAATGCGTACTTGGCTAGCGTGGTGGACTATGGCTTAAACCTCATACTGAGAGGAGTCAGGAGACCCTTGCCCAACAGTGGGCCGGCCGGCGATGGGTCAATGTCATCTTTGATCATAAAGATACCAAGTTTGAAGTAGTAGTAGTAAGGTACTTATCGCAGCTAACCTTCTGTGCGACTGTCTAAAAATGGTTTCTACAGTGTGATTAACGCAATCACCTTTGATTGGCTGAACTTATGGCGTTCTTACTGCGTCAGTCCATGTTAACCTAGAGCAAGGGAGTACAACCCAATCAGAGGTGTTTGCAGTCATTAAAAATAGCAATGATTTTTAGACAATCCAACAGAACATTTCCTATTATGTTTCTTGTTAATACAACAGGTTTGATTGTTTGTGATAGGGCACTGGTAGCTTGCGCGGCTACCGCGTGCTGGTGCGCGGGCGCGCAGGCGCAGCCGTTGACGTGCAGGGCCGACGAGCAGTGCGAGGCCGGCTTCTACTGCGACCGCGACGCCGCGTACATCTGTCGCCGCTGCCTCGACTGCGAACAGCTGAAGCGGGAAGCGCCCGTGCTGCCTTCCCGCTGCATCAAGTCTGTGGCCGAATGTGGACCCTGCATCACAGGGTAAGTTTGATGTCATCCTATTTTGTTATCAGATTTAAGTCTTGATCCCACATTCCGTGGGTTTGGGCAGGCAGATATTGAACGGAAACATCCTCCTACCTAAATTAACAAAGGTTAGGTAGTGCTGTTATGCATGTAACTACTAGCTGATGGCCGCGACTTCATTTCCGCGGGAACTCTTTAAAATTTCCGAGATAAAATATAGCCTATGTTTTGTCCTGTATAACTTATAAGCTATCCATTCCCAGCCAAATCGATTCATTCGTTGTGGCGTGATAGAGCTTATGTATGAACTGTATGTATTGTATGACCGAAGTGAATTGTTCCATCGTTTCAGATTGGTGGAGGATCTCCGGGGCGACGCGACGCTGCAGTGCGTGCCGCCCGACGCGCGCAGCGGTGACGCCGCCATCCCGGCGTACGTGTGGGTGATCGTGAGCGTCGTGTCGCTGCTGCTGCTCGCGCTCGTCGTGTTCATCGTCAGCTACGTGCTGCGGAACACTTATACCTTCAAGATACTGGCTTGTAAGTTCGCTACTAGATACCGCCCTTCCTACAAACAATAGCTCCTTAAAATGCGGCAACGTAATATCATAGTTTGTTTGAAAACGTCAAACATTGGTTGCTTGCTACTACGAGTCTATGTGGGTACGCCGGTTTAGGCGTACTATGAATTGCCGCAATTTACTAGTACGCCGACGGTCGGTATCTAGTAGGTGTAAAGCGACTACCAATTCTAAATCTATGACTACGGATAAACCAAGACAAACGGTTATGATTTTAGCAGTCTATGTATCTTTGTATGTGTCTTTTTACGTAAGTTCCACTGAAGCGCCTAAACTACCACTTACAAGATACAGGCTTGTAAGTCAATTTCGTCTTTACACTTTTTCCTAGTCTAAGCAACTTCTAAACCTTGTCACGGGTGTCATTTGCTCCTAAGCATGAAAACCGACTGTAGCAAACAATCGTATTTTTCGAGATCCGCTTGATCAGTGCTACTCAACTTGTTATTGGAGCATAGCTAACGTGCTGTAATAATAAAACCGGTTTTTGGTTTGTTTTTGTTCAAATAATGATATGAGCATAATTAGAGGACGGAGGACTTCATCATCGCTTCAATTTTATTTATTAGTACAGTATAGGTAGAATAAAGAGGTTATTTTTAACGTCCATGTAAATGTTATTGATAATAACTGGGACATCAAGGACAGCTTTACTTGGCTTTCCAAGGCACGGAGAAAACTAGGAAAGTTGAGATATCGCTCAACCAGCCCAATCTACTGATGTGCGCCGTCACCACTTGACAATAGCAACACTGGTCTGTAGCGGTGAATAACGTCATGAGCATCGCATAGCCGATTCGCATATCGATGGCCATATTATAGTAGCCTATTGCTAACTTATGTAGGTATGTAGGTTAGATATTGTGTACTTAGCAACAACTTCTACTTCAAGATAAGAGCTTGTGAGTAACTCATCTAATTACTCGGAACGTATCTACCTATACGAGTGGGTGCTCGCGGTTTATTTGAAGGTCTTAACCACAAAGGCGGTGATATCACTGCTATAAACGAGGATTGGGTTTTATGATCGTATTTGTGACTCGTGAACTATTGATCGGTACATATTCAACTTAAATGATTTGTTAAATTGTTGCAGTTTTAGATAGTAAAAATCATTAAATATTTCCTTATTTGAAAACGCTCACCTGCCTCAGTTTATTGACACATATGGTATAAGCAGTGATAGCATCTTTGATTTTACGGATTTATGTGCGTTTAAGCATTAAAATATCACACGCTTCAACGGTGAAGGAAAGCTGCATGCCTTAGAGTTCTCCATATTTTTCTCATTTAAATATCACATGCTTCAACGGTGAAGGAAAGCTGCATGCCTTAGAGTTCTCCATAATTTTCTCATTTAAATATCACATGCTTCAACGGTAAAGGAAAGCTGCATGCCTTAGTGTTCTCCATAATTGTCTCATTTATATATCACATGGTTCAACGGTGAAGGAAAGCTGCATGCCTTAGAGTTCTCCAAAATTTTCTCAAAGGTGTAAGAAGTCTGCCAATTCATATATATGTAGTTCACTATATTCACTATATACAAATATCCCTTTTCTGAGAGAAGGCCTGCGCTCAGTAGTGATCCGTTGACGGGTTGCTGATGACGATGTTGTATTGTTCAGCGACGCGCGCTTCGGTCGCTGCGCCGCGCGGCGCGGGCGGCGGGCTGGGTGCGGCCAGCGCGCCCGAGATGCCGCCGCCCTACAACGCGCACTACAGCGCCGTGCGCCCGCACTCGCCGCAACCGCCCGGCGCCTCGCCCGCGATCCCAGACGCCGACCAACACCACGCCGAAGGTAACGAACCGTCTTCAGCTAACACAACAGAATTACGACCGACCATATCTCCGGCACAGTGGTGACGTTGAGGTCTTATAAGCGGGACAATCTGGGAATTCATGATTTCTAGTGACTGCTGTGAAATTGTCTAAAAATGATTCTTACATTTTGACGATCGTAATCACCTCTGATGGGCTGAATTTATGGATTTCTTGCTGCATCCATACATTTTAATCAATCGGAGGTTGCTATTGTCCCACCGTAGACAATCCCAAAGCTGTTGTGGTATGTTGGGAGGTTAGAAGAATGGTTATAATATTTAACTGCCATCCCCTCTCTATGTCAGCACTCAGCCCGCTTCCATCTTAGACTGCGTCGACACTTACTGGCGACCGGTTTACAAACCATATATATCTAAACGAAAATCTATAATAGAAAGAAGGCTACAAGTTGTAGTCTTAACAACAAAGTTAGCATACTAACAATTTTGTATGCAAAATAACAGTTTTGCTACACAACAATTTTTGCGCCATATGTTAATTTCGTGCAATTGTGCAAGTATGCAAACAGGCATGTTGTTTTGTCAAGCTTACATTTTTGTAACGTTAACAACGTTTTGCAACCCTAACCTACTCTGAAGTTATTAGATCTTGCCTATCGGTTGTAACAAAGGGGATCATTAATTTCCAGAAGAACCTGAGAATAGTCATTTCGTTGCTGAGTCAAAATCTGCAGGAAATGACTGTAATTTTGTTCCAATTGGCATCATGCCAACCTCAAACAACAACAACATTATTTTAATTTATTATTGTGAAAAAACAGTTCACCTTTAAAAAAAACCTTAGCACACATAGGGTTCATAGTAAAATAAATAATTGTAGTAAATATGTGAGTACTTTTTGGGTTTTCCTTAAAGATAACAAGTCAAGGATGGGATAAAATGATGAAACAGCGAAGTGCATCGGTATAGAATCGTTGTGCGTTGTGACGCATCATCATATCAGTGACCGTTGTTCTAATTAGCGCGCTTGCGGTCACGCCGTACATCCCACTGCTAATTCATTAACTGCGTGGATGTGACCTTGAATGTTATATGCTTATTAATTTTTAATTATACATCTTCATACATAAATGTTTCACTTGTATTGCATTTGGCTGCGATTAAAAGGGCTTCTAATTTCAGATTAGTTTATATTAGCTTTTTGAAAATCCAACATCTTCACTTAAAAAAGCGTTTAAAACGTTTAATTTGACTGTAGTTTTTAATTATATATTTTTTGTGTGCAATATGATATTGGGTACTCGATATCTTCTCCGATTGTGAAGCTGTGAACCGATTTTTAATGATTCCTTATTTATCGAATATGCCTTAGCTAGGTAGCACCTTAAGGTGGAATGAAACTGAATGCAAGGGATTGTATTTAGGGGCTACCTACGTTAAAAGACCTCTACTTAGGGGATGAGGGTTTGAGGATTAGATGTGGTTGGTGAAAACAGGCATAAAAGCTCCTAATTTTTCCACCCTTTGAGGAGAAGGGTAGAAAATTAAGGTATGAATCCCATTCAATACATTCTTGGTCTATTTTCAAAAGAATGTTTGTATTGCTACTGCCTGCGGTTGGGCGCGCTCCATTCGGGTCTGAGTGGAACTTTACTTGTATATTTGTAATATATGTATATTTAGATCAATTTCTTCACATCAGAAAATTCGCATCAGAATTAAAAAATGTACATAAAATGCATAATATTTTGTATTATAATTCTATTGATAAGGTATTAATTGTAACTTTAGGTACTATTTATTATAAGTGTAATATTTCATAGAATAACTCCCCCACCATTAATCATCATACTAATATTATAAATGTGAAAGTGTGTTTCTTTGTTGGTTTGCCCTTCAATCACGCCGCAACAGAGCTACAGATCGATGTGATTTTTTGCATGGGTATAGTTGAGAACATGGAGAGTGACTTTTTATCCCGGAAAATCAAAGAGTTCCCGAGGGATTTTAAAATCTAAATCCACGCGGACGAAGTCGCGGGCGTCAGCTAGTTAAATTATAAATAAGTTAAAAGGCTAGTGTAATATCTAGATTTAAGTAGCCATGTTGTATTTATTTATGCTGTATGTATTCCAATAAAGAGAAAAAATATATTTATTTGTTCAGAGTCGTCCTGGCCCTTCATCAAGCGCACGCCGTCGGGGCACGGCGCGGGCGACGCGAGCGGCGCGCGCGAGTCCGCGGGCAGCCAGGCCGCGCGCGTCTACAACAACCCCCACTACGTGCGCGGGCCGCACCTGCCGCCCAGGTGAGTGTACAGGCTGTTCATTAGACATCCGTGCTAATTTGGTTGTCACTCATACCAATGTGTGACGAGCGTGCGTCAGAGACGAACTCTAGTCAGCTGCAGAATCCATCCCTTTAAATTCAAATTCAAAATCATTTATTTCATGTAGGCCAAATTTAAGCACTTATGGCAAGTCATGAATCTGCCATCGGTTCGGAAAGCCGATTCTGCTGAGAAGACTATAATATCCTTTTAAAATAATTCCTTTAATTTATGTAGCATTTACTGTAAGGTACTGTAAAGTGTAGATATTACCTGAAAGCTTAAGCTTAACTTTAACTTCCACTATTGTGCAAACAATCATGTTATTTAATTTAAGCTTGTAGCTTTAGATTTAGAAAAACCCACAGTGGCGAAAGGTGTTGCCATAGGTCGCCATGATAGTTATCCGTAATATAAAAGGAAAATGGGCCAAACACATGTCCTCCGGCTGATCCGGTCACGGCGGCCTACGTCCTCAGAGATTAACCACCTGCGCAGGAGATATTATAGTGCACATTTGTATCACAGGTCCTCTCTCTATTCCCTCACTTTCATAGTCCGATGGGACGGAAATCCGACACGACCGGATTGAGATTAGGCGCAGGACCGACGGCTTTACATGCTCTCCCAATCTCCGAGCTATGGGAGTGACTCACCGCCAATTTCCTAAATCCCGGCTGGTACTGCGAATTTGTTGACAGAAAAAGCTCAATACACTTTTTGGCTAAACTCGGGAATTGAATTCGGGGCCTCGTCATCCGTAGTCGAACTTACTAACCACTAGACAACAACAAACGAACAGGTACACAACAGGTACTAGGTACATTGAATAGAGTTGCTACTATAATAAGGGTTAAACAATCTAGAATTAGTACCAAAATGTTGTGAAAGGAAAATAAAGCTATGTTTTTGTCGTCAGTTACGACGGCGCGAGCGCGGACGTGGGCGCGGCGTCGGCGAGCGACGACGAGCGCGACGTGTTCGCGCACGACGAGGACACCATGGAGAGCACGTGGGTGCCCAGCGACAGCTTCGGCGACGACGCCAAGTGAGTTGCGACCACACAACCGATCATGTCCACTGCTGGATATTGGTCTTTTGCGTTGACTGCCACATGCATCGCGCATGCGCCGCATGTATCCTGCGACTCGTCTGATGTCGTCAGTCCACCTAGCCCACTACGGACTTGCAACCACAAAATGTTATAGTTGTTATTTCTACTTTTTTTGTTAATGGTACCAAGAGTTTAGAAAAATATTTTAAAATTATTTTTATCTATTTTTTTATTGGTATCGATCTGGCCCAATTCATTTCAGACAAGGCTACGGCTCTGTTGTGGTTTTTGAAAATTTCCGGGGGATCGCAGGTTCGATCCCGGACACGCACCTCTAGAAGTTGTAAGAAATTAAATATCACAAGCTTCAACGGTGAAGGAAAACATCGTGAGGAATATTGCACGCCTGAGAGTTCACAATGCAAAGGTGTGTGAAGTCTGCCAATTCGCATTGGGTCAGCGTGGTGGACTATGGTCTTTATCCCTTCTGTGAGACCTGCGCTCAGTAGTGAGCCGTTGATTGGTTGCTGATAATGATGTTGCCTACAGCGCGGCGAGCGGCGCGACGAGCGACCTCTCCTCGCAGCTGGACGCGGCGCGCGGCACTGCGCTCGTGCGCGCGCCGAACGCGCACCCGCCCTGCGGCTGGCAGGTTAGTAGTTGTAACTAAATAAAACAAACTCGAGAGGAGACCAGCAGGCCTAGCATGCACGCGCGAGAAAATTTTGTCTACCCATTTTCTCGTATTATTTCTATATCTATCGAAACTAACACGGTTGCACACCATGATTCGTCTCGTTACGTTAACAGTATAGACAAAAATATTATTTTCTCTATTTTTCTATACGAACTCTAACATGGCGAGTGGCGACGTCATTTTCTCGAATTTTGAAGTTTAAAAAGTAAACGAGAAATCAGTCTACATCGACAATATATATATCTCTCTCTCTTCGCAAGATATCACTTCGACGTACATGCTAGGCCTGTTGTACCCAGTCGTGGGCTGGCGATGGGTTGAGATTAATGAATGAAATAGAATAGAATAGATTTTTATTCAAATAAAGTTTTACAAAGTGCTTTCGAATTATCAAGTGAATCTACCCACTGGTTCGGAATGCCATTCTAACCGAGAAGAACCAGATAGAAACTCGGCGAATGCTCTTTCAAATGAAAATAAAAACGAATTTCTTGTGAATATTGAACATATTGCGTCCTGATTTAAAAACTATTTCTCAAGGGTTTTGAGGCACCCTAGAGAGGCTTGAGGTTTAACTTAAGAAGGAATTCTTCAAAAATTCTCATAGGGGTAGTTTTTGTAGTAGAAAACATTTTTAAAACCTATATCGACGCAGTTAAAGTTAGGAATATACTTGGTAACCGTAACAACCGCGATGCGTTGCTACGATCTTGCGGCATTTCGAGGCTGAAATCCATAAATCAATCTTTCATTATGCTCTGACTCAAGACATAGTAAAAGATATGTACCACATGATATATACCCCTTCCAAGATAGCCCGCTACAATCTTAGACTGCATCGTCACTTACCATCAGGTGAGATCGCAGTCAAGGATATATCTTGTCATCAAATAAAAAAAATGTATGCCAGTACATAGGTATTTATCTGTATATTTGTCTCGTTATATTACTCTGTCTCAAGGGTGAGGCGAGGGAGAGCACGCTCTCGGCTCTGTAGATATCAGTCGTCTCACGGTGACTCAATAGCAGTAATGTTGGCGCAGGACTCCAACAACAACCGCAGCGCGAGTGAGCCGGCCGGCGCGGCGGGGTCGTCGGGCGCGCCCGCCTTCATCATCAACGTGGTGCAGACCATCCACACCGTGCAGCCGCCGCCCCGGCACCACGAGCCCGGCTGCTGAGCCCCGCCGCTCACTTGACAACTATTGGGTACATCACTATTTTATACTGAAGACGGGCCAACGAGTTGACATTAAAGTTCTTGCAATACACGAGCGCGCTTGAACTTCACTAGTGATTTACGTCGTCTACATGCAAATTGCGTAATTCTTGGGCGCGATTAGTCGCGAGTAAGCGCTCTTTCACACTTATATAGGCAAGACTTAAGCCACGCGTACTTGTGAATGTTGTTCACGTTGTCAGAATTGGAACTGAGTCTGCTATTTCAAAATATCACCCTGCTCAATTCCTCTGTTCCTCTGTTCCTGTGTTTATGATCTATGCTGCTGTGAGATCTTTCTAGTAATATGTTACAATAATGCAGTACCCATTTCTTCGTTTTCTTATGAAGCAACACACAATACTCCACAAGCGACTCCATCAACTGAACAGATAAGTCGGCGAATCGACTATATAGTCAACACTGGTAATATGTCAACTCACCATTCATTACCATACCTGGATACTGGTGCACAATTTTTGCGCGGGACGAATCCACACTTCACATGTATCACACATATACACTGATATCTGTAATCAATCCATGATTAACACTGGATTGGCTGTCCCTGTACAAATAACAGCATAAATAAGGATCAATTTGAAGCACCACATATCACCTATGAGTGTCTCTGGAACTAATAATATTGCAAATAGCGCACCTACTTCTTTAATAATATAGATCTATGAAATCATAGATTATAACTAAAGAGATCTATATTAATCTATGAAATCATAAATTAATTATAGAGGTCGGTGCGCCATTTGCAATTTTATTAGTTCCAGAGACACTCGTATCTATGCTTACAGCGCCAAAATGGCGTCAATCAAGTAGGTCCAAAAGTTATAACGGCAGCCTCTCCAGGGTTAATCACAGATTAACTATAGAGTTTAGTGGGTCAGTACAATTACCTCACCACACACAACCCAGCTTCCCACTTCGGGTGGATTCATGCGGCATTTGTGCAAAAAAATCGGTTTTGTCTGCGCGCATATTTTATAATATTTTTGAATTCTATTCATACAACCCATTTTAGTTGAGGACACAATGCACAATTCGATACTTTATACAATATAATTCGGACTGTATATATAACACAGAAAATGAAACAAAACATACATTAGCAAGGTTATCAATGTTTGCATCTTATTCCCAGTGCGCCGGTGCTTTACCGGTTTAGCAAAGCATTCTCTCCAGTCTCCCTCCAAAGTGAGTACAGAGCTACTTACCCTTAGTTTAAACATACATTCCGCCATTGATAGATTTTGAGCGTCAAACCCTTTAAAACAGTGGAACTATGATCCCTTTTACTTTTGACGTTATAATGTTTCTATACTTCAAATCAATTAACGTCGTCGATATGACGTATAACTAACCCTATTGTTTCCTTACTCTTACTACTACGAACTTTATAGCTTAAGATTAATTTCTATTAATTTCTATATCTAATTTTTACACTAAGTATCTTTTTCTGAATGTAATGCTAAGAATAGTCATGTACCCAATTCTAAGGCGACGTTTTCGCATAGGCGTGGCGTTGCGCGGCGCGTGCGGCGTCGAGTCGCGTGAGCGGTCGCGCGATATGGCCAAGGTATGAGGGCGAGCGAGAGCGAGCGAGCGACGCACCGCGCGACGCGCAACGCCACGCCTATGCGAAAACGTCGCCTAACTGTAAAGCGATGCTCAAATGAATGGTGATAAACTTCCCAAGGTGCAGAGACTCGGTTGCTATATTCTTTTATCAAAATACTCATTATTCATAAAGAACGGGGTGCTACCGAAAGTCATCTCTGGGAAGTTTTTGATATCGTGTCTCAATTTTGTGAATGAAAATGTTATTTATGGTGAGATAAATATGAATTTTTATAAAGAAGCTGACGACGTTAGCTTGAATGGGTTTATTAGAAAAATAGTATTTTGCTCAATTTACATCCATTGAGATTATAAGCATTTAATCATGGTACATCTTTGTACCCGCTAACCATAAGTGATTTAGACCGGAAATCCGAATGTAAATTAGATTAATTATGTAAGTAAATATGATAGTTTTACTGATTACTTATTTAGAATTTTACCATATAGTACTTGAATTGTTGCTTACAGTTTTTTTTATTACCGCGTTTATTTAATATTTGGAACAGCTGTGGGATTGTCTAAAAATCGGCCAAGTGCGAGTTGGGCCTCGCTCTTTTAGGGTTCCGTTAAAAAAAATTAAATAAAAATATTTCCATGTACCCATGGAAATATTTTAATTTAATTTTTTTAATTTAATTTCATTTTTATTATTTGTTGTTATAGCGGCAATAGAAATACATAATATATGAAAATTTCATCTGTCTATCTATTACGGTTTACGAGATTCAGCCCGCTGACAGACGGACGGACGGACAGCGTAGGCTTAGTAATAGGGTCCCGTTGGTACCCTTTGGGTACGGAACCCTAAAAATGATTGCTACAGTGTGGCGATTGCAATCACCTCTGTTGCTGCATCAATGCATTTTAATCAATAGCGAGAGAGTACCAGCCAATCAGGCTATTGTGGGTTAGAGAAAAAAAATACAATTAGGTATTTTTTGTCAATGGTACCAGTATAACGTCATTTTGTAACGGTTGATAACTTGCCAACTTGAAGTGAATTGTCTAGTGTAACTCATGGCGGCGAGTAAAATATCCAGTCCATCCGGTATCACAGTGTCAAACAGGGACAGGACTGTCCCCATCACAATCTATTAAGGTAGAAGACACAGTTCTGCCCGCGAAATTCAAATTTAATTTGGTTTTTCGCAATTTGTAAACTAATACGACAAAGTAGGCTTATGACATTCTAATTGCGACAATGGCAGTATCATCTTCACAGGTTTACATAAAAATCTTTACTTGAAAGTGACCAGTTTAAGAAATTAATCAAAATACTGACTAATTTGTGAGTAACTCACGTCCAACTCAGTATTTTGATTAATTTCTTAAACTGGTCACTTTCAAATAAAGATTTTTATGTAAATCTGTGAAGATGATAATTCTACTGGCGCAATTAGAATGCCATTAGCCTAGTTTGTCGTATTAGTTTACAAATTGCGAAAAACCAAATTAAATTTGAATTTCGCGGGCAGACTCGTATAATCATCCTTAAGTATCCAAATTATTCCATATCACTATCATGACTGCTAGAATGTACATTATAGAAATATGGAATAATAAAGTATAGAATAGAAATTACAGTGAAATATTTATTTTCAAAGGCAAAGTTACGTTACCGAGTGCCAACTGGCCGATTTCGACGGATATGTAAATGACGTTACTAGCGGTAGCTCCGTCTATTGGAGAGTAACTTGAAACATAAATTGAAACGCAAGTAAGCGTGATTTGTATGAGCGTTCTTATCTCTAGTAGGATACCCACCTTCCCGATGACAGATAGCTAGATTCGATAGGAAACTCTATCTGTAGATAGGTTATTGAAAAGGAAGTAAGGACAAAAGGATAGTTTTGTATACCATATTTTGTAACTGAAATGACGGATAGATAGGTTATTGAAAACGGCCGTTAGACAATTCCACAGCAGGCTACTTTCGATATCCAAAAATGGACGGTGTCATAACTCGCGATAGGTTAGCGATAGCGAACGTTCCTATGCGTAATTTTAAAATGGATATTATAGTTTTTAAAACCCTAGTGCCAATATTATGTACTTAGTTTAATTTAACGATGGCAAGGCAATTTTATTGAGGAGAAAACACAACGTGTTTCTTTTCGTATGAATCGTTCTGTTATTTTGTACTATCCTCAGGGATAGTATTGTTATATTATTAATTTTTAGTATGAATATATTTTCAGTAAGACAGTATTAAGGTGCGAATGTATGCGATGAATGTATATTATAATAAGTAGTTGATTTTTATTTGAAGACTTAATTATAATACATTATAGAACTATTGAGTATTTGAGGTTAAAATAAAAGATAATAATGGAAAGATATTAACATAATCATTTTTATTTCTTTATGTTGATTAATGCTTAATAAAATATGAACAAGCAACGTAAATGAACAAAACAAGCTATTTTTAATTATAATTATAATTTTGTTCTTCAATTAAAATTCATTTTATGAATTTAGTTCTTATGTTGATCTGTAATATTTGTATGTATAATAAGTTTAAAGAGATTATAAAACATAAAAATACAAAAAAAAACTACCTACGTCAAATTATCTAGTGATAATTTTACATCAAAATTATCCAGTGATAACTTGACGAATGTATTTGATTACGGCAGTTCATTATTTGATGTACTTATTTATACCTAAATATTTTCGTGTTAAAGAACTTTAAACTTTCAATCTAACCGTATAAGGTCCACTTGCAGAAACGCCGGTCTACCCTTTTAACCCAGAGTTAGCTGCTGCTTTGACAGATTTCGTATAAGGCTTCTGTCAAAATTACAAATTTATTCCTGAGTTAAACCTAACCCGGCGGCTCTGCAAGCGGGCCTAAAGATATTAGGACAGAAAGACGCAATGTAAAACAAAGTGAATCATTTATCGCTAATTCCATGTTGTTTTTACTGCTTCATATTATATTTAATATAAGTTTTAGATAATATTATTTACTTTTTGGTCCTTTAGAATCGTAACAACGAAACCGAAACGAACGAACATGTATTCCTCCTGTGAATTTTTAGACATACTCGTAACTTTAACTTTGTATATTAATTGATTTACATTTAAAATTGTTAAACGACCAATTCCATGTTCTAGCACTTTACAATAATAATAATGGATGAAAATAAATTATTTCTTAGTGATTATTATATAATATATATTTATAGGGTCTTCCAAAATAAATAAAATTAGTTCATTATATGTATAGAATACGCGAGAATTCTATTTTGTTATGTGTGATTCCTGATCCGCCTACAATACCATAAGAGAATGATCACATTTGCAATCAAAAAGGTCTGCATAATATTTATATCTTTTTAATACAAAACGATTCAGCAATCCAAATAATAATACTTACCTTATTTTAACTCTTATGTATATTATTTTCAAGAATCTATTAGCAGATCTGTACTATTTGTCTCTCGCTTATTGTAATTGTTGCAAAAGTTTTATTCTTATATTTTGCTTATATGTATTGAAGAGTGTATAGTGATCGGAGAGTAATATTATCTCAGATAGTAATTACATAATTATACGATTTGTGTCAAATAGGAGGCAAAGTAGCGCAGTTTAAAAAAAATTAACACTGAACCAGTGTACTAATTTGATTTGCTTTTGTTATCTATATAAATAAAAATGAATGTTGGTAAGCGCATAACTCAAGAATGGATGGACCAATTCGGTTAATTTATTTTTTTGTATGTTCCTTAATAGACCAGGGTAGAAGCCTTTAAAAATAATAAAAAGTGAAAAAAATAATAGGATGAAACCCATTGGAAAAGGAAGAGAATGCAACAAAAATTAAAGGAAAAATAAATTACGGGCGATCTGAGGTCGGGAAGTGGGGGGGAGGGGGGGTTTAAGGGTAAAAAACGGTTTATCTCGATTTCCGGAAAAACGTTAAATGGCAAAGTTGTAGGTAATAAAAAGATCTACAACTTTTGTATTTAGACTTTTTTCACATAACCTCAAAATGTATGTGAAAAATTCAAATAACCAAGTTTTTGGTTTTTTATTTTTATCTTTTACAAAAAAAAAAATATTTTTTCACGAAATTTGGTGAAAACTTACCTTTTTATGTCCCAAACACACTGTAATTTTTCTGATTTAAAATATTTATTTTTTTCACCCTTTTTTTTTACTTAATATTGAAAAATCACCTAATTTTCAGTCAAAAATTCTCCCGTCAAAATATCCGCTCTTTTAAAAAAGTCGGTGAGCTTTTTATTCTTTGAAATCTCTACATTCTGATGGTGTAAAAAAAAAATGGATTACTATGGTAAATGCTCTCAGAAAATGCAGCTAAACGAAATACAAAATAACAGGTAGTAAGACCCAGACCCTCCTAGCCCCTATGAAATACCTTTTAAATTAAATGTGTAGATGGCTATTTATTGCTATTTTAAGATAACTTATATACCTGAGTGACCTACGGAAAATTTTAGCCCATCAAAAGGTATTTCATAGAGAGGTGGGGAAGGGACTAGGAGGGTCTGGGCCTTACTACCTGTTATTTCGTATTTCGTTTCTGCATGTTCTGAGAGCATTTACCATAGTAATGTATATTTTTTTTTACACCATCAGAAAGTAAAGATTTCAACAAACAAAAGCTCACCGACTTTTTTAAAAAAGCAGATATTTTGACGGGAGAATTTTCGATTGAAAATTAGGTGCTTTTTCAATATTAAGTCAAAAAAAAGGGTGAAAAAATAAATATTTTAAATCAGAAAAATTACAGTGTGTTTGGGACATAAAAAGGTAAGTTTTCACCAAATTTCGTGAAAAAACTTTTTTTTTTGTAAAAGATAAAAATAAAAAACCAAAAACTTGGTTATTTGAATTTTTCACATACATTTTGAGGTTATGTGAAAAAAGTCTAAATACAAAAGTTGTAGATCTTTTTATTACCTACAACTTTGCCATTTAACGTTTTTCCGGAAATCGAGATAAACCGTTTTTTACCCTTAAACCCCCCCTCCCCCCACTTCCCGACCTCAGATCGCCCGTAATTTATTTTTCCTTTAATTTTTGTTGCATTCTCTTCCTTTTCCAATGGGTTTCATCCTACTATTATTTTCTTTGTTTTCAAAAATTATCTACCCTGGACTATAAAGTCCACGGAAGGTTTTAATACTTAATATAAAAAAAAACAAACAAATAAAAAAAGTTGGCGGTACGAAGTTCGCCGTGTCAGCTAGTTAACAATAAACATTTTTGTAAATGTCATCAGTGGTCATAGACTAAACTCCAGTGTAATCTTTTGGTAAAATTTTTACATACTGGGTCGAATAGAATAAAAAAATAGGAAGAGATCTGAGAGTGTTGCCTAAATGTTTGATTTATAAATGTTTGATTTATTTAATAGAACTGAATATGTTTGGAAATCGAAATGAAGGTTAATAAATAAATTTCTTATGGCAGAAACATACTTATCGCGTGACCTGATCCAATACTATGATGATATAATAATATGATGAGAATCATAGTACAAGCGACGTGATGTCAGGTGTTTGTAATGTGATTCTGTCATAGGAAATACTAATATTTGGGCGCGTGTTCAAAGTAATTTTTCGCCCTTATGATTGCATGCAGCTAAATAAATTTCAGGAATGCCATAAAAAGGTTGTGATTAAGGCATAAATAGTAACATCATCAATTAGAATACAGGGTGGTATTAGTGTTACCGGTACATATTACATTAAAAATTGCCATGTTAAACATAGGCTTATTATAATATGCTAAATGTGCACACGCGATTTTATTATTACTATCGGAATTAAAACTATTTGGTGCCGATGATGAAAAGAAGTCGTTCGATTTTTTAGTGAGAAAACGTCAATTGCTATTGAAATAATCGCATGTTTTTATTGTTTCCACCCTGTAGATAAATAATATCAAAAGAAGAAAAATACTATTAACATTTTTATCATATCGAAGATATTATTCTGTATGTTCTTCATTTCACAAAGTGCCTTAACACGATGAACTGGCTGTGATGCATTTTTTATGAAGTAAATTTTTATTGTTACTATTGTTTTAAAATTAAGTATACTTATTATGTAAAAATCTTCCTTTAGCGTAATTGTTACTCAGGTATGAGCCAGTGTGAGCAAGACCGATCCCTCTAGTCAAGGTTCACTAAAGAATATTATCAAATACCTCGTGGAAGGAATGTTTTTACAAATAAAACATTTTTTTTTAAATAGTAAGATTTTTTATTTCTCAACCCTAACCTTAACCTATCTAAAAATTCATCAAATCACTTTATCAATAAATTAAAAAACACTGGAGACTAGTTTAAAGTGGTATAGAAAGTAGGCAGTAGGCACTGCCTTTTGTAAAACATGTGACTTGTGTGTGCATTATTTCCGACAGTAGTGTCGAAGCCAAATTATTCATCATATACATATATTTCACACCATGCATATTAGAAATCTCAATTGTAAAATTCATCCTAATCGCTCATCTGTAACAATGTTATGATGTAAAAAATCGCCATATCTTGTCTATGAAAACAATATTAGTTGAAAACGGAATACTGCTTAAGTTTGAAAAGTACCCAAACTCACAGAGGACAACTATTAATCAAAAACTAAGAATCCGGAAATTTTGGAAAATTTGACAAACAAAACTGACAAAAAAATCAGGATTTCGAGGTAAAACGGTGTTGCTACAAACGAGCGTAATATCGTAATTCATTTATTCATCAAGACTCCCATACAAAGAAATGAACGTGCGCTAGCGAACAGCACCAACATAAAAAAACAAATTTTTCTGACATCTTTCAAGGACTGTAGCCACTGTAGGCGAACTCGGTAGGTGCAACAGAGACAAACACTTTAGACTAGAGTAAGATAAACAGGAGCCGCCATATTAAAATTAGCGCACGTTTCATACAAAAAAAAATGCTGCTCGAAGTTGCGCCAGCCTGGTGAACTGGCAAGAGGACACTATAGGCGCGCGGTGCCAGCGGCTGCCGGCGGCGACGCGAGCCTTCCGCGGCCGGCCTCGTTGCGCATCTGCCAGCCGCTGCAATTCTGGTGTGAATGGGCCCTTATGGGCTGCAAAATGCAGATGTGTTACTAGCTTTGATAGTATGCGGCAGATTAATCGATAGGGGCAACAAAGAGCGCGAGCGCGTGCAGCAGCGCGGTGCGCGGCGCGAAGTGCGCGTGCAGCGGCGCGCGCAGCCGCGCCAGCTCCTCGTCGCGCGCCGCGCTCGCGTACAGCGGCAGCTCCAGCGCGGCCGGCGCCGAGTGCGCGTCCTGCGCGACAGACACCAGCATGAAGACAGCTGATCTTAGCTTGGAAGTACAGCTCGAAAATAATTACATAAGGTTATTTTAAAAAGCAAACTACCCTTTTTTACCGTCATTTTACAAAACTGAATAAAACCAAAAATAATTTATAAAGTTAAGATTTTTTTAGAATTCTAAAAAGTTACGGAATAAATACCGGTAGGTATGATTAAGTTGTAGCTGCTGTTTTTAAAATTACTAAACATGTAAAATTTAGAGATGTAGGTACCTACCTATCTACAAACTCTACATTTTTTTTTTAAATAACAACATTGTTTCAATATTAGGGTGCGTACAGAGCAGGCGAATCCGCAACATGCGTGCGGTACGCGTGTTATTATAACTGACACTATTTCGTGCGCAAAGTAGGTAAAGTAGAAATGTATGAGCTTTCATAAAAAACTCTCATTTTAGCTCATACATTTGCATGTAAAAAAGGGCCTTAGGGACCTGCGTAGATAATTGACTCTATAGTCCGCGGAGCGTAATCTATAATATAATAAAACTGTAACAGGTCCAATTCTGTTCATTGAAGATATTTTGAAAATTTTTGTTTGAGGGCACTCTATAATCGATACTGAAGCCAAAACAATTTTTTTTTAATTTTTTGTCTGTCTGTCTGTCTGTCTGTATCTTGGCCGCGCATCACGCCGAAACTACTGGACGGATTTAAATGAAACTTGGCACGATTTAAGTTAATACTACGAGGTATAATATAGGATACTTTTTATGCCGAAATTCAGCACGGTTCCCTTGGGAGAGGGGATGAAAGTCCAAATGTGCATATCGCTGTAATTCATTAAGGCGTATTCCGATTTAATCCATTCTTTTTTTGTTAGAAAGCAGGTTCTTTAGAGATTTTCCTGTAATTATTTCAAGGTCGTCAATTTCGTAGTTCAGAAATTATAGACATCACGATCTTCAGTATAAGGTCCAAATAACTTGAACCCCGGAATCTACAAGATACTTTGAATGAACGGCTCATCTTAAGCTGGCAAGCATACTTTATCGTATATAGCCATCGTGGAGAGCCCTATTTTGTCAAAGTCAAACTACTCCAAAGGCGTCAGATTTTGCCAAACGATCATTATACCTACATACTACATAGTAGGTATGGAGGTAATACATCGTATAGACTTAATGCTACAGTGTTTTCCTATGCAATTTAATATTCTAATCATACTAATATTATAAATAGTCCGCCAATTCGCATTGGGCCAACGTGGTGGACTATGGCCTATAACCCTTCTCTGAAAGGAGACCTGCGCTCAGTAGTGAGCCGTTGATGGGTTGTTAATAATGATGAATATTATAAATGCGAAAGTGTGTTTGTTTGTTGGTTTGTCCTTCAATCACGCCACAACAGAGCCACGGATCGACGTGATTTTTTGCATGGGTACTATAGTTGAGGACAAGGGCTACTTTTTATCCCGGAAAATCAAAGTGTTCACGAGGGATTTTAAAAACTAAATCCACGCGGACGAAGTCGCGGGCATCAGCTAGTACTTTAATATAACTGTAAAATCCCAATTGAACACTGAACCAAGAAATAATCAAAATTCCTCCAATCCTATCATTTATTAAATTTTTCTTTTATCTTATCTTTATAATATGGTCAGTTAAATAAAGCACATGTATGGTACCAACCTGAGGGACGTAGCGCAACAACAGGGGCGGCGCGGGCGCACGCGGCGGCGAGTCGTGCGCTGCGGCGTGCAGTGCGCCCCCCTCCCACGCCGCGCCGCCCAGCATGAGGCCGCGCACCACGATGCCGTCATCAATATTTTCTGAAAGGTTTCTAATAATAAAAAAAAAAGTCGCGGCAGCCAACCTCCTCAGAGATTAGGCATCTGTGCGGGAGATATAGTGCACAAGTATACCTATTCCCCCACTCTGATAGTCCGATGGGACGGAAATCCAACACGACCTTAGAGGCACTTTCGCCACCTACCACCACCCTCCGTTCTCCCCCCGACCCCGCTCATTGCCAATTCAGAGGGAGACTTCAGACGGTCTATATCGGTAGTTCTAGTATATAATAAAGTAATTAATTACGCTGTAGTAATATTAAAGGCTCTGGGATCTTTGGCCAAATCTTCAACCTTATAAGTGGGCTTAGGACCGCTCAGCGGGCGATGTAGAGAGCTATGCTCGGAGTGCCGCTGCGGGATCGAATCAGAAATGAGGAGATCCGTAGGAGGACCAGAGTCACCGACATAGCTCATCGAGTCGCGAAACTGAAGTGGAAATGGGCGGGGCACATAGTTCGAAGAGCTGATGGTCGTTGGGTCCCAAGGTGTTGGAGTGGCGACCCCGCACCGGGAAGCGCAGTGTTGGCAGACCCCCCACCAGGTGGACCGACGACATCAAACGAGTCGCAGGGAGCCGCTGGATCCAGGCGGCGCAAGACCGAGGCCTGTGGAAGTTCATGCAAGAGACCTTTGTCCAGCAGTGGACGTCTATCGGTTGATAAAGAAGAAGAAGAAGAATATTAAATGTCCAAAAGTTCGCATACCAGTGGTGCAATCCCACTTGGCAGTGAGGGCGAGCGCGTCCACCGAGCAAGCGCGCCGCGCGGCCGAGCGAGCGCGCGCCGCGCACAGCACGCGCTGCGGACGCACGAACGAGCGCAGGTCACATTCTGAGGGGTGACAATTTTATATATCTGATTAACATTTAAAAGAGAGTTCGTCCGCCTCGAGTTAGGTTTTAAAATTCTCGCGGAAAACCTGTTTTCCGGGGTAAAAGGTGCCCTAGGTCTATCTTCAATTCCTTAACTATACCCACTGCAAATAAAATCACGACGATTAGTTGCTCCGTTGTTGCATGATTGAAGGACAAATCATCAAACAAACACACTTTCACATGTACATAATATTAGTTAGGATATACAGATTAATGTATAATATCTACTTCTAATTTTCGCAATTAGACTCCTATACATATTCATCATCATCATCATCATTAGCAACCCATCAACGGCTCACTACTGAGTGCAAGTCTCCTCTCAGAGAAGAGTTATAGGCCATAGTCCACCACGCTGGCCCAATGCGAATTGGTGGACTTCACACACCTTCGAGAACATTATGAAGAACTCTCAGATGTGAAGGTTTCCTCACGATGTTTTCCTTCACCGTTGAAGCAAGTGATAGTTAATTGCTTAAACGCACTTGACTCCGAAAAGTCAGAGGTGACCCGGGATCGAACCTGCGACCCCCCGAATAGGAGACCACAGTTCTAACCACTAGGCTATCACTGCTTGCTAGGCTATATTTGCCTATACATATTGGGTATATTAAAATATCTGCAGAATCTTTAGGCTTCAATCAGATGCTTCAAAACCTCAGATTAAAATATCGAGACCTTGGAAAAAACTATCGAGACAGTGAGAAATAAATACCTGTGGGAAAGTAATCGTCGTTGGAATTGTGTTCGCGAATCCGCTCGACTGCGGCTCGGGCGCGATAACAGAACTCTTTCAGGTACGCCTCCGGCACATCGGGACCCGTCCATAGTAGCTGCCATTCATCTGGCACCTGGGAATGCATTCAAGTGAAAGTTCTCCTAAATGAACCCTAATTAAGAACGACCGTCTTAAGATAATCGCATACCACTAGACAATTACACTGCAGCAAACATTTTTAGACAATCCTGAGTCATATGTATGACCACAGAGAAATGTTTCGTAATTTTTTTTTGTGCCAAAAACCATGGTTTCCATTGCAAAAAGGAAATGACTAAGCGGAACGGACTATGTGTAGACAAAAGTTATTCGACAGTTGCCTCAACGCTCTTCAAAAGTTGATCGATCAAACGAAATGGGCAAATTTATTTCACAAATTCGTCTCATATAAACGCGCCATAAGAGTGACAAGTTGGCCAACATAAAATAAACAAGTGTTAATTAAAAATTTTATTAACAAAAAATAGTTTTTAATCGCTGATACATCATCAGACCCTGGATATCTATAATTTAGGACCAGAGTACTTGTCAAGGACGAATCAAACGAGCCCAAACTCTATAGGGTTACGTAGTTTCATTACAGAGTTCCCATAACCACCTTTTAGCTTCATTAGCACCTGGATATAATCTAAAGGACCAGAGTAGTTGCCAAGACGAATCAAAGGAGCCCAAATTCGATAGGTTTACGTAGTTTCATTACAGAGTTCCCATAACCACCTTTTCGCTCCATCATCAGGCCCTGGATATAGTCTATATCATCTAGAACCAGAGTACTTCTCAATACGAATCAAACGAGCCCAAACTCGAAGTTACGTCGTTTTATTACAGAGTTTTACTACATAGCCACCTTCCGTCTCCATCATCAGATAAGCTCCACGTCACAATACAGCCGATTGGCATATACATGCATTTTAGCTCAATCGGAAACCGGGAAGTGGTTCTAATTCATCTTGCAAGATTTGACTAAACATACATGCATACATACATACATACACACATACATAAAAACATACATACATACACACATACATACATACATACATCCATTCATGCATACATTGCAAGTTAAATAATAGCCTGTAAAATTAATCTTGAATTTGGTTTGACTCGTGACGTGAATGTTTTTTAAGTTCTGCTTCTGTCACCTTGTGCAGCGGTGGCAGCGCGTGCGGCGAGGCTTGCGCGTGGCGGGCCAGCGCGGCGTGCAGCGCGCGCGCCGCGTGCCGCGCGTCGCGCAGCTCGGCCGCGCACACCGCGCCCCACCAGCCGCCGCCGAGCTGACAGTCAAGATAATATCCTTACTTCCTTACTAATATTCAAATGAAAATCAAATTAAATATTCTTTATTGGACACCACAAAAAAAGAGAACAATATACCTACTTGTGCAATTGGGTATTTCAATGATATTTTTGGAGTTTACTCCTTAAGAATCGATTTTAGCAGCCCGGTATGAGAAAAATCCGGGCAGTAAAATCAATTTATCAATGACCTCGTTACGTTTTTTCTGTCACGTTTTTCACAACGTTGAAATTTCTACCCTAACATTGAGTAAATAAGGTTGGTTGTCCGTGACACAATTTGTACCTCAAGTACGTAAGTACAACACCGTGGCTATTCGAAATAGTTTACACATAAGCCGAAAGATGGCGCTGATATACATGTGAACGAAAACCAACCTTATTTACTCAACGTTAGGGTAGAAATTTGCATCGTTGTGAAGTTGTGTTATAACTTAGGTACTTGAGGTACAAATTGTGTCACGGAAAACCAACCTTATTTACTCAACGTTAGGGTAGAAATTTCAACTTTGAGTATAAAGTAAACTCCAATCGGGCGTCGTGCTAAGACACACAATTTTTATTTATTTATTTAAAATAACGTTTTTAAATATCTTATCATAATGCCAGAGTTTTAAATATCTTTACTAGTCTCGTAATTATAAGCTGTTTTACTGTGACTGTATGTGTCTCTTTCTAAAACAATAGTTTCTATGGAGCGTGTATGGAGCTGGTGAATTGTGACATCACACTTGAGTAGCGCTCTGTCTAACAGGAAATTTTGAAGTTCTATAACTTATTTGTTTTTGGACCGATTTATTTTCTGTTTTTCAAATGTTATTCTTACATGTTACATTTTCGATTATAAATAATGAACATCAACATTTTGACAACAGTCAAATACCCAATTTGTATTGATTTGACTTTTTTATTAATTGTTTACAATTAACAGGAAAGTAAAAAAATATGAAGACAACGTAATTTATTGTTAATGATTTTATTTTCCTTAGTTGTATGCAACTGTACTTAATTAGTCATTTTAATTCTCGTACTATCCTATTTTGATAGTCGGCAAGCCTCGTATCAAAAAACAGCACCCGAATTTAAATGACCCTCATAATTAAGAATTGCATAAATAGCTAAATTGTATTCTTCTTATTCTTCTTTATCAACCTATAGACGTCCACTGCTGGACAAAGGTCTCCTGCATGGACTTCCACAGGCTTCGGTCTTGCGCCGCTTGAATCCAGCGGCTCCCTGCGACTCGTTTGATGTCGTCGGTCCACCTGGTGGGGGGCCTCCAACACTGCGTTTTCCGGTGCGGGGTCGCCACTCCAACACCTTGGGACCCCAACGACCATCAGCTCTTCGAACTATGTGCCCCGCCCATTTCCACTTCAGTTTCGCGACACGCTGAGCTATGTCGGTGACTTTGGTTCTCCTACGAATCTCCTCATTTCTGATTTGATCTCGCAGGGATACTCCGAGCATAGCTCTCTCCATCGCTCGCTGGGTGACCCTGAGCCTTCTTATGAGGCCCATAGTTAGCGACCATGTCTCGGATCCGTAAGTCATCACTGGCAACACGCACTGTTCGAAGACTTTAGTCTTCAGGCACTGAGGGATTTTGGACGAGAAGACATCTCGGAGCTTCCCGACCGCTGCCCAGCCGAGTTGGATTCGGCGGTTAATCTCTTTCTCGAAATTGGACCTACCTAGCTGGGCTATATGTCCCAGGTATAAATACTCGTCTACAATTTCGAGCGCAGAGTTCTCAACGATTACTGGGTGGAGCGGAGCAGGAGCATTAGACATGATTTTCGTCTTGCTCATGTTCATTTTTAGGCCCACCTGTTGAGAAACCCTGCTGAGATCATTGAGCATTGTATTATTAATTTAATTGTATTACCACATACTTTTTCGAAATGGTAGTCCGCTTTGATAAGAGGACAGCCAGACATTAGTTTTTTCCACAAAGCCAAAAGTGTTTTTAAAGGAGTCGTGGTATCAGTCTTCTTGATTGCCGCAGTCGTGTTTAATTCTGTAATAAAACAAACAATAAGTTTACTTTGAGCTTATTTAAGTGGGTAGATTCCACGACCGATTCTCATTTGGGTAACTAAAGTAGCTCAATTCTAATCAGTAGATTAAGTTAAGTCTTAAGCATCAAATGTGTCAACCTCTTACTTTTAATCTTATGGTAAAAGGGTGTTCAAACCTAAACAAACGTAAAAAGTATATACTAACTCAAAGAAACTATGGGATCCAAGAATCTTTGGCGGGTGGATAGGGTCTCGAAGTGGATGAACGATCTCAAAATCCCTCATCATCATCATCATCAGCAACCCAAAAACGGCTTTCTACTGAGCACAGGTCTCCTTTGAGAGAAGGGTTATAGGCCATAGTCCACCAGGATGGCCCAATGCGAATTGACACACCTTTGAGTACATTATGGAGAACTCTCAGGTGTGCCGGTTTCCTCACGATGTTTTCCTTCACCGTTGAAGCATGTGATATTTAATTGCTAAATCACACATAACTCTGAAAAGTCAGAGGTCAGCCTTGGATCGAATCTGCGAACCCCCCGAATAGGAGACCACAGTCCTAACCACTAGGCTATCACTTCGTAAATTCCTACCTAAAGTAGAATCAATAATTCAGTAGACTAAAATGACAGTTGCTAATGTCACTTTGTAAAATAATATTGCCATATTTATTGTAATAGTGATGTTCTAGTTCAGTAGGTAGTGATAGCTATAGTACTGTACTATTACATTTCATTTTATAAATCTCATAAGATCGCATAATATGTAATAGAAATAGTAATTAAGGTCACCTTTTTAAAGCTGTAATAAAGAAAGCTCGAATAGAAATATTTAAGATCTATTTTTAGTACTAAAAGTTGTTTTATTCCCTCTGTATAGGCCGACAAAGACGAGATCAGATTTTCGATAAGATCATAATTGCTATTCAAAATATTTTTGTATCAAATTATAATAAACTCAATTTGAGAATTTTCTTAGTAAATAAAAAAATAAGTGATTTGGTACACAACGTAATGAGTAAGTGATCGATGTGGATCCTTTAGTCACAACACTATTTTATTTTCATCAGAAACTGACAACACTGTAAATGTCAATTTGGTCTACTGAATTATTGATTGTACTTTACTAATATTATTAATGCTAAAAATACTAAACAGTGTGCTAAAGTGTGTTTGTTTATTAATTTTTCCTTCAATCATTTAGCAGCGGATCGACGTAATTTTTGCATGGGTGCGTAGTTGAGGACCTGGACAGTATAGAATAGAATAGAAATATTTTTTATTCAAATAAATTTTTACAAGTGCTTTTGAATAGTCGATGAATCTACCACTGGTTCGGAATGCCGTTCCTGCCGAGAAGAACCAGCAACAAACTCGGCGGTTGCTCTTTTCAAAACAGTTTACAATAAGTACTACGCTATGTATGCAGTGTTTCCACAATGAGGGGAAGTTTAAAAAATGCATACCTACTTACAATTCAATTCAGTACAATAAGATGGGTAGACAGAAAGTAGCCCCATTCCCGCCGGTGGTACCCGTTCACGAGCATGACCCAGTCGTTGCTTCGCTCAACCATATCTGAGGGAACGTAACAACCCACAATACACGACACCACCACAGAAATGTTAAAAGGGAGCATGACATACTTAGGCTACCCATGTTAAGGCATCGGATTGAATACTAATATTCAGTGTCACATAATATGTTACAACCTTGCACGCAGATAAAGTCGAAGGCAAAAACCATCAGTAGGTATATAATAAAGTAACCTCTGAGGCCCGCGACAATGTTGTCGGCGGCGTTGTTCTCCCACGCGACGCGGCAGTTGGCCGGCAGCTCCAGCAGCTGCGGCGAGTCCAAGGCCGGCAGCGCCTCGTACGCCGATATGTACTCCTGATGACAGTGTGTAATACAAGAATAACTGTACATTTTATTGCTTCAGCTGTAGCTCGAAGGCCTACCTCGATAGTGGATGAAACCTACCAAAAAAATATTGCGCACTTTTTTATAAAAGTGAACCTGTCGACCTGTGGTTTGTTCTGGAATCATTTGTTTTATTAGTTCACCTCGAAAGCTTGTGTGTGAAGTAAAGTGTTCAACTTGTAATTAAATCCATATTAATATATATTATAAATGCGAAAGTAAGTAAGTAGGAAAATGCAACAAACAGACTTTGCTGCATTTTCCTATCTGACGAATGTTGAATGATTTTCGACAATATTTGGAATTTCAGTTGGTATTCCGAGCAAGGACATACTGATACTTCCCACGGGATGTTTTAAAATCAGGAGTGTTACCAGTGGGAGACTGCAGAATTTGCTGGGTGCTTGATGCGGTTTCAAGATCAAAACACTGTTTGTGGCACAGCAAAATTAATTGTGTTTTATTGGAAAACAATACGGTAGGTACAGGTACACATTGTAGCAGATCGAAGTCAAGAGAGGATTTATACTAGCTATCTAATGAACAGTCGAAAGAACTAGTTGATTGAACAGTTGAATAGAATAGAATAGAAATATTTTTTATTCAAATAAACTTTTACAAGTGCTTTTGAATAGTCGATGAATCTACCACTGGTTCGGAATGCCTTTCCTGCCGAGAAGAACCAGCAAGAAACTCGGCGGTTGCTCTTTTCAAAACAAAATTACAATAGAGTAAATACTATGCTATATATGCAGTGTTTCCACAATGAGGGAAGTTCCAAAAATGCATACCGACTAACTTCTATCTTAATGACGATGATAATGTTATGTTGTGTTGCCAACAGTACCTGCATGCGGGTGGACAGCGGCAGCGGCGCGGGCAGCGTGGCGGCGGCGTCGAGCATGCAGCGCCGCAGCAGCGCGTGCAGCAGCTCGCGATCGCGCGGCCCGTCCACGCGCGCCGCGTACAGCGCGCCGCACAGCTCGCGCGCCGCCTCGCCCCCCGCGCCGCCCGCGCCCCCCGCCTGCCGCGCCGCCGCGCAGCTCGCGCTCACGTCGCCCCACTCCCACGCGTACCACCGCGACCAGCCTGTGGGATAACCAAGTGATTACTCTCTCCGTCACCAACAAACAACTACCTTCTATTGTTTTAAGGCTGGAGCTCAGCAGTGATAGCCTAGTGGTTAGGACTACGAGGGGGGTCGCGGGTTTGATACCGACACGCACATTTGGAGATAAGTGCGTTTAAGTAATTAAATATCACATGCATGAACGTTAAAGGAAAGCATCGTGAAGAAACCTGCATCAGAGGTACATAAACATTATGTTCTCTCTCTCTTCTGAGTTCTCCGTAATGTTCTCAAAAGGTGTGTGGTGGAATTTGGCCTATAACCCTTCTGTTAGGAAACTTGCGCTCAGTAGTGAGTTGTTGATGTGTTGATATAATGATTGCTCTGAAGCATCGTCCTACGTGAACGAACTCAATGCGAATGTGGTTAACACCATAGAAATATTTAAAGATAGGACGAAAACAAAATAAAAACCCACGAAAATGCTTTATCACACTACACTATTACTATTATTATTTATTACTTTACACTATTCCAAATCTCAAAAGTGACCGACATAGCTCTGAGGATTAGCAAGCTGAAGTGGCAGTGGGCAGGTCATATCTGCCGCAGAACCGATGGCCGATGGGGCAGACGTGTTCTGGAGTGGAGACCGCGTACCTGCAAGCGCAGTGTAGGACGACCTTCAACTCGTTGGACCGATGACCTTAAGAAGGTGGCGGGAAGCGGTTGGATGAGGAAGGCGGAGGACCGTGTTTGGTGGCGCGCTCTCAGAAAGGCCTATGTCCAGCAGTGGACGAATACAGGCTGATGATGATGATGATGATGATGATGACTATTCCAAATTATAAAAATGAAAGTTTCAGAATTTATTTATTTTACACATGAATAATATTTCCAAACGACATTGACAGCTTGTTTTGTTCAGAAATGGGTACTCCCTTGTAAAACAGTGGTGACAATCATTCTATTTCGGTACATATTTATGGTTTAAACGGACGAGCTGCATTTTGATTGAAAATCGACTGCAGTTTATTTATTTATTGACTCGAAAAAAAAAATGAACGCAATTTACACCATAATTATAGACCAAAGCATTACACAAGAAACAAACTGAAACTCAGGCTGGTGAATGCAACTGGCAGCTCAAATAGACCGTAGCCTGTGCTAGGGCTGTCAAAATCCTCGACCCAACTAGTTATCAATACCTTGCGGGATGTAAGCGCGGCGCTCCTGCACCAGCGCGTGGAACAGCGCGAGCCGCGCGAGGTGCCGCAGCAGCGCCGCGTCGCCCTGCAGGCAGCGCCACGCGCTCAGCGTGCTGCACGCGTTGCGCTTCACGCCCTCCGCCGCCTGGCGACAGGCAAATGATGCCCTCAGGGGAACTGGAAATAATGCTAGAGCCACGCACAAAAGAGCTAACGCAATTCCATGCCTGTTATCTCTTGGTTCTCAAAGGTGTGTGAAGTCTGCCACTTTGCATTGGGCCAGCATGGTGGACTATGGCCTAAACCCTTCTCTGAGAAGAGACCTGCGCTCAGCAATGAGACGATGGGTTACTCATGATGATGATGATGATTATTTCTAGGACTTTTTCGAGTTAAATCCTCCTTTTTTTTTCAATTCAAACACATTTTGGTAATTCATATCATTGTTCGTGTTTTACCAAGCCCAACATTACCCAATATGTTTGGTTACTTAGATGTTCAGATTCCTCCGATAGAGGCGGTTTATCATACGATTCCTATATACTCACGAAAAATCTTTCGGCTTATCTCAGCGCATATTGGGAGCCCTCAAAAGACACCGGTGCTTCCTACGCATGACGCTAAAAGACCTTGTACTTGAATAAATTATGGTTTGACTCCGGAGTGAAAAAGTGCAATAAATAAAACTAACCTCTAGAACAACGTTAATGCAGGTATTCGATATATTCGTGGGAATGTCGCGATCTTCAGCCAATATCCATAAACGGAATTCATCACCGAAATCTGTAGCCTGAAAAGCACAAAAAATTAAAAACTATAAAATTTTATTAAGCCAAGCGCTCTCCATCGTAATTTGCATCATTAAATACCATAAGGTACAATTGCAATCATTGCAACTTTCGGGTCCAAATTCCGAAATCTCGAAAAAATCCTGATCGAATCACTTAAATCCTGAAAATCGAGTTAAAAAGTACCTAAATCTGTTTCGTTTTAACTCTGTCTAAAGTCTGGTCTGACTGAGAGCGGTAGACCCTGGGGTTCCGAGGTGTAGGATCTTAATCTGTTAAAGATCGCCTACATTCTGAGTTTCTTTCTCAGACTGGGTAATGGAAGATAATACCTATTCATTGGACTCAAAATGGTAGGTACTGTAGAACGGTTTCGAAATCCAGAATTATAGGACACTTGCTGCGGGATCAACGACTGGTGTCATATTATATGAATTCAGCATACAGGATTAACATCTTCAAATGCTAATAGGCGCAGTTTGGCGTCGTGCTTACTTCACTCTCGGCTCCGTTAAATTACCAACATTGTTGCTACTAGAATTTGAAGATAGCAATAAGAGCCCTATGCATCCGATACTGCCCGAAACCATCCACATTGCGACATCCGTGAAGGATCCTGAAAATACATTTTATGAAAATAGTAATTCTTTATTGATGATTGATGGATGGACCCTTGAAACTCACCGGCCGTTGTGCCAGCGACGCTAGGAAGGACAGCAAATCTCGTGTGAACGGCGACGCGCCCACGACTATAGCGAGCCAACCTCCGCCTCGACTGGCTTCCAACGATGCTTCCCACGAGCTACGGCCTTCTTCTATGCCGACCTAAATAATGTAATATAATTAATTATAAGTACTGTTGCTACAATTATACTGAGGTTTGCCCTTCGGCGAAAAAAAAATTAATTATTAAAGCTTAGTCTTCCCAGTCATCCTAAGGGACTGCTCATAGTTGAAAGACTGTCTGCAATTGGTCTTATTTTTCTTAAATTATGTCACCAATAATTTTATTATCCTTCAGCAATTAGCTTAATGGAGTTCGGATCCCAGCCACGTCTCTTTAAGGTGTATGTTCTCAAAAGTGTATGAAGACTTGGCCAGGCCACAACACTGCGGTGTGACGACGCATCGCAAAAACGGCGCCACATCGTCGTAGATTTTTGCGATGCGTCGTCGCACCGCAGTGGTCTCATTCTGAGGAAAGATCCGTGCGCAGTAGTGGGTCGATGGGTTGAGGTGATTAATTAGCCTAATCAAACATATTACTGAAATAAATCATTAAATGGGTTACCGTGGTGAGAGTATGCGAGTTCGCTTGCGCGTGCGCGGCGAGCACGTCGGCCGCGTGCGCCGCCAGCAGGAGCACGGGCCGAGCTGGCGACGCCCAGCGCGCTGCCACGCCAATACTTTCCCCGCCCGCCATGCTACCCGCTCCTGACACGTATGTAGGATTTTCTTTAATACATAATGATATGATACATATATTTCTTTTTTATATGAATAGGGAGCAAACGGGTCACCTGTTTTTAAGTGATTACCGCCGCCCATGAACATTTGTAACTACAGAGGCTGCACCATTGCGATGCCAGCTTTTCAGGAATTTGTTGGTTCGCTCCTAATTAACACCATACATACCATATGCGAGCGAGCTTAGCGAGTCGCGGTACTGAAGTGGAAATGGGCGGGGCACATAGATCGAAGAGCTGATGGTCGTTGGGGTCCCAAGGTGCTGGAGTGGCGACCCCGCACCGGGAAGCGCAGTGTTGACACACAGAGCCCTCACTAGGTGGACCGACGACATCAAGCGAGTCGCAGGGAGCCGCTGGATTCAGGCGGCGCAAGACCGAGGCCTGTGGAAGTCCATGCAAGAGACCTTTGTCCAGCAGTGGACGTCTATCGGTTGATAAAGTAAGTAAGTAAGTAAGTATACCATATGGCAACCATACCATATGTATGTACCATAATATGGTATGTGCCAAACATTTGCGTACAATACAAACACACGTCTAAACATATTAACAACAACAAATAGAAGAGAATGTCTGATTAAACAGCTCTCTAAAATCTCCTAAAATATGAAAAATAAAATCCATGTCAAATTCTTTAATCAACATATGTACCAATTTTAATTTACAATGTTTACAGTATAATTACATAAGTGAGGTATGGTGTTAATTATTATTGACAAACTTAAAAATAAATCTACGAGGGTTCCAAAGGCGCCCTGGGCCCTGATTCTGTAACTCAGTGCTTATTCAAAAATGGTAGCCACTTGCATAATTTCTTTTCCATTGAAGGTTTGCTAAGAAAATGTTATTTTTATTTCAAGGCAAACCTTCAATGGATAAAAATTAATCGGCCAAGTGCGAGTCGGGCCTCGCTCTTTTAGGGTTCCGTCAAAAAAGTTAAATTATTATATTTCCATGTACCCATGGAAATATTTTAATTTAATTTTTTTAATTTAATTTAATTTTTATTATTTGTTGTTATAGCGGCAATAGAAATACATAATATGTGAAAATTTCATATGTCTATCTATTACGGTTTACGAGATACAGCCCGCTGACAGACGGACGGACGGACAGCGTAGGCTTAGTAATAGGGTTCCGTTGGTACCCTTTGGGTACGGAACCCTAAAAATATGTCAGTGGCTATCATTTTTTGATAGGCACTGAGTTACAGAATCAGGGCCCTGGTATAAAAAGAGCCCACAAACTCGGGTGCTAATAAGAAAGTTAAGTTTTTAATAAATCTAGCGCTTTTTATTATCAACATAATAACATAACTGTGCTAGAAAGGCAAAGAAATCCTTTAATTAGAGAGAGAAATAATGATATGCGTAGATTTCGTACTTGGTATCTGTTGTAGGTATATTATAAATAAATATTATGTAGGTAGGTCTAAGACAGTCGGATTAAATGATTCAGTCACTACTTAATAATGGTTTGATTCGGACCCTATAATAACTACAACATGGTGTCAGGTGTGCGCGTAACCGAAAGATATGATAATTAAATCAGTGCAATAGTGTATCGCGATATTATAAGATTAAAAATAATAATGGCGTCCGATAGTAAGACGAGTGATGGCATTTACGCGGCGATTCAACAACCCGCGGCGTTGCGTCAAGATGGCAACCTATCTGCAAATTGGAAAGAATGGAAAAACGCTTTCGATTACTTTTTGATTGCTACGGGCAAGGAGACTGCCAGTAATAAAGAGAAATATGGTTTATTTATGCATTGTTTGGGTCAATATGGTCGAGAAATTCTCGAAGAGCTAGATATAACAGAACAAGATAAATACGAATACAAAATTTTGTGTGATAAGTATAGTGAGTACTGCGATCCAAAGAAAAACGTGAATTACGAAAGACACACGTTCTTTGAAACTTATCAGAATGAACAGAATTTCGACAAATATTTGGGATTGCTGAAAAAACTAAGTAAAAGTTGTGAATTTGGATCTTTAAAAAATAGTCTCATATTAACGCAATTAATACGTGGTTTAAAAGACCTACAAATGAGAGAGAAGCTATTGGCGAGATCGTCGATAACATTAGAGGAGGCCAGTGCATGGTGTCGAGCAGCGGAGCGAGCGGGACAGCAGGCGGCGGACTGCGCGTCGCGCGTCCCCGCGGTACCTGCATCGGCGCTCGAGCAGGTGCAGCGGCGAAGCGCACCGCGACCCCGCCAGGCACCCGCCACGCGGCCGGGGTCCGCGGGTGCTGGCGCGGCCTGGCGAGAGCGGCAGCAGGGCCCGCCGGTGTCGTCGTATCGTCGTTTAAGTGATAGTGTTTGTGACAAGTGTGGATTGCGTCATAGGGAGAATATGCGGTGTTCCGCAAGTGCATTTCCAGGGAGGTGCTTTAGGTGCAATGCATTCGGGCACCGGGCGCGGTTTTGTGGCGTAAAGTTCACGCGCGAAGTGATCGGGGACGCCAACTTAGCGGAGGAACAGTGTGAGGATGAGTACGACGAGGACGGTGAGCTACTTATGTCAAATATTTCTATTGATGCTTCGAATGAAATGCACGGTTCGTGGTGCGAGACTATAGAAGTGAATGGCGTTTGTGTTCAATTTAAGTTGGATAGTGGTGCGGAAGCCTCTGTAATGTCTTTAGGTTCATATGAAAAAGCTGGTTTCGATAAATTTAAGTTGATTCAGTGTAATACAGTTTTAAGAGAAATTAGTAAAAATAAGTTGCCTGTAATGGGATATTTCATTGGATTATTAAAATTTAAAGAGCAAGAATGTCGTGAGAAAATATATATTTTAGATAATAATTGTAATAATTTACTAGGTTTGAAGGCATGTGTATCTTTAGAATTAATTGCGCGATTGAATCAAGTTTCTATCGACCTAGAAAAGTACGAGCCTATCTTCGAAGGTATAGGTTGTTTACCTAATGTTTGTAAAATAGTCGTGGATAGAACTGTATTGCCCGTTGTAAGCGCCACGCGAAAAATACCAATGAAAATGCGGCCTCGTTTGAAAGAGGAATTGGATAGTATGGTCAAATTGAATATAATTAAAAAAGAGGACGGCCCTACGGATTGGGTGTCGAACATTGTTATTGTAGAGAAACCGGATAAAAAACTTCGACTTTGTTTAGACCCGCGAAATTTGAATCGGGCCATTAAGCGCAGCCATTTTCAGTTGCCGACGTTGGACGAAATGGCGAGTAATCTATCTGGAGCAAAATTTTTTTCGAAATGCGATGCAAAAAACGGGTTCTGGATGATAAAACTAGACGAAAGTAGTTCTAAATTATGTACTTTTTCGACGCCGTTCGGCAGGTATAGATTTTTACGCATGCCTTTTGGAATTAATTGCGCTCCGGAGATATTCCATAACGAAATGGATAAGATATTTAAAATGGAAGGTGTCGAGGTGTTCATAGATGATATATTAATTTGGGGACGGACCAAGGAAGAACACGATATTAGGTTAAAGGAAGTCATGAAAAGGGCATTAGAAAGCGGCGTTAAATTTAATAAAAATAAATGTGTGTTTGGAGTTAGTCAGGTTACTTTCTTAGGTCACGTTTTCAATTCTGTTGGTATTTCGCCAGACAGGAAAAGGGTGAGCGCAATACTGAATATGGAAAAACCGACGGATAAGAAAGGTTTAGAGCGGTTTTTAGGGGTCACAAATTATTTGTCTAGATTTATACCCCGTTACTCAGAGTTGTCAGCACCTTTACGTGAATTATTGGGTCACAATGTTACTTTTGAGTGGTCAGATTACCACGATAAGGCATTTAAGTTATTAAAATCAAAAATCAGTAGCGCGCCAGTGTTAAAATACTACAACCCGGAGGAGGGGGTGACCGTGTCGGTGGACGCGAGCGCGCGCGGGCTGGGCGCGTGCCTGCTGCAGGGCGGGCGCCCCGTGGCGTACGCGGCGCGCACGCTCACCGCCACGGAGCAGCGCTGGGCGCAGATTGAAAAAGAATTACTGGCGATCGTTTTTGGATGCACGCGTTTCCACCAATACATTTATGGCCATGACAAAGTTACCGTGGAAAGCGATCACAAACCGCTCGAGGCTATATTTAAAAAATCTTTAAACGAGGCACCGGCTCGCCTTCAAAGGATGCTATTGAGATTGCAACACTATTGTATTAAAATACAGTATAAACCGGGTAAAATGTTATTTATAGCCGACACGCTATCCCGTGCTGCGACGGAGCAGGGGACCGATGAAGACATTTGTAAGGATGTGATGATACATGTCAATACTTTGTATGATAACGTCGAAGCTACACCGGAGATGTTAAATAAGATACGTGAAGAGACAAGGAAAGATACAACGCTAATGGCGGTCGGAGAGTATTACAAAAATGGCTGGCCGGATAATAAGAGAGATACGGATATCGTCGTGAGACAATATTGGGTAGTTCGTAGTGAGATTCATCTGGTAAAAGGGATATTGTTTAGGAATAATCGAGTGGTTATACCGACTTCACTTCGAAAAGACATGCTCAAACGCATTCACGAGGGCCACATGGGTGTGGAAAAATGCCAGCGTCGTGCCCGTGACGTGATGTGGTGGCCCGGGATGAGCACGGACATCCAGCACACCGTGCAGGACTGCGACACGTGCCAGAGGCACCGCGCGGCCAACCCGCGAGAGCCGCTGCAGCCGCTGCCCGTGCCCGGCCTGCCGTGGGAAGTGTTGGCGGCGGACATATTTGAACTGAGGGACAGATACTATTTGTTGGTAGTAGATTATTATTCCAAATTTGTAGAAGTAATTTATCTACCCAATATTACCAGTTTGAGTGTTATTAATGTATTTAAGGATATCTATAGTAGATTTGGAATTCCAAAAATTCTGCGAACAGATAATGCCGGCCAATTTACGTCTGAACAATTTAAATCTTTCGCTAACAGTTGGGGCTTCACTCACGATACGAGTTCGCCGCTGTATCCGCGCTCCAACGGGCTCGCGGAACGGAACGTGCGAACTATAAAAGCTCTTATGTGCAAATCACACGAAAGTGGAGAAGACTGGAAACTAGCTTTATTAAATTTCCGAAATACACCACTTGCGGGAGAAAAGTGGTCACCGGCACAGCTGTTGATGAGTCGTCGGTTAAATACACGTTTACCTGCTGCCACTTCACAGTTACAACCCAAAACAGTGAGTCCGCAAGCAATGCGAGACAATCGTACAATAAGAATAGCGCAATATAAATCATACTACGATCGCGGAACAAAAAGTTTAATTCCATTAAAAGAAAATGAATCGGTTAGAATGAGACAAAATAATCTTTGGGTCAAATCTCGTGTTTTACGTCCGGCTCGAGGAAACCGATCATACTGGGTGCAAGTGGAAAATGGTGGCGTTTACAGGCGTAATCGACAGCAAATAATGAAATTACCGAATAGACAAAATGCTGCCAATCGTACCAATGTGTCCTCTGGCATTGATTGGGAGCATTTGAGTTCCGCGCCAACGGGCAGTACGAGTCCAGCGGCGGCGCCGCAGACGTCACGCTCGACACCGCCGCCGCCGCCTAAAGTGACGACCAGTGGTCGAGTGGTGCGGCCGCCGGTTCGTTTTGGCGATGAATTCAACTACTATAATTGATATTTAAAATTAAAGATTAAATAAAATTGATTGAGATAAGTTAAAATTAATTTCATTATTAAGATTTAAAATAAATTTATAATAAAATGTTTACTTTCTAGCTTGCTTAAAGAATTAAGTTGAGTTTAGATAAATTAATGTAGACAAGTTCATACTATAACTATTAAGTTGTAATAATAATAATTTTATTGTCTGGTTTAAATGATAAATAAACTATGGTGTTAAAAGGGAAGATAATATTATGTATTACTACCTAATATATAAATAATCTGAATATATAAATAATTGAATTATACTTGTTTATATAAGGAGGGAGATGTTGTAGGTATATTATAAATAAATATTATGTAGGTAGGTCTAAGACAGTCGGATTAAATGATTCAGTCACTACTTAATAATGGTTTGATTCGGACCCTATAATAACTACAACAGTATCAACCAATATTATAACTAAAACATACCTAGCACATCGTCCACAAACGCAATGATGGCTCTATACAGACTGTCAGGGCGCATGGCTGCTACAGCGACTATGTTTTCAAATAGACTCAGATTCAGTCGGCTGATAGTAACTAGATCCCCTGACTTTTGGAATTCCAACCAAATGTCAGATTTATCTAGTGAAAGTCTTCCAAATAAGTCTTCATCCTGCACCTGTAGAAATGTAGGTACTTTCAAAGATTTTTGGATCATAAAATGAAGGGACAATGACCATAGCCAATTTTTAGGTTTTTCAAGTTATGTTCCATCAATAAATTACCTTTATTTGCGCTAATTTCTTCAAACAGTCGTCGCTTAACCACTGATGTTGTTTTTTAATCTCAATAACCACATCTTTGTCCTCAATAAAACCAAAATTTCCAATAAATAATTGCCACATCTGCAAATTGAAAGTTATTTGTGAAAACACATTTTGGATTTGATATTTAAATATTTCTTTATCAAATATTCATTTCACCTTTTCCGGTATCAGATGATCGTAGACTTGTCTCAACAAGTGCATCACACAAATGTACTTGTCCTTCTTGTGCAGGCTAAGTAATACGCGCTCTATAATTCTTCTTGTAAAATACTTCGTAACTTCAACTGGGTTTATATTTTTAGGATCATTCTAAAAAAAAATCAGAAATTTCTTTTGAAAGAAGGCGAAAGTAAAATTCGCAAGATAATCTTCTGTGCAATCGGCAATACTCTCAAAACATTATTGGGTTACTGAATTGAACAGTCAAATTCACACAGAAGTTTCTAGCCTTAACTTCTTGATTAGATCATGGAGTACCAAATACTGCACTAATTGACAGCATGACTACAAAACGATATTAAAACTATGTGGATCATATTTTGTTACCTACTTACTGATCAAGAATATGGCGGTTTAACATTCCTTTCTTATCTTGATCGCTTGGAAGCTGTTTATTACATTCGCCGTTTAGACAAAGCGTTAACTTACCACGGTCCTACCAACTGCGCTCACAAACACGTCGAGTACAGCATCCATCGGCAAAGATACCAGCGGTCTCTGAGAGGCCAACTGTTTAACCGCAAGTGCTAAATGTGCGGCGCGAATCGCACTAGCCTCATAAGCTTCACAAGCAGCCTTGGTCTCTACTTCAATAGCCTTTGCCGACATCAGGGCTTCCGATATAGTTGCGCTAGTAGTACGCGTCTTTTTGAGGGACGCAAGTAGATTCGCATCATGTAATATATCACCGTTGCTCGATAGGTCTTTGAGAAGATTCTCCTGTAGACAAATTAAAAGCAGTATGATCATTCGATTAGGGGTTTATCCAAAAGGATTGCGGCATACGATTTCCAAGTTATTCCGTTAATCTTGGTGCTTCTTATACAGAAGTGTCGATTCGTGGAGATATGGCACTTCATGTAGGAAATAGAAGAATTGGCGCGGGCACAACCACATCAAGATTCGAGGAAGAATAATATGTGTCCCAGTCACATCACAGCCAGTTGCAAGTTGCAAATCTAGTATAAACAGCGTCGTTACCACATTATTATTAAAAGCTAAACAACATTAAAACACATACCTGCAGTTCGTATTGCTGTTTTTGCAGAGAAGCCCTCGTTAGTTTAATTTCTTTAGATTTTTCATTCATTTCAGGATTTTGTTTTTGCATTGCATAGTGGACTAATTGATCTAAAAAAGTTTAAGAGTTTTTAATATTACAGCCTCATAAATCATTTGCATCTGCAATACAACCTAAATTAGCTATAAAACCAAACTACCATTTTCCATTTCTGCCTTGCTCAAATATGTCTTACAGTGGGCAATACAGAAATAGAAAATGGCAGCTGTCAAGTTGAGGAACTTGACCGCATATCCTTATTCTAAAACTACAATATATTTTACTTATTCTATTACTTCTAGTTGTTGCCAACAACAAAGCCCACGTGATTTCTATTTTTTTTAATCTTTTGGCAAGTCTTCGATTTCCTCGGATAAAAAGATTATTTGATGTCTCCGAGATACTAGCAATTTCTGTGCCAAATTGTTGTCTGCAAAACAGAGTACAATAGGCAACCTTATCGCCCATTTAAGCGATAAGGTAATTATCTATTTCAGGCAACTTATTTTCTTCTTCATTGTAGACTGCAGCTGATGTCCGCGACTTCGTTCGCGAGGATATAGTTTATAAAATCCCGTGGAAACTCTTTGATTTTGCGGGTTAAAAAGTACTAAAAAGTTACTCTCTGGATCCTATACACATATATCCTATACACATCCTATACTATACACATGCAAAAAATCACGTCAGCGTTATTGTAGGGCAAACCATGTATGGGAATTTATATGAAGGATTTTTCAATATAATCTTTTCAAGGTCTTTGTTTGCATAAAAAAATCCAAATTCAATTTTTTTTTTAAAAGGATATCAGTCAAGTTGAACTTGACTAATATCCTCCTCTCCCCTCCAAATAAGCGGAAAGCTTGTGTTAGGAGTGGGTACGACAATAGTGCAACGGGTGGGATTCGAACCTGCGACCTTTTCAGTTTTCAGTCCGCACCCTTAACCGTTGGGCTATTGAGGCTTAATTATTTATTACACGTAGGCCAACCTGTGGCTCTTATGACACGTCATGACTCTACCACCGGTTCGGAAAGCGGATTCTGCTGAGAAGAGCCAGCAAGAAACTCAGCAGTTGTTCTTTTCAAAATAATCATTTTACAATATTATTATGTAGCTCTTACATTGTAATAAGTTTTTTTTATCATCTATCAACTTACCGACCAGTGTATGCAGTCTCGCAGTGAAGTGCAAGGGCGCGAGTCTCGCGAGCGCGTGCGGCGCCACTCGCGTCAGGATGCTCGCGTCGCGCGTCACGAGCATCGCACGCGTTTTGCCCGAACTTATAATGCTCCACCACCATTCCTCTATGTTTTCAACTTCCGTCACCACTATGACTCGGTTTAATCTTAGAGATTCGTAAAGAAATATTAAAAAAACTGACTTCTTAAAACGAAAGACATAAGATATCCTATCCTACTTCCTGCTACCCTACTTAATATTGTAAATGCGAAAGTTTGTATAGATGGATGGATAATGATAATAATGACTGTACAACAAGGGCTACTATACTAACAATGGGAACTTAAAATTAATATGTTTATCAAAAGGCATTCGGGGGACAGCCATGGTGTAGCGGTAAACACGCTCGGGTTTCGATAGTCTATATATATATATATATATATATATATATATATATATATATATATATATATATATATATATATATATATATATATATATATATATAACTAATCCCAATTTGATATGTTTTGATTTGATTTAAAATTTATTCATCCAAAATCTTACTTACAAAACTACCTCTCTTCGATTTCGTATTTTTTGATATACGCTTTATGCAGTTAAACGGGTTAAAGGTGTACCCCTAAGTGAATTGGAATTGCGTACGTTTACTTTAGTAATTCAAATTAACTTTGAGCTGGGTAACCTAACGACTATCCAGGCGGACTCACTATTCCTTTATATATCTTATGCCAATCAGTGATAGTGGTTTGGAATGTGGTCTCCTATTCGGGAGGTCGCAGGTTCGATCACGGGTACGCACTTCTGACTTTTCGAAGTTATGTGCATTAAAGAAATTAAATATCACTTTAACGGTGAAGGAAAACGCCGTGAGGAAACCTGCACACCTGAGAGTTCTCCATAATGTTCTCGAAGGTGAGTGAAGTTCGCCAATTCGCATTGGGCCAGCGTGTTGGACTAGGGCTTATAACCCTTCTCTGTGAGGAGACCTGCGCACAGTAGTGAGCCGTTGAAGGGTTGATGATGATGATGTAGTGCAATTAAGGTAAAATATCTCACCTAACCGCATACTGTAGAGCGGTATGCAGTTTGTCACTGTGCTGAGGTACGAAGTCAGTTGGCGTGCCAGTTAGTGTGTTCGCGAGCCACGACTCTGCCTCGCGCTCCGGGTCGATGAGTAACGGCGTCAGACTACACGCGTGTGCCTGAAGATACTATGAAAACAGGATTATTTAAGGCGCACTAAATGGGTCTGCCCGCGAAATTCAATTTTTATTTGGTTTTTCGCAATTCGTAAACTTTTACGACAAAGTAGGCGGCATTCTTATTGGGCCAATGGCAGTATCATCTTCACAGGTTTATATAAAAATCTTTAATTGAAAGTGTCCAGTTTAAGAAATTACTCAGAGTATCGACTAATTTGTGAGTAACTCACGTCAAACTCGATTTACTCGTATTAGTTGACAAATTGCGAAAAACCAAATTAAATTTGAATTTCGCGGGCAGACCCATTTAGTGCGCCTTAAGTATCAAAGAGAAGAATTAAAAGAATAATTTCCAAATAGGAATAATTTTTCAGTTCTGACTCGATTGTTCTGATTCGAAGCGCAGTGTTGGCAGACCGCCCACTAGGTGCACCGACGACATCAAACGAGTTGCAGGGAGCCGCTGGATTCAGGCGGCGCAGGACCGAAGCCTGTGGAAGTCAATGCAAGAGGGCTTTGTCCAGCAGTGGACGTCTATCGGTTGACAAAGAAGAAGGAGACAGGTTCTATATAAAAATCAGTCAAACTTCAAAAAATGATAAAATCGAATAAATTTATATTCTTTAGTAGGTACAGAATATTTTGCCTGTGGGTGGTTGTTGGCATTTTAAAAATATACCTACCTACCTATCCTACTAATACATATTATAAATGCAAAAGTTTGTGAGGATGGATGTATGGATGGATGGGTGGCTGTTTGTTACTCTTTCAAGCCACAACGAATGAACCGATTTGGCTGAAATTTGAAGAGGAGAAAGCTCATACCCAGGATTAACACAGGCTTTTTTTATCCCGGAGAATTACAAATTTCTCGCGGGAATGAAAATAATCTTAATCCACGCGGACGAAGTCGCGGGCATCATCTAGTATTCAGTATGAGTGAATATATTTAGAAAATCCCCTTTATATGCATACCTGATCAATAAACACAGCATTTTTGATGGCCGATTTATCCAGTGAAAGGCCATCTGCTTCCCATTTTAATTGCTTCTCAGTCGTAGACAGAAAATTTATAACCGAAAACGACGAGTCCTCGAAATTTAATAGTAGTCCCCACTTTTCTAAGAAATTTCTAAAATAGAAAATATTTACAGAAATTAGAAAGAACAGAGAAGTTAGACGCGCATATTTAAAAAAAAAAAGTTAATAAGTATTATTATAAAATCAAGTAATCATTTACCTCGACTGGGGTTCAGTCAAATCAGATAGGTATACAAGACATCCAGCTGCCAGCAGAGATCTTTGGTTTAATTCTAATATTTCCCGTGATATATTTTGCAACTGAAAATTTAAAATACCTACGTAGATGTTTTAAATAAATACGAGGTACACTTTCTTAACGCATCAAGCTTTTCATATGTATGTCTAATGTCTGTTATGTTGTGTGGCAATAACGACCTTTTCTTTTCAGAAATTTTGTATTTCTGTCTTCGTCAGGTGTCTGTCGACTGAGCAAGACGGAAAAGAAAATGGCGGCCCTACATTCCTAATCTTACTTTGTTCGTATTATATTTACAGTCAGCTTTCCTACAAAAACTATAGGGTTCAATTACTTCAAGTATTCGAATCAGAAGTTTTACAAAAACTATTAGAACAATTACAACGCACTTATAGAATTCGCAGTACACTGCTTCTTTATCCATGTTCATGCTATCCTTATATAACAGTTTTCGTCACGTCAAAGAACGCCTAGTACAGATCAATTTCCATAGTGTATTTTGTAGGGTCTTGCACACTCACATCAGTCTCCCATGACTCATACTCGTGCGCCAGTTGGTCGAGCAAGTCACGCGCCGCCTGTATCGTGCTCCCGGCAGTCGAGAGTCGCAGCTCGATCGCGGCCGCTTCCCGCGTGTGCTGTCCCAACTGCTCTTTGAGAGCTGCCACTCGCTCGTCCACTGTCGCGAGGCCACTGGACAGCGCGGCTAATTCGGCCTCCGCTTGATGCAAGTTTCTGTATTTATCAAATAAGGCGTTAGTTACACGAGAAGAGTTTCTTTAATGCGAGAGGCAAGAAATCCTTTGCGATTATCCTATGGGATAATTTTCCATAAAATTCTCGCCCGCGATTATACATTACATTATTATGACAAAAACTCGTATCAGTTAAGCGATGCTCGAATACAAGCGTCGAAAGTTTCGATCGCATTCGAGATACTCTCCTTGTATAACTGAGCCTTAAGACTCTGTTGAGTAAACTTAACCACTGCCGATTTGTCGCCATTTTGCTCGAAGTTGGGGAGACAAACTGAACGTGTGTCTAAATACTCTATTCACATAAACAAAAAATTTACGATGGCTAAACTTTGGATCAATTTTGTTAGATGGGACTAGACTTACTGTAGCCCACGGCATATATTTTGTCTTTCCGGGATAAAATATCATATATGCCACTTTCCCATGTAGAATCACATCGATCCGTAGCTCTTTTGTGTCATGATTGAATGACAAACTTTACATTTATAATATTATATAATCCTCATTATCATCAGCAACCCCATAAACGGCTCATTTCTGGGCGCAGGTCTCCTCTCAGAGAACGGTAATTATTATCAGGTCAGGTCAGGTTAGGCATGTTCACCTTCAGGTCCACCACGCTAGCCTAATACAATAATAAATAATAATAGTAAGGAGCAAAGCTCACTTGTGAAGCAGCCGCTGTTGCTGCTGCAGCGGCTGCACGCGGGCCAGCGCGCGCGCGTACGCGAGGTTGGCGCGCACCCACGCAGCCAGCGGCGCGCACGCCGCGCTTGCGCGCTTCGCCGTCGCCTGCTCGAACGACGCGCCGCGCTTCTCGAGCAGCTTCTCCACCGACAGCACCGCTTCCGCACTTATCTGACTCGCGTCCAAACACCTACATGAAAACTCATGTGAGATAGAGGAAGTATTATGCTCTTTTCTCAATCAGGATTCCGAATAAAGGAATAATCCGCTCCAGAACATTACCTGAAGCACCTGCGAAGAGGCCGAAAACACAAAATCTAAATATTATATAAATGAAAAATGTGACTGACTGAATATTCTATCAACGCATAGTTCAAACCACAGGACCGATCGTGCTGAAAGACATACAAATAGTTATAAATTATTATGTAGGCATCTGCTAAGAATGGATTTCGAAAATTCAACCCTTACGGGGGTAAAATAGGGATTTGAAAAGCAAACTGTTATCCTTTACTTATTACATTTATATCTATAACACAAACTTATCGTGAGCGAAGCTGCGGGTAAAAGCTAGTAAAGAAATAAGAAAATATTAGAAATAGTAGTGAACCCTTTTTTACTGTTCAATTTACTACCGTCACCATAAGTACAAGGCGCCATTTTAGATTCGTTTGTTATTGGAACGGGTTGCAAGTATAAACAAACCTAATATCCTCTTTAACGCCGCGTTTAGATAAGAAACTCTTCATGGAGTGCCAGGAAGTATCAGCGATTCCCATCAGGCGTAGCACACCTTCTAGAACATCGCGTACCACGTCAGGTGGCGCTCGAAGTGAACGAACCTTAACAAAAAAGACATGTTGTCAAGAGCATGGTCAAGAGCGCCATTTATGTATGTATGTATGTATGTATGTATGTATGTATGTATGTATGTATGTATGTATGTATGTATGTATGTATGTATGTATGTATGTATGTATGTATGTATGTATGTGTGTGTGTATATACTTTATTGCACCACAAAACACAAATGTAAAACAGAGGTTACAAAAAAAGAAAACTTAAAATGTAGGTACAAACAGGCGGACAAAGATTTATCCATGTAGTACGAACAAGAATTACAAAAGAATTCTATCGTTTTAATTTTGAAGTGCATTTACAAATTTCTTTTTATTTTAGAAAACATTTTAGTATTTGAAATAAAACGAGAGAAGAGTAGCAAATCTACTCTATTCCGCTATCGGCCCAGTACGGGGAAGTTGACGAGACGGATGGCAGTTTAAGTAAACGTAGAGACCGTAGACCGTAAGACGTAGCTTAAGAATCTACCCTTGTTAAGAGTGAGGCCTACCTTTTAACTAGGGTAGTTCCTATCTTATCTATATAAATAAAAATCAATGTTTGTATGTTTGTAATTTATGCATTCCGAAAGCATTGATCAGATTGTGATGAAACTTTGGTAGGGTGTTGTCTGGGGACGTCCGCGAGGGTTCCTGGCCCAAAAAAATGTATGCCGGGTACAGCTAGTAGTAAATATTTTACTAAATAAACTTACTTCGCTCAGAGATTCTGGTCGAATATCGCCGACGGCCGCGCGCGCTGCAGCTATCACTGGCTCGACTGATGCCAACTCTGTTTCTATTTCTTTTTTCCTGAAACGGAGTTTAAAATAACTGCCGTCAAGCCCACAAACTAGGCCTATTTAATTTCATTCAAATTCAAAATTATTTATTTCATGTAGGCCAACAATTGCCGTTGAAGCTCTTATGACAATTCAAGATTCTTAACACCGATTCTAAAAGCAGATTCTGCTGAGAAGAGCCAGCAAAAATCTCAGCAGATGCACTTTTTAGAACAAAATGTTATAAGTTATAAGTTATCCGCTTGTGGGCAGGTGGATGCTAAACCGAATTTTCCCATGCAACTTTGCTATGATCAATCGAATTCTTACCGTATCTGCAGTTTCTCATTCTCGAGTTCAATGTTCTTCTTGAGCTGATGCATTTCTTCCTTTTTGTCGGTGGTGGCGCGCACCGTAGCGCCGATTTGATCCAATGCCTGGTTGGCCTTTGCTTGTTTCTCAGACAACGCTACCTCTTGCACTGCGGCTTCTTCTTGTAAAGTTGCTACTTCACTGCGCGCTCGTCTTAGAGCTTCCACGCCAGCCTACAATTAGTATCGAAGCATTTTATCAAAGAAAGAAAGAAATACATTTATTCAAACAAACATATTATATACCTACCTAAAAGTCATAGTTTACCACAAGAAAGTAGGATGAGATGATGATAATTATTTCTTGTTTCTATATTTAGGTACTTTTCTAAATATTGTGTTTATGACTATAACATAGTTTAGCGTTTGCGCTATTTTTCGAACATTTTGCATTTAAAATGACTCAGTTCCATCAAGAAATGACTTTTCCCATCATAAAAACTACCCATACTTATAAATAACTTTATTTAAATGCCAATCTTCACTGGCGTGTTGGACTATTTTTTTTTTATCTAAATCCATGCTCTTCTTCTAAATTCATCGCTCTTTCTGACAGGAGTTCCGTGCCCAGTAATGGGCCCGCGATGGGTTGTGATGATAATGATGTTAATGATGAACTTTACTCACAGATAATGTATTTTGCCGCTGAAGTAACGCTTGCTTTTTGTTGCTAAAAATGTGGTAGTACGTTCTTATGAAGTGCATATAGCGGCACGGCGCACGGACCCATTCCGCCTCTAGGCTTCTATAAACACCGACAAATCCTTCGACAGGAATACTGTCCAAATCTTCTTTACTCATTTCTTGGGCGTTTTCTTTTATTAACCTGAAATTTTCAGAACTTATTCGTTAATAAATTATTTTAAATGACCGCAATAAATTCATAACAATCTACACACATCAAAAGTGTCTAGGGATCAACATATATTTTTGCAATAACTTTTCTCCTGATTGATATTAATTAAAATTTTCTTTAAGGATTCATCAAATAAAGTGTTTTCGTTTGTCACAGTAACGATAAACCAAGTCACCTTTGCATTAATAAAGAAATTTGCCATTTTCCTAATAAAGGGATTTTTGACATTTGAACCACTAACATTAAAGTTCGAAAAAAAGACTGAAATAACAGTTTTCTTTTAAATTTTATTGGGTAACTTAAACAATTAATAATCCGTGTTTCTACCGCGAACACTAACAACACAAGAACATCGGTTTGGCATACTCAAAATGAGTTCATCCAAATCACGCTGTGGAATGGCCGCCCATGTTTGTTGCAACAACAAAAAAAGGTCTTCTTGCCACTGGATACCCTCCATATTCGGCAGAGCTCTTCTCTGTAGCATATCCCATGCATGCTCAATCGGGTTCAAGTCTGGCGACTGAGCAGGCCAGGGCACGACATTGATGTTAGCTGCGGCGAGAGTCTGTCTTACAACTCTTGCGGTGTGCGGTCGTGCATTATCATGCATTAACTGAAATAAGGGACCGATTTGCACTTGTAGAGGAACGATGACGTCTGAAACAATCGTCTCAGCATAAATTTGAGCGTTGAGGTTGCCTCTGATCCAAATCAACTCAGTTCTTCCGCCGATCCAAATACCCGCCCATACCATGATGGTTCCACCACTATAAGGATGGACTTCCTGGCAGGATTTTAATCGCTGTTGGCGTCCAGGGGTTCTCCAGTGTCGTATACGTCTTGTATCCGGTCTCATACCAAAACGAGACTCATCAGAAAAGCACACGAAACGCCATTGTTCTTCTGCCCAATTTCTGTGTTCAAGAGCCCATTGATATCGAATCCTACGATTGTGCATTGCTATAGGTGGTACCCGTAGCGGTCTTCGGGAATGAAGGTTCACTTCATGCAAGCGGTTTCTGACTGTTTGGTCGCTGATTAAGTTCCCTGAAGAGTGATGAAGCCTCACGGCTAACATCATGGCGGTTATTGTTGGAGCTCTTCGAGTTAAGATTTGAATGTATCGGTCTTGTCTCCGTGTGGTGCAGCGATACCGTCCTCCATGGCGCTCAGCCACGGTACCAGTGCTTCGGTAACGTGTCCAAAGTCGACTGATAACACTCTGACTTGTATTCAGAGCTAAAGCCACAGTACGTTGCCGGGAACCAGCTTCTATCATTCCCACGGCTCTGAGCATTTCTTCCCTGCTTAAATGACGTCGCCGCTCCATAATAACGTTGGTTTTAATCAGTAGTAGGGAAACAGTAGCACTAATAATGTCTTCAATGCGTTGTATGTTTTTATAGGGAAAATATTGACAGCTGATTTTCATCTTTTACTCGAATTTGATTGACAGTTCCTGATTCAAATTATGAAATGCACCAAAAAAGATCCATATAAATTTATAAAATCATAAATTTATTACAAAGCCACATCTCAATCTCAAGAAATCCGCATAAAAATGCTTGATCCCTAGACACTTTTGATGTGTGTATATATGTATATAAAAAATCATAAATATTCGCTAGAATTTGCTGTGCGTAAGGCCAGTCCCGTTGTAAAGAACTTTAGCTGTTTACGGTCAATACAAACATTGAGAAAATACTTTTAAACACAAATAAATACTATAAAATATAACAACAAATAGCTACATACTCGCAATGTGTCAAAAATTCTACAAACTATTTAAACTAAAGTTTTTTATTTCGACATCTATCGAATCATGAATCTATCGAATCGACATCATGAATTCAAAATGAATAGTACCTAAGATACAAAGTGTGATACTTAGTAAAAAAGTGTATACAAGTGCTAATACAATAATCTACCTCTCTGATTAAAAGTGCAAGTGCTGTGATCACACGATGTGCTATGTGCTGGGTACCTCTGCACGACAAGCGATGGCATTTGCCGCAATGTCTCGTTAGACCAGTGGTCCAGCCAACACAATCTGCTGTTGCTGTGTAACAGTGGATGAGAACTGAGCAGTTCATTCAAGTTCTCCTGATCTTTATCAAGGCAAATCATTATGCCAAGGTTTTGTTTTATGTCTGGAACATTCCAAAAGCATATGTAAGGCGGCAGCACATTTTAGCAGTTGACATGCGATACAAAAGTGAAATTATAGCAAAACTGATTGTTCTAACACGGACAATCCATCTCATGTAATTTTACTGCCCATTTTGATAGTTCAAGTTACGAAGAAGCTACTTAGCTTTCGGTCGGTTATTAAGGCCTTAAAAGCTTATGTTATGTAGGTTAGGTACAGTAGGTACCTAAAGTTAGTTAGGTACATATTATAGAGCAATCAAGATAAGAATATATGAAATCGCCATTTTCTATTTCGATCACACTCATGAATGAGCAAGACAGATATATAAAATCACAGCTTCTCATCTTGATGTTTCATAAACTTGGATAATAATTGTCACCTTTCCCCACAAGCTCAAAGGTGTTGTTTGGGAATCACCATAATATGGTCCATCGGATGAGTTGTGACCTTTTAACTTTTGGGATTCCAGTCCACCCTCATATCGTTGAACTATCGGGAATTTGATATTTACATCTATAATGGCTCCGCAACCGTCATATTTTTATTTTTCTCTAAACTTACCAGTTAAGCTTTGTTGCGTCTGATGTGCTTGTCCAAATGATGCAACAACGCTAGACGGAAGCACATGTATGGATTTGGCTTTCAGAAATGCTTCTATGAACGCGAGAATATCACTTGTAGCCACCGCTTCACATATCACGAGTAATGTACGGGACCCTTCACTTGCTGACGTCAGCGCCTAAGACATAAAATAAACAGATAAAATATAGAAATATATAAAGTATCGAAATCAAAAAAATATGTGCAAAATAGAAGGCATATGTAAAAGCAGTAGTCCACAAATTTAGATCCCCAAGTCGTTTCCGACAAGTTTTTTCTCAGGAGTCGTTAAATAATCTCTGGATTCTAAGTATATAACAGTGACATAGTATCTCCGTGGTGTAAGCGAGTACAAAATTAAGTTTTTCAAAAGCGAACTCAAAATTAAAAAGATACATAAACTAATCCAAGCACAATAAAGACAGACTGAGGGGATCCAGAGGTGACTGACATTAACAAACTGAAGTGCCAACAGGCAGGCCATGTTTGTTGCAGGAGCGATGGCCATTGGAGCCAGAAAGTCTCGAAGTGGAGACCACGTACAAGCAACGCAGTGTGGTGGGCTTAGACCGATCATGTAAAGGTGGCGGGAATGATGAAGGCTGCGGTTGTGATAGCACTCATCAGGGAAAATAATGACATCTACAGCCTAGAGCGACTATATGAGGCAGTGGCCTAGTGGTTAGGACTGTGGTCTCCTATTCGGGGGGTCGCAGGTTCGATTCCGGGTACACACCTCTGACTTTTCGGAGTCAAGTGCGTTTAAGCAATTAACTATCACTTGCTTCAACGGTGAAGGAAAACATCGTGAGGAAACCTGCACATCTGAGAGTTCTTCATAATGTTCTCTAAGGTGTGTGAAGTCCACCAATTCGCATTGGGCCAGCGTGGTGGGCTATGGCCTATAATCCTTCTGAGAGGAGACCTGCGCTCAGTAGTGAGCCGTTGATGGGTTGATAATGATGAATATGATGTAAATAAAATGTTCATAAAAGTACATTACGTTTTTAAAGGCATTGTTGAATTGGTTGCGCTGATCGACGACATACAAGTTTGCATAGAGCGCGGTGCACACTATAGATGCGGCGGGACGGCGGCCGGCGCCGGTGGAGCCTATACAAGTCAGTACGTCACCGTTCAACTGCAATGTGTAATATAGATAGATAGATAGATAAAAATTTTATCTTAAACTAATAACATACAATAGGGAATAAGGCTTTAAATTTTATACAAATATTTTATGTCTGTAGTCTTCATCAACATGAAATCATAGCTGAACCATCAAATTTTTTTTTAAATACTTTATAATTATGTAATTTAATAAGCTATAAAGCCTAAAATATGTGCAGGATATTCAAAATTGTCCACGCCTACCATTTGTTTAGAACGAAGTTCGTCAAAAATAATTGTATGTCAATCAAAATTGTTCGTTTCTGATGAGTTACGTCAGCTAACACGTTAAACAAATTGTTATGCTACGTTTACATGCGTGCTAAGGCTTGGCAAACATCCACAAGCTCCAAGCCTTTACAAACGCTTGGATGCCATTTACACGCTTGCGAGTGTGTAGTGTGTTACGGACAGGCAAACTGTGCAGACAACAACAGAAGTGATGGAAGATGTAGACGTAGACTTTCTTTTTATCTTTGTGGTTTACGTCCTTTGGATTCCATATGCATGAACACTATGCCTCAAGAAAGGCCATAGTTTCGTCGTTTGACTAACTACTGATCTATACTAATATTACAATGAGGAAAGATTTTTTTGTTTGTTTGTTTGTACCGAATAGGCTCTGTAACTACAGGACCGATTTTAACCATTTTTTCACCAATAGAAAGCTATCAGGAAGTAACATAGGCTATAATTAATTTATTTTCAAAAAAATTAGAGATCCTTAAGAAAATTGCAATAATGCAACCCAAGGTAGCAAAATTTTGCCTATAAAATGCATTATTTGGCGTGTGCTGAGAAAACTATTGATGATACATAAAAATTATGTACTACATGATTAAAGTACTCATTATTTTCTACAAAAAAGTCCCCAAGGAAATATAATATCTAGCTATCATATTTAAGTCACAATAGTAACTTTTGTGTTCTAAAATTTAATTAGATTGCCTTTACTGTCGTGCGAGTAGTATTAATTCTTCCTTACTAATACATAATATTATAAATAGTGTGTTTGATTGTTGGTTTGTCCGTTAATCACGCTGCAACAAAGCTACGGATTGACGTGATTTTTTGGATAGGTATAGTTGAGAACCTGGAGGGTGACATAGGCATCCTGGAAAATCCCGAGTTCCCGCGGGATTTTAAAAACTAAATCCACGCGGACGAAGCCGCAGGCATCAGATAGTGATAAACACGCCGTCGTGTACAGCGCAGCGTAAAAACACCCGTTCGGCGCGAGCTCATGAGCGACACTAAACACGCACCAACGTGTAAATACGTCGCAAGCGCTTGCCTCAAGCTTCTTTTGATCTGTGTTCAAAAACCGACTTAAGCCCGGATCGGCGACAAGCTCACGCAAGCCGTCGCAAGCCAAGCCAAACACCCCGTTCACACGCTTGTATTTGTGGACACTTGTCGAGACTTGCCAAGCGTGTAAACGTAGCTTTATATGAGAAATTAAAAATTGGAAGTAAAAAGCTTGTCTTATGATTGAAAACCAAACCAAAACCAAATACTATAGTACACTTACAGCAAGCGATATAGCTGAGCACAAAACGGATAATTCCGAGCACACTTCCATACCCGTATTACCAAATACGCGTTCGTCGTCTGTTACTGTAAGTAAATTAGGAATTAATTATATTATTGTTCTTCCCAAATGTTATATAACAGTAATGTGCAACTGCTAAGAAACATCACCAACTTACGGCACTGATTAATAACTTTTTGTGTGTTTTGATTCCACTCCTTATAATCAACTGCTTCTAAATACACTCCATCGCCACGCACTTTTGGTTTAAAGAACAATTCTGTGTCATCGGTTTTAAGGTAATTGCATAGTATTGCACTGAATTGAGATTTTTCGTCATCCGTGACGAGCCTTTCTCGGAATATCATATTGGCTTCCGTTTTGATAGCCTTAAATGAAAAGAGTAATTATGAAGAATGAACTACGGTTTTAACATTTTTGCCAACTTTACATACATAGGTATAATTTCGTCTTCACGAGGTTCACGGTTGGACTACCTTCTAGACTTCCACACGCCGTGTTCTTCTGTGCTGTGTTTTCTGGTACAAAGTAAACTTTCTAGTACCTTGGAACCCCAACTTCTATCGATTCTTCAAACTATATGTCCCACCCATTGCCTCGTCAGCTTCGCTAGACGCTGAAGTGATCCGTTGAGATATCGATTTCCTCATTTCACATTTTGTATCGTACTGGTCTTACATCGTCGCTGAACATTCCTTACATATTACAACTATATCACAGATTAAAAAAACTCTTACTATGAGTAGATCCGCCATATTAGATGATGGATACCATTTAATATTCTCACACCATTTCTTAAGATGGGAAGGGTTCCAGATGTAGTGTGGTTTAGAGTTGAAGGTTTCGGTAACCTGCAATATTATTGATGAATGTATATTTAACATAATATAAGATACCCCATCAGAATAGTTTAATCATTAATTTTTAAAGCCCACTAACCTCTTTGAAGAGAGAAAACATATTCCGAGCCAGAACAGAGATATCATTTTCCGATATATTATTGCCAACACTTTCTGATAGATAATTTCTCGACAGTTCGAAAAGTTCTTCTTCTTCTGGTTCACTGTAAACAAACATAAGTATCTATTAACTAGCCCATGCCCGCAACTTAGTTTGCGTGTATTTAAATCTTTTGAAAACTTGTGGGAACCCCTATATTCTTCCTCAGGATTGCTTGAATGATTGAAAGTAAAAAATCGACACAATACATGGGCTAGCTGATGCCCGCGACTTCGTCCGCGTGGATTTTGTAGAACTCTTTGATTTTCCAGGATGCCTCCAGGTTCTCAACTATAGCTATCCAAAAAATCACGTCAATCCATAGCTTTGCTGCAGCGAGATTGACGGACAAACCAAAAAACAATCACACATTCACATTTATAATAGGTATTAGTAAGGAAATTAATACTACGATAATAAAGGTGATCTAATTAAATTTTAGAACACAAAAGCTACTAATAAGACTTAAATATGATACTTACATATATTCCCTCAGAAACTTCTTTGTAGAGAATAATGAGTACTTATCATGTAGTACATAATTTTTATGTATCATCAATAGTTTTCTCAGCACACGCTGAATAATGTAATTATAGGCAAAATTTTGCTACTTCGGGTTACATTATTGCAATTTTCTTAAGGATCTCTAATTTTTTTGAAAATAATTATATGATAACTTAGTTTTCTATTGGTGAAAAAATGGTTAAAATCGGTCCAGTAGATAGTCACAGAGCTTATTCGGTACAAACAAACAAACAAAAAAATCTTTTCTCTTTATAATATTAGTATAGATTACAGTCAGAAAAGTCTTAATATATACGTATAATATAATATAGACGTTATACGTCTATATTATATTATACGTATATATTAGCCATCTACCAATTTGGCACTGGCATTTTATATGTAGACGGGGTTTTAAGTGTGTTCGCGTGTAGTGAAAATAGATACGTTTTCTCCACCCCCAAAAATGAGACATTATATGTATAAAATTCACACTGCACAAGACTTACTTTAGAACAATAGGTACGAGTATAGCAGCGAGTCGCGGAGATAACATGGCGTGTGAAGTCGCTGTAGCGACGACACAGACGCGGCCCGTGCTGTACCACTGCGGACCACCTTCCTCTCGCGCCCAGAAACCATTTTGCTGTATCAACTGCAAGGTATAGTTTATACTTTTAGATATTAACTAGACCTCCTGCGGAAGAGCTCGGGTTATATCTAAAAGCGCAAAATCAGGAGTGTCATTTTTGAACCCTATTTAATTAAATCGCCGAATAAGTTCCCTGTACTTTTTTGGCGGGGCAAATAAATAAAAACCAAAAGTCAATAAAACTAATAGCAGATCTACTTCGAAAACAGCATCTCTATCAAATAAATAATCTACAGTGTGGTAATTTACATATGGAAAGCAACTAACAGTTGAAGCTACAGGAAAATTCGCAAGTGTCTGCTTTTGAAGTTATGTTTCCCATCAGGAATTTACGGATTGAAAAAAGGGAATTTTTCAGGGCTTTTATGGGGTTAATTTATTATGTTCCTCCTTCGAGACAAAGAGCATGCGAGTCAACATCAGGTAAGATGATGTCACTTAACCGATACACCAGTTTAAGCAACATTTGTATTATTTTTCATCATTATTATTAACTGTACTGTAAGCGACGCGAATATTCAAACAAGTACAATAATAATTATTATACATAAAAGAAAAGAAATAATAAAAAAAAGGAATGTAGGCAGACGTCAAATTTTCAATTTTTCGCTGATGATAGTTTTTGTTTCTCTTTTTCTCGACTCTGCATACGATCCATATGCCTATAATATCAGTCATACATTGAATCATCCGTTACAGCCGCCCTTGAACATTTGCATCAATACCTGGAGCTGTTTATGTGTTTTCGGTTCTATAGGTATTTGTTTCCATCCCTTGAATGGACCCATATCGAGAAACAAGGGCAAATAAAAACAGGATTACTCCAACCATGAAATCGTCAATTATATAAGTGATTATTGTGACCTATCAATCGCGTCAAGCCGGCAATGTTACATCCAGTCCTCATCTACTTATTACCAGAAATTTTCGCCATTCCGTTTCAAAAGTACGTATCCGTACGTATTTTTAGGGAATACACCGGGTAGAAGCTAGTTCCGTAAAGAAAGTGAGAGAAGTGTAAAAATATCACAAAACAAACCTGCAGAAGAAATGAATGCACTAGTGAGGAGCCCCAAGAATCTCGACTCGCGCGGTGAAGCGAGCGAACAAGAACAGTTGCTCGACTTCCGCTCCCTCCTCCCCCTCGACCTCCGCTGGTAACCACATTTCTCTAAACATAATGAGATACCATGTCAAATAGAATACAATAGAATAGAAATGTTTTTTATTCAAATAAACTTTTTTACAAGTGCTTTTAAATCATCGATGAGTCTACCACTGCCGAGAAGAACCAGCACGAAACTCGGCGGTTGCTCTTTTCAAAACAAGTTTACAATACAATAGATACTATGCTATGTATGCAGCGTTTCCACAATGAGGGGAAGTTTTTTGACGACCTCCCTGGCTCAGTGGTGAGCGCTGTGGTCTTATAACTAGGAGGTCCCAGGTTAGATTCCCGGCGGGGTCAATTTGGGAATTTATAATTTCTAATTGTCTCTGGTTTGGTCTGGTAAGAGGCTTTGGCCGTGGCTAGTTACTACCCTACCGTCAAAGACGTGCCGCCAAGCGATTAAGCGTTCCGGCACGATGGCGTGTAGAAACCAATGAGGGGTATGGGTTGAATGTTCACTGCCATACCCCTTCCAAGTTAGCCCGCTACCATCTTAGACTGCATCGTCACTTACCATCAGGTGAGATCGCAGTCAAGGACTAGCTTGTCATCGAATAAAAAAAAAGTTCCACAAAAGCATACCTAATTATAATTCAACACATATTGAGACGGGCAGACAGAAAGCAGCCCGATTCCCGCCGGTGGAACCCGTTCACGAGCATGACGCCAGCCACCACCACAGAAACGTTTAAAGAGTGCATGAGATACCTATGCTACCCATGTTAAGGCATCGAATTGAATACTAATATTTAAATACTCATTTAGAGACATCACTTAGGGTGGCTCAGGCACATCGTGTGAGCCCATTGTGAAAGTACAGCTCAACATCTGCCCCGCACGATAGGCGCGAATGCTAAGACAATGGGGGCGCTGATTTTCACCAGTATCCCAGGTGATATCACAGCTACACACACTTAAATATCATATACATATTTATTTTAATTTTTATTTGTAAATATTATGAATTAGACTTACTCTTTTCAGTTCGGCTATAATATCCACCGGCTCTAAAATAGGAGTGCAGTCTATTGTTATTACAGTGGAGTTGGATTCTTTGAGTATATATTCGGCTAAGGTACTGTAACAAAAAAGATATTAATAATCCTAAGTATATTTTGAGATATTCACAAACTTCAGCTACAAACTTTTAGCAAACCGAAGTTATTGAAGTTTGCGAGGATTGAAGTATGGATAAACATAGTGGGTAAGACTACATGAAGAAAATTTTTTGTTTTTCAGTAAAATAACTGCAAAAAACATGAACTAGATCTTTGTAGACAGTAGTATCTAACAGTTAATTTTTAAGAGTGTATATTTAAAGAAAAACTATTAGGCACATTGTCCACCAATTGAAGTGGAGTGGCGCCAAAGCGTAGTCTTCTAGATGATAGCGTGCTAGTTAAGCTTATGTGAAATAACTTGTTTTCATTTTGCTAATTTCAACCTTAAGTAGAAATGAATAAATGATTTAAAGTTGTTAAAACATACCTTATCTTAGCACCACTAGTTTGCATTGGATTGAAGCTTAGAATTAATCTATGACTAACACGTGATATTTTTTGGGACCTTCATTGACGCCATGTTAGATTTGATTGACGTCATTTTGGCGCTGTAAACATACATACGAGTGTCTCTGGAACTAATAATATTATAATTGGAACTAATAATTGCAAATGGCGCATCGACCTCTATAATTAATGTATGATTTCATAGATTAATTATAGAGGTCGGTGCGCAATATTATTAGTTCCAGAGACACTCATATTATGTTAAATGTCGCGCTTCAAATTGATCTATAATGAGGATGTCATTTGTATAAAGACAGCCAATCCAGTGTTAATCATACATTAATTTTAGAGATGAGTGGATTGAGGCTTGTACTAATCTTAGTGCTTACTTTTTAGCGCAGGCATCGGGTCCGATAATAGCAACGTGTGAATGGTTATGTACTGCAGCGCGTAAGGCCAGCTCGCACGCACGTACCCGCACTGAACGATACAACGCGTCCGCCCATTCGCTGTGTGTAGTGGCCATTACATCCACGCCCATCATCGGTGACAGCTGAAGCTTTGAAAAAAACTGCCTTATAAACATCAAAGTAGGTCGGGGAAGGGTAGGTAGCAAGCCGACTCAGTAGCGACTCGTGCTTCAAGTACACTCCTGACCAATCCTTATGGCGGCTCCGGAAATAGTCACGTTTGTAATGCTCAGAATGCAATTTTAATGTATCCTTATTTAGCCGAGAGTGAGGAGATCTGCCAACCCACATGCGTTTTCTAGCTACCAATCGCAAATGTACCATGTGCAAGTTCGAATTATTTTATTCGTCGTTACAACTCGCCTCGTGTTCAAAGTGACTTTGAAAGATTAATAAACGAGAATAATTAGCGAATTGGCTTTTTTTTGTGTTAAATGTAACTGTTTAATATGTAGGAAAAAAACTTTTTTAAATGTATTTACATAAAATGTTTTAGCAATGATCAGACCATTGGAAATGTCTGTAGGTGTGTTCAATTCTTAAACTTTTACAATATTTTTAAAGTGCAGCTATAATGAAAACTTACTTCATCATAGAAGCTGTCGCCAACACTGTTCTTCAACAAGCCTGCGACACTGCGTTGCACCGCCAAGCAAATCATTTCTTCAGAATTTACGTGAACTGCCGATGAGTTGGTATCTTGTGCTATGTATTCGAATTGAGTTAGTATTTGTCTTACCTAAAAACATTTTTTAATATTTTAGTGACCGCAGCTCTACACTTGTACTCTATCAGCTGATAGAGTGACTCCAAAACGGAAACCAAATCCTCTAATCGATGAACCCAGAATTTTTAAAGGAGAATGGCGGAGATTATTCACAGCTATTAAATGATATTATAATGGTAATTTTCCTTTAAAATAATTCAATGGAAACCTAACCTCATTTTTAAGAATTTACTATTGAATATCTTTTTTATCCCAACTTTATTTGATTGACATTGTTTATTTTTTTTTTAGTCTGGTTTACTAGAACAAGTATCAGAAGTTTGATTCGTAAACGTGGGCCTCAAATCTGGGTCTGAAACTCTATGGAGCTTGCCATCCTTACTTTCGAGAAAATATTCGTGGTATAACCCCGAGGTGCACTTCAGAAATTCTTTTCTGAAATGGTGGTACCGACAAGACCAGAGAGAGACGAAACGCAAATAACTGTGACTTTTGTTTTATAAAGAAATCTTCATTATTGTATACTGTCAATACTAGAGATTAGTGTACAACCAAGGTATAACCGAATTAGCACCATTAAAGAAACCAGTATAGAACTTACCAAAGACATACAGGAATGTTTAACAATGACATCAGACTTATGCTTGTTAAGCCATTGTATGAATTTCTTCACGGCTTGGTTGAGAAGCGGCATAGCTAGCTTTGCACTCTCGTTTTCAAATTCAGTCTTTTGTACCCAGTTCTCCAAAACTTCTTCAGCACAGTTGCTTTCATCGCTGAAATTACATGCACATTAGTTAGTAGGTATATTTTTACAATAGTAATGAATTCTGGATATTTCTGAGTTTCAAGACATAATAACATGATTTCATTCATTTTGTAAACATTAAACATGAAAACATCGATCAATCATTTGAAGGCATGTGGAATGTGGTATTTTTGTTTACAGGAGAAAGACCAATATAATATAATATTTTATAATTTTTTTAGCCTTCTTGAGTTGTGAATGCGTGAAACTTACTGTGTAATGTATAATTAAAAGAAGTGGTGAATCACCCATACATTGAAAATTACCTCAGCAATATGATTCCCATTCGTGATATAGTGGCTGGCGAAGCATGCTCCAGACTATGTGTCTCAAATATGAAGTTAACATTGTGTGAGAACTGCACTCGCCAACCCGATGGCAGCGTAAGCAGTCGGTTATCATCCAGCACTGAGTTCAACGCCTCGATCCATTCCGGCTCTATGTCGCCGTCACAAACCACCCACGACCACACATCTACAAATACTAACGTGTACCGACGATTCTTCCTTGATTGAGTATCGTGGCGATAGTATCGCCGTGACATTAAATTCAGTATGCAACAAATGAGTCGATCGCTGTCATAATTAAAATGATCAATAGACACGGTTATAATTAAAGACATTCCGTTTGAACGTGGAAAGCGGCGTAAAACCCATTATTGCAGAGTTCACAACGGTAATAAATAATTCAAAATTCAGAATCATTTATTTCATGTAACTTGTGGCTCTTATGACAAGTCAAGTATCTACCATAGAAAAAAGAACAGCTCATTTCATCAGTGAAATAATACAAGGAGAATAATACATTGAAAACTGGCAAAATTAGAAGCGGCCCGAACGTGCCGATTTAGACTGGGTTCCACGGCGCGGTTCGGCGCCCGCGCCCGCAGCGGTTGCGGAGAATGCAGATTTGTATGGAAAATTAAGTTTCAATTTCCACGGCGCAGTTTGCGGCCGCGGCGGGCGCAGTACTAGCGGAACCGCAACCGCTGAGGGCGCGGGTGCGAACCGCGCCGTGGAAATCCAGTCTTACATCTCGGAAATTTTACACTCAATATTTACTTGGCAATATCATTGACGGGTGGCTTTCGCAAGTAAAAAAGTCATAGTTTCGTAGTTCGTCAAATGTGGCGTCTCACCACGTATCTTACAAACAAATTAGTATACTGGCGTATTTTAAAAGTTACACCGTGGAGTTCACCACACGATGTGTGGGCGAAATCGCCGTGAACAACGATGCATGAATCCTGAAGGCGCCATAGACATCGCTTAGTGCCGATTTTATCAACGTCGAGTGACGTTTTACGAATATTTTTTATTTATTTTTACGTTGGTTGGGCGTTCTGAAAATACTGTCAATCTATCCGCTCGGATAAGATTTATATTGCGTTGATGAAACCGGCCCTTAGTTTTGAAATAAGGTTTATCCGTGTGCGGCATATTATGTATATTTTGTTATAACTTACCCTTTTAATATCATGATCAAAGAGATTCCATTTCAGGTTACCATTTCAGTTCCAGGTCATTTAATTGTTAAAAGGAATTATCCATACTAATACAAACTATAAATGCGAAAGTAAATGTCTGTCTATCGCTCTGTGACTGTCTGTTATATTTACAAGGCTTAATCACTGAGCCGATCTTGAAGAAATTTCGCATAGAGATAATTCGAGATAGTTTGCTCTGGAGAGAAGAGAGATAAATTGTATCCTATGGATACAATTTATCTATTAAAGTAAGAGTTCCTACGGGATTTTTCTTAATACATACTTAAATCGAAGAAGACAAAATGTAAGTCATCGGCTGGTATATTAAAATAGTTGTACAAAATTGAACTTTACCATCCGGCTGATTGGAAACTTGCAGTGCGACAGTGGACATAACGCCGTCGGTCCACTGGCGAGTGTCCAGCTCGATGTGCCCTAACAACCAGCTGCGACTCATTGCTTTGGGGTATATCACATGTTCCATAATACTCTTTCCTTGTAACATTAGTGCCTGAATATAAATACTATATTAGTTTAATTGCATGAATCAAAAGAATACTACTTTATATCGCAGTACTACTAAAAAAATCGGCCAAGTGCGAGTCGGGCCTCGCTCTTTTAAGGTTCCGTTAAAAAAAATTAAATAAAAATATTTCCATGTACCCATGGAAATATTTTAATTTAATTTTTTTAATTTAATTTAATTTTTATTATTTGTTGTTATAGCGGCAATAGAAATACATAATATGTGAAAATTTCATCTGTCTATCTATTACGGTTTACGAGATACAGCCCGCTGACAGACGGACGGACGGACGGACGGACGGACAGCGTAGGCTTAGTAATAGGGTCCCGTTGGTACCCTTTGGGTACGGAACCCTAAAAAGACCGTTACAAAAATCTTATTTCGACAGCCAACTTTAGTAATTTTTTTTTAAAGACAAACTAAAAATGACCCATTTTCGCTTTTTTAATTAGGAATATAATAATAAATAATTCTTTTATTTCAGGCGATTAGGTACCCATAACAACATAAAACAAAATGACTAAATAAATAAATGAATAAAATTATATGAGTTGATTAAAAGCTAACTTAAAAATATAAATAAAAGTATACAATCCATATTATTATAGTACGAGTATATGATTCGGTTTGGCCGTTTTATACTTTAGCCTGATGATGGTCCCTGACCACTTTAAGATATTATTTGTTTCGGTCGACGCATTCGGTAACCTACCTTAAACGTCCACTGTGTGAGATTTTTGACAATTTTCTAATATGAATTCGCCCCCTTAACCATATTGGAGGGTAACAATAGGTACGAAGAAAATGAAAAGGAAATTCACGTGATTCCTTATATTATTCTCTAGGCGTGTCTCATTCGCAGAGGATTCATACATGCACATGGTATGAAATACTTACAGTTTTTAGCATTTGTCTAATAGTGCTTTTCCCGGAGCCTGGCGGACCGACTATGAGCACTCCCATTCTTTGTTGCAACTGTTCATATAGCTCCATACACTTTTGAAGCTAAAAAAGTTAAAAGCAAAAGTTCATCTCTGTGCTATAAATAAAATAATATGTAATCAAAAATATTAATTTAATAGGTAGGTAAAATACCTGAAGTTTATTGTGCACTAAACTGAGGTTCTTCACCGTAGCATCAAGAGCAGAATAAATCGGATCTGTGGCTGCTTTCTCTTCCGGTACGTCAGCGAAGACCATAGATAAAATATTTTCAAATCTGAAAGGATTTGGGGAAAAAATACTATTAGTCATGATATTCCTGTTTCACCTCATTAGACCTGGTGTATACTGGTTTATAACATAGCCGGAAAGGAGTAATGATTCGTAAATGTTCGTAAATAACCATTAGCATATTTTTATTCCAACATCACTTCTTAGCTTCAGTGGACACCATTCAAGCTAAAAGAGGAGATATCTTATTTTTTTTGGGCAGAAGGCAGAGGAGACGTAAGGAGATTCTAGGAGTTAGTCTCGCTTTGTGCTAGCCAATATACAACTCTCTGTTAGGTGGAAACACCTTACTCACTACGCCGCTTTTCTCCTCACTCTCCGCTCATCATCCCTTGGTAGATACAGAGCCATATGGAGCAGTCTACTTTACATACATAATAGATATTATGCACTAGATTTAGCTAATCTTACCTCTCAGCATCATAGTGTGTGAGCTTGGACAGATTGTTGAGTCGTAAGACTTTTCGCAACAGGGCACGCTGCTGCTCGGGCGGCGCGGACGCGTTCGCCGCGAGCGCCGCGCCGCAGCTGCCTACGGCCGCTTTCAGTGCGCGCAGACCCCAGTCGTAATGCCTTTGACCGCTCAAAAGGGTGCTGAAATGTAAGCCTTTGACTAAAATATAAATCTAATACCGCCAACTTTTCTGCGCCTAACACCCCTCGTGCACCGCGCCTACATCTTAGAAACTGTTTCTATTATTTATAAAACCTATTAGCTTACTAAATGCTCACTGTTTAGTTTTTAGTAAGGTTATGTAGATACACTAATTAAGAGCCTCAAAAGTGGAAAGTTAAGGCGCGAACTGGAACGGTTTTCGGTCCACGCCTTAACTTTAAAATGGCCGAAGATTGGTTTTTTGATAAGTATTTGAAATTGACTGACAGACAATGCTCAACCTAAAGGGGGTGGTAAAACTTGTTTGATGAAACATTTTTTAAAGCTTCAAAATATTATGATGAAATTCACCTGGCTAGTGTAAACACCGTGTCCAAGTCAGTGGCGAGGACATGCGGTTGTGCGGCGGCGTGTGCGGCCAACAGTCGCGCGGCGAGGGCGCGGCGCGGCGGCGCGCGTAGAGCGAGTGGGCGCAGAGCGTGTTGCAAGGCCGCAGGTAACGCGCGGCGACCGCCGTAACCGCGCCCCGTTGGATTCATTGTCGCCGCCACACCGCACCACTCAGACACTCGAACCTGATAATGTGGCGGTGGCTTGATGCAGTTGCATGTTCCATTGTTTAAGTTGATGTAAGAAAAACCCTCAAATATACGAGATGTACATGTATTTTCCACTTAAAAACTTGGACAGCTCATATTTAAAAGTAAACACGAACAAAACCTCAATAATGTAATTTATTAATTGTACGTTGTTATGACAAACACTTCTCCTTGCTTTTTTGGCTGGACATATAAATAGAAATTAAAAACTGCAAACAAAAAAGTTTTTCCAACTTACCGTACGAGGCTAGTAAAATTAACGTTCAACATGTTTACTATCCTTGAAAGTGCATTTTTCGAGCAAGTGTATTGAAAAGCCTCATACCCTCGTCTATACTAACCTGATATATCTTTGCTAACCTGTTTCCCATTGAGCAGTGCCACAGGCTCGACCGTCGGCGTTCGCTTGTGCGTGGCCGCCAGCAGGGACGCGAACTGATGCGATACAGCGGCGAGGGTGTCGGCCGAGAGACGATTGAACTCGTCGAAGCAACCCCAGGCGCCGCACAGCGCTACTCCACTTAGCAACCGCCCCATACACTGCGCGTCCATTGCCTAAGAAGATACAACAAGCTGGTTGATAGTACTATTGTGGCAATTGCACCACACCGCAGCCAGGCCAGGAAGTCCATTTAGGACCTTCATTGAAAAGACCTTCATTGAAGAGCCTTCGAATTTCATTTAAGAAACAATTTTGAATTCAGAAAGCTTGTCAAGACGTGCGTGACGTATGTGCGCGCCGTCATTACAAGTTCGTTTTTCTGTGGATTCAGTCAAGGGTTTTAAAAAGAGAGCTATTTTGACATTCTCATTTTAGCCATCGCATCGACAACATGTTCCGCGTTTGTAAAAAGCTTTGTGATCCAAATAGCATTTGTAACTATAATTTACTGAAGTTATATTGTGTTAAATTCAATATATGTACTCGTGTACTTGGTTTTGATTTAAACTTCCAAGTGCTCCTTACTATTCAGTGAGCCTTTTTGGGACCAGCAAAGGGTCCAAACTTTTGCATACTAATATAAAAAATGCGAAAGTATGTCTGTCTCGAACGCTAACAAACATAGGTACATGGATAGCTTGAATCCTGGAAACGGTAAAAGGATACTTTTCATTCCAGAAAATCTAGTTTCTCACGGAATTTCCGAAAAACCTGAAACTACGCGAAGGAATTCATGATTTTACGGATTTTCATCGTGAGCTCTTTGTTTTCTTATTATTAAAATCTTTTTTCACCGCATTGTTATTGTACAAATGTGCAAGTTGCCACAAAGTCTGCAATTAGTAGCATACATATTTAAACATATTAATATTATAAATGCGAAGTTTGTGAGGATGGATGGATAGGTAGATGTTGACAACAAGCAAAATTAAAAAAAAAAATTTAAACCCGACTGCTTTAAAGAATACTAGCTGATGCCCGCGACTTTGTCCGCGTGGATTTAGTTTTTAAAGTCCCTCGGGAACTCCTTGATTTTCCGGGATAAAAAGTAACCTAGATGTTGACCCGAGTAATAAGCTACCACGGTATAAAATTTTGTAGAAATCTGTGCGGTAGTTTTTACGTGAAAGAAGGACAAACAGATAAACAGACAAAAAAAAATTTAGCTTCTGTTTTGATATCTGTATCTTGAACACAATTAGAAGCAAAAACCCTTTTTTGAATCTATTTCATGTACAGAATTGGTTTCGTTTCTGTTTTATTATATGTATATAGATTATGAATGAATGAATGAATATTATTTATGAGAAAAAAAAATGAAATTTGATACCCCACTCGATAGGATTTGAAGAAAAAACTATTTGATCCCCACATTACGGCGTCCAACCCGCCATTTTGAATTTTTCAAATTTTTATGTTCTCATTGACACTCGCGCGGGCATTGCGAATCTAACGACGTGCCACATATCAAAATCGGCCTACGCGTTTGGTCTCTAGAGTGCCACAAAGGAACAAACAAACATACACAGACTGATAAACACATTACCACTCCTTTGCGTCGTGCAGTCGGGTAAAAACTAGGTACTGGACGGATTATGATGAAACTTCATAATGACATTATTTTGTCCCGGAAAATTAAAAATTCCAGCGGGAATAAAAAAAACCATTAATACGCGCGGACGAAGTCGCGAACATCAGCTAGTTTAGTATTATAAGTGAGAATCATAAAGCTCACCTCGTCACAATTAAAGACTAGCACCAAACGTCCAACTAAGCCTCCCAATGCCTTCACCGATTCTGTTTTCCCAGTTCCAGCTGGACCAAACGGATTGCCAACTAATCCAAGATGTAGGGCCTGAAACAACGAGAAGTGTGTTATAGACTTATAGTGACAAATAAATATGCCGTATTGCGATAGCGTGGCGAGCATAATAAAATTATTCCCGGGCATTCCCCGATCATATGAAATTAGTAGAGATATATATTTTTTTATATAATCGTCGAGATAAAATACCTACGTACGTAGATAGAGCAGTTAAATTATGTATTAAACTGCTCCATACTTAGGGTACGTATTTTATCATACATAAGGTGTCTAGTAAGCGTCTCTATACTAGTGATTACAAAAACGCAAGCTTTCAACTATATCTACTTAGGGCCAGTTTCACCACTATCCGTTAAAGTGTCTGATATAATTATATCTAACAGATAAAATAGCTGTTAGATAAATTTGATTGATACTTTTTAGACTATCAGGGTTTACCTGCTATAGTAGAGTACAGTAGTTTATCTGCTAGATTGTCTTAACGGACACTTGTGAAACAAAGAATTGAACGCTATCTGTCAGACAAGTTGTGGATAGGCTATCAGGCACTTTATCAGAAAGTGGAGAAACAGGGCCTTATAGGCTTAATCGTATATATCTGAGACGTAAAACGGTAGAACTAGGTAGGTATACCTACCCAAAAATTGAACTAGATGACTAAATAGTTTTTTTTATTGCAAATCCGTCAACCTTTTAATCGCAGTGAAGAATAAAACAAACACGCGATTAATTGTTACACACAGATAAATAGGTATACATACTTGTGTCAAAATAAGAAAGCTCTCGTCAGTCGTTTCGGTGCGCACAAATTGCCCGGTGCTCACACCGAGATATTCATAGGAGTATGAAATCTGCGATAATCCCATTTTAGCCACAACTTCCTTAGTGCTGAGCAAGTAAAATCTGTGGGGAAATATGAGCTGAGTGAATTTAACTCCTTTATAATACAGGCGTGTAAAGAAAGTCGTTAAAAATTCTGAAGGGTAGGTACATAATAATTACGTAGGTTTGGAAGTATGTACCAACATCTGATATACAATCCTTGAGCATAGGAGTTGGAACTGAATCCCTCACAGTTTTTGAGTGAACAACAAACAGTTTTCACCAAAAACAATAAAACACAACACCAACAATCAAAATCCTGTATTTTCAAGGACTTTCTATAAATGTTGAATCATCATCATCATCATTATCAACCTTTAGATGTCCACTGCTGGACATAGGTCTCCTGCATGGACCTCCACAGGCTTTGGTCTTGCGCCGCCTGAATCCAGCGGCTCCCTGCGACTCGTTTGATGTCGTCGGTCCACCTAGTGGGGGGTCTGCCAACACTGCGTTTACCGGTGCGGGGTCGCCACTCCAACACCTTGGGACCCCAACGACCATCAGCTCTTCGAACTATGTGCCCCGCCCATTTCCACCTCAGTTTCGCGACTCGCTGAGCTATGTCGGTGACTTTAGTTCTCCTGCGGATCTCTTCATTTCTGATTTGATCTCGCAGGGATACCCCAAGCATAGCTCTCTCCATCGCTCGCTGAGTGACTCTAAATATATATATAGATAAATGTTGAATAAGCTGCTAAAATATTTCCTCTATAATATCTGACTTCTTACCTCAACTGCTTTTGCCATAACCAATCGTTAGTAGCCGACACATTATTTTCAATCAGAGCTTGTACTACTGACATATAATAAGCACATTGTAATATGAGAGCTTGTCTTTTATATTTTTCACTTTCATCCTCAATTTCAGTCGAAGCGTAATATGAATTTTCGTTTTCGAGATTATCTTTTAACTTGTGCAGTTCTTTAGACATTATCGCCCTCTCGGTTTGCTCAGTGAACCTAATGTTTTGAGCTAGGCACAATATTTGCGTCGGCAGCGAAAACGGATCTTGGTCTTGCATGCTATTTGCAACTAAGCATTTTAATGTCATGTTTCGTAGTGATGTACGTATTTCTTGCTCTAGATTTCTTAACCACACCTATGTTAAATGAAAAAAAAAACACCAGTCATCCACCCGCATAAAGCTGTTCAGTCATTTACTTATTTTGCTGTAGTACCTAGTACCTACCTACAATAAAAATATCAAACAACACAGACGGCTTGGTTTCTCCAAAAATAGGCTTGCATTGATACTTCGTAAAACAGTGGTTTTTAAAAAAATTGATTACCATTCTGTCTCGATAATTTTTTGTGGAAGATACAAAAACCACAGGATTTAATTACAATGGTAATCTAAATAATTATAAAGGAAAAATATGACTGACTAACTGATTGGTCTATCAACGCACAGCTCAAATTACTGGACGGATTGGGCTGAAAGGCATAAAGATAGCTATCACGGCGAAGACCTCCGCTAAGAAAGGTTTTAGAAAATTCAACCCAAAAGCAGATAAATAAAATAGGGAAAAATTTATTTATAAGTGAGCCAAGCCGCGGGCAAAAGCTAGTAGATTAATAGAGGTATAATTAGTTATATAGTGATAATTCGAGCATATAAATTGAAACAGAATCTAGTTACCCGATACCAACCTCTACAGAACAATCAATATCAACTGGGTGATCAAGTTGGAATATTTCACCGTAGTGGCTGCACAGTGCTGTGACACACAAGCCTCCGGGCCCGAGTCGTACGCCGGTGATTCCAGGGAACAGTTTCTTGAGATGGTTCTGCATCACCGCCTCTCTACCTTCGGCGCCGGCTCGCGCTTGTCCAAGCAGTTCTAACAAATCGTCATCGCTCAAGAAGTACAATCTTGGGAAAATAGAACGCTTCTCCTGGAAACCAAATTGTAATGACCGTGTCAGTATTGCGTCACTCTGGGTACAAATAATGCGTTATTTCATCATCATCTGAACCCCTCCTCCTCCTCTCAGTATGAGAAGGGCATAGACCATAGTTTATCGTCGTTTACCAGAAATCGCAATCAAGGGCCAACTTGGCATCAAAAATATAAAAACCTTGGGTTTTTTACCTACTGATATGTAAACCCCCATTCTTAACAATAAGTCTAATAAAATTAGTAACACAATATTTTTTTTTTGTTTGGATGACTTACATCGATATATTCATTCAGTGCAGATTGACATGCGTTTAATTGTTCAGAAATGGCATCCAGCATGGATTGCAGCCGCGGCGACTGTACCAGAACCGAAAGGCGTGGGTCTGACTCAATGATTCGTGTCACTTGCTTAAATCCATGGTCTACTTTTCGAAACTTCAATCCTAGATCTCCGTCATCGTTACAAAGTATGGGCTCCAAGTAAAGCCATCTGGAAGGTACAACAATGAGGTTCTAAGAAATAATTAGAACTGTTTTTCAAAGTAGGAAACCAAAAGAATGTCTTCTCTAAATATTATAAAAAAAGTCTGTGCGCTTAGTTCTTCAAATCTACGCAACCGGATGGATCCGGTTTTCACTATCATTCGGAGAATTTTTTTTGGAAGCTTAAGCTATGTGTTTAATAAGTAGAGAAACTTATATAGATATCACATTATAGAGAGGGCAGACTGGGTACTTTTAACGGCAGCGATCGCCATTTTTATGGCTTTTAGTGTTTTTGCGAATGCATCGCGTTTCACCGACTGATGAACGCAGTAAGCACGATGTGATTGCAGAGATCAGATCGAAAATAGCAGAAACGCTTAATCGCGCGATTTGGTGATTTTGCGATCAAAAATCGCTGAAAGCCATAAGAACGCCGATCGCTGCCGCTAAAAGCAGCCAGTCTGCAGTATAGGTACATTAAATTCGCGTGAAGCGGGGGCGGGTCGATCGCTAGTAATTAATATAAATAAATAATAATTTCTACTCAACACGCCCTCGTCTTAATTATGATGTCAGTGTTTATTTTTATCTTATACATAGAATAACTAGCATATCCCCACGACTTCTTTAAAACTCCCATGGGAACTTTTTGATTTCCCGGGATAAAAAGTAGGTAGGTAGCCTAATCACTCCTTGTATAATTCTCTACTTCTATCTGAAAATCCCGTTAAATCAGTTCAGCCATTCCGAAGATTAGGCCTGACAAATTGACACATTTGTCCGATTGTACGAGGAGCTTATATTATGAGGCATAGATAGATACATAAAAAATAGGAAAATACCGTCGCGATACCATTTTCGTGACGACATATCCGTAAATGTAATATCAGCTTTAATTTTTTTAATACTGCGTGATTCATATGAGCAGTAAACTTTATTTACTTATAATAGTTTGTGTATTTAAAGGGAGCAAAAAAACAAGAGATTATTCCGGACTTTTTTTATTAACAAGTTATAATTAAGTAAGTATGCCCTACGACATGGTTCGTTACAAAAATCCTTGCATCATTCGCTATACAATTTACCTATAATATATGTATCTAATAAATGCATCAGTTTAATTCAATTGACAAATTATAAGTACTAATGCGAACTGAAAATAGGGACAATTCTTGTTATAATATGAAACCAATTTTTATCGTATGGGTATTACATTACAGACCTAATGTGTATCATTGTTTATTTTAATCTAATTGTAGTTCAAGTCCAATGACTTGTTGTTACAATAAATGTATTACAATAATAATTAATCTACTTTTATAGTACATATTAACACATCCACAATGTATTTTTAATTTCTTTGGAATAAATCTTATATAAAAATAAGGATAGCCTAGTTAACTTCTCAAACATGCATAAACAAACGCGTCTTCGTCAAACATGTACTCTAAAACAAATGCAGTACCTACCAGTATACTCCACTATTTACAAGATAGATATAAATCTTACAATATTTTAGTATTATACTCAACCAAATAATTACGTTAATATGGTACTAAGTCTGAATATTACATAAATAAAACAAAAAGGTTAACAATGAAATGTGATGGTATAGTTTATAGTACCTACTTGAATATTGTTTAACACCTATTGTAATCAATTAAGTTGTAGGTTTTTTTAGTAATCTGACTATTCACTACTGTATACATTATGATGCTTTGTATTTGTAGCTTTGAAGTTCCATAAGGAAGTTGAATTTAACAGAATATCATTTTCGACCGATATAGCAAGTCCGTATAGAACTTGTGGAACATTCAGATTGAACTTAAACGGAACGAGTTATTTATGTGGTACAAGACCTATAGTTGTCAGAACGCTTTGTTATCTCAGATAGATAATAATTCATTTGTGTATTTAAATTGCTCATTTCCTTTTCCAATACAAGCAATTGTTCGTTATGGTCATTATATAGGTCTTCCATATTTGCTAATAGTTTAAGCTGTGTTTGTGTATCACTTGCTAACTTAGTTGCTTTGTTAAGCAAAAGTTGAGCGCGCTCCCTAGAATTTGAGGTCTGACTGGCTCTATCAGAAAGAGATATATTTGTTTGTTTAAAATCTTGTCTCAATTGCCTTGCTTTTTGTTCTGCCCCTTCTGCTTTATTCACCACATCATTTGCTTCTTGCTTCACTTGCTCTGCGTCACTTTCAATTTTTAATATATTTTTTTGTAAGTCAGACAGGCGAGAACGCAGTCCCTCAACTTCATCCATAGTTTCATTGGCTTTCTTTTGCGCCTGTTCAGTTTCTAATGCAATTGGTATTAAATCACTTTTAGCAGCCTCAATATCTCTGTTTGCCTTATCTATGGCATTGTCAGCTGCATCTTGAGCAGCTTGTGCTTCATCTAAAGCTCCCAAAACTTTGTTAGCCAATTCTAGAGTTAAGTTAGCTGCTTTATTGACAACAGTAGCATTTTGCTTCAGCATTTTTGCTCTGTCGAGGTCAGGTTTGGTTTCAGCTATTATGTTTTCGATATTAGTTAACTGAGAGACAGTTGAGTTGATTCGTTGGGATAATTCTGTTATTTCTTTCGGCTGTATACTTATCGATAAATTTAAGATTTCAGTAGCCAGCTGTCTTACATCCTCAGGAGTATTGTAAGTTTTGGATAAAAATTCTTTTAATTCAGATGTCACGTCTTGGCTTTCATTAGTGGCTCTTTCAGCTGATAATTTGAATTCAGTGGCTATCTCGTATAAATCTTTAGCTCTAGAGCGAACTGCAACAGTGTCTTGTTTTACTTGAGAAACAGATCTAAATATCTCTTCTGCGGTTAATTCATGTTCCTTGATTCTATGTTCTGTTTTATTAGCGAAGTCTAAAGCTTGTTCTGCTTTAGTTATAGCTCCTTGATCACATGATATACCACCACATTTTCCACATCCAGCTCCGCCACAAATATCGCAAGTATCACTGTCTTGTCCGCACATTTTTTCATTGATTGTTGGTAATTGTGAATCTAAGCCTGATAGCTGTTGCTGTAGATCATCTAATTTCTTGTCGTTTTCACTGCGAGTATTATTGAAATTATTATATTGCATTTCTATAAGCCTCTCTGTGTTTTTGATTTGTCTATCAGTATTAGCTATGATGGTTTGTACACTTTCTGCATCATCTGCTGCTTTGACCGCTCTTTGTTTGGCCTCCCGTGTCAAATTAAGCGCACCTTCTAAGTTAGCCTCCTGTAATTTAGTTGCATTATTACCTAAATCAAAAGTTTTCGTTTTTAAGTGATCTATACTGGTTCTTAAAGCATCTAAAGTAACATTGCCTAGATTTATTTTTGAAGTAATGGCATTAAGATTATCATTACTTTCTTTCACTTTCTTTTCTGCTTCACTTAATTGGTCTTGTAAATTAGAGATATTTGATAACAACTCTTTAACTGTGCTTTGACCTAATTTTGCACTTTGAAGTGAGTTTTCTACATCTGATAATTTTTTTGTCATGTCTTCAAAATCTCTTGTATATGCTCCTGTGGCACCAACAACTTTGATCTTACTAGCATTTCCAATTGCATATTCTGTTTGAATTCGTAAATCTCCAATTACTCGATCCCAATTATCAAAACATTCTCCACATGCGTAACACTCGGGAGCTTCACCAAGGTAGCCTCTGGCACAAGTGTCGCATTTATATCCACCTATTCCAGGTTTGCAGATACATGATCCGTTATCTCGCATACATTGTTGAGATATTGACCCATACACGTCACAATCACATTCATGACACTCTACATTAGGATCACCCCAGTGGTTTTCTTGACATTGATCACATTGTCTGCCTCCATGACCCGGTTTACATTCACATTTACCAATATAAGGATTACATTGGGGTGAAGTGGATCCAACAGGATCACAGTCACAAGGATCACAACCTGTACCTAGTGCTATTCTCCAATGATTTTCTGTGCACTGATCGCAATTTATACCCATGACATTATTAAAACAGGGGCATTGTCCTGTCGTCCTGTCGCAACTACCCTGAGTAAAGTTTGTGCCTAAAACGGAACAGTTACATCGATAACAAGATTTTTCCAAAGCGTTTCCATAAAATCCTTCCTCACATAATTCACAATTGTCGCCTGCTGTGTTATGTAAACATTGCAAACACTTTCCTGTGTAAGGGTCACAATTGCCTGGTTTAGTTAAGTCTATGTTGTCACTACAATCACATTTTTCACATGTACGTTTTATAGGATCTCCATAGTAGTTGTCTGCGCACACATCGCACAATAGTCCAGCATAACCTTCTTTGCAATCACACACCACATCTTTAGTCTCAGGATCTAATTCGCATCGATCAGCGTGACTACTTTTACTTGCATCTCCTTTCACGCCAGGGCAAGGACATAATCTGCAAGGTATATCAACCCCAAGCCGTGGATCCCCATAATATCCTTCAATACATCTTTCACAGCGATGACCTTCAGTATAATCTCTACACATCTGACATGCTCCCGTTTTATCATCACATTCAACGGCATGTCCATTACAGTCGCATTGTTGACAGTTTGGAAAATTGAAATATCCCGGCTGGCACGAATCGCAAGCACGGCCATATGTATTCGCTCTGCATTTACATTGACCACTTGTGACGTCACAGAAATTATCAAGGGAACCAATGCTATTACAATCACAACGCTTGCAGCCAAATTTACTAAAACCATATGTCCCTGGAGCACAACGGTCACATCTTGCGCCAACAATATTCTCGACGCACTGACAATGTCCAGTATAGGGATCACACTGGTGGCTTTTTGAACCAGATGGATCACACTGACAAGATTCCGTTCCGTTTCTAATGTAAAAGCCTATGCTTGCGTGGTACTTTTTGCAAATTTCCGGAATATTATCTCGGTTAAGATCGTAATAGTAGGAGTCTCCACAATTGTAGCGATCAAATTCATCTCTCATGTTGCTACCATTTGTTAAGAACGGTAAATCATCAATTGAAGGTATTAATACTATAGAGTCTATTAAAACAGAAGCTCTGCTGTTTGAACTGTGTCCATCTTGCCTGCCTAAGTATATACGAATTTCAGTTTCTTTGTTTTTTTCTAAACATATTGCCGGTCGTACAAGAACACTCCTTTGATTTGCTGGAAGACTCGTAAGGACAGTATCGTCTGCTGGACGTACATTAGCACAAGGCGAATCTGCATCAATAGGTACGGGTCTCTTAACTAATATTGTTGCTTCTTCCCAGTTTGTATTTGATTGTGGTTCATATCTTATTAAAACATTATAGTTCATACTTGTCTTTAAATTATTAACAACGAAGACTAATGTACTACTTTCTGGTATTTTCATAAAGCCAGGACCAGTCCAAGTTTCTTTGCGTCCGTCTGGATAGTTTTCTCGTATAACAACATGACAAATTTGACTTTGTATCGCATTATCATCAATTTGAGAATTACACTGACTCGATTCCGCCTCAATAACAATAGAATCTAGAGCTCCTACGAAAAAGTTTTGTATAGGTTGATTACAACGGCGACCCATCACATTTGGACGACACTTACATTGTCCAGTTATAACATCGCAATCACGATCTAGAGAACCACCGGCGTCACAATCACAAGGTAAACAACCGTAATCACTATCAGATAATCCATAAAATTCAGGTAGACACTGATCACAATTTCTTCCAGTTACATGACGCTTACAGAAACAATTTCCTGTGTAAGGGTCACAACCCCTTTCATTAACCGTGCCTAGTCTATCACATGTACATGATTGACATCCCTCAGGGTTTCGTGGGTCGAAATTCCAATAGCCGTCTATGCATCTGTCGCATCTTGCTCCATCTACATTTTGTTTGCAGAGGCAACGACCTGCAGTTTTGTTGTTAGCTATATCAGTTTCGTCATCGCATAAAACTTCTTTATCAGTTGTTCCTTCGGGGTCACAATCGCAAGATTTGCATACGTCAGGACTTTGAATATCTAAATTAGGGTCCCGGTAAAATGTTGGCTTACATCGTTCACAATTAACTCCCATAGTATTATGTTGGCAATTGTCACATACACCACCACTTGTTTTACCGGTTTTATTATATACAGCTGCATCAAAATGGCACGTAGTGGCATGATTATTGCAGGTACATCGTACACAAGCATTAGAAGTTTTACCGACCGCAGGTTGCCAAGGTAAATCATTATAGAAATCTTCACAATATTCACAATTCAATCCACGAGTATTATGAGTACATTCACAGCGTCCGTGCACCATATTATTCTTGGAAGTAACTTCTGGCAAGGGTAAACAACGGGATGCATGACCATAACAGGAACAGGATCCGCGAACGGTCATTTCATATATAGCGTAATAATATTTTTCTTGAATTTCTGGTCTATTATCAAGCAAATCATCTCCGAGAGTGTGAAGCTTAGTGAAGTTAATTCTTAAATTAGTCATACGTAATAAGTTTTGAACTTCCTCGGAGTACGGGTTCACCACGTTGATGTTGGGAGGCAAAACTCTAAATATAACTTCTCCTTCAGTGGATGGCGCAACTCCTGAGTAGCGAGACTCGCACACGACCTCCGTCAGGCTGCGCTGAGTGTGTTTCGGAACAAAAGGAAAAGCTTCGTCGCAGTTGTGTGCAAAATAGCGATAGACTCGCCAAGTTTTGCCAAAGTCAAATGATCTCTCGACTAACATAGCAGCCGGTCGAAACGTTTTAAACTGAATGATCAAATGCGTAAGATGAAATTCAGCTTCCATGTTGAGTTGTATCGTAACATTTTCCTTTCCATTCTCGGATTGCCACCAGGATTTGTTTCGAGTACCGGGATGATATTTATAAATTATATTTTGTATTCGATGATTAAGATGCGGATTGTTAATCGTGTTATTTGTTGAATCGCACCAAAAACATTTCTTTCGTTCTTCGAGATGTGACACTATACAAAAGCGTTCTCGCCCATGGCTCCCGCACGTCGACGAGGCGTAGAGTCGAGCTTCTCGTCCGATAAGTAGATTGCCTGTTGCAGGATAACACGAGCTAAGCTCACAGGCGCGGTCTAGTAATCGCGGATTAATGCGTAAACGGTCGCGATCTCTGTTATACATAGCGGCCCCGCCGGCTATGAGCACGGAGAGAATAAACAATGTGGCGCGTAGAGCCATGGCGCGGTCCGGGCCCACCGCGCGTCGCTCACTGCACTGTCGGCACTCGGCACAGGCCCACGAGCCACGACCCGCCGCGCCACTCTCGCGCAGCCCGTCTCCCCCGCTCCATCCGCCAACTCTACTATTGCACAGAGCCGCATTCGACATAAAAAGTTACATTTCATTTCAAAAGATTGAAGACTCCGCACTTAGAAAATATTAACGTCTTGTCCACCAAAGCAGATCATTAAGGGATTGCTTTTCAAAAAGATCACCTTTGCACCTACTGTATTGTTTCTTTTTTATCATGTAGGTACCTATTATTTTGCCTTGGTGCACACGTGCGTGGGCTTAGGCTCGGTGTTAGTATGCACCGATCCAAACAATATGCTGAATGAATCTTGGCTTGAATGACCTGTTACTTACAATACCCGGTGCAGGACAAATGCATACAATATGCTGATGAATCTCGACTTGAAGGACCTGTTACTTACAATACCCGGTGCAGGTTTTTGTGCACCAAGGCTTTTTGTTTTAATGCAATAAGATTTCAAATAAGTATAAGTAGGAACCCATACTATGTTATATACATAACTCATATTACGTTTATATGGGTATGTAATATGGGTATATTATGTACATAACCCATATTATGTTGTCTACACTTAATATTATAAAGAGTAAGGTTTGTGAGTTTGTTTGTAGGTTTGTAGGAGCTAATCTCTGGAATTATTGAACTGATTTTGAAAATTCTTCTACGAGTACAAAGTCACATTATTCCTGAGTGTCATAGGTGATGTTTTATTTCCGTAGTAAATAGTTTACAGTCAGAAAAAAATACATTTGTCAAACAAGTCTGAAGAAAAAGACTGCGCCGCTTTATCCGCTTATACGCTGACGTAATAAGTTATACGTTAATACAATATACTACAAATCAGTAGATCTAAAAAAAGTCCGCGACACCATAATTATGTCTATCTCTATTAGATAAGCCATAATATGGCATTTTGTGTCAAAAATTTATTAAAATTTGGAAAGTGATTTATGAGCATTATTATTAAGCATGGCATAATAATCCTTATGAATAAAAGTAACTTCATCATCAAAACCATTGTACGAAGATAAACTTTTCCTTAAATAGTGTTGTTGTTTAGACGCATAATTTAAGAGAGAACATTAACGTGGGTTACGCCGCCGCTGGGCGGAAATTATCGTAGTCGAAAAACCCGGAATCTACCCAACTGATTTTAGAAATCGCAACGTAATCCCGAAGTAACATAAGCTAAACTTATTTATGTACTAAAACTAGTGTTTTTATCGAGAAAATGAAAATTACCGCGGGCGATCAATAATAATAATAATCATCACATGTAAAAGTTTGATGCTCAGCGAAGTGGGCACGGTTCAGATAGTGTCTGATAAATACTACCTATACTAATTATAATAAAACTGTAACTGGACGAATAACTGCGAATAAAAAGAAATAATGCCTGCGAGCCGCGCAAAAAATATAAAGCAGGTAGTTAAATACGGCCCTGTGGAAGGCGACGACCGCTCCCGCCCGCGCCTTCGTCCGAACCATTCTCCGAAACGGGAACTAAAGCAACAAGAATAACATCACTTTTCTGGATGGGCTTTTGTTTTGATCATCATTATGACACTACACGTAACTTATTAATTACGTACTTGCCAACTTTTGAGACCTATTTGCGATAATGAAGCCTATTGATTGACCAAGATTGACCAAATAAGTCATCATTCATTAAGATGAATCATTTGAGTCAATCAATAGTCTAGAATCTAGATGGTTCACTATGGAAAGGTTGACCAATCAGAATTGGTTTAATTTCATCATTCATCTCAACCTAATACCGGCCCACTAAACTGGGCACAGGGTTTAAGAATTATGTTAATGTTTATTTAAGACAAATTCTCATGTCTCCAAGATGTAATAAGGTGAAAGCTTTTAAGCTTTAGAATATGCAATAAGGAGAGAAGGACCTGCAATAAACCCGACTGGCTTGAAGCGGAGCAGGACAGGCGTGAGTGGCAGCTTCTAGTGTCGGAGGCCAGGGGGTCTATCGCATAGTTTTTTTCTCAGTCCTTAAAGGACAAATCAAAATATTTTATAAGGATCAATGTCAAAATATGATTTTGGGCTTCTCCTATTGGCCAAAACCATTTTTTGACATTGAAATAGTCCTTTAAAGACAGCGATAAAAGTTACGCGATCGCCACACAAGATCCTCTTTAGGTCAGTGCCCACTGAGCCAGCGAAGTAAGTAAGTGAGAAAGCTTTTATTAACTTTATAAATGATATCTAGGTGTACCGAGCGTCGCGCGGGGACGTGGTAGCGTGCAGAGATACACGAATCGACAGCCGCCGGCCTTCCGTTCTCCACATCCGGCGCTGATAAGACAATTATTGCGATCCAAATGATGTGTCCAATAGTTTTTATGTTGAAATCGTATTATGGTTACGATGTCTGACTATATATTTTTTTGTTTTTAGCTCGATATAAGTAGTATTCTTTATTTTTGTTTAAAAGCCAAATCATTTTACGTAGATGTTCTCTGGTTGTTCTAAAAGCTAGAAAACCTATTCAAACATCCTTGCTAATATTTTCAATGCGAAAATATATTTTTTTGTTGGTTTGTCCTTTAATAACGCAGGAACGGATCGACGTGTAGGTATTTGTGCATGGGTGCAGTTGAGGGCATTGATAAATAAATAAACATTTATTCAGCCAGCATAACAAAAAATTAACAAACAATACAAATAATACAAAACAAAGACTTTTAATAAAACAAAACAAAATAGGTCCCATAAAGATTTCCAAAGAACCGAGGAAGAGATAACACAATCAACGGTTCTCTGGAAAACTAGGCACCTCCTATACATATTGCTAAATAAATATAAAATCCTTTATAATGCTGCTGAATAGGGCGCTGATAGATAGACAACAGCGCTGGTTTTCAGGCATGACCCCACCGTGACGTCATCGACTGATCGGAACAATTTTTATGCATTCCAATAATCTTTATGTACTAATATTATAAAGATAATTATAGACAACCTTGCAATTATTATGATATACTAGGTCTTAGCCTAGTATGAAAATTTTAAAATATAATTTGTTTTTTTTTACATAGGCTACCTTTATTCCGGAAAATCAAAACTCCACGCGACAAAGTCACGGGCAAAAGCTAACTAAAAACTCAAAGTAGTAGAGCCTACGCTGAAAGGACAGGTAGGTAACTTTTTCAATGAGACTGAGCTTATAGGCAGCTCGTTCGATGAGGTGGATATTCTAGTTCATTGAACACAAACGGCAAGTACAAAGCTTTACACAGAACGGGGCACGAAGCAATTAATAGGTTTGAATGCACTTGTAAATTGTTATCATGTGAAAGTAACTAGGTCAGTACTGCTTCATAATTCATACTAAACGATGAGTAGTTCCAATGAATGAATGCTATGCTTTTTGGTAACAGGTGATGTTGTCTTTTTACAATCTCGGAGTAAAAATATGAGGACGCTATTCAAGAGATTAATAACCAATGCCACCAATAAATAATCATGTTATTGTAAACCTTAGTATGTATGCAGTTGTGTGTGTGTGTGTAACGATGAATATTTTCAAGTGAAACCTGGGCCCACTACTTTTTACATTGTCCAAAAGTAATGTCATTTAATTTTGTTTTGGATATGCTTCATTCCACCGTGTGATAGCTAAGTTCAAATCTATCGCAAAAGTGCCTTTAATAGCTTAACGGTAGTAGGTGCGGACTGAAAACTGAAAGGTCGCGGATGGTTCGATCCCACCCCTTGCACTAGTCGTACCCAGTGATAACAAAAGCTTTCCGCTGATTTGGAGGAACAATATTAATTGTCAAGTTCAGCTTGGCGAATATGCGAGTATTATTAAAAAATAATAATTTAATATATATTTTTTTTAAAAACCGACTTCAAACATCCGCGCCACTACGAAGTATATAATTTATAGTTGATTTTTAAAAACCGCTTGACCGATTTCGATAAAATTTAAATGGGACCACCTGGACACTTTCAAACAAAAAAAAATTTTTCAAATCGGTTCAGGCATCTTCGAGTAATCGGTGAACATACATTAAAAAAATTAAAAAAAAGATTCCGATGAATTGAGAACCTCCGCCTTTTTTGAAGTCGGTTAAAAATGGTGTTTCTAATATAAGGTAGTAAATTCACTTGACGATTCAAAAGCACTTTAAACTTAAAAAAATAAATAAATAAATAGTCTTTTAACCCACCCAATTTCCCCACGGCTCAAGTTGTACAAAAGGTTCAAATTCAAAGCTTTTAAACTTTGTAAAAGTTTAAAAGCTAAAAAAAAGCTAAAAGTATAAAAAGCTTTTCTATTCTATAACTAGCTGACCTGTCCTGACTTCGCGGAGTTGCAGTGGGAGTTGTGGGTGTAATTATAAAAGCAAAAAGAAATGGAATGCAGTGTACCTACGCCAGGAAAGCTCATTTTCACATTTTGGTACAATTTCTCAAACAAAATAAAAATGGAGTTTTAAATAATACCAAATCATATTATTTGAGATAAGCATTTAGATCAGAATGATCGTGGGCTTATTTGAATTTGTATAGATGTGCCGGTACAATTTCAACAGTTATGATGATAACCCGTTATCAAATGTCATGCGGTATACTACAAAAGTTGAGTGGAGAGCAGGGAACCCTGAGTAATTATATGTAATACTGGATCATTATTATTTGCCTCTTCTTTGTATTTCATTTCGTTGACAGAACAAAATAGTAGGCTTTTGGGTAGGCTGTTGGGGACACACTCTCAAGACACTCAACCTAGGTTGGTAGATTGAGCTCATGCCGCATATGCATACGAGCTTAAATATTTTCTTTCCCTACAATTATGTTTTGCAACTTTATTCCCTCATTAATCCATCATCTTTATTAACTTTTTTTTTCAAACAGAAGTAATATAGTAATTAAATATTTTTTTTTTTTTTCACATATCTCTTATCCATCTGCGATCAGTCCGCGAACTATAAGCAGATCAGGGGTTCTTAGTTTGAATGTTTAGAATATGCACATCCAATGACGTGACATTCCTTATAGATAGAGCATATAGTTATAGTTTACTATGCTATGTTGGCCAACGTTGCCCTCTTAAGGCGGAATGTGTTACCACTAGCATCCAAGAGCTGGACGGCTAAGCTGTTTTGGTGATGCTCTAGCCTCTGCTTATAGGCCTCAAGGTAGCTATTTATTTCCTGCTTCACGGTGGGGATGTCGGTATATTCATGTACTTCGGAATTTTTTATGTACCATGGTGCATTACATATAACTTTTAAAACATTGTTTTGGAAGCGCTGGAGTATCTCTATGTTAGAGTGGCTGGCTGAACCCCAGAGCTGAATACCGTGAGTCCACACTGGCTTGATGATGACTTTATATATGAGGAGCTTATTTTCAAAGCTTAATGAGGACTGTCTGCCAATCAGCCAATATAGTTCACGGAACTTCCAGTTGGCCTGATCTCTTTTTGCCTTGATATGATCTCTCCAGGTCAACCTTCTATCAAGATGCATACCCAGGTATTTAACTGTTGTTTGCTGAGGTAAAATAGTTCCATTCAGTTTGACAGGTGGGCAATCTCCTTTTTTTAGTGTGAATGTTATATGGCTCGATTTCGCTGCACTAGCTCTTATTCTCCATTTGTTTAGCCAGGAACTTATTTTGTCAAGATATTCTTGTAGTTTAAGTGATGCAATATTGGCGTCTTGGTTACAGGCAAGTAGGGCGGTGTCATCGGCATATGTCGCAGTGATAACATCTTCTGAAATGGGTAAGTCAGCAGTATAGATAGTGTACAAGACGGGGCCCAGAACAGATCCCTGTGGTACTCCCGCCTCAATATTGTAGAAGGCAGATAGGCTATCATCACATTTGACTTGAAATATCCGTTGTGATAAGTATGACTTTATGAGCATATACTCTGTATTTGGTAAACAAAGTTTTAGTTTATAAAGTAATCCTTTATGCCAAACACGGTCAAAAGCCTGCTGAATATCTAGAAATACTGCAGAGCAATATTCTTTCCTCTCCAGTGTTTGACGGACTGTGTGTGCTACTCGGTGAATTTGTTCAGTAGTTCCATGGTGGGCACGAAAACCAAATTGGTGGTCTGGTATAATTTTTTGGTTTTCTAAGATTGGCAGGATACGCTGGAGGATTATTTTCTCAAACAGTTTTGATAGTAATGGAAGAAGGCTTATCGGTCTGTATGAGGAGACTTCGGTTGGAGGTTTTCCTGGCTTGGCTACCATGTTAATGATTGAAACTTTCCAAAGTAAGGGAAAATACTGTAAACGCAATACAGCATTGAAAATAATTACTAATAGCACAACTCCTTTTCTTGGCAGTTCTTTTAGAACTTCTGCTGTTATGAGATCATATCCCGGCGCCTTTTTCAATTTTAAGTTGTTGATGTGTCTTTGAACTTCCCTTGGTGATACAGGTCGTATTGGGATCACCATTTGTTGGTCACTTTCAACAATTTTATCGATCTCCTCTTCTGAAATCGAAGCATCTGGATTGTTAGGTTTAAATACACCTTGTAGGAACTGTGCAAATAATTCCGCCTTTTCTAAAGGGTGTCTCGTCCAGTTACCGTCAGGCTTCTTTAGTGGTGGAACATGTTCCTTTGATCTCTTGAGAGTCTTAGTTATTTTGTACAAGGAGTAATCTTCGGCTTTGTTTGGAGACAAGCTTTTTAGCCGATCTTGCAGAGTAACGTTTTCATTTTCCAATAACATCTCTCTTAATTCTTTTTGCGCTTTATTAAGAAGTCGTTTATCGTGTTCGTTCCTACTCGAGTGCCATTTTCTTCTAAGGCTTCTTTTTTCAGCTATCTTATTTCGGATTTCTACAGTATAGTCCCGACTTTGTGGTGTCGATTCTACACTACTACACTACTGGTAGATAACCATGCGGCCTCTTGAATTAGGTTAGTAGTATACCAGACAGCATCTTCAATTTCTTCCTCTGTTTTGAGAGGCAGGCGCAAATTAATTTTGTCTTCTAAGTAATTTCGAAAAGCATCCCAATCAGTCTTTTTATTGTAGAGGGTATCTCGTGGTTCCTTTAAAATTACCGTAGTGCTTAGGGTGCATATAACTGGCGTGTGGTCAGAGGATCCATCTAAGCATGATTCAACTTTAGTATATACTCCCGAAAGTCCTTTAGTAACGAAGAAATCAATTAGGTCTGGGTTTTTATTACGATCAGTTGGCCAATGAGTTGGTTCTCCAGTTGACAAGACACTAAGATTATTGTCGTCTACTGCTTTTTTTAGCTCTCTCCCTCTAGTGGTAGTCAATCTCGAGCCCCATATAGTATTTTTGGCATTCCAATCGCCACCAGCAATGTATTTTGTACCAAGTGTCTGAAAAAACTCGCCAAACATCTTTTCACAGATACTGTGTCGGGGAGAACAATAAACTGCAGCTATATTTAGCGTTCCTTGCCAGTCATCTATGGATACTATAGCAGCTTGTAGATATTCATGTTTAAATTTGGGTAGAACATGCTGTTTGATATTTTCTTTTATTATTATGGCAGCTCCTGCATGCGATGTTCCATCTGGGTGATTAGTAAAATATACATTATATCCTTTAAACTTGACTGTTCTTTCGTCTGTCATGTGAGTTTCTGTCAATAAGAGGACATCTATTTTGTTACAATTGATAAAGACTTCAACTTCATGCTTATTCGGAGATAAGCCATTTATATTCCATGTAACAATTTTTAGGGATTTCTCTGATTACATTGGGCTATTAAAGTCGTTAAGAGGCCCATGAGAGTACCTAATTGTTGTATGAGGATATCGATCTTTTCAGACTGTTTTAATATGATTTGTTCTAGCAAATTTGTTGGCTGAGCTTGAGTGCTCTGTGTTCTTTTTTCCCAGTATCCTGTGTTTTTCACGTCAGGCATATGGGGGGCATATTTTGGTTCATTGCTTTCCTTTTTAGCTGTTGGTTGCTGTCTAGCATGTGTCCTGTTTGGCTTTAGCGGCGGAAAATCTTCAGGACGAAAAGGGGTATGGATATGTGCTTTCCTATTTTCCTGTGGGTTCGAGTCTGCCTTTTTGGCACCCATTTTTCGTGCTCGAATTTCTTTGTACACCTGACAGCCCTTATAATTAGCTGGATGATTGCCAAGACAAAGGGTACAAGTGGCCGGTGAGTTTCTGTCCTTTTTTGGGCAATCAGTGGTTCTATGTCCTTGAGCACATTTAACGCATCTAAATGGGCGCATACAATTGTTTTAATTTTAATTAAATATAAAAAAATCTTTTTAAAAACCGACTTCAAAGTGCGCCACTACAAAGTATATAAAAACCCTTTCAAACAAAAAAGAATTTTCCAAATCGGTTCAGGGGTCTTCAAGTAATCGGTGAACATCTTTGAGTAATAAACAAGCAATGGAGAGGAATTGACGCCTAATTTATTTGCAAAAAAGTCTGTCAATTACGGTGGGGGGCGAGGTAGCACACATGAAAACTTGCTTACTACAGGTGCATTTTTCCATCACGTCGCTATGCACGCACACAATATAATTAGCAAACACTACCTTAAATTATATGCACACAATCACATTCACACACAGGGACGCTCTATCATTACATGAAACAATCGCATCATATGTGTAAGCATTTTAGGGATTTGACACTATCGATTATCGACTTTCGATAAGTTCTTCTAATAATTATTTACAACAGAGTTACTTTATTCGAGAGTAAATTTTTTTGTTCGAGATCTTTAACATGGTAGGTACCTATATAGAAGCGCTAGGAAACGAGGCTCTTGCCGTTATTTTAGTCATAATATGCCTTTGCTATTAGATTGACTCTTTGTAGGCTTTTAGTACTTGCGTAAAGATACAGCTAGAAACTTTGACCTATATTGACGATGGAAAGCGATCTAGCTTATTTCGAAAAATAACAAAATTACTTTTTTATATATTGTTGGATTGTTGGATTTTCGTTTTCCTACGACATTATTTTTCTAAGATACTATGTTGACCTTCTCTGCATGTTTATAGTATATATTTTTTGTTATTCATATTTTTAAACGTTCTCAAAAATGCTGTAAATACTAAGACACAATCTATTTTTCAATATTATACAGATACTTCAAAAAAGTTATCAATACTTTTTAGCAGTGCAGTGCACTTAGGTTTACTGTAAGGACTTAGGATTATCTGATTATTAACAGATTTTGTAGATACCAAGATATTTACTCCGTCACTATACTCTCAATCTCATGCTGAGAGCATGCTGTAGGTACCATAGTATATCACCTTAGAGAAGCTGTTTAGTTATGATTTAAGATTATAAGCCACCAGGGAGTGTTGTACTTTGTCATAGGTTTTTATAATTTTTAATAATATTGTTTATTAAGTTGAGAGACATTTAATTTTTATTTGAATACGTAGTGGGTATTAATATTGAACACATTGATTTTTTAAGTAATCTTGTTTAAATAAACATACAGCATTTTTAATGAAACATCATTTGTTTTATTTATGTTTAAAGCGAAATTTACGATGTATCTATTACTAAAAAGTATATTAAGTACAAACTGTTAGGACTACATCATGTTTCCTTAAAAATAGATACATCATAATCCGCATTTCAGAGTTTAGAGTTATTTCGTGGTTTCATATGATTCAAATACCAAGTTACAGCAACATTGCTTCTTGAAATTGAAAAACTACTACTTTAGAATTATATAATTAGTATCATCTGATGTATTACATTAAAAAATATGCTTTTTGAAAAAAATCTGCTCCTGATAGCTTATTATGAGCTGTTATGATTTTTTAAAACGTTATTGGCTCTGGTTTAAAGTTCACTTTTTCGATTTACAAGATCGTTTTCCAGCGTTGAATAATATTCTCTCAGTCCAGTATGGAGGAAACATAAAAAGTAAAAACTGAACCCTAAAAAAAAAATTATTTAAAGTTATGATTGGTAAGTTAAAACTTGTACCTACATACTTTACTTGGAAGGCTTATTTTTTTCATCTACTTCATCTGAACGAAGTGTATATTTGTTTGTAATGCTAGGCTGCCGCCATGGCTATAGTGGCCACCCCATCTGTAATAAAACACCGCCAAGCTATTTAGCTTTCCGGTAAACCTATCGGGATGAATAAGAAGTATGGGTACTTTAATTCAATTGCCAAGTTTTAATGAACCAAATATGTATAGAATTTAAATATTTTTTTTCGTCAATGAACCATTAGTAAGACGATAAAAATATCTCAGTATAAATAATTTATACAATCCCCCCACCAATATCGACATATGAAATCTTGCTGTCCAGCCCTAATTTTATTGCGGTGTGGCCGACTTCATAAAATTAAAGTCCTAATTTTCGAGTAAGAAAGACTTACGTAGAACTTATCATTATTATTAAACAATTTTTTAGTCTCGTTTTCATTATTTTTTGTATTATATTTGTAAAAATCCTTTCTTAGCGGATGCCTACGTCATAGTAGATGTGCGTTGATAGATCAGTCAGTCAGTCACCTTTTCATTTTATATATTTAGAAAATTATATCACACTGGCTATATGGAAATATATACCTATAACTTTTGAAATAATTGAGTAAAAAAACTAAATTTATGAATTCGCTGAGTTTATGGACCTCTAGCTGCATCAATGCATTTTAAACAATAGTGGGAGAGTACCAGCCAATCAGACACCATTGCGATCGTTATAATAATGCAATCATTTTAACCGACTTCAAAAAAGGAGGAGGTTCTCAATTTGAATTTTTTGTATATTTGTTACCCAATTATTCCGCCAAATAATGAATGGAATTTGATAATTTTTTTTGTTTAGTAGGGCATACTTCAGAGGTGGTTCCCATATAAATTTTTGTTGATATAATGTTAGATGTTACTCCATAAATACGTCAAATCTAAACCGATTTCAATTTTTTTTGAAAGAACGCATAATAAGGTTGGGCCTATTTAAAAGGTGAAGAGAAGCTGATTCATATCTTCGGTGATGGAGGAAGGAACTCAATGATTAAGAGCAAATTGCTCGCGATCAGAGATATACACAAAAAAGCTTAAAATAATAATGTAAAAAAAATATCTTTAAAAAACCGACTTCATACGCCGATCGGGCAAAGTTGGGCTAGCATCGCGCATTAGTTTCATCATTTATATTTAGGCCCGCCCGACTTCAACATACATGTACAAATTAAAATTGTTTTATACTTTGTAGTGGCGTTTAAAGTCGGTTTTATAGAAAGAATTTTTTATCATTATTTGATAATCCCACAGACGATCAAAGTTCGTATTTATATATCTAGTCATATTTTACTTATACTAGCGGCACGCTATGATGGCCGGTTTGACGTTTGTCCGCTCATGAAGTTCCGTATTAATTGATAACGACTTTGAAGGAAATAATTGTATTACTTTATTGACGATAGTGATGTGCAGAGATTCATAAATTTTATCGAATGTAGTTTTAGGTTTAGGACTCAAAATTTATTTATTAAATTGATTTCTAAAATGTATACAAGTGTAGAAAAATCAGTTTGCACCATTTAAGGGGTGAATGTACTTGTGAATATGAACAATTTTCACTATGTGGACAAACCTCTGAAATCGCAAAAAAATATCAGCTGTTTCATACAAAAGGTAAAATTTTTATTTTTATATGATATATACCACAACTCGGCATTTGGTTTTCTAAATTGAAAATTTTTAAAAATGGAATCTAATACGATCGTCACATAGGATCGCTGGCTAGCACAACTACTACCTCCGGCAAACTCGCGTCAATGCTCAATGCAAAACAAAGCAGTTTCGAATTGACGTTGCTTCGAAAAGTATAAACTGTCAGTGCAATGCGATTGTGATATAGTTTTGACCTGGCTTTGGATTTCAAATATTGATACTGCATTACTGTTGACCCTTGCTCGTTAATTTGGACTCTGTTCAAGCCCTTTGTTGTGGATTTCGTCGATATGACCGAACGTACGCAGAGAACTGTTCTAAATAGTCAGACACGTGAGTTCGTAATACGCCTTCGTAACTATTTCGATCGTGAAGCTCAAAATGGAGGGCCAATTTTACCTATAACGTCAGTGGTTGAACGCGTAGCTGATGCGCTTAATATTGGACAACGAACTGTTAGACGGATAACTAAAAAAAAATATGGCGAGACTGGCACAGAAGAAAATAAACTTCACACACCAAAAAAGAGAAAACGAGCAAAACCAGTCGTAGGCATCGATAGCTTTGATGCCGATGCTATCCGAAGACATGTTTACGGCTACTATTTACAGAAGGAGTATCCAACAAGAAAAAAGTTGGTGCATTCACTGAAGGAAGCTGGATTATTCTTCGGTGGGGAAAGTTCTTTAACGAAGATTTTGAAGACCATTGGATTTCGATACAAAAAATGTAACAAACGCAAAATATTGATGGAAAGATTTGATATAGCGATGGCAAGGTATACTTTTTTACGGCAAGTGAAAGAAATCAAAAATTGGCAAAATGTTGTGTTCTTGGATGAAACATGGCTTAATGCTAACCATACTGTAGGCCGTTCTTGGAACGATGACACTGCAGTATCTACTTCCAAAGTTCCTGTAGGAAAAGGATCGCGACTTATAATTTGTCACGCCGGAACCATCAACGGGTTTGTCGAAGGTTCTCTCATGGCTTTTGCGTCAAAAACCACTGGAGACTATCATGAAGACATGAATGGAGAAAAGTTTACTGAATGGTTTACCTCAATGTTGTGTAGCCTCCCTGAACCATCTATTATAATTATGGACAACGCCCCATACCACTCGATGCAAATTGACAAGCCACCTGCCCAATCCCAAAAGAAAGCTGATATCGTCGCATGGCTTCGTAAAAATGGCGTAGATGCAAACATGAATATGTTAAAAGCGGAATTAGTACGTCTTTTAAAAGAAAACAAACCAACCAAGATCCGATACGTCATTGACGAAATAGCATTAGAACATGGGCACAGAGTTATACGGTTACCGCCTTACCATTGTGAGTATAATGCGATTGAGTTGGTGTGGGCTCAAATTAAGGGATATGCTGCAAGACACAATCTCTCTGCATCGTTGTCCTCATTACTGAGGGTCGCGATCCTTTGCATGGATCACCTTCTCCCGTACGATGTTTCTCCATGTGGTTCTGTTCTCGGCACTGTGTAGAGCGGCGTGGAACGAAGTTCCGAGTGCAGTGCGGATCTGATCGGACCAACGCATGGGGCTACGTCCTCTTGGCCTCTTCCCTTCCACCTTGCCCGTGACCAGTAGTTTTTCTAAGTTTCCAGGGCTACGGCGGGCAATGTGTCCGAAGTATTCCAAGGTGCGCCTGAGACATATAGTCGACAGCCTGGTTTTTATATTAAGCCCTTTCAATATAGATGCGTTGGTTCTGAATGCAGTCCAGGGTATCTTAAGCATCTTCCTCCAGCACCACATCTCGAAGGCATCAATGCGTTTGCGGTCTGTAGCCCGAATAGTCCATGTTTCAGAACCGTATAAAAATATGGAGAAAACCAGCGCATTTACCAGTCTTTGCTTGGTGCGTATTGATATGCTCCTGCTACTCCAGATCTTTGATAGCTGGGACATGGCGTTCTTTGCCATACCAATGCGTCTGCGCACCTCTGGTTCACAAGATCCATTGTTGGTGATACATGAGCCTAGATAGGTAAAGCTGGTAACCACTTCTAGCTTGAGTGCTCCCGTGAGTTCAAGTTTGCCACTTCGATCCACAATCATGATCTTCGATTTAGATGGATTGATAGAAAGACCAAGTTTCTTGCTTTCATTTTCCAATTTGCCAAGGAGGGTCACCATTTCTGCTTCATTGGACGCCAAAAGTGTAGTGTCGTCAGCGTACCGTAAGTTAGTGATTTTGGTGCCACCAATGTTTATGCCCCCATCCCAAGCTTCACATGTGCGACGGATTATGTACTCTCCATAAACATTAAAAAGTATGGGTGACAAAATGCATCCCTGACGCACGCCTTTTTGGAAATGAAATGGGTTTGACATGGTCTTATCTATTCTAACGGAACCTCGGCTGTTTTTGTATAGGGTTTGTAATAGTACCACAAGATGTAAAGGTACGCCCAGTTCTGATAGTACCTTCCACAGACAGGTCCAATCAACACAGTCAAAAGCTTTGCTGTAGTCCACGAAACAGATGATGACAGGATTGTCAAATTCATAGCTCTTCTCTATGATCTGTCTGATGTTGAGTATCTGTTCGCGGGTACCCCTGCCCTTAACAAAGCCTGCTTGTTCTTCTGGAATTTGCCAGTCCAAAAAGTGGCGAAGGCGGTTGTTAATGATGTGCAGCATGACTTTACTTGCGTGGGAGATTAAAGACAATGTCCTGTAGTTGTCACATTTCTTTGTGGATCCTTTCTTGTGGAGAGGTAATATGACTGAGTTAGTCCAGTCGTCGGGCCATTCCCCAGAGTGCCAAATATGGTTGCAGATTTCCTGTAGAATGTCAATCCCTCTATCGCCTATAAGTCTCAGCGTTTCCGCAGTAATTGCATCAGGCCCTGGAGCTTTCCTGTTCTTGAGTATCCCTAAAGCAGTTGTGATCTCTGATCGTAGGATTGGTGGTTCTAACTCAAGATCATTCCAGGCTATTGTATTGAATTCTAGCACTGAGGGACATTTGTAAAGCTGTTCACAGTAGCGACGCCATCTGTCTGCAATCAAGTCTACCTCAAACACTGGGTTGTCATCTTCGTCATCCACGACCCAATTTTTGGCCTCGAATTTCTTAGTCAACAATTTAACCTTTTTGAAAAGATCTGCGGTGTGTAACTTAATCGCATGTTTTTCGATATTGCAACAAATATCCTCAATGAATTTGCTCAAATCCCTGCGGCAACTACTTTGGATTTCTCTATTTAGGCTCGAGTATTTGTTCAGAGCATCCGGCTTGCTAAGTCCTTGGGTTTTAACACCTTTTCTCTCTTTTATAAGAGCCCATGTGTCTTGACTAAGCCACGAATTTCGTTTTGGGTCGAGATTCCGATCTTTGGTTGTTTTATCCAAAGCGTCTACAATTTGGGTCTTTAAATGTTCCCAAAGCGAATTGGCATTGTGTGGGTCAGGTGGGTAATTATCATTGAGTTTCTGATCAACAGTTTTTCTGAAAACAGAAGCTTCTGCGGGACTTAGTTTAGGTGCTAAGTATCTCGGTCCCTTCTTAGGTGCTTTTAGGCGGAGTGTGAAGTCTGCGACAAGTAATGTGTGATCGGATCCGCAGTCGGCTCCAGGATAGGTCTTAGTATTCGATACGGAGGATCTCCAGCGATTATTTATTATGATATAATCAATTTGGTTTCGATATCTGTCGCCAGGAGATCTCCAAGTATAGAGTCGACGGGGGTGATGTTGGAAGCAGGTGTTCATGATTGTCAGCTTCTTTTCAAGACAGAAACTAATGAGCATGTCCCCGCGTTCATTCCTGATGCCTAGTCCATGTTTACCGACCACACTACGGATGTGCTCATCTTCAGCGGTATTACCAACTTTTGCATTCCAGTCTCCAAGGATCAGTGTAATTTCCCGGCTAGGTATACTGCTCAGGGTTTTCTCGAGAGTACTGTAGAATTTATCTATATCCTCCTCTGTTGACTGAGCTGTCGGAGCATATACTTGTACGATGTTAAGTGTGCAGGGTCTGGTGTTGAGTTTTAATAACATAATACGGTCCGATATGGGATTGTACCCACAAACATATTTTGTCAATCGAGATGACAAAAGGATCCCCACACCATTTCTGCTCGAGTCGCAGCTGCCAGAGAAGTACAGTGTGCTCCCATCTATGGTTCTGATATGACCTTGTCCTCGCATATGTGTTTCGCAGATGCCTAGTATTGCCAATTTGTGAGTGTTCATTTCGTTTTCCACTATGCTCATCTTGCCGGTTTGCAGTAAACCATTAACATTCCATGTGCCAATACGAAGCTGTTTTTGTATTGAGATGTTCTCCTGTATGTTTATGACACCAGTAGCAGTTCTTCTTTTAGTGGCCTGGTGATCTACCCCTAAAGAAGCTTCGGTTGCACATTTCACACCTCCAAGCCCGGATACCTGGGGGCGCCGGTCGTTACGCGGATCGTCCGACAAACGTCTTTCCTTATGTTTTGATTCCATGACAAGGCTTTCTTGGGAAAATTATCGTGGTGGGTTCCCTAGTCCTTCCACGACAGTCTTTTAGAGTTTAGTAGGATCTCAAGGTCACTGATTACCTGTCTGAGGCAAATGTATTAGGCACACAGGTTGTGGTTAAGTTACTACGCCACCGTTGTTTAGAGGGGATTTAGTCCCTCAAGGCTTGTGGTAGTCCAGGTACAGGATATTTGACCGCCGCCTGTTGTTCGGCGTTGTCAGCTCGTTTTGCACCACCCAGGGGACACGTGTAGGGTGGACCTTGATCGAGGAGAAGGTGGTAAATCCTACGGACGCGAGCGACAACCATCCCCGAAGAGTTCGAGAAAACGAACATATAATTATTAATGTAGGTGATGATAGCAGTGACGACAGTGAAAATAGTAGTATGGACGAATCTGATTAATTATGGCCTTTTGTGGCACCTTTTTTGGTATCTTTTGTATTCATATGTTTCTTGTGTGCATATAAAGTATGTATATTCATTTTCATTCAAATACTCAGTTCGTTCAAATAAATTAAATAAACATATACATTTTTGTTTTATTAAACCTATTTAATCAGGTACAAAAACAAAACTTAATTGTTTTTTGTTCGAGAATAAATTGACATTCCACTTCACTATTGTAATGTGTCAAACCGGCCATCATAGCGTGCCGCTAGTGTAAAGCTTATAAATTAGTCTTTCACCTAAACGAATAGTAAGTAGGAAGATTAATTTTCAATATTTTCCCCAAATTATTTCATGTACGATTAAGTAGCAACATTTTCAGATCGACAGTTTTCTTTAGTTTTCTGCATAAGTATTGCATTATTTGGATAAAATAATACATCAGAAGTAAATAAATGTTATCCTTTAGTAAACTGGATGTTTTAAATATTTTTTTTAGAAGAAAATACTCTCATATTCGGCATTTATAGCGGAGCTCATTCCCCGCTAACCATACGTAGTTGACAGGCGCGTGACTCGAGTCAAACAGTTTTATATAACGAGTATGACCACTGGTCATACCCAACTTACAGAGGGGTACGCGCGTCAAGTCTTCTCCTGTGTTGGTTAAATACTCAAAGGTGAACATACATAAATAAAAAGATTCCGACGAATTGAGTACCTCCTCCTTTTTTGAAGTCGGTTAACTTCAACTTTAATATACCGAAATAAAGAATAACTGAAAAGGGAAAGTGGCCATATATTGAAAACTACTGAATCGATTTTGATTAAAACTTTACTTTTCCCTAAGTTGAAGTTAATGGAAGCAAATAAAAAAGAATGACAATCCGATTAATAGCTTCGGAGAAATGCGTGGACAAACATACATACATACAAACACCTATAAAGTTTTGAAGTTATATTTGTTTGTAAGCCCTAATAGATTATTATCATTTATGTGAATATTTTGCAGTTCCTATAATATTACAAACATACGTATCTATCGAATTGATAACCTCCTTTTTTTACCGACTTCAAAAAATACAAGAAGAGGAGGTTCTCAATTCGACGCGTATTTTTTTTAATTTTTTTGTCGATGTTACTCCATATCTCCCTCAAATCTTAACCGATTTCAATAATTTTTTTTTATTTGAAAGGGCGTATCGCAGGTAGATCCCATTTAAAGGTGAAGATTTGATGAATATCTTCGGAGATGGAGGACGGAACTCCTCAATGAATGAGAGGAAATCGATCGCGATCAGAGTATGTGTAGACTTTTAACCATGCCGAGTACATAACATCTTTGAGTAGTAAACCAGCAATGGAGAGGACTTGACCCCTAATTTATTCGCAAAAAAGTCTGTCAATTACGGTGGGGGGCGAGGTAGCACACATGAAAACTTGCTTACTACAGTTGCATTTTTCCATCACGTCGCTATGCACGCACACAATATAATTAGCAAACACTACCTTAAATTATATGCACACTATCACATTCACACACAGGGACGCTCTATCATTACATGAAACAATCGCATCATTTGTGTAAACATTTTAGGGATTTGACACTATCGATTATCGACTTTCGATAAGTTTTTCTAATAATTATTTACAACAGAGTTACTTTATTCGAGAGTAAATTTTTTTGTTCGAGATCTTTAACATGGTAGGTATATAGAAGCGCTAGGAAACGAGACTCTTGCCGTTATTTTAGTCATAATATGCCTTTGCTATTAGATTGACTCTTTGTAGGCTTTTAGTACTTGCGTAAAGATACAGCTAGAAACTTTGGACTATATTGACGCTGGAAAGCGATCTAGCTTATTTCGAAAAATAACAAAATGACTTTTTTATATATTTGGAAGAAAAAGATACTGCGTCGGATTGTCGGATTTTCGTTTTCCTATGACATTATTTTTCTAAGATACTATGTTGACCTTCTCTGCATGTTTATATTATATATTTTTTGTTATTCCACACCACACCACACCATCTATTTTTCAATATTATACAGATACTTCAAAAAAGTTATCAATACTTTTTAGCAGTGCAGTGCACTTAGGCGAACCTACTGTAAGGACTTAGGATTATCTGATTATTAACAGATTTTGTAGATACCAAGGTATTTACTCCGTCACTATACTCTCAATCTCATGCTGAAAGCGTGCTGTAGGTACCACAGTATATCACCTTAGAGCAGCTGTTTAGTTATGATTTAAGGTTATAAGCCACCAGGGAGTGCTGTACTTTGTCATAGGTTTTTAATAATATTGTTTATTAAGTTGAGACATTTAATTTTTATTTGAATATGTAGTGGGTATTAATATTGAACACATTGATTTTTTAAGTAATCTTGTTTAAATAAACATACAGCATTTTTAATGAAACATCATTTGTTTTATTTATGTTTAAAGCGAAATTTACGATGCATCTATTTCTAAAAAGTATATTAAGTACAAACTGTTAGGACTACATCATGTTTCCTTAAAAATAAATACAGCATAATTAGCATTTCAGAGTTTAGAGTTATTTCGTGGTTTCATATGTTTCAAATACCAAGTTACAGCAACATTGCTTCTTAAAATTGAAAAACTATTAGTCGAAATTGATATAAAACTAATGTATAAAACTAAAGTAATTCTACTTTATAATTATATAATTAGTATCATCTGATGTGTTACTTTAAAAAATATGCTTTTTGAAAAAAATCTGCTCCTGATAGCTTATTATGAGCTGTTATGATTTTTTAAAACGTTATTGGCTCTGGTTTAAAGTTCACTTTTTCGATTTACAAGATCGTTTTCCAGCGTTGAATAATATTCTCTCAGTCCAGTATGGAGGAAACATAAAAATCGGCCAAGTGCGAGTCGGGCCTCGCTTTTAGGGTTCCGTTAAAAAAAATTAAATTAATAGATTTCCATCTACCCACCTACCCATTTTAATTTAATTTTTTTAATTTAATTTAATTTTTATTATTTGTTGTTATAGCGGCAATAGAAATACATAATATGTGAAAATTTCATTTGTCTATCTATTACGGTTTACGAGATACAGCCCGCTGACAGACGGACGGACGGACGGACGGACGGACAGCGTAGGCTTAGTAATAGGGTCCCGTTGGTACCCTTTGGGTACGGAACCCTAAAAAGTAAAAACTAAACCCTAAAAAAAAAATGTATTTAAAGTTATGATTGGTAAGTTAAAACTTGTACCTACATACTTTACTTGGAAGGCTTATTTTTTTCATCTACTTCATCTGAACGCAGTGTATATTTGTTTGTAATGCTAGGCTGCCGCCATGGCTATAGTGGCCACCCCATCTGTAATAAACTAATAAAACACCGCCAAGCTACTTAGCTTTCCGGTAAACCTAGCGGGATGAATAAGAAGTATGGGTACTTTAATTCAATTGCCAAGTTTTAATGAACCAAATATGTATAGAATTTAAATATTTTTTTTCGTCAATGAACCATTAGTAAGACGATAAAAATATCTCGGTATAAATAATTTATACAATCCCCCCATCAATATCGACATATGAAATCTTGCTGTCCAGCCCTAATTTTATTGCGGTGTGGCCGACTTCATAAAATTAAAGTCCTAATTTTCGAGTAAGAAAGACTTACGTAGAACTTATCATTATTATTAAACAATTTTTTAGTCTCGTTTTCATTATTTTTTGTATTATATTTGTAAAAATCCTTTCTTAGCGGATGCCTACGTCATAGTAGATGTGCGTTGATAGATCAGTGAGTCAGTCACCTTTTCATTTTATATATTTAGAAAATCATATCACACTGGTTATATGGAAATATATACCTATAACTTTTGAAATAATTGAGTAAAAAAACTAATTTTATGAATTCGCTGAGTTTAAGGAGCTCTGGCTGCATCAATGCATTTTAAACAATAGTGGGAGAGTACCAGCCAATCAGACACCATTGCGATCGTTATAATAATGCAATCATTTTAACCGACTTCAAAAAAGGAGGAGGTTCTCAATTTGAATTTTTTGTATATTTGTTACCCAATTATTCCGCCAAATAATGAATGGAATTTGATAATTTTTTTTTTTGTTTAGTAGGGCATACTTCAGAGGTGGTTCCCATATAAATTTTTGTTGATATAATGTTAGATGTTACTCCATAACTACGTCAAATCTGAACCGATTTCAATTGTTTTTGAAAGAACGCATAATAAGGTTGGGCCTATTTAAAAGGTGAAGAGAAGATGATTCATATCTTCGGTGATGGAGGAAGGAACTCAATGATTAAGAGCAAATTGCTCGCGATCAGAGATATACACAAAAAAGCTTAAAATAATAATGTAAAAAAAATATCTTTAAAGAATCGGCCAAGTGCGAGTCGGGCCTCGCTCTTTTAGGGTTCCGTTAAAAAAATGAAATAAAAATATTTCCATGCACCCATGGAAATATTTTGATTTAATTTTTTTAATTTAATTTAATTTTTATTATTTGTTGTTATAGCGGCAATAGAAATACATAATATGTGAAAATTTCATCTGTCTATCTATTACGGTTTAAGAGATACAGCCCGCTGACAGACGGACGGACGGACGGACGGACGGACGGACAGCGTAGGCTTAGTAATAGGGTCCCGTTGGTACCCTTTGGGTACGGAACCCTAAAAACCGACTTCATACGCCGATCGGGCAAAGTTGGGCTACCGTCGCGCATTAGTTTCATCATTTATATTTAGGCCCGCCCGACTTCAACATACATGTACAAATTAAAATTGTTTTATACTTTGTAGTGGCGTTTAAAGTCGGTTTTATAGGAAGAATTTTTTATCATTATTTGATAATCCCACAGACGATCAAAGTTCGTATTTATATATCTAGTCATATTTTACTTAAAGCTTATAAATTAGTCGTTCACCCCTTCCTATTCTATCGTGATTTTAATTCTATGGGATCAATTTATAATGCAGTTCATGAAAAAGTTCTCTAAACGAATAGTAAGTAGGAAGATTAATTTTCAATATTTTCCCCAAATTATTTCATGTACGATTAAGTAGCAACATTTTCAGATCGACAGTTTTCTTAAGTTTTCTGCATAAGTATTGCATTATTTGGATAAAATAATACATCAGAAGTAAATAAATGTTATCCTTTAGTAAACTGGATGTTTTAAATATTTTTTTTAGAAGAAAATACTCTCATATTCGGCATTTATAGCGGAGCTCATTCCCCGCTAACCATACGTAGTTGACAGGCGCGTGACTCGAGTCAAACAGTTTTATATAACGAGTAGGACCACTGCTCATACCCAACTTACAGAGGGGTACGCGCGTCAAGTCTTCTCCGGTGTTGGTTTATTACTCAAAGCATAACATACATACATAAGCTAAATTTCTATTTATCATCTATCTATCAAGCTTTTATTTATCTTGCAATGTATGTTTAGGTCAAGTCTTGCAAGGTGTATTAGAACCTTTGAGTAATAAACCAGCAATGGAGAGGACTTGACCCCTAATTTATTCGCAAAAAAGTCTGTCAATTACGGTGGGGGGCGAGGTAGCACACATGAAAACTTGCTTACTACAGTTGCATTTTTCCATCACGTCGCTATGCACGCACACAATATAATTAGCAAACACTACCTTAAAGTATATGCACACTATCACATTCACACACAGGGACGCTCTATCATTACATGAAACAATCGCATCATTTGTGTAAACATTTTAGGGATTTGACACTATCGATTATCGACTTTCGATAAGTTTTTCTAATAATGATTTACAACAGAGTTACTTTATTCGAGAGTAAATTTTTTTTTGTTCGAGATCTTTAACATGGTAGGTATATAGAAGCGCTAGGAAACGAGACTCTTGCCGTTATTTTAGTCATAATATGCCTTTGCTATTAGATTGACACTTTGTAGGCTTTTAGTACTTGCGTAAAGATACAGCTAGAAACTTTGGACTATATTGACGCTGGAAAGCGATCTAGCTTATTTCGAAAAATAACAAAATGACTTTTTTATATATTTGGAAGAAAAAGATACTGCGTCGGATTGTCGGATTTTCGTTTTCCTATGACATTATTTTTCTAAGATACTATGTTGACCTTCTCTGCATGTTTATATTATATATTTTTTGTTATTCCACACCACACCACACCATCTATTTTTCAATATTATACAGATACTTCAAAAAAGTTATCAATACTTTTTAGCAGTGCAGTGCACTTAGGCGAACCTACTGTAAGGACTTAGGATTATCTGATTATTAACAGATTTTGTAGATACCAAGGTATTTACTCCGTCACTATACTCTCAATCTCATGCTGAAAGCATGCTGTAGGTACCACAGTATATCACCTTAGAGCAGCTGTTTAGTTATGATTTAAGGTTATAAGCCACCAGGGAGTGCTGTACTTTGTCATAGGTTTTTAATAATATTGTTTATTAAGTTGAGAGACATTTAATTTTTATTTGAATACGTAGTGGGTATTAATATTGAACACATTGATTTTTTAAGTAATCTTGTTTAAATAAACATACAGCATTTTTAATGAAACATCATTTGTTTTATTTATGTTTAAAGCGAAATTTACGATGTATCTATTTCTAAAAAGTATATTAAGTACAAACTGTTAGGACTACATCATGTTTCCTTAAAAATAAATACAGCATAATTAGCATTTCAGAGTTTAGAGTTATTTCGTGGTTTCATATGTTTCAAATACCAAGTTACAGCAACATTGCTTCTAAAATTGAAAAACTATTAGTCAAAATTGATATTAAAACTAATGTATAAAACTAAAGTAATTCTACTTTAGAATTATATAATTAGTATCATCTGATGTGTTAATTTAAAAAATATGCTTTTTGAAAAAAATCTGCTCCTGATAGCTTATTATGAGCTGTTATGATTTTTTAAAACGTTTAAAGTTCACTTTTTCGATTTACAAGATCGTTTTCCAGCGTTGAATAATATTCTCTCAGTCCAGTATGGAGGAAACATAAAAAGTAAAAACTAAACCCTAAAAAAAATGTATTTAAAGTTATGATTGGTAAGTTAAAACTTGTACCTACATACTTTACTTGGAAGGCTTATTTTTTTCATCTACTTCATCTGAACGAAGTGTATATTTGTTTGTAATGCTAGGCTGCCGCCATGGCTATAGTGGCCACCCCATCTGTAATAAAACACCGCCAAGCTATTTAGCTTTCCGGTAAACCTAGCGGGATGAATAAGAAGTATGGGTACTTTAATTCAATTGCCAAGTTTTAATGAAACAAATATGTATAGAATTTAAATATTTTTTTTCGTCAATGAACCATTAGTAAGACGATAAAAATATCTCGGTATAAATAATTTATACAATCCCCCCACCAATATCGACATATGAAATCTTGCTGTCCAGCCCTAATTTTATTGCGGTGTGGCCGACTTCATAAAATTAAAGTCCTAATTTTCGAGTAAGAAAGACTTACGTAGAACTTATCAGTATTATTAAACAATTTTTTAGTCTCGTTTTCATTATTTTTTGTATTATATTTGTAAAAATCCTTTCTTAGCGGATGCCTACGTCATAGTAGATGTGCGTTGATAGATCAGTGAGTCAGTCACCTTTTCATTTTATATATTTAGAAAATCATATCACACTGGTTATATGGAAATATATACCTATAACTTTTGAAATAATTGAGTAAAAAAACTAATTTTATGAATTCGCTGAGTTTATGGAGCTCTAGCTGCATCAATGCATTTTAAACAATAGTGGGAGAGTACCAGCCAATCAGACACCATTGCGATCGTTATAATAATGCAATCATTTTAACCGACTTCAAAAAAGGAGGAGGTTCTCAATTTGAATTTTTTGTATATTTGTTATCCAATTATTCCGCCAAATAATGAATGGAATTTGATAATTTTTTTTTGTTTAGTAGGGCATACTTCAGAGGTGGTTCCCATATAAATTTTTGTTGATATAATGTTAGATGTTACTCCATAACTACGTCAAATCTGAACCGATTTCAATTTTTTTTGAAAGAACGCATAATAAGGTTGGGCCTATTTAAAAGGTGAAGAGAAGATGATTCATATCTTCGGTGATGGAGGAAGGAACTCAATGATTAAGAGCAAATTGCTCGCAATCAGAGATATACACAAAAAAGCTTAAAATAATAATGTAAAAAAAATATCTTTAAAAAACCGACTTCATACGCCGATCGGGCAAAGTTGGGCTAGCGTCGCGCATTAGTTTCATCATTTATATTTAGGCCCGCCCGACTTCAACATACATGTACAAATTAAAATTGTTTTATACTTTGTAGTGGCGTTTAAAGTCGGTTTTATAGAAAGAATTTTTTATCATTATTTGATAATCCCACAGACGATCAAAGTTCGTATTTATATATCTAGTCATATTTTACTTAAAGCTTATAAATTAGTCGTTCACCCCTTCCTATTCTATCGTGATTTTCATTCTATGGGATCAATTTATAATGCAGTTCATGAAAAAAGGTCTCTAAACGAATAGTAAGTAGGAAGATTAATTTTCAATATTTTCCCCAAATTATTTCATGTACGTTTAAGTAGCAACATTTTCAGATCGACAGTTTTCTTAAGTTTTCTGCATAAGTATTGCATTATTTGGATAAAATAATACATCAGAAGTAAATAAATGTTATCCTTTAGTAAACTGGATGTTTTAAATATTTTTTTTAGAAGAAAATACTCTCATATTCGGCATTTATAGCGGAGCTCATTCCCCGCTAACCATACGTAGTTGACAGGCGCGTGACTGGAGTCAAACAGTTTTATATAACGAGTATGAGCACTGCTCATACCCAACTTACAGAGGGGTACGCGCGTCAATTCTTCTCCTGTGTTGGTTTATTACTCAAAGATTAGAACCATTCCCGGTTTCCGATTGTGCCTAAAATGTGCATGTACATGTAAATCGGATTACAATGCAATATTATTGTAACATGGAGCTGATCTGATGATGGAGGCGGAAGATGGCTATGGGAATTCTGTAGTAAAACGATGTAACAACATGGAGTTCGGGCTCATTTGATTCTTCTTAAGAAGTACTCTGGTCCTAGATAATATCCAGGGTCTGATGATGCAGCTGAACGGTGGTTATGAGCACTCTGTAATTAACGTACGTAACCATATTTAGTTTGGGCTCGTTTCGTTCGTATTGATAGGTAGTCTTAAATGATATCCATGGAATAGCTCTGATGATGGACCTGAAACTGCAGCCAGGATATGCAACACACTAGTACAGTCTTTAAAAATAATAGCAGATATGTCGTGTTTGGATTCGTTTTGATCAGTATTTGATTCTACATAGAATACAATGGTGGCAACACGATGAGCTGATGCTGCAGCCAGGATATCTAGCACACTAGTTCACTCTTGAAAGAATAATAGCAGCTATGAAGTGTTTGGATTCGTTTTGATCAATAAAATAGAAACCAATCGCTCGCGATCAGAGAATGTGTAGATTTATCCTATGAAACTACACTAAAAAGCTTAAAATAATATATAAAAATTCTTTTAAAAAAAACCGACTTCAAACGCCACTGAAAAGTATAAAATAATTTCAGTTTGTACACGTATGTTGAAGTCGGGCGGGCCTCAATGGAACTATGAAACTGCAACGCTAGCCCGACTTCAACGTACCTGTACCAAGTAAGTACTATTATATTCTGTGCCTGGACCTACATATTAAAATTTTGGCTAGCGTGGCGCATTCGTTTCATCGTTTCTATTTTGGCCCGCCCGATTTCAACATACGTGTAGAAACTGAAATTATTTTATACTTTTCAAATTATTTTATACTTTTCAGTGGCGTTTGAAGTCGATTTTTTTAAAAGAATTTTTATATATTATTTTGAAGTCTGTTAAAAATTGTTCAATCAATAAATCATGCAATAAATATTTCATTCATTCGCCAGCCCACAACTGGGCGAAAGTCTCATCTCGCATGAGAATTCCCCAATCTAGGTAACAAACGTGCACTGAACACTTTACCGCAGTTTTTATGTTTTTTGTCGACTCTTTTCACTAATTCTTATGAAATGCGTCATAAATACTGTGAATGAACGCTTTCTCTTAGATAAGGGCTTCTTAATACAGTGAATGTTATTATAAGACCTCTAGTGTCATAGTTCACAAAAATGATAGATTAAAACATTTTTATGTTTTTTTATTTATCTGTAAAACTGGACGTTACAAAACTACTTTTTATTTGAGTGATGCTACAACATTAATAAATTGTAAAAGTATTTTTTCTAAGTATTTTTTTCTTATTGCCTTGTGATATTGTGGCTTTCATACAAATGATAAAGTATTATAGGTACGCAACAGCAGAAAGTCCAAACACGACCTCCTTTAGTAGACCATTTTATAGCGTGGCGGCGCACTCTTTATAGCGTGTCACCTAAATTTGGATATCGTCTAGGAAGTATGAAGCTTAGTTCAATGAACCCGATGTAGAGAGATAACTTACAGTTTCATTCTGTAAGAATAGCTAAGTGTGTATGGAGGTGCATGACGTAATATACTTACACTATTATTGCGTTAGGTGCTGCACGCTGAACAAAGAGATTATCTATACAAATAAATAATTTGTGTTCTATGTTTTTAAACATCTATTCTTCACTAATAATATTACAAAGAGTTAAAGTTTGAGAGTTTGTTTATAGGTTTATAAAAAGCTAAATTATTCCTGGGTGTCATAGGCTATTTCGAAATTTTGAGATTTCGACTTTGAGTCATAAAACTACCTTGGATTGCCATTTTTATGGACTCTTATTTATCTTACTAATACTAAATTATAATACCTGTCCTATAACTCTTATTATATTAAGACTCTAATATAATAAGAATCTATGAATCTATGTTGGCTATCCAAGGAAATAAGTTAAGCTTATTAAGCTAAACTTATTTCTGTAGGCACTAAAACGTTTTTATCGAGAATGTGAAAATTACCGCGGCCGATCAATTATAATCATCACAAGTAAAAAAGCCCAGCCCACGCCCAGCGAAGTGGGCACGGGTCAGCAAGTGTCTTAAAAATACTGTCTATACTTATAATAAAACTATAACTGGACGAATCATCACTATCACTACATCACTACATATTATACAACAAAGTCCCCCGCCGCGTCTGTCTGTCTGTTCGCGATAAACTCAAAAACTACCGAACGGATTCTCATGCGGTTTTCACCAATAGATAGGGTGATTCATGAGGCAGGTTTTAGTGTATAATTTGTTAAGGTTTTGTGTAAATTAGTTGAAATATGGCGATAATTGTTGAAAATGTCGGAAAATTCAAGCCGCTTGGGAGCTTTCATCGAAAACGCTGCCTAATCTTTTTGAGATATAACAAAACAATTTATGGTGGTGGTATGCATTGAATTATTATGTACTAAAGGTGGTATGTGGTAAAAAAGTCCGCGATGGCATATATCTATCTTTTAAGGATAGCTCACTATACCCATTAATTGTAATTTGAAATCTATTTAGACGGATACAGTATTAATCCTCATCAACTTATATACGTTAGTTACCATAAGCATTTCATGCACATTATGATGATCTTTTACATCATATAACATATATGAATATCTTAGGAGTTATCGCAAAATAAAAACGCGCGCCAATATAAATACCCGAATTTCAAGTTTCAACCCGACGATGGCGATGACGGGGCTCGCTCATGCGACCAGTGACCACCCCCGCCCGGGCTGGGAAGCCGGGGCGGGTCGCTAGTTAAATATATGTATTTTGAAAATTTTAATTGGAGGACGCTTTATTATCGATACTGCCCAAAACAATTTTTGGAAAAATGATAATGGCTAAAATATTTTACTGCAAAATAAGAAATCAAAGTAAACTTATGTTCAAAAACCTGGTTCCTACTAGTACGTACGTCGTACACATTGAAAAGAAAAGTGAATCGAATTATCTGCATAATTCACAGGCTTCGAAGTTTGGCGGACATCTGGCTCGCACATGGCGCTGAGCGATCCTTTAGCACATTTTATCAACCAATGTTATGTAGCGGTCTCTTTTTTTAGAGCTTTATGTTTTTGAGGCGCGGATCTAAATAGGTTTAAGCTTAATTTAAGTTGTGAATACAATCAATGGTGTCTTATTGCTGTAAAATTTTCAAGTTTCTAATTCAATTCAGCAAAAATTTTCAAACTTTTCAAAGTACTTCCCGGCAACCTACAATCTTAGGTACCTACCTATTGCGATACAAATAATGGAAACTATCTAAAATTTAAATGCTGCGCCGAAATATTATGTGAAAAGGTGAAATATAGTTCGGGCGCATTACATTAGTCAATTTCACAAATCTTTCTTTACTTTAATCGTACATAATACATTGAATTATTATGTACTAAAGCACGAGATAGAGGCAAAGCGATCTCAAATAAAATAAGAGATGATAATAATTAATTATATGAAATAACACGAGATCTGCAATAAGCACAGTTTTTTAACAATAAATTCTTTACACAGAGTAACGCCGACCCAAAAAAATTTTGATTTGATTTTTGTTCGGGACTCTCGGTGCGTGAATCTGACGCACTTGGCTGGTATTTTTTTTTAATAAATTGTATAACTTATACCTAGTTCAATATAAATATGAAGGTCAGAAATGAAATGATCATCAGCAACTCATCAACGGCTCACTACTGAGCGCCTCTCAGAGAAGGGTATATACCATAATACACCACGCTGACCCAATGCTTCATACACCTTCGAGAACATTATAGAGAACTCGGCGTGCAGGTTTCCTCACGATGTTTTCCTTCACCGTTGAAGCATGCGAATTGAATGGCTTAAACGCATAAACCACGAAAAGTCAGAGCCCGAGATCGAAACTGCGATCCCCGAATAGGAGGACTTTTCCTAACCACTAGGCTATCACTGCTTTTGAAATGGAATGATACTTCCATCGTTCCATCCAACGAGATTATTTGGATTTGTAAGCAATAGAATAGGAAAGCCTGTGAGAGCTCGTGAGCGAGTAGATACAGTACATATTCATAAGCTTCCTCCGAAGGTACGGATCTCTTGATGCGCGAGTCTAATGAACTATGTATTACGCAAGGCTACATAAGTATAAATACGTTAGTTGTTATTAAATAAAGTTGATGCCAAATGCAACGAGGCTATCCGCAGTATTAGGTGGCACTTAGTGACAGCAGATTTGGTTGGGTGTTCTCGGTAATATGTACAATGTTGTATTTGCAGCCACTTCACGGTCACAATGTTGGTAAGATGCGTTTTTAGAGATAAAATAAAGTTACAATGTACAAAATATAGACTTAATACTTAATAAGAAAGTGTGTCTGTTTATGGGCTTGTCTTTCAATCACGCCTAAATAGAGCTACGGATCAATTTGATTTTTGCATGAGCATCGTCATTCTCTAGGTTCTAGAGAATGACATAGGGTCCATTTTATCCCGGAAAAAGAAAGGGTTTCCATGGGGACTTAGTGGGGATGAAATCGCGGGCAAAAGTTAATAAATCATAAAAGATTAACCTAATGTGACAGATGTTATAAATGAATAGGGTATTTTACTCCTAGTGAGAAATAATCTAAAACTATTTTACTTGGACCCTATTTATTACTTGGACCCTATTCTTAATTTAAATTTATTTAAATTTATTTTCTATTTTTTAGTTTGGTTTTCTATAAAAAGCGTGTTTTTTTTTCAAATTAGTGTATTGTCATCGGTCCTCGATAAATCTACAAAGTTTGAACGAAATCTGGCCGTTTAAAGTAGGTCAAAATCGCGCCCAAAGAAGTCGGTTACAAGTTACAAACATACAAGTGAAATCGCGCCCAAAGAAGTCGGTTACAAACATACAAGTTTTTTTTTGTTTTTTTATCAAATTAGTGTATTGTCATCGGTCCTCGATAAATCTACAAAGTTTGAACGAAATCTGGCCGTTTAAAGTGGGTCAAAATCGCGCCCAAAGAAGTCGGTTACAAACATTGTTACAAACATTGTTACAAACATACAAGTGAAGCTAATAAAAAGCGTATAAAAATACCTAATTATGATAGTTTATGCAAAAAGAAATCGGGAAGTTTGATTTTCAGTTCACAAAATTATAAAATGAATTTAATATTTTATTTTAAAGAGCTCATTTTTTTTATCTATGCTACAAATATGAGAAACGTCAAACAGTACCCGCCATTACACTACGTCATATCGTCAGTAGTGTATATAGTTCATCCGCTCAAATAATTTGCACTACAAGTACAAGGTATTTTGGAAACTCTGTGAAAATAAATAAATAAATACATTATATTTTAATCATTTAGTATCTCATTTATTTCAATTTTTTTTAGATTAATGAAACACAAAATCAAAATACTGGTATTATTAGATCTGAATCATCACGCTATAAACATTTATATATCTATCATCACAATATATATCATCACATATATATATCATCACAATACAACACACAAAAATTTTACGCGACGCACTGTACACAGCGAGTCTCAAAAGTCGCGCCGCCTTCGGAATGGACCGGCGGCCACTTCGTGTCGACTTAACAAAGGGCGCCAACCATTTGAGCGAATGAATTTACTATACAGTCGACGTCATCACATGGCGTCTAGCGTTTACGCGCGGAAATTAAAAATGCAAAATTGAAATGCATTTTTTTGGTACTTTTGAATACAATTTTAGTAAATTTTCTCGTAGTATATTATCACCTTACGATCAATTTTAGACACTTTTCAAAAAAGAGTAAAATACCCTATTAAAACTTCCTAATATTAATAACTACATACAGCCAACTATAAACTAAGACATTTGCAGATTACTGACCTCCGCTGAGCATGATGTGCGGCGCGAATGAGGCGCCTGGCGGCGTGCAGACGCGCGTCCCACGTGGCGCACGACGCGCACTCCGCGCCCAGCGACGACACCACCCACTGCTGCTCCTCCACCTGCAAACCATCGTCTGAACTCAGCGCTGGCACAACGGCCCTGATTTGGCTCAGACTTGGGATAGAGTTAAAAAGACTCACATCATGCTCACAAATGTGACTGTTATGAACTACATTTGTGACTCATTTACAAGCTTTTATTTAACTTACAATGTATGTATCTTTGTAGGTATGCATTTTTATTGTTTAGGTCAAATCTTGCAAGATGAATTACAACGACTTCCCGTTTCCGTTGTATGAACATGTAAATCGGATGACAATGCAATATTATTGTGACATGGAGCTGATCTGATGATGGACCTGAAAGATGGCTATGGGAACTCTGTAATAAAACGACGTAACCCCATGGAATTTGGGCTCGTTTGATTCGTCTTGGTAAGCACTCTGGGCCTAGGTGATATCCAGGGTCTGATGATGGAGCTGAAAGGTGGTTAAGAGAACTCTGTTATGAAACTACGTAACACTATCGAGTTTGGGCTCGTTTGATTCGTCTTGACAAGAACTCTGGTCCCAGATGATATCCAGGGCCTCATGATGAAGCTGAAATGTTGTTAAGGGAACTCTGTAATGAAGTTTCATTACGTAACCCTATCGAGTTGGAGCTCGTTTGATTCGTCTTGTCAAGTACTCTGGCCCTAGATGATATCCAGGGTCTGATGATGGAACTGAAAGGTGGTTAAGGGAACTCTGAGATGAAACTACGTAAGCCTATTGAGTTTGGGCTCGTTTGATTCGTATTGACAAGTACTCTGATCCTAGATGATGTCCAGGTTTGCTGATGGAGCTGAAAGGTGCTTAAGGGAACTCTGCAATAAAACGACTTAACCCCATCGAGTTAGGGCTCGTTTGATTCATCTTGACAAGTACTCTGGTCCTAGATAATATCCAGGGTCTGATGATGTAGGTAGCCAATAAAAGCTTGTATTTTAATTTTTTTTTTAATTTACACTTTTTTAACTATCTCAGACTTGAAACTTGAGTTTGATTTAATTCTAAATATTGTTTCATGTACCATTCAAGTATGTCCTGACTTAAAATCTTGTTTTAACTCAATCTTGACTTTGAGTACCTAGTGTGCAAGTTCGATCTATACATAAACCGTAAGGAATGTTATGATCGGTATGGTCAGATATGGTCGGTTTAAACCAGCATGGAACTGTCTTAAAAAAACTTGGGATGATCTTCATCAAATTCTGTATTTCGATGATTTTTATTAATATAAAAAACATAGCTTTTCTTATAATTTTTCCTGGGATATTTTGATATCTCTAACTAATATATAACTATAAACTGCCTCGTTGGTCTAGTGGTTAGCATGTTGAACTACGGGTAACGAGGTCCCGGGTTCGATTCCCGGGTCGAGCAAAAAAAAAGTATTGGGTTTTTCTTTTTATTATTATTATTATTTTATTTATTTATTTACCATTTACAAATTTGTTAAACACATTTACATAATAATTGCACATCGAAAAAACCACAGAGGTTTGTCCTCGATGCCACTCTGCAACATAGCATTTAAAGTGAGTATGTACAAAACAATATATAACTACACAACGGTCTCATTCATTAAAATAGGTAGGTATTAAACATTTGCTAATACTTTTCATTACATTAGAAGAAGTTAAGAGACAGGTTAATAAATATGAGTAGGTAGGTAAGTATATAAAGAGATGGGTTTAGGAATTAGGCAAGTTCTGTCAAGAAATTCTCCGTACTAGCCCGGAGTTAGGAAGTTGGCGGTGTGCCACCCCCGTGCCTCGGAGAGCACGTAAAGCCGTCGGTCCTGCGCCTGATCTCTCTCCGGTCGTGTCGGATTTTCCGCCCCATCGGACTATGAGAGTAGGGAATAGAGGGTGCACTGCACCTGTTTGCGCACACATTTGTGCAGCATAATATCTCCCGCACAGATGGCTAATCTCTGAGCAGGTTGGCCGCCGTGACCGGATTCGGTCGGGAGGACATTATTATTATTGGAACGTAGTTCCTTATCGCGCGGTGCGGAAGGGGGCTAGACGGAAAAAAGTTATAAAAAATTAGGGAAAAATTCCATATAACTTATTTTTAAGTTATAAAAAATTAGGGAAAAATTCCACATGTAGAAATTATTTAAAATAAAATAGAAAATTCAGTCTGTCGAGCTGGGATTCGAACCATCGACTTTTAACTGTTTAGCGACTGTCGAAACCACAAGGCTACCGAGATCTTATATTGTACTGTGAAAATAATGAACACAATGCCAAATTAATTAATCGAAAGGAACTTCGTTCTATCGGATGTCCCTTGACACCTCTCAAGTTTTTTATAACTACTTGAGTCCATTGAAATGTTACATTTTTTAGGCCTTACCTTGCGTTTTTTAGAGGACGCAATTTTATTTTTTTGATGTGTAGGGGGGGGGGGTCAGTGTAAAGCTAAAACCAAGTTTGTGGGGTCGCCACCCTTGTCCCACGGCCGCCATCTTGAAAATAGGGTTTGAAATGGTTTTTACGATATATCACTTAAACTAATCTGATAAAAAAATTTTTGGTTGCCCATTGGTCGAAATTCGACCTGTTAATGTTCTATGTCGAGGCATAATAAAAGTAGAAAAAAACTTTCATTATGGTTATGTTTGACATTTAGTAAGACTAATCTATTTTCAATTTGACGTGTGTGTGTCAAATACATGGTAGTGTGTATAATGTTTTTTTATTTATTTAATGTATTTTTATGCATAATTAAAAAAAAAAAAAAATTAGCATTCTGCACTCCTTCTGTAGAGAAGGATAATATTTCTATAGAGAAGGATATAGATCCTTACTAATATTATAAATGCGAAAGTGTGTTTGTTTGTTGGTTTGTCCTTCAATCACGCCGCAACAAGGCTACGGATCGGCTTGATTTTTTGCATGGGTATATTTGAGGACCTGGAGAGTGACATATAGGCTACTTTTTATCCTGGAAAATCAAAGAGTTCCCGAGGGATTTTAAAAAGTAAATCCACGCGGACGAAGTCGCGGGCATCAGCTAGTAAACTATAAGTGTGGGAAATTTCCTACTCCTCCGTCCGCGCAATTTTCGTAAAAAGGGGTACAAAGTTTTTGCTTCACGTATTAATATTATGATAAATTATACATTCATCGTGGCTAAGTTACCTTAGTAAGTAAATCTTTAAAGTCTCTGACGATGGGCGTGAGGCGCTTGGCCTTGTCCGCGTAGTGCGCGACGGCGAAGCGCGCGGACGCGTACCACAGCTCCAGCTCGTTGAGCGCGCTCCTGACCGACGCCTCGCTGGACGCTGACCCGCTGATTTTCTGACCGAATGGAAAGTACGCGTAAATAAATAGGTACTGTTTTTTAACGTATATAAATAGGTATTGCTTTTTACGTTCCCTCAAAAATGGTTGAGCGAAGCAACGGCTGGGTCATGCGTCATGCTCGTGAACGGGTACCGCCGGCTACTTTCTGTCTGCCCATCTTAATTTGTATTGAATAATTGTAAGTAGTATTCATTTTTGGAACTGCTCCTCATTGTGGAAACACTGCATACAAAGCTTAGTACCTATTGTAGTTTTAAAAAGAGCAACCGCCGAGTTTCTTGATGGTTCTTCTCGGCAGGAAGGGCATTCCAAACCAGTGTTAGACTCATCGACGATTCAAATGTTTACTTGTAAAAAACTTTATTTGAATACAAAATATTTCTATTCTATTCTAATCCCCTCCCTGTCCCATGAACAAATGTGAGCCTGGTCATTGATTAACTATTGTGTCTGCTGTCTGGACAGGGAACCTGTTGCATATTATTTTTTTCTATAGGATATTTTGCAATTTGAGGCAGTGTCCGCTAATTGTAAACACTAGCAAGTCAATTTTTGCAAGATTTGAGAGATGAGGACCTACAGTGCCACCAACTTATCTGTTCAGGTGGACAACATTGGAAAAGCTACTATTTTAAAAAGCCGTTCCGCTGTCCGAATACTCGTGGTCTTCGCTGCTGTCAGTTCTTTCTATTGCGAGTGCCATACACGTTATAAAGATGCAGTAGATGCTATAAAGTGAGTAACTTCATTTCTCCAGTGGCAATATTAAACTCTCCACTAGCAACTCCGCCAGCTGAACAGTTGATGACGTATGATATCGTGTGATATTGCATCAGGTGCAAGCAATTGCAGCTTGCCAGTGGATATTTAACATAACAAAAATAAGATTAGAAATCTCAAAATATTTAATTTATTTTTATATTTCATTTATCTTCGATATTTAGCATTTTGCAACTAAAAATTACTATAATTTAAAATTAAAGAAATCAATAAGGATTAGTTTTCAAGATTATGAATTCAGTCGTTTTTGAAGAAATCAAAAATTTATTCACTCAGGTTATCGATTATTATAATATAAACAATTCAAAAGTAAACCCTATATAAAATATATATATCGAAAATTACCTGTAGCGCTTTTATATTCTTCTTAATGTTGAGCGCAACGCTCAGGAAATGTTTGAGTTGCAGTGTTTCAGGCTTCACATACTCCAACTCAACGAGGCTAAACACTTCCCGCCAGTGCTTCTCTGTGAAATCTGACCCGCGCAAGTATTTCAACGATGTTGTGAGATCCTGGGTTACAGAAACGTAAAAAATAAGCAATTTCAACTATCGACGATAGCCTAGTAGTTTAAACTTCGTCCTCCTTTTCGAGGAGTCCTAGGTTCGAATCCCAAGCGCACAACTCTTAACTTTTCGGAGTCATGTACGTTATAAGCAATTAAATATCACTTGCTTAAAGAGTGGGAGGATACCTGCATGTCTGAGTTCTCCATAATGTTTTCAGAGGTGTGTGAAGACTGCCAATTCGCATTTGGCAAGAACGGCTGTATATGGCCTGAGTACTTCAAATACCCGTACCCAGTAGCGGGCCTCTGATGATGATGATATTTTTCGTCGAACATTAATCATCAATTTATTGGTTCACTTTGGTAGGTTTGAATTAGCTTGATTTTGAAGGTTTGGTTGGTGGTGTTGGTTTGGTTGAGTTTATGGTTTGATTTGGGTTTCATGTGAAACAGTATACTTACAGAATATTTGTCCAGTTCTTGCTTAATGTACAGAGTAACTGATGTGAACGGCTCCAGTTGACCACTCCACTTCATTATGAAATCATCAAGTAAATGCAACTTTTTCTGGAAAACTACCCATTCTTGTTCGCCGAGTGCTTGGTATTCTACAATTAGACTCAAAATTAAAATATAAAAAAAAACTACAACGTTTTACAGTCTCTCCGTGGAGTATGACCATAGAAAATATACAAAAACCTGCTCCTACAACGTGAGTAATGCAATAAAACGCAACTTTTTTTCAGCCAAGTGTTTTTCATTAATGTGCAACATAGTAAAAATTGATTACACAATTGCAGTGCCCTCTTGTGGCCTACAACCATAAAATATATCTAAGAACTTATCTAATTGATAATTCAATGGAGAAAATAGATAAAATCGGTCCAATTAGGTGAAATTACAGTAAAGGTTTATCTTATCATCGAATACCCAATGAAAATAAAAGTAGCATTACAGGAAAATGGTAACAAAAAACGCACAAATGAGTGAACATCTACGACTATACACATAGAGAAATACCATATCTATTTATTGCGAATCCTACCGTCATCGTAGTCTTTGAACGCAGTCCACAAATTAATAAATTCAGTTTTTAAAGTTTCCGCTTCAGTCCACGTTTCGGAGGTATCAAGCTGTATGTTAAATTTTTCACACTCTAACCTAAAAAAAAATGGTATTAGTGTCTGCAAAGTTTGTTATTTTTTTTGTAATACTATGAAAGAAAATTAATGGAATTAGGCATAGAGTAAATAGACTCTCCATTCCGGTAGTTTTACTTCTTCTGGAACGACGCAATGTGTCATGGCGGCGTCGAGACCAGAGCGGTGTCTGTCAATGACTAGTGGGTCTCAAAAAGATATCACGAGTAAACCTCTAAGCGATATCACGAATAAGTAAATCTCTAAGCGATATCACGAATAAGTAAATCTCTAAGAGATATCACGAATAAGTAAATCTCTAAGAGATATCACAAATAGGTAAAGCTCTAAGAGATATCGCGAATAAATCTCTAAGAGATGTCTCGAGTAAATCGGTAAACAAAATATTCTCGTGCGCGCATGCGAGCCCTGCTGGACGTAAGAGGCGTCGCGAGTGTCATCGAGGGGGGCGAGGGCGCGGCTCTGGGTTATTTTGGTTATACTCACATCAACTCCTGCTTCTCAGATATAAGCTTGTCGCAATGTCCCACGGCGTCGAACACAGAGCGGCATCGCTCGACGACCTCAGCGTAAGAGGCATCGCGAGTGTCTTCTAGCCGGGGTTTAGCTTGACTCCAGCGAGACACCCACGCTTCTGCGTTACTTTGCAAATTCTTCCATTCGCCAGTTAGACTTGCTTTTACTATTTCCGCCTGTTTGGAAAATAATTCCGATAAATAAGTGGCACATGTACCTACTGCCCTCATCAGTAGATATAGCATAATATGGTATCTCGTATAACTTAAAAGTTAGTCACATTTGTTTTAAATAAAAATCGGCCAAGTGCGAGTCGGGCCTCGTTCTTTTAGGGTTCCGTTACAAAAAAATTAAATTAAAATAGTTTCATGTACCCATGGAAATATTATAATTTAATTTTTTAATTTAATTTAATTTTTATTATTTGTTGTTATAGCGGCAATAGAAATACATAATATGTGAAAATTTCATCTGTCTATCTATTACGGTTTACGAGATACAGCCCGCTGACAGACGGACGGACGGACGGACGGACGGACGGACGGACAGCGTAGGCTTAGTAATAGGGTCCCGTTGGTACCCTTTGGGTACGGAACCCTAAAAATGTCTAGAAAATGCCAAAATTTGCCAAACAACACACCAGTTACATAACAAGTCTAGAGTCTAGAAACGCGCATTCTATGCTTTTTTCGCAAAATTTAAGGGCAAAGGTAGGAACCATTCACCTGATGTTCAAACATCTGCTGCTGGCTGAGCATCTGTTCGTGCAGCTTGTGCCACTCGCGGAAAGTGCCATCCAGAGTGGAGTCACCGCCCCACGTGCGTAGCAAATGCCCTTTGCGCTTCAAATCTGCCACCATTTTCTCCATCTGAGATAAGTTTTGAAAATTTAAAAATATAGCTGTAATTTTAGTGGGAGATATAGCGGCACTTTATAACATCCTTAGTGAAGACTGAAAAACCAATCAATATAAGGGTGCCAAACTTTATTAACTCGAGAACATGCGTCTTTGGATGCTTTGTAGGGCAAAAAGTTTTTGAGGTAGGTATTACTTTAGCTGATCGCACATAATATCTAGCTTTAGATAACTGAACTCAGTTATTATGTGCATTACAATTTACAACTTATACGAATATTGTAGTATAGCTAATACTTTAGTATAGTATAGCTTCTTGTAAGTGTCCAAACAAACGAATGCCGAGTGATATTGTTGTGCAATATAATATTTGCTATATGTTATAGGTTTGTCTGAATTGGGTTTGACTTAGTCAAAATGTTTATATTCATTATTTATAATCGAAAATGTAACATCTAAGAATATCATTTGTAAAAATAGAAAATATCGGTCCAAAAACAAATAAGTTATAGAGCTTTAAAGTTTCCTGTTAGGCAGAGAGAGCGCTAGTGAATTGTGACGTCACAATTCAGCAACTCCATACACGCTCCATAGTGTTTTAGATAGAGACTGATATAGTCACAGTAAAACAGCTTGTAATTATTCCGAGACTAGTAAAGATATTTAAAAAAGAGAAATGGCATTGTGTTATAATAATTTAAAAACGTTATTTTAAATAAATAAAAAAATATCTGTCAATTACCCAATTGCCATACCGAAGTATTCAATTTTTCGGCCGAAATAAAAAAAAAAGCGAATATTTTTCTTAAAATAACAATTATTACTCAAATTACCTCAGGCATTTTTCCTCGCAGCGCCTGTTGCTTAGCACTGATTTCTGCTAACTCCTTAGCATTTTTCGGTATAGCTTTATTCTCCAACATAAGCGTGGCATTCGCCATGAATGATTCTAAAATGGCAGCGTCGTCGCAACAACTTGTCTGCAACGACGCCATGAGACTAGCCCACAGGCTACGGGCTTGTGCTTCGAACTCGCGACGCAATGTCACTGTACCTACAGTTATCCACTCTATCTTTTCGTCCTCGCTACAAAAAAAAAATTAAAAGTATTACTGTATGAACGTCATATATTATGTTAAAAAAAGTACATCTGGATAATCGTTTAAAGGTCTTTCAAGTCTCAAACATTTTTGACGTGACAACGTCTTATAAATTGGTTTGCCGGGTGACACTTCAAGAAACTGCGTTACGCTCCGCTCACGTTATGCGCTCACAATGAGAGCGAGTGAGAGGCATGGTTAGCCCGCCTAAGAGCGAGAGAGACAGACATAAAAAGTGAAAGGCACGCGTCCCTTCCACTCGAGCACAGTTAGCCCGCCTAAGAGCGAGAGAGACAGAGCGAGAGAGAGAGAGAGTGAGAGAGATAGGCATACACACCGGTTCATGTCTTGCGCTTCTATTTCGGTTGTCACGTAAAACTTTCGCCCGTATACCGACTTTACAGGCAACCAATTTTTTTTTTTGAATAAAGTAGAAGTTAGATAAAATATGTCTCAAGATATGGTCCCAAGGTGCTGGAGTGGCGACCCCTCACCGGGAAGCGCAGTGTTGGCAGACCTCCCACTAGGTCGATGACATCGAACGAGTCGCAGGGAGCCGCTGGATTCAGGCGGCGCAAGACTGAGGCCTATGGAAGTCTATCAGTTGACAAAGAAGAAGAAGAAAATAATTACGTTATCAAAATTGCGATAATTATCTATTAAACAAAAGTCGACAGAAAACTTGATATCAAAGGGATAATGCTCATGTCAGAAATTAAATCGGGGATCTTGCACTAAAAGCGTCTCAAGACAATTACCGAACAGGATTCGTCTAAGTTTTTAACGCATGCCATTTATTGCGTCGATTTTTTTCAATTTTCCATACATCTACAATTTGAGACTGAGATCTACTATAAAGCGTACCCAGGCTCTGCTCAAGACTCAAGATAGAGTTAAAATGAGACACAAATATGTCCTGACATAAATCTGTCTCGTTTTAACTCAGTCTTGAGTCTGAGCTGAGTGAGAATGCCATCTATAGATCCCATCCTAAATTAGCGTGATTGGCTGAATTTATTGCATTCTTGCTGCAACAATACATTTAAGCCAATAGCGAGAGAGTGTCATTCAGAAGTGGTTGCGATCTTCACACTGCGGCAATTATTTATTTTTAGGCTGTGCGGCTGTAACGATAATAATACGGCCTTGTTTTACTTAAAACGTGGTTACTTTTTGTTTATCCGCTGTTTTTGTGTGCAATAAAGTATAAATAAATAAATAAAAATCGGCCAAGTGCGAGTCGGGCCTCGCTCTTTTAGGGTTCCGTAAAAAAAATTAAATTAAAATATTTCCATTACCCATGGAAATATTTTAATTTATTTTTTTTATTTAATTTAATTTTTATTATTTGTTGTTATAGCGGCAATAGAAATACAAAATATGTGAAAATTTCAACTGTCTATCTATTACGGTTTACGAGATACAAGCCGCTGACAGACGGGCGGACAGCGGAGGCTTAGTAATAGGGTCCCGTTGGCACCTTTTGGGTACGGAACCCTAAAAAACGAGTGTGCTTCAGACCACACGACTGAAGTAAAACTTACGAAACGCAACTGGCTATGAGAGAAAGAGAGAAAGAAAATGTGTGCTCTCTCTCTCTTGCCCCTTCAGTACCTAATATACGAAACGTAACTCTCTCTCTATCTATCTTCACTAACTTACATCTCCCTCTCAACTTCCGTTCGCCTCGCCCGATCACACTTTTCGTAACGCATTCGCCAGCTTACTCCTCAAGTCAGCGTGCGTAAAGAAGTTTTACTTCAATAGTGAATGTGACAACTTACAACATCATTTTGGCGACAGCCTGACCATAAGCCTTGCACGCCTTGAAGTTGAGCTCCCAATCAGCAGGCTCCTTCAAGTGTTCAGCACAGAGCGCATCCAGATCGGTCACGCAACCCAGCGCCGCTCGCTGCGTCCATTTGACGCATGTTCGCTCCAGGGCCGACAGCGCCGCTTCCAGTTGCGGGACTGCTTTGTTACCCAGCCAACTATGCCTGAAAAATAATATTTTACCTACACTAGCGGCACGCTATGATGGCCGGTTTGACACATTACAATAGTGATGTGGAATGTCAATTTATTCTCGAACAAAAAACAATTAAGTTTTGTTTTTGTACCTGATTAAATAGGTTTAATAAAACAAAAATGTATATGTTTATTTAATTTATTTGAACGAACTGAATATTTGAATGAAAATGAATATACATACTTTATATGCACACAAGAAACATATGAATACAAAAGATACCAAAAAAGGTGCCACAAAAGGCCATAATTAATCAGATTCGTCCATACTACTATTTTCACTGTCGTCACTGCTATCATCACCTACATTAATAATTATATGTTCGTTTTCTATAATATTATCTATTTTCACATCTCTTTCATAATCTTCCCTTATTAATTTAACAGTTCTATTCACAACCTTTTCCCAGTCTCCTTTAGTCACATGTTCACAAGCTTCTTCTAATAATTTTAGCATTTTTTTTGTGGTAAATGGGGGTTCTGTATTGTGTCTTGCAGCATATCCCTTAATTTGAGCCCACACCAACTCAATCGCATTATACTCACAATGGTAAGGCGGTAACCGTATAACTCTGTGCCCATGTTCTAATGCTATTTCGTCAATGACGTATCGGATCTTGGTTGGTTTGTTTTCTTTTAAAAGACGTACTAATTCCGCTTTTAACATATTCATGTTTGCATCTACGCCATTTTTACGAAGCCATGCGACGATATCAGCTTTCTTTTGGGATTGGGCAGGTGGCTTGTCAATTTGCATCGAGTGGTATGGGGCGTTGTCCATAATTATAATAGATGGTTCAGGGAGGCTACACAACATTGAGGTAAACCATTCAGTAAACTTTTCTCCATTCATGTCTTCATGATAGTCTCCAGTGGTTTTTGACGCAAAAGCCATGAGAGAACCTTCGACAAACCCGTTGATGGTTCCGGCGTGACAAATTATAAGTCGCGATCCTTTTCCTACAGGAACTTTGGAAGTAGATGCTGCTGTGTCATCGTTCCAAGAACGGCCTACAGTATGGTTAGCATTAAGCCATGTTTCATCCAAGAACACAACATTTTGCCAATTTTTGATTTCTTTCACTTGCCGTAAAAAAGTATACCTTGCCATCGCTATATCAAATCTTTCCATCAATATTTTGCGTTTGTTACATTTTTTGTATCGAAATCCAATGGTCTTCAAAATCTTCGTTAAAGAACTTTCCCCACCGAAGAATAATCCAGCTTCCTTCAGTGAATGCACCAACTTTTTTCTTGTTGGATACTCCTTCTGTAAATAGTAGCCGTAAACATGTCTTCGGATAGCATCGGCATCAAAGCTATCGATGCCTACGACTGGTTTTACTCGTTTTCTCTTTTTTGGTGTGTGAAGTTTATTTTCTTCTGTGCCAGTCTCGCCATATTTTTTTTTAGTTATCCGTCTAACAGTTCGTTGTCCAATATTAAGCGCATCAGCTACGCGTTCAACCACTGACGTTATAGGTAAAATTGGCCCTCCATTTTGAGCTTCACGATCGAAATAGTTACGAAGGCGTATTACGAACTCACGTGTCTGACTATTTAGAACAGTTCTCTGCGTACGTTCGGTCATATCGACGAAATCCACAACAAAGGGCTTGAACAGAGTCCAAATTAACGAGCAAGGGTCAACAGTAATGCAGTATCAATATTTGAAATCCAAAGCCAGGTCAAAACTATATCACAATCGCATTGCACTGACAGTTTATACTTTTCGAAGCAACGTCAATTCGAAACTGCTTTGTTTTGCATTGAGCATTGACGCGAGTTTGCCGGAGGTAGTAGTTGTGCTAGCCAGCGATCCTATGTGACGATCGTATTAGATTCCATTTTTAAAAATTTTCAATTTAGAAAACCAAATGCCGAGTTGTGGTATATATCATATAAAAATAAAAATTTTACCTTTTGTATGAAACAGCTGATATTTTTTTGCGATTTCAGAGGTTTGTCCACATAGTGAAAATTGTTCATATTCACAAGTACATTCACCCCTTAAATGGTGCAAACTGATTTTTCTACACTTGTATACATTTTAGAAATCAATTTAATAAATAAATTTTGAGTCCTAAACCTAAAACTACATTCGATAAAATTTATGAATCTCTGCACATCACTATCGTCAATAAAGTAATACAATTATTTCCTTCAAAGTCGTTATCAATTAATACGGAACTTCATGAGCGGACAAACGTCAAACCGGCCATCATAGCGTGCCGCTAGTGTAATCCATCTCTTAAAATATATAAAATTCTCATGTGGCGGTGTTTGTTACCAAACTCCTCCGTAACGGCTGGACCGATTTTTATGAAATTTGGTGTGCATATCGGGTAGTTTTGAGAATCGGCTAACATCTATTTTTCATACCCCTAAATGACCCCAAAATATTTTTGTTGGCGGTACGAAGTTCGCTGGTTCAGCTAGTATATAAATAAAAATCTCGTGTCACGATGTATGTTCGGGATAAACTCGAAAACTACTGAACTGATTTTGATCAAACTTCGTAACTATCTTTAATTTGGCCCAACTTTAAAGATAGGATAGTTTTTATCTTAAATATTGACATCAATATTTGTTATATATATACAGTTCGAGATTTATATAGGCAACCTAGCAACCTAAATCTCGAACGATGTTAGATTGCGAGATATTCTTAACCCAAATAGACTATTTATCTTACTAATCCTTACTAATATTATAAATGCGAGTGTTTGTTTGTTGGTTTGTCCTTCAATCACGTCGCAACGGACGCAGAGCAACGGATTGACTTGATTTTTTGCATGGGTATAGTTGAGGACCTGGAGAGTGACATATTATAAATGTGAAAGTGAGTTTATCCGATTGTTGTTTTTTCCTTCAATCACACAGCATTGGATCCACGTGACTTTTTGCAAGGATATAGTTGAAGAGCAGAAGAGTGATATAGGCTTCTTTTTATCCCGGAAAAACAAAGAGTTCATGCAGGATTTTTAAAAACGTAACTCCTCGCAGACGAAGTAGCGGGCTAAAACTAGTTGCCAACAAACAATCAGCAAGTTTCTTACTAGTTTGTACTTCTCGATAGGAATGGCAATCCAAACCTAAGCTCCACTCAAATGTGTATTTTTAGAAAATGTGTGTCAGAAAAATTGTGACGTGACAAAAGTAGAAATAGAAGTAGTAGTAACGTAGTTTACCTATACTTTTGTATTGGAAGCCATCAAAATTTCGCTGAGTGCACGAAACAGAGTTTTCTGACACATAAATTCTTATAATATGCGGCGGGCCCAAAAGTTGTTACTTTGTGACGCACTCACTTGTCTACTATAGAGGCGAAAACGGAGGAGTCATCGGCGATGTTAGTCTGTAGTCCCATGAAGTGTGCAGGCAAAGCCACGAGGCGCCGCAGCTGCGTGTAGTGCTGCACGCGGATCTCCTCTAGCGGCGGCGACGGGCGGACGGCACGACCGCTATAGGTAAGTGAAAAGTTTTGATCCAATAGGGGCTAATCTCACGCGGTAAGCGTTTCCCGCAAAAAATTATTAATGCGAAAGAACACATCCATACAAATTCGTTGAAGTTATCATTGTGAGCGAATCTTTTCTCGTATTCCATGCGGGATCGGCCTTAGTATGCTTATTCTAATTTTTTTTTATCCCCACGTTGAAATAAAGTGAGAACATCGTCGAAAAGAAAAAACCGCAGATCAGATATTTTAATAAAATGTTCGAGCAATACATTAATCCCTTTTGATCGAAATGTGTTGAACAGAACAGAATATGGGCATAATTGCACAAAGCTATCTCGCTTTAACAGTATGAGTACCATTAATGCACCATCTAGAGGTACTTGATCTGAGTTGCAGAGCCACCACGCAGTGTGTGGCATGGCTCTAACAGCTCAATCTCGCAAACGATAGAATAGTAGTAGTAGTCTATGGGGAACCTTAATATAATTTCCTTTATCTACCCGCATTCATACACACATGCATTTTACACTAGCGGCACGCTATGATGGCCGGTTTGACGTTTGTCCGCTCATGAAGTTCCGTATTAATTGATAACGACTTTGAAGGAAATAATTGTATTACTTTATTGACGATAGTGATGTGCAGAGATTCATAAATTTTATCGAATGTAGTTTTAGGTTTAGGACTCAAAATTTATTTATTAAATTGATTTCTAAAATGTATACAAGTGTAGAAAAATCAGTTTGCACCATTTAAGGGGTGAATGTACTTGTGAATATGAACAATTTTCACTATGTGGACAAACCTCTGAAATCGCAAAAAAATATCAGCTGTTTCATACAAAAGGTAAAATTTTTATTTTTATATGATATATACCACAACTCGGCATTTGGTTTTCTAAATTGAAAATTTTTAAAAATGGAATCTAATACGATCGTCACATAGGATCGCTGGCTAGCACAACTACTACCTCCGGCAAACTCGCGTCAATGCTCAATGCAAAACAAAGCAGTTTCGAATTGACGTTGCTTCGAAAAGTATAAACTGTCAGTGCAATGCGATTGTGATATAGTTTTGACCTGGCTTTGGATTTCAAATATTGATACTGCATTACTGTTGACCCTTGCTCGTTAATTTGGACTCTGTTCAAGCCCTTTGTTGTGGATTTCGTCGATATGACCGAACGTACGCAGAGAACTGTTCTAAATAGTCAGACACGTGAGTTCGTAATACGCCTTCGTAACTATTTCGATCGTGAAGCTCAAAATGGAGGGCCAATTTTACCTATAACGTCAGTGGTTGAACGCGTAGCTGATGCGCTTAATATTGGACAACGAACTGTTAGACGGATAACTAAAAAAAAATATGGCGAGACTGGCACAGAAGAAAATAAACTTCACACACCAAAAAAGAGAAAACGAGCAAAACCAGTCGTAGGCATCGATAGCTTTGATGCCGATGCTATCCGAAGACATGTTTACGGCTACTATTTACAGAAGGAGTATCCAACAAGAAAAAAGTTGGTGCATTCACTGAAGGAAGCTGGATTATTCTTCGGTGGGGAAAGTTCTTTAACGAAGATTTTGAAGACCATTGGATTTCGATACAAAAAATGTAACAAACGCAAAATATTGATGGAAAGATTTGATATAGCGATGGCAAGGTATACTTTTTTACGGCAAGTGAAAGAAATCAAAAATTGGCAAAATGTTGTGTTCTTGGATGAAACATGGCTTAATGCTAACCATACTGTAGGCCGTTCTTGGAACGATGACACAGCAGCATCTACTTCCAAAGTTCCTGTAGGAAAAGGATCGCGACTTATAATTTGTCACGCCGGAACCATCAACGGGTTTGTCGAAGGTTCTCTCATGGCTTTTGCGTCAAAAACCACTGGAGACTATCATGAAGACATGAATGGAGAAAAGTTTACTGAATGGTTTACCTCAATGTTGTGTAGCCTCCCTGAACCATCTATTATAATTATGGACAACGCCCCATACCACTCGATGCAAATTGACAAGCCACCTGCCCAATCCCAAAAGAAAGCTGATATCGTCGCATGGCTTCGTAAAAATGGCGTAGATGCAAACATGAATATGTTAAAAGCGGAATTAGTACGTCTTTTAAAAGAAAACAAACCAACCAAGATCCGATACGTCATTGACGAAATAGCATTAGAACATGGGCACAGAGTTATACGGTTACCGCCTTACCATTGTGAGTATAATGCGATTGAGTTGGTGTGGGCTCAAATTAAGGGATATGCTGCAAGACACAATACAGAACCCCCATTTACCACAAAAAAAATGCTAAAATTATTAGAAGAAGCTTGTGAACATGTGACTAAAGGAGACTGGGAAAAGGTTGTGAATAGAACTGTTAAATTAATAAGGGAAGATTATGAAAGAGATGTGAAAATAGATAATATTATAGAAAACGAACATATAATTATTAATGTAGGTGATGATAGCAGTGACGACAGTGAAAATAGTAGTATGGACGAATCTGATTAATTATGGCCTTTTGTGGCACCTTTTTTGGTATCTTTTGTATTCATATGTTTCTTGTGTGCATATAAAGTATGTATATTCATTTTCATTCAAATATTCAGTTCGTTCAAATAAATTAAATAAACATATACATTTTTGTTTTATTAAACCTATTTAATCAGGTACAAAAACAAAACTTAATTGTTTTTTGTTCGAGAATAAATTGACATTCCACATCACTATTGTAATGTATCAAACCGGCCATCATAGCGTGCCGCTAGTTTAATGATTAGAACCAGGCTGCAGCATGCGGGACAGAAAGCGTAAAACTCACCGTAGCACCAAATCAACCCGGATGTTCGGGAAGTGCGTATGTAGCGACAGCAACGTTTTAATGTACTGGCACTCCAGAGCCTTGTACAGTTGCAGATCCCAGTGCGATCGCCACATTTCTGTGTTTTTGTAACCGTTCGCTTCCACCTTTAAAATATAAATCTATATATATAAAAGAAAGTGGTGTTAGTTACACTATTTATAACTCAAGAACGGATGAACCGATTTGGCTCAAAATTGGTGGAGAGGTAGCTTAGAACCAGGAGACGGACATAGGATACTATTTATCCCGTTCGACCGCGTTTCCGTCAATTCAATATAAAACCTGTTATAACAAAAATGCATCTGACATGGAATAAAAAAACGAAAATGACAGTGGAAGAACAAAACGTAAATGACAGCTAAACGTAATTTTGTATTTGGTTAATTTAAAAACAATTATAAAAATTATAGTTTAACGTAATTGATAATATCATCAGTAATATGTTTTTTCTTTGAATCATCATTAACAATGCCGCGAGCAAGACGATCAAATGTTTCCTGCTACAAAGCATAGTACAAAGCTACGGATTGACGTGATTTATTGGATAGGTATAGTTGAGAACCTGGAGGGTGACAAAGATTTCCCGCGGGATGTTATGAACTAAATCCACGCAGACGAAGTCGCGGGCATCAGCTAGTTTTTAATAAATTTTTAACCGACTTCCAAAAAGGAGGAGGTTCTCAATTCGGCCGGTATCTTTTTTTTTTTTTTTTTTTTCTTTTTTTTTTTTTTCTATGTATGTCCACCGATTTCTCCGGGATTACTGGACCGATTCGCGTGATTTTTTTTTTATCGACAGAGGATGTTTGCGAAATGGTCCCATAAAAATTTTAACCTTCAACTCCTCAAGCCTGATGCTGCAGGCTAAAACTATGGCGATTTAGGAAATTTCGATTACGAATTGATATTGTAGGTAACAAGTATGGACTACATCATGGAGCTCCAGGTCCTAGCTCCTCAATCATAGGATACTACACTTAAAAGCTTAAAATAAAAATTCTTTTCAAAAAACCGACTTCTAACGCCACTACAAAGTATAAAAATAATTTTAGTTTCACAGTTTGTATATAGGCCCGCCCGACTTCAACAAACGTGGACAAACTAAAATTATTTTTATACTTTGTAGTGGCGTTAGAAGTCGGTTTTTTGAAAAGAATTTTTTTAAAATATAAATTTAACAAATAGCACAAGGGCCATCTGAAAACCCAACTGTTGGAATATTACGAAGAGAAATGGGCATATATTTTAACACACGTACACTCTTTTCCCTCACTCTCATATTTTGATAAGTAAATTAACAACAGTCATTAAATTATTATGTTTTATTTAACCTGTAACATACCTTATATTTTTGGTAAAAACCGTTACCTTTTCGATAATTTCCCTTATGTCTTTAATACTCTTCTTCCATTCTGATTGTTTAGCAAGTAGTTCTGTATCCATGAGTTTTTCCACAATACCGCGTATCGCTATATGTTGTCCAGTAAGGTAAACATTCTGAAATATAATCAATTCACTATATTATATCTAACAACCAATTTACTTTGACCCTCCCCACGCAATAGTCCCAAGAACCAGCAAGGATATGTTTTTGTCGCATTCCTTTTCACAACGGCACCCATAGTTTGTAAACGTAAGGCTCAATTTCTATGTCCATAATAAAGATCTTGACAAACCTTTCTTTCTCTTTTACTATTATTATATTATGTCTTTTACTATTATAAAATAGATAAGAATATAAGAACTTTTTTCACCACTAAAAACGTTGCTAAGTAATTTATCAATAGACTAGCTGATGCCCGCAACTTCGTCCGCGTGGATTTAGTTTTTGAACTCCCTTGGGAACTCTTTGGTTTTCTGGGATAAAAAGTAGCATATGTCACCCTCCAGGTCCTCAACTATACCCATGCAAAAATCAAGTCCATCCGTATCTGTTTTAAAGGACAAACCGACAAACCACTTTCGCATTTATAATATTAGTATGATAGTATGATTACTGATTTTATTTTATTAAATGACAATATATTTCTGAACGAACAATGACCCGACCCGAGGGGACCCGAGTCTACCGTACCGAAGCTAAGAGACGAACGTCAAATGTTTGACAGGAAAGTAGGTAGAACACTTTATATGGGAAAATGAAATTGTTATTTTTACTATCTTCCTCGCAATTTTTCCATATTTTCTCACCGTTTAAACCTTCCCTGGACTACGACAAACATTTCAAAACAAAAATCAACTAAATCGGCCCAGCCGTTCTCGAGTTTTAGCGAGACTAACGAACAGCAATTGATTTTTATATATATATATATAGAGATATACAGATAGATTGAGCATAGGAACCGGGCATAAGGTATCACCTGTCCTTCTAGCTTGAGCACCATTTCTTTCAGCTGTTCGGTGTACAGGGCCAGTTGCTCCTCGTTCCGCCAGTACAGGGGCTGGTGGTCGCTGACGAGCGCCGAGAGCTGCAGCGCCGTGTGCAGCATCATGGGCCGAGTGGACGGGACCATGCGCTCGCCCAGCGTGTTGTGGAAAGAGGCCACCTACAAACAGCTAAGTTGTTTAACCCACTTCTCATAATTTCAGTCACATTTCAGTCAGGGCAGACTTTCTATCTGCCCATCTTAACATGTATTGAATAACTGTAAGTAGTATGCATTTCTGGAAATTCCCCTGATTGTGGTAACACTGGATAAATAGCATAGTATGTATCTATTGTATTGTGAACTTGTTTTGAAAAGAGCAATCGCCGAGTTTCTTGCTGGTTCTTTTCGGCAGGAAGGGCATTCCGAACCAGTGGTAGACTCATCGACGATTCAAAAGCACTTGTAAAAAAGTTTATTTGGATAAAAATATTTCTATTCTAGGTTTCTATTCATTATAGTTTCTTTAAACCATCGGCATTTTATTAAAACTTTCATACAATTTGTACTAACTATATACCCTGCTGAACACCATAGTTTTTCCAGATCATATCATCTTAATATGAAACCTTATTACAACAATAGTGTCTATGCAATACTATGCATGTAGGTATAACTTTTATATTTTAATTCATTCTTTACACCACCATAGCATTATTTTATGTGAGTATCATTCATAAAATAAATAAAATAAAAAGTTAGGATTCAATACCCCGAACCGATAGTTTCATTCCTTCGTTTATCCGCTACGCCACCAAAGCTATAATTTAACGTGTGTAATAAACGAAGGCAACAAGTGTCGTGACGAAAAATTATTACACTTTTTTTCGAATAGCCTCCATCCCAATTTAAACTACACGCATACTCTCTATTTTCGAAGAATACTTCATCCATACCTGGTGCAAAGCTCTTGCATATTTAAGCGGCGCGGTGAGCGCTTGCAAAGCGGCAGTAGTGGCTGGGTTTGGAGCAGGCAGGCCCAGAGCAACCAGCGCCCGCGCCTCAGCTTCCACGCGCACCAGCCGCGGGTCATAGTTCACTACCATCAGCCGGTCACTGCTCGAAAACTCCACCACGGGCTTCGTTTCAGATATTTCAGTCGATTGCTTTACTTGAGCCTATAAACACGAGTTTTTACTGTTCAAACAAGGATAAAAGTTAAAAATCTGTAACCGGACTATGGTGAATTGGATGTAACATCAGATAAATTGATTTTTTTTGTATAAATTGTAGCCTATGTCAACCATCATAATGAATTGATTGACACCTCATTCATGAAAATTCGCACTACAGTGGAAGACACATACATACTGCTAAAATCATAATTCTTCCTTTTAGCTTCGCCGTTTTCGGGTAAAAATATATATACATATGCTTGTAGTAGGTACACAACTTTGAGTTATGACCTGATAAATCCCACTTTAGTCAGCATCTCCTTTCATAAAATGCACACGGCAATTGGCCTTGCCCTGCGCAGTTATTTTTTTTCGGGCCCAAGACAATTTCTCTGTTCAATTACAAGTCTCAGTACCTAAGGTGTAAACTTTTCGTACACACACGCATTTTGTAACTGGTAGGGAAACATCAATGCCTTTATGTCAAAGTCATAGAAGCGTTAATCGTTTCACAACCGCATGCAATTGAGATGTGCGCTAAAGGCTTTATGGAGACAAATTAAATACGTGTTAAATACCTGTAAATCTCTGGCCCAATCTTCATGCAACTGCGTGTACATAGCTTTGAGGTCTTTGAGAACTTGCACAGACAGCTGCAAAACTTCAGCACTGTTCTCAAATTCAGTTAGATAGTTTTCAGTACAATTCTTTATTTCCTTTACCTGAAGGTTGAAGTTAAAAAATCTTAATTCATTCATCAAGTCTCGATTCGTCAATAAAAATAAATATTCAATTTAAAAGCAAGTAAAAAAATGCCACATTAATAATTATTAATAGTTCCAGCAAATCCCGACCGAAATAGTTAAGAAAGTAAGTTTTAAAGTTGATTCATCCTCTTAGCAGGGAACATTGGTACTGATTCTGTTGTACCCAATATCTAAATTAAACTAAATTGAGATAGATCTAAAAATTTTCCAAATTTTCCCTGCAGAAAAGGTTAATTCAGCTGTCAATTCTGGCAAAAATAGAGATCGCCTGTCAGTTCCCAGATTGTTAGTTCACAGATTGTGCACAACAGAATTATTGTAATTTTTTTTAAAGAATATTTATTATCCAAGCAATTATTTTCATCTTCCGTCCAAGAGTGAACAAATTGCGTAAGGAGCGGGTACGATAGTAGTGCAACTGGTGAGGATCGAATCGTCAACCTTTCTATTTTGTTACGTTCCCTCAAATATGGTCGAGCGAAGCAATGGCTGGATCATGCGTCATGCTCGTGAACGGGTGCCGCCGGCGGGAATGGGGCTACTTTCTGTCTGCCCGTCTTTGACATGAATTGAATTGTAGTACGTTTTGTGGAAATGTCATATTCTATTCTAACAAAGACAAATTAGGCATATGACACAGGTTCACAGGTTTTTACAAAAATCTTTACTTGAAAGTGTAAGAAATTAGTCAAAATATCGAGTTGGACGTGAGTTACTCATAAATAAGTCAGTATTTTGACTAATTTCTTAAACTGGACACTTTCAAGGAAAGATTTTTATATAAACCTGCGAAGATGATACTGCCACTGGCGCAATTAGAATGCCATAAGCCTACTTTGTCGTAATAGTTTACAAATTGCGAAAAACCAAATTAAATTTGAATTTCGCGGGCCGACCCGTATAATCATCCTTAAACGTGCATATTTGCACCATCGTATGTGTAATGTGACTCACTTTAGCTTCCATCTGCTTGGCCCACTGCACTTGGTGCACCAGTGGCGACATCTCCGCCGGCCGGTACATCTGCACATCTACCTCATCCGCGTCCAACTGCGCGGGGATAGCTTTGAGCATCGCTAGCAGCGAGCTCACGAATATTTCCAACTCGTCACTAAGCGCATGTTTTACGACCGGCCTGTTTATTAAGGTTTTGTACCTCATGAATTCGTACAACATCTGAAAACATTATGGCACATAATTATCGAACAAAGAACCAATCGGCGCCCAATATAAAATACCGCTACCCAACAATATAAATCGCTCCATAGAACATACCCGTAATCTATATGATTTCGGTATTAATAAATTACATAAGTAATTTATTTTATCAAAAATCTAAATCATTGAATTAAAGAAAAACATATTGAGTGCTAATTTATCGAAATTTTCCGGATCATCCAGGATCAAGTCCCGAGTCCTGGTGGGCTTTTCCAAAATTTGCATTCTGAACATCCTCCGAAACTGTATCTATTTAGTGAACTGTATTTAAAAAGATATTGAAAAACGCTCATTTTCAAAGTACCTGTTTTGTTGATGTATTATGCATTCGTGGCTTTAATTTTTCAGCTATTTTGGCCTCTGCGGGTCTCAAGTTTGCCGAGAATCTAGCAACAGCGTTTTCCCATATTTGATTCGGGCCATTGTATATCCACACATTGATATCTAAAATATACAATAGAGTCAATTTTAAGTCAATGTCAAGTGATAGACCATTACCTACCATACTATCTTTATTCAGTTTAGTTGTATGGTATATAATGGCAGATTTGCCACGTCTTTATTTACGTACTAGATGATGCCAGCGACTTCGTTCGCGTGAATTAAGGTTTTTTGATTCCCGAGGGAACTCTTTAACTTTCCGGGATAAAATGTAGTTAATCGTGGGTATTTGCTAACTCCATTCCAAATTTCAGTCAAATCGGTTAATTCGTTGTGCCGTCAAAGAGTAACAAACATACATCCATACATCCATCCTGACAAACTTTCGCATTTATAATATTAGTAGGATTTTGTATACACACTAATACAAACAGGCTGGCGTAAAACAAGTTTCCTCATGACTGACTCAATCAGACTGAGGATCATGTCGACCCACACGTTCCTCAGTCAAGAGGAATCGATTAAGAAGATACACACTAATAAGTACCAACATAAAAGGTTTTCATGTGATATTTTACCAATAAGACACCACTTACTTTTAAAAGGTTCAAACAATTGATCGGTATTCAACTCCGCTCTCTCGGCCTTTGTTAGTAGTTTACTCAACTGATTGAAAGTCGACCTTATGTTATGTATCTGCAATTTAATAATTAAAAAACAAACTGCTTGGATGTAGTAGGTATTTAAAAATTCCGAGGAAAATTTTTGGTCATATTTTGTCTAGATCGGTTCATCTGTTGTGCCGTGAAAAGGTACAAAGACAGGCAGATTTATTTAATTAAACAGCTTTATTGCGTACATAATAAATACAGGCGTTAATGTTCTATATGAAATCTCGTATACAAAAGGCGTCCTTATCACTAAGAGTGATCTCTTCCAGATTTTTGCATTTACAACTATTACTAAGAATATCCATATTCAAATCTTGATTACTTCTCGTTAGGATAAAATAAAATTAGCTCAGGTCATTGTAGCTAAACGTTTTTAAAATACGAAAGTTTTGTTCTACCACTTTAGCCCCAACAAGTTCCAGTGTGCAGATGTATCGTATTGGCGCGTAATTTGGTAAATCCAACACAAAACGGCCAATTATCAACGTTGGCACAAGCGTTGCAAGCCAATGCAATTTCGTCAATCCACATGGGGAGAGAATAATATTGGGGCCAGCGTTGGGACCAATGTGTGATTAGGTTTACCTCTTTAAGTCTCGTTTGAAAATTATCACAAAATATCGGCACATAAGGTTTTCCTTTCCAAGCATGAAGTGCATAGTTAGGCCAGTAAGTGACTGTGAGCGAATTGCAAGCACTGATCCACTTTTGTACCACATTGAGTGCTTCTGATAAAAGGACTACGATTTCATTGTCCCTTACACCATTGTAGACCGTCCATATGTCCGCATTCATAGCTGCTTTTTGTAATACTGAGCATATAGTATGGCCTGTAAAATTATAATCATTATTTAGGCATTTATTTTATCATACAGGCGTTTCATATGTTGAAAAAAATATTTATAAAAAATGTGTTCATGCCATGATTGGCATGCATGCTAATACTTCAAACGTCATAAAGTAGGTAAATAATAAGTCAGATTTTTGGTTACAGTTGTAAAAATAACTTTTAACTTAATTTTTATCGCATTAACTGATTTAAATCATGATTGATGACTGATTTAAATCAGGAACGATGATTTAAATCATCTCAACCCTTGTTTTAAACGTTCTCTTGACGAAATTTCAGCCATAGCAGCCAATTTCGATGAAGATTCCTAACACGCAGGAGATATTAAAATGCACAACTTTGTACTTATACAAAAAAGGTGCACTCTATTCCCTCACCCTCATAGTCTGTTGGGAGTTTGGGACGGTAATCTGGCACGTCCGGAGAAAGACGTAGGACTAAACGCTTTTCGTGCTCTCCTAGACTCAGGGGTGTAACTTTGCTAATGTCACAACTCCAGGCTACACAAAATCCAATACCTTTTTTTACCCAACAAAGGAATCGAAATCAGGACCTCAGATCAGCAGCTCGATGATACGCAAACGAGGTAGTCAATTCATATTATAAGTACAATAAAATCATAATTTGTTGTCTAAAAAATATGCAAGCCCACCAGTGTAATTTTTCCTCTGAAAAGGTTAAACGAAAAGTAATTTAAAATATATAATTATAGAAGATACTTACCAACAATATCAAATACATGAATCATTCTATCTTGTGAATATGGGAGTGCTGTGTATCTCCAGATATCATCCAATATGCCTGCAATATTCTCAGCTGAATCTCTCACTTCTGGCATAGGACTGGACTGTAGGGATCTAAAAAATCATATCTGTATCAGTATTGGTCGGAGAATCTTGATGTGGCATAAGAGCTACATGTTGGTTGGTTAGACTACATGAAATAAATAATTTTTGAATTATCAATCCTTACTAATATTAAAAATGCGAAAGTGTGTATGTGTTGGTTTGTTCTTCAATCACGCCTCAAAAAAGGCTACGGATCTATGTGAGAACCGCCTTACTGATCAACTATAATATTATAATAGTAAGGCTGAATATGAATAGTAGACTAAATAATATACTAATAATAATAGACTGAATAATATTATATACTTACTAGTTTTTATTTTACTTATTAGCATGTGTGTGTGTGTGTGTGTGTGTGTGAGTGTGTGTGTGTGTGTATGTGTGTGTGTGTATTAAGTACTCATTTGTTTAAAAATGTTCAAATAGGAGTATTCAAACCTAATTTCTTCACAAATGTCTTCAAATAGAACACAAAATGCTGATGCTGCTTCTTTTTCTTTTTTATTGGCATCTCTTTTCTGGCTCAAAGTTTTCCAGTATTCCACTTCATCCTCAATAGACAGTATTACTGAAATTAAAATATTGTGAAACTTTTTTAGGGTTCCGTACCCAAAGGGTACCAACGGGACCCTATTACTAAGCCTACACTGTCCGTCCGTCAGCGGGCTGTATCTCGTAAACCGTAATAGATAGACATATGAAATTTTCACATATTATGTATTTCTATTGCAGCTATAACAACAAATAATAAAAATTAAATTAAATTAAAAAAATAAATTAAAATATTTCCATGGGTATATGGAAATATTTTTATTTAATTTTTTTTAACGGAACCCTAAAAGAGCGAGGCCCGACTCGCACTTGGCCGATTTTCTTGCTTTTATTGTTCTCCTTTTGAAACATTTGCATGTAGGAAAATTGTGTATAATTTACCTTTTATATTCTCATCTCCTTTTCCATGAGCAACAACCCTTAAGTTAGTTTGTAAGTCTAATAGATTTTTCTGAAGTTTATTCGAATACAAATCATCTCCCTGAAATTTTAGTAAAATTATTGTGCTTTTTAGCATGTACTTACTAAATCATGTTAAAATGTTTTAGCACATACTTGTTTAAAGTGGCACCTAACGAAGCTGTCAAGTTTACTGAGAGTTATGAAACTGAAAATTTAAGATGAAGGTCCACTTGTAACAACCCTTGAAATATTAAGTAATATTCTGTAACTCCTTTTCAATTTTTATTTTGTCAACTCTTAAATAAACTTGTTGAAAAATCACAGCAATACAAAATTTAACGAAACAAGAGAAGTACTTTGGTGCATATCAGCCTATTTCGCTTTGCCAATCTTATCCCCTTATGCTCCAGACAATAAAGCTAAGGAATTACTGTTAACAAGTTAAGTAGACAACATAATGTACAAAATCATCACAATACCTAACAGAAAATGATACAGATTCGCAGGCTTTGGTTTCTCTATGAAGCTTTGTCACATAAAAAACCAAAATATCACATTGTTATGATCGACCAAGCACTCTCTTGCTCTATTTACTGACAAGTACTAATCACACTAATATTATTAAAGAGTTCCTGCGGGTATTAAAAACCTTAGATCACGCGGATGAAGTCGGGGGCATCATCTAGTTTACAATAATTATGCCAAAAGATTAGATATAATTATGCCAAAAGATTAGATAAGTTTTCTATAAAAAATAATTTATTTACATACTGAGGTTAACAAAGGACTATAGATTTGTCTTAATATTTGATACAAAGATTCCGCAGCACCAGCACTCATAGTAATGATATTTATATTATTTAGAGCATCTTCCCCGAGTGGAGCTTCATGTGATGTTTTATAGAAGATTATACATTTTTTTGCATCTCCTTGAATCTGAAATTAGAATTTAACCCAAAGATATAGTGTACTTAACAATATTAACTAAGGTAATGCTAGTTGTGCACTCCTTCATATCTGTATGACACATATTACACAGAAGACAGTTTTTTATTGTTCTAGACATAAACTAAGCTAGAATTACCACTAATTCTCTTATACACAAACTCTGTATAAACTAAACATAATTAACTTGATAGGCAATCTTTTTTTCTGCAAGGTACATACTGAGTGATAGCACTATTTTTAGACCTGCCCATTTAATTTAGTTTTGTGATTGATTGAATCTATCAGTTGACAAAGAAGAAGATTGATTGAAAGTTACGATTCTAACAGCTTTTGTTGTATTTCATATTTACTTAAAAAGAAGATGCATGCATAAATAAATTATATCACAAAATACTCATATGCAAAACGAACAATGAGAAGGCATAGGAAGGCATACTTAACTTAATTATAATTATTTTAAATGTTTTAATGAGTTTGGCAAAAGTAATGTAATACTCAACCAAATCACCAGAATACTGATTGATACACAGTACAAACCTAGTAAATATTTTTTGTATGTAACATAATATTATTCACTTATTTTTTGTGATGTGAGCAATAAAGTGTGCACTTAATTGTTTTGGTCGCTTTGTAAATAGTTAAATACCAAACAATGATTTGCGCAGTTAAACTAGGATGCTCTTGGTTATGTCCCACCCTAAATTGAAATAGTATTCTCTCATACACAATCGAGTTATACTGAAGAGAAGAGATTACTCTCAAGAAATAAGTACTTACTGTTGTTAAGAAAGTTAACTTCAGGTCAACACCAATGTACGTTTGAAGTACACGAGTTTGTGAATTATGAATAAAATCCACCAAAATATCTTCATTATTTCCTTCTACTTTTAAATCTGGCAGATTGTAGAACTTTTCTAAAAAACATCATCATTCATTTAAAATACAATTCTAAATTTTGTTTTTACTGTATTAGTAGAACGCAAGAAAAGGTTAGAATTATTTTGCTATAATCTGCCAACAGAAAAATCTGTATGGTCAAACATGCAGTAACAAGCTAAGCACCTAAAACTAAATAATCTCTATTTAAATATAAAAGTCTTGTGTGGTGGTGCATGTGAGTGGTAGTGGCATTGCTTGCTTGGGAACTTTGCTTTCTTCCTTACTTGGAAAGGTGAGCGGTGCTTAGTTTGTTACTGCATGTTTGACCACACAATTCTTCTGATGGCGGATTACAGAAAAATCCTGCCTGCTTCTATCCAATATTAGTAGAAACAACAACATAGAACAAAAAGGTTTATAAAGTAAATTTTCACCTCACCTATAGCGCCTAAAATAAACTCCCGTATTCCAGACATTTCTTCAGTTAAACAAAAACCATGTTTCAATAAAATTCAAATTTAATTCTAAGAGTAAATAAATATACATTGTTTTAATTCAATAATAGTTTCTCGGAACTTTTGATGCCAGCTTTTGAATGTTTTGATTTTCAAAAATTCAAATGTCACATTGGTTGTCATAGCAACGGCCATAAAGTATAGACGTTAGACAGTCATTTCTAGGGTTCCGTGCCCAAAGGATACCAACGGAACCCTATTACTTGTTATGTTTATGTTTTATTATTTAATATTTGTGAAAAATAAAACTCCATTATAAGATGTCTTTTTCTAATGTCTGTCTTTTTTCTTTTTCTATCAAAGCACATTACATATTAAAAATAGTTGTAATAGGTACTAAATATAAAAGAGATCTTATTACAACATTACTAAGCAAGAGATACAGCCCTCTGACAGACGGATAGACAACTATCCGTCTGTCAGAGGCCTGTATCTCGTAAGCCGTATTAAGTAGGAGTGTGTATTTCTATTGCCGCTATAATACAACTATTAAAAATTAAATTAAATTAAAAAAAGAGGGTTCCCATACATGAAAAAGGAGTAAAAAAAATATTTTTTTCACCCTAGTATGCAGGGTATCATTGTCTAGAGCTCATGAACTATGAAGTAGAGTTCAAACAATATATTTTTTATTATTCAAAAACTAAACTCGTTAGGATTTTGAAAATTCTGTATATTATAGTTTATTAAAGAAAAAATACTGAAAATACTGATTTTTATTGCGGTTCGCAAGTTGTGACAAAAAGAACGAGCATTTTTTTCTCCATACGCTGATTAAGTACTATCTATTTATCTAAGAACTAAGCTAACTAAAAAATATGTATCTAGTTCAAAAAAAGTGATTTGGTCATATTATGTACGGAGCCCTAAAATAGCGAGGCCCGACTCGTACTTGGCCGATTTTCACTCTGTGTTTTGTGCACACAGAACAACATATACTCAGGGGAGAAGAATTACAAGTCCATACAAAGAAACGGGGAACAAAAATTAATACCGCCATCTATTGGCTCCCCAAGATAAAAACTTTGTGCGCCAAGTTTAAATAGCTTGAGAGGGATATTCGAATTTTCAATGGCGGCAATTTCAAATTATGAGCGGGAAATTCTGAATGTTTATTTTTCTGCTACTTATATCCACCTACTTTATACCTTTATTTACTTATCCTTCTGGATTCTTCAGGTTTCTTTCAGTATTTGTACCTACAGTTACAATAATAATAGGTAACATACACAGACAAACAAAGAAACCTGAAGAGGAGGATAAGTAAGTAAAGGCACATGCATAGGCAGACAGAAAATAATTGAAAATAAAACGGTTTACTTATTACGATTGAAATAAAACAAATTCTTGGGTACCTTTTATACTTGAAATTTATTTAAATATGTTTTAATAAATCAATTTTTTTCTTAAGAGCTATTTTTGAAGCCTCTTCTTGTAAAAGCCTATTTTTTAAAACACAAAATCTATTGACACATATATGAAATACACTATTTAGCAAATAGTTTTTGTTTTTTCTATAATGCAGAGGACAAATTCTTAAAAACTCATCGTTTATTATTATTACAGTTGCCAATACATTTGATTTTATATAGCCTTTGTGGCCTTTATCATGTAAAATTTTATTTACCTCCTTACTGCAACACTCAATATATTTGATTAATTCTTTTGTGCAGTAACTTAACCTACTTTTTAATTCATTATACTCTTTACATTGGCTAAATAAATGTAATTGTGATTTTTCACTTGCTATGAAAATAGTTTTACATTTTTCGCAAGCATCATTATTTAAATTCTTAATTAAAAACCCACAAACATATGCGCATGCCTGCATCTCTCCACTGTCCTCATTGTGAATTACTGTATCGCAAAATGTTTCAAATTCATCAAGCATATCTGAGGAATTTATAACATTTTGTGATGAAGTTGAAGCTTCAGTGCATATATTTGTGGGTGTTTTCCTCAATAACATTTTAAAATTATCAATAATGCTATCATTATTGTCAGATTCACAATTTCCTGTTGTAATGTGCTCTAAATTGGTCAAAATAGTAGTTTTTAGGGCTGCTACGAATTGCCCAGCAGTGGGATTAACATTAGCACCACAGTGACCCCGAATGCAGCCAAACAGATTTTCGAGAGGGTCTTGTTGTAGCCTGCGGGTAGCAAGACTTTTAACATCTGAATGTTTACTAGTAATCTTTTCCCACAGTAATTCGATTGCATTCAGGGTCCAAATCCAGCCTTCTTTAGAAGGTGGTGCTCGGTTGCACCCTATAAATTCTATTGACTTGAAGAAAGTCCTCATCTCTCGGAAGAACTGTAAATGTGGGCTGGAGTTTTTTATATTTGTTGCAAATATTTTCCCTCTTCTCAAGTCCGATGAGTCACTGTTCAGCGAATCAAAAAGTTTATCTATGTTTTCTATAACATGCAGAGTTGTTACAGCATCTGTAGTTAGTTCACCTGCAACATATCAAATAAAAGGTTTTGTTATTTATGACATCTTAAGTAAGTTTATTCGAAGCATATTCAATACATATTATAAACTATTAATTTAACATTAAACATTTAACTAATATATTATTATGAAATTGGGACTTCTGATGAAATCACACTGGTAGCATAAGTATAATATCAACATTCATATTATGACAGGATTTTTTCCAAAATTCTCATCAATTATGATTATAGTTACACAAACATATTATAATACTAGATGATGCCAGCAACTTCGTCTGCATGGATTAAGGTTTTTGGTTTCCCACAGGAACCCTTTAATTTTCCAGGATAAAATGTAGCCTATGTTTTAATCCAGGGTATAATCTATCTCCATTCCAAATTTCAGCCAAATCCGTTCAGTAGTTTTTGTGTTAAAGAGTAACATACACACACACAACACACACACTCAAACTTCACAACGATTCACAAAATTCACAAATATTATAGTGTGATTATAGTTACATATTACAATACTACTTGTCACACTATAATTATTTTTTGTTGAATATGTTGGAATCACAGGCACGGCTGAGTAATCGGAGAATATTCAGTAATAAATATGACAAAAAAATAACAATGATGCCTCTGTACCTAAACCCAAATAAATAATATTATTTACCTTGTGATATTTTAGCCATCATTCCAGCTGCAACAGTATGACTGAAAACTTGAGCAGCTAATTTAACTCTCATTTTTTGTTTAGTGTTCGGATTCAAGTGTTCCTGTTTCAGTGCAGGTGCAAATACGAAATTAGGGTTGCTGCTGTCCAGTTCATAAAATGTGATGATATGGCTCCATTTGGCAACTCCTGAAAGGGTGAATAAATCATAAATTCAAATTCAAAAGCTATTTATTTCATGTAGGCCAACCTGTAGCTCTTATTATAAGTCTAGATTCTACCATTGGTTTGGAATGCAGATTTCGCTGAGAAGAGCTGGCAACAAACTCATCAGTTGTTCTTTTACTAGTCATTTTTTTTTCATGAACCAAAATTAAGGATCAACCACTCTAGTGAACACAGTTGACTATGTTAAGTTTTTAATAAATATTGGCAACTGTTGGCTAAGAAGCCAATGCTCCCTAAAACACAACATATGTGTATCATATTTTTCTAGAAATAAGTCTACTTCTAGTTCTTTGCTTTCTTTGTTTAATATACAGAGCTTCTCCGTTGTCTTGTACAAACAACTTATTAGGCTTGCTATCACTTTAGCCAATGAAAGAAATATGGGTATGATATATTGGTATGGCTATGGTAGTATTAATCTTACCTATTCCACGGTTATTGCTTGACTTTATATCAGTGTTACATTTCATGTCGTATTTCATTAGTAAATTTCTAAAACATTTTAGAAGATGAGGAGGATCAAAGATACTAACAATATCTTTGTCATCCAAATTGATACATGGCCTGTCTACAGTGGCACCCAAGATGCCTAACGCTCTGCGGTTAACACCATCCATGTCACAAACTGTTGCTGCTATATTGAGACCAGCTCTGTAGCATTCCCGTAATACCTAAAAATAATACATGAAGTAGATTAATACTTTCATTTTAAATTCAGGCAGTTGAATTAAAGGAAGAAGGAAAGACTGAAAGGCCATAAAAGGTAATAGAAGTACTATGACTAGAATTAAAACAATTTGGCATAATTTTTGATACTTCAATAGAATGGGCACATGCTAAAAGGGAATCTGTCACAAAAAATGGCAAATTGAGTTAAGCATGAAAATCACATCTTTGATCTTCTGCATAGCTTCCATGCTAAAAGGAATTCAGTCCCATGCCTGGTATACCTAAATATTGGCTTGTGAACACAGTGGATTGGTTAAAAAAAAATTTGTGTTGCCTAGAAACCGATTTTTTGTTTTTCTCAAAACTATGTGCTCTGAACTAATGCCCTTTTAGCATGTGCCGATTCAATTTATAAATAAGGTTGGTTAATATGTGAAATCATAAAATTTAATCGAATTTGATTAAGTGTGTACCTCTTTTATCAATGCTGCTAATCTATCTGCTGTCACATAGCCACTAGACAGGTAAAAAGCAAGAGGTTGCTTCACTTTTTTTCTTATCCCTGCCACCATGAACACTAGAGCATTTGATGCTATATGTGGAGATCTGCCTTGATGCCCATGGTCTTGAAATCCTTCAATAATGTCACTTTTTCTATTGTATCGTAAGTTTTTTTTATAGACATTTCATCAAAAAGGAGAATATACTCATTGTCAGAGGGTTTCTGGAGTTTAGAAAATTTTGCTAAAATGCTGAAAATATTCTTATTTATTCCAACATTCATTTCAAATTGACCTAATAAGGTTCTCAGACTGGATTGAGCTGGTAAACACACAAGCCTCCTCATTAGTCTGTAGCATGTTGGTGATCGTTTATAAAGCCTTAAGGCAATGATTTTTTCTTCTGGTGTCCACCGTCTTCCTTTAGATTTCCTACAATAATTTTTTATTTGAGCTTGGAGCAACAAAGCAAATGTTGGTGTCAGTTTTTTCATCAACTCTTGCACTGAATCATTGTTTGAAATTTCTCTTAAATATTCCTTATTTTTTAATTTATTTATTCTATTGCGCAGTTGGCATATTCTTTTCATGTGCTTTCGGCATTTATTGTAGAGATACCTTTCTCCTGCAGTTTTCTTAGAACTCATTGGAATTTGGACATTTTCATCTAAAGGCTGTTTGGCTTCAGGACACTTTCCTTCTACTAAGCTTCTGCTGTTGCTAGGCTGATTTAGCAAACACAGCTTAATTTCATTTTCTTCTGTAGGCTGCATTATTTTGGTTGGATTATCCACACCAGTAAACACATTTGTTTTGTCTTGTAAAGGCACAACATTCAAAGGTTTTGGTTGAGGAACAAATATTGTCATCTGAAATTATTAACAATAATAGTATGCTTAGTGTGTTAATCTACAATTAATCAGCTATTATTTATTGAAATATATGCAAGCAACATCTTTGATGGTATTCCCTATTTTTTATGAATTCATTGATCCCAGTTTTTTTTGTTAAGCTTTCAAAACTAAGTATTATTTTGATTTGTCTCGTCATTATCTAGGTTTATTGATATATAAAATTTTGAAGAAATTTATGATTTTAAAGTTACGAGCCTTGAAAGATTCCTATAGAAATGCTCGTAACTTTAAGATTAATATTTTTTCGATATTATAAACATCAATAAACCTAGATAATGATGAGACAAATCGAACTAATACTTAGTTTTGAAAGCACAATATGCAATAATGTGTGCAATAATAAATCACTAGTAAGAGCGTACATATGGACTTATAGTTTACTAAAGCTAAGGCTCAAATTTGAAGTCAGGAGTTTAGCAGATGTGACTTTGTTATTGGGGGCCGTCCTATTAATTTAACCTTTCACACATTTTATTATTAATATTATGTAAAGTACACATTACCTCTTCATCTGGAACAGCAAATCTATGTAGCTTCTTTGTACTATGGGGATAATCACTGAATGAAGTCCTTTTAAAATGTCTGTGGCACAACATTCTATGTTCCCTGTGCAGTTTTTGTTGGAATTCTTGTGAAGACCATTCTCCATTGGGGAAACAGTATTTGGCCCATAATTCACACCTAAAATAACAATTTATGTCATTAGCATTACAAAGGAATGATACTCTGAATGCTCCTACAGACCAAATATGTAAAAGGTACTTCTTACAAGTAGTTTGTTTATAATAATTATGTGATCAAATACCTTCTTGTTCAATCACTATTAGAAAAAATGACACAATAATATGGCTTTTCTACAAATTATTTACCATGTCTTAATCCTTGGATAATGGATAAAATTTGGATTATTGGCATTCAGATGTTTCAAATTCATACTAATATTATAAATGCGAAAGTGTCTGTTAGGCTTTGACGACCCCTCTTTTCAGCCGATTTTGATGAAATTTGGCATATATGGATAGGTTGCCCGGCGAAGGACACTAGTCTACTTTTTATCCCGGAAAACTAAGGAGTTCCCGCAGCAATAAAAATAATCAACGCGGACATCATCTAGTGATTTTAATAAAATAAATTAGTACTGTACCTGAGAATGTTGGTTTTGCCAGGCTTAGGATAGCGGAATAGTTTAGTGTCAGGGTCTACACCCGGTGAATGGCCACACTTTAAACACTTCCTGCTATTTTCTGCCATTTTAAAACCACTATTTCACTTATTATTGTCCAGATAAGTTTTAATTGAACGAGCACCTCACACTATTTCTACGGTTACGGAGGAGCAGAAGCTCGACTCGAAGTAAAACGTTTAAACAGCAACGCAGGCAAAGTAAACATTTTCAGAAAAGCAAACTCTGAAATCTGAAATGTACTTTTTTGTGTTTGAAAATTACAATTTTTGTAGAAATTTTAACCTCAAAAAGTACGTTTTCTTGTTCTGAAGAAAATTCAAGAATTCAAACAAAGTTGCCATAAACAAAATAATTTTTGTACCAGGAGTGATTTTTACGACCCGATAATTGAGATCTATGCCACCGCTATCTTTTAATTAAATATTCTTGATAATGTTAAGATAAATTTAAACAAAGATAATATATTTTTATTAACTATTTTTTTTATATTTTCTCTATATGCTATGTATGAGTTGCGTGTACGGGTCACTAGACATAGAAAAAAATGATAACAATTATTATTGTAGGTAATGTTTGCTTTGTTGGATTTATTATTCTGTACGCGTTGTTTATTGTGTAAAACTTAACTACCAAAACAGGAGTTTAAGCTAGTTGCTAGTAACCCTCAATTATTTCGAAATTCGGAACAGTATTACTAGTATGAAAAATAAAAAAGTTGTTTACACTTGGCAACATATTGATTTGCCCAAGTAGGTATGTCGCAATGACGTAGAATAAAGTTGACTAGGCCTGTTTGTGCAGTCACGTAGTGATTTTGTTGTTCCAGGTCTGTGGTGATGACTTCAGGTGATTACATTTTCTTTGGTTTGTGATTACTTAGAGCCCTGATTCTGAAACTCAGTTGCTATCAAAAAATGATAGCCACTGACATATATATTTTATCCATTGAAGGTTTGCTATGAAATAAAAGTATCATTTTCGTAGCAAACCTTCAATGGATAGAAAATATATGTCAGTGGCTATCATTTTTCGATAGCAACCAAGTTACAGAATCAGGGCCCTGGTCGATTGCGAAAAACCACAGTATTGGCTACAATCCCACAGAACAGACTCTTATCGGAGTGATGGTTGGCTCAATTTGTGAAATTCTTACTGCAAAATGCTGCGACGATGCAATGAACCCAATGGCAGGAAAGAAAAAGAAACGGCTACCCGCCAAGGTGATTACGATAGTCACACTTTTGCAATTATCACTCCCCTTTATACACTGTAGTCTTTGGCAATTATTTTTAGGCAATCCCGCGGCAGATTCTTTCACAATATTTTCGAATCAATAAAATTATGTCATAAATTTTCAATAATTTTCGTCGCAGTTTTCCATCTCTTAAAATTATCTTGGAATAAAGCTCGAGAAAAAGTCAATAATAATGTTACGCAGCAAATTGGTAAGAAATTTATTTATTTATTGAAAAGGTTGCAACTTGCAACCAAAATAATATGGACAAAACATAATAACATCAGATTTGGGTTTCAAGTACCTAGCAACCCATAATATATTATTGCGTATACACTACAGTAGTTATAGTATTAAAAACACTAGTAAAATTTAGGAACCTAAAACCTTAAGTTAATACAAACTTATTTATTTTATATTTCAGGTTCAGGTGTCCAACATAGCTCGCAGTATACGAGTTGTCGGCTTTTCTAGTGATACGACGAAGGATGTAGACACTACGTACATGGAAATTCCTGTCTACAATGTGGATAAGCCACAAGCATTAGAGACTAGAAAGGCCAGGTAAAGAAAAGCCTTATTTAACTACTTACATAGCTACCTACTTTCCTAACCCTTCAACCAATTACCAAACAGATAATCCAAACATACCGTAATAGTAGGGACACCCACTGAGAATTATATAATCGCAGTTTTAGTGACACCTGTAAAAATCTAATTAAAGCTATCAACATGAAATTTGAAATAGTTGTGTATAATAGTGGCCCAACATCATTGGAATAAAAAAAATCGAAAATTATTTTTAGTTTTATTAAAAAAGGGGGAAACTCGGGGGATGAAAATTTCAAAGTAAGATAATAAAATAAGAGTAAGACTATAGCAAGTGGGGTATCATATAAAAGGGCTTTACCTGTACATTCTAAAGCAGATTTTTATATATTATAATAGTTTTTGATTAATTGGGCATAATGTTGAAATAATACTGTTCTCCTTCCTCTAACTAATAAAATAAAATAAATAAAAATAGCCTTTATTTCAGTCTAAGATTAACTTAAAATTAAATTAAATTAAAAAGTCTCTAAGTGCTGAGTGCCTCTCGGCAAAGGCCTCCTCCAGCTCTCTCCAGTGGTTACGGTCCTGTGCTACCTGTCTCCAGAATGGACCTTCCTCTAACTAGCATAGTTTTTTGATATTAACAATAAAACTCTACAAAGTTAATTATTAATTTAAAAAAAACATATATTATCGTTTTACTTTTACTGCTGGAGTACGGAACCTTCAGTGAGCGAGTCCAACTCGCGCTTGGCCGGTTTTTTTTAGAAATACACTATACATACACTTAATTTTAAGATATATTACTTTTGAGCCGGGCCTGAGTTTTTTTTTGTATGGGATTTGATACAGCTCCTTTTATGAAACTTAAAAATGATAATTTTAAGCATTAAATAAATAATAATTATTGCAGATTGCACTACCAATCCCGCAAAAGAGGCATGTTGGAGAATGATCTGCTTTTGAGCACTTTTGCTAAGAAATACTTAGATGGGTTTACAGAAGAGCAAACTATGATGTATGACCGACTCATCAACTCTCCAAGCAATGACTGGGACATATTCTATTGGATGGTGGGCAAGAAGGAAACCCCAAAAGAGTTTGATAATGAAATTATGAATATGCTGAAAAAACATGCTAGAAATGAAGAAAGAGTTGCTCTGGCCCAACCACCTCTATACTAATGTTTTAATTAAATTCTCGTGATGATTAGTATTATTAGAAGTTTATAGAAAAATGGATGAAATGTTTTTGTTGATAAAAAGGTAAATATATTTATTTATCAAATTACAGTTGGTTTTTGTCTCAATTTCTCAAAGATTATAAAAATTAATATGTTTAAGTTGTCAATGTAAGCTGAATATTTTGTTATTATTTAAATTGAAGCTATTTAATGAAATCTGGATAGTTCTATTTACTGAAATTTTGAAGCAATCTATTATACAACTCATTAGTTGTACATAGATACAAGATACATATCTTAGCTGAATGATAGTAAATTGATTAGTTCTAATATTTCATATTTAGGAGCTAAGAAGTATGTTTTAGGTAAGCTGAACTTTTTAATAAGTTATTTGTAATTTTTTTAAATCCTCTTATTTTATACAAACTTGTAAGCCACAAAAAATTTAACAAGTTTTAGATTTGATGTTTGACAGTTTTTGTGTTGGAAATATTGCTCATTATTCCATCACAAAAAACCCTCAAAGATCATGTTCAAAATAAACACACATTCACAGCTTGTTCAATTTTTAGGGTTCCGTACCAAAATGGTAAAAATGCAACCCTTATGGTGAGACTTTCTCCATCCGTCTGTCCGTTCCATCCGTCCGTCTGTCTATCACAGTCGATTATTTTAGTAACTTTTTAAGCTATCAAGATGAAATTTGGAATAGTTGTGTATAATAGTGGCCTTATATCATTGGACCAGAATTAAAAAACAATGAAAATTATTTTTAGTTTAATTAAAAAAGGGGGAAAGTGGGGGGGTTTGAAATTTCAAAGTAAGAGATAAGAGAAACTATACAGAGTGGGGTATCATATGAAAGTGCTTTACCTGTACATTCTAAAACAGATTTTTATTTATTTTTATACATAATAGTTTTTGAGTAAAAACTAAAATCAATCGTGCAAAATGTAGAAAAAAATACTGTTCCCTTATCTCCGAAGTTTACATACAGATCTAAAAATCAGAAATAATTATGGTCAATAGAGGTTTATGTGTATTTTACAGGAAAAATAAAACAAATTCTAAGGATGCCAACGGGATCCTATTACTGAGCCTCTGCTGTCCGTCTGCCAGCGGGCTGTATCTCGTAAACTGTAATAGGTAAACAGTTGAAATTTTCACCGAGTGTGTATTTCTATTGCCGCTATAAGAACAAATAATAAAAATAAAATTAAATTAAAAAATAAAGGGTGCTCCCATACATGGAAAAGGAGTCGAAATAAAATTTTATTTTTTTACCCTGGCATATGGGGTGTCATTGTCTAGAACTCAAATTCAAATTCAAAATTATTTATTTCACGTACTTAGGCCAACCTGTGGCTTTTATGACAAGTCATGATTCTACCACCGGTTCGGAAAGCGGATTCTGCTGAGCTCAGCAGTTGCTCTTTTCAAAATAATCATTTTACAATATTATTATACATTGTAATAAGTTTTTTATACTATCTTGTGGGCAGCTGGATGCCAAGCCGATTTAACCTATGCAACTTAGAATAAAATATAATATTTCCACAATGAGGGGAAGTTCCAAAAAAAAAAAAAGAAAAGTACTACAATTCAATTCATGTGAAGACGGGCAGACACAAAGTAGCCCCATTCCCGTAGGCGGTACCCGTTCACGAACATGACGCATGATCCAGTCGTTGCTTCGCTCGACCATATTTGAGTTAACGTAACAACCCGCACGACACGACACCACCACAGAAATGTTAGAGAAATGTTAGAGAGCGTGACATACTTAGGTTACCCATGTTAAGGCATCGAATTGAATACTAATATTCAAATACTCATTTTAAGATCCCATTCAACTTTGTCATTAAGAAAGTCATTAACTTTGTAATAACCGCGACTCAGTAAGTGAGTTTTTACACATTGTTTAAATTTGTGCAGTGGCAAATCTAGAAAATTCCTTCGGAATCATATTTTATAAGCGTACGCTCAACCCCACAAAGGATTTTTGCACTTTGCGCAGGCGACATGATGGTATTTCTAGTTTATGACGATTTCTAATAAGTCGGTTGTGTGTATCGCCTCTTTGTTTATGAAGATGAATATTTTGTCTCACAAAGACTATGTTATTATAAATGTACTGTGAAGCTACCGATACCAATCTCTTTAAACTTTTCACGAAGAGATACTCATTAAGTAGAGTTCAAATATATTTTTTATTATTTTTTAGCTACAAAAATGAAGAAACTGGGGCAGTTAAAGTTTTCGGTTTTAGACTACTTTTGCTACGGGGTCTATCTCAAAAACTAAACTATTTAGGAATTTGAAATTTCTGTATACTATATAGTGTATTTAAACAACAAATACTGAAAACACCGATTTTGATGTGGTTTATAAGTAATTGTGGCCAAACAAACGAGCTTTTTCCCCATATTATTATGCTTATTTAGTACTATCTAAGAACTTAGATATTTAAATATCTATTTAGACTAGAAAAGTGATTTGGTCATATGTACGGAACCCTAAAAGAGCTAGGCCCAACTCGCACTTGGCCGATTTTTTTGATATTAAAAATAAATCTACAAACAAGGTTACGATTAATAAGCAAATTAATATAATATTGTTTTACTTTTACTTCTGGCGTACGGAAGCCTCGGTGCCCGAGTCCGACTCGCACTTGACCGTTTTTTTATGTTAATTTTAATTTAAGAACTTAAAATGTTGAATTTTGATGTTTCAATATGAACAGAAAAACTACAACATATTCTTCCTCCATTCAGTAGCCGCCATATTGAAATTATGACGACGTCATAATTACATCCATGCTCTATTATTGGAGCTTTATTTAAATATATTAAGGAGACCCAGACTAGAATTATAACACGTAAATAAGCGTCGTTTTGCTGTAAACTGGAAATATTAACATATTCATTAAATTATGTACGTACATGGATTGTCGGTGACCTAATAAAGACTTTTCGCTCGACCCCTCGGCGTTACCTTCAGGAGCTACGCAGTCGAGCTCGCCGCGTTTCGCTTACCATTTGTGCGCACATCGTTCCCTTGAATAAATAACTTGGTGCGTAATCATTATTTTGATGAGTTATGCTGCGTTATCCAGTGATGTCTTATAGTTTGTGTTGGTTGTGAATGCGTCAAAGGTCAGCCTATCTTATCTTTTGCTCTTTAAATATTAGCGCCGTGGATCAACAGAAGTCAGTTAACTGAGAGCAACGCATGAATATACAAAGATAAATAGTGTTATAAATAAAAATAAAAACAGTTACGTGCACAAGAGTATTATTTGGACGTACTCTGTTAATAGTGTTAAAATAATAGTGTATTGATTGTGATATTTTTAGTGAATTTGATAAAACTGTGATTTCATCAAAAATGCCTATTCGTCGTAGCAAGGTATGAATATTTACAAATAAAATTATCACGACAATTAAAGAAGTAATAGTGATATTTAATAGGTAATTAAAGAGCGGGATTTAAATAACGAGGGTATACCGCGTAAGATGCTTGATACGGAGAAAGACTTACGAACTGCTAAGTATTCAAAATCACGCGCATTATGAATACTTACTTAGTAGTAATCATAGATTTTGCGCGTAAACTAACTTTACATACTCCGCTATATATTTAGAGCGATACCCTCTAAAGTTAGAACTAAAACTTTAAGCGGCGATTTCACCAACGCCGTGTGACGTTTAACAGAGTAATAAATTGGGCGTTCTGACAGTTTTGTATTGAAAATCTGCCAAAATAACAAAATTCCGCGGTTAAACGTTTCTCAACGTTGGTGAAATCGACACGTACCTAATATATTTACCGGCCTTAGGTTACAGTTTCAGTCTACCTTTGATAAGCTGGTTATTAATCGAGCTAATAATCTTTACAACTATACCTACACACCATTTAATTTACTACATTTATCGTAACCTAAAAAATAATCGAAACAAATGTTAAAAATAATACCTTACTTAATAATAAATACTTATGATTTGATAATAAAAGAAAACTCAATCAGCTTCCAACATTTGTATACTAATGTTAATTAACTAATACTTTGGACACCCTTATTGGGCTAAAGGCCTCCTCTATGTTTAATATTGGTGTCTATGCTATTTATCCTAGTTTATTATGCTAATTATGCTAGTTGAATACTTTTATTCTTGTCCTGTTTCTTTAAAAAGTTTTAATATACCTTTCTTAGTTCTTATGTTTCCTTTCCTTTTTTATTAATATATACTAATTTTAATACTTACTTTTAATGCAAGTAAACATAGAGGGTTATAGTCATTTTCTCCCGCGGCGACCACCCGTACTGGCCACTGGGAGAAGTGGAGGGGGCGAATATAATTTACTATGATATTTTTGTGATGCAGCTACTGTTTTGAATGGGTTATTCTTGGTTTATTTTTCTTCTTTATGAGTGCTGCATTTTCCTTGTTTTCTTTAATTGCCTGCATTTCTGTGTAGTTAGTTTTTTATTGTTATAGTATTATAATTTTATCATATTTAATAATAACATTTTTTCCTTGTATTTCCTCATGTTTTTATTGTTCTTGTAAGTTTTTTCGTTTATTTAAAATATCTTGTGGGAAATCTTCTTTAATATAATTTTTAGTATTATTTAAAACATTTTTATTCCTCAAAATTTCAATCTTTTTCCTCAAAGATACAAATGTACCACAACATCCGGCCTTAATTTTGAATCCTTATTAGGTACCTATTCTTCTTATGTATTCTATTTCGTTGCTTCACTTTATGAGCATTTTGTTATTAATCAAATCGAGTACTTAGGTACATTTTTTTCTAAATGTTTATAGCTCTGTTCTGTTTCTTCTACACCAAAATTCTTATTATATTATTATACTTCATTTCGTTCTGGATTTGTTTCAAGGCTGATAAAATAGCTTCTTCAATTTTTCATTTTCAAGAAAATATTACGTATAGCAACCAGCAAACAATATCAAAAAGTTAGCTCAGCCAGAATCGAACTCAAGACATCGTAAATTCGATTCAAGTTTCATGCATGTAGTAAATAGGTAGGTAAGTACGACGCACCCGCAGTCAAACGTTCGCTGGCAAACATTCGTTGCTTTTGTCACCGTTTTAAATCCACCCGCGTTTGGTTGAAATGTAGGAAAACATTAAATAATTATCAATAACTTTCTTCGTGGATGACTAAGTGCACTTTATAGAATTCTTTATAATGCGATGATTACTATAACTTTTGTGCAAAAGTATTAGTTTCACTATACTTCTGTATGATAAAATAGTTGTGGAATATGCTATGAGTTTATGATCTGTTTTTTTGTTTTGTTGTTTTTCTGTTTTATGTTTTTTAACATTTCATGTTACGTTACCTAGTGCTACATGCATATTTCAATTCTGCTGATATTAATAACTTGGATAACACTTTCACACACACTAATTCTTTAATAATAACTACTTATATAAAGAAAAAAGCCGGCCAAGTGCGAGTCGAACTCGCGCACCGAGGGTTCCATACTCCAAAAGTAAAAGTAAAACGATAATATTATATTAATTTGCATAATTATCGTTAACTTTGTTTGTAGAGGTTTATTGTTAATATAAAGAAACTATGCTAGTTAGAGCGTTGGTTTTATTTTTCCTGTAAAATATACATAAACCTCTATTGAACATAATTATTTCAGATTTTTCGATTGGTAAACTTCGGGGAGATAAGGGGGGGGGGGGGGGGAAACGGTATTTTTTTCGACATTTTGGCCGATTACTCAAAAACTATTATATATAGAAATAAATAAAAAACTGTTTTAGAATGTACAAGTAAAGGCCTTTCATATGATACCCCATTCGGTATAATTATTTTACTTTGAAATTTCAAACCCCTGATTTTCCCCCTTTTTTAATTAAACTAAAATAATTTTCGCGTTGATTTTATTTTTCATGTAAAATATACATAAATAAACCTCTATTGACCATAATTATTTCAGATTTTTCGATTGGTAAACTTCGGAGATAAGGGGGGGGACGGTATTTTTTTCGACATTTTGGCCGATTAATCAAAAACTATTATATCTAGAAATAAATAAAAAACTGTTTTAGAATGCACAAGTAAAGGCCTTTCATATGATACCCCACTCGGTATAGTTATCTTACTTTGAAATTTCAAACCCCCGATTTTCCCCCTTTTTTAATCAAACTAAAATAATTTTCGCGTTGCTTTTATTTTTCCTGTAAAATATACATAAACTTCTATTGACCATCATTATTTAAGATTTTTCGATTGGTAAACTTCGGAGATAAGGGGGGGGGGGGGGGGGGGAACGGTATTTTTTTCGACATTTTGGCCGATTATTCAAAAACTATTATATATAGAAATAAATAAAAAACTGTTTTAGAATGCACAAGTAAAGGCCTTTCATATGATACCCCACTCGATGTAAACTAGCGGCACGTTATGATGGCCGGTTTGACACATTACAATAGTGATGTGGAATGTCAATTTATTCTCGAACAAAAAACAATTAAGTTTTGTTTTTGTACCTGATTAAATAGGTTTAATAGTTACGAAGGCGTATTACGAACTCACGTGTCTGACTATTTAGAACAGTTCTCTGCGTACGTTCGGTCATATCGACGAAATCCACAACAAAGGGCTTGAACAGAGTCCAAATTAACGAGCAAGGGTCAACAGTAATGCAGTATCAATATTTGAAATCCAAAGCCAGGTCAAAACTATATCACAATCGCATTGCACTGACAGTTTATACTTTTCGAAGCAACGTCAATTCGAAACTGCTTTGTTTTGCATTGAGCATTGACGCGAGTTTGCCGGAGGTAGTAGTTGTGCTAGCCAGCGATCCTATGTGACGATCGTATTAGATTCCATTTTTAAAAATTTTCAATTTAGAAAACCAAATGCCGAGTTGTGGTATATATCATATAAAAATAAAAATTTTACCTTTTGTATGAAACAGCTGATATTTTTTTGCGATTTCAGAGGTTTGTCCACATAGTGAAAATTGTTCATATTCACAAGTACATTCACCCCTTAAATGGTGCAAACTGATTTTTCTACACTTGTATACATTTTAGAAATCAATTTAATAAATAAATTTTGAGTCCTAAACCTAAAACTACATTCGATAAAATTTATGAATCTCTGCACATCACTATCGTCAATAAAGTAATACAATTATTTCCTTCAAAGTCGTTATCAATTAATACGGAACTTCATGAGCGGACAAACGTCAAACCGGCCATCATAGCGTGCCGCTAGTGTAGTTATTTTACTTTGAAATTTCAAACCCCCGATTTTCCCCCTTTTTTTAATAAAACTAAAATTAATTTACGACTTTTCTTTATTTCAATGCTTTTGGGCCACTATTATACATAACTATGCCAAACTTTATGTCGATAGCTTTAACAGTTACTGAAATAATCGACTGTGACAGACGGACGGACAGACGGACGGAGAAAGTCTCACCATAAGGGTTCCATTTTTACCATTTTGGTATGGAACCCTAAAAAGTCACTAATTGGCACTATTTGTATTTTAATATCAATTTTCTTGCGAAGCAAATGCACACGTGTTGACAGGCAGCGCCCTCTCTAAAAAATATCTTACCTACTTTAAAATAAATATTTGGTATCTCTTGAAATAACAACCCAAGTAACAAAAAACTGCATTAAAATATGTCACATGAGGTCCACATCGGTAATTTAAGCGTTTATGAAGAGTTATTAGAGTCCACCGTTACTATAAAAGCCTAATATTACGCTTTCTCCTGTACATTGACTTTATTCTCCTGTACATTGACTTTATTAAGCACCATGAAGACACCGCTGTAATGTTGCGAGCGTTACATGACCTGCGCACCTGATGGTGCGCAGGTCAAGTTTTTTGTAAATAATAGTTTTTTGTAAAGTAATTTTTAGTACTGTCAGCTACAATAAAGTATTTATATGGACTCAAACAAAGCTATTTTCTGAATAAAAGGTCACAAGTGTATCCTTCAAATGTTTGCATTTTAATAGATCATATGTGGATTATTATAATTATTCTGCTTACAGAATTGTTTCGTCGTCGTTCAAAGATTTTAGATTTTCGTGAAAAACTAAAGACAGATGTTTTGTATTTTTTTATTCTCTATGGCTGTATTGAGTTTATCCAAAATTGAAACTTGATTAGCCATCAGTGTTCATGTTCCCCCTCCGAGCTGATCATTTAAGTACCAGCTGCTCTGCTGCTTGTTGCTCTTGCTGAGAGCAGAATACATTTGCACTTGAAGTGCAAATGTCGAGAAAGTTCAGTTGTGAATTACCCTGCGAAATAAAGTTATAATAAGTAAGTATTATTAACTAATATAGTGGGCCCGGCAGACGTTGTCCTGCCCTGAACCTAGAACCTGATCGCAGCGCCCTCTACCGGGTCCAGTAGTGATTATAAACTATCCCGGGACACATAGATATCATAATATAGATAGATACCTATTTGCAATATTTAAATTTCATATTATCATACACAATAAGTGTAATAAATATACTGATCTCGTAGACTCGTAGTAGGTACCTAACCTATTAACAGAATGATCACCTATAAACTGTCCCTAAAGTATTTGAATTATGATGAATGAATTGTATCTCTTATCCTTACGATTTTTACAAGCTTTTATGTAGCTTGACCAGTTTATTTATTTGTTTGTTTGGGTCAAATCTTGCAAGATGAATTAGAAACACTTCCCGGTTTCCGATTGAGCTGAAATTTATTTTTTAAATGAATTTGCATGTATGTGTAAATCGGATGACAATGCAATATTATTGTGACATGGAGCTGATCTGATGATGGAGACGGAACATGACTATCGGAACTCTGTAATAAAACGATGTAACCCCATCGAGTTTGGCCTCGTTTGATTCGTCATGACAAGAACTCTGATCCTAGATGATATCTAGAGTCTAATGATGTAGCTACTAAAAGCTTGTATTTAAAAATAAAATTTTTAATTTACACTTGTAATTAAAATCAGTTTTATTTAATAGGTATTAAAATAAGGACCGACTTATTAGCTCATGTCCAACGTTCACCACGGACCCCTAAAAGTTAATCCTTGACAGATTAAACAGCTGTTCATTGGGTAGGGCATTTAATGTTACCGACTGTCAAGCTCTACAATCTACATCAATCTATGGCTGACTTGTTAGACACAAGAACTACTCGTCTCAGCTTTTTACTGATGAGTGTGATTAATATACCCCTAGCACCTTATAGAGCAAGATCCCAGTGCCGCCAGACCTAAGTTATTTTCTCAGCAATTATTTGTGTACGATAGAGTACTGTTCGAATGTCCTTTCAGTATATGCGTACTAGCTAGATTGTGCCGACGGCCAATTTCCAGATACCAGGTGCTAAAGGTAGGTAAAAACTAGAATAACTTATCTTAAATTCTCAGGGCTGATTTTCATATATGTTTTAAAGAATATTGTAAAAATTAATAAATTAATACTGCCAGACGCTTACCGCCGGCGGTTACTTTAGCCAGACGCTTTGAAGCTCCCAAAAATATATATAATTTAAGTTAACTTATATTCTCAGTTCTGATTTTTATACATGATACTCAGGGAACTATTGCGATATTATCTGTAAGCTGCCAGACCTATTGGAAGGGTCAAACATCCCCCCAGACACACATTATGCGTCCCCATATGTATGAGCGCTAGAACATGATTCACTTGTTTAAGTGTGTGAGAGATAATATCATCATACTATAATATTATAAATGCGAAAGTGTGTTTGTTGGTTTGTCCTTCAATCACTCTGCAACAGAGCTATGGATCGACGTGATTTTTTGCCTGGGTATAGCTTGCAGAAGATATTGCAATAGTTCTCTCTCTCTAGATCCTAAGCTATACCCAGGCAAAAAATCACGTCGATCCATAGCTCTGTTGCAGAGTGATTGAAGGACAAACCAACAAACACACTTTCGCATTTATAATATTATAGTATGATGATATTATCTCTCACACACTTAAACAAGTGAATCATGTTCTAGCGCTCATACATATGGGGACGCATAATGTGTGTCTGGGGGGATGTTTGACCCTTCCAATAGGTCTGGCAGCTTACAGATAATATCGCAATAGTTCCCTGAGTATCATGTATAAAAATCAGAACTGAGAATATAAGTTAACTTAAATTATATATATTTTTGGGAGCTTCAAAGCGTCTGGCTAAAGTAACCGCCGGCGGTAAGCGTCTGGCAGTATTAATTTATTAATTTTTACAATATTCTTTAAAACATATATGAAAATCAGCCCTGAGAATTTAAGATAAGTTATTCTAGTTTTTACCTACCTTTAGCACCTGGTATCTGGAAATTGGCCGTCGGCACAATCTAGCTAGTACGCATATACTGAAAGGACATTTGAACAGTACTCTATCGTACACAAATAATTGCTGAGAAAATAACTTAGGTCTGGCGGCACTGGGATCTTGGACCATTAATATAGCCCTTAAAGCATTTATTTGGCATTGTTACGGTTTACATTGCATGTCCACCATTTTCCATGTTCTAAACTACAATATTTATGATATTTTACTATTTCTTTTTATTTTGTCTACGAAAATATCTACTGGATTTGAAAAAGATTTTTAATAATTTATAAGTAGAAAGATTATCGTCAAATTCAATGTAATTAAGAAATTGCTGGCATTCTTATAATATTACAATCCATTTTATAATAGGATTTCCAAGAAAACAGTTATATTTCGAGAGCGCGTGAAAATTTTGATCTAAAAGTATATGATATTTGACAATAAACTTGCTTTCCCTATCAGGCATTAACACAACAAATACAAGTTTTACTTACCGAAAAGGAATTTTATTGCAAAGCTACTAAAAATAATTTTCGATTTTTTTTAACCCAATGATATTGGGCCACTATTATATACAACTATTCCAAACATGTCGATAGCATCAATTGTTATAATTCGGCCGTTCAGAGAATGCGTTCCTGACACCTGTCAGTTAGTCACGACAACTGTCACAAAATTATAACATTAATTGATTATTGATATAATAATGTTGTTTTAATGCTCATCAATTGTTAAAACGGTAAACAACCAGCAATAATATTTTTATCGTAACTGCAACGCCATTACAAAGTTACGTCGTCAGTTCAATCGCGATGTGTCAGGAACGCATTCTCTGAACGGCCGTAGTATACTAAGATAATCGACTGTGACAGACGGACGGACGGACGGAGAAAGTCTCACCATAAGGGTTCCATTTTTACCATTTTGGTTACGGAACCCTGACCTCGCTTCGCTCGGTCAACAAGTCTAGATTTAATAAAAACAAGCTTTTAGTAACTGGCTCCATCATCAGACCCTGAATATCACCTTAGTACTTGACTAGAACCAGAGTACTTGTCAAGACGAATCAAACGAGCCCAAACTGGGTGAGGTTACGTCGTTTTATTACAGAGTTGCCAAAACCACCTTCGGGCTTCATCGTCAGACCCTAGACATCATCTAGGACTGGAGTACTTGTCAAGACGAATCAAACGAGCCCAAACTCGATGGGGTTACGTTAGCCGGAAGGTAGTTTTGGCAAGTCTGTAATAAAACGTTATTACAGACTTGCCAAAACTACCTTCCGGCTTCATCATCAGACCCTGGACATCATCTAGGACTAGAGTACTTGTCAAGACGAATCAAACGAGCCCAAACTCGATGGAGTTACGTTAGCCGGAAGGTAGTTTTGGCAAGTCTGTAATAAAACGTTATTACAGACTTGCCAAAACTACCTTCCGGCTTCATCATCAGACCCTGGACATCATCTGGGACTAGAGTACTTGTCAAGACGAATCAAACGAGCCCAAACTCGATGGGGTTACGTTAGCCGGAAGGTAGTTTTGGCAAGTCTGTAATAAAACGTTATTACAGACTTGCCAAAACTACCTTCCGGCTTCATCATCAGACCCTGGACATCATTTGGGACCTTTTCAAGACGAATCAAAAGAGCCCAAACTTGATGGGGTTACGTCGTAAAGGCATTAGGCAAGTTAAATAAATTAATTAAATAATTAATTAATAAAAAAAAAACTTATTTACTAAAAGGAATTATTGTACTATCCTGTTTATATACAGAAAGAAGGAAAATTTTAATAACTATGATCTTTATTATTTATTTATTAAACTTAAAAAATCGTTAATAGGTATACGTCATGTGTTATGCTCGATATGTTATTATGCTGTATTGCATTAAGTTTAGGTACTAAAATGTACATTATACGTACCTACCTACAGCCTGCATATGTACATATAAATTAAATTTACGAATTTAAATTTTTAATTCGCAAAAGGAAAGTCACTGTTTATTCATTTAAGATTTATTGTTATATTTTTGTTGGATGCTCAATCAGAAGTTTTATAATAAAGAGACCCATTATTTGTATAAGCCTAAATTTTAACAGATTATTCCTGAGGTCACCCCTAGAGTAGGTATGCAATTCTCATGCTGCATCCTGTCGCATCCTAATAATTATATGGTACTTATATCAAGGAGTTCTGTGTAAGACGCTGCATCGACACCGCAAAGCTTTATTTGGTATCGCCGTCACGAGCTCACGGATTCTTGTACCCTTGTACGCGCGTATTATGCGTGTGACTTATTCCAAAACTCGGAGATCGATACTTTTGCTGCGTGTAGGAATAGAATAGGAACTATGTACTATTAGGCCGTAACATAGCTTATACTGTACCTTATTAGTGTAGTGAATTATCTACCTATCGACTGGAGTGCGCGCGTGAACGTGCTAAGTTACCATACCTTCAAATGCGCATCTCTATATAAAATGTAGGCAATGACGTCGATCACGTTTTGTAACGACACACATTTCAAAACATAGTTAGGTAGTCCCAACACACACTACTGTTGGGCACATGTCTTCTCTCAGAAAGAGAAGGGTCACCGTGCAGGCCAAGTGGATGGGGGGGGGGGGGGCGGGGGGCAGTTGATATTATTTTGACATTACAAACTGACAGTTCAATTTTATTTATTTGGAATCTGAAACATTTTATTAATTCTAGCCGATACCCGAGAGAGTAAGGTTTCTAAAAATCTCAAGGCACCCATTGTTTTTTAGGGTAAAAAGTAGCCTACGCTCATACGCTGTCCAGCTGGATTCTCTAAAAAGATTGCTACACTGTGACGATTGCAATCGCCTCTGATTGGTCGATATTCACTCGCATTGGCTACATTGGCTTAGGGCGCATTAATTAGCTATATTTTTTTCAAATCTGGAGGAGGGGGCAGCTGCCCCTATCTACCCCCCCCTTGGCGACGCCCATGGTCCACATTAGAACGGATTTCTATAGGTACAATTTATAATATGAACTAGCGTAGGTACACTATGACGGGGCGGAGCGGGCCTCACTGAGGTCGTGCCGTGAGGCGTGCGTAAATTACGCCTTTTTCTTTACGGTGCGGAACTTGACTAATATTTCTCTTTCCCATCCAAATAAGCGAATAATTTTGTTTTAGGAATGGGTACGACAATAGTGCAACGGGCTCTTTAAGGGTTCGTTGAGTTATTGAGGCTTATTATGAACATGGCCAATTCTCAGACATGCAGGTTTTCTCAAGATGTTTTCATTCACCGTTCAAACGCATATATAACTCCAAAAAGCCTGGGATTTGGTTTCGGACCGCCGAAATGGAGGTTGAAGCCATTAAGCTATCATCGCTGAAACGTACCTAAGTAGCATTACGATTTAAAATTGTAGGTCTTAGTAAAATGGATATACGAGAACCAGCACAAGATGCAGACGATACGCTGCTGCAGTTCACTGCTGCGGTACAAGGAGGTGGAAGAGAGCGCGCAAGTGGAGTCCGAAGCGATCATGTGTCCTCAGACCAAACCCACGCCACAAGTATCACCTGAGCATACTTTCAAGGTAGATCACCGTTAAGTACTTATTATCTAACTTCAGACTGTATCAAACAAGGAAAGTTTGTTTGTTTGTTGGTTTGTCGGACGCAGCAACGGGTCGACGTGATTTTTGCATGGGTATCTTTAGTTGAGGACTTGGATTATGGATAGTGGTATTGGTTATTCAGCTCAGTCGACATTTGGCTAATCTCAGCTATTTTGTGATGCACTCATAATGTGGGTAGGTACTTATGTACCTACCTAACCTCTTGAAATGCTCAAGTGACAACTTTGACAGCTCCTGCTTACATCACTCCAAGGAACTAGGAATTACGAATGCATCACTCTCAAAAACTTAATGTTACTTGCCAACATTGTTTGGATTGTTTGGACGAAGTAATTAATAAGGAAGATTACTAAACTTTCCTATTGTTTATTTTATATTCCTTTGCAGTATAGCGAGCTCCAAGTAAGATTAGCAGCACCGTATCAGCTACAGCCAAAACCAGACGTCAGCGCTTTAGGCTTTGGAAAATACTTTACGGACCATATGCTTAAAGTACACTATCACAAAGAGCTGGGCGGCTGGCAGAAACCAGAAATTGTACCTTTCGAATATCTCACCCTACACCCGGCAGCAAAAGCTTTACATTATGCTATACAGGTACCTATACGCGTATGTTATTGTTTATTTTATTAGAAGAAAATATAAATGCATGCGCACCCCCTGGGGTTCCAATCTAGGGTGGTGCGCTTTTTAATAAAGCCAATAGAAAAAGTTATGAAATTATAATAAAATATCTCAGTAATATAATCGGCGCTATTTAAAACCCTCGCTTGTGGCTCTGGTATATTAAGGCACCTCGACTGTATTTGTCAACTTTCTATGGACTAATATTATCAAGTTACTAGCTTTTGCCCGCGGCTTCGCTAACGTTAAGTTCGATTTTGCAAGCCCCCATTTTACCCCCTTAGGGTTTGAATTTTTAAAAATCCTTTCTTAGCGGATGCCTACATCATAAAAGCTATCTGTATTCCAAATTTCAGCCCGATCCGTCCAGTGGTTTGAGCTGTGCGTTGATAGATCAGTCATTCAGTCACTTTTTTCTTTTATATAGATTTAGATTAGATATTATAATATTTATTAAGTAGGCATGCGGTTTAGATACAAAAATACATACTTATTTATGTATTTCGAAATTTGTCTCTACAAATTGATAAGCTATCATCTTGAACTAAATATACAATTAAAATGATGTTTATTGATAGCTTACCATTTCAATGGAGAATATTATTCATTCGTTACTTGTGTAATTTATCTACATACTATGGTTCTTAATAGTTCTAGCATCGGTATAATCAGAGAATATAAGGTCTTTTAATTTTCTCATCAGCAAGCGGTGTTGATATAAAAGAGCCGAGTTTCTTTCTAGTATGTATGTAGTTCTCTTCGGTTAGAACGGCATTCCGAATCAGTGGTAGATTCCAGATTCACTTGACGATTCGAAATCACTTTTTTAAATACTTATTTGAATAAAAACTTTTCTATCTCTATTTAACAAATATACCTAACTGGGTACTTTGTTGCAGTTATTCGAAGGTATGAAAGCGTATCGAGGAGTTGACGACAAATTGCGATTGTTTCGACCAGATTTGAATATGGAAAGAATGAATTTAGCTGCACAGAGGTCCGGCTTGCCGATGTTCGAAGGAGAAGAATTAATCAGGTGTATAGCTCGGCTCATACAAATAGACCAGGAGTGGGTCCCGCACTCTGAGACATCAACACTGTATGTACGCCCGACCTTAATAGGAACTGAGGTGAGTGCTAAATGCTCAATCCATACTGAATATCTATAATATAATAAAACTGTAACAGGTCCAAATCTGTACATTGAAGATATTTTGAAAATTTTTGTTTGAGGGCACTCTATAATCGATATTGAAGCCAAAACAATTTTTTTTTAATTTTTTGTCTGTCTGTCTGTCTGTCTGTCTGTATCTTGGCCGCGCATCACGCCGAAACTACTGGACGGATTTAAATGAAACTTGGCACGATTTAAGTTAATACTACGAGGTATAATATAGGATACTTTTTATCCCGAAATTCAGCACGGTTCTTTTGGGAGAGGGGATGAAAGTCAAAATGTGTATTTCGCTGTAATTCATTAAGGCATATTCCGATTTAATCCATTCTTTTTTTGTTAGAAAGCAGGTTCTTTAGAGATTGTCCTGTAATTATTTCAAGGTCGTCAATTTCGTAGTTCAGAAATTATAGACATCACAATCTTCAGTATAGGTCCAAATAACTTGAACCCCGGAATCTACAGGATACTTTGAATGAACGGCTCATCTTAAGCTGGCATGCGTAATTTATCGTATATAGCCATCGTGGATACTACTTTGTCAAAGTCAAACTACTCCAAAGGCGTCAGATTTTGCCAAACGATCATTATACCTACATACTACATAGTAGATATGGATGTAATACATCGTATGGGCGTAATATTACAGTGTTTTCCTATGTAATTTAATATCCAAATCATACTTACTAATATTATAAATGCGAAAGTGTGTTTGTTTGTTGGTTTGTCCTTCAATCACGCCGCAACAGAGCTACGGATCTGCATGATTTTTTTACATGGGCATAATTGAGGACCTGGAGAGTGACATAGGCTACTTTTATCCCGGAAAATCAAAGTGTTCCCGAGGGATTTTAAAAACTAAATCCACGCGGACGAAGTCGCGGGCATCAGCTAGTTAGGTATATAAATGCAAAATTGTAAATTTAACATCTATTAATGTCTATATTTCATGTACCATATTCTTGCAAAATAAAATGATTGATTGATTGATTGAAAAGTAACCTTCTGTATCTTTGTTTGTTACTTTTTTACACATGGAGATAGCTTGTAGGTATAATATTATAATTTAATCTTCCTTAGCTGTCTTAAAAGGTAAATCTTTGTGCACTCAATAAAGCACAGTCCTGCACGGCGACCTTTCTAAATTTGTGTAACATGTACAATGTAATGTAACAATTTTAGGTAGGTAGGTCTTTAATTCATTGCTTCATTGCCGATTTCGGCAACAGCGACTGGATCTCTGTTAAATTTGAAGAGTTCAATAAGGGCTTCGCTCGTGTGCCCTGATGTGGCTGATGTACCCTATTTTTGCACGATATGATCGCGCGCAGTGAGGACATGACAGGGCACCATCGACGTAGTTATATATGACTAGCTGACCCAGAGAACTTCGTACCGCCAGCAAAAATATTTAGTGGTTGGTCACCCTTATCATTTAGGGGTATGAAAAATAGATGTTGGCCGATTCTCAGACCTACCCGATATGCACACAAAATTTCATAAAAATCGGTCCAGCCGTTTCGGAGGAGTAAGGTAACTAACATTGTGACACGAGAATTTTATATAAGTATTAGATAGATATTGGAGGTTGGTCTACTTTCAGTTGATCTCGGTAAACATCCAGATCCACCCTCCTTTTATCTTCAAAATCCGTGACAGCCTTCTGCTTTTTTTTGAACTTCCCCTCATTGTGGAAATATTATATTTTATTCTAACAAAGTTGCATAGGTTAAATCGGCTTGGCATCCAGCTGCCCACAAGATAGTATAAAAAACTTATTACAATGTATAATAATATTGTAAAATGATTATTTTGAAAAGAGCAACTGCTGAGTTTCTTGCCGGCTCTTCTCAGCAGAATCCGCTTTCCGAACCGGTGGTAGAGTCATTTGAGCACTTCATAAGATCACTTGTCATAAGAGCCACAGGTTGGCCTAGGTACGTGAAATAAATATTTTTGAATTTTAAGTTAAATTTTGAATTCCGTTCTTAAGCTTAGAATAAAAGATGCGCTTGGCTATCCTTTCGTTGGGCATTCTAACAATAATGTCCGGTCCAACGCAATTGTCGCCGCATAAGATATGCCTCGATGCCACTGACTTTCGGACCACCTGATTTTCTGTATTTCACGTAGACACTTGAGGTGAAATCTATTCAAAGCACGAATATGCTTGCGATAAAGCGTCCAAGTCTCAGCGGAATAAAGTATATTCGGCAATACAATAGCCATGTACCTACACCTTGATTTCAGTGCTTAGCATAATTCCATTCCAAGGTCTTTACTATGCAGTGTTACTTGTTTAATTCCGGAAAACTTATCGGCTGAGAAACGAATCTGCTTCTGAAGCTCAAACAACCCTTCACTATAAAGCTTGATAACATTAACATAACATAACTAGGTATTGCTCGTAGGATGGGATTTCGAGTTCAAAAGGAAACTTAAGTAATAAAGTTTTGTTGAAATTCTTAAGTTGAAATTCTATCATGCAAAATGTTTACATATTATGTATAATATTAATTAATACTAATAATCTTTCTCATTTTGTTAAAGATAAGCAGATTCATTAAGATAAACCTCGTGTCATGAAATGTATTTATTACGTCGTACAGTATTCTTAACATTGATAAACTGTTATGACTTAGGTAAAAACCTCATATATTTCGTCAGTAAATGTTAAGATTATTTAATCATTAGGTAATATATAGGTGTCCGTAGGTATAATTATAATAGAAATAGATAAAAAATACAAATATTTGAACCTTTGAAGGTCTTTTTATACTTCCCTATTGCTAAGGCGCGCTATCGACTTCTTCTTCTCATAATATTATGTATCCGAAATTCGCCATTCCACTCTTAAAGTAAAAATGCGCGACAAATATTTTCTGACAAATTATATTATGGTCATTCCAGAAATTTTCACCATCTAAGGCCACCACCACTATGATATAACTATTAAGTTAGGTTCGATAGGTTCTAGGTTAGGTTAGGTACCTATTCTTAATTTACCTACTCTAATCAGTTTTTATTTAAGCATGAACTTACGAAAGAAAAATAAATAAGTCGGTATAACTTACTTACCTGTTATTGTGCTTATAGGTACCTACAACAATTTAGACAAACACGTAGGTATATATACATATTTTATGTACCTATAGTTAAAGAAAACACTTTGGGTAAATCCCTTACAATTAATTTGCTTATCAAAATTATCTAGAATTTATTTTATTTAATATTTGTTCTTGAATTTAGATATAACAACGCCCATTGAAGATAAAAAAATTAGCATAGATAAATATTACGGGTTGATGTTACTTATCCTAATTGTTTAACCAAAATGTATATTAATAATATGTATTTTACTCGTTGTTCCTGTTTACCTATTCAAAATATTCGGGATGTATGTCGCATTTTTATTTTTTACCTATACTTAGGTAAGTACTTCAAAATATGGAGGAAATTTCAAACTTTTAATTTGCACTGTATCTGCAATGTTTGCAAGGTTTTCGTTATCTTGATATGTTTGTAGGTATGTTGTATATCTGTCGTAATTGATAAAGAGTTAATAATATAATTAAAAGAAAAAAAAATAACCTAGTTACCTGCCTGCCTGATTTACATGGTGACACTAGAATAGACTAGATACTAGTAGCTAAATAGTATCATCATCATCATCAACCCATCAACGGATCACTACTGAGCGCAGGTCTCCTCTCAGAGAAGGGTTATAGGCCATAGTCCACCACGCTGGCCCAATGTGGATTAGCCACACCTTCGAGAACATTATGGTTAACTCTCAGGTGTGCAGGTTTCCTCACGTTTTCCTTCACGGTCGAAATGTCGATCTTTTACTTTTCTGTCTGCACCTTTAACCGTTGAACACTGAGGCTTTACTGTTGAATCAATGTGATGGAGGCTAAAGCCTTTTGCTTTGTTTTCGTCAATACTTTTCAATACACGCCACGGGGGGATGCCCCGTCGCTCACGTCCGCAGGAACTACCTTTCACTTCCCTGTACGTGTCCCCCGGTTGGTGCTAAACGTGCGACGAACTAGACGGCGTAACATAACAAAAAAAAACGCCATACGATTAAAAAAAATACACGCCATGGCATAATTTTTTTATCGTAATTATTGTGACGTCACGTTTGATTGTAGCCAACGTTCGGCGTGATGGAGCCCGACTCGGCGCTGCTGTTCGTCATCATGAGCCCCGTGAGCGCCTACTACAAGACCCGGGAAGACGGCGCCGTGTCCATCTACGCCGACCCCAGCGTGGTGCGCGCTTTTCCCGGCGGAGTCGGAAATAGGAAAGTTGGCTCGAACTATGGACCTACTATAGGTAATTATTGATCCATCCTCCTAATCCAATTTCATCTTTGTCAACCGATAGACATCCACTGCTGGACATCTCTCTGTATCGCTCTCTTGCATGGACTTCCACAAGCCTCGGTCTTGCGCCGCCTGAATCCAGCGGCTCCCTGCATTTCGTTTGATGTCGTAGGTCCACCTAGTGAGGGCTCTGTCAACAGTGCGCTTCCCGGTGAGATATTGCCACTCCAGCACCGTTACCCTAACGACCATCAGCTTTTCGAACTATGTGCGGCATTTCCACTTCAGTTTCGCGACTCACTGACCTATGTCGGTGACTTTGATTCTCCTACGGATCTCCTCATTTCTGATTTGATCTCGATCCTAACAAAACTCCAGCCCACTACTGAGCCTCCTGTAAGAAAGAGAATGGCTTCGGCCGTAATTGCGGATTGGCTTCACACACTTTTTAAAACATTATACAAAACTCTCAGGCATGCAGGTTTCCTCAAGTTTTTTTTTCGAGAATTTTTTATTTGGAGTAAGAGTAGATTCATTTTATTTGATGGTAAGTTAGTCTTCGACTGCGATCTCACCTGATGGCTATGGACTGGTGCAGTCTAAGACAGTAAAGAGCTAACCGGGAAGGGGTAAGACAGTTTTATTAAACCAACTTATCAGTTTCTTTGCGTACGTCAATACCAGAATTCGTCATGTACCTACAGACAGGTACGTACACCCCATAAGTCGCGTAACATGTTTACTTATTTGTAGTGCGAATCTGATAACTGACACTGACAAAATCTGGAGATAGAATTAATAGGTACCATGTGTTTATTTAAATACATAATCGGCATCGCTTGCTGTAAGAATGTTTCCGCGTGGTTTCCGCCTTAATCCTTTATTCAGAAAAGATTTTAAGTGTAACATCGGTGCCACGTTTGTTAGCATAAGAACTTATACGACAACCTTTGGAATCAAGTCGTATGACAGTTTCCGGGAAGTTTTTTAAGCTATAGGCTTCAATATGGATGCTGTATCTTGTCAAAGATTTCTTCTAAATTACATGAAAAAGGAATTATAAAAACCTTCCGTATCACCCATAAAAGACCAATTATACTTTTACCGAACCATATTACTATACCAGACGAAATGGCAAATCAAGCGCAAAAATAAGAGGTCACTTACACTTACCTATCTATTATTTTATTGCAGAGGTGACGGCGCGAGCGGCGCGGTTAGGACACCAACAAGTATTATGGTTATTTGGACCCGACAGACAAATCACAGAAGTTGGGGCCATGAACATTTTTATAGTTTACATTAACGAACATGGAGGTAAGCATATTTTTTTTATGAAATGAATATTTTGTTCCCAGTCAGTATTATTAGTTTTTATAATCTGTGGATGTGGAATTCATGCATACATTTAGGTAGGTACGTGGCGTAATTTATAGCTTTAAAATTCGGGTATTCCAGATGTTAAATAAAACAAGGAGCTTTGGATACAAATTACTTTGACTCATTGACTTCGAAACCCATAAAGAATTTGAAGCAATGGAAACTCTTAATAGTTAATACCGATCCTTGATCCCTTTTGGATCCAAATCATAGCTATCATTGAGTAAAAGCATACTGTCCATGTGCGCGATCTGATGTAGTACATGTGTATTATTTCCAATAAGTTCTGAGTCCACGAGCTGTCTACATTTATACTCAAGTATGAGGCGATGTTCGTATATTGTGTGGTTATCGGCGAAGATAACGCTCTGACCCCTGACCGGTACGTACTCATCTCAGCTCTGAGGCAATAATCGTGGTCGTTCGCATCATTTCGTTCTTGTAGCACAAACTATAGAAAATTATGGACATAAAACATGTTGTCATACCCTGTTCACAAAAAAATCTGTAATTGACACTTAGCGGCCTTAGCGCCATCGTGCAATGCGTGCCACCGGTCATCTCCGCACAAAACTCATGATTTGACAGCGACGTATAAAAATATGAGGTCGCGAGCGTTACGCGATCGTAGCTACTCTTAAATTTAAAAAAGATAGGAACAACAATAATTGCTGGTATAACAACCATATATATGGTTCTATGTGGTGGCATAATATATGGTCTATGGTGAATGTACCTACTAAGGATCTACAGCTATGGCACGCCACAACGAAGCGAATCAAGATGCTGCCACGTGCACTAACAAAGCTTTACACGCAATCCTAAATCTCTCTATCAAAGTTAGTTTTTACCCGACTCAGCGAAGCAAAAAGGAAGGGTAATGATTTTAGCAGCGTATATAATATGTATGTATGGAACTATTTACGTATGTTCCACCGTGGCGCGTAAATTACTGAGCTGATTTCTATGAGGTGTCAATCGATTTGTTATGAGGGATGTGACAACCAATTTCCCGTAGTCGGGTTACAGTTTTAAACTTTCTTTAGTTTTGAACTTTTTCATCCTTGTTTATTTCAAGAATATACTCGTAGGTTCAATCCAAGATTCAATGATCGAACCAGGTACCAACTAAGTCTTCGGGCTTAAAATCAGCCCGGTGGTAGATATTCCATTGTTTACGTTTGAGCCCATATTCTCTGCTTCCGTAGAACATAATCAAGCCGAAGCAGCAAGATTTTCTTTTCATTAGATAATAGAATTGGTTTTTTGCAGATAAGCAATTGAGCACCCCACCGCTAAATGGGTTAATTTTGCCGGGAGTTACGCGTCGATCTATTCTGGAGCTCGCCAGCCACTGGGAGGATCTGACGGTCAAAGAGGAGGTCATCACGATGGACCGCCTCATCGAACTCAACAACCAGGGACGAGTGAGTTAACCTTACCTTACCGATTTGTCACTACGTACTATAAAACAAAGTCTGTTTGTCTGTTCGCGATAAACTCAAAAATACTGAACGGATTTTCATGCAGTTTTCACCAATAGACAGGCTGATATTTGTTAAGGTTTTGTGTAAATTGATTGAAATATGACGATAATTGTTGACAATGTCGGAAAAATCTAATAAATTAAAAATCCTACATTTTGACATTGATAACGAAGATTATTAATTTAATTTCAAAGTAGCGAAATGCGCAAATCGCAAGTCCATGACCCTAATTCCAGTTTTAAAGTAGGTACGGTACATACCTAAACATTAGCTACGCATCACGTACTTTATCGTGTAAGGCGTAGGCATCAGCTGGTGCTTTATGTATGTGTGGAATTAGGTTTTATAAAAGCCCACGTAAACTCTGATTGTGTGAAGTAGAAGTAACCTATGAATCTATAGGAAGTTTTTGAAAGTTCAGCGATTGAGTCGTAAATAAGTAACTAACAGACAGACAGCAAATAACCATTTGTGTAACTGGAATAACCAAAAAAAGTTAAAGTAAATGTCAATTGACAAACATTTATTACAAAAACTGTATGTTATTAAACTGTTAGCCTAAATTATTAAAATGTTACAATAAAACTTATAGCTAAAGTAATCTAATTACTATACAAATCATGCCCGCGTGGAATGGTGACAAGAATACTGGCTGCATTTCCGCGTTGGACAGCCTGATCCTTTGCGCAATAAATGAGCCAGCCCTTCTGTCCCCAGATGAGGCAATTAACCGCGGTAATTGATTAATTAGCCTAAATTAAATTAATTCCAATAAAATTTTGCAGTTACTGGAGATGTTTGGCGCTGGCACTGCAGTAATAGTAACGCCTATAAGCAACGTTGGCTATATCGACCAAAACATCCACATCCCTACCATGAAGCAACCCCAGCCAGTGTACCAGCGGCTCAAGGACACGCTACTAGCCATCCAATACGGGCACATAGACCATCCATTCTGCAAAATCATCTCATAGTATAGTGTGAGTGACTCTTCCTATGTAGCCTCTCATAATTTAGGACTACAGTGACTTTAGAGACCAGTGAATGAACAATAAAAAGTGAACAATATAAACGGGCTCGAAAGAGCCATAAATATATTTCGGTGCTTCGATTTCCGCTAATTATAAGTTGTAACATCGACTTACCACTGACGTCCAACTCACGGCCACGAATCCACGAAAAACTCAACAAATCACATTCAAGTTCTCGTATCGGAACAGTGTTCGTGCGTAGAGAGGGCGCTACTGAAGAACACCCGATTGAGAACTAGGCCGTATGTTAACAAAGCCAAGGTGAAGACTTGCATTAGATACACTCTGCTACATAAGACGTCGAGTGACGATTAACCGAGGAATAAATTGGAAGTTCTGATTTTTTTAATTGAAAGTGAAGTTTTTGTATTGAAAATCTGCCAAAATATTTTTACGCTCGGATAACGTTTTACGTTGGTGAAATCGGCCCTTAGAAGGAAAAGATGAAGAAAAAGCAAGGTAGTGGAGTCTACCACGAGTCGGCTATACGAAGAATAAGAAGTCCAACAGGATATTACTTCCTGTCTTCCTCGTCGAGACGACGTCGCAGAGGGAGAGACTGTAACACCGACTTTAGTACCCACTGAGCTCGATAATAATTAATCTATGATTAGCACTGGAGAGGCTGACGTCATATTTTTTTGGACAGCCAATCCAGTGTTCAATCATTGATTAATTATAGACATCATTGTCACTCTTACAAAGTTATTTAACTCGTTTAATTACGGCCTCAAAGGTTATGTTTAGAAACCCATTCCCACGAAGGTGCTATTCGGATTTGAATGATCATGTGAGCTGTGGAATTGTCTAAAAATAATTGCTAGTGTGACGATCACAATTACCTCTGGTTGGCTGGTACTCTCTCGCTATCGGTTAAAATGCATTGATGCAGCAAGAGCGCCATATATTCAGCCAGTCACAGGTGATTGCGATCGACATACTGTAGTAATAATATTTTTTAAACAATCCCCTAATTGGGTATTCGATATTTCTTTTTTATTTCAAATGACTTTTTAAATATACTTAACACAATGCCATTTCTCTTTTTTAACTATCTTTACTAGTCTCGAAATTATAAGCTGTTTTACTGTGACTGTATCTGTCTCTTTCTAAAACGAAATTTTCTATAGTGTGTATGGAGCTGCTGAATTGTGACATCACACTTCAGTAGCGCTCTCTCTTACAGGAAACTTTAAAGCCTATAACTTATTTGTTTTTGGACCGATTTATTTTCTGTTTTTACAAAATGTTATTCTTAATGTTACATATTCAATTATAAGTAATGAATATCAACATTTTGACTACAGTCAAATACTACACTATTTTACAGTCAAATACCCAATTGGTCTATGGTGTGAATTAAAAACGTCTTAGTATAAAATTTGCTACGCATTTTATGCTAGATTTATTTTATCACGTCACCTATCATAATGTAAATAGGTAAGTTATATATTTAAATTTCGTTATCGTTGTTTGAGAAGTAATTTTGTTCACAGCCCTTTTTTGTTATATTAAGTATAGTTCAGTTAAAGTTATTTAATTTGATTGTGATTGCCTCATTGTAGTTTTTATTATTCGCTGATTTTCATAAATTAATTACGATTTATGATTCCCTTAATTCAACCAAGAAATTTTGATTTTCATTTTGAAAATTTTATATTTTGATTCTAGAAATAAAATATAAATAAGTAAGTATGACATTTGGACAAACAGGCGTGGTCTGGTTTTCAGCAAACATAAAACTGCAGATTAACAATCGTATTTGAAAAGTAGCGTAATTTTTTATGATCGGTTGTGATTTCTCTTGAATATCTAAGTGCATATCAAAGGAATGTTTTGTTTAATAAATTGTAGTCTTTACTATTCTAGGTTTTTTTCTTTCGGCCTGGATAAGTTTAGTGCAGACCGAGCGACACTAGCTCATATGTACGAACACTGTCCCACATAATAATCAAATATCGTCCGTGTGCAATTTCAATTCCGCAGACAATTTTATTGTGTTGTGAAGAAATCTCTTCCTTAGAGATAAGCTGTTCTTGTGCACGTCTTTTATATGTTTATGTTTCATTTTTATATTACTGGTACTAAATAAATAATATTAAAAAATTTTTTTTAGTAGAAGATACCTAATGACGATACTTATTGTTTTTTTTTATATCCGTGGAAGAAATGCTCTTGCATGACATTGCAATGAGAAGCTCATTGTTTCCCTAACGCGTAATATGCCTATGTTTCTTTATTATTATTCTATTTAAAAACGGATTACGATATTATCAACCATGATAGTTTCCTAAGTGAGAGTAGTTGTATTCTCCTTTGGTATTATTTTTTATTTTATAAGTTTTAGTTCATAGTTTTCTACACTTAAATTATTATAAAAACTATGTTTATTATTCAATTGATCACCCTATATCATAAATTTATGTATTCTGAAAAAAATAGCCTACATCGCTTCCTGTTTTCAGTGTTATGCTGGTTATAAATATACAGATAGTTTGAATTACTTATACATAATGTTATTTGTACATATTATATATTTACTATCAATTAGTTTACCTATTTATGAATAAAATTAGGAGATCATGAGTAGTAACTATTCTATGTCTTTGAAACAGTTCATATTTTGCTTTAATTAATAAATAATGACCTATATACTTAAAGCAACTCTTAGACTTAATCAGTACCTACCTACGTGCTTCCTACAAAAAGTAACATGAATTTCTAAATTGTGAAGAAAACGTAATACTGTGTGCATGAATTATAAAATAAGTACAGTTCAATATTAATAATAAACTATGAAAGAAGTAGACCGTGAAAAGATAAACATACATATTAATTCATAAAGTGTACATAAATAGGTAGGTATTTAACTATGTAAAAATTGGTTAAGGTTAAAAAGTGTAAAGAAAAAACCCCTTGTTAATTTCTGTTACAAAATATAATAAATAAAATAAATTATTACCTAAAACTACATTTTTTATTGGATAAATAAAATATGTTACTCATTAAGTTACAAACTGATTTTTTTCATGCATTTGTTGTAAGTTGTACGTTCATTTCATTGAAACAAGGTTTCAAAAGAATCAAAAATGTTCTGAAGTTTTAAAATTATCCACTTAAGATTTGGGGTGGTGTACACTGTACCTATTTGCTTTTAACAAACTCCTTCAGAATCGTTTGTATTTTGTGATAAACAAAATGCTTATGTAATCAAAAGATAAAAAGGTCACTGGAGCATTGTTCCTATTAAAAATTATATAACTTGAAATAATTACAACTGATAAACGATAAAATAGGGAGGACGATCAATTTATGTAAAAGGGAGTGGTTATATTGGAATATTTTTACTTTAGTCAGTAGTCAGGGACAAAAATGTTTGGCTGTGTCTTAAACTCTACTGGACTTTATCATCAAGGCAAGACTGGTTTTATGGTTTTAAAAATATTTTTTTACCAACTAGGTACGTTTTTAGGGTTTACCAAAATGGTAAAAATGGAACCCTTATGGTGAGACTTACTCCGTCCGTCCGTCCGTCTGTCTGTCACAGTCGATTATTTCAGTAACTATTAAAGCTATCGACATGAAATTTGGAATAGTTGTGTATAAGAGTGGCCCAACATCATTGGAATAAAAAAAGGGGGAAAATCAGGGGTTTGAAATTTCAAAGTAAGATAACTATACCGAGTGGGGTATCATATGATTAAGGCTTTTACCAGTGCATTCTAAAACACTTTTTTATTTATTTCTATATATAATAGTTTTTGATTAACCGGCCAAAATGTCGAAAAAAGTACCCCCCCCCCCCCCCCTTATCTCCGAAGTTTACCAATCGAAATATCAGAAATAATTAATATGGTCAATAGAGGTTTATGTATATTTTACAGGAAAAATAAATCCAACGCTCTAACTAGCATAGTTTTTTTTAATGTTAACAATAAACATCTACAAACAAAGTTAACGATAAATAAGCAAATTAATATAATATTATCGTTTTACTTTTACTTTTGGAGTACGGAACCCTCGGTGCGCGAGTCCGACTCGCACTTGGCCGGTTTTCTCTATGTAGCATGGTGCGGGTAACAACCGGCCGAATAAGTAAAAGCCGCATCAATCATTGCTACAGCCTCAATAATTGTGGTGATTGGTTGAATTGATAGCTTTCTTTCTGCAACAATGCATTTTAGCCAATAGCGAGCGAGTATCGGCCAATCAGAGACGATTGCAATCGTCACAATGTGGCAATCAATTTTAGAGAATCGCACAGCACGCAGCTGTTACCCGCACCATGCTATAAGGAAAAAACTATAGGTTTACTGTGTGTCATACATATGTCAACATTTTGGCCTTTGGGATGACTGCTAAATACCAGCTTATAGTGCTAACTCGAATTCGATATTACCTACCCGTGACCTGAGATTGTGACATAAAAATATCAGAGAAATGATAAATAATTTATAAACAATACGAAGTATTTAACATAATTTATTTAAATGCATACTTACCTATTATTTATAAATAACTAACTGATGCCCACGACTTCGTCTGCGTGGATTTACTTATAGTCTTAAAATCCCGCAGGAACTCTTTTATTTTCTGGGATAAAAGGTGAATTGGCCTATGTCACTCTTCATGTTCTTAACTATACCCATGCGAAAAATAACGTCGATCCGTAGCTCTGTTGCGAAGTGATTGAAGGACAAACAAAAACAGTTTCTCATTTATAATATTAGTAAGATGTAGATCAATTGTTAGTTCTTGGTTTTTATAAAACGATAACTGAATGTAAATATAATTGAAGTCCCAATAGCGCAGCAGTCTGGGTGGATGCCGGCTGAAAACCGAAAGTTCGTCGATTCAAATCCCACCTGTTTCACTATTGTCATACCTACATAGCAGTCATAGGGAATATTAGTCATATTCAGCATGGCTAATATTCTTTAAAAAAATGTACATACTCGTATGTGTGTAATGTAACATTTCATTATCATACTAATATTATAAATGCGAGTGTGTTTGTTGGTTTGTCCTTCAATCACGCCGCAACAGAGCTACGGATCGACGTGATTTTTTGCATGAGGTATATTTGAGGACCTGGAGAGTGACATAGGCTACTTTTATCCCGGAAAATCAGAGTTCCCGAGGGACTTTAAAAACTAAATCTACGCGAACAAAGTCGCGGGCATCACCTAGCTATGAAAATATATGAACGAATGCAGAAAAGTTTTACCTTGAAATATTGAACCTCCTTTTCAATAAGTATAATTGTGAACTACGTGATACAGGGGGCAATAAATTAAAATTTATTAGTTAATAATATGTTTTATTCATACAGTAGCAAAGTTATAAAAATGTATGTTTCTTATACTATCCCGAGTGTATGACGTCCGAATCACTTCGTAAAGAGACGTGGCTTCGAATTATTGGTTACTCTGGCGGCAAAGGCAAATCGTCCTCGTCGAAATCTTCATGATGTTTCTTTTTATTTTCCGACCGGCCGATAGATCGTGTCGTCGGTTGCATAGATTCACTGGCGAATGTGTCGTGGGTATTCCTAAAACGAAAATTTAACATACTAAAATTATAAAAATAAATCCGCAACGAAACAAATTACTAATATAATAATTTACAACGTTATTTACTTATAACGTTTCATGCGTCATGCTCGTGAACGGATGCCGCCGGCGGGAATGGGGCTACTTTCTGTCTGCCCGTCTTAACATGAATTTAATATTGTAGTACTTTTTTTTTTTGAACTTCCCCTCACTGTGGAAATATTATATTTTATTCTAACAAAGTTGCATAGGTTAAATCGGCTTGGCATCCAGCTGCCCACAAGATAGTATAAAAAACTTATTACAATGTAATAGCTTCATAATATTATTGTAAAATGATTATTTTGAAAAGAGCAACTGCTGAGTTTCTTTCCGGCTCTTCAGTCATGACTTTTCATAAGAGCCACAGGTTGGCCTACGTGAAATAAATAATTTTGGACTTGAGCGCCCCGATCTGAATTTCCATTAATATAAGCTGCGCAATAAGTACTTCATTTACATAAAATATTGTCATAAGTTTTATTTAGGTACATAAATTGATGACCTCGAATTGATAAGCGAATGGAATTTATTTAATATTTTTAAATTACTGTGACGTACCATTGTCAACGTAAACTTACTTTTTACCCTAAAGTTGGGAATTTGTATAATTTGGAGTTTCTTGTTAAACCAAGAAATCCCAAAAACAATTAACTTATATTTTATACCTATAGTTTACGGTTAGGTACATATAAACGACGTAGGTATGTAATTATGTAGGTACTAACAAATAATCTTTCATAGCCCTCTGATAATGTTGCAAGAGAAAAAAGCAAAACAAACCCATTAAAGTGCCACATTATTTACTTAACTCGCATCGATATCATGTGACACGCCTCACAAGACTCATGACGTAAACTAGCGGCACGCTATGATGGCCGGTTTGACACATTACAATAGTGATGTGGAATGTCAATTTATTCTCGAACAAAAAACAATTAAGTTTTGTTTTTGTACCTGATTAAATAGGTTTAATAAAACAAAAATGTATATGTTTATTTAATTTATTTGAACGAACTGAATATTTGAATGAAAATGAATATACATACTTTATATGCACACAAGAAACATATGAATACAAAAGATACCAAAAAAGGTGCCACAAAAGGCCATAATTAATCAGATTCGTCCATACTACTATTTTCACTGTCGTCACTGCTATCATCACCTACATTAATAATTATATGTTCGTTTTCTATAATATTATCTATTTTCACATCTCTTTCATAATCTTCCCTTATTAATTTAACAGTTCTATTCACAACCTTTTCCCAGTCTCCTTTAGTCACATGTTCACAAGCTTCTTCTAATAATTTTAGCATTTTTTTTGTGGTAAATGGGGGTTCTGTATTGTGTCTTGCAGCATATCCCTTAATTTGAGCCCACACCAACTCAATCGCATTATACTCACAATGGTAAGGCGGTAACCGTATAACTCTGTGCCCATGTTCTAATGCTATTTCGTCAATGACGTATCGGATCTTGGTTGGTTTGTTTTCTTTTAAAAGACGTACTAATTCCGCTTTTAACATATTCATGTTTGCATCTACGCCATTTTTACGAAGCCATGCGACGATATCAGCTTTCTTTTGGGATTGGGCAGGTGGCTTGTCAATTTGCATCGAGTGGTATGGGGCGTTGTCCATAATTATAATAGATGGTTCAGGGAGGCTACACAACATTGAGGTAAACCATTCAGTAAACTTTTCTCCATTCATGTCTTCATGATAGTCTCCAGTGGTTTTTGACGCAAAAGCCATGAGAGAACCTTCGACAAACCCGTTGATGGTTCCGGCGTGACAAATTATAAGTCGCGATCCTTTTCCTACAGGAACTTTGGAAGTAGATGCTGCTGTGTCATCGTTCCAAGAACGGCCTACAGTATGGTTAGCATTAAGCCATGTTTCATCCAAGAACACAACATTTTGCCAATTTTTGATTTCTTTCACTTGCCGTAAAAAAGTATACCTTGCCATCGCTATATCAAATCTTTCCATCAATATTTTGCGTTTGTTACATTTTTTGTATCGAAATCCAATGGTCTTCAAAATCTTCGTTAAAGAACTTTCCCCACCGAAGAATAATCCAGCTTCCTTCAGTGAATGCACCAACTTTTTTCTTGTTGGATACTCCTTCTGTAAATAGTAGCCGTAAACATGTCTTCGGATAGCATCGGCATCAAAGCTATCGATGCCTACGACTGGTTTTGCTCGTTTTCTCTTTTTTGGTGTGTGAAGTTTATTTTCTTCTGTGCCAGTCTCGCCATATTTTTTTTTAGTTATCCGTCTAACAGTTCGTTGTCCAATATTAAGCGCATCAGCTACGCGTTCAACCACTGACGTTATAGGTAAAATTGGCCCTCCATTTTGAGCTTCACGATCGAAATAGTTACGAAGGCGTATTACGAACTCACGTGTCTGACTATTTATTTTAGAACAGTTCTCTGCGTACGTTCGGTCATATCGACGAAATCCACAACAAAGGGCTTGAACAGAGTCCAAATTAACGAGCAAGGGTCAACAGTAATGCAGTATCAATATTTGAAATCCAAAGCCAGGTCAAAACTATATCACAATCGCATTGCACTGACAGTTTATACTTTTCGAAGCAACGTCAATTCGAAACTGCTTTGTTTTGCATTGAGCATTGACGCGAGTTTGCCGGAGGTAGTAGTTGTGCTAGCCAGCGATCCTATGTGACGATCGTATTAGATTCCATTTTTAAAAATTTTCAATTTAGAAAACCAAATGCCGAGTTGTGGTATATATCATATAAAAATAAAAAATTTACCTTTTGTATGAAACAGCTGATATTTTTTTGCGATTTCAGAGGTTTGTCCACATAGTGAAAATTGTTCATATTCACAAGTACATTCACCCCTTAAATGGTGCAAACTGATTTTTCTACACTTGTATACATTTTAGAAATCAATTTAATAAATAAATTTTGAGTCCTAAACCTAAAACTACATTCGATAAAATTTATGAATCTCTGCACATCACTATCGTCAATAAAGTAATACAATTATTTCCTTCAAAGTCGTTATCAATTAATACGGAACTTCATGAGCGGACAAACGTCAAACCGGCCTTCATAGCGTGCCGCTAGTGTAGTTACCTATATGTCGCAGGGAGATGGTCATTGGTCAATTCGTGGAAAATGTTAAAATAACAACTCTGTGAGGTGATTTCCCTAATAACATCTTTCGTGAATTGATCATCAACCTTAGATATTTGATCAAATCTCCATTTTCATCATTTTTATGCGACATACTATAGAACGAAAACAATACATACTTAATTATGTATAAAAGCTTTAAAAAACACACAGCGTGTGAAGTTAGGTACACTTACGTGCGCGCTCGCGTCGCAGTTCCTGATGAGGACGTTGCACTGTCGGCTCGAGATATACCTGTAAATATTTCATTTGGGACAGTTACAGTTTTTGCAATTCACGAAGGCGAGTGAGCTTTACTCGTAGTTACTTCGTGTACATGCACATTGCATAAGTGTGCGTGCCTGTCAAAATCCTAGGTGGGAGCGGGCAGGCGCGAGCATTGCGCTCGCTCACACTTATACAGATACGACACACACACAACCATAAGTCAGGCGCCCTCGTGAATTGCAAGAACCATAAAACAAAAGAAAGATATATGGACAAATACATCCTGACATAAATCTATCCCATTTTGTTGATTCTGAGCAAAGTGAGAGTACGATCTTCAACTTTCAGCCTTAGGGCTAGGGCGTATTTGAACAAGTAAGATAGCTATTAACCGCTTCCGTATAACTATATTCCGGTTTATAGCTATAAACCTAGGGTTATAGCTATATCATCGGCTTCAAACTATCTTACTGCGACATAAACGTACCTTATTTTAATGAAACACTACAATGGTTACTTCTATTTTGTTAGAAGGCTTTGCTTTGCTAGGTTTTGGTAGAAGTGGATCTTAAATATGAAGGCAGTGGAACTTTTTGAAAAGTCATTGATGTTTTGATTATAATTAATATCTATCATTATAATTATAACTAAACGGTGGCCCAACGTTATCAGTTATTGTTTTTCACTCGCAAGTCAATAACGAGGGAGCGGGTTTGATCCGGTTATAGTTACGTTTATCTGAGTTCTACGTGCCACATCGCCCGATATTGTGATTTGTGATCAACAGCCGCAATATTAGAAGGATACGCGGAAAATATATTATGTATACGGAGACGGAGTTACGGAGGTGGAAATGCAACTTAACGTAGGTAAAACTGCTTTGGCACTCATTATTCTGTAGACGGTAGTTTTTCAACCGACGAAAAAAAGGGGGTGGTTCATGTTTCAGAAACCTCAAAATAATTTTTAAAACACCTACTCAACTGTATCCCATTCGTAGGGTTTTTATTTCCAATTTTCATGTTCGGTATTACCGATATGAAAGAGGGGTAGCAGGTTCGATCTCGGACATGTACTTACCTCTGACTTTGGAGTTATGTGCGATTCAGCAATTAAATATCACATGTTTAACGAAAAGATCGAGACGAAACCTGCACACCTGAGAGTTCTCCATAATGTTCTCAAAGGTGTGTGAAGTATGCCAATTTGTATTGGGCCAGCGTGGTGGACTATGGCCAATAACCCTTCTCTGAGAGGAGACCTGCGCTCAGCAGTGAGCCGTTGATGAGTTGTTGATGATGGTGAAGAGTTACCTTTATTTATCTACCTATGCCTAATTCCAATTTTGAAGCTTTAATTTCTAGCTGTATTAAGACGGACAGACAGACTGCGTCGAGACTATAAGAGTTCCTGCTTTTACTATGGAACCTTAAAAAGGGCCACTATCAAGTATGTCTACCTACTAGTTATACTGAAAAACATGTTTTCCTACGTAATGATAGTTCGTGACGTTGTTTACCTATTTGCAGTGCGTTTTATCGGCTTCATTAGTCCGTTATTTGCTTTTAATTACTTAGAACTAGCCTAGATGCTGTTCATAACATTTTATTAGCATATACCTACTAGTACCTAGCTACATCCCATGATTTCCACCGCATGGAATAGTTTTTGCTGTATTGCCTCGGGACTTATATCTTAGATTAGAGTCTTGCATTTGTCTGTGTACCAAAAAAGCCGTGAAAAGATAACAGACAGATCTTCATGCAGGCCTTCGATTTAACAATACACAAGTATCACAAAGCACCAGAAATAACCGGTTTAAGCAGTTATTTGATATAATAATAATATGTATGCCACTTATGATGTAATTTCTTATTGTTACCAGATCAATATTATCAAAGAAGGGTTCAGCAACATCATTTAAGTAACGGTAGTAATATAAAATTAATGTTAATGGCGTGTTTTATTAGACTTGCGGGAAAGCGCGGATGAAAACCACGTGAATTGAACTACAGTTCGCGGTCCGATGGTACGGAAATCGGGAAAAAATCAATCCCTGGTTTGGTCATTAACGGACGGTATCTAAATTACTTCGGTTTTGTTATTTTAACCGGGTAAAGAGCAAATCCGTTTTTTGCTCAATTCTATGGTGCCTAGAGTTAAGCGAATGATGTCGCTTCTTTTTTTAAATCGCGTGAATTAACAAGTGTAAATTGAAAATTTTAAGCACCCGACATGTGTATCTATGGCCGAACTATGTACGATATATGTTTCTGACACTTGAGGCTGCATCATCAGACCTTCCTCCTCGATCATCATAATATATCTAACAGCTACTCATTAAATCCATTATAATGAGTCCGAACAGACTAGGGGTATATGCTGTATGTTGCTGAGTGAGCCAAATCAATCACACCAGTAAAAGTTTGTAAGACCCTTTAACCAAGTAGGAAATGAGCTGATGATCTTCAAACATCTGAGCAGATCTTCATATAGCTGTAGCTATAGCTAAGGTCCACCTTGATTACGTTAGCTTTCAGACAGAAAAAACCGTATCAAAATCGGTCCATTGGGGAGGCAGCTACGAGGGAGCAGATACACAAATACACACGTCAAACTTATAAAACCCCTCTTTTTTGTCGGGAGTTTTTGTTAAAATGATAAAATAAATAAAATTAAATTTCGATTCATTAAAACCACTTGTTTAGCATAACTTTAACCGATCTGTTTTTTTTTAATAGTTCAATTAATTAATAATTAATTTAACGAAGCAATATTATACTATAACAAGTTACTAGCCAAAATTGCCGGTTAAACCGACATTAGTTGAAGGTGGTGACTGGTGACCACAAAGTGGCCACTAGTACGGAACCTTTCGCTGCTTGATCAACTTCTGTGTTTTTATTCATTCGGACAAAAATCTTACTATGTATGTATTAACTTAATCAGTTAGTTACCTTGGGTTTGTTGTAATGGCGATTGGCTCGCTCCCGAAGATCCGCTACCCGCCGACGTCATGTTTACTGCAACGTTTTGATAACTTTAATGTCATTATGTCAAATGGACTCGAAAGTGCAATATTTTTTTGTTTTCAAAGCAAAATAATCTACTACGCGTTCGTTTGAAGTTGAGCCCTGCACCATAGAGTAAAGTAATCGACGTAGTCGTAATTCCTAGTTCCATGCCGACAGTACGGACACAGTATAGGATATGCAGTAGATTGACACCTTTGATATAGTGGTACTACGCGTTACAAATTTCCCCTAGCTCTCTCGCGCTTCCCCGCACCGCACCTCAAGTCAGACCCACTTAGTTAACCGCTCGCGAAGCACCGCTTATTAAAAATAAATTTCAAATTCAAATTAAAATTATTTATTTGCACAGATTGAGTAGTACAATGGTGTTACATTATAATAAAAGTCCTTACAATCTGCCGGATAGGCATGCAAAAATAATATTTAATAATTATTCTTATTCTAAGTTTACGTATTAAAAGTTCAATTTATTAAATTGAACTTTGGATATTAGGAGTTTTGGTAGGTTTGGTTAAAAAAAACTAAGAATGTTGTATATCGTAAAGCATTAGAATAATAAACAGTTTTTTTTTATATATTTTTTATTATTTATACCAATTCGAATTCAATATTCATAGTTAAGACAGGTCAGCTAGTACTAAATAAATAAAACAATAGATAACCTATTATACTGCATCTTCTTATACTGTGTCTTTACTGTGGGTCTGACTTGAGGTGCGGTGCGGGGAAGCGCGAGGGGTGAAGATTTCTTTACTCTATGGTGCAGGGCTCAACTTGAAACGAACGCGTAGTACTTTGTCACTCTATGTTATGAGACGTCAGATCCCTTAAACAATTTACTTTATAGTATTTATAAACAAAATAAATGATTACTTTTAATCGTAAAACAAATTAAATATTAAAATAATTGTTTAAACTGTTTAAATAATAGTTTAAACTTTTAAGTTTACATTTTTTTAAGTAAAACTGTGAATATGCACCTAATGGAAAAATTCAATTTGGCGCACATGTTCAATTAATATTATGTTAAGAATAATGAGGTTAACTGCCTCGTTGGTCTAGTGGTGAGCACGTTCGACTACGGATGACGAGGTCCCGGGTTCGATTCCCGGGTCGGACCAAAAAAAAAAGATATTGGGTTTTTCTGTTAAGAAATTCTCATTACTAGCCCGGAGTTAGGAAAGTTTGCGGTGAGTCACCCCCGTGCCTCGGAGAGCACGTAAAGCCGTCGGTCCTGCGCCTGATCTCTCTGTGGTCGTGTCGGATTTTCCGTCCCATCGGACTATGAGAGTGAGGGAATAGAGAGTGCACTTGTGTCTGCGCACACACTTGTGCACTATAATATCTCCCGCGCAGATGGCTAATCTCTGAGCAGATTGGCCGCCGCGATCGGATTCGGTCAGGAGGACATTATGTTAGGAAGGAATTCTAGGCATTTATTAGGGTAACAATACCTTAGTTATATAACCCCACGCTAATCAATGGATTTCATCATTTCTTCCACAGTTCCACAATAATATCAGTCTTTTCACTAAATATAGAATAGAATAGAATAGAAATGTTTTTTATTCAAATAAACTTTTACAAGTACTTTTAAATCGTCAATGAGTCTACCACTGGTTCGGAATGCCGTTCCTGCCGAGAAGAACCAGCAAGAAACTCGGCAGTTGCTCTTTTCAAAATACTTTTACAATATACTTAACATATATTCTATGTATGCAGAGTTTCCACAATGAGGGAAAGGTCCACAAAAGCATACGTAATTATTTCTAATTATAATTCAACACATGTCAAGACGGGCAGACAGAAAGTAGCCCCATTGCCGCTGGTGGCACCCGTTCACGAGCATGACGCATGACCCAGCCATTGCTTCGCTCAACCATATTTTAGGGAACGCAACAACCCGCATCACACGACACCACCGCAGAAATGTTAAAGAGAGTGTGACATACTTAAGCTACCCATCCTAAGGCATCGAATTGAAACTAATATTCAAATCAAATACTCATTTTAAAATATGACTTGTACACAAATAAAGTGGAAACTCTGAATAGAATAGAATTATTTTGATATACAATTATACAGGTTAATCATTACCTACTGTCTCATGAATCGCTGGAACGAATTACATCCACGCTTTTTTGTCATTTATATAGTCTTCATAATATAAATCATAATGGTGGTAATCAACTCAATCTATCTATCTATAATATAACTAGCTGCACCCCGTGATTTCACCCGCGTAAGTTTCGATTCCGATCCGGAATATCGGGATGAAAAGTAACAGAGCTATAGGTAACAGCTATGTACCTATTTTCATCGCAAGTTTCATCGCAATCGGTTCATTAGTGTTTGCGTGAAGAAGTAACAATGGCCAGCTACTTCCTGATAATTTAGCTTTCTATTGGTGAAAAAATCTTTCCTCTTTATAATATTAGTATGGATAATAATACTATGCCCGTAAATTAGGATACACCAATGATTATTCAGAAGTAGCATCCAAATTCTCCGAACGTATCGTGTCATTAATTGACGTCATAAACATAAATTATTCTTATCAAGGTTCAAAGTTGGCGATAAAGTTCTCACTTTTGATAGCATTGTACCATTTCAACAAAAACAACGGGGGTTTGTGTTCGTAGCGCAAAGAAAACAACTCCCTCCACAGCATTCTCGATAGAATCGGACGATGTTGTATATTAAAAGCAAATTGATAACAGACAAGTGTGTTTTGTTTTATACTTACTCAAGTTGGCAACAACTATAAAATTTATTGACGTAATATTACACTTATTCATTTTAATAAGTAGATAAACAAACTATTCATGAAATGAAGAATAGGATTTTACGCAAATTAATTTGCAAAATTGCGATTTACGTGTATACCTAATAGGTAGATAGAAGCAGGCGTTACTTTGCTAAATTTCATAATACAAAATTAACAAAACTAAATTTTCTATGATTCGCCTAATCAGGAAAATACGTATACTTATTTAAATGTACTACATAAATACCTACACCAAGTCCTCAACTATAATCCAGGCGAAAAGTCACATCGATCCGTGCGTGCGTTGTAGCGTAATTGAAAGACAATCATACTTTCCCATTTATAGGATTCTATATATTCAAGCTAAAGCCAACCTAACCTATAGGATAGGTTTTTTATATACTTACTAGCTGATGCCCGCGTATTCTACGTGGATTTAGTTTTTAAAAATTTTCTGTGTTAAAAAGTAGCATATAAGCAATAAAAGTAGCAAGTATTATGTCACTCTCCAGGTCCTCAACTAGGTATACTCATGCAAAAAATCACGTCGATCTGTAGCTCTGGTGCGGCGTGATTGCAGGAAAACCCAACTAAGAAACACACTTTCGCATTTATAATATTAGTATGAATGATTCCACTAGGAACTTTATACCGACCTCTCTCCTGCTGCTTGAGGCGCGCTTGCGCTCGTTGCAGCTCGCGGCTCCAAGCGCTTGTCTCGGACAGCCCCTGGTCTCCGCACAGCTTCACGATAAGCTTCAGACCTGTACCGCACGACAGATTTGTTATATTTCCCACAGTCAGGGTCTTTTCACCATCGCCAAGCAAAATTTTATTTGCCGTTAAAACATTAGGGTGGATTTCCCAACAGCAAAATTTACGCGGCATGTATGAAATCGGTAGTGCAGACCGTTACTTTACAGTGCTTATATTTTTTTCTAGGCAGAAGAGTATGTTATCTTTATGGAGCCAGTAAATATTTCTCGATAAAGATTGCAGTTTAGGAATAAAGAAAATTTTAAACCCCTAATTTTTCATTTCGGTGGCTGTCCTCACAACATTTTTCAGTGTAATTTCCCTCATAAAACAAAAACTATTGGTTGTTTTGGCTTATGGCTACTTTTATTTAAATCGTTAATAGTGTTAGTATTATCACAACTAGTAGGGCGCGTGGGTGCGCGGCCCGCAAGCGGACCGCGGTTTTTCTACTCGGCAAGTAGACTTTTCTAGTATGTTTAATTAAATACTAATGAATGAGCTATTGGTAATATGTTTATTTGTGTAGTATTCCTTATATCCTATAGAAAGTACTTTTTTAGTTATGCTAATTTTTACCCTTGGTTTTCATTTCAGTGTTTTCATTTCGGTGGATTCGGTGGCCTAAACTGGCCACCGAAATGATGAAAAACCCACCGAAATGATAAAAATTCTCATTTCGGTGAGCTTTTATCATTTCGGTGTATAATAGTTTCATTTCGGTGGATTGTTTTATCATTTCGGTGGATTATTATTTCATTTCGGTGAAAATTCGGATGAACAAGTGAATTTTTCAAAATATTTGTTTAATTTTATAGTATGTATATGAAAATTTTAATAGGAGGACGCTTTATTACCAATACTGTAAAACAATTTTTTTTTATTTTAGTCTGTCTGTCTGACTGTCTGTACGCTCATCACGTGAAAACTACTCAACGGATTTAAATATAATTTGATATACAGTTAAAACCGTTTACGACGATATCGTTTAGAACAACATATTGGTTATATTGACCAAAATCAAAGGTCCCGGATGAATGCTATATGACCGCCTTATCAAAAATATCGCTTGTTACGACATCGCTTACTACGACATACCTGATTAAGCGACTACATTTCACAAATATCTTCGGAGAATGATATCTGTTAGAACGACCAGCTGTATTGTAAACAATAATTTGAATAGGTAACAATATCCACATCTGGGGCACAATATAATGGTCAATGGCTATTAAGAGCGCAAAGTAAACAAAAACTTTTTGAGTTTAGGGTCTTTTGTAATTCTTAGAAACAAAATACACGTGCATGCAGTATAATCAAAGCCCGCTTCTTGATATCCCTCCAGTCAGTCTGTTACTTATCTGTACACAAGACTAACAGAATGTAATGAAACTGAAGTGGAAATGGCGGGGCACATAGTTCGAAGAGTTGATGGTCGTTGGGTCCCAAGGCGCTGGAATAGCGACCCCGCACCGGGAAGCGCAGTGTTGGCAGACCACCAGGTGGACCGATGACATCAAAAGAGTCGCAGGGAGTCGCTGGATTTAGGCGTCGTAAGACCGAGGCCTGTGGAAGTCCATGCAAAAGACCTTTGTGCAGCAGTGGACGTCTATGTATCAGGTATCAGGTATGTCGTAGTAAGCAATGTCGTAAAAAGCGATATTTTTAATAAGGTGGTCATATAGAATTCAGCCGGGACCTTTAATATTGGTCAATTCCGATATGTTGTTCTAAACGATGTCGTCGTAAACGGTTTTAACTATATTTGCTCTGTCTGTATACGTTTTCGGTGCATTTTCATTTCGGTGGTTAGTTATTTCATTTCGGTGAACGAATGTTTCATTTCGGTGGCATCCAAATTTCAAACACGAATTAACATTGGTTTAAAAGGATATATTTGATTACATAAGAGCATAACCTATATCAAGAAGTATAATATACTACAGCTTAAATTTTAAAAAAACTTATAATACGAAAGTTCACCGAAATGAAAGAAAAATACCACTTTGTTGAAATTGACCCATTAATCATTGTTCCTTTGTTGCGTAACTGGTGGAAGAGCAAACACACTTTCGCATTTATATTATTAGTAGGGATTAAGTAGGTAGGTACTGTTGGAAACTTCGCATCTGCGCCTCCAACCGGTTTACCGGCGCGGGGGTGCGGGCTGCGGGCGCGGGTGAACGCGTCTGGGCCACACACAATATTGCTTCTCTCGGCGACTGTGCGATCTATGCATCGTGTCAGCTATACTGCAGTCCACTATACATTGTATTTTATACATATCCAAAATAAAGGAAGTTATCTTATAGTCAAGACTTTCTTATGAACACACCTGCTCAACCAGGTACTACAACACCAAATATACAATGAAACCGTTATAAAAGTGTAAAAACAAACTGGAGAATCAAGCCATGCATAATGCGGCGCTTACGCGTTTCTGCGAGAAAAAGAGAACATGCGGTTTGTTTTAACCTTATGCTCTTCTCTTTCCTAAGGAAAATAGTCCTATACGTTCAGGGAGTGCCTAATTTGGCACGAACTTACATTGAACGTTATCAGGAAATCTTGAGTTGAGCTTCTTATACAGAGCTAACGCTTCTTGGTAGCGACCGCTGGCGCGCAGGCAGCCCCCGAGAAGAAGTCCCCATTCCGGCTGAACAAAACTAGATTTACTACGGGACACAGGTAAAAGTTCTTTTTGAACATCTTCAGATTCATAAATGGTCAATTAACGCCTTCTGACCTAACTTAACCTAGAACGTTTGTTAAGGTGATGATGGTAAACCGTCGCCTATTTTCCCTCCTTGTATCACAATGTCATCATCATTATCATCATCATCAGCAACCCATCAACGGCTCACTACTGAGCACAGGTCTCCTTTGAGAGAAGAGTTATAGGCCATAGTCCACCACGCTGGCGCAATGCAAATTGGCAGACTTCACACACCTTTGAGAACATTATGGAGAACTTTCAGGTGTGCCGGCCGGTTTCCTCACGATGTTTTAGCATGTGATATTTAATTCCTAAATCGCACATCTCAATTCCGATGTGCGTGCCCGGAATCGAACCACTAAGTCTTTGACCGCGATCTCACATGTTAAGTGACGACGCAGACTAAGATGGTAGACTGGCTTTGAAGTTCTATCATGTATTTATGTTATAGTAGATGATGCCTGCGACTTCGCCCGCGTGGATTTTAATTTTTAGGTTTTTAATTCCCGCGGGAACTCTTTAATTTTCCAAATTTCAGCCAAATCGGATCATTCGTTGTCGCTTTAAAGAGTAACAAATATCCATCCAACCACACATCCATCCTCACAAACTTTCGCATTTATAATATTAGTAGGCATTAGGATTAGTAAGATTCTTACATTATTGGGTTGCAGCCTGGCAGCGCGGCGGTAATACTGCAGCGCCTCTTCGGGCGGCGCCTCGCTCGCCAACCACTGCAGCGCGCTCGCGTCGCACGGCCACACAGCTTCCACCTGCGTACATATGATCAGCTTTTATCGTATTTAATTCCCACTACTGGACTTAAGCAGTGATAGCCTAGTGGTTAGGCCTGTGGTCTCCTATTCGGGAGGTCGCAGGTTCTATCCCGGGTACGCACCTCTGACTTTTCAGAGTCAAGGTGCGTTTAAGTAATTAAATATCACTTGCTAAAACGGTGAAGGAAAACATCGTGAGGAAACCTGCACACTTGAGAGTTCTTTATATATACTTGAAGATGTGTGAAGTCCGCCAATTCGCATTGGGCCAGCGTGGGGGACTATGGCCTATAACCCTTCTCTGAGAGGAGATCTGCGCTCAGTAGTGAGAAGTTGATGAGTTGCTGGACTTATACCGGTGATTTCACCCATAATCACGTAGAAGGGTGACGATTCGTTAATTTAGTATTATACATTGAAAACAAAGCATGTTAACAACTTGTTACGTCATTATCTAGGCTTGTTAGTAAATAGAACCCTACATGTGACCAGTAACGGGAATACGGCAGGCATCCCCCTTTCGAAAACATTAAACTGATTGGGACTTACATCTTGGTAGTGATGTTTGGCGCTCTGCGAGTCCCCCATCTCGCTGTGCAGCTGCGCCAGTGCGCTCGCCACGCCCGCGTCCCACCGCCCGATCATGCTGTACCTGTCATTTAAATTTTTGATATGTGTGTTTATAAATTTATTCAAATATCTAATAATAGATATTTATTCAAATACCTAATAGTAAAACTTATTTGTTTTTGAACCGATTTATTTTCTGTTTCTACGAATGTTATCCTTACAAGTTACATTTTAGATTATAATATAATTAATGAATATCAACATTTTGACAACAGTCAAATACCCAATTATAAATAACGGAGAACGGGCAGCAGCGTCCTCTGTGCTACTACTACCATCTACTGCGATCACCAACCCGTCTGCCCCGCGTGGTGATTATGGGCAAACCCTCCCCTTGGGAGAGGCCTTTAGTCCAGCAGTGGACTGTTATAGCTATCGATGAAATACCCAATTAGGCTATGACTGCTCTATTTAATGGAATTTGATACTTGACTGAAGTCAAAATGTTGATATTAATTATTTATAATAGAAAATGTAACATGTAAGAATACCACTTGTAAAAACAGTTAGAGCTTTTAAGTTTCCTGTTAGAAAGAGAGAGAGCGCAACTGAAGTGTGATGTAACAATTCAGCAGCTCCATACACGCTCCATAGAAAAATTTCGTTTTAGAAAGATACAGATATAGTCACATTAAAACAGATACTATACAGATACAGATATTTAAAAAAGAGAAATGGCATTGTGTTAAGTATTTACTTAAATATACTTAACACAATGCCATTTCTCTTTTCTCAAACGTCATTTAAAATAAAAAAAATATATCAAATGCCCAATTAGGGGATTGTTCAAAAATTATTATTGCTACAGTATGTCGATCGCAATCACCTGTGACTGGCTGAATATATGGCGTTCTTGCTGCATCAATGCATTTTAACCGAAAGCGAGAGAGTACCAGCCAACCAGAGGTAATTGTGATCGTCACACTAGAACCCTAAAAAATATCAGTCAAATACCCAATTATTTACCAGTGCTCAGCGGCAGTAAAGGCGCCGTCGTCGGGCTGCGCGCGCGCGACGCGGGCCAGGCCGGCGGCGGCCAGCGCGCGCAGCGTGGCGCCCGCGCCCGCCGCGCTGCGGATACGCTGCCAGCGCGCCGCCGCGCCGCTCCCCTCCCCCGCCAGCTCGAGGGCGAGCGCTGCGATCATTTAAAACAGCTTCCTGTGTGTCTATCTTTCAATCAAACCGCATCAAAGCTACGGATCGACGCGATTCTTTGCATAGGTATAGTTGAGGACCTTCATAGGCTAAGTTAAGTCCGAAAAAACCGAGTGTTCTGTCAGGATTTTTAAAACTGAACCCTGCATCAATTTGTGGGTTTAATAATTTGATATAAAAAATTAGTTTTTAAAAACCGACTTCAAACTACTACGCCACTACAAAGTATATAATTTTAACCTGAGAAGTATACTCTTTGAAACAAAAAGATTTTTCCAAATCGGTTCAGGCGTCTTCGAGTAATCGGTGAACATACATAAAAAAAAAAGATTCCAATGGATTGAGAACCTCCTGCTTTTTTTAAGTCTGTTAAAAAAGGTGCAGTATGTTACCCGCGTCGTGCATCACGATGAGGTCGGTGGGGTCGAGGTGCGTGGCGGCGGCGAGGCGCTTTGCGGCAGCGGCGGGCGCGGCGAGCGGCGCGGCGGGCGGCGCGGGCGCGGCGGGCGAGGCGGGCTGCCGCGCGGCCGCCAGCTCGGCCAGCGCGCCGCACACGCGCGCCGCGCAGCCGTACGGGTCGTCCCGCCCCGCCGCCTCGCTCAGCGACCGCGCCTCCGAGTACTTTCCTAACTTCAATTCAAATCATCATTAACAACTCGCAGTGACAGTCCTCCCCAACAGTTGAAGCGCAATATTAAAACCGGAATTGCCAGGATTATGTACTGGTTGCGCCGGGAATGATCGTTGTTTCAGAGATAAAACCATCTACTTATTAAAAACTTAACTATTTTTGTGAGATATAGGTATAACTAAGAACTATTGTTAGTTATGTATGGGTGTAAATAATGTTGGAATCTTAAATTCTATGTGCTTATTTCAGATTACATTAAGTTTGCAATTTTGAAGTCTGGAGTGGAGAGTTTTTGAATACCTCTACTTTTTAATCAGCACTTTCAATATGTGAAACATACCTTCTCTGCAAAATTTTTATCCAGTTAGTAAAATTACGTTTTGACGCAGACTCGAAAGGAAAGAGAGCCCTGGTATATATTTAAAGTAGTAAGTAAAATTTAGATGATTTACCGCATAGGCCACGAAAGCGGCGTCGGCGTTAGCCTCTGCGCGCAGAACTCTGTCGTTGGGGTGTGCTCGCGCGACCGCTTTCAGCCGCTGCAGCGCTTTCACTCCGGCGGCCATGGGGCCCGCGCTCGCGTTGGAGCCGGCGCCTGCAGCGCTGCGCAGGGCCGCTAGAGCGCTGCCCAGCTCGAGCCGCGCGCCCGCGCCGCCGCCCGAGTACCCGCGGAGAGCTTCCACGCACCACGACGTACCACTATGAAAAAATAGTTATTTGTGTTATATGGGGCCAAAGGAATTCTTTGTTCCCCGAGGGTGTTATTTTGAATTCAGAGCGAAGTGAAGGATTCTATAGTAGACTCCCGAGCGCAGCGAGGGATTCTAAAGTAGAATCCTGAGCGTAGCGAGGAATTCAATATACGCCGCCCGAGAACAAAAAATTTTGGCCCCGAATGACACACACTATTTTTCATCATTACCTATGAGAAAAAGCTAGGAGTATCAACCTACTATGTATAGAGTATAGACATTACCAATACGTATATTGAAAGTTTAAATAAAACATAAATAAATTTTTATGAAATAATTAAACATTAATATTTATGTTGGAAGTATGGGCGTATATATTATCTAATCGACAAATTTGATGACGTGACTTATCGAAGACAACAGCTTCTCAAACATTTTTGAATTCTCTCTTCTGATTGGTCCGCGTTAGTGCTTTAGTATGCTAAAGCACTAACGCGGACCAATGAAAAGTCCCATGGGGTTAAAATTAAATTTTGCTCCCGCTGTCCTCTGAAGCCAATATTCGTTTTTCCAATAGGTATGATGAAAAATTTTTTTGAATCCTTCGCACAGAGTATATACGCTTTGAAAGCATGACTCCGAATGAGTTTGTAGATTATCCTTGTGCAAATTTAAAAAAACAATTACCTAATGAGTTGCTTAATGACGGTGCCATTGAGCCGCTGCGCGCTGAGCTGGATAGACATGACGTGAGGACGAGTACCGAAGTGAGTACTAAATACTAATACTACTTATTTTGAAACTGTGTTTATTTGTTAGTCCTTCAACCACGTTGCAAAATAGATAAGGATCGGCGTGATTTTTTGCATGTTGATGACCTGGAGAGTATCTTTATCCCGGAAAATCAAAGGGTTACCGCAGGTTTTTAAAAACTAAATACTAATACTTAAGTCGTCAGCATCAGCTAGTTAATACATACATTATGAACAAGGTATATGTAGTGTCCATATAGCAAGCTGTGGGTAGACATAAAACAGAGGCGCATAAATACAAGGCACCACTGGAAAGTGAGGCAGTTGTGTGTAAGCCACGTACAGAGTAGTACCTCAGAGAAGTGTAGTGTCAGTAGTGCGAGTGTATGTGTGTGTAATCTTCATGTAGAATATATGAGTATTCTACAGTATAGGTTCAAGGTATAATTAAATCTTATACCTTTAAACGAGCAATTCTTGTATATATATATATATATATACAGGGTGGGCCAGACCAGGTGGATATAAAATTTTTTTTAGATTGTTCACTTAGGGGCCTACCAGGACCCGGAAGGAAAAAAATCGGTTCCCACCCGATTACGAGAAAAAAATTTTTATTAAAAATTTTGGAAAATCATTGCTTTGACGAACTTTTAATTTTTTTTTAATTTTTCCAGTGACAATTTCCGCAATTTTTTTATGGAATATCTTTACCTAATAACTGTACTCTTTTAGAAAAAAATTCCAGTCTGGTTAGCTGGTTTTAAGAGCATTACATTTTAATTTATTTCAAGAAAATTAAGTTCATCCAAAATCTACAGAAAACTTTAAAATTCCATTAAAAATAAAAAAAGAGGTTCATAACACTGGTGATTTTTTAAAAACTGTAGCAACTTATGTTCTTTTGATTGCCAAAAGAAAAATTGTATGTCAATGTGCTGGATAAAAAGTTATGATTTTTCAAATGTCTTCGTTCCTCATTCGTGTAAATAACGACCTTATTGAAAAAAATGTTAATTGTTTGTGGAGACTGCAGTATGTCCTTTAATTTTAACTGCCTCGTTGGTCTCGTGTATGACTGCGGCCGACGAGGTCCCGGGTTCGAGTCCCGGGTCGGACCATATCAAGTATTGGGGTTTTCCGTAAGTAAGCCCGGAGTCAAGAAGTTGGCGTTGTTTCACCCCCGTACCTAGGAGAGCACGTAAAGCCGTTGGTCCTGCACCTAATCTCTCTTCGCCTGCGCCTAATCTCTCTCCGGTTGTGTTAAATTTTCCGTCCTATCGGGCTATGAGAGTAAAGAAACAGAGAGTGCACCTGTGTTCGCGCACACACGTGTGCACTTTAATATCTCCGCACAGATGGTTAATCTCTCTGGAGATAGGTCACCGTGGTCGAAATTTGGTCGGGAGGACATTAATCCTTTAATGATGACTGACGGTATCTACATTTTTAAGAGAAAGAAAAATAAAACAATGTTTTATTTTTCCGAATTTCGGTCACGGCGGCGGCCTATCTTCAGAGAGAATTACCATCTGTGCGGGAGATATTAAAGTGCACAAGTGTGTGCGCCAACATAGGTGCACTCTCTGTTTCTTTACTCTCATAGCCCGATAGGACGGAAAATTTGACACGACCGGAGAGAGATTAGGCGCAGGCGGAGAGAGATTAGGCGCAGGACCAACGGCTTTACGTGCTCTCCAAGGTACGGGGCTGAAACAGCGCCAACTTCCTAACTCCGGGCTAGTACTGAGAATTTCTTACGGAAAACCCTAATACTTGATATGGTCCGACCCGGGACTCGAACCCGGGACCTCGTCGGCCGCAGTCATACACGAGACCAACGAGGCAGTTAAAATTAAAGGACATACTGCAGTCTCCACAAACAATTAACATTTTTTTCAATAAGGTCGTTATTTACACGAATGAGGAACGAAGACTTTTGAAAAATCATAACTTTTTATCCAGCACATTGACATACAATTTTTGTTTTGGCAATCAAAAGAACATAAGTTGCTACAGTTTTTAAAAAATCACCAGTGTTATGAACCTCTTTTTTTATTTTTAATGGAATTTTAAAGTTTTCTGTAGATTTTGGATGAACTTAATTTTCTTGAAATAAATTAAAATGTAATGCTCTTAAAACCAGCTAACCAGACTGGAATTTTTTTCTAAGAGAGTACAGTTATTACGTAAAGATATTCCATAAAAAAATTGCGGAAATTGTCACTGGAAAAATTAAAAAAAAATTAAAAGTTCGTCAAAGCAATGATTTTCCAAAATTTTAAATAAAAAATTTTTCTCGTAATCGGGTGGGAACCGATTTTTTTCCTTCCGGGTCCTGGTAGGCCCCTAAGTGAACAATCTAAAAAAAATTTTATATCCACCTGGTCTGGCCCACCCTGTATATACACAGTATGCAGTATTAGTATGAAGAGGGTTTCAGGGGCGATAAATCGACCTAGCTAGGTTTCATTTTTAGAAAACGTCGTTTTATCCGTATTTTCAGGCAATGAAAAACTTATACAATATTATTAGAAATTTAGAATACGAAGGTAAATTTCGCCACCAACTTCGAGGTTTGAATAGCTTAGGTGGGAACGGGCGCGCGGTCCGAAACCAGACACCCCGGTTCGAGTCCACATGATTATTTTTTCAAGTTTCTTCTTTTGTGAGAAAAACTATGATTGGGGGCCCTTTATCAACGCATTTAATTCATTACCGAGCTTTAAAAAAAAGAATACGGTAGTAATTACATTACTACTTGACAATAGATGGCGCTGTTAAGCAACAATAAAATTTCCCACAAACATATAAAGGGAAGTCATTTCCAAAACACACGATTTACCAAAAAATAAAAACCGAGCTAAGCTCGGTCACCCAGGTACTGGAACTTATTTGAAAAGTATGCTCCATGCAGCTTGCTTTGGTTGCCGTACCCTGAGTCGTCGTCGCGCTGCGTGCGCGCGTGCGGGCGCATGAGCGCGGCGGCGGCGAGCGCCAGGCACCGCTCGGCGAGCGCGGCGGCCGCGCGCGACCAGCGCGACAGCTTGTCGCCGCGCACCACGTCGCGCACTACGCACTCGTACGCGTCATTCTCCTGCAACAACATTCTGGGTACCAATTGCCTAAAGTTATTCCATTGATCGTATGCGATGACATTAGCGTCAAAGTAAAATAAACCTTGATAGTATTGATTTAAAGTCACAAAATCAGTGCAACCGATTTCCTCCATAACGGAGCGTTACTGAACTATCTCCATTTCAAATTTCAGCCAAATCGATTCATTCGTTGCATGCGGTGTGAAAGAATAACAAACATCCATCCATTCATACATCCTTCCTCACAAACTTTCGCATTTATAATATTAGTAAGACGTTACCGCATTAGACGTTAAGATCCTAGCCAAATATTAACAGTTTATTGTTCACAAACTGCAGTTATTGCAGAATTATTAAGGTTGATTATACATTCGTTGTGGTGTGAAAGAGTAACAAACATCCATGCATTCATACATCCTTCCTCACAAACTTTCGCATTTATAATATTAAGTAGGATTACCGCATTAGACGTTAGGATCCTAGCCAAATATTGAATGAAATATTGAATGTTTATTGTTCACAAACTGCAGTTATTGCAGAATTATTATGGTTGATTATACATTCGTTGTGGTGTGAAAGAGTAACAAACATCCATCCATTCATACATCCTTCCTCACTAACTTTCGCATTTATAATATTAAGTAGGATTACCGCATTAGACGTTAGGATCCTAGCCAAATATTGAATGTTTATTGTTCACAAACTGCACTTATTGCAGAATTATTAAGGTTGATTATACGGGTCTGTCCGCGAAATTCAAATTTAATTTGGATTTTTTCAATCAGTAAACTAATACGACAAAGTAGGCTTATGGCATTCTAATCATCTTTAGAGTAATATATAAAAATCTTTACTTGAAAGTGTCCAGTTTAAGAAATTAGTCAGTATATCGACTAATTTGTGAGTAACTCACGTCAAACTCGATCCTCGGACTAATTTCTTAAACTGGATAGATTTTTATATAAACCTGTGAAGATGATACTGCCATTGGTGCAATTAGAATGCCATAAGCCTACTTTGTCGTATTAGTTCACAAATTGAAAAAAATCGGCCAAGTGCGAGTCGGGCCTCGCTCTTTTAGGGTTCCGTACATATGACCAAATCGCTTTTTTTAAAACTAGTTAAAAAATGCTCTTTTGTTTTGGTCACAACTTTGAAGGCCCCCATTTCTTCATTTTTGAAGCTAAGAAATAATAAAAAATATATTTGAACTCCACTTAACGAGTTCTAGACAATGACACCCCACATGCCAGGGTAAAAAAATAAAATTTTATTTCGACTCCTTTTTTCATGTATGGGAGCCCCCTTTATATTTTAATTTATTTTTATTTGTATTATTTGTTGTTATAGCGGCAATAGAAATACACACTCTGAGAAAATTTCAACTGTCTACCTGTTACGGTTTACGAGATACAGCCCGCTGACAGACGGACGGACGGACGGACGGATAGCGGAGGCTTAGTAATAGCGCCCGTTGTCACCCTTTGGGTAAGGAGCCCTAAAAAACCAAATTAAATTTGAATTTCGCGGGCAACCCGTATAATCAACCTTAAACAATGTAACTTACATCGTCAATAGCAATATCGTGGTGATACGTGGGCGGCTCCACGTCCAGCATGGCGTGGAAGGCCGCCTTGCCGCCCTCCGCGTCGTCGAGCGCAACCGAACACAATACTAGGTGTAAACCTATAAATAAAAGTTAATTGCTCTATTAGTTTATTTCTATTCTCTTCTGTAAGCTATTTCTTACGACAGTGGGTACATATTACATAACCAAGTCACACACTCGGCAAGTCTCAAATTAAAACGGTTAACTCCTAATTCATTACCTATATTAACTAACTTCGCTATTCGAGATGACATCGTAAACACTGAATCTCTGAAACACCACAACAATGCAATTTAAATATTCAAACAATTATTTCGAAAATGATATGAATAACTCCAACAAAAAATGCGTGAGTGTCGTAAAACACTCGGCTGGAATGAAGTTCAGAATCAACGCCATCTCTCGCCACGTTAGAACCATCTCGTAAAAAACAGACATTAAAGCAAATTCAAGCAAGTTCACGCTGCCCACAATAGATGGCGCTATTAAATGTTGTTGCAAATATTTTGTTCGGAATTTTTCGTCTATAAAACCGTTCCAAAAACTAAAAAAAAGAACAAAGAAATGATAGCCTAGGCAATGGGGCGGTCTATTGTATGGAGACCCCCACATCAAATCCTCAGTCGATGAAATTTGGCGGGGTTGTAGTATGGGATGACCCAAAATTTACACAAAAATATCCAAAAAAAAATCCATGCGGAAGTTAGGTATTTATACCTAAAAGTACAAATAGCTCAATATTTTGAAATAAATAATTTCTCCGTCCAACTTTTTTTTACCAAACTAATTATTAGCCTTAATAAGAGGTACTTGATAAAAATCCAAAACTTTTTTCAAACGGAACTGTCACTTTTTAAAGAGGTTTCCTTTTTTGTCCGTAATTTCGACCACAAAATTGCTCAGTCAATTTTTCATTTTTAAATGTTCTTAAAATGTAATTTAGCATAACGTGTAAGAAAATCCAAAAAAAAATCCATATCAAAATCTATTTATCTTACTTCAACTGAAAATTGTTAATAACTCGGTATGAAAAATTTCTCAATCCAATTTCTTTTTTTTATCATAGTAGGTAGTCACATTTACACTCTTATCCTAAATATCCAAAAAAAATATCACGAAGAACATTGATATTGAAACAGATTTTTTGAAATCTAAACTGCGTTTTCGCGATAATGCACCTTAATTCTTGAAACATTGGGTATAGTTTAGCGTGCGCGAGCGAAGCGACTTCACAAAATAATATACATGTTACTACATGCCTTCTACAATGCTAAATATTGAACATAAACGTGTAACTGAACATTAATTTATTTGTACAAGATAAATGAGCTTAAATAAGGGCTCATAAATTATTTTTTTTGTAAGCTTATGTCTAGGTAAGTAAATTAAAATAAAAAATTAAGTGGCACTCGGGGACTGCCGCAGTAAAGCTATTGCATAGCATTTTTTATCAACTTATGCAATTATAATATTTATGCAATATTTTTTTTTGCATAATAAAAATTATGCAAAAAAATAATTAAAAAACAAACAAACAAGAAAAGCGCACTGTCACTTCTTCGCGAGTGAGATTCGAACCTGCGACATCATACACCATACGGTAAAGAAAGCGGCCGCTCGCCCACTACGCCGAACAGAGCTACTTGTGAACCTCTAAAATGTTGAACGCTTACTGAACGACGGTGTTAGGTTTTTTTTCGTTACAGAATTTCTTGATTCGGTCGCCGCGCTCAAACTGTTTGTCCTAGTTCAAAGCCCGCGATAAAAGCTATGCAATAGCTTAAAATTCAATTTTTTTTTAATTGGATTTGAGGAAATAAAGGAGGAAATGTATTAAATATATTTCGTTTAAGTACGTATTTGGCACGCCAGAAATTTGCAAACTGTTTAAAGCAAAATGCTAGACAGTTTATGCAACTGATATCGACGCTGGAAATTTCAAATGTCGTTAGGGACATTTTGTCGTAAGTACACTTGATTCACCATTGAACTCGAAATTTTTATCTCTATCGACCTGTATATTTTAAATTTTGATATCTCTTATAAATAAGGACTGGAGATACGAGTTGTAATATTTGTATAGTAAGTAATAAAAAAAGTAAAATTTTAGATCTTATAGATCAAATTTTAGATTCTGACTTAGTAAATATTTTCACGATCGCTTCGCTCGCGAAAATTTCCATTACAGATTGATATTTTAGGTATCAAGTATGGAATACATAGCTGCGTAGTACGGCCGTTAATCACTGGCCTATATCATTGAGCTCAAGGTACCAACTCCTCAATCCTGATGCTGCTGGGCTTCGGCCCACCAGACTCAGCTAGCCTTAATTATTTCATTGGGTCGTTAAAATAATCTAGGAACTGACACAATATTGTAGAGATTTGTAGGGGCGGCAAAATTTGAATAGCCTACTGGCGGCAAATGTGTAAATCTGGTGTGCGTTGCGCCTCTGTTTGTTTCGACGTTTCTTATAGGCCCATCCGACTTCAACATACGTGTAGAAACAAAGATTATATTATATGTAATTTATAGAGGCGTTTGAAGTTAGTTTTTTGAAAATCGTTATTATTTTTAGTGGCCTAGGAGTGCAATATTCTGCAGCATCAGGTCTGATTTTCAGGTCAGGTGATAGAATCTGGAGTTCGTGGTGTAATCTAACTAAAGGTAATTGGTCTTTACAATATGAATTCACAATCAAAAATTCCTAAATTCTCACAGCTTAAGAGTGCAGCACCCTGCAGCATCAGAATTGAGGAGTTGGGGCCTAGAGCTTAACGATGTAGTCTATGCTTGATACCTATTACTTACATTATTAATACACAATCGATATTTTCTAAATCTTCATAGTTAATAGCAAACATTCTCTTTCAAATAAAAAAAAATGCGATACGGTCTGAAATCTCGAAGAAATTGGTGTACATACCTGCATGGAAAAAAATATGAGCCGATTGCGCGCCGATATAAACTTCCTTTTTTTGAAGTCAATTATAAAGTATCTAACTTTATTTTAGAGTAAATGAAATACAAAAATGGAAAATTAATTAATTTTTTTTTTGTTGGCAAGGGGGGCGCAGGCGGATTTTCGCACCCCGGCGTCCAGTGTGGTTAAGACGACCCTGTCTATGCAATGGTCTGATTCCAATCGAATGTGCTAGATAACACCCAAAGACATTACAAAGTATATTGTTTTTAACATATTTGGTAATGTCTTGAAATAATAAGTTTTAAATATTTAAGAATCGACCTTAGCCTAAACGACACAAACAGCAAAAGGCGTTAGCTTAGTTTATTTACAAATAGCAAAAGCTCTTTGTTAATAAACTAAGTCAATTTAGAAAAAATGCATAAAAGAAGTGTTTCAATGAAAATTAATGATTGTTAAAAATCAATGGAAGAAGAGTCCAACATTTCAAATGCACCAAAAATCTTCTAAAAATGTAAGAATTGAATTGGAACCTGAAATATCTGTAGCAAAATGCAATGATCTGAAAAGTTTAATGCAAATATAGAACAATATCAATACGGTTTTATACTTCAAATGTTCTAAAAAAACTCTAAAATTATCAAGCAATGAGTTGTCTTCTATTTAAGAGTACTACTATTTTCTATTTATTGTCATCGAACCAATTTTGACAAGCGACTCACGTCATTAATCTGATAATTTTATAAGCTTTATATCATGAACTAGTAGAGCGCGTGGGTGCGCGGCCCGCAAGCGGACCGCGGTTTTTCTACTCATCAAGTAGACTTTCACGTCCTGATCATTTTCTATCAGCAAACCACTTCCATCTTTTATACACTCCGAGATAGATGCCGATGAAATTGGTGTGGCCGCCATCTTAAATTCGCCATTTTGAATTTTTTTTCAGCTCACTGCCAATTGGATGAGGTTTCGAGTATTTTTTGTTTGAGCACCTCCCACCTATCTTCAATACCCTGGCCGTGCTCCTCACCCACCTTCCAAATCCTCGATCAGCATATCTCATCATTTGTCAGAATGAGAATACTTCTATAAAAACAAATTTTGAAAAGGAACCGTATCAAAGTGTTGCATAGTTCTCAGCTTCTAGTCCCTTCAATATTCGCCATATATTTTGTATGAAGAAAAAAAAATTCCGCCATCTTGGATTTTTTTTCTATTCATTAAATAGACCTTTGAGTCCTGATCATCTTTTGCCAAGAAACCACTCTTCCATCTTTTATACTCCCCGAAATAGACACCGACGAAATTTGTATGGCGGCCATCTTTTTTCCGCCATTTTGAATTTTTTTTCAGCTCACTGCGAATTGGATGAGGTTTCGAGTGACATTTGTTCGAGCACACCCCACCTATCTTCAATACCCTGGCCGTGCTCCTCACCCACCTTCCAAATCCTCGATCAGCATATCTCATCATTTGTCAGAATGAGAATTCTTCTATAAAAACAAATTTTGAAAAGGAACCGTATCAAAGTGTTGCATAGTTCTCAGCTTCTAGTCCCTTCAATATTCGCCATATATTTTGTATGAAGAAAAAAAAATTCCGCCATCTTGGATTTTTTTCTATTCATCAAATAGACCTTTTGGGATGGGTCCTGATCATCTTTTGCCAAGAAACCACTCTTCCATCTTTTATACTCCCCGAAATAGACACCGACGAAATTTGTATGGCGGCCATCTTTTTTCCGCCATTTTGAATTTATTTTCAGCTCACTGCGAATTGGATGAGGTTTCGAGTGACATTTGTTCGAGCACACCCCACCTATCTTCGATACCCTGGTAGTGCTCTTCACCCGTCTCTGAATGAATTTTTGTCGTCTATACGAAACCATCGGTGAAAAAAAAATTTTTCATACAAAATTTTACAGGAGAGGTGATCAATCAGTGAGTGAGTCAATCAGTCAATCAGTGAATCAGCACGAACAGCTTTATATATATTAATTAATAGCTGAGTGAGCAAGACTATTCAGGCAGTTACGACAAAATTACTTCTATTATACTATTAGGCTTAAGGTGTAAGATTCTTTTGACGTGATAACGTCTTATAAATCAATGAACACCAGCTGCACGCACGACAAAGTGTCACGTTCCACCTGAGCCTGACGGTGAAAGCGAGAGCGCGGAACAAGCGATAGAGAGGCATGATCGGCCCAAGCGTTGGCTTGTGACACATTTATTCATCGATGTTTCTTTATGACGTTATCACGGAAAACTATGGTCCGTAAACCGACTTTACAGACAACCAATTTTTTTTATTTTATTCCAAAATTTTTCGATATTATTATAATAAATTGATTATTCATATTTCTTTGTTATACTATACAAGATGATGCCCGCGACTTCGTCCGCGTGATTTAAGGTTTAAATTTACGATTTTCGGATTTTTTCCTTTACTTGTGCTACATGACATTGCTTCATGCCAAATTTCATGATTCTAGGTCAACAGAAAGTACCCTCTAGGTCTTGCGAGTGTTAAAATATGCGGCATAGATGGACCATAAAAGGCCGTATCTTTTGATTGCGTCGACTTAGACTGTGTCACAGCTACAAGGGATTGCAGACCTGAGTATTTGATACTATTTTCAACTTGATACCCTCCATGTGTTCCTGAGAAAAAGGGTATTGACAGACGGACAGACAGACGGACAACGAAGTGATTCTAGAAGGGTTCCGTTTTTAGTACGAAGTACGGAACCATAAAAATGAGAGTTATGACAGTTTAAAAGGTAAAAATTTGTTTGGTCCTCCTGAAAATTAGGGGTTTGTCGCTTACAAAATTTGAAATATCCAGAATCGATGTATCGGATTACACACGGACCTCGGATTACAAAGGGCGTAAAGGACATTTTGGCCAAAACTTGAACTTTTTAATGGTATCATACTCAGTTTTTAACGCTCTTTCGATCTGTCTTATTTACGTCTCAATATTCGCTAAAAATGTCGTTGACGATCTAGATTTTTGGTGTTCTTAAACATGAATTTTCGAATAAATAGGTCACTACTAATGGTACTACACTATGTAATGCATACATAGCATAATATCTATTAAGTATATTGTAAAAGTATTTTGAAAAGAGCAATTGCCGAGTTTCTTGCTGGTTCTTCTCGGCAGGAACGGCATTCCGAACCAGTGGTAGACTCATTGACAGTTGTAAAAAAACTTGTAAAAGTTTATTTGAATAAAAAAACATTTCTATTCTATTCTATTCTAATGGTCGTAAAGCTTGAGCTAAAACATAATATCATCAAAATTTTTTTTTTTAATTTTAAAAAGTAAAAAATATTCATATCTATTTCTTCTTTATCAACCTATAAACGTCCACCCGCTTTCAGGAGTTCCGCAATGATTCCGTCATCACCAGGCGCTTTGTTGTTCTTGAGCTGTTTGAGAGCCATACTAATCTCGTATAGGCTGACTGACATCTGGGACATCTTCGGTATAGTTCATAAATCATAACGAATAATTGATCGTCATAGTCACCGTCGTTGGCAACAGTTTTTGATTGACAATTGCACTGTCAATTCAACGAAATACAGTCGATTATCGAGTGCAGGCTCGCGTCACCGTAGAAAAAATATGTCGATATAATAGGCAGATAATATGTCGGGTCTCGTCATCGACGTCGACGTCACCACGCTCCTGCTTCCCTTGATGGATTAAATATAAAATATTTCTTTCTAAAATGTTTATAGTTTTTAATGCGCTTGATTATTTTTTTGGATATTTTGATACTTGATACAAAAAAAATAATTGTAATCATATCAATAAAAAAAATGGATGGAGAAATTTTGCACTGTGAGTAAAAGGGTAGTTTTTGAAAAAAATATAGTCTCTTGGTATATTGTTTGGATTTTCAAGTTGTAGGTACAAAACGGCTATAAAAGGACATTCCAGTGAAAAAAATTCACAGAGCAATTTTTCGCTGCAAGTTACATTGAAAAAACGTATTTTTCAAAATTTGGTGGTTTCGACTAGGAGTATATTTTGGATATTTTATATTTTGTTTCTAGACTTTACATGAATGTTTCAGGTGAAGAAAGTTTTGACCGAGCATTTTGCCGAACTGAGATATTAAGCATAAAAGAGTTTAGGTAAAAATACCTAACTTCCGTTCTAATTTTTTTTTGGATATTTATAAAATACGTTTAACTACTGATACTTTATCATTCTGTAAAGTTTCGTCGCCTGAGGAATTGATGTTGGGGTCCACTAGCTTCATTGCCTAGACTATGATCTGAAGTCAGGATTCGAACCCCACAACCGAGCTCCACCCTTTCGTTTCACCGCTACGCAATCAAAGCATTGATAGAACGTGTATAATAAACGAAGGCAACAAGGGCCGTGACGGAAAATTATTACGCATTTTTTTGCCTAGCCCCCATCCGTCAAACCATCCGAAAAGGAAACTTCATTCCAAAAATATGGGTGCGCATCGACAGAGAATCTTTTTTTAAGTTGATTAAAAAAAATGTAAACTTGTAATACCCGTCTGAAAGTCTCCTTGCTCGTGCATAATATGTTGGAAGTTGGTGACGGCATCACGGAACTTGCCCATACGCACTAGCAATAGTCCAATGTTGTGCATCACTTTCATTCTGTACAAAAATCATTATGAAGTCATAATTATTACACTTTGGATATAGGTGTGTAAAAGTCAGTCACCAACTAAGTAACTTTTACCAAGTCTATAATCGAAGCATACCTTAAATCTTTTTCAGCTGTAGGGGTTTGATCTAACGCCATTCTATAAAGTTTTAAAGCTTTTGGGTGTTCGCCCATCTTAAAGTATATATTGCCCATGTTAACCTGCAAATGAACAAAAATGTTACAGTAAACTTTTTACTTAGGACTGAGGAGAAATTCAATTATTTTATGGATATATGGATATATATTTTGTGGATACCTTGAGTCTGTTGGCATGTGGAAATAGCTTGTTCCTGGTGAGAAGTTGATATGTGTTGAGCGCTTCGGTGTACATTTCATTAAGCGCGTACTGATCTGCCAAATTGCAGAGTACCTATAAGCCATAAATTAAAAATAGTTACGTTTATAAAGAAGCTGTGAGTTACGAAAATGGGATGCGTATGACTAAGGCCATACAAATTCTGTGCACTAGACATTAATATTATGTCCACTCTACGTCCCCACTTTCCACCATTTCTGCATAGGCCACACTTTTGTTATAATATTAACACCAATAAATAAATTATAACTGATGTATCTGTTTATTATTATGAAAAACTGCATACAAAACTGCAGCGCACATTTATAAAATTCTTGTCTGCCTGCCTGTTTTTCCGGACTAACCTTGGGAACGGCTAAACTAATTTTAACGGGACTTTCACAGGCAGAATGAAGAGTATGCAAGCAGGTAGTTATTTAGGCTACTTTTTATCCCAGAAAATCAAAGAGTTTCCACGGTATATAAAGTTTCCTGTATCAAGGCGGACGAAGTTTTGGGCATCAGCTAAAATAACAAAACATAAAAACTAATACATACAGCAAAAGTTAAATCCAAGTTATGGGTATCTCCTAAATTTGCTTGCTCCTGCATTCGAATTAACTGCCTTTCCAGCGTCGATGCTTCTTGAGCTTTTACTAACGCCTGAAAAAGACAGTCAAAATATTTATTAACCGTTTTATTTGATCATTGAAGAACTGGTCGCACATACTTTTAAATAATTAGCTAGCTTGGCAGAAGTTGAAAAACCCATAACCCACTAAAAATCAGTCTTGAGTCTGAGCTGAGTGGGAGTGCCATCTATAGATCTCACCGTATGTATATGTCATCTCACCTTGTATTTAGTTTTAAACAGACATTAGGTATTTATATTCAAAAATGCACTTTAAATATTTATGTTAACTGTATAATTATATAACAGTAATTTCTATAGAGTCAATGAATAAATTTTATATCTACTGTGTACACATATTAAGGGTTGTTACTTGGAACCCAAATATGTTGTTATTGTATTTTGTCCATAATATTTTGGTTGAAACCTGTTTTGTGTACCTTTTCAATAAATAAATGTACAATTTTATTACCAGCGCGTGCCCAGCAAAGGTTGTCAGTTACGCGTTTCGCGAAAACTGCGATTTCTGCTACTTTTCTTAATGATTCAAAGAAATAGTGATTTTGCCACCTCTGTCACTATGGTCACAGGCTATAAACACTCCTAAAGCCCAAAGACGAGCTAATCATATAGGTTTAGCCTTAGCAACCTTTGCTACCAGCTCCCTAACAAGGATCAATTATCTATATTGGTTTAGCATAAGGAATTTTCTTGCCTGGCTCAGATTTTGTTCACGTTTGCTCTCAGTTTCTTCATCAGAATTGGATCGCGCGCTCAGCATACAAGATTCTTCTACCAAAGTCATTATTTTAGCTTCCATTTGTTTTATTTTATCTTCGACGCTGAAATGAAGTAATTTTCTCGATTAACGCAAAACATTTTATTTTTACGGACCCCTAGTGATTTATAACTATTTAGATGCTACTAAAATTATTTAAAAAAATCCCTTCGCCGAATTTGTCTCTATCTGATAATCATCTCAAAAAATCTCAAAATCTATAACTCTAGGGGTTTTCATGAAGTTTTCACCAATGGATAGCCTGATTCAGCGAGCAGATATAACTGTATCTATAAATAATTTTTGAAGGTTTATTTAGTACTAGTAGTATTAGAAAGTGGGGGGTCTGCCAACACTGCGCTTCCCGGTGCGGGGTAGCCACTCCAGCAACTTGGGACCGCAACGAGTAGGTAACTACTATCCCGCCGTCAATTTCCACTGAGCTATGTCGGTGACTTCAGTTGGACGTCACACACCTGTCCTCCCTTTTCTCCTCCCTGCTGGGCGTGTCCCGCGTGGAGGTGTACCCCGCGGCGCGCACGGCCGTGACGGGGCGCGCGGCCGCCGTGCCCGCGCGGGACTGGCCGCCGCGCACGCCCACCGAGCCCAGGCGATACATCTGAAACACGCATTTTCAATATAGCAAATACTTCTATATCGTCATCAATATCGCCAATTACTGGCCACGGTACTCCTCTCAGAAAGAGGTTTTAGGCTAAGATCAGTAATAAAGTTTTTATTTGTGATAAGTATAAGGAAAGAGGATAGCCCGTTACGACAGCCCACAGACATAGTATTCCTTACTAAGCGACAGCCAGACTGGTAGACTCCGCTTATGGAGAACTCTCAGGCATGCAGTTTCCTCAAGATGTGTTCATGTGATGAAAATTGGAAACTCTCTTTCAATTCGATTAGCAGTGTATTTTTAACCGACTTTAAAAAAATCGTATTGTGTTGGTAGTAATCCTTGTTCCACATCAGATAATGATAGGGGGTTTTCTTGAGATTATAATAGTGGTAGGATTTAACTTTTCCATTATGACATTATGGGATTTATCATTGACTTGTGAACTTTATATCTTCTTCTTTATCAACCGACAGACGTCCACTGCTGGACAAAGGTCTCTTGCATGGACTTCCACAGGCTTCGGTCTTGCGCAGCTTGTATCCAGCGGCTCCCTGCGACTCGTTTGAATTCGTCGGTACACCTGGTGGGGGTCTGCCAACACTGCGCTTCCCGGTGCGCAACTTTATATACCTAAGCCAAAAAGATGATACTTCCTAGAACGATATCTCGCATTTAATAATTCAATTCTAGGTAGATACTGCTAATAGAACTGAAGCTTATGAAGCGTAACTCACCCCAGTGCCCATTCGGCTTGGAACTTGTCTGCCGATGCCAGCAGTGCGCAAGGTCTGCTGGAAGGCCTGATCCTCTCGCAGTTGCCTGGTGTCCAGAGCCGGGGACACGTCGTTGAAGCCGGCATAGATCTCGTCTTCGTCGTCGATCACCGTCGCCGTCCGCGGCGGCTTGTCTACACCGTGTCTGGACATACTATACCGGGATCCTAACATTTTATTTAAAAGCTACTTTGTAAAGGACGTGAAATAGTATTCAAAAGTTTTATAACACTATACAAAGTACTTTGTGGTTCATAAAATGGAAAACAACGCGTTAAATCCCAATTTTCGGTTTGTTGTGACGCCGTTGCCATGGAAACGACATTGATAGAGGTTAGCTTTTGGCGTCTGACGTTTCTGCCAATTTTAGGTGCTCATCGTAATTCCTAGTTCCATGAGGTGCTCCTTTCCATGGACTTCCTCCTTTTTCTTTTCTTTATCTAAGAAGGTTAGTTTAGGCATGGTTATCCTTTGTTTTAGTTTTTAAGGTTGAAGACAAGGGTCTGCCCACGAAATTCAAATTTAATATGGTTTTTCGCAATTTGTAAACTAATACGACAAAGTAGGCTTATGGCCTTCTAATTGCGCCAGGGGAATTATCATCTTCACAGGTTTACATAAAATCTTTATGTACTTGAATGTGACCAGTTTAAGAAATTAATCAAAATACTGACTTGGACGTGAGTTACTCACAGATTAGTCGATATTTTGATTAATTTCTTAAACTGGACACTTTCAAGTAAAAATTTTTATATAAACCTGTGAAGGTGATACTGCCATTGTCGCAATTAGAATGCCATAAGCCTACTTTGTCGTATTAGTTTACATATTGTGAAAAACCAAATTAAATTTGAATTTCGCGGGCAGACCCTTGTCTTCAACCTTAACCTAGGTTTTGGTACCTATGTTGGGCTTAGATTTCAAAAAAAGTTAGCCTAGTCGTAGTTGTCTCATTTACCTTAATTTATCTGTTTTTAATAAGTGATTACGTTTATCTAAAGGTAGCATTCAGTTCCTAGCGACCGCGACGCGCAACGGCGACCGACATCCGCAACTCAGTTTTGTACGACTTGAGTTGCATCCGTCGGTACTTCATACATCATACAAAGCATTGAGTCACCGTTGCTAGGAACCGAATGCTACCTTAAAACATGAAAGTTAGTTCATAGTTTATTTATTTATAGACTTACTAGATGATGCCCGCGACTTCGTCCGCGTAGATAAAGGTTTTTTTTAATTCCCGCGGGAACTCTTTAATTTTCCGGGATAAAATGTAGCCAATGTGTCAATCCCGAGTATGAGCTATCTCCATTCCAAATCTGTTAATTCTAGGTATAGATAGACTTAGGTATTTATAATTTAATTTAAAAAAATCTTTTTAACTTCAAACTCCCGCTTTACTACATTACACACATACTATACAAAGTATATAATTTATTGTTGATATTTTGAAAGCCGCTCGACCGATTTCGATAAAATTTATGTGGGATTCTGGGGAGTATACCCTTTCATACAAAAAAGAATTTCCCAAATCGGTTCAGGCGTCTTCGAGTAATCGGTGGACATACATATAAAAAGATTTCGACGACGTGATAACCTCCTCCTTTTTTAAAGTCGGTTAAAAATATTATTTAAGGAGTGCTACCGCCGCCCTATAAACTGACCACTTAAAGATGCAGGCAACAGTTGCTGAATTTTAAAGTTGGTAACAATCATTGGTATATTATGTGTTTAATAATATGGATTATAGGTGTGAGAAACATTATAAAAACTATCAATATTCTTTATGATTTTTATTACATGATCACTACAATTTCTTAACATTCAAGGTCCGTCTCAATATCGTCACACCAAATAAAACAATAGTTACATAATAGCTACACTAAAACAAAATATGACAAACACAGATGTCACAATGAAAAAAATACGAGCAAAAATCATTCTAAAATAACAGTACTATTGGAAGACACTGATAAAATCTTGTTTATCTGAAATACTTCTAAACTGATGTCGTTCAGCGCGTATTGTGGAAAAAAATGAGAAGCCGCCATTTTTTATTTCTGTCTTGTCCAGGGTAATACACGCGTGAGCAAAACGGCAATAGGAAATGGCTGCTTCTCATTCCTATTGTAAGTAATCATAATCGCATTACGCCGGGTCTTTTGCCCGATCCGGGTACCATACCATTTGTTGTATCATAATATCTAGCTCCATATCTTGTGGTGGACCCCTCTGCCCTCAGTTATCTCCGTACAGTTTCTTCAAAATTGTATCCTTCCTTCCTTATTCCTTAAGATTGGACAAAAATGGCATCGTATTAGAACGGCGTATCTAAACCGTATATGTATTAAGATTGCGTATCACCAGCCATTCCCACATAACGCTCATGATATGCATCGGTGATACAAATACGCTGATCAGATCGGAATGTAAGCTGATTTTAATGAAACATGCACGCAAGAATGCCCTTTCATGATCATGTGTCTGTAGTCTGTACCGTTAGCACCACATGTGTAAACGTACGCACGACCGACATCAGAGTAGCAGAAATTCAGGCAGTACTGTTATATACATAATTATACTGGTCCGGGAGCCGCTAACACTAAATTTCCTGTCATGTGGAGTCGAAAACTCTTTAAGGGAATTAGTAGTTAACAATTATACGATTAAATACGGTTCTACATTATTGCATTAAAGAAAAACGTCTTTTAAACATTTTTCGGCTATTTAAATTAACGCATACCAAGCTTCATTAATCGTATAATTGTTAACTACTAATTCCAATAAAAAGTTTTCGATTCCGCATGACGGGAAATTTAGTGTTACCGGCTCGCGGTATATACCGATCGCATATCTGGCTCACCCAGTACGCCGTAAAAATGCTTCGCTTTCGTTGAGACCAGATACGCTCAGCTCAACCGTACAACCTATTCTATAAAGTATACACAGCATAAAACAGAAGAATAAAAAATACCTAACATCTACTGCCGCCTTTGTTTCACTTTCTGTTTTACTCATTCAAAATATATTTTATAAAAAATAAACGTATTACAAATTTTTAAGTATGCAAGACGTTAATGATGAGAGAGACTACCTAATTATTTTGTAAACGATTTGATTTCTGATTCATTTCGTGACCCTAACAGACTAGTAAGAAATGCAAGTATTAATATTTTTGTACACTTTTCACTTATCATTAAGATAACACGACGTAAAAATTAATAGAAAACTCTGAATTCTTCAACAGAGATATGACTTAGATGTTAATAGATGTTAATTTAATTCATTTCAATACACAAATTCAACAAAGTCACTGACATGCACATTCTAACTCTCGCTCGCGATATCAACTCTCATACTCCAAGCATACAAACTGACATACCATATTATTTCTGACATAGTTCAAAATGACGGGACTATCAAATATTTAATGTATTTTTAAGTTTTTGCAGGTCACTGTTATTAAAACTCACTCAGACAATGTTCTTCAATAAAATATTTAACTGAATATGATTGGGAACTTTTTATTTTGTATTGATAATTATTATAATTTACACATACATAACTATCGCAAACACATTTAATTTCACGAAATATATACAGGATGGAAAAGATATTATGCAGTTGATTATTATTTATATTTATTGTATGTTTTAAGAGAAATCCAAAATCTTCATTGAGAAAAGAAAAGCATATTAATAGCCTATACATTACCCTACCCTATACATTTTCACCCAGTGTTTTAGAGTAAGCAAAGTAGTTTATTTTTGTTCTTTAATATATTATATTTTCAAACATTTTTTTAATGATAATTATCAATACTAAATAATCTTGAAAGATTAATACTTAAAAAAATCAGTTCTTTAATGTACAGATTCACATCCCAGCATGTAACAAACTTTTTGGTTCATTTAATATAATTATTCTGATTTTAATAACATTCATAGCCTCTTGCTTACATACTACTTTTAGTTGTTATAATTACATGTCTTAATATGGAAGCTACGACGATATTACAACCATATTTAAAACTTTAAACTGTTAATATGACTTTGTTGTACAAACACAGCACTTCTCAGTACAATAATTCAAAAAGAAATAAAACTAAGGCATTAATTAATTATTGACGCTGTCCGCTGATTGATGGCACACGATTCACGTATTCCCAAACTACCAAAAGGATATTTCATCTAAACTGTTGGTGTTCCTGTTTCATTCGACTGTTCATAATTCACGTAGCGGTATTAGGGTCACCGATCACATTTGTAAGCACCAATGTGCGGGCAGTAAAAACCTCAAGCACTATGAACGACTGAGTACACGCACAACACACTATGGGAGTGAGATGAGCAGAAGTCCTTACACGATTATGAATCCTATTTCTAGTGGTATAGAGTGGATTGTTCGGGGGCTAGATCTGAGTGGAGAAGCGAGGTCGGGGCAGTTCGAACACGTCCCCGTGCACGGAGCGAGCCAGCGCCTTGATGCTCGCCGCTATGTCCTGAGGCTCCTCCTAGCCAATGAATCATTCGGTCATTGAACTGAATCAATGAAAATATCCTACATTTTGTTTTAATATAATGTTCATGTGAAGAGCGAGCGATCGAATAGGCGGGTCACTTCATTTAAAGTAAATTACTGCCGTCGGAGATTACGAGACAATCAGTCCCCCGATTGTCTAAAAGTTGTCGATCAAAATCGTATTCATTTGATGGCATTAGCGTCAAAGTAAAATATTTCAAAATTCAAAATTCAATTCAAAATTCAAAATCATTTATTTCATGTAGGCCAACCTGTGGCGCTTATGACAAGTCATGACTCTACCACCGGTTCGGAAAGCGGATTCTGCTGAGAAGAACCGGCAAGAAACTCAGCAGTTGCTCTTTTCAAAATTACACATTTATATATTCCTTTACTGTATCGATTTGAAGTCACAAATTCAGTACAACCGATTTTAACACGGAGCGTTATGGAGCGTATCGTACATACCTAAAAGTATAAGAATGCATACACGAAATTGAACTTTAATTCAATGCTAGTATGGTTAATTTTACTTTGACGCTAATGCTATCAAATAAATACGATTTTGATCGGCAACTTTCAGACAATCGGGGGGCAGGTTGTAATTACGAAAATAGATTTTTCTTAAAAATGAACAAGTCACAATAGGTTTTAATGGTGTGAATTGAACCTTATTGCCACAATATGGTGCAAAATAAGTTACGTTCTATTGACCTGCCACTTGCACGAGTAACATACTATGATAATAAAACTGTAGTTAGAAGAAATCTCATATGAACATCTAGAATATCTTTATGTAATTAAAACAATCCGATTAAGAAACCAAAAGTTATAGATAGTAGGAAGGGATATATATTTCAGAGATCCTCTGGGCGATTTTCCAAAATACTGAAAATACTGATCATTTTCCCAAAAAAGAAACCACTTTTACTGACCAGTCTTTAAAATACTGACTTCATTGATCGACAGTGCGATTTCTAAAAATGATTGCTACAGTGTGACGATTGCAATCACCTCTGATTGGCTGTCACTCTCTCTCACTATTGGCTAAAATGAACTGATGCAGTAAGGCCCACTTGCAGAGACGCCGGGGTTAGGTTTAACCCAGGAATAAATTAGTAATTGTGACAGAAGCTTTATACGAAATCTGTCTAAGCAGCAGCTAACTCTGGGTTAAAAGGATAACTCGGCGTTTCTGCAAGCGGGCCTTAGAATGGCGTAAGTTCAGCTGAACAGAGGTGATTGCGATCGTCACAATCATTTTTAGACAATCCCACAGCTGTTTCGACGCCTCCCTGTTTGTAATATTAGCTCGGTATACTCACGTGGTCGTCAAGTTCCCTGACGGGCGCGGGTTCGGCCGAGAACCGTGGCACGCTGATGGGCGCCGAGCGCGCGATGTCGGCGGGCACTGCGCGCGCGCGTCCCACGTGGATGCCTTCATCGTTGCTCCCCTCTGGAACCGTAACAACCACCTTTACACAACTGCCCAAAGGAGTATCATGTTTACAGGTTCCATGTATGTATGTGTGTCTTTATTCCACCAGATCTTTTAAATAATGCCTGAAAAAATTTGGATGTATGGGGTATCAATTATAATCCTTACATCATCCCAAGTAAAAAAAAATAAAAACAATATGGCGGCTGTATTCCCCTTTGGAACCGTAACAACCACCTTTTGACAACTGCCCAAAGGAGTCTAATGTTTACAAGTTCCATGTATAGTTCAGATTTCCTTACTTGAGTATTCGAGTAAACAAACACCTCTTGATATGAATGTCACTTATTTACACACAAATCACACATTTTTAACTATGTATAACTGTCTAGATCTATTCATCAAACACATTCGTTAAGATTTACACCAAAAATTGCTTCGAGTTTACCATTATAAGATATTTATTTTCTCAAAAACGAAATAATAGCAGAACTCATTTGCACAGATTAGGAGAAAGTGACATTTCGTAACCTTAGATTGTCTATGAATCGTTGAGGTTGGGACAGGCGAATGAGTGACCTTATGAATGGATTGAATCCATGGAACTAGGAATTACGACTAGTCTTCCTACTTCAATGATTGAATCATCATTACAGTAGAGGTGAGTAACTTTAGAACATAAAATATAATGGATATTGATAAAAAATAAATCACTAGCAGAAAATGATTGTAATGGTTATCTTAAATAAAATTAGATATTATTATAAAATAAAATATAGATAATCTTAATCTTTATTATTACCAAACTAAAGAACATTTTACTAAAGAAAACAGGTAAATAAAAATACACTACTGTTTTTTTTAAGAAAATTGTTTGTATTACCCACAAATGGGGTATACTTTAGAATAGAACAAACATCTGATTAGTAATAATTATTAAATCTTCGTTAATTTTTTCTTGTAAATTCCTCTTTTTAATATAATTATGAAAAAGATATTGTTTAGATACTTTTTACGTCAAATTTGTAGTAATGGTACACGTCTATGACAGTTGGGATGAAAATCATTCAGTTGTATAATGCTTTCACATTCGTTCAATCGCTTATGCGATAACTTCCCAACCCTATAAATTGTCTTTGGTTAACATTCGGCCATTATTGTTTACCTCAAGTAAACAACACTCACATACATATAGTCCAGATTTCCTTACTCAAGTAAGGAAATCTGGACTATATGTATGTGAGTTTCTTTATTCCACCAGATCTTTTAAATAATGCCTGAACGAATTTGGATGTATGAGGTATCAATTATAATCCTTACATCATCCCCAGTGCTATTTTTTTGAAAAACAAAAAATTCAATATGGAGGCTGTATAGCTCCATTTTCAAATGAGAAAGAAATTTTTAAACACGGCCGGTTTTATTTTTATTTAATAGGGGTAATTTTTTAATTAAACCCATAGGTTTAATTCTGGTAAACCCATAGGTTTAATTAAAAAATTGCCACACCCCTATACAAGCTAGCCCGCTACCATCTTAGACTGCATCGTCACTTACCATCAGGTGAGATCAGTCAAGGGCTAACTAGTAATGTAATTAAACATTATATTCTCGGGGTACCCTGCCCTTATAAAATTGAAATTGTAATTAAGTAGTGATAAAGTAGTGTTTAAGTAGTGTTTAATTTTATGTTTAGATGAATAAAAATTATTATTATTATATTGTTAATGAGATAAAACAGCTTTATCTGTGTGTACTGTGTTGCATCATAACCCGCAAGCAGATAGGTCCAAATACTTACGATCGGAATCATAGTCGTCGTGATCTGAGCCCATGTAGTTATTAGAGTATGTTCCTTCTAGATCGAAAATATCCTCTGCGTCTAAGGAATCTTCTTCGTGCGGTATTTGTGCAGTTGACTGAAACACAGAATAATACTTTTATAAATTGAAGTGTTATTATATTATATTGTGATAAATAATAAGCTCAACTAACCACGATGATTGATTTACGAAAACAAAAAATAACAAACGCGTCAAATCTTCGCTCCTATTGGTCAATCAACACTGGCCTCACCCAATTTCTTAATTCGCCACATCCGCATCTGCATGAAAATTCGAATTGATTATTGCGGATGCGGATGTCCATATAGATGTGGAAGTTCCGCAATTGCGGCTGCGAATGCGTACATCTGCAACCTCCCTAATAATTTTTATAACAAGTTGCAAGAAGAGTGCCTCCTCGTGTGGGATCCACCGATAACATTGTGCTAGGGAAAGGGACATGAAAACTGATACTACTGTATTTAACATTACGTAATACATTTATAATTATTTTAGTTTAAGCAAACAATATTTTATGTATTATCTATGTCTTTCTCTTCTCGTTTTAGTTAAAATATCTGGGTGACCGAGCTTTGCTCGGGTATTTTTATTTTTTTTAGTAAATGGTGTTTTTGGAAATTATATATTTAGAAAAAAATAATAATAAAATGATAAAAAATAAATAATAATAAAATTCATAGAGGAAAGTATAATCGGCTGGATTCGAACCCAGGTCATCTGGTTTAGGCACCGCCCGAATTCTCTGAGCTATTCGGATTTTGATAGGTGATGAAATTTACCTTCGTATTCTAATGATATTGTAAGGGGTTTTTCATTGCCTGAAAACATGGATAAAACGACCTTTTCTAAAAATGAAACCTAGCTAGATCGATTTATCGCCCCCGAAACCCCCTGCATACCAAATTTCATGAAAATCGTTGGAGCCGTTTCCGAGATTCAGATTATATATATATAAATAGTAGAAACTCGATTATCCGGCCCTCAGTTATACGGATTCGCGATTATCCGGACTACCAACCGCAACCAATCTTCTGACTAACTGACTGAATGATCTATCAACGCACAGCCTAAGCCACTGAAGCTGTCTGCCTGAAGCTAGAAAATTGAAATTTTGACAGTAGGTTCCTTTTATGACGTACGCAAGCACTAAAAAGGATTTTTTGAAATCCCACCCCCAAGGGGGTTAAATGGGGGTATGAAAGTTCGTCATTTTTCAAGTTATACCTACCCATGAAACTCGGTATTTGGGCCTTAAAATAAAAATAAAGAATCACGTGTTTCACAATTTTTGAAAATTTTACCCCCAAAGGGGTTAAATAGGGGTTGAATGTTTGTACGATAGTCTTTCATTTTTCAAGTTATACCCATGAAACTCGGTATTTGGGCCTTAAAATAAAAATAAAGAATCACGTGTTTCTAAATAGGGGTTGAATGTTTGTACGATAGTCTCTCATTGTTCAAGTTATATCCACGAAACTTGGTATTTTTGGCTCTTGATTAAAAATAGAGAATTACGTATTTTATATTTTTTCAAAATTCTACCCCCGAAGCGGTAAAATAGAGGTTGATAGTTTGTATGAAATTCCATCATTTTTTAAGTTTCATCTATGAAACTTTGTGCTTTCAATTAAAAACAAAGAAGTACGTACGACTTTCACAGTTTTTGAAAATTCTACCCCCAAAAGGGATTAAATAGGGGTTGAATGTTTGTATAATAGACCTTAATTTTTCAAGTTATGTTTATGAAACTTGGTATTTTTGCTCTTGATTAAAAATAAAGAAGTACTTATTTTACCTGTTGGAAAATGTAGCTATCTCTTAATAAACATTGATTTTCGTGGATATGTAGTGGTTGCTTTTAAAAACATATAACATTATGTATGTAATACATATGCACAAAACTCGCTTTTCTTCATACATTCGATTATCCAGATTTTCGATTATCCGAATCCCTAAAGACAACAATTAGTCCGGTTAATCGAGTTTCCACTGTATATATATACAAGAATTGCTCGTTTAAAGATATTAGATAAATACATTTTCATTTTCATTATAAATGCGAAAGTTTTTATTTTTTTGTTTGATTGTCCATCTATTACACAGCAACGGATCTAAGTAATTTTTTGCATGGATATAGTTGGACTTGGACGGTGAGATAAGCTATGGTTTTATCCCAGAAGGTTCAAACAGAAGGTTCGTATGGTAGGTAAAAGGTATGAATTAAATGCTATAACCCACTTGCATAGCACGTCGCACGCGTTTTTATTTTCTATGTAATTGCCATTACCCACTAGGACGGCAAGACGCGCGCGATAACGCGATTGTGGGTCTTGCGTATGGAGTTTATATAGAAAATAAAAACGCACGCGATGTGCCGCGCAAGTGGGTATTGGCACTTAAGTGAACCTCTTAAGAATGTGCATTAAGTTTTATAAAAATGTACCTTTACATTTTGAGTGAACTTTTTGGCATCTTTAAGAGAAGACAGTCTTCGTCTCTGCAGTGGCGCAAGAAGCGGCGACGGGGGGCCGCTCGTAAAGTTTGAGTTACTTGCCCAGTTGTCTTTATCGATATTACTTTGTGCCTTGCTAATAATACTGCAAAACCAATTTTTACCAAAAATTAATTAACATAGCATGTCATTACAAAATATAGACAGTCAAGATTGCTTTTATCTGCTTTGATATAATTGGATTTAATAGTAAATTATATAGACCACAGTGAAAGAAACATTAATTTCTTTTATTGAGTACTGCCACACACAGTGGATAGGAAAAGGGGCGCCTGACTTCAACTACCTAAACGCGTAGTATTGTGAGCCCCAGGATACAAGCGGTGCACATCTATCAGTTTATGACGACAATAATAAAATAAATTTTTATTTTTTTTCATACATCTGAACCCATCGTCCGCGCCAGCACTCTACTGGGCATAGATCACCTCTTGAGAAGGGTTTAGACTTTAGGCCATAGTTTTTGACGACCTCCCTAGCGTTGTGGTGAGCGCTCTGGTCTTATAATTGGGAGGTCTCGGGTTCTTTCTCGGCAGGGAATTTACAATTTCTGAATTGTCTCTGGTGGGAGGATTTGGCCGTGGCTAGTTACCATCCTACCGTCAGACGTGCCGCCAAGCGATTTGCCGACAATCGTTATGATGTAAATAAAAAAAAATAGTCCACCATGTTGGCCAAGTGTGGATTGTAAGACTTTACTTACCTTCATACACCTCTGAGAACATTATGGAGAACTCTCAGACATACAGGTTTTCTCATGTTGTTCCCAATGTTTTCCTTCAGCATTAAAGCGAGTTTTATTAATTAATTGCTTAAAAGGCTCATACCTATGTAAAGTCAAAGATGCATGTCTGAGTTCAAACCCAGGACCTCTCGAAATTTACCCAGTAGTCTTAACCAGGCTATCATCTCTAAAAGCAATATACTTACTAAAATTATTTACCTAGTTAAAATTTTGTGATCTTTTTGCGCCCTTGCTCTGTAAGCTTCATATTCTGCATACTTTTGGTCTCTGAACTGACTGACAGCTTCCTCTATGGCCTCCAAGTGTGATTGTAACGTTTGATTCAACTGTTTCTTAAGTGATCCAATCATTTGCAGTGAGGGGGAGCATCCATTTTTATCAATCACTAGCTGATTACTTGTATCTACATTTTCTTTCATCTCTACATCATTGGTTACTTCTGGCACTAAGAGGTTGAATACTGGGGAGAAACTATCAGATCTCTTCAAACTATTTATGTGTTCCAACGTAGTCTGTAATAGTTATCTATGTTATAAGCTTAATCAGTTGAAAAATAACATTAATAACATTGTTCCTCCTGAAAGTTCTATTGCCTAAAACTACAACTAAAAACAATGTAATCTAATGTAGATTGCAGTTTTTTTTTGTAACTAGATGATGCCCGCGACTTCGTCCGCATGGATTTAGTTTTAAAAGTCCCACGGGAACTTTGATTTTCTGGGATAAAAAGTAGCCTATGTCACTCTACAGGTCTTCAACTATGCCCATGCAAAAAATCAAGTCAATCTGTTGCTCTGTTGCAGCGTGATTGAAGGACAAACCAACAAACAAACACACTTTCGCATTTATAATATAAATAAGGATGTAAACTACAAGTTTAAATTTCTTTCAGTATGTTAACTATATTTTGGAATTAATTAAAATTTAATAAATTTTAATAATATAAAACTTACTTGAATAGACTTTGGAATCAGTACAACATTTTTTTCATGGAGAATTGCATGTGTAGTCTGTCCGCATGCCAGGCATGACTCTAGGGTAACACAGTCCACAATGCGATGTCCTACAAGAGCTGGCTGCACTAAATTTACTTTGAGACTGTCTGCAGGACATGTCAATAGTTTCTACAGGAAGCAAAGATTATTATTATTAATATTATAATATTAATCTTCATAGTATTATAACTCTTATAATGATACTAGCTGATGCCTGCGACTTCATCCGTATGAATTTAGTTTTTAAAATCCCTCAGGAATTCTCACGTTGATCTGTGGCTCTGTTGTGTGATTGGAGGACAAATCAACAAAGAAACACACTTTCGCATTTATAACATTAGTATTTATTTATTTATATTTATTCATTAAGACAACTAGGATCCACAGGTGTTAATACATTTATATTAACACCAGGCACAGGGAATTTAGTCGTTGTTGGTAGACATGCGGGGGGTTGCATTGCACTTAACTTGCGGAAAAAAATAGAACATGCTTCTATTTTTATTATGGTAAGTTAATAGTTAAGTAGATTAAGGGCCATTTTCACCACCTTCTGATAAGGGTTGGATAGCTTATTCGCATGTTTTGTCTTTGTCACTTGACATAGAGTAAGAAAGTGACAAAAACGGTTAGGCTATCCAACACTTATCAGAAGGTACTTAACTGGCAAATTTCTGTACAAACCGTGATAAGGACTTAGCTCGCCAGTGTTGCAAGTTAACTAATGCAAATGTAAATCAGGCTTAGTGCTAGGCCCTTAAAAGTAATTTGCTATAGGTCTTAATTGAGGTAGCTGTTGTGTTAATTTTATGTTTACTGCTATTAACCTACCACCCAACCATTAACCCTCTGGCAACTAACTACCACACCTACTGGACCACTCTATTACCTCAAAAGCTCTCTGAGTTAAATGGAAAACATTGAATACGTTTCAAAGTTTGTACTTTTGTTAATATGTATAGGGTTTAAACATGTACTTATTCTGCAACCTATACATTAATTTATTCAAATTCAAATTTATTTATTTCACGTAGGCTAAACTGTGGCTCTTATGACACGTCATGACTACCACCGATTCAGAAAGCGGATTCTGCTGAGAAGAGCTGGCAAGAAACTCAGCAGTTGCTCTTTTCAAAATAATCATTTATTGTGAATTTTTAAACTTATTACGAGGAAGATAATCATTATTAATCATGGCTGGATGGAAGACTCAGATTATATCTTGGCATTCTTTAATTAATATTCCTGAATTTAATTAACATAATGTAACCCATTGGTGTGATTTTGAACTAACATTGAGACTGAATCTAAGGCCGGGAATAGACATGCCTTTAGCTGGCACACTTGCATACCAGCTCCTTGCACGTGCCAGCTATTGTCATGTGTATACAATAACTGGCATGCCTGTACCTGGCAAGCAAGTAGATCGCACACAATTTGATTTACTTGCATGCAATATGAGGGAGGGGACGCGGGGAGCTGCAAAACTGGCACGTGTGAACAGACGCGCAAGCTACGGGCATGCCAGTAACTGTAGAGTTGTCGCCGTTGGGTGTAGTGTTTTTTTGTTGGCTTTGGTTTTTTGGTTTCATTTGTATTCACTATGCCACGATGGGGAGATGAGAAAACCATACAATTCATTCATTTGTACAGGGAGTACGAATGCCTCTGGAATCTGCCATCTTCTTCTCTTCTTTTTTTCTCATTAATTGAGCCACACATTCTGTTGCTAGTTGCAATACAATACTATTTAATTCACTTCAAATGTTTTCCATGTCAAGTTCAACGTGAACTGCTGCAAGTGTGCCAGCTACAGTCATGTGTATACCTTTTGGAAATACAGGCATGCAAGTAACTTGTATGTGCCATTAACTTGTATGCAAGCTACTGATCTGTTTTACAGGCATGTGTATTCCCAGCTTAAGTAGGTAAGTGAATTCCAAATGGACTCATTACTATAATAATATAAATGCAAAAGTGTGCTTATTTTTTGGTGTCCTTCAATCACGCCGCAACAGAACCGATTAACGTGATTTTTTGCATGGTTGTAGTTGAGGACCTGGAGATGTGACATAGGCATAGGAAAATCAAAGAGTTCCCACGGGAATTTTTTTAAACTAAATTCACGCGGTCAAAGTCGCGGGCATCACCTAGTACCTAATAAATTCATCATAAATTAAATATTAATTTTATATGAAGAGTTTTAATATAAAGAATAAATAGTTTTGTATAATGAATTAAGAATGCCTACTTTTCTATAGGCACAAGTTAGTCAACTAATTTATCAATTTATATCCAAAAGCACATCATCAGTCTTTCATCAGTCATCTTTAAATCATGTTTACCGAACGTACCTCACTGAAAAAAGTATCCCTTTGTTCCGTCGAAGATAATTCCAGTTTTCCGATATCGAAAATCTCTTCTAATTTATCACTTTCCAACATTACATTAAGGCATTTGCAAGCACAGAGAGCCATTTTATTAGTTTCGAATGATTAAATTACTTCAAAAAATAAGAAAAATAGGTATACAAGAACGTAGTAAAACAATACAAATAGATCCACAGAACACTATTAAGGTTCGAGCACATTATGCCGGGCCGCAGCGGGGCGGAGCGGGCCGCAGCGCAGCGCAAAATGTTTACCTAGCACTTTAGTGACGGGCCGGGTCACAGTGCATTGACGGATTTTGAGTTCAGTGTACTGCCAGAATTTGCGTGCAACTGTACGTTATGGATAGCTCTGACGAAGCTAGCTATAGCACACTGTTGACGGGGCGCAGCGGGGCGGGGCGGGCCGCATCGCACGGACGAGAATCCGCCTCGCATTAATGCAAGCCGCTGCGGCCCGGCACAGTGTGCGATAATTCATACAAATTGTATTCAAGCGATTTGAGCGGATTTTTGCGCTCCGCCCCGACACGCTGCGGCCCGGCATAATGTGCTCGAACCTTTACTCCTAGCGGCGCGGAGCGGAGAATAGATCCATAGATAATACAATATAGACTAGGAAAATAGATCTGAGGTGAGGTGAGTGTGGTTTACAATTTTAAATTGGTTGGTTGGTAATTGGTATTGGTAATGGCAATGGTAAAATGGTATTGGTATCCATAGACCTCGAACACTAGGATATTGGCATCTCTGATAGAAGTGTATTTTTATTTAGGTATAGGTTGTCTCCCTGTTTTTGGGATAGACAATGACAGCGCCATCTATTTACATTATTGTGAAGCTATGTTGAAAATTACTGATGCCCATTAAAAATTAAATAATTTCGTTTCTCTAGATTCAAATAATTTTAGTATTTGTTGTTCAAGTACAAGATTAAGTGAAATAAAAAATAGGTTCAGCTTCAAAATACATAGCCGATTTTGCCAGAGAGCGTCTTCAAGCGAGCATATTAAGGGTGGAACCACATTTGTGAGGATCGTTTCGGATTTCGCCCATACAAAACTGTCAAATTCCATAGAAACGTGTACGGATCAAATCGGCTTTTCGATGCGTACACGAATGTATGGAATTTGACAGTTTTGTATGGGCGAAATCCGAAACGATCATCACAAATGTGGTTCCACCCTAAATCTCCACTTTGAAAGGCCGTCATATTTTCGTCAATTTTAAGTGAAAAATTAAAAAAAAAAATGTACTCGGATCCAAATTTTCTTTAAATGATATACCGCAACCTTATGTAACGCTATAAAAAATATTTAACGTCGCATTCGCTTCTATGAGAGCCCCCCTCAAATAAAGATTTTTATAACTCTATAAGCAATATTCGGCTGAAGGCCATCAGTTTACATATTATGTTTAAAAAGTAAAAAAGGTAATAATATAATAATAAGGTAAAAATAATAAGGTTTTTTTATTAGGTATGTACAGTAATTCAGAAGTTATAAGGCTCTGACAGATGGACGGACGGACGGACAAGTGTAAATTCACTCAAGTATAGTTTGTTCACAATAAGAAAGTGTGTGGCCAAAGAGTGAATTAACGTTACGGTTTTTACATGGCAACCTACACAAGCCACTTGACAGCTATCAAGCTTAGCAGCGCGTCTATTCTCTAAAAATGGCATGTCGCATACGGCACGATTTTATAAGGGCATAGTACTCTATACTTGATTGCATTGTATATTAACTGTTGATAATTAATACACAATAATATGTAAACAAAATATTAACAATTCCTGTTTAGTAATACCTACAATAGCGCGCCTGTTACATTTTGATCTTTTTATCCATTTCTTTTAGTTTTTGACTGAATGTAGACAGAATTCTTTCTGTCTACATTCAATCAAAAACTACCAGCTCCTAATTATAGTAACAATAAGGTAATATGTATTATTGTCAGGTATTAATATGATCAATACATATTATTATAATCAGAATTCTCCGCCGCGTTTGTCTGTCTGTTCGCGATAAACTCAAAAACTACTAGACGGATTCAGAATATTATCACTTATTTACAAGATTTAATTTTGAATTTAAACACATTTTGCGATGTTAGATATAAGCAATCATAAAAATACAACAAAAACCCTATACCTGCAAAACAGCTACACGGTTCGTAACCTTTTTCATGTCCAAAATAAGGGCTTGCGCTGCTTTTTCCCTTTGGAAAAACTGAATAACATTAAATATTATTTCCCTAGTTAAAGTTTTTCTAGCTTTCGGCATTTTGTTCAAACAATAACAACTTTAAATAACACGTAAATTGATATGACAGCTGTGTTTGTTATGTCAAGTTGTGCGTGTAGGTTGCTATGTAAAACACGTAGCGTTACTTTACTGTTTGGCCACGAAGATTCTCTTTTTAAACAGACTACTTACTTTATTAATAAGGTATATAAGGTTGTATATATTTATAAAGTTTGGCAGATCGCTAATGTCACTGCTTAGCTTTAACACCTCTCGAGTTGTCTCAATGAAAACCTAGTTTAACTTAACTTTTGTCGAGATCCAGAAAGGAAAAGCCACTTTAAAACTCTTGCAAAATCGTATTCACATCGAACATTGAGCTGGAAAAAAATGTTTTTGTCCACATCGATCTCTAATAAAACTTCTGCGAAAACCATGCTTTCACGATAGATTAAGGATTGATAACTTAGTCGCTGCTAGATACTGTCAACGTACTAGGAAATGGCGGCAATTCATAGTACGCTGGAACTGGCGTACCCACATCGTCTCATGTTTGTTGTTTTCACACAAACTACTATGATATTACGATGCATGCCGCATTTATGGAGCTATTGTTTGTAGGAAGGGCGGTATCTAATAACGAACATCTTAAATCTATGACTTTGACATTGATGCAGTGATTTGATGCCGAAGTTACGGAATCGAGCTGGCTTTTGTATTGCCCGCCTAACAAAAAAGGTAAATAAGCACAACAGCGCCCTCCAATTCCAGGCACATAGTTATTGTGAACAGACTATAGACTCAGAGACTCGCTTCGCTCGGTAAAAAATAAAACACTGTTTCATCGACATTAGACGTAGCGTGCAACTGTCCTCTGTGGCATAGACCACGAAAATCGAAATGGACCACGAACAAAGAGAATGTAATCACTACGTTTTAAGAGTCGGGACTCCCCTTAGAAATGAACGTAGGCTAGCGAACAGCACCAATATAAAAAAACTAATTTTTCTGTCTTTTTCAATGACTATAGGCGAACTCGATAGGTACGACAGGGACAACAACACTTTAGAGTAAGATAAACAGGAGCCGCCATATTATAATTAGCGCACGTTTCATACAAAAAAATTCTCTTGGAAGTTGCGCCAGCTGAGTCCTGACTGCTGATCACGAAGTCCACGGACACGAAGTCCACGGACAAAAACGTAGTGGTTATATTCTCTTGTCCTGTTGTTCCTGGTCTGTGTTCTCTTGGCGACGGACATGGGACCACGTCCCACGAACACCACAGATTAGAGGATACTACGGAACACCTTACGAATTTATCAACTATTACGAATTCCTATTCGTATTACGAACACCCACGGTAAGTGTGGACGTTTATTCCTGTGGTTTATTCCTAATTTCCTACTAAAACTAAAATAGTTCCATCCATGGTTCATCGCAGAAAGTGAATTAAATTCTATGGTCTCTAAATTTATTATTTTTTAGCAAGTTATTACGACCAATGAGCTGATAAAATATTTATTAAAGTAAGTATGATTTTCCTTTCCAGTCACATTTTATACGAATGTTAATTGCTCTTAATCCTTGTTATCCCGGTTATTTTCAGGTTAGCTAGAAGGAATAAAAAGGATGTCTAAAAGAAGCCAACCAAGTTGGTCTCCGCCTTCGGCTGCTAAGCGGCCTGTTCTTAAAGTTTACAATAGTCTGACTCGGCAAAAAGAGGAGTTTATCTCTTCAAATGGCAACCGAGTTTGCTGGTACAGCTGTGGCCCTACTGTGTACGATGCCTCCCACATGGGACATGCGAGGTATCTATATATTTTAAAAGCTTAATCCTGGTACACTATTATATTTAATATATACAGTATACTCAGCAGTACACTCTCATTAATCTGCCTCCATACAATGCCATCCATTGGGGTTTCACTGAAATTGGCAATCGAGGCCATCGAAACTATACTGGACACTGGTGTGTGAAAATCATTGTCCCCCCAATTAAAAAAAAAAATGCTTGGGCCAATTGTGCCTCTCTATAGCTTGTTCCGTACTCTCGCTTGCACGCTCAGGCTCAGGCGGAACCTGACACTTTTTTGTGTGTGCAGCCGGTGTTCATCGATTTATAAGACATTATCACGTCAAAAAAATTAAAATAATGTTTGATAAAAGACAGCCCTGTCAGCGATGTACAGTATGAGTTTTAAGGTAATCCAACATAAAGGAATTTTAATGTTATAAGAAGTCTTTCATCGTAGAGCTGAAGTTACTCTTCTATTTTAGGTCATACATTTCGTTTGATATACTGAGACGGGTCATGGCAAATTATTTTGGTTATGACATTCTGTATGTGATGAATATAACAGATATTGATGACAAAATCATCAAGAGAGCCAGACAAAACTATTTATATGAAAAGTATTTAAAAGAGCCCAGAGGTCTGACTGACACCATTGATGATGCAATATCTGTTGTGGATTTCTTTGAGGGTGTGGTCAAGGATACAACAGATCCAGACAAAAAAAGTGCTATGCAAAGAATGCTAGAAAGGTGATATACATATTATAATTTTTTATTTTATAGTGCATATTGACGCTTAAGAACCAAAACCATTTATCTACACTTTTGGTGATTTTCACTTTTTAATGCAGTTTTTTTTATGGTTAATTTACCTCAAATTCACAATTAATAAGGAGTTATGAGAAAATACCAATACAACCTAAGTTATGCGACGTAATAAAATGGAAAAACTGCACAAAAATACGCAAATATTTTAACTAATACCAGCTATATTCAGTAATTTTGAAACGAATGAAGTTTGCTTGAAATACATGTAAACAATTTCCCAAAAAATTTCCCATGCCTATCAAGTAAATGTTTAGACATAAAAATAATGAAATTGTTTGAAGAAAAAAAATGAAATGTTTTTTCGTCTCCTGTGAAGTCGCCTTACTGTAGATAGATGGTCTGGGTTCTTAAGCGTTAATATGCAATTTTCTTTTATACACCTTCTGTATTGTGTGTCCTTCCTGAGGTCTATGACCCTTTTCTATTTAATCACATAATAGTAGTGATAGCCTAGTGGTTAGTACTGTGGTCTCTTCTTCGGTTCTAGGGGTCACAGGTTCGATCCTGGGCATGCACCTCAGGCTTTAATAAGTTAAGTGTGTTAAGTATCACAAGCTTCAACGGTGAAAGAAAACATCGTGAGGAAACCTGCACAACTAAGAGTTCTTTATAATGTTCTCAAAGGTGTGTAAATTCTGCCAATTTGCATTGAGCCAGGGTGGTGAACTATGACCGTTCTCTGAAAGGAGACCTGAGCTCAGTAGTGAGCCGTTGATGGGTTGCTGATGATGCTGATCATGATGAAATAGTAGTAGGCTTTTTTTTTTGGGATAATGTGGTGGCACATGACAAATCCATAAGCATATGAGTCAAAAGAATGTTCAGGACCTTCAACTCATCCTTCTTTGATGATAATAATTATCAGATGTTAACGATAATAACCAGAACTGAAATCTTAACAAGCTCTAGGAAGCACCAAAGAGAATGCAAACATTGCTTTCCTAATGCAACAGTGTGATATGAATTGTAGCAACTAGACCAAATGTTCCCCTAGCACCTCTAGCTAGCTAGCTATCTTGTTGAAAAATCAAGAACTTTAGAGTTGTTTGAAGCTGCTAAATTTTTCCAGAGAATAAGTATCCTACTTCCTACTAATATTATAAATGCAAAAGTTTGTGAGGATGAATGTATGGATGGATGTATGGATGGATGGATTTTTGTTACTTTTCATGCCACAACAAATGAACTGATTTGGCCAAAATTTGGTATGGAGATAGCTCATACCCAGGATTAAAACATCCCTTTGAAAATTACAGAGTTCCTGCGGGAATAAAAAACCCTTAATCCACGCAGACATAGTTGCAGGCATCATCTAGTAAATAATAAGTATCATAGTAGCAATAAGCAGTCAATGTTTTACATAAACAATATTACATTTAGGTCAAAATCTTCAGCTGACTTTGTATTATGTACATATTTTCTTGATAAGTGCTGCATCAACATCTTTCATTTCAATTTTCGTCATCTTTTCTTTAATAGTGTTGCATCTGCAGTAAAGATTTTCAAAGCAGCTGTAGAAGAAAATAATGATGACAAAATCCAAACAGCCAAGAGTGACATGTTGAAATCTGCAAAAGATCCTTTATCTGAATGGTTAGACAAAAAGTATGGAGCCACAATCACAGACAATGCAATTTTCACAGCCTTACCTAGATACTGGGAAAATGAGTTTCATAAAGATATGAAGGCACTTAATGTGAGTTGAAACTGAGTATTCCATGAATTTGTAGATCTTTTCTAACTAAAAGTAAATTGACAAGCCTAAACATCACCCTGATCATCATGCTGATTGCTGTCATATTCCATTGGAATCATTGTGATAGGGATTGCACTACTACTAATATGATCTATCTATCAGCTATTTTTTTCTGGCGAAATTCTTCTCCTTCCTCAAGATGCAAGCTTTTTGATGCAAAAACCTTACTCCATGTGGAAAAAGTTGCGGGCAAAAGTTGATTTTAAAATAAATGACCATACAAAAAATCGTCCCCACCCACCAACAGATTTCAAAGGGGTTTTCATGCAAATCGAGTTAGAATTATTTATTTATTCATTTTTCAGTGAAGTGTTTTGGATACCAGTTTAGTAAATTACAACTATAAAAAGTACATACAGGAGCATTAACCAACTAGAAAAAAAGCTATTGTAAGATGCAGATAACTACGTTAACAAAACCATCTATATTCACTCGGATAGCCAGGCAGCTCTTTTAGCCTTATCCTCTGAGGTAATCAACTCGAAGTTGGTTGGGAGCTGCATGGATACTCTTAACACTCTAGCGGAATGTAACAGGGTGATTCTTCGCTGGGTTCCAGGACACGCAGGCATAGTCGGCAATGAAAACGCTGACAAACTTGCAAAAACTGGTGCTGGAATGCGGCAGATAGGGCCTGAACCTGTCTGCGGTATTCCTAAAAGCCTAGTTCAGCTTACCCTGTTAACATACTGCTAAGCTATGACACGCTAATTCGTTGGCGTAACTTACCAGGACTAAACCATTCCAAAGCGCTAGTTAGATCCTTCAATAAGAAGGCTGCCAGTGAGGCACTAGCGCTCAGTAGGAAAAACCTATGCATCTTAGTGCGAGCGTTGACGGGACATTGTGGACTAAACAGACACATGTTCAACCTCAAGCTCAAGGGCTCAGATATGTGCAGGCTATGCCTGGAGTCGGCGGAAACGCCGCTGCACATGATCTGTTACTGCCCCGCTTTAATGCATAAACGAAGCATTCTTCTAGGGAAACACGTACACCCTGAGGAGGCTACACTAATCCCAGCCAAGAAGATGCTGCTGTTTCTGGCGGCAACAAGTATTGGAGGGGAGCTATAAATAGTGGCGAGCACAATGGACCGGCGACGGTCGACGTGCTACAGGGCATCGAACCTGCATAGCCGCGCAACAGAAGAAGAAGAAGAAGATGCAGATGCGTTTCTGAGATGCAGAGAAAAAACCGCGCCGCGCGCTGCCCGCGCTTCCTATGATCACCTCCGGGCGGACCCTTGCGTCGTACTTCAGCGTGCGTACTTCTTTTGTATTAAAAAAACCCCAATCATTTTTGGATTGAAAATAAGTCTTTATGGAACGTTACAATAATAAAAATATTGCCACGTCTGTCGGGGGGGTGGGGACAGTGCACATATAATTTTTTGCATGGTCCTTTCTATCACTTATCAATTCATTTATATGTGAAGTGTCTCATGTAAATAGCTCAAACCGCTGAACAGTGATATAATCCAATATTGGCAAACAGTTGGATCAGCAGGAAATGTTTATAGGGTTGCGCATTGCTATCGACCGTCATTGCGGCTCATTATGTTGTACACAATCTCCAAACTAAATTGACAGATCTAAATCTAGTGCTATCCCTTTCATAATGCTGTGAAAAAGGATAGCACTAGACTTAGATCTGTCAATTTATTTTATATAGAAATTGTGTGCAACAGAATTAGTCAAAATGGCTCAATAGACTGGAATAGAATAGAATACAATATAATATAATAGAAATGTTTTTTATTCAACTAAACTTTTTTACAAGTGCTTTTGAATCGTCGATGAGTCTACCACTGGTTCAGAATGCCGTTCCTGCCGAGAAGAACCAGCAAGAAACTCGGCAGTTGCTCTTTTCAAAACAAGTTTACAATATAGTAGATATTATGCTATGTATGCAGTGTTTCCACAATGAAGAAAAAGAGAATTTACAGGTTAATCATTACCTACTGTCTCATGAATCGCTGGAACGAATTATATCCACGCTTTTGAACCTAGAATTTTAAAAGAACCTGCCCTAACTATAAACAATATCACACAATGGAAAATATAGTTTTACATTTGCACAATAATTGATATAACTGTTTCAGGTTTTACCACCAGATGTACTTACCAGAGTAAGCGAATATATTCCACAAATTATAACATTTATACAGAAAATTATAGACAATGGATTAGCATATGAATCTAATGGCTCAGTGTACTTTAATGTTAGTGAGTTTGATAGTAAGGATCATCATCACTATGCCAGACTTGTGCCTGAGGCATATGGAGATACTAAATCACTGCAAGAGGGAGAAGGTATTTGTAACAAGCAATTTAAACTATTATAGTTGTTGCCCCAAAATAAGGCTTCACAGAAGCTCGCTAAGTACTTAGAATTATTTACCTACAATACAATGATAATATTATTATGAGTAAAAACAATGAGTGCTGACACGAAAATTTTACAAGCAAAAAGTATAGGTATTCATTTTAAATTTATTTGCTGAAATTAGTATGTGTTGTTTAACTACAGGATGAAACTGAAATTATGCATAAGTTACAGCTTTTGATTTCTAGTAGTTTTTGAGATTTTTTCTTGACTTTGCGTTTGTTTAATGTAAGTTTAGCCGATAAACGTTAACCTAACTAAACACTGTAATTATCTTAGCAAATCGTCCACCACCTTTTTCAACGACCTCACTGTCGTAGTCATGAGCTCCATGTTTTTATAAATTCATGGTCCCAGGATTGATTCTGGTATTCGCAATTTATAATTTTTAGAATTGTCTTTGGTCTGGTCAAGTGGGAGGCTTCCGCAGTGACTTCTGTCGTACACAACCCTACCGGCAAAGTGCCAACACATGCCGCGTTTAAGCTTACTAGTACGATACCAAATTGAAGTCAAAGACTAATACTGTAATCAATAAGCAAATAAAGCCTTAATTCAGACACACAATGGTTGCATATTCTAGTACAATGATATATTTTGGTTCCTTATACCCTTTTTTCTAACCCTAGTTCTTATTCTTAACTTAACCTGGGTCTTCCATGAAGACCCTTATGGCCTCAGGGTAACTGTTCAGAGCTATGGCCACTTTCAGTGGTCTCAACGCTGCCTGCAACCACTGATCGCGCTCCGTCGGTGCGTGCGATCATAGAGGTGCTCAGGCAATGAACAAAGTAGTCCAGGCTCCATTCGTGGGTCTCTGGATGTCCTGATTCTATTTTGTACTGCCTCAATAATTTATTGGCAAATCCCTCCTCCAGTAGTATTCAAACACCTGCACTGTCACCAGTTGTTCGGGTCCATGTGCCTCCAGCTACTGCTCGAAATCGTCGACCCATCTTTGCATTGGTCTAGGGACCTCTTTTCCTCTTGTAAAGAACCATATACCAATATATTACTGGTTTTGCTCCATTTATCTTGTCCCCTGATTGTATGCCCCGCCCACTTCCACTTAAGGCTCTTGATTGTGACTGTTATATCTTTTGTGTTTGTATATTTCTTTATAGTTGTTGTTCTTATTCTATCAGACAATTTTTTCCCCATAAAACTGACATTCCTGGCATTCTGACAAGATTCAATTTTTTCCATTGTGCTTGTGTGGTCAGGGACCATGTTTGACAGCCATATGTAAGTACTGGTACGGTACAGGTATTAAATACAGGTAACTGTAGTAGAATAACAAAAACATCTTTTGTAGGTGATCTCAGTGACGATACAGCTGAAAAGCGTTCACCAAACGACTTTGCCCTCTGGAAGCGCAGTAAAGCCGGCGAGCCTTCGTGGGATTCGCCCTGGGGCGCCGGCCGCCCCGGCTGGCACATAGAGTGCTCCGCCATGGCCTCCGATGTCTGCGGGTCCAACCTAGACATACACACTGGCGGGGTTGATCTCAAATTCCCTCATCACGATAACGAACTGGCTCAAAGTGAGGTGTGTTTGAAACTATAAAGTACCATCGACGTCCTCTGACCACAGCTTTTCACAGTTTTCACTCCATCCCTCCCATCCCAGATTTGCTCTCACCATAGAAAACTCATGAAATAATTCACAAAAAATTATACCTACTGTAATTTACTTAGTGCCCATTTCACCAACGTAAAAATTAAAATAAGTCTTATCCGAGCGTAAATTTCATATTTAGACGTTTAGATCATGTCGGAACGCCCAATTTATTCCTGAGTAAAACGTCACTCAACATTGGTGAAATTGGCACTAATTAAATTACAGTAGGTACAGCATTCTCTGTTCTACTGTGTCTAAATATTCTAAAGCAAACTGTTTTCAAAGTAGGCGTGATGCGGTATGGGGTGATGACTGAAATGGATTTTTTAAATTATATTATTTTCTGCTTTGTGTGTGACTTTTAAGCAATTAAATATCACATGTTTCGACGGAAAAGGACATCGCTAAGAGAGTTCTCTATAAAGTTCACAAAGGTGTGTGAAGTCTGCCAATTTGCATTGGGCCAGCATGGTGGCCTATGGCCTATACCCTACTCTAAGCCCTGCGCTCAGTAGTGAGCCCTTGATGGGTTGCTGATAATGATGCTGTTTCTTATTTATGAGTGATGACAGATGAAAAAGTTAGAAACAGTATACGAGCCAACGACAATAGTGCAACGGGTAGGTATTGTACCGTCGACCTTTCAGTTTTCAGTCCGCATCTTTAATCATTTGACTATTGAGTTTATATAAGCTATGGTTGAGCGAAGCAACGGCTAAATCATGCATCATGCTCGTGAGCGGGTTCCACCGGTGGGAATGGGGTTACTTTCTGTCTGCCCATCTTAACATGTATTGAATTGTAAGTATGCATTTTCTGGAACTTCCCACAAATTGTGGGAACACTGCATACACTGCATAGATAGCATAGTACCTATTGTGAACTATATTGAAAAAGAGCAACTGCCGAGTTTCTTGCTGGTTCTTCTCGGCAGGAAGGACATTCCGAACCAGTGCTTGTTTCATCTGACTATTCATAATATAATATAAAAAAATCTTACCGACTTCAAACACGCGCCCCTGCAAAGTATATAATTTACTGTTGATTTTTTAAAAACCGCTCGACCGATTTCGATAAAATTTAAATGAGACCACCTGGGAAGTATACCCTTTCAAACAAAAAAATAATTTTCAAAATCGGTTCAGGCGTCTTCGAGTTATCGGTGAACATACATAAAAAAAAGATTCCGACGAATTGAGAACCTCCTCCTTTTTTGAAGTCCTAGTCCTAGTTTGAAGAAAAGCTTATTTTAATAAAAAAATATTCCTATTATATTCTATTATTGTTGTTACAGGCTCACTTCGACAAGCCAGGCTGGGTGAACTACTTCCTGCACACGGGCCACCTCACTATCGCGGGGTGCAAGATGTCCAAGTCGCTGAAGAACTTCGTCACGATCTCGGACGCGTTGCGGCGCCACACCGCGCGGCAGCTGCGCCTCGCGTTCCTGCTGCACGGCTGGAAGGACACCCTGGACTATTCCGATAACACCATGGACATGGCTATACAGACGGAAAAAACGTTTAATGTTGAGTAATCATTTGGTTTAGTTCGCTATCATTTGTAGGGCAGATTCACACCGGAATGGCAGCGGCCGGTAGCGGTCGGTAGCGACCGTCAGCGGCCGGCGGCGGCCGGAAGCGGCTGGCAGATTCGCGAGGAGGCCGGCCGCTCGCGGCCTCCCGACACCGCGCGCCTAGTGTCCTTTTGCCTGTTTAGTTTCCACATTCGGCAAGGAAACTCGTGTGTTTGAAGTGAAAATAATGGAATTGGTTATTATAGCACTTATTTCTGAAGAAAAAGAATGAAACAAACAAAGGAAAAAAATAAGAGGTGTGCAGAGCGGGGAGCGCGCGGCCTCGCGGCGCCGCGAGCGGCCGCGTGCCCTTTTCAAGCGATACTGGTCTTTAAAATAATGTAGATAAAGTTATTATTTCACACTGAAAGTGCTCGCCGCGCCGCGGCCGGCCGCTGCCATCCCGGTGTAAATCGGCCCTTACTTGACTAAGTTAAGCTTTTGCTCGCGGCTTTTAGTTCGATTTTTCAAACCCCTATTGGGTTATGGGTAGTAATGGTTATGATGGTGATAGAAATGATTGAACACATTAGTACAGCTATCCATAATTTATTCGCTATTTACACGAGTCCAAATCGTTTACATGTGTGGCGTGTTCGCCCGATTACCGCTCGGTAGGAACTGGCTAGGCGTCCTGTCTTAGCTTACACGCTGCTTAGTCAGGCCTATTTTACCCCCTTAAAAGTTGAAATTTCAGAAATCCTTTCTTAGCAGATGTCATAATAGCTATCTGTATGCCAAATTTCAACCCGATCCATCCAGTGTTTTGAGCTGTGCATTGATAGATTAGTCAGGAAGTCCCTTTACACCTGTTTACCTTTTCCTTTTACATATTTATATATACGAAGAAGAAAGGAATACTGACCTACTATAATGTAGTAATAAGTAAACAAATGGTTCTGCACAGAAAGACTTAAGAGTTAGTGACGCGCTATTTATACGTTTTTACAGCACTGACAAGGAAACCTTGCTACAATTAGTGAACAACTAAAATGAAGAACGTCGTAAATACCGGCTACGTCCGTTGATTAGCCGATTTTCTGAAACGTTTTCTGCGATTTTCGGTGTCGGCACCAACTTTGGGGTGTTCTCAATAAAACTTTACGATTGTGTTGATAGATGATGCTAACATCGAAAACTTGTAATTATTTTAGCACTCGCTGATGTCTGCGACTTGCGGATTTAGTTTTTAATAATCCCTTGGGAACTTTGATTTATCGGTATAAAAAGAAACCTATGTCATTCGCCAGATCCTCAACATATCAACCCATGCATACATACATACACCTATATTTTGTATATTTGTTTTGAAGCCCTAATAGATTATCATAAGTGAATATTTTGCAGGTCCAATATTACCTACATACGTGTCGAATTTATAACCTGCTATTTTTGAAGTCGGTTAAAAAAATCACATCGATTTGTAGTTCTGTCGCGGCCTGACTGAAGGACAAACCAACAAACAAACGTACTTTCGCTTTTATAATATTAGTAAGGATTGCTTTTGGACAGTTAAAAAGGTAATACTATATTATTATAGGATGCAAAGAATTTCATTAGTTTGATTGTATTGCAGGAGTTCTTCCTAACGGTGAAGGACGCTCTCCGTGCCGGCTACGACGCGGGCTGCGGCGGCGAGTGGGGCGCGCAGGAGCGCGCGCTGGCGGCCCGGCTCAGCGCGGCCCGGGAGCAGGTCCACGCGGCGTTGTGTGGTAACTCTCATCATCATCATCATCATCATTAACAACCCATCAACGGCTCACTACTGAGCGCAGGTCTCCTCTCAGAGAAGGCCATAGTACACCACGCTGGCCCAATGCGAATTGGCGGACTTCACACATCTTCGTGAACATTATGAAGAACTCTCAGATGTGCAGGTTTCCTCACGATGTTTTCCTTCACCGTTGAAGCAAGTGATATTTAATTGCTTAAACGCACTTGACTCCGAAAGTCAGAGGTGCGTACCCGGGATCGAACCTGCCCCGAATAGGAGACCTCAGTCCGAACCACTAGGCTATCACTGCATGTCAATGGTAATTCTCACATTGTTAATATTTTAATAGTATACAATGATGCATGCCTCCATGAGGTTCTCAAAGGCGTGTTAAGTTGGCCAATCTGCACATGGCCAGTGCAAAATAGAGAAGAGGCGATGGGTTAAAATGAATGAATGCTTTTGATGTTTGAGATATATTTCCTTAAGTGTGATCGTATTCTTCTTTTTTATCAACTGATAGACATCCATTTTGGACAAAGGTGTCTTGTATGGACCTTCACAAGCATCAGTCTTGTGGCGCATAGCAAGATCCCGTATATTCAGCGTTTTCCTGCGGCTCGTCTGATATCGTCCTAGTAGAGGGCCTGCCAACGCCACTCCAGCACCTTAGGGCCCGATCGAGCTACATCGGTTAACATTGTGTACTAATACTAGATAACATAGACACCCGCGGCGCGATAGACGCCCTGCGCGAGCTGGTGGGCGCGTCGCACGTGTACCTGCGGCAGACGCCGCCGCGCAGCGCACCGCTGCTGGAGGCGGCGGCGCGCTACGTCACCGACGTGCTGCACGTGTTCGGCGCCGTGGAGGGCCCGCGCGGCCTCATCGGCTTCCCCGTCAGCGACGCCGGCGACGTCTGTGTACGTGAGCTTTATACCCACTACTCCCACTTCTAATGGAGGAATTCAGTCATAGGAACTAATCTCTATAATTATTCTACGATTAAGGCTGGAACCACATCTGTGCGCATCGATTCGCATTTTGTCCATACATAATTGTCATTTTTCAAAGAGTCGTGTACGCATCAAATCAGCTTTTGATGCGTACACGACTATGAAAAATGATAGTTTTGTATGGACAAAATGCGAATCGATGCGCACAGATGTGGTTTCAGCCTAACACTCCATTGGATGTCCCTATGTGCCCTATCCTATCCTATACAAATGACAGTTTAATCATGGATCAATTTGAAGTTTTAACATAGGAGCTGTCTCTAGAACTAACAATATTGCAAATGGAAACACTCGTTTATCTGCTTACAACGCCAAAATGGCGTCAATCAAGTTCAAAATGGCGTCAATTAAATAGGTCAGGCTCCGAGACATGGTCGCTAACTGTGGGCCTCATAAGAAGGCTCAGAGTCACTCAGCGAGCGATGGAGAGAGCTATGCTTGGGGTATCCCTGCGAGATCAAATCAGAAATGAAGAGATCCGCAGGAGAACTAAAGTCACCGACATAGCTCAGCGAGTCGCGAAACTGAAGTGGAAATGGGCGGGGCACATAGTTCGAAGAGCTGATGGTCATTGGGGTCCCAAGGTGTTGGAGTGGCGACCCCGCACCGGTAAACGCAGTGTTGGCAGACCCCCCACTAGGTGGACCGACGACATCAAACGAGTCGCAGGGAGCCGCTGGATTCAGGCGGCGCAAGACCGAAGCCTGTGGAGGTCCATGCAGGAGACCTATGTCCAGCTGTGGACATCTAAAGGTTGATAATGATGATGATGATGATGATGATGAAATAGGTCCAAAAAATATGAGATCCGCCTCTCCAGTGCTAATCATATGCACTGAGCCACAGCCTCCTTTACTCTACTACTGTACCTAGTAAAGGAGGCTGTGACTGAGCTCTATAATCTAGAGCTCAGTGCATAGTGGTCATAGGCTATGAACGATTTGGAATATGTGTGAAGGTTTTCCGAAAGTAATTTTCTTTAATAGCTTGAGTTAGGATTGGGTGCAACATTAGTGCAACGGGGGAGTGAACCATCGTCGTTTCGATTTTCAGGTGGCGCCGTTCACCGTTGCACTATAAACTAATAACTACATTTAAATACTATGTAAGGAATCTATGATCTAAACCGGTTGCTACTTTATTTTAACATAAACTAACGTGTTATCAAAATTCATTTAAGAAGTTTCACTTCTTCAACATATAGATGCAACAATATTTTCTCGTAGCTTGTCTGAGTTGGCAAGATTTTGCCCTGGTTTGCAGACCCCACCCCACATATTTCGTTTTCCTTTTTTTAGTTGGAGGAGGCTGTCATGCCGTACTTGGAAGCGCTCAGCACATTCCGCGGCCAAGTCCGCGAGGCGGCGCGTGCGGCCGCGGCCACGGACGTGCTGGCGCTCTGCGACTCGCTCCGAGATGCCGTGCTGCCTGAACTGGGCGTCAGGCTCGAGGATAAACCTGGTAAGCAAAAGCTGCCTATATATTTGAGCCTATCTTTATAATTAACGTACGATTAACACTGGATTGGCTGTCCATAGACAAATGACAGCTTAATTATGTATCAATTTGTAGCGCCACATTTGGCAATCGAATGTCTCTGGAACTAATAATAATATTGCAAATGGCGCACCGACCTCTATAATTAACTAGTTAATTATAGAGGTCGGTGCGGTCGGTTTTTGACTTAATATTGAAAAAGCACCTAATTTTCAATCGAAAATTCACCCGTCAAAATATCTGCTTTTTTAAAAAAGTCGGTGAGCTTTTTGTTCGTTGAAATCTCTACTTTCTGATGGTGTAAAAAAAAATATACATTACTATGGTAAATGCTCTCAGAAAATGCAGAAACGAAATATTAAATAACAGGTAGTAAGGCCCAGACCCTCCTAGCCCCTTCCCCACTTCTCTATGAAATACCTTTTGATGGGCTAAAATTTTCCGTAGGTCACTCAGGTATATAAGTTATCTTAAAATAGCAATAAATAGCCATCTACGCATGTAATTTAATAGGTATTTCATAGGGCCTTACTACCTGTTATTTCGTATTTCGTTTCTGCATTTTCTGAGAGCATTTACCATAGTAATGTATATTTTTTTTTACACCATCAGAAAGTAGAGATTTCAACGAACAAAAAGCTCACCGACTTTTTAAAAAAAGCAGATACGAGTATTTTGACGGGAGAATTTTCGATTGAAAATTAGGTGCTATTTCAGTATTAAGTCAAAAAAAAGGTGAAAAAATAAATATTTTAAATCAGAAAAATTACAGTGTGTTTGGGACATAAAAAGTTAAGTTTTCACCAAATTTCGTGAAAAAATATTTTTTTTTGTAAAAGATAAAAATAAAAAACCAAAAACTTGGTTATTTGAATTTTTCATACATTTTGAGGTTATGTGAAAAAAGTCTAAATACAAAAGTTGTAGATCTTTTTATAACCTACAACTTTGCCATTTAACTTTTTTCCATAATACTTGTAGTATTTCCAGAAATTGAGATAAACCGTTTTTTACCCTTAAACCCCCCCTCCCCCCCACTTCCCGACCTCCGATCGCCCGTAATTTATTTTTCCTTTCATTTTTGTTGTATTCTCTTCCTTTTCCAATGGGTTTCATCCTACTATATTTTTTTTTGTTTTCAAAAATTATCTACCCTGGACTATAGAAGGAACTTAGTTCCAACTTCCAACCGAGTGTTCCAAGACACTCAACTTATTTTTAACCGACTTCAAAAAATACAAAAAGAGGAGGTTCTCAATTCGACGCGTTTTTTTTATTACTTTAGAATATTTGCAACAATCGAATGAAAACTTTACAACATTTACAACAGCTAATTCGCAAGAATGCAGGTTACAAATAAGTTTCTAGCGTTTTGTTGATTGTTAGATCGGACGGTGGTAAAGTTCGTCAGTAAAGAAGAGTTAATGAAGGAGAGAGAAGAGAAGAAAAGACAAGAAGCGGAGAAACTGAGAAAGAAACAAGAGTTATTAGAAGCGCAGCGTGCCAAAGAGGAGCAGAAGAAAATCCCTCCAACAGAGATGTTCAAGCGAGAAAGTGACAAATATTCCAAGTTTGATGATAAGGTAAGATATTATATTTTTGTCAACTAGCTTTTTCGCATGATTTCCACAGTTTGCAAGAAGTTAAGTTTTTAAAAATCTCTCGGGACTGAACACTTTTCCAGGTTGAAATATAACCAACTAACTGATGCCCGCGACTTCGTCTGCGTGGATTTAGTTTTTAAAATCCCTCCCTTAAACTTTGGTTTTCCAGGATAAAATGTAGCCTATGTCACTCTCCAGGTCCTCAACTATACCCATGCAAAAAATCATGTCAATCCGTAGCTCTGTTGCGACGTGATTGAAGGACAAACCAACAAACAAACTCTCACATTTTATAATATTAGTGTTGCACTTTACTACTTGTGCATTTGCGACGAAGACGTTACAAAACTAGCAAAGTAAGTAATCCCTATCCCTTAAGTACGAAGTCATCCGTCAGTGAAGTCTGGGCTCGGTGGCTTCGTTACACACTTATGCAATAAATCACGTGGATCCGTAGCTTCGTTGCAGCGCAAATTTATTTCTAATAATAATAGAGATGGCACCTACTAACTAATGTACGAGTACATAACCAAATCGACTAGTCTAAACATAGTGTTTTATCCTATCTATTTCACAATACTCCCTTTGGAAAAGGATAGCATTAAATTTTTATTCTGGGTCACTCAGCGGGCCATGGAGAGAGCTATGCTCGGAGCATCCCTGCGAGATCAAATCAGTAATGAGGAGATCCGTGAATGGGAATGGGAAGCGCAGTGTTGCCAGACCTCCCACTAGGTGGACCGACGACATCAAACGAGTCACAGGGAGCAGCTGGATGCAGGCGGTACAAGACCGAGACCAGTGGATCTTCATGCAAGAGACCTTTGTCCAACTGTGGACGTCAATCGGTTAATAAAGAGAGAGAAAGAGAGAAATTGTTATTACAGCTTATTGTTCTAGACCAATGCAATCGTATTCTGAAAAATCTTGCACATCAATAATTTTTGTCAAGTGCGTGTAACAAATGTGATGATATTGTAGAATTTTTCAGATATTTACAATGAGTTAGAGCGACGCTGCACGGTGCGGTGCATTGTGTGTAGTAGTGGTTTTGTCAAACCAGCGCTATTTAGTGAGGCAAAATGACTGCAATGCGGTGCGGCGCCGCGCCGCGTTGTGTAGTGTCGGGCATGCGGTTTATTTACAACACTTAATATTTCCAGGGTTTACCCACACACGACCACGAAGGAAAAGAACTCACCAAGGGATTAGTGAAGAAACTGCAGAAGTTACAACAGGCACAAGAGAAGAAATACAACGAATACTTGGCTTCAATAAATAGCAGTACGTGATGAAGTTGCAGCGATCATACTATGACCAATGGAAGACTTGACTTATGCATAAGAATAATGAAAAATTTCATTCCGAAATCCGCAATATGTATCTTTTACTTTTTTATTTGCTAATTTTACTTTTATTTACTTAATTCCTCGCTAGTTTTTTTTGTAATTTTTTTTAAAGTTTTGGCAACCAAGGTTTGTATGAAAAATTAATGCGCAATGTTCTTAAACTACTTACTATTAAGAATAAATTTACAAGCATAAAATACTCTTTTATTGATTTTAAAACATATCATCCTACTAATAATAACAATTCTTTGGCAATAAAAATCTACAAAAGGAAAATCACCGCAAATATATTTTATCTATAACAAATTACCTACCTACTAAATTATCAACAAATTAAGAAATATGGAGGGCTCAACAAATCCGCTGATTATCTCTATTTATTAGAAAAACATTAAAAATGAATTAGTCGACATATCTGATCACAATAGAGACACGGTGCAACGCTTGAATGAGATCGCTACAAAGGCGGTGGCCGCGTGCGCCGCGACCAAAATACATATAAAAAGGTGAACAGAAGTTTATAAAAAGCTAAAAAGTGAGGTAAACAATCTGTGAGTTTTTTATAAGTATGGGGAGCGACAATGGTGTATCGGTGGGGTGGCACAAGCACCGCACGCGAGCGCGACGCTACTCGCCTGGCGCGTCTCGGTCGGCATCTGCAACTGGCTCATGCCATTATTTTTAAGTTGAGGCTATATATAATTAAGTTCCAGACGTTAATGTCTGTTAGGTTAGTCTATGTCATCTCTACGCATCGCCGGCCCTCTACCTGGAGCCTCCTCGCAGAATTAGAAGGATTTAGATTTTAGGCCATAGTCCACCACGCTGGCCAATGGCCAAGTGCGGATTAGCAGATTTCACACACCTTTGTGAACATGATGGAGAGCTATCAAGATGCAAGTTTCATCACGAAGGAAAAGCCTTCAATAAAAGCAATTGATGAAAGCTGCAAATAAGATTTTAATTGCTCAAGAGGTGCCTGCGTATGATTCGAACCCTGGGCCCCCTTTACCACTAGGCTACCATCGCTGTTAGGCATCTACTAATTTATAGTATACCCATTAAGTATAATACTAGGTACTACTACTTCGTATGTTTCAGTCTTACCAGTCATGGTAGCAAGTATAAGCCCGCAGGTATGTAGGTAGGTAAGTGGTAGGTGTACACAGGCTTGTATCTACCAATCTTTTAACTTGAAATCCATAAAAAGAAATCTAAAGTAAATAGAAGTAGGTAATAAAGAAATATCTATGTGGGATTTAAAAAAGTATTTAATTATTGGACTGCGATTGGGGATACCTATCAAAGTAGAGCCCTTCGTACAGCCATGGACGTTTTCATATCAGATGAAATTATCGGTGGGCAAGTACATTCCTACTCACATTTAAATTGCAATAGGTAGAAGTTACTATACAAAATCACTCTCCCAAAAGCAGCTCCTGCGATGTGATTGAAATGCCTTTATAAGATTTTGTTATTAACGGAAATTCCCAAAGAGTCCGTTAAAAATATATTGAAGACGGTAAATAATTTAAATACTTACTTTTTGTCAATCAATTTGATCGCGGTCAGATTTGGCCAACAATGGTTTGCGGAAGCTAGCGTGAAGAGGGGCGGTATGCCGAAACGTGTAAACCGGCGCGTAGCGGTTGACCGCCTGGCGAGATGTCAATCATTTGAATATCTAAATTGTTCCTTTTCCACATTTTGTTCAGATTTTTGCGATAATGCCATTTTGTTATTCTTCAGGAGCAATGAACTGAATTTACCAAAAATCAAGTTACCGGAACATTTGAAATAAAATTAATTCATATGCGATCATGTGAACACTTAGATGTAACGGTTTCTCCATTGAATTACGTTTGAAGAAAAGTAACTGTCAGAGATATCTCAATACTATACCTACAAGTAAGTTAATGTGCTTCCGTAACTTCTGATGATCACGTCATGATTAAATTATGCATTTTTTTATAAAACATGTTGACTATAGATACCTACTTACTATGAGTAAAATCCAAAAGTGACGTTAGGAGAGACCAAAAATTAACGGTCGCAGGGGAGCACGGCGAGTTTCATGTATAAAAACAACCTTATACTATCTCTATACTAATCAATGTTAATAGAGTTCTCACGTAAACTGCATATGTAACACTTTTAATATAGGATCGTAAAGTTAAACCACAAATCTAATAGCATAGCGCTATGAGGTGACTGATCACTGATCAGTGAACATTATTAAACATAAGTAGCACGCACTGTATCCTAGTTTAACGTAACTTCTAGGCGGGTGCTACATTAACAGTAATATTATGTTAACAACCTACTATTCTTCACTAAGAGATTTATAAGAGCGAAGTTATACGTATATAGGCTCAAATTAGCGTCGTCGGAACCGTTTTTCTGAATATCGGCATTTTAATAAAAAATCGGGACGTACTACGTACCTGTGCAAAGTATGTAGTCTAGAATTGACGGTTTGCTTACCTGCTTAGATGAAAAAGTGAGATTTTAACGTCAGGGACGCATCCTGCTGCGGGATTGGTTTGCTACAATTTGACTATCGCGATCACCCTTGATTAGCCGACACTCGCGTTATTTGCTAAAATAATTTTTGATACAGTTTTCTGCAATCGACCTGCTGAGTGCTGAGAGGGTTAAAAACGGTAAAACCAGCTCAAACCACATTTGACACGCAATTAAAATCTTTGCGTACTTCGATCACAGAAATATTTTTGTGATCAAAGTTTACAGTTTTTATTGATTGATCTACTTTATTATTTAATTAATTAGTGCTGCTAGACGGCTCCCTTTGTACGCGCTGAAAGCGCGACGAAGCTAAATCCCGCGGGCCAGGGTTGCAATTACGGCGTGTTTTCATTGCTTACCCACACCACCGCCTTTTTCTGAAAATGAAGCAAATTTAACTCTCTCATTAATTATTTAAAACTCATTAAACAGTGGCAAGTCGATCTGCTATTTCTTGGGTAGCCTTAATTATTGGGGGAGGCAGTCATTTAGCCGGCTTATAGGAACAAAGGTAAAGTATTAAGTACAATACCTATAACATTTTATAATATTATTGTACTTTGGATTTTTTGGTAAAATAATAACGTGTAGATATTATCTAGAGCAAAATAATTATTTTAATAGCAAATATAAATAATTAATAGCAAACTGGAAGAGCAAGATATATTTTTACCCGACCGACAAAAAAGGGTTATGACGTTATCTTTATCTAAATACAGGGTTACTAGTAACTCGACCTATTCCTTGCAGGACATGATAGGGGAGGTAAAATGCAACCAAATTGATTTTCCTAGTTGATACTTTATTTCAGCAAACAGTCCTAAAAGTCCAAAAATACTTTACAATGTAAAATTATGCGCCATTACAAATTTATTTATTTTTTAAAACATGCTATGTTTCAAAAAATGTTTTCGTATAAATAGATACGTAGTTTTTTTTAAATTTGGACTTAAATGTCAAATTCTGGGTGATTCCTAAAAAAACGTTAAAATTCAAACATCTCGTAAACTATCGATTTTCGGCCATATATGTCAAAAGTCAGGGTCAAAAGTTGCATTTTAGCTCCCCTATCATGTCCTGCAAGGAACACGTCGAGTTACCAGTAACCCTGTATATAAAAGGAAAAGGTGACTGACTGACTGATCTTTCAACGCACAGCTAAAACATACTGGAGGGATCGGCTTGTTTGGTATGAAGATAGTTATTATTACGTAGGCATACGCTAAGAAAGGATTTTTGAAAATTCAACACCTAAGGGGTAAATAGAGGTTTAAAAATTGAACTTAAGGTGAGCGAAGCCGCGGAAAAAAGCTAGTTTTGTATAAATAGAAACCATTTGTGTCCTTGTTTAACCTAGCTGTTGATGCAAATAGGCTTTTATGTAACGTGGATTGAACTAATTAAGTATAATATAGAATAAATATCTACCTAAGATTTGGTAATTTCATAAGAGCTTTACCTTTTAGCTAGCTAGTAGGTACATTAGGTACTTAATTTGGAGTAAAAGTTTTATGTGGTACCTAACATCAAAGCCATTAAAATTAAACAGGAAATTATATCTGCGGCGATGTTGAATCTATGAGAACATCCGACGCAGTGTTCGCTTTGGCTGTCGCTTCCGATTGGATGACGAAATGCGCGAGGCTTTCTTGTTTTTAGGCAAATTTGGAAATTAGGAAATTAAACTGCCAGCTGTAGCAGATGAAAGTCGCGGAAATGGCGCGCGCCGTCGACCTTATACGTAGTACTAAGCAGGGGGTTAAAAACGATGGCAAGTATCTAGGTACTTGTACCTTCGTTTTTAGGGCTCCGTACACAAAGGGTGCCAACTGGATTACGGCATGCACCCTTTTACTAAGCCTCCGCTGTCCGTCTGTCAGCGGGCTGTATCTCGTAAACCGAAATAGGTAGACAGTTGAAATTTTCACAGAGTATTTCTATTGCCGCTATAACAACAAATAATAAAAATAAAATAAAATTAAAAATAAAGGGGGCTCCCATAAATGGAAAAGGAGTTGAAATAAAATTTTATTTATTTACCCTGGCATATGGGGTGCATTGTCTAGAGCTCATTGAGTAGAGTTCAAATAATTATGTTGTTATATATAATAATGTAATATAATATGTAATTATATTACAAAAAATAAGAAAGGGGACCATCTAAGTTGTCGGTTTAAGACCATTTTTGTCACGGGGTCTATCTCAAAAACTAAACTAGGAATTTGAAATTTCTGTATAAATTATGTACTTTATAGTAAATTCAAACAACAATTAATACCGAAAACACCGACTTATAATGCGGTTTGTAAATTGTGACCAAAACAAACGAGCATTTTTTCCCCATATTATGCTAATTTAGTACTTACTAAGAAGTAAGAACTAAGATATCTACGAGTAAATATGTATCTAGTTTAAAAAAAAGTGAATTGGTCATAATATGTATGGAACCCTAAAAGAGCGAGGCCCGATTTTTTTTAACCTCCTGCCTATAATGAATTGGTTTGGTTCTTCTCTTTTTTATCTATCGATAGAAGTCCTCTAAAAAGCTGAAATGGCAGTGGGCAAGCCATGCTTGTCGCAGAAGCGATGGCCGTTGGGGCCGAAAAGTTCTTGAGTGGAGACCGCGAACAAGTAAGCGTAGTGTGGGGCGCCCTCCAGCACGTTGGATCAACGATATAAAGCGGGTGGCGGGAAGTGGCTGGATGAGGAAGGCTGAGGACCGGTGTGGTGGCGTTCTCTGGGAAAGGCCTATGTTCAGCAGTGGACGTCCGCAGGCTGAGATGATGATGATGTTGATGAGAGGTCCTCTGGACATAGCTCCTTTGTATGAACTTCTTGCCTCCTTCTTTGTATGAACGCCTCGTCACTTACTCTAGAGTTAATAATGAAGCGCATGAACTGACAGATACGCGGTTAAGGACTTTGTTTTCTGCTATTTAGAGATACATAGTTAATTTTGGGTTCTACCATCTCGTGGGCTCTTATTATCGAGAAGATACCTAATTTTTGACTAGATTTGGCCAACGGAGAAAAGTTTATTTGTAAATAACTATGTAGGTATGACAGGAAACCTTATTGTGATGGAGTTTCACAATCAATAAGATAAAATTGGTTACGATGAAGAATCATAGACCTGGTATTTAGGAGGAATTACAATAATTGTCTCCTATTGATCGGTCACTCAGTCGTGTCCTTTTTAGGGTTCCGTAACCAAAGGGTACCAACGGGACCCTATTACTAAGCCTACGCTGTCCGTCCGTCCGTCCGTCCGTCCGTCCGTCCGTCCGTCCGTCCGTCTGTCAGCGGGCTGTATCTTGTAAACCGTAATAGATAGACAGATGAAATTTTCACATATTATGTATTTCTATTGCCGCTATAACAACAAATAATAAAAATTAAATTAAATTAAAAAAATTAAATTAAAATATTTCCATGGGTACATGGAAATATTTTTATTTAATTTTTTTAACGGAACCCTAAAAGAGCGAGGCCCGACTCGCACTTGGCCGATTTTTCTAAGGAACACAAATCCGAGGAGGATTTATAGATTTTAATTTAACAGCGGCGATTTAAATGCAAAGCTCAGAAAAATCATGTTTATTATAATTTTGTTTTATTGTTGATTGAGTACGTCTCGGGATGGGACGGGGCGCCCTCCACCGGGCGCGGGGCGCGGGGCGCGGGGCGGAGGGTGGAGATCACTCGCCCGTGCTTTAATTGCTTTTCACTTAGCAACCGCTCATGAACAGAATGCTCGCGAAAATGAAGAAAAAATCAGTACATCAACATCTTTTAGAGATTGGCCAGATTGGCGACGCAAAGACAGCGAGCGTCTTTCACTCGCAAGTATAACGCTTTCCTCTTGTTTTCCCAGCGCGCCTCATTTCCGGTAGGGGGTCGCGAGGCGGCGCGGGTGGCGAGGGGCCTAAGTAATTTCGCTTAAGAACTCTAAACGTAATTAGTGTAGGGCGTGCAAAGGGAAGGGCTTGAAAGTTAGAGAGGGTTGCGTCCCGCCGCCTCCGCGCGTCCTCTGAATATTTGATCGCGCTCGTCTCGCGATAATATTTGCCGGAGGAGGTTTCCGTAAACACGAGCATGTTTCCCCATCTTCTCATATTTTCCTTCACTCCGCTTTTAAACCTGTCGCGCTTTTAATTGGAGTCGGCGTTATATAAGTAGACTTGTGAGGGTATTAAAAACTCGCGCGACGCTGCCTTTGAATACTTTTAATGTTATTAAGTTTGTCAAAGAACTTTACGGCTGACAGTACATCGTCGTGCAGAACTTCAAACAAGATCTTTTAATAATTCGTTCATTGAAAATGGTTTTAAAATAAATAATATAAGTAAGTATATATAGGTAAGTACTATTGATACATAAGTTATGGTTCGCAAATGTATCTTTGTACTAAATTTGTAATATACAAAGCTTTTTAGCCTGAGGTAGGTGCAGCAAAAGCAAATGAACTATAATTTCAAGAAAGGAATCATCTATTTAATTAATTTATTTAAGTATCTAATATATTTATTTGAACAAAAAAATTTGTCGTGTGGTTGAATTGTTTTGTTTTATTTTCAATTCCTTTATATATAATAAAAACTAAAAAGAAAAACACGATCATAAATTAAAAGAATATGTAAATCAGGAACAGAGTTGTGCCAAGCACACTGCCCTGTGGCACACCATATACTCGTACAGTAGGTGCTTTCATCCTTGCTACGGTGAAGAGTTATTTTTAAAATAATAAATTATTATTATTGACTACGATTGGATAACTAAGTGCTTAATTCTTTAAAAAATTGAGACCCTTTAATTGACCCTAAAAAAAAATTGAGACCATTGAATTCTTTAAAAAGCTGGATATCATAGGCATACGCCTATGACATCCAGTTGATCCATCAGCATAATGCTGTGTCAAATGCTTTTAAAAAATCTAGGAATATATCTAAAGATTTTGCTTGGATTCTAAATTTTAAATAATATGACTGGTTAGGTCTGTAACAGTGTTCGGATAGATATGCCTTATTTGAAGACGAGATGATATCTAATTTAAGTAGGTACATAAATATACTTAAATATAAAATTAGACGATAAGTTAGTTCGAAATTCATTGAATGGAGCAACAGCAATAATTTAGAAATTCAAAAGGCCTGTGAAACAAGGGAGGAAATTAGAATTCGTAATTAGAGCAAGGCAAGGCGGCTCCTACATTTGATTAGCAATTATGGTAATTAGACTTAGAGCAGGGTAAGATTTCTCCTAATTTGTTAGTTAAATTATTATCGCTACTGACAGAATACATAATTTCTTGCTGAAATCTAATTGTGCCGAATTCTTCCCTCATTTTCATTTATCATTGCGTTTACTTATAAGTGGTCACTACATTTGGCAAGCATTAAGTAATCTTAAAGTTTAGTATTATTTAATTCTACGTATTGGTGTAAATGAAACCGTTAGTAAACTAAATCTTATATCTATACTTATAATAAAACTGGAAGAAGCAGTGAGCAAGTTGCGCTGGAATGTTATAGGATTGTCTGAAGTCCGAAGAGAGGGGGAGGACTCGATAATCCTCAATTCCGGCAACTTGTTCTACTACCGGGAGGGCGATCAACAGTCCCAGGGTGGTGTCGGGTTCATCGTCCACAAGTCCCTCGTCAACAACATCGTCGAGGTCAAAAGTGTGTCGAGTAGGGTAGCGTACCTTATACTCAGAATCACCAATCGGTATTCGTTGAAGGTTATACAGGTTTACGCACCGACTTCGACACATCATGACGAGGAGGTGGAGGCGCTGTATGAGGATATATCAAAAGCCATACACGCCTCTACCACTCACTACAATGTTGTGATGGGGGATTTCAACGCGAGGCTGGGTGAACGAAGCGGTGCAGAGACGAGGGTTGGGCGATTTGGTTATGGGCGAAGGAACCAGAGGGGTCAAATGCTGGCCGACTTCATGGAGAAGGAGGGCCTCTTTATGATGAACTCCTTCTTCAGGAAGCGGCCACACAGAAAATGGACTTGGTTGAGCCCCGATGGTTCTACGAGAAGTGAGATTGACTTCATTATGTCGACCAAGCGCCATATATTCAATGATGTCTCTGTGATCAACAGGGTGAAAACCGGGAGCGATCACCGTATGGTAAGAGGCACATTGAATATTAATGTGAAGCTGGAAAGGGCTAGACTGGTGAAGTCAACTCTCCGACCCTCTCGTGCTCATATCCAAAACCCCGAAAACTTCCAACTCGAACTGCAGAACCGATTCGATTGCCTAGCAGACTGTGTTTCTGTGGACGATCTAAACAACAGGTTCGTGGAAACTGTCCATACGGTGGGGTCTAAGTTCTTTAAGACCCATCGCAGGAAAAGAACCGAAAAGTTCTCGGACCATACTCTCAAGCTCATGGAGGAAAGACAAGAGATGAGACTGCAGTCATCGGTAGACGCGGCTGCCTACCGGCGGATTAATAGGCAGATCTCTAAGGCACAAACTCGCGACCTTCGGGTCTTTAATACCAAGTGTATTAAAGATACCATCGAGCGGAACAAAGGCTCAAAAGTGTTCGCGAGAGATCTGTCTATCGGACAGAGCCAGCTGACGCGGCTTAAAACCGATGACGGTCGTCTCGTCTCTTCTCGACCTGAGATTTTGGGAGAGGTCGAGAAGTTCTATGGGCATTTATATACCACGACACAAAAACCTGTTGAGGATTTGGCCAAAGATCCCAGAGCCAAACTGACCCGACACTATACCGAAGATATCCCGGACGTCAGCCTATACGAGATTAGAATGGCTCTTAAACAGCTCAAGAACAACAAGGCGCCAGGTGATGACGGAATCACTGCGGAACTCCTGAAAGCGGGTGGAAAACCGGTACTTAAGATCTTTCAGCGATTGTTCAATTCCGTCATTCACGAGGGTATAACGCCGGAAGCATGGCACAGGAGCGTAGTGTTCCTGTTCTTCAAAAAGGGTGATAATACCTTGCTGAAGAATTATAGACCCATCTCGCTGCTGAGTCATGTTTACAAGTTGTTCTCGAGAGTCATTACGAATCGTCTCGCTCGTAGGTTTGACGACTTCCAGCCTCCCGAACAAGCCGGATTCCGAAAAGGCTTTGGTACCATAGATCACATTCATACGCTGCGGCAGGTTATACAGAAGACGGAAGAGTATAACCGGCCACTTTGCTTAGCGTTTGTGGACTATGAGAAAGCCTTTGATTCGGTGGAAACTTGGGCTGTATTGAGGTCGCTGCAGAGATGCCGGATTGACTACCGGTATATCCAATTGTTGAAGTGCTTGTATGAAAACGCCACTATGTCAGTACGTATACAGGACCAGACTACGAGACCAATCCACTTGCAGCGTGGAGTACGACAGGGAGATGTAATATCCCCGAAGCTATTTACCGCTGCGTTGGAGGACGTCTTTAAGCTTCTGGATTGGAACGGACTTGGCATCAACATAAACGGCGAGTACATCACTCACCTGCGATTTGCCGATGACATAGTAGTCATGGTAGAGACTCTGAGAGATCTCAATACAATGCTCAATGATCTCAGCAGGGTTTCTCAACAGGTGGGCCTGAAAATGAACATGAGCAAGACGAAAATCATGTCCAATGCTCATGCTCCGCTCCACCCAGTAATCGTTGAGAACTCTGCGCTCGAAATTGTAGACGAGTATATATACCTGGGACATACAGTCCAGCTAGGTAGGTCCAATTTCGAGAAAGAGATTAACCGCCGAATCCAACTCGGCTGGGCAGCGTTCGGGAAGCTCCGAGATGTCTTCTCGTCCAAAATCCCTCAGTGCCTGAAGACTCAAGTCTTCGAACAGTGCGTGTTGCCAGTGATGACTTACGGATCCGAGACATGGTCGCTAACTATGGGCCTCATAAGAAGGCTCAGGGTCACCCAGCGAGCGATGGAGAGAGCAATGCTCGGTATATCTCTGCGAGATCAAATCAGAAATGAGGAGATTCGTAGGAGAACCAAAGTCACCGACATAGCTCAGCGTGTCGCGAAACTGAAGTGGAAATGGGCGGGGCACATAGTTCGAAGAACTGATGGTCGTTGGGGTTCCAAGGTGTTGGAGTGGCGACCCCGCACCGGGAAGCGCAGTGTTGGCAGACCCCCCACCAGGTGGACCGACGACATCAAACGAGTCGCAGGGAGCCGCTGGATTCAAGCGGCGCAAGACCGAAGCCTGTGGAAGTCCATGCAGGAGACCTTTGTCCAGCAGTGGACGTCTATAGGTTGATAAAGAAGAAGAAGAAGAATAAAACTTAAATTGGACTTATTCAAACATATTTTGAAAATTTAATTGGAGGACGCTTTATAATCGACTAGTTGACACGCCCCCGCTTCGCATAGGTACCTAAGTTACAAAACACGCAATGATACAAACATCTGGAGCCTAGAGTTCAATGTTATAGTATATATTTGGTACTACAATATCAATTAATAAATTATTATTTAGATGAACAGTACCCAGCTGATTTGAATAATTCTTTTTTATTTGAAAGTTTATACTAACAGGCAGGTTTTGCTTAATTTTGATGAAGATCTGATAAATAATAGGACAATAACTCTTCACGGATAGCAGCAAGTCACTCGCTTATGAGATAACGATCAAATACGTGCATACCCTATGCCCTATACTAATATTAAGTAATAATACTAATAACCCATAATACTCTATACTAATATTAAGATTTTTTGTTTGTTTGTTTGCTTGTACCGAATAGGCTCTGTTACTACTGGACCGATTTGATACACCAATAGAAAGCTAAGTTATCAGGAAGTAACATAGGCTATAATTTATTGTCCAAAAATTAGAGATCTTTAAGAAAATTGCAATAATGTAACCCAAAGTAGGAAAATTTTGCCTATAAAATGCATTATTTGGCATGTGCTGAGAAAACTATTGATGATACATAAAAATGATGTACTACATGATTATGATTAAAGTGCTAAATTTTTTCTATAAAAAAATTCCCGAGGGAATATATCTAACTATCACATTTAAGTCACAATAATAGCTTTTGTGTTCTAAAATTTAATTAGATCGCCTTTATTATCGCAGTATTAATTCTTCCTTACTAATACACATTATAAATGCGAAAGTGTGTTTGTTTGTTGGTTTGTCCGTCAATCACGCTGCAACAAAGTTACGGATTGACGTGATTTTTTTGGATAGATATAGTTGAGAACCTGGAGGGTGACATAGGCATCCCGAAAAATCAAAGAGTTCCCGCGAGATTAATCCACGCGGACGAAGTCGCGGGCATCAGCTGGTATTATATAAGTGTCTTAGCATTAATTACAAATAGACTAAAGAATTAACCTCCAGGCCTCAGATGTTTGTACCATTGTATTTGTTTTGTAGCCTACCCGTGCGAAGCCGGGGCTGGTCTACTAGTAAATAAAATAAAATAAAATAAAATTATAACTTCTACAGATCTACCAAAAAGGGTCATAGATCTGAAACTCTAGCTAGTGTTAAGTATAAATTTTCATGGTAACGATACCCTCGATAACTCCGTAAATAATAATTGAATGGTAATAATAATTATTATGTCATTATTTTGTACTAGCTGATGCCCGCGACTTCGACAGCGTGGATGTAGTATGTACTTTTTAAAATCCCTCGGGAAATCTTTGATTTTCCAGGATAAAAAGGAGCCTATGTCACTCTCCAGATCCTCAACTAAACTCATGCAAAAAATCCACGTCGATCCGTAGCTCTGTTGCGGCGTGATTGAAGGACAAACCAAAAACCAACAAACAAACACACTTTCGCATTTATAATAATATTAGTATGACGTATTAGTAAGGAACAATCAATACCACGATAATAAAGGCGATCTAATTAAATTTTAGAACACAAAAGCTACTATATTGTCACTTAAATATGATAGTTAGATATATTCCGTCGGGAACTTTTTTATAGAAAACAATAATGAGTACTTTAATCATGGTAGTACATCATTTTTATGTATCATCAATAGTTTTCTCAGCACATGCCAAATAATGCATTTTATAGGCAAAATTTTCCTACTTTGGGTTACATTATTGCAATTTTCTTAAAGATCTCTAATTTTTTGGACAATAAATTATAGTCTATGTTACTGCCTGATAACTTAGCTTTCTATTGATGAAAAAATGGTTAAAATCGGTCCAGTAGTTACAGAGCCTATTCGGTACAAACAAACAAACGAACAAACAAACAAACAAACGAACAAACAATAAAAAAATCTTTCCTCTTTATAATATTTTAGATGGAGACTTCGAATCCTTTCTCAAAAGTTAGTATAATTTCAATATTTAATGAGGGAGTTACGCAAATTAACGTTAATGTGCGTAAATCCCTCATTTAAGTTAAAGTTAACTTAAGAGTTACTGAGGTTCATGTTAAAAGTAGGTAAGTGTGAGTCATGTGTGATTAGGAAACTATATATTTACGCACTCGATAACGATAATGTTTCTGTGTTTTGTGTTCAATGCAAGTTTTTAGGGTTCCGTACCCAAAGGGTACCAACGGGGCCCTATTACTAAGCCTACGCTGTCCGTCCGTCCGTCCGTCCGTCCGTCTGTCAGCGGGCTGTACCACTACCTCGTAAATCGTAATAGATAGACAGATGAAATTTTCACATATTATGTATTTCTATTGCCGCTATAACAACAAATAATAAAAATTAAATTAAATTAAAAAAAATAAATTAAAATATTTCCATGGGTACATGAAAATATTTTAATTTAATTTTTTTTAACGGAACCCTAAAAGAGCGAGGCCCGACTCGCACTTGGCCGATTTTTTACTTTTTATCCCAGAAAATCAAAGTTTCGCGGGATTTTAAAAACTAAATCCACGTGTAAAAAGTCGCGGGCGACATTTATTCAGCTAACATTCAGCTAGTAACTGTATAAACTATAAATCAATCATTTTAATAGTAGATTAATTTTTTCACAATTTCACACCAATTCCATGGCCTAAATAAGGATTTGACCATTTTGATCATACGGCCTTCGGGCGTATTAAAATACCTACTTCAAGGTTTCTATTAAGGTATCATGGAAATAGTATTTTATTTGCGTAATGTATGCAGTCGGCAGTTGATCAAGTAGAAACGGAGTCTGAAATCCCACCGCTTTGTGTAATGTTCATGCCATTCGTACACGCCGCGGTGCAATTTAATTATCGAAGCTGCCGCGCTTTACCCTTTTGTATCTTAACCCTCGGATGAAAAAATACTCACCCATAAAGTAGAGGACGGGTAAAGAAAAAAGGAGCGTATGCAAATTCAGGATAAAATATAGCCCGTAAATGCCACCGTTTCTAAAAGAATATTAGAGACGTTTTTCAGTGGGTGGATGGGGGATACTTTATACTTTGTCTCCTCGCTAAGTACTGGCAGTGCGGGTGTCCGCGCCACGGAATCCGCTTTAATTTGCGAGTGTTGTTGAGTAATAAATCAGTTGTAAGCTCCGCTTCTGGCGATCTGCAAGACCCTACTGTAGGTAGGTACGCAGTTGCATTCCTCCAGGTCTGCTCTGAATGTTAATGATGATAATATGTATATGAATAGTAATAATGGATATTGGTTTAAATATTTTCTTGTTTCTCTTTTAAATAAAATATAATTAATGCTAATAACAAATGGCGTTTATGGTTTATTATTAATCTCTTCGAGAAAACCCGAAATATTTTTGATCTTTTGTCTTGTGGGTGCTTAACCGATTTCAAAATAAGGACGAGGTTCTCTATTCGACGCGTATTTTTTTTGCAATGTTACTCCATACGGAATTATGGAGTAACATTGCAAAATAAAATCTGAACAGATTTGAATATTTTTTTATGAAAGGACATAATATAGTCGGACTCAGGTTGGTCAAATATTCATTTGGTGAAGATCTGATGAATATCTTCGGGGATGGCGGACGAAAATTCCTCAATGAATAAGAGCAAATCGTGTATTATGTACTACATTAAAAAGCTTAAATAAATAAAATATAAAAATTCAATTACTTGATGATTCCGTTTGATATAAAGCCACTTGCGCCTCAGGCTATACAGGCGCCTGGGTCATCCTCGGTAGGCCTGGAGGACGTGTCATAAACTGGGAGAGAGCGAAAGCGAGAGCGAGAGTAATAAATCGTCGTAGAGTGAGTTAGTGAAGTTAGGATCAGGTGACCCCCAGAAAACCTCGAGTAATAATGTGATTTCTAACTTATCAAAAATATAAATAACGTTGAAGAAAAAATTACAACTACCAACTTAATAACTGAAACTTCCCAATTTAGAAGGATCCAGTTAAAATACGTCGTTTGTAATTACCTGCGCTGGGATAATTAGCGTCTTACCTACGTATTATGTATGTAATTAAAGCTTTTTTTCCATTTAGGAAGTAGATAATGATGGGTCAGTGAAGGAGGAATAAGTTGATAGGTGTTTTAATTATTGAGGACGGCGATGACGGTCAGTGGGTGACTGGCGAGTGGCGACCGGCGAACGACCATTGTGCGACGAAAGGACTAGAAAGAGACAACATCAAATATTAAACGGTAATGCCAGCCGCGCTCTCGCTTGTAATTAAAGCTTTCTTTCCTTTTTTCAGCGGCCTGATACAATATTCAGCATGAGAAGGAAGCGCTCTGGTGGTGGGGTGGCGCCTCCATTGTATTCGCTAAGGAAGATAAATTAAAAAATATAATTACAAGGCGGCCGCCATAATTCTCGGCAGGCGAGGTGGGAGGGGCGCGGGGGCGCGGGAGGAATAGTGGAGGAGCGGGCGCTCCCGAAGGAGGCTTCTTAAATATTTGGGGATAGCGCGTACCTACGCATTACGTAAATTAATGACACGGATTCGAGGAAGGATGGCGCCCGCCCGCGCCTCTCCGCTGTTTGTTTTGTTTTAATGTGCGTTGTTAACGACGTTATTAGAGGCGAATTATAATAAGGCTCGCCCTTCCGGGCAGCTTCTCTCCGGATTGATTGCCCTAATGACTCTCCGCTACTCGCATAATTGCACAAATCTGGCTCGCGAATCTTCCTTGATTCCTTCCAATTTACTGTCGAGAATATCGCGCATTTATTTCGTTTTACTGAAATTAAAGTCAATTTTTCAACCCTAAGATTGAATAATGTGTTTCATTTTTCCTGGCGCATTTATGTTCAGAGATCTCATATAAAAGTTAATTATTAATTTAACCTTATAATATTCTCAGCAAATTAGCATTAAAATTGGGTAGGTAAGTATTTCTACGGTTTTAATTTAATTTAGAGATTATTAATTATTATTAATTAATTATTTATCATTGTTCGTTCTACTTCATCACCAGCAATCCATCAACGGCTCACTACGAGCGCATGTCTCCTCTCAAAGAAGGGTTAAAAGATATATTCCACCATGCTAGCCCAATGCAAATTGGTAGACTGCATACACCTTTGAGAACATTAAGGAAAACTCTCAGGCGTGCAGGTTATGTGATATTGCTTAAACGCACATTACTCTAAAAAATCAGTGGTACGTTCTCTGGATTGAACCCCCGAATAGGAGACCGCAGTTCTAGCCACTAGGCTATTACTGATCTGTTTGTCCTAATTAAAAAGCTATAAAAGTTGAAACAAACGAGAGTGACGAGGCGAGGAGAGAGCACGTGTGAGCATGTAAGCGTGTGTGCGCAGGTCCACTCGGCATCAACAAGTGTCCCCATGTGCTTCACCTTCGCCCGCGTTCAGCCGTCGCCTTGTCGCACATATTCCACGGTATCACCTTCAAATCCGGATATAACACCGTCTATATTAGATTATGCAAGTTATTCTATCAACCTTGTTTGCAGATGGCTGTAGTAGCGGATCATGAGGTCCCGGGTCGGTTTCTGTCGTGAACGGGTGCCACCGCCGGGAATGGGACTACTTTCAGTCTGCCCGTCTTAACGTGAATTGAATTGTAGTACCTACGCTTTTTTTGGAACTTCACCTCGTTGTGGAAATATTATATTCTATTCTATTCTAACAAAGTTGCATGGGTTAAATCGGCATGGCATCCGGCTGCCCACAAGATAGTATAAAAAACTTATTACAATGTAATAGCTGTATAATAATATTGTAAAATGATTATCTTGAAAAGAGCAACTGCCGAGTTTCTTGCCGGCTCTTCTCAGCAGAATCCGCTTTCTGAACCGGTTGGCCTACGTGAAATAAATAATTTTGAATTTGAATTTGTCAAGACTGCTTGGCTATGATTAAAAAGCCAAGTGCGAGTCGGACTCGCACAGCGAGGGTTCCGTACTCCAAAAGTAAAAGTAAAACGATAATATTATATTAATTTGCTTATTTATCGTTAACTTTGTTTGTAGAGGTTTATTGTTAATATAAAAAAAACTATGCTAGTTAGAGCGTTGGTTTTATTTTATTTTTTCTGTAAAATATACATAAATACCATACCATAATTATTTCAGATTTTTCGATTGGTGAACTTCGGAGATAAGGCGGGGGAACGGTATTTTTTTCGACATTTTGGACGATTACTCAAAAACTATTATATATAGAAATAAATAAAAAACTGTTTTAGAATGCACAAATAAAGGACTTCCATATAATACCCCACTCGGTATAGTTATTTTACTTTGAAATTTCAAACCCCCGATTTTCCCCCTTTTTTAATAAAACTAAAAATAATTTTCGGTTTTTAGGGTTCCGTACCCAAAGGGTACCAACGGGACCCTATAAGCCTACGCTGTCCGTCCGTCCGTCCGTCCGTCCGTCCGTCTGTCAGCGGGCTGTATCTCGTAAACCGTAATAGATAGACAGATGAAATTTGTGATTATATTGGTCGGTAAGTACGTACCTACATAAAATGTCTTTTATCGGATGTTTCGCAGACCAAAGCATTAAGCATTTGCAAATAATTTAATTAATCTCCACTTATAATTATTTATAATTACTTCATTAGCTTATCTATAAACCCTTTAATTATGTCTACATTAAATATTGTGCTTAGAAATATATTTCTAACTAACTGCAAGGAAACGTTGTTTTCTCAAACGAAGCCGTCGTCGCCTGGCATTACGCAAGTAGAAAATCATGTTCGATCGTATCGCAGCTCCGAGAGCCCTCCAAGAAAAACTTATTAATTTTAGTCATTATGAATTCCGCGAGCGAAACTCGAACGTCTAATTTCAACCCTAACTTATCAAGACGCGAATAAAAAAGTTCACCCCCTGCCTCCCCGTACTCACCCCCTTGTTTAAAACGCCGGCGAAAAAAGAAGCACATAAAAATGCATGAGGCCTTCCTCGTTATAAGGAAAGGGTAGCACCCCCCACCTTCTTAGGGAGGTAGCTGTAAAAATCGTCTCTAATTTAAATTTGGGAAGTTTCGCGTTGCGCTCGGCAGCGCTGATGTCTTGATAAATGTTAGCGAATTCCACTAATTTGGAGTCGTAAGCGTTTTGGAACTTTTAATTGGGCCCTCATAAATCGTGCGAGCATTCCTAACGAAGAGGAATAATATCATTTTGTGACAAAATGGTCGGCCGCGGGGAACTACAGTTAGATATCCATCGCAAATAATTTCTGGCAGCGGGTCTCGATAAAGAGATAATGCGTGAATCTGAACCGTGCCGTAAAGGATGCGATATCGCGATATTATCTTCTCGAAAAACAGTTATTTTAGCCTCATACGCTAATAGACAAGGAGTCCAGGCTGATCACACCTTCGTAATTTAGTTAGTTTCTCTGCGTATCGATCTCCGACTATGAAGTTTGAATCATGGTGGCTTTGGGAGATATCAGGTATCAAAGCTTCATACGCCTTTGCTACCTGATTTGTTGAACCATGGATTTTTAAGGGATATGTCATTGTCATGTCATTCCAAATTTCAGCCAAATCGATGCATTACTTGTGGTATGAAGAAGTAATACGTGAATTTCGGTTTTTCAAATTTCTGCGGGGACCATGAATTTTTACGGGAGCGAATCTGTCTTAAAGCGAATCTGTCCTAAAGCAAACAAGTGGATAAAAGTAGTCTAGGTCTTAATCCAAGATATAATCTATCTTCATTCCAAAGGGGTTGTTTCATCTTGGGCCAGGTACTGGTATACCAAAAAATAGTATTAAATGATAGGAATTGAAATAAAATAAGATTTTCATCATACCTATTCGAAAAACGAATATTGGCTTCAGAGGATAGCGGGAGCAAAAGTTAATTTTAACCCCATGGGACTTTTCATTTCTCTCTTCTGAATGGTCCGCGTTCGTGCTTTAGTATGTGTCGAAATTCAAAAATGTTTGAGAAGCTGTTGTCTTCGATAAGTTACGTGATCAATTTTGTCGATCAGATATTATGCGCCCATACTGTATGCAACATAAATATTATTGTTTAATTATTTAATAATAATTTATTTGTGTTTTATTTAAACTTTCAATATACGATGTCTATATATAGTAGGTTGATACTCCTAGCTTTTTCTCATAGGAATGATGAAAAATAGTGTGTGTCATTCGGGGCCAAAATATTTTGTTCTCGGGCGGGGTATATTGAATTCCTCGCTACGCTCAGGATTCTTTACTTTACTATGTACTATAGAATCCTTCCCTTCGCTCTGAATTCAAAATAACGCCCTCGGGGAACAAAAAATTTCTTTGGCCCCATATAACACAAATAACTATTTCTGCAGTTTTACAGTGAATAAGAGGTAGATACAAAATATAATAAAATTGATGATTGGGTACATTTGTAGAACACTCGGAGTGCATCCATCTTAGTCGTAATTCCTAGTTCCATGATCTTTTGTCGCGTTCTTCAGCTAGTTTCTTATATAGGTACGTCTTATGTTTGTTACTCTTTCACGCAAAAACATCTGAACCGATTTGGCTGAGATGGAGATAGATTACTGGATTAACACATAGGATCACCTCTTTTATTCCGTAAAAATTTATGGTTCCCGCAGGATTTTGGAAAATCGGAATTTACGTAGGTATTACTTCTTCATGCTACAACTAATCAACGGATTTGGCTGAAATTTGGAATGAAGATAGATTATACCTACCATGGATTACATGGATAACATTTAAGCTACTTTTTATCCCGTCAAAATCCATGATTCACCAAATCAAAGCAAAGGTTTATACACCTTTGCTACCTGTTATCTGCCAAAGCCACCATGATCCACGATTCATAGTTGGGGATCGTTCTTACCTCGATGGGGGACATACGCCGAGAAAATTTCAGCCTTTATAAAATTACGAAGGTCTGATCGTCCTGGTCTCCTAGTCCATAAGTAAAGACTTACAAGAAGTACTAGTCAAACAAGTGTAAATTAAAAATTTATAATACCCCGACATGTGAATCTATGGCCGGATTATTAACGATATACTTGACATCCTCTTACTCAGTTTTCTGCTCCATCATCAGATCCTCCTCCTCGAACATCATCTACCTAACCCCTACGCATTAAGCATTCTAATGACCCCAAACATGCTATATCTGCTGTAAATTGGTGAGGAGTTGGGATCCCGCAAACTACTTGATGTTGCAGCGTCAGCTCAAGGTTATGCCTTGAAAATAATTCGAAGTAACAGAACACCAAATTTCAAATCAATCGCACCAGTGAAAGCTTGTAAGACCCTTTAATCAAGTAGGAAATGAGCTGATGATCTTCAAACAAATGAGAAGAACTTCATAAATTATAGCTAATATCCACCTCGATTACATTAGCTTTCAAACAGAAAAAACCGCATCAAAATCGGTCCATTGGGGAGGCGGCTACGAGGGAACAGACACACAGTGACACACGTTAAACTTATAATACCCCTTTTTTGCTTCGGGGGTAAAATATAAGACTAAATAGAACCAGGGGAAATAAAATTATTTTTTGCACATGGTTTAAAATATAAATACATACCTACTTATAATTCTATATTAGAACTAGTTATATTATATAACATCTTAAACGGTTAGGTATAGTCGAATCGGCAATGCGACCAGTTGGAAGAGTACGAAATCTACTTTCAGCAAATATCAAAATATGTTAACGAGTAGAAGATAATATTAATAATAATATTATGTACTATTAATAATATTATAAGTATTGAGTTTCTATTTATTCCGATTATAAAATACCATTGAATCTCATTTCCTTATCAAAAAGGCGTACTGAATAGGTACAATAAACAATTGCCTTAAGCCCATATCGCTTGATTTTCTTCATTAAATCCAAACAAAGCGCCATTGACAAACTTCGACGGGTGTAATGTTATTCATTTGCGAAAGTCAAAGGTTGTGTTTGCAAGAAAAAAAAATAAGTCGCCAGAGAGCGGACGGTGGCATTTTTTCCATTCGCCGCGTTCCATTAGCGTGCCTTTGTTTGGCGGGAGCGCGCAAATTAATTTAGCTCTCCCGCCATTTCCTCGCCCCTTCCCCCGCGCACTTTCTTCACTCTTGCCGCGCCCTTTTTGTCTACGCCTTGCTCTACGTATCGTTTTCTTCTTTATGGCTCATTAGGCATCATCGTCGCCATTGTTTTTTTGGCCTACCCACAATTTCTAATTAATGGGATTAGCAAGACCTTGATAAGCAATGCCGTGCTTTTCGCTCAAATTTTCTTACGATGATTGATTGATGATCACGTGTACATGATATTGATGGTGCATAATTGGTACATTGGTACATGATTGGTACATACACACATCAAAAGTGTCTAGGGATCAACATATATTTTTGCAATAACTTTTCTCCTGATTGATATTAATTAAAATTTTCTTTAAGGATTCATCAAATAAAGTGTTTTCGTTTGTCACAGTAACGATAAACCAAGTCACCTTTGCATTAATAAAGAAATTTGCCATTTTCCTAAAAAAGGGATTTTTGACATTTGAACCACTAACATTAAAGTTCGAAAAAAAGACTGAAATAACAGTTTTCTTTAAAATTTTATTGAGTAACTTAAACAATTAATAATCCGTGTTTCTACCGCGAACACTAACAACACAAGAACATCGGTTTGGCATACTCAAAATGAGTTCATCCAAATCACGCTGTGGAATGGCCGCCCATGTTTGTTGCAACAACAAAAAAAGGTCTTCTTGGCACTGGATACCCTCCATATTCGGCAGAGCTCTTCTCTGTAGCATATCCCATGCATGCTCAATCGGGTTCAAGTCTGGCGACTGAGCAGGCCAGGGCAGGACATTGATGTTAGCTGCGGCGAGAGTCTGTCTTACATCTCTTGCGGTGTGCGGTCGTGCATTATCATGCATTAACTGAAATAAGGGACCGATTTGCACTTGTAGAGGAACGATGACGTCTGATACAATCGTCTGAGCATAAATTTGAGCGTTGAGGTTGCCTCTGATCCAAATCAACTCAGTTCTTCCGCCGATCCAAATACCCGCCCATACCATGATGGTTCCACCACTATAAGGATGGACTTCCTGGCAGGATTTTAATCGCTGATTATGAAATTATGAAATGCACCAAAAAGGATCCATATAAATTTATAAAATCATAAATTTATTACAAAGCCACATCTCAATCTCAAGAAATCCGCATAAAAATGCTTGATCCCTAGACACTTTTGATGTGTGTAATATGTCGTTACCCCTTAGTATAAGTTTGCACATTTCGCCATCGTTAGCAGGTTTCGGGCATCGAAACACAATAATATCAGAGTATAATATAAAAAGTCTTTTTAAACAACCGACTTCATACTCCCGCTTTACTACATTACACACACTATACAAAGTATTTAATTTATTATTGATATTTTAAAAACCGCTCGACCGATTTCGATAAAATGTAGGTATATGGGACCACCTGGGGAGTATACCCTTTCAAACAAAAAAAGAAAATTCCAAATCGGTACAGACGTCTTAGAGTAATCGGTGAACATACATAAAAAAAAAGACTCCGACGAATTGATAACCTCCTCCTTTTTTGAAGTCGGTTATAAATGGACAAAGTCTCGTATTTGAGTAGTTTATTGTAGACTATTTTTATTTCGCAGTTTCATTTTTATAGTTAATGGATTCTTCTAAGTTCTATTTTAAGGTTTAAAGCAAGGTCATTAAAATCAGTTTTATTTAAACGTTGGTGTATCGATTTTATACTTTAGTGTTTTGATATTCGATATCTTTAAGCAACATCGTCGTGATATTTAAAACTACATTGACGTTTAGTTCACGATAAGAACATGGTTCGTTATGGCTAATATTTTATTAAAATACCTGCGTGTCCGCCTGTAAGATGTTACATTGGTAGGATTATATTATTATTTCTATCGCGACCCGTGAAATATAAAGTAATCTATCTGTACTCTATAGGAACACTAATTTAGTTACTTTACATTCAATATACAACGCACTACTTTTGCCCGTGGCTTCGTTCGCGTGGAATAAGGTTTTGAAAAACCCGCGGAATGCCTTTGTTTTTCCGTGTTAAAAAATAGACTATATCACTCTCCAGTTCCTCAAATCTCAAGTCAACTATACCAAGGCAAAAAATCACGTCGATCCGTTGCTACGTTGCTGCTTAATTAAGGAACAAACCAATAAACAAACGCACTATAATCGCGAGTTAAATATCGTGATTTATAACCGACTTAAAAAAAGGAGGAGGTTATCAATTCGTCTGTATGTTCACCGATTACTCGAAGACGAAGAAAATTATTTTTTATTTGAAAGGGTGGTATTTTTTTATTTCCCAGCTGCTGCCATATAAATTTTATCGAAATCGTTCAAGCAGTTTTTAAAATAACAACAATACATTATATAATTTGTATAGTGGCGCGGGAGTTTGAAGTCGGTTTTATAAAAAGAATGTTTTAATATTAAAATAATTATATTGACCGTGTACCATGCCTTAAGGTATAAATGTTTCCATGTGGTGATAATTTAATGACTAAAGACATACCTGGTTCTAGTTGGCTGAGAGCTGGTAGTCTTCTATGCAACGCATGTAGAGCGACGAGACACAGCAACTGCCGACCGCGCCCGCGCTCCGTCTGGCACCCTGAGCCCCACGCTTCGTGCCTCGTGCCCGTGACCCACAGTTTTTACACACGCGCCCTCACCCACGTTTAATATTGTAATAACCCTTGCGTATTCATTAACCGTACACTTCGATCGATTTTCGAGTATTTTACCTCCATAGTAGGAAAAATACTCGAAAAATTAGCTATTATAAAAAAGAAATGAACAGATGCTCGTAGTAGGTTGGTGTAATTAGTTTGAGAATTGTCTCCATGGAATCAAATTTCTCTTTGTAAATTTATGTGCTCATAAAAAGTGCTTTTCCGTTTTTAATTAAGTTCCAGTTTCAGCAGTTGCGATTGAGAATTATGACGGGGCGGCAAGTAAATATCTCAGGCTCGGAATTTGCCGAGACGAAATTTTTAATTAATTGCTCAGTAGACACATTTTAAATTCTTAATTAAGCAATTCGTACTTTCTCCCGGCTATAAATTAGATCGAGCCGTTTCCATAGAGACTACTCATCCTTTAAAGCGGGCCGGGAGGGCGAGGGGGGTTTTACAAAAAATATAACTTAGGGTGAGTTAAAAAACCGTGGGGTGACTCAGCCGGCCGCTGCACCCCACGACGAGAAATCTACGATCAATATTAACTCTTTTTTTGAACGGGGGAATCACTGAATTTTAAGTCGTTTTAAGTAGATGTAGCGAAATTACAAAATGCTTCGTGGGGCCGATGCTAGGTCGCTTGTCGCCGCTCCCGACGCAGGCTGCGGGCAATAAAGAGCGCAGCACACACGATAAATCACACTACGCCGATTGCCATTCAATTTCCGTACATTAGTCAAGGTCGCCCAACATATGTGACTGACATATTGATGTAGCTCAATTACACAATCCGTTCTTTCTGGAATCGAACTCGACAATATTTATAAACAGAAATAAACCTCTCTCTTTCTGCGTCTAATTGCTGAATCCTCATTGCTGAGGGTCACGAATTCTTAATTAATCAGGTAGGTAGGGGTTTTCTTTGAATAATAATATGGTGGCCTCACAGACCTACTTCTGCATTTCAACTTTGAGGTTTATCAGATGTTAGTGATATTCGTAATAACCGGGACTAACGACTACAGGTACCTACCTACTCCTAGAAGTACGGGGGTCTTCAAAGTCTTGGGTTTGTCTTCAAAGAAAGTCTTCTTCTTCAAAGAAACCAGCGCAATCAACAGATATGCAAAATAATCCAAAAGTGCCTCAAGTTGTCTTACCTACCTAAAAAAAAAATATTATTTTTCTTAAAACCAGAGTTCTTTTAAATATTCTACATACTATAGTCATCATCCAAATCCATCACCGCCGGTGTCTTCTTTCAGAATGAGAATGAAATTAGTAGTTTATACATAAGGCATAGTTAAGTAATAATATCTGTAAAACTTCAATAATAATAATATTTTAATACTATTCAAAGGCTTGGCTTGCATAAAAACTTGATAGAGCCCGGTGTGAGTGCACGCATGAGTCAAAAAATTGTTATAAAAAAACCTATTTATGACAGAGGCCATTATCGTCTAATAAATCAGCTGCCCACTCTTCTGTTTTCGATAATGATTCTATTATTATGGAAAAGCGTTATGTAACTGTAACATTTTTTATTCGCTTACATATTTTATGGAGTGCGCTTTTTTTATTTGTACCAAACAACAATAAGCATAAAAGATGTACATTTTATAAATAAAAGATGGTAAACGAGAAAACACTTAAGTAAATATATCCCAAACCTAATAACCCTCCGATGTCACGGAAATGTCTCTACCAGTAACCCTTTAACTTTCATACCGGAAGTAGTTTTAATACCAGTATTTAGCTAAGATAGTATTCAGCTTTTGTTCTTATAAAAAAATTAAGAAAATAATACTTAACCGGCAATTAATAACCCGGCATTTTTGCAAGCTGGCCTTACCGCTTGCAAAAATGCCGGGTTAACCTTTTAACCCAGAGTTGGCTGCTGCTTTTACAGATTTCGTTTAGAGCTTCTGTCAAAATTACAACTTTTTTCCTGGGTTAAGCCTAAGCCGGCGTCTCTGCAAGCGGGTCTAAGCACACTAGTTTCCACCCTGTATAGCTTTGTTGAGAAATAGAATAGAATAAATAGTTATATATTCAAATAAACTTTTACTTAGTGCTTTTGAATCGTCAAGTGAATCTATTAGTGCAGGTGCATATAATGTGTAATAAGGTTCCAAATAAAATAAAGCGATAAAATAGAGTGAAAATAAAGCGTATTCCATAGTTAGTAGGCGAGTCGGATGCGTGTCGGTCGACTTACGAGGCTCGACCCGGCACGGCGCCCACTGTACGGGTTACAAATTGTGGGGTGAAAGGGGTAGTTTTTTCTAATCGACTTTCCTAACAGTAATAAACGATATTTATCTTTCTTAATTATAGTCTCACTCCGTTATTTGGCAGCTTTGTTCGTGTTTTCTCTACACTGACTTATATTATTATCGAATTATATGCGTTTGTCGCTCACGTTGCTAAGAAGTTTTTTATTGACCGAGCGAAGCGAAGGTCTCTGAGTCTACTTGAGTGAATTTGCATTTGTCCGTCCGTTGGTCAGAGTCTTATAACTTCTGAACTACTGAACGTAATTTCTTCAAAAACATAATATCGTCGCTGTAGTTGGAAAATTAAATAAGTAACAAAACCAATATCGCGAGTAAAACGCGATTAAAGTGTTTTTTTGCGTTAGAAATGGAGATAACTTTTTTTTCATAAACAAATTAACCGTCCATGTTTTGATATGTTATAGATTGTTACTGTATCTATTTCTGAATATACTTATTCATTTGTTTGTGAGAAAAAAAATAAGCAATTATTTAGTTTTCCCTCACCAAAGTTTTGAATATTTGATGCAGTTATTTATTTTTCCATATCAGTTGTTTAGTTCTTCCTCGTCAATATTGCGTTGAAGTACGAAAAAATGATAATATAATATGTGAATGATAATTTTATTATCATCTTCGGAAAATATATGATATATATGAGTAGTGGGGTAACCACACTGCACCTCCGCTTAAATCTTGTGTCAATACCTATATAATTCGTTTATTTTGAAATTATTTCACGATCTACTGATGGTCTCCAGAAACAAGTTGTACCACTTTTTAGCAGAAGTTTTCTGCTAAAACTTGGCGTTTGAACCATGCATGTAAGTTAAGTCAAGGCTGATATAAGTGCTAAAATATGGGGCCGCTCGCTCCTACGAATCGTTTTGAAGAAATATGGGAGCCGATGACTTCTATAGTTTTGCATATTAGTTTTTGATTTAAACTGTGTATTAATCTGCACGTTTTTTACTAAAATATGGTGCATGAAACATTTCTCTAGCACACCAGCAAGCTGAGTAATAAGGGTAAAACGATTTCGCTCGGAGCGGCCCATTTTGACATATCGATTACAAAAAAAGTATTGAACTCAGAGACCTGATTCTTTTTTAGCAAATTTGTGCGAATTCAGATCATTGCTTCTGCCAAGTCTCATGAGGTTCCACCGTGTGGTTCTCGAGATCTCGTGGGCCGCTCCGTAGAAACGTTGTTCAACCGAGCGGCCCGCTTCAGAGCTTATAACTCTTTTATTGTTGCTTCTGCAATTTTTTCGATAAGACCATTCGATTTCTGCAAATTTTAGCAAATTCCTAGGCAAAGCGCGATCACGATACGAGCTATACGAGCGCCACAATGGTTGGGCCGCTCGGACGAAACGGTATGATTACTTAATTTGCAATTATTTAACTTTCTACTGATGGTTTTCAGAAAATTTATATGTAAAATTTTAGCAGAAGTTTTTTGCTAAAACGTAGTGTTCAAATAATACAAGTAGGTTAAGTCTAAGCTGAGATAAGTGCTGAAATATGGGGCCGCTCCTACGAATCGTTTTGAAGAAAAACTTCGGAGCCGATGACTTTTATAGTTTTGCATATTAGTTTTTGATTTAAACTGTGTGTTGATCTGCACGTTTTTTACTAAAATATGGTGTATGAAACATTTCTGTAGCACCCAAGCCAGCTGAGTAATAAGGGGAAAACGATTGTGCTCAGAGCGGCCCATTTTTGACACGACGTTACAAAAAAACTATTGCACTCAGAGACCTGATTCTTTTTTAGCAAATTTGCAGCTCTTTGCTTCTGCCAAGTCTCACGTTCCACCGTGTGGTTCTCGAGATCTCGTGGGCCGCTCCGTAGAAACGTTGTTCAACCGAGCGGCCCGCTTCGGAGCTTATAACTCTTTTATTTTTGCTTCTGCAATTTTTTCGATAAGACCATTCAGTTTCTGCAAATTTTAGCAAATTCCTAGGCATAGTGCGATCACGATAGGAGGGGTGGGCCGCTCGGTCGTAACACTAACGATATAAGTACCTTTATTTAGTTTTTCCACTTTACTGAGATGTTAAAATGACCAGTTATTTACTTATTTTACTATGACAATCCTATTCAAGGGTATTAATTTAATAAAAAAAGGAGGTTTTTAAAAGAAAACCAACAAATAAACATTTCTTTTTATATATTATTGTAAAAAGTAATCAATAAAACGACTGAAGCAACTATATTCTTCTATCAGACTTACAAAATTAAACATAAAAAAAAACAAAACCACATAACAATAAATTATACGATTCTACTCATAAAATCGACAAAATTTCACTTTTAATTTAACAATTATACTTATTAAAAACTAAGTATCAACTGAAATGATAACTATCAACTTTTCTTCAGTTTTACCTTTATAAATTTAAATTTAACAATTGAGGTCAGCTGGTTCAAACTAAATAGCTTATGAGTAACGTTCAGTATAATCAAAACTATCCTTTTCAAGTTTAATTAACTAAGAATGGTTTAATCGAACTAGGAGTATGTAAGTGACGCTAGTAATTGTTATAATAACGACTCTACTCATAAAATAATAAAGATTTTAATAGTTTGTGGACCACTAGGATTGAAGACTAGCTAATGATTGATTCCCGCAGAAATTCTCTAACTTTCTGGGATAAAATATAGTTCATGTGCTATTCTGATGTATAAGCTATGACATCGTGAACCTTTATCAAAATCCGTCTAAATGTTTTTGCGTGAAAGTGTAACAAACATTCATCCATCCACCTTCACAAACTTTTGTATTTATAATATTAGTAGGATGCCAAAAAGAAAAAGGTACATAATTACGTCCATTTAAATTTAAACTAAGATTCTATTGAAATTGTAACAGCTATCATCTTTCTTTTAGTTTTACCTTAGTATATTTAAATTTTACATTATAGATCAGATCAGTTCAAACGAACTAAGCGTATGTAACGTTCACTATAGTCAAAACTATCAATTATAAATATAATTAAGTAACTGAGAAAGGTTTAATTATAAAACTAGTACGATTGAACTGATTTCAATGTAGGTAGGGATGCTAAAAGTTTTCTATGCCTGCAAGAGTTAGCCTTATTCACTTACAGTTCTATAAACCATTCTTAAGCCGTCCAATCATATAAAAATCATCTTTTCAATTTACTACAAATTATTAACTGGCTATTGGGAATCATTTCCGGATTGCAAGTCTTCTATGATTGTATCTGCCGAAGGAAGACTTGCGTACTATGCGTGTAGTTCATCTATTATAATATTATTTCTGCAAAGATTCATCCGGTCCTTTTTTTAGCTTCCGTAATCGGAAGAGGGTGTCCGTATCCCATCGTAATTAGCTCTTGGGCAATGTTGATGTCACCGGGCGTTGTCCTCCTCAAACAACAGGTTCGTGGAAACTGTCCATACTGTGGGGTCTAAATTCTTTAAGACCCATCGCAGGAAAAGAACCGAAAAGTTCTCTGACCATACTCTCAAGTTAATGGACGAGAGACAAGAGACGAGGCTGCAGTCATTGGCAGACGCGGCTGCCAACCGGCGGATTAATAGGCAGACCTCTAAGGCACAAACTCGCGACCTCCGTGTCTTGATAACATGTATTAATAATACAACTCTATATGTATTAAAGATATCATCGAGTGGAACAAAGGCTCAAAAGTGTTTGCGAGAGATCTGTCTATCGGACAGAGCCAGCTGACGCGGCTGAAAATTGATGACGGCCGTCTCGTCTCTTTTCGACCTGAGGTCTTGGGAGAGGTTGAGAAGTTCTATATGGACAGTTACATACCACGACACAAAAACCTGTTGAAGATTTGGCCAAAGATCCCAGAGCCAAACTAACTGACCCGACACTATACCGAAGATATCCCGGACGGCAGCCTATACGAGATTAGTATGGCTCTCAAGCAGATCAAGAACAGCAAGGCGCCTGGTGAATCACTGCGGAACTCCTGAAAGCGGGTGGAAAACAGCAATTCCGTCATCCACGAGGGCACAACGCCGGAAGCATGGCACAGGAGCGTGGTGGTTCTGTTCTTCAAAAAGGGTGATAATACCCTATAGCCTATAGCCTATTCATTTTCAATTCGCAAACCATCGTCCTTCGCCGCTAAGCCTGAAGGCCGTGACACGTTAGCGTAGACTGGTAAAGACATCATGACATGGCAATGTAACAACATTATATTAGGACAAAGTTCGGTATAATGGACTCGTCGCGAAGCCATGTCTTTACCAGTCTACGCTAACGTGTCACGGCCTTCAGGCTTAGCGGCGAAGGACGATGGTTCGCTAATTGAAAATGAATAGGCTGAGGTTCCAACTGAGGGGTCAAGACACGTTAGCGTAGACTGGTAAAGACATGGCTTCGCGACGAGTCCATTATACCGAACTTTGTCCTAATATAATGTAACTAACATTATATTAGGACAAAGTTCGGTATATAATCGTGGTGCTGACGATATCTCCCTGTAATATTATACCGAAAAAACCCCATTATACCGAACTTTGTCCTAATATAATGTTAGTTACATTATATTAGGACAAAGTTCGGTATGATGGGGTTTTTTCGGTATAATATTACAGGGAGATATCGTCAGCACCACGATTGTTTCAACTGGAAGGGCTCGAATTCCGAGGAGATCCCTACCCACACGACTTCGGCACATTCGAATACGACAAGAATGGAAAACCAATCCAGTATTTTGAAGTTTTGCATCCATCACAGAAAGGTTTTAGCCTGGTTCGTTTTAAAATATACACAAATTGGGGCCATTCTGTGTACACATGCGTGTACCGAGTGAGGGTTCACGGGGATTTGGTATCGGACCAGTCACGGCCTTCAGGCTTAGCGGCGAAGGACGATGGTTTGCGAATTGAAAATGAATAGGCTGAGGTTCCAACTGAGGGGTCAAGACACGTTAGCGTAGACTGGTAAAGACATGGCTTCGCGACGAGTCCATTATACCGAACTTTGACCTAACACAATGTTCTAACATTATATTAGGACAAAGTTCGGTATAATGGACTCGTCGCGAAGCCATGTCTTTACCAGTCTACGCTAACGTGTCTTGACTCCTCAGTTGGAACCTCAGCCTATTCATTTTCAATTCGCAAACCATCGTCCTTCGCCGCTAAGCCTGAAGGCCGTGACTGGTCCGATACCAAATCCCCGTGAACCCTCACTCGGTACACGCATGTGTACACAGAATGGCCCCAATTTGTGTATATTTTAAAACGAACCAGGCTAAAACCTTTCTGTGATGGATGCAAAACTTCAAAATACTGGATTGGTTTTCCATTCTTGTCGTATTCGAATGTGCCGAAGTCGTGTGGGTAGGGATCTCCTCGGAATTCGAGCCCTTCCAGTTGTAACAATCGTGGTGCTGACGATATCTCCCTGTAATAAATGATAAGCAAAGTTAGTACCTAGTAGGTATAGCACACCTAAATGGCGTTAGAAATTACCTACACTCCATGAAACTTGATCAACTTTGTCCTAATATAATGTTAGTTACATTATATTAGGACAAAGTTCGGTATAATGGACTCGTCGCGAAGCCATGTCTTTACCAGTCTACGCTAACGTGTCTTGACCCCTCAGTTGGAACCTCAGCCTATTCATTTTCAATTCGCAAACCATCGTCCTTCGCCGCTAAGCCTGAAGGCCGTGACTGGTCCGATACCAAATCCCCGTGAACCCTCACTCGGTACACGCATGTGTACACAGAATGGCCCCAATTTGTGTATATTTTAAAACGAACCAGGCTAAAACCTTTCTGTGATGGATGCAAAACTTCAAAATACTGGATTGGTTTTCCAGTCTTGTCGTATTCGAATGTGCCGAAGTCGTGTGGGTAGGGATCTCCTCGGAATTCGAGCCCTTCCAGTTGGAACAATCGTGGTGCTGACGATATCTCCCTGTAATAAATGATAAGCAAAGTTAGTACCTAGTAGGTATAGCACACCTAAATGGCGTTAGAAATTACCTACACTCCATGAAACTTGATCAACGCATACGCGCTGTCACCGTTTTCCGTATTAAAATGCAGCTAAATAACTCTTTGGATACTAAGTAGGCTGTAAATAGGTGAATAGTAACTCCATGATTGGTATAATAGAGCTAAGATGTTGCTGACTATATCTTTGAGCGATAATAGGGTGCCGATTAGGTGAATTTTAACTCTTTAAGCTCTACTTAGTATAGATCCACAAAGGCTACAAAAACGGCATCAGGTGCTAGAATAGCGTGTCATCAGAAGTATAAATAATAAATATCTGGGTGACCGAGCTTCGCTCGGTTATTATTTTATGGAACGTAGTTCCTTATCGCGCGGTGCGGATCTCGGAAGGGGGCTAGACGGATCGACACTTTTTTGAAACCGACACTTTTTTGAAGGCATTGTGTTCGGTATTTTCTACATGTGGAACCTTTTCCTAATTTTTTATAACTTATAAGTTAACTTATAAGTTATAAAAAATTAGGGAAAATTCCACATGTAGAAATTATTTAAAATAAAATTGAAAATGGAAAATTCGGTCTGTCATGCTGGGATTCGAACCATCGACCTTTGGCTGTTAGGCGACTGCAGAAGCCACAAGGCTACGGAGACCCATTATTGTACCGCGAAAATACCGAACACAATGCCAAATTAATTAATCGAAAGGAACTACGTTCCATCCGGGTGTCCCTTGACACCTCTCAAGTTTTTTGGAAAGTAAGTTCCTTATCGCGCGGTACGGAAGGGGGCTAGACGGAAAAAATTAAGGAACCGACACTCGACATATTTTTGAAACCGACACTTTTTGTTGAATGTGAATTTTGCATTGTGTTCGGTATTTTCGCAATACAACATTGGGTCTCCGTAGCCTAGTGGCTCCGGCAGTCGCCTAACAGTTCAATTTATAAGTTATAAAAAATTAAGGAAAAATTCCACATGTAGAAATTGTTTAAAATAAAATTGAAAATGGAAAATTCGGTCTGTCGAGCTGGTTCGAACCATCGACTTTGAACTGTTAGGCGACTGCCGGAGCCACTAGGCTACGGAGACTCAATGTTGTACCGCGAAAATACCGAACACTATGTAATCGAAAGGAACTACGTTCCATCCGGGTGTCCCTTGACACCTCTCAAGTATTTTTTTTGGTTTTTTGGAAATTATATATTAAAAAAAAAATCATAGGGGAAAATATAATCTTGGACTCGATCCAGGGTCTTCTGGTTTCGGGACCGCCCGATTTACCGTCGAGCTATCGGGAATTTGTAGATGATGGCGAAATTTACCTTCGTATTCTAACGATATTGTAAGGGGTTTTTCATTGCCTGAAAACACGGATAAAACGACCTTTTCTAAAAATGAAACCTAGCTAGATCGATTTATCGCCCCCGAAACCCCCTGCATACCAAATTTCATGAAAATCGTTGGAGCCGTTTCCGAGATTCAGATTATATATATATATTTTTTCCTATGTCAACTTCTTTTATTCGGATCCAAATTAATAGCGGAATTGTGAAGTTAGAACAAAATATTAGTACAATTATAAAATATTTTGAAGTTAGTGGAGACCGCATAGTCGTGTTTTACTGTGAAGGTAAGTCCACTTTATTTTATAATAGAGGAACATGAATTGAAAATGTAAATCTGCGAAACGAACATAGCAAAGCAGAATTGCATCTGCTGATGCTGAGTGCAAACGCCTGGCTAGAAACATTGAATGTAAAAGAAATATTGATGTTTTTTTTATTCCATTTATTTTATTTTTCAGTAAAATTCAAAACAAACATTAAAAATTATTCATAATTATTTATTTCATGTAGGCCAAACTGTGGCTCTAATGAAAAGTCAACTCTACCATCAGCTTGGAAGGCATTCAGCACGAAACTCAACAGTTGCTCTTTTCAAAAACATAATGTTACAATAATATAATTATGTAGCTATTACAATGTAATAAGTTATTACAGAAAATGTATGTGATAACGAACCTACTGTTTACATCATCAAAATAATAGAAAAAAAATTATATTTAATCGAAGATTTTTTCTAAAATGGAAAATTTAAGTTAACAGAGATTCAAAATATTCTAGTAGGTATATTGTGTCTCCTGCTTGTTGTTTCTGCATCGTCATCTACAGGTTCAACTGGAAATACCTACTTGTTGTAGCACGACTTTCACACACATTTTCTAGAAAATCATGTACAGAACCCATTTTTGTTGCGTCGCCATATTGATATCAACAATTAGTGATCAAATAAGGGACACAGAAGTGGTATTAAGCTCTATTACTCTACTTAAAGTTATACTAAGGTCACATTAAGCACTATAAGCTCTTTCATAGCGAAAAATGTTGCTACTATTTGACTATAAGTAATATAAGAGAGGTACAAACCTCTTAAGGCATACGGTGCTATCACATTATTACCTACTCTGTGGTGCTATATAAGGTTTTATGAGCACCATTGTAGAACTGGTAGCGGTAATCATGCTTTTGTGCAACTTTTGGTTCTTGGCGAGTGTTTGCCGTCACCTACATAGCACTTTGAGAGGTTGTAGTAAATGCTTATTTCTTATTAAGACCCTATAGTGGCAAGATTCACTAAAAGCTATAACACAAGATGCTTGTGATGTATAGTAGTGTTAAAAGTTGCTGCTATACGTCTTTAAACTTTAAGCTTACCATGATATCGCCCTTATAAATCTGTAGTATAGCGTGGTATCGCTCTTTTAGCGCTAAAAGCAATAAGTTCTCTAGAACCTTTATACCACCTTTGTTCTAAAACAAGCTCTAATTGACGCTTAAATGTTTGTTGGGTTCAGTGAGTTATGTCGGTGACTCCGGTACTTGTACGGATCTCCTTATTTCTGTTTTGAATACGTAGGATACATGTTCAGGAACTTAGAACTTACTCTCACCAAACAAGTGAGTGAGTGACTTTATAGTAGCAGTAAGTAAGTAAAAAGATATTTACCTTGTAGGTGAAATATGAGGCGGAATATGTTCAAGGCTGACACCTTGCACATGGACAGTTCCCAGCAGCCTGATCGTGGCCTCTCCGCAGGAGCCCCTGAAGGCCCAGCACTCTCCCGGCAAGGACCCGGGTCGAATGATGCTGCTGGCGCCGCACACCGGGCACAACGCCGCGCTCAGCGCGTGCAGCGCCCAGCTCACCGGTGACTCGTATACGATGTGCTCCAACGTCTCTCCGGTGTCTACGATACGAGCGCCTGCCGTTTCTAGCGCGTAGTCCACAATCTTTAAACCACAATAAGTAAAGGTATACCTTTCTAACTAATCTCGGTGTATACACTATAACGGTATCTTACCGTCTTTGTGTTGAATTATAATTAGGTATGCTTTTGTGGAACTTCCCCTCATTGTGGAAACACTGCATACATAGCATAGTATCTATTATATTTTCAACTAGTTTTGAAGAGTGCAACTGCCGAGTTTCTTGCTGGTTCTTCTCGACAGGAAGAGCATTCCGAACCAGTGATAGACTCATCGACGATTCAAAATCACTTGTAAAAAGGTTATTTGAATAAAAAACATTGCTATTCTATTCTTTCTATCTACTAAATAATTTGAGATCATGTGCACATACTCGTACCGATATTTCCTACTCGAAATCGTGTTGGACTATGTAGCGGTTTAGGAGACTACCTAAAAGTAATATTCTCTATCTGAGAACCAGATGTGATGAGATTAATGTGATGAGATTAATGCGATGATTGCAAATGTTTAATGAGCACATGTTTGGTTTTATTTTTTAAAGACCTAATTGGCCTGACCAAGATTCGATATCCCAAAAACTAATTTTTTCACTTAGATATCCCAAAAACTAATTTATTACGATTGTATTGTATAAACACCAATAAATAATAATATATTATATTTATAATTTTACTTTTAGATTTAAAATACAACATAACTCATGTGTTCGAAACCACAATGCATGAACTAAATTTAAATTTTATGAATACTGATATTTATAACTTTATTTTTAATTCAAGTGTATTTTGTTAGTGATTCTCTCAAACTGGTATAGTTTTAGATTTAATTATAGTTGATTTAATTATTTTCATTTGTAATTTGTGTGTACTGAAGGGGCTGACATACAGGTCACCTATAAAAGCCCCTTAAAAATAAATAATATAAAAAAAACTATAGCGAAAGGTATCGATGCGTACGAAACAAACTGAACCGAGGCCTAAAGAAATCACGCCTTCCAAAAAATTATCTTATATCAAATCACCTGGCGGTCGTAATCATGTACATCGTGTGGGTGTCGCACGCTTCTTCGGGAGGGCTCCAACGCATCCTTGGCGCGGCCAGCCGCATCTGCCACCGCGGGGAAAGCCGACGAAATACGCTCTATTTCACTTTGTAGTTTCTCTTGTTTGCGTTTCACCTGACATTAACAAAGAGCCTTCCACTGATTGAAATCCTCAAAGGATCATAGAATGAAATCTTACGTAACATTTAGGTCATCATCATCTCAACTGATAAATACCCATACATAGTTGTCTTGAAATGATTACCACAAGACACGACCGCCTGCGCCCAGCGGCTCTCCTGAGATCATCCGCTCACCCAGTGGGGGTTTTCTAGATAAGGAATGCACATAGGTTCTAAACCATGTGCCCCGCCCTTTGCTACTTCAGCTTTGCAACTCGATCAGCTAAAGAAACATATATAGGTACTTAGGTAGCTAGGTATTTAGGTAGGCAATTTTATTACCCGGCAAAAAATGTAGCACCGTGGCGCCTAAAACAGAGCCGATTTTGATGAATGAGGTATCAATCGATTCGTTATTCAGGGGAGACATAGGCAAAATTTTGCACAAATAAATCGGATATATATAACAGATGTTATATCCGATTTTCCGTGATCGTATGGTCCGGGTGACATAGGCTACATTTTACACGAACAAAATGAATACAACGGATGTTATATCCGATTTTCCGTAATCGGGTTACAGTTTTTAAATGATTTTCTTGTTTACCCAATCACCCTAGGTACATAATATATAAGGTTAAACAAGGAGCCACCTCGGTCAAGCCTCGCGTGAGTTGCAGGACCATGTATTTAACGTCGGTGAAGGCTCCGTCGAGCGCGTCCTGCGGGCCCACGAAGAAGGTGTAAGTCTCCAGCCCCAGCAGCAGCGACAGTCCCACGCACACGAACGTGTAGAACAATTCGTGGAATCTCCGCCTGTGCTGGTTGCGATCCATTATTTTGTTCTTTGTTGTGATTAATTATAATTTTACACAGATTAATGATTATGTATAAGTGTATATAATTTTAATAGCTGTTGACGTATTATTTATGTCATAAATGTTCTATTTTTTGATAATTCGATTTTTGAAAAAAATTTTTTTTTGTGATAAATGGAAAGATCATCAAGTTTTATAACAAAACTATTTTAGTTTTTTTTTTCGGTATAATTTAAAGGTTATATTATCAAATTAAAAATAAATTTTTGAATCCAGTACCGAAAACACGCAGACATCTATACATATAATAAAACTGTAACTGGAAGATTTCTGTACATTTAATATATTTTGAAAATTTTAATTGGGGGATGCTTTACTATCGATACTGAGCCCAAAACAGATTTTTATTTAATTTTTGTCTGTTTGTTTGTCCTTCTTTCACGTAAAAACTACCGCACAGATTTCTATTACTCGGGTCAACATCTAGGCTACTTTTTATCCCGGAAAATCAAGGAGTTCCCGAGGGACTTTAAAAACTAAATCCACGCGGACAAAGTCGCGGGCATCAGCTAGTTTCTTGAATAAACCCGAGCGCGTGTGACGTCACAATGTTAATTTCTACTCATTGTAGCACACAGCTGATACAGTGTTTTGACTTTTAACCGATAATATCTCGTTATTATCGTCAATATATCGATAAATATATAAAAAATGATTATTGGCTATAATATTAAACAACTTAAGTTTTGATTAAAGTAGATACTTGTTACCTGCTGAAGCTGCACAGTCATGACATTGAACGTATTGAAATTTTTTTAATCTTTCGTTAATAGTTAAAGTAACTGAGTCAGCTTTACTTCTTACTCGATGTTCTGGACATATACGCCCTATTACGATGCAAATACCATTCTTACGGTTTAATTGGACATAACCTATAGCCTTGTCACCTTCACCGTTGAATCAAGTGATATATAATTTGTTAAACGCACTTGACTCCGAAAAGTCAGAGGTGCGTACCCGGGATCGAACCTGCGACCCCCCGAATAGGAGACCACAGTCCTAACCACTAGTCTATCACTGCTTCCACAGTTGACACTGTACTATCGTAAAATTCCTTTAACATTGTGACGTCACAAACATGGCGACCAATCGTGGTGCGTTCTTAGTCACGTGATTATTTTTAAAATTTTATCAATTTTAAATTGTTTATAATTCATTGAAAAAAAAATTATTAAGAGTTTTTCGCATCAATTATAAATATAATTTATGTTAAAGTTTGGAAATAAATAAAAAAAACCGATAATTTTTTTTTTCAAAAACCCAATTGTCATATTTCACTTTGAGCATTAAACCATAAATATTATCTACACTAATATTATAAAGAAGAGGGAAGATTTGTTTGTTTGTTTGAATTGAATAGGCTCCGAAACTACTGCACAGGCAAGGCATCCAGAAATAAATGGCCATGGCGTGTCAAGTTTTCCATATTCACGCATAGGTTTCTGTAGTTTCCTGTCACAATATTATGCGCACTGAGAAGGGAGTAATGCAATTTTTATAGTTAAATGTTTTTTTTTTCATTCTAAAATATTTATTATATTATAGATAGTGATCTCTTCCAGGCAACCTATCCCTATACTAGAGAACATAATGTACCTACTGAGAGTCAGGGATCGCAATAAGTGCACAGAAATACATATATAGTATATGAGTAATTTTTAATTTTAGTATATTATTTAGCTAAACTATTTCTTCTTTCTTTCTTATGGAATCAGTAGATCTATTGGCACGATAAAACTCCCTGCACCGACAGCTTGATTTACAAGTAAAATCAGCCTGGTTCTGGTAGACATATCGGCATCGATATAGTATAATATGATTATTTAAAAGTAGAATCTGTATTGCTATGTAAATTGTATGTTCTTACCATTCCTTCAATAATATTTTTTATGTTATTTCTATTCTAATAATTTACATGAAAACCAAAGGTTACATGTAGATGGGATAAATCTTGGTTATGTTCAATACCTTTTATTTTTGGTATCTAATACCTACTTTGAAAAACTTATGGTTATTGTAAAAAGATGTTTTCTATTTTTTTTCCAAAGCGCAGTAGACCATACCTTGCAATAATTAACTTATTTTTTCGTTCCTGAAATAAATAAATTTTGTTTTTAATTTCTTATACATTCTGGTAAAGTTGTGGTATTCTGCAAGTTAAATAACACAAAGAATTTTCCTTATAAGGCGTTATCAATGAGCTGTGAATAATAGCAAAGAACACAATGGGGCAACGAGACATATTCGCGAATACCAGATAATATAAAGCCTAATGACGTTTTCACAAGATGAAACTTACTACTAGAAGTATACGAGCATCTATTATACTTGTTCACTCAAATATCCTATAGAGGTATACTTACCTATAACTGCTAATATGGTAAATTCATTCGAGAAAATCTTTTTTTAGAAAGAATACCTAATTTTATGTTTTCATCCTGCTCCCTACTTCCTACTATCCTACTAATATTATAAAATGTGAAAGTTTGTGAGGTTGGATGGATGGATGGCTGTATGTGTGGATGTATGGATGGATGGATGTATGTTACTCTTGCACGCTACAACGAATGAATAAGCTACTTTTTATCCCAAAAAATTACAAGAGTTCCCGCGGGAATCAAAAACCTTAATCCACGCGGACGAAGTCGCGGGCATCATCTAGTGCTCATAATATATTTCTACATACGAGTACTCTACCTTCTTACATTAGTTAAAATCAAGTAGATTTGTACTTCACCGTCTTCACAATAGTTTTGACTCACAATTTAAAGATTCGTGCTAAAATAGACGATTAGATAAAGGGTAGAGTTTCGTTTATCACAATAAGAATAAAAAGTAAGGTAGGAAAAAGATAAGAAATATACCCACTAAGTACCTTCACAACAAGTTCTAACGATTATAATTTCACAAGTCCTAGTAGGTATTAATATATATATAGCTGCTCGTGCTGATTCACTGATTCACTGACTGATTGATCACCTCTCCTGTAAAATTTTGTATGAAAAATTTTTTTTCCACCGATGGTTTCGTATAGAGGACAAAAATTCATTCGGAGGAAAATTATGGAGAGAGCTGATGATTGAGGATTTCGGAGACGGATGAGGAGCACGGCCAGGGTATTGAAGATAGGTGGGGGGTGCTCGAACAAATGTCACTCGAAACCTCATCCAATTCGCAGTGAGCTGAAAAAAAATTCAAAATGGCGGAAAAAAGATGGCGGCCATACAAATTTCGTCGGTGTCTATCTCGGAGAGTATAAAAGATAGAAGAGTGGTTTCCTGGCAAAAGCTGATCAAGACCCTAAGGTCTACTTGACGAACAGAAAAAAATTCAAGATGGCGGAATTTTTTTTTTCTTCATACAAAAATATATGGCGAATATTGAAGAGACTAGAAGCCGGGAATCATGCACGACTTTGATACAATTCCTTTTCAAGATTTTTTTTTATTGAAGAATTTTCATTATGACAAATGATGACATATGATGATCGAGGGTTTGGAAGGTGGGTGAGGAGCACGGCCATGGTAATGTAGATAGGTGGGGGTGCTCGAACAAAAGTCACTCGAAATCTCATCCAATTGGCAGTGAGCTGAAAAAAATCCAAAATGGCGGATTCAAGATGGCGGCCATACAAACTTCAACGGTGTCTATCTCGGAGAGTATAAAAGATGGAAGAGTGGTTTTGTGATAGAAAATGATCAGGAGCTGAAAGTCTACTAGACGAGTAGAAAAACCGCGGTCCGCTTGCGGGCCGCGCACCCACGCGCCCTACTAGTATACTATATTGTGTAAGTCTGCTATATTGATTTATGGAGACGAACACATTGTGTCTCATATTTTTAGAAAGTGAAAATTTCAAAATATTATAATTTTAAAATGAGAAACGAGGGCAGCGTTGCCGTGTGGCGCATGCGTAATAACAACCCTTTTTTACCCTTTCGCTTCCCTGAGCGTTTTTTGTGAGCCTTTTTGTAAAGGGTTGTGTAAGGGGTACCTGCCACACGCGGAAGGGTTGAATTTTTTCTCTATGAGCCGCCACGCTTTTTATGCGTACCCACGTTTTTTCTCTATGCATTGCAGAGAGAACAATAGAAAGTGCATTGAACTCTTTGCTGACACATCAGCTGATGCCATAATACTGCACTTGTTTCTGTATTCTATTGATTTTTACCGTCATTCAAGGTCGCTCCTTTGTAGCACCACTTTGTATGGTATACTTCCTGCTTTAATTCATCAGATCGATATAGACGTTTGTACTCTAGAAAACTGTCGACACCTTTCCAATTTGGATAATAGGTACATGTAATAGGTAGGTTGTTGGTTTCTTGGTTTATCCTTCAATATTGTAGCAAAGAAGCAACAGATCGACGTTATTTTGCATTAATATAGTTGAGGACGGAAAGTGAAATGCGCTACTGAGTTTTTATTAATAATAATTATTAAGCCTGTAACTCTACGCGGACCGACCTACGAAGCTAGTGTTTTAATATTTTGCTATGTTTGGAAAGCGAAATAGGTACTTTAAACGAATTTTCGTCTTCAGTCTTCTACAAAGCCTACCCGTTACTTAGAGATCACCTAACACAGTTAACAGCTAAGCTGGTCGCGCCGGATGGTGTCATCTTACTTCAACGCAACACCCGTTCATTTTTGGCAATTGCAGTAAAAAACTAAACAGTGTGCAGCATTCTAGTAACCCACATTGATCAAGGTGTTAAAGTTATCGAGTTGCAGGCCCGTTAGTGCGCATTTATTCTTCAAACCTTTGTCGAACTCTTTTTTGGTGCTTTAAAAAAATTGCCCCTTTTGATGCAGCCCGTTTTTTAAGTAAGCTTCTAGTTAAAGCTGTATTTAAAAGATATCCACCAAATCTTGCACACCTTGCGTTGTTTATATTTTTAATTTAAAACATTTTAATGGAAACAGCAAGATTATTACCTAATGTATTTGAGAGTTTTGTACATCTAGTCCTTGATGACGCATCTATTTTAAACTTATTTAAATTTTAAACTAAATAGGGCCCACTTTGTTTTTCCACTGTAATTACAAAAATATAAAAAATTATGTTTTATTAAATAGGTTTATTTGAAATCGTGTTTTTCATAATTATAAGAAGACCAACTGTAAAAACTGTTTAGGTAGGTACTTTGTTCGTTAGTTATCAGTTATCACTTACAACATTGCTAAGGGCTCGTAACCTCTACATACCTACTTCATGTTAAAATGTTTAATTTTGATAATAACCTACTACCATACTATTTTGTTTTATTAGGTAGTTTAGAAATTTTTAATTTTCACACTTACTAATGCAATTGTGTAAAATCTTTATTATGTTACTGGGCATTGCAAAAAAATTACACTCCAAGAAGGAGAAAACGTAACAACTAAGAACTTTTAAGTTCGGGCGGTCGGTTTTGTTCCTATTACAAAAACATTGAATAAAGGGCATTACAAACGGATTAAGTGCAAACATAGCCAGTGGCTACTGTGTTGTTACGTTAAACAACTAATGCAAAGCGAACGCAAACAACTCCTTTGTCGCGTTTCGGCATCGCCGACCACATACAGAACAAATGAGAACATACAATTTTAGTGACGATTAGGCATTGTCAGAGGCCTACGGCGTGCTACTGTGCGGGACTCGGGAGTGATACTCGCAGGATTAAAGGATTATGTCCACAGTAAACAACTTTACGCGAAACTCTTTTTCATCCTTTATTCTATTGCAATAGATATATTTATTCGTATTGAAGATTCATGGAAATGTTAGTTCAACATGTAATAAGAGACAGTAATGCGCAAATATCGGACAATAACGTAGATTTGATCGTAACCTATAGGATTTCCGATAAATAACAACCCACTGCACAATACTCAGATGACTTAGCATCCAAACTTCTGCCCAAAGTCCCAAGTGGTATTTCTACTTCATAAGAATTTATTGAATCGCGACAAGTTCGCGTTATTAATGACATTGTGCATCATCCTTTTGTGTGCACAATTAAATATACTTTGTTAAAGGAAGTATAATTTGGATGAATGGGGATTTCGAAAAGGGAATATTTGGCGTAAAAATCAATAATCTAACGACACGGCTACAATGGGCCACGGTTAACCGACTACACTATCAAAATAAAGAGTGCTGCGTGACACGGCGCGGGTGGATTTTTTATTGCGTTACTTCAAACTGGAGTGGTGGGACGAATTCGCGCTATAATACTTTATCACTCTTACACCGATCTGTAATAACAAATATAGTGCCTCGGAGTCCTATAAAAAGGATAATGTTTTTCAGTTCTATGGATATATTCAAATTATTTAGAGTTAGGACTCTATTTTAAAGGAAGGAAAGAGGATGAAGCTTAGAGATCCTCAGAATAGTGACTGACATAATATGACTACAGCATTAGTAAACTGATATTGATATAGGCAAACCATGCTTGTCGCAGGAGCGATGGCCTATGAAGCCGAAAAGTCCTAAAGTAGAGTCAGCGGAAATGCAAGCGCAGTGTGGGATGCCGTCCATCTAATCAGGCCGATCAGATAAAGTGGATTCCGGGAAGCGATTGGATGAGGAAGTCAGTCTTTCTGGACCGAAATTGGTTGTGGAAGCACTCTAGGTATATATGTCCATTATCTAGAAGCTTACTGAATGTGATGATGAATGATGATGATGAAGGCCACTCACTCTATTTTAGGTCGGCACCTATACGTCATACTTCTTCAGGGTTTTCTATGATAGATATTGAAATCTTAACTACGTGAGTACCTAGTGCATTTTGCGAAAAAAATTTAAACAAGCATTTTGTATATTATTATTATCATAATAACTTTTTCATAGGTTGACATCATAGGTTGCATTGCGCTTACGAGAGTGTAAAGATTTGAAGTCATCAGAAAAGGGGAAATATCAATAACAAATGCAACTCTACATAGTTACCTAAACCTTATCTAAACCATATCGGTATGTTCAAGGTATGTTCATATTATATTATATAATTCGTAATTTATTGACCTACTTACTAATACAAATTATTATAGTAACATTCAACATATAAGTTCAACATCAAATACTATGTTTTTTTTTACTAGGTAGGTACGTCTTTCAACACATAATAACAAAAGGATATTGCGAAGCGTCGCTTACCTCTTGCACCGCGACCTCCTGGGCGACACACGTGCAGAACTCGGGTCCTTATACAATGCGTGTCGAACGCATTCACAAGTATTTGCTTACGAATCAATGTGGACTATTGATGGGAACTGAAGCTTGCACCATTGATCGAAGGATTCGAGAATTCTTGAAAATCATTGTATAATATGTAGTTTTGTGACTAAGAACTCCCAGGCTGTTTCCTAGCTATGTATATTATAGTCACATCTCTTCGGCAAGTTGACGAATTTGTAAAAGTAGCATTTTACAGACGAGCGTCTTGAAAACGTAGAAAAACTTTCCACCAACGAAATAACTGATTGACTGACATATTAGCGTGTGTGTGTTTACAGTCAGTCAGCTGTTGCTGAAAACGAAGTAGAGATTTGGCTTGAAGGTTACGACCATTTTAAGCACATCTACGGCAAACCTATAAAATTGCGAAAAATGCATTTTACAGGGGAGAGTTTTGAAAACATAGAAAAATTTTTTTTTTTAACCGTTTTTCTAATTGGGGCATTAGTTTTGTGGTAGATATATTAGTTGTTACCTTAAAATGAAAAAAATAATTAATTTTGCTTTCAAAGCACTCCCCTTTAAAATGTATCTTTTGCAGTTCCTATAAGTTTGCCATAGATGTGACGAAGTGTTTAAGGTAATACCTATTGCAATGAAAAGTCTCTACTGTACATAACTTAACTGAATCTAGAATTTATGAACAAATGGAAAATAACCAAGTTTCATAACCTTTTTTCTTTTCCTCACACCGCAGTTGCTGCAAATGTTGCTTGCACCAGAATGTGGGCAAAAAGTGCGTCTTCGCGTTATTAGCTACGAGCCTACGAACAAAAACTTGCTTCCCGGTGCATCTTCCGGTATACCTATAGCCCTACACAAAATTATGTTCAATCCCTTTGTGGCTAAAGCAGAAGTGTGATAAATGAAGAGCTATAGTAGGATGGGCTCATGTCCACTAGTAGGTACAACTGATTAGTTCAAACGTTGAACTAGACTTTTTCAAAGTAATTCAATGTAATGTATGTAGCTATACCTTAATTTGAAGACTTTTGGTGGATATATGTGATTAAATTAGATGTAGAAGAAAGTGCAGAACGTAAAGAGCTTCATAATACTTAATTGTAAAGCAAGTAACAACAATGGTTTTACCTATATAAAAATACCATAAATTTTATAAATGCAAGTTTCCTTGTTGGTATTTGTCTTTAATCACGCAGCAACGAATAATTTTTTGCATGGGTAAAGTTAAGGATCTGGTGAGGACATAGGCTACTTATTATTCGGGAAAAATAAAGGGTTGAGCTTTTTAAAATCTGAGCTTCATGTATGGAGTTTTTTATATATTATTTTGATAATTTATTAAAAATATAATAAATAATCTTTGACATATCAGATAGCAAATATTACAAGATATTTAGATTGCCTGCTTTAGGAGGCCTTCTTTATCGTCGTTTTCCGAAAGTACCCAGGGTTTTGCTTTATCGCTTTTATTTGGGACAGTAAGTTGTCTTGCATATTTAGCTGTTCTAGCTACTATTAAAGAATTTAAATAATATCTATTAAAAACTTAAGTGTTAATGCTGAAGTATCATCCAACACCTGCCACTCCAAAGCATCGAGCGAAGCGGACGTACCTTAATCAATAGCCCCGTTTCGTTTCCGCCACTATGCATAAAAACAAATGAACGCTAACTTGGAAAAAATATAAAAGACGAAAGTGTTCCAAGCCGCAGATTATGAGCACATTCATTTATTAATTTATACGTAGCATCGTAATAAAAAACTCAACCCCACTCAGACAAAAAATGTAGCGCGCGTCGCCCAAAAGGGAAAGGGTGTCTCGCGTGCTGCATTTTGTTTTTAACCGTATTCTGTGGTTTGTTTTTTCGGCAGAGTTTCTGTTTTTTAACAACACAATACCGCTGTCTTTAAGTGCGTCATATTGACGCGCGCAAGTCTGTCGAGCGGCGGGCGCGAGCGCGGAGTTCACGTAAAAAATCTTATTTATAAACCTTGCTTTGGGTAAATGTTACCCTTTTCAGTATTTAGTCACGGATAAGTTTGAAGAAAGGTGAGTGAGGGAATGAGTTTCCCTTAATTATATAAGACTGCAACAGCAGCGAATATGGGTTTAGCACAGGTGATCGCAGCATATGGTAGGTATATTTTTTTATATTAAATGAGTGATTTATGGACAGACGTTCGTGTAGGGTTTTAAAAAGGCTGTTACCGACGGATAATGTCCAAATAAATCCGGCAGATCCGGCATTAACATTGGTTAATGAGTGAAGAGTCGTAATTTTGAGGATAGTCGTTGAAAAACAATGACACCGTTAAAACAACATCAATAATGTTAGGAATTCGTGAGTGCGCTATAAAACATGAGCCATGAAAATGCTATTAAATATTAAAAGTGGAGAAACGGAGAGCTTAACAAGAAATAAAACATCGTTATAAGAGCGAGGAGAAGGCGAAGTCGCCCCCGGTCGGGCTATCGGCGCGCCTCAGTTAATGCCTACTTATACCTTATTATATAGCGGAGTTTGCGTTGAGGAACAAAATTAATTGGTTAAAACTCCTCTCGGTATCCAGGGCGGCTCCCCCTCCGACTCCCTCTTAATTCCGTGCCCCCGCAGGACCCGCGCCCCGCAAGCTCCTTTGAACGCAACCTACCTACAGAAAAAAAACAGAAAGTATGAACTTCCACACCACACTGTTGTAACTTAATTAATATTTTTATTTTTATGATATATTGTTCTGGAGAGTATTTTTATGATATATTGTTATGATAAGTTCTGGAGGAGAGGACAAGTTTTTCAATCATAAGAATGTCTTGTCACAAAATATATTTTAAGGTTAATCAAATACATTTGTTACTATTGGACATACTCGACAAATTGTATCCCTGATTCTGGCAGTAGATAACCTATTTTTACGTGTAATGCATATTTCATAATTGAAAATATGTATTTTTATAATAATCCTTACTAATATTACAAATGCTAAAGTGTATTCGTTTATATGTACACCGATATCTCCGTGATTTTCGATTTCCGAAACTATCGATCAAGAATTGGTACTTAGTAGGCGAAATCGTTCATTTTGTATATTTTTATTCAGGTGACTTATTTTAGAACTAGAAAAATGGATACCCATTGTATTACGAGCGTGTGCATAGTTAGTATCGGAACAAAAATATAACACATGTGCACCTATTATTATTGTAAGTTGTAGATACTAAAATCAATAGTTTTCCAAACTATGGATATATATATACATACCATTTAATTTCACTTAACGTTAAAAAATATCTGCGTCGTAAAAAAAGCGTCGTACAGCATCTAAATTGAAAAATGACGTTCTGAGTTTATTTTGCCAAACTTTAAATGGCGTTCCTTCAAATAGACCACGAAGGCGGGTAGATTGATTTTATCCATGACACACATCATACAGGTCTCGAAACACCGCAGTCCCGTCGTGACCACTGTCCATGCAACTAGATCGAAATATCGACATCTTCAAATAATAGCTATTTATGCAACTGCATCGTAATGAGGGTCATTTTAATTCGAGTGCTGGTTTTTGATACGAGGCTTGCTGAGTATCAAAATAGGATAGTACGAGAATTAAAATGACTAATTACGATCAGTTGCATACAAGATTTTATCTACGACAAGGAAAATAAAATCATTAACAAAACAAAATACGCCGTAGGTAGGCTCAATAAAGTAACAAAAAGTAACTCCGTAAGCTGCCACCAGCCGCCTGTGGCGCCTCTGTCATATGAACGGTACAAAAGTGCCAGAACTCAGAGCCTTAGCTTTAGGTATCCTATTTTAAGAAGATAACCATTTCGATTCAGCTCCCATACAACGAGCTGCATCCAAATGAGAAGCAAAACCGAAAGAGGGTTCATTTCGATTCAAATTCGAAATTGGAACTTTTCGATGCTGAAGTAGATAAAAGAATTATCGTGGTACGTACTAGTATAATAATTTTAATTGTGTCATTAAACGACGAAATAATTCTACAATTTTTAAAAAATACATGGCAAAAATAGTGGTGGATATCTTTAGGATTAGAAGGTATTTAAAATCCTAGTCAACTTTAGTTTTCAAGCATATTATATTAAAATTATTTCCTCATTACATTGGCAATTCAATTAATTATTATTATATAATTCACAATATTTCACCACAAAAATCATTTTCAAAACTCGCAGAAATATCGAAATACCAAGATAAAATGCTGCAACAACCTACCTAAAAAAAAAAATTGCTTGAATGTGTTATATAAATCCAGGATTTCGCTTAATTAACAAACCATCATAATGAATGCTAAAACAAATAAGGTTAAAATAAAAAGCAAGTAAAAGCTTTCCGAGTTGCAGCGCTTGGGTAGTGAGCGCGTAACGAAGGGCGAAAGCAAAGGGTAGGGCGGGCGGCGGCGCGGGGCGCGGGGCTCGTTGCCACTTCTCCAAATAAATTATAATTCGCAGCGCCCGCTCTCACTTTCGTCCTCCTGATATTCCTTTGTAACTACTGTTTTAGAAACGTCCATTAACGTAATCTAGATTTTCCTTATAAGCAGAAATCGGTATTTATTTAATTTAACAAGGGAAAAATCTTGTTTTTGTGCCTACAAGTATACCATAAGCTTACTATGAGGTGTTTAATATATATTTTTTATTTTGCTATGAATGTCGCTATAGCCGCTAGATATCGTAGATACCGCTAGATATATAAATAGCCGCTAGATATCGTAGTAATAAAATAGTTAACTAATATTCCAATGAAATAATGGGTTTTATCATAAAACCTCAATGGCGAAAACCTAATTCATAATCATTTTCGTGAAATTATCACGTCATATAATAGTAGTAGTACCCGGTACGTCCTTCGATTTCGTGTGCGATGTAGAGTTTTATAGATCCCTAATCTACCTTATGTCGTTGGGGTCCCAAGGTGTTGGAGTAGCGACCCCGCACCGGGAAACGCAGTGTTGGCAGACCCCCCCGCCTGGTGGACCGACGACATCAAACGCTGGAGCCGCTGGATTCAAGCGATGCAAGACCGAAGCCTGTGGAAGTCCATGCAGGAGACCTTTGTCCAGCAGTGGACGTCTATAGGTCGATAAAGAAGAAGAAGAAGAATCTACCTTATGAGATCATTGTGGATTTGATTACAACTCATAGAATTTAATTAAGAATTTATTATTACTACTGTTAACACTGCCCGGCCTGTTATCTCGTTTGAAACCCAACTACTTTTGCACATAATTATACTTACACATACTCGTAGACTTGTTAATAGAAAAGAAAAATACTTCTTGAAAAGACTGCCTTTTAGTGCATTAACTTGAGACATAAATCTGTCTCGTTAACTCTGTCCTCTCTCACTCACTCGCTCGCAAAGATCGCACTCACACTCTGCTCAGACTCAAGAGAGTCTGAGCAGAGTGTGTGTGCGATCTATAGACGGAGGATCTTTTGTTCGGATCCTTTTTAACCGACTTCAAAAAGGAGGAGGTTATCAATTCGTCTGAATCTTTTTTTTTTATGTAGGTATTTTTTTGATGACCTCCCTGGCTCAGTGGTGAGCGCTGTTGCCTTGTAACTGGGAGGCCTGGGGTTCGATTCCCGGCGGGGTCAATTTGGGAATTTATAATTTCTGAATTGTCTCTGGTCTGGTCTGGTGGGAGGCTTATTAGGTCGTGGCTAGTTACCACCCTACCGTCAAAGACGTGCCGCCAAGCGATTTAGCGTTCCGGCACGATGGCGTGTAGAAACCAATTAGGGGTATGGGTTGAATGTTCACTGCCATACCCCTTCCAAGTTAGCCCGCTACCATCTTGGACTGCATCGTCACTTACCATCAGGTGAGATCGCAGTCAAGGACCAGCTTGTCTTCAAATAAAATAAAAATAAAAATAGGTATGTTCACCGATTACTCGAAGACGCCTGAACCGATTTGGAAAATTCTTTTTGTTTGAAAGGGTACACTTCCCAGTTGGTCCATTTTATCGAAATCGGTCGAGCGGTTTTTAAGAAATCAACAATAAATTATATGCTTTTTAGTGGCGCGGGTGTTTGAAGTCGATTTTTTAAAAAGAATTTTTTATATTAAATTATTATTTCTAAGGGTCTATCTATAGGTACAGTCAAACTGCCAGCTGAATAAAAAAGTAAAGTCTTGATGTAGTTTTATTTTAATTACATAGTATGGCTGCATGGCAACTGTCAACCGACTGCGCTGTCCATACTATATAGAAGTTGATTGCACGCCAACTGCTTGCGAACTGTGTAGACGGTCGGCTGTATGAGCGCAGCTTTATAGAACTACTAGTAGGGCGCGTGGGTGCGCGGCCCACTAAAGTGGACCGCGGTTTTTCTGTTCATCAATTAGAGTTTCAGGTCTTGATCATTTTGTACCCAAATACCACTCTTTCATCTTCTATACTCTCCGAGATACCTATGAGATTTGTAAAGCCGCCATCTTGAATCCGCCATCTTGGTTTTTTTTCGGCTCACTGCCAATTGGATGAGGTTTCCAGTATTTTTTCTTTTAGCGGCCCTCGTCTATCTTTAATAACCTGGCTGTGCTCCTCACCCACCTTCCAAATCTTCGATCAGCATTACTTTCCATATTTTTTCTCCGAATCATTTGTCAGGATGAGAATTCTTCCATAAAAACAAATTTTGAAAAGAAACCATATCAAAGTCTTGCATAGTTTGTATGGAAAAATAAATTCCGCCATCTTGAATTTTTTTCTATTCACCAAGACGTAGACCTTCGGGTTTTGGTCATCTTTTTCCAAGAAACCACTCTTCCATCTTTTATACTATCCGAGATAGATGCCGATGAAATTGGTATGGCTGCCATCTTGAATCCGCCATTTTGAATTTTTTTCAACTCACTGCCAATTGGATGAGATTTCGAGTATTTTTTGTTTGAGCACCTCCCGCCTATCTTCAATACCCTGGCCATGCTCCTCACCCACCTTCCAAACCCTCGATCATCATATCTCATCATTTTTCAGAATGAGAATTCTTCTATAAAAACAAATTTTGAAAAGGAACCGTATCTAAGTCTTGCATAGTTCTCAGCTTCTAGTCTCTTCAATATTCGCCATATATTTTGTATGAAGAAAAAAAAAATCCGCCATCTTGGATTTTTTTTCTATTCATCAAATAGACCTTTGGGTCCTGATCATCTTTTGCCAAGAAACCACTCTTCCATCTTTTATACTCCCCGAGATAGACACCGACGAAATTTGTATGGCGGCCATCTTTTTTCCGCCATTTTGGATTTTTTTCAGCTCACTGCCAATTGGATGAGGTTTCGAATGACATTTGTTCGAGCACCCCCCACCTATCTACAATACCCTGACCGTGCTCCTCACCCGTCTCCGACATCCTCAATCATCAGCTCTCTCCATAATTTTCCTCCGAATGAATTTTTGTCTTCTATACGAAACCATTAGTGAAAAAAAAAATTTTCATACAAAATTTTACAGGAGAGGTGATCAATCAGTGAGTGAATGAGTGAGTGAATCAGTGAATCAGCACGAACAGCTATATATATATTAATAGAACTGCAATTTCGCAGTCTCTGTGCAGTCCGCTGTGAGTGTAGACCACAGAAATGAAACGAAATCGAAATAGAACGGCTATCACCACTGTTTCACTAAGAATTCATGCATGCCTAATTCTGGACAAAACGCAGTCCGAGTTTGAAATATTGTTTTTCTATAAGGCTTATATTATATATTATTTTCATATTCGTTACAATCTTACTATTATAGTATACTAGCTTTTGTCCGCGACTTCGTCCACATCGAGTTTTAAAAATCCCTCGGGAACCCCCTGGATAAAAAGTAGCCTATGCCACTCTCCAACTCCAATTTCTAAATGAAAAAAATCACTTGGATCCATTAACTTGTTGCTGCGTGAATGAAGCATTTATGATTTTAGGTAGAAGTTGACGCTTTACCAAAGTATATTATGATGGTGATGGTGTAACTCAATTCTGTTGTGCCTGACAGACTGAGCAGTTGTAGCAAGGGAAGAGGAATTCCAAAAATAAAAGATAAATTAAATAACAAACATTTCTTTATTGAATAGTTATGTACTGGACATGAATAAAGAAATACATATATTATATTCGTCGTAACATAACTATGTCACATCCATACACTATTATAATAATTTGTACAAGTAAAACAGTTAAAATCAAGTTGATTTTTGTAAGAACACCTGAATTCCAAATATGAGGTAGTTCATAGAATGAATGGCAGTAGATACTTTTGTTAATGGACATTTTCTAATTTATCACAATTTAATTTACTACGTAAGCTTTATGAAAAACATAATGATACAATAATGAAGTCATATTCACTAACTAGATACCAATCCAAACAAATTCGCAAGAAAACAATAATATATATAAAAATTAATTATCAATAAAATAGGAACTCAAATCGATTGCAAATTATTATACAATCACAAAAAACATTTTTTGTCTAAGAAATAATTATTGTGTCACAAAAGAGGTTGTTTATTGAAAGTAATTAGTATAATTATATTTTAAGAAAAAAAGACATTTATTTCAAACAAGTGAATAAAATATCAGTCTCAAACAGTAAAATCTGGTAAAATGTTCGATGTTACGTTACTGATAAGGTTCGATAAACCTGTCGATGGTACGATGTCTCAAAAGAGGTGAACAATAGAAAATATTCGAAGAACTTTGGCTCTTTACCCTGGCACAGTGTCACCGCTCGATGAGGTAGATAATGGCACAGCACTAACATTACGCTAACTACCGATAGTATAATTACAACATTGCAACAATGAAATTACGTATTCTAAACGATTTCTTATATTTTGTACATTTTTATTTTTGTACCTATTATTTCTTTGGGAAAAATATCTTCTTATGTATACTTTGACATACGACACTAGAGAAAACCCTTAATTCCATGAATTCTTAAGACTAATGAAAAATAAAATAATAATAATCAACAATCAATAGGTACTGCTTAAATAAGGCTTAAATACGTCCATACAGTAAGTATGATCATGTGCGCTAAAACATTCTGAACAATAATTATTTATCGAGGACGTTAACTTAGATTAAAACGAAAAAATAATCACACTACTCCTAATAGGAAACTAATACCCGTAGAACAAATTGCAATGATGCTCATAATAGTTATAATTATCTCGCAAACCTATCTCCGCATTAAGGTACATCTTTAATGATAACACGAGGGCCATCTATGTGGTGAATTAAACCTTCTCGCCTCATATATACAATATCTTCTTAACATTAAATATTTTAACTGTAAATCTAAGAAAGTTTTATCTAACAAATAACCATAATTCAAAATATAAATGGCCTATCTCGATATAATGCGTTTAATTAATTAGATCGTAACACCTTAGACACGATGTGGCATAGACATCGAACTGTTAATTTAGTCATAAGTTCAAAGGTGTAGGTACCTACCTACTTCAGAGATTTACCTGGTAAGTTCTGGAGACATCACCTTCTAGGGTGATGTCTACGGTCTAGTAGTCACGGTCGGTTTTATTTGCATAATAGCAAGCGGCACAAATAATTCTGTGAGGTGTACCTCCAGTATCCAAATTGTGTTCATGGCTAAGTTTTGTTGCGAGTAAGTAACAGTTCTAGAAATCCATGCCACAGCTTCATAAATATATACATACGACATTAACAATAATTATGTATTTTCAAGATAGCTAAAATAATCTAGTAAACTCTTACAAACTAACGGATAAATAATAAATAATTTTATAGAGATAGCAATATTTACAGAAGCTTGCCTCGCTTGGTCGACTTATCGTTTTTCTTCGCATCTCGCTCGCTCCGAACTAATTCTCATCCATCAGTAATTACTACTTCCAAAGCTCCCTTGATTTTTGATAACAGTCCCCTATCGGGGCATTATAAAGAATATCAGTTACTCAACGGTCTAGTTTTGGTTGCAAAACAAATAAATTCTTACAAAATTATGAAATAATAAAAAATTTGAAACTTACAAAACATTTTTAAGGGTAAATAAGGGTAAATAATCGAGAAATAAGTGTTTGTAAGTAAAGCGCGGAGGATGAGGGCGCGACAATAGCGACGTCTTTGTTCCCAGCGCAGAGTCGCTGAGTGAATCAATACGTAACAATAATAATAATCAGCGATTGTTAACTAGCCATTGTAGCTGAAATAATGAGGCAATGTCGCGGCCTTCTCCGTCTCGAGCGGATTCCGGTTAGCGTTCGCCGAGCGTGAGGGAGGACATCGATTTGAGATCAATAAAAATGTCGAACGCGTTTTTCTGTCTCAATAAGAACAAAAACATAATAAATCAAAGAATATCTTTTGTGCAACATGTTCTTTCTATTTTTCGAAGCAAAAGAACAAAAAATGGTCTCGTTTTTGCACTAACTCTGCCTGCGATTATGCAAATGGTACGACAATAAACTTCTAAACTGTAACATGGATGAAAGGTGTTTTTTATGGGGAATATTGCAAATTTGCAATCGTAAAAAGTTATTGTAAAACTTGACTACCTAACGAGACTACGTCGGTAGTCTTACCCAGAAAATTGGCAAAAAGGTGACCGTTACAATTTTTTCACAAAACAAAGCTAACAAATATAAGACTATGGAATGGAGCTTTTATGTTATTTAGAATGGCATATTCTACGAAAAGCGAGCGAGGTAGCGTTAAAATAATGCGACTCCGGCGCGGCTCTACTTGGGAGGAACTCGTATACCGGCTCAGCGTCGCGAGGCGCTAGGCCCGACGCACGCGTCCACTACGCCGAGTGCATGCGCAGGTCCGTCGGCGAGTCCGGCGTGGCCGGCCGTCGCGGCAGCGACAGGTCCTCGGGCTCCGTCTGCTCGGGCCACTCGTCCCAGCGCCAGTCGGGGGCCACGGCCGCCGGGGGGCTGGGCGTGCCGGGCGCGCAGCCGCCGCCCGCGCACCGGTGCAGCGCCGCCGCCTGCCGCCGCCGGAACCTGGCGCCGCAGCGGCAAGCGAACGGCGCATCGCCCTCGTGCACGAGGGCGTGTGCCTTCAACTGATTGGAGTCGGAGAAGCGAGCAGGGCAGCGGGCGCACGCGTACGGACGCTCCCCCGTGTGGACGCGAAGGTGTCTCCTGAGATTCGCGACTTGCACGAAGTGGCGAGGGCAATGCGGGCAACTGTACGGTTTTTCACCGGTGTGCAGGCGAAGATGTGTCTTTAGGTGGTGATCTCGCGTAAAGCGTTTGTGACACTCACCGCACTCGAATGGCTTTTCGCCGGTGTGCGTCCGCTCGTGGTTTTGGAGAACGTGTTTGTAGCCGAACGACCTCGAACAAACTTTACACGTGAAGAGTTTATCGCGAGGAGGGTCGGTGGCGCCGGGCGACGAGCCGGACGAGGGCGGCGACGGCGGCGCGCTCGGCGAGGTCTCGTCGAGCTTGGGCGTGCGGCGCCGCTTGCGGGCGCGCTCCAGCTCGGGCGCGGGCGGCGGCAGCAGCGGCGCGGGCGGCGACGGCGGCCAGGCGGCCAGCAGCGCTCCCGAGTACAGCTCGGCCGGCAGGCCCGCCACCAGGGCCGCCGCGCGGCTCGCCAGCAGGCGCTCTGCCAACATCGGCAGGGACTCCTCGCGCATACTCGACAGCGACCTTACCGATACACCTGCAACAATACAGTTACTTACATTCATTAATTCAATCTTATTTCCAAGTCTTGCAAGGTAGTTGATCAATCGGTAAATAACTATTAATTTAAAATTTCAGCAGTTTTAACACGTTTGCTAAATATTTATCAGAGGTTTAAAAAAAAACTAGGTACCTACATAAATTGTTATGGTAAATATTCTAGTCCAAAAACAAAGCTCCGAGTTATAGCAATGGGTCTAGGGCTGGGCATGGACGATGCTCATATCTAAGCCTGTCAAGAGGCCTTAGTAAAAGGCTAAAAGGCCAAGTTTTCGGTTCCTGCCTAATGATTTTTGGTGTATTCAAGTTTGTCTTCCAAGGCTGAAACTTTATGAAATCGCCTTTTACTGAGTTAAATAAGTTAAGGTATCCACATATTCTTACATAGTTTGACACGATCACTTCCGTTGCGGGTTAAATTCGGCCTAAACAAACAGGCATCCCAAGCCTATCGATAGCACACTTATCAGAGAGAGTAACAAAAAACATAGCAAAAAATGTATGTCAGACGCGGCGGAGGAAACATTTGGTCGCAATCACGCCGCTGCAGGTCGCTTCCGTCCCGACCTGTTGCGCAAATTGCTGCTGACGACTTTCTTAGGCTACAGGCGAGTTCGAAACGCTATTTTTATAAAACAAGTGATTTTATAATACTCCAACTGATACCGGTGATTATCATGTATCCGTGTCAAGGATGCAAGCTATCTTTGTTTCAAATTCACAAGATTCGTTCAGTGGTTGAGCAGTCGTAAAAAGGTAATAGACAAGCAGATAGAGTAACATTGATTATTCATAATATAATATAAGTAGATATGGCCTAGCTTTTTTCTGCGATTGCGTCTGTTTTCGCAGACGTAAGTAAAAATCCTGCAGATCCCGCGATCAAATCAATCGGTTACTCCGTTGCGTTGCTGCGTGATTAAAGGATTTGTAATAAATAGGTATTTGTAGGTATGATTTGTCAGTTGGTTTCTAATTCTTTATTATTATTTTCTGCTTTTCCTATGAAACTATCAACAGTTAATAACGAAGTTATTCTATGATGACATATCTAATAAGACGTTAAATTAAGAAAATGGACAGGGATAACTGGTAGCGACAATGCGGCTCCTACCACTTACCTCGTATAATGGAATTAATTATTCTTGAAACGCCAAACTCCGCCCGCGCGCTCCTCCCAAATTATATTCAAATATTAATTTCGACGAAGAAAGCCTTTTTGAGAGCACTTAATTAAAATTAGACAAAATCATAATTGAAAGTTCTCCTCGAGGCGTGAAGAGCGGCGACTGGCGAGGAGGGAAGCGCGTTCCTTACATTATCTACTTAGCCGTGGAATTAATTTTGGGCCGGCTCGCAATTCAGGCGCTGAGTTTAATTTGCGAAGGCATAACATTTTGTTACGATAGAAGTTTAATTTTACTATACATCTTTTGTAGTGTTCTAGTAAGAGACTTTGCTTCTACAAGAAGTGGTATATGTAAAACATAGTTAATACTTTAATTTTTATTTAGATTTTAGTTTATTTTATATTTTATGTATATATTTTATGTATGGCTTTACGTTTATAGAAGCCTTCTTTAAAGTTCAGTATATGATATTTTATCAGTGCTTATAAATAGCTTGTCATGTTATACAAACAGCTATACCTACATAATATGTACCATGCAATAAGTACTGAGCTAGTGGAGGTAATTTTAATTTGGAAGAAATATACCTTGAGCCCTCTCTCTTGAGTTGAGATCTCTTGTTAGTGCATACCAGTTTATATACCAGTATTTTTTAAATTACGATGACGTCACTTTGTGTATCTATACTTATGAAAACAGATAAATCAACACGTATTTCATTATTTTTTAAGATTCATTCCTCTGGAGGTTGAACAAGGCAATGTTTGTATATAATCATCGGAATGGCTTAACCGTTTTTGGTGAAACTTCCATAGGCTGGTAGATAATAATTATATAAGGTTACAATTACTCCTGGAAAAAAGTTTTCAAGGAATTCATAAAGCCAAATATCATGCGGTAAATATATCAAAATAGCGGCCATCAGTTACTAAATATAGACTAAGTAGGTAATTAATAAAATAAGCATAGGTACACGCGCCGTACACGTAGATACGTAGAATGTTAACATTTGTTCACTGACTGTAGAGTTCAATGCGTCATGGCAATCACGTATTTTGAAATCGATAAAAATATAGAGATGGGAGGTACCTAATAATTGTATTATTTAGTACCAACTCATTATTTACTATTGCAAGTATTAGTAAAAATTGGCTTACTGTTTGTAATCTATACTAATTATAGAGAAAATTAATTATAAAGAGGAAAGATTTTTTTGTTTGCTTGTTTTTTTGTTTGTTTGTACCGAATAGGCTCTGTACCGATTTTAACAATTTTTTTACCAATAGAAAGCTAATTTATCAGGAAGTAACATAGGGTATAATTTATTTTCAAAAAAATTAGAGATCTTTAAGAAAAATGCAATAATTTAACCCAAAGTAGCAAAATTTTGCCTATAAAATGCATTATTTGACGTATGCTGATAAAACTATTGATAAATAAAAATTATGTACTACATGATTAAAGTACCTACTCATTACTCTCTACAAAAAAAAAACCCGGAGGGAATATATCTAACTATCATATCATATTTAAGTCACTATAGAAGCTTTTGTGTTCTAAAATTTAATTAGATCGCCTTTATTATCGTAGTAGTAATTCTTCCTTACTAAATATAATATAAATGCCAAAGTGTGTTTGTTTGTTGGTTTGTCCGTCAATCACGCTGCAACAAAGCTACAGAGTGACGTGATTTTGAAAGGTATAGTTGAGAACCTGGAGGGTGACAAAGGCATCCCGGAAAATCAAAGAGATCTCGCGGGATTTAAAAAAACTAAATCCACGCGGACGAAGTCGCGGGCATCAGCTAGTATCTTATACATTTTTTGCGTAGTTTAGGTACCTACTAATTTTGCAAGACCTAAAACTTCAGGTAAAGTCGAAGAGCAGGATCTACTTAAAGTTTATGATTGGATGGAGTCGGCACGTACCACCAGCTTATCCCATAACTTTGTAATAACATTCCTCTCGTTTCGCGGATGAACAGCGAACCGCCCTTGTGTTTAGAATTATAATATTCCTAGACTGCTAAAGAGACTGAAGATATACAAGCTTTAGGTGTCATAATATTACATCTATACTCTTTACAAATAATTTTTTGAAGTCTCTGATTTTGAAATAAGTGGCTCATATTATGATTAATTAATAATAATTTATCATATATTAACGGTAGCGTAACCCAAACAATTTTTTCATTTTCCGTCCGTTCGTTCCTTTCCGTTACAATTGTTTTGAGTGTAGTTTATGCATTTCCCTGTGTTCTTTCATGCGCATGGGAAATAGTGAGTTTTACTTACCGTTCCACGTGATATAAAGTGTGTAACGTCATGACCAATCCAACTCAAAAATATGAGATTTATGGAAGGTTATTCGATTCACGGCTTATGTATAATTTTTTCGAAAATTTTTAAATGTAAAGGCAGATAAACTAATCTTTTGTGATGGTAATTTAGGAGCTATTTAAGCTAGGAACAAAATCACGTTTTTCAATTTGAACATTAAACAGATATTTTAAACACAAATTTCGAGTGATCATGTGATAATGTAGCCGTATTGAAAAACCACTATTTTTTATTATAGGGACAATCTCCTTCGGTTGAAAAAGTAGGCGATAAATTTGAACATTACCTTACGGCGCACCCTTCCGCACCGCTTTTTATGTGCTAAAGAGTTGTAATTATCCCCTCTTTATACGCCATAAATATTTGTCAATAACCCATAGTCAATACGCTTTATGAACTCGACCGCGGCAACCACTCCTAACCTCCATAACTCATGTTTTGCGCAAGGGTTCTCTGATAAAAACCTCGAATGGCTTTTTTTTGTGAGAAAGGTAGGTATACCCTCTACCAACGAGAACGTTAATAGGTGTATACCGGATACCGGTACAAATTCTCGGTTGATAGACAAGCTCTAGTATTCAAGTTAAATAAGGTAACAGTTCTTTAGCGAAATTTCATAGGTCAGTGTTATTGATTCAACATCTCCAGACCAATCACCAAGTCCAAATATTACTAGTGGTTCGCCCCGAACTGAGACCTCGCGGTAACGGTATCCCATGATTATTCATTCAATCGATACATGACGACCAAACCTGACATTATTATTATGCCCGTTTTCACCAAACATACCTATATCATCCCCTAAGTAGGAGTCTCTTTACGTAGGTAGCTCATAAATACAATCCCAAGTCCTAACATCCGTCCCAATGTCCTTTTAGGTGTCCCGTACAGGATCGTGATAAAGAAGTTGACAGAAATCATCACCTAACTTATCATAGCCCGTAAGGTTAGGCAACGTTAATGAAAACATTGAATTAATAAGTACTAATGAGTGAAAACGGGTTACGGGCATCTGTACAAATCGTTATCTATCGACGCGAATAGAAAATATACAAAATGCAGTAATTAATAGTTTGTTGAAGTTTGATATTTAACTAAACAATAATTTTAATTGAATAATAAGTTATTATTTTATGTAACTAAATAATAATGTTCGACGCAAAACTGTTTTTGGGATAGTCGTAACTCCCTAGTTCCATGGAATACTTAATGACTGCGCCATCTATTAGCATTATTGTGAAGCTATGTTGATGCTATATGAATTACTGATGCCCATTAAAAATTAAATAATCTCATTTCTTTATAATATTCATATAATTTTAGTATTTGTTGTTCAAGTACAGGATACAAGTGAAACAAAAAACTAAAATCAGCTTGAAAATACATATTCAATTCTCCTAGAGAGCGTCTTCAAGAGAGCGTATTAAATCTCCACTTTGAAAGCCCCCCATTTCGTCAATTTTAAGGGAAAAATTAAAAAAAAAAAATATTTTTGTACTCGGTTCGAAATTATCTTTAACATGATATGTTACAATTTTATATTGGTAGAAATTAATAAATTATACTGTCTTTTTCCTTCCTGTTTAATACCCTACATATTACTGTCCCTTTTCCTCCCTGAATAACGCCTGAATTCGCCACGCCAAGACGCAAATCAGTGTGTCAACCATCGCCCGCGCCGAAGGCACGCTTCTCACGCGCCTGAAATGAAATGGCCGCCTCGCACATGTGAAAAAACACGTGAACTTTACAAATATCGCATTTTCTCTTTGTTCGCTAACGACTTTATGGTGACTTCGCAAGAATCAGAAAGTGGAGTGCTGTGAAAGAAAGTGCAACCGTATTATTGGCGATTTTTCCTTCAAGTAAGCACATTTTCTCCTTTCTCCCTACTCGCATTACTCTCTAGAACTTTCTACAGTCCTTTCTAGAGTTATCGAAGATTAAAAATTTTATAAGTTATTTGCCGACGCTCGCTTTAAAAACCCACCATATATAACGCGATAAATTTTTTTTTACTTCGCATTCACTTCTATGAGAGCCCCCCTGAAATAAAGGTTTTTATAATTTTTTATGCAATATTCGGCTTAAGGCCATCAGTTTACATATTATATCTAAATTTGAAGTAATTACGTTCAGTAATTCAAAAGTTATAAGGCTCTGACAGACGGACGGACGGACGGACGGACGGACGGACGGACGGACGGACAGACAAGAGCAAATTCACCTAGTAGACTCAGAGACCTCGCTTCGCTCGGTCAATTATTATTGATTACTGTATTTCCCGCTTCGTTTTTAAACTTGGGTTTATATATTGGTGCAAGCTACCCTACATTTTAATATCAAAACATCAACTTTCTTAGCTGTCCATCTTTATAAAATTTTTGTGGGCCCTTCCTAATCATGATCATAAGTTAGTTAATTGCCTATTACTTTGTCTAAATTGTTCATTAACTGAGCTTTCTTTGAAGAGAATAAAAATACATAATATGTGTTTGGAATATAAACTTTTTACTTCATGTGATAAGTGTATAAACACACTCTTTCAGTATTCTTAAATAAATGCATAGTTCCTTAAATTTAAGTTTTGCTACATGTGTATTGCATAATTTAGAATAGGCATAACGTAAAACTTCTTGATTGAGGTGAATACCAAATCCATTAACCCAATTTTGTAAAGGTAGCTTAATAGGATTTGGACTACACTTATGTAAGTGAACACCGAAACGAACAGATTACGAGTTAGTATGGTTTCAGCCTTTTAGGGTTGAGTGAAAACCCGTGCACACCACCCGAAACTTGTTTGGTTTCCCCCAAATTAAGAGTATTTACCTTGAATTACCGAGTGGGTGCCGTTAGGTAGTACATTATTGATATATTTAGAGACTGAAGAGTAGCTAGCTCATATAATGACAAGGATGTTACGATGTGGTGATAACTCATTTAGCAACTTTTCGGAAATTCGATATAGTGTAATACTGAACATTATGGCTGTTTCATTGTGTAGCGCCACTTATTGGTAATTAAATCTTATTTCTATACAAAGAGGAAAGATTTTTTTGTTTGTTTGTACAGAATAGGCTCTGTAACTACTTAACCGATTTTAAGCATTTTTCACCAATAGAAAGCTAAGTTATCAGGAAGTAACATAGGCTATAACTTATTTTCAAAAAATTAGAGATTCTTGAGAAAATTGCAATAATGCAACCCAAGGTGGCAAAATATTGCCTATAAAATGCATTCTTTGGCGTGTGCTGAGAAAACTATTGATGATACATAAAAATTATGTACTACATGATTAAAGTACTCATTATTTTCTACAAAAAAGTGCCCGAGGGAATAACTGTGACATCTAACTGTGATAATATCTAACTGTGATATTTAAGTCACAATAATTTTATGTTCTAAAATTTAATTAGATTGCCTTTACTATCGTAGTATTAATTCTTCCTTACTAATACATATGTGTGTTTGTTTGTTGGTTTGTCCGTCAATCACGCTGCAACAAAGCTACGGATTGACATGATTTTTTGGATAGGTATAGTTGAGAATCTGGAGGGTGACATAGGAATCCCGGAAAATCAATGAGTTCCCGCGGGATTTTAATAACCGAATTCTCGCGGACGAATTCGCGGGCATCAGCTAGTAATTTATAAATGTGGAAGTTTTGATATTTGTTACTCCACAAGGACTGAACAGATTTGGATGAAATTCGGAATAGAAATAGCTTAATACAAAGGCTACATTTTATCCCTACAAATTAAATCACGAAACTAAGAGGATGAAATCGCGACATCATCTAATTTATTAATAAAATAAAGCCTATTCAAATTCAAACAAAATGTTTTGCTTTGTTTGAATTTGGTTTTGGTTTCAACTACCTACCAGAGTTAGTACTGCTCGCTGTCGTCCCCAACCGATCTCCGCTTGGTTTCCTCCACAACCTCTTTCCTGAAACGTTAACTTCGATTTCATGTCACATTTGAGGAAAGAGTTTGTGGGTATGTGTGTCTGTTACCATTTTCAGATTATAAGACTTAAGATTTTATGGTTAAATTGAACACGGGGTTAAAAATAAACAACCTTTTCTTTAGGACACAAACATGTTCCGGAGTTGAACGTGACTAATATTTTTCTCCTCCAATTAAGCGTAAAACTTGTGCTAGGAGTAGGTACGATAATCATACTAACATTATAAATGCGAAAGTGTGTTTGTTTGTTGGTTTGTCTTTCAATCACGCCACAGCAGAGCTACGAATCAACGTGATTTTTTGCATGGGCATAGTTGAGAACCTGGAGAGTGACATAGGCTACTTTTTATCACGGAAAGTCAAAGAGTTCCCGAGGCATCTTAAAAACTAAATCCACGCTGACGAAGTCGCGGGCATCAGCTAGTAGGGCATAAATAAATAGTAGGGCTTGAATCGTTGAACGGTTTCAGTCCGCGCATTGAGCCGTTGCGATATTAGGGCGTTAAATTTAATTGATTGGGTGGATGGATTAGTTGAAAGTCTTAACACTATACTATAGGTAGGTACAATAACATTCATCACGAGAAATTAACCGTTTCCCTTTGACATCATCTCCAAAGACCTTCATGAAATCTTCACCAAAATTTTAAATGGAATTTATGTAGATAAAAATATGTTATTATTAGGGTTAAAGAGTAAAAAGAGTTAAAATTAAAAGTCCCAAGTATATGTGCTTATAGGCAAAAATATAAAATTTTTGAAGGCATGTAGGCCGTAAAAGAAAAAGAATATTAACTGATTAAATTGGATGTAACTGGGAGCCTTACGGTAGTAAATATAATGAGGCCCGTTTTTAGAGAAGCCGGTTTAGGTTTAACCCAGGAATAAATTTGTAATTTTGACAGAAGTTTTATACGGAATCTGTCAAAGCAGCAGCTAAGTCTGGGTTAAAAGGGTAACCCGGCTTTTCTTCAAGCGGGCCTTAGTCTATGTTGGGAGCACAGTAAAATCATGATAGCCGGTATAAAGATAGAGTCTTTGGACGTAGTCGTAATTCCTAGTTCCATAGTCTTTGGTTGACGTTTGACAACTAAAAAATATCAAGAATCACGCACAAACAACAAAGTATGTTTGTGATCACACACAAATCACCGTAGGAACTCTACATTATATGGTTCACTTACACTTTCAACAGTTTTAACATAAAATATTTTCCATTATTATAATTACTCCTCAAACATGCTGTCGTGATGAAACACCAAGTCATAACATAATGATGGTTAATGTGGTAAAAGGTTGTTTAGTAATGTGCTTTAGAAATTAGTGATACATGACCCATAATTAATAATGAACACTTACCTGTCTTAATATTTTCATTATTTAAAACATGAAATAAAATAGATTAAGTATTTTGAAATATTTATATACTCACAATGTCCATTTGTGAGTGCTTCAGTTCAAGATATAATAATATGGTGATTGAACTGCAATATATTTTCCATACACTCATGATTATGTAAGTAATGTCTCAACTACATAGGTACAATAACTAAACACAGAAATGAAAAATCTCTCGTAGCAACGCACAGAGTTGCTACAGACAAGCGTTGAAGTTTATCGTAGCGGGTCGTAGCACGACGCGAGACGTAGCTCGCTACGGACTACGGTTCACTGAATCTGCAAAGCTCTCGAATGCAAATAAACCATGTGTGCCGCGCTCACCCAATCGCCGCGCCCGCTACACGCATGACGCGAACCGCTAACTTTTGAAACTTTATTCACATGCTCTTAAACTTAAAGTATACTGAAAATAAAATTTCTTTAACAAACCTCTGGAGTTTTGACTCGACTGCAGCGATAAGGCCATCTCACACCAACTTCACGAATGCATTTATTTTCACCACATGGAATAATGTCCGATGAATTACATTAAGTCTTTTTGATCGGTATTGAAATTTAATTGTGTTAATTAGTTACAACAAGTGCCCGCCGTGGCGGTGTCGCGATGGATAATAAAGGTTGCGCGATACAACCGCGCTCGGTGGAACCTACCACAACACTGGCGATGGCGCGGCGTTGTCCGGCTCCGGCCGCCCCTCGGCATAAACACACCCCCACGCCCCTCCCGTGTGACCGCGACCCCCTCGCCCTCGCCCCGCAGCCCGCACCGAACCCCCCCCCGGTGCACTCCACGTGCACGCACTGCATTCACTTTTTATGGCGGCTACTACATTATGTTCCTCTCCTGCTAGTTTTTTAGCCCCTGTAACGAGCATCACATAAGCACTTTTTTATGTTTACGACCGGCTCCCGTATGGAGCAGGCGGTGCTTTCTTTTCTTTCACTAATTTGAGAACAACTACAGATTTACTGTGTCTTAGATAGTATTATAACGATTTTTACTCATAAAACAACAATACATTACGTAGATTTTTATGATGCCCTGTGTGACATGAATTTTTAATTTTTGTGTAGCATATTTTACTACTTGGTATATTTTGGTGATAAAGTAGATATAGATACCACATCACCTACTTAGTTTATAAAACGTGGAAAAGACCTATATTGTGAAATTTTGAATAAAACCTCAATATAAATCACAGATTACTTGATCGACCTCTAGGTCGGTGCGCCATTTGCAATATTATTAGTTCCAGAGACACTCATAAGTCAAATAAGTTGCGCTTCAAATTGGTCCTTAATAATTAGACGTAGCCGTAATTCCTACTTCCATGTTAATTATATTGTCATTTTATTTTGTATTGTAAACTTTGACTTAAATATAATACGTCTATGATTGTAAATGACAGCAAATGACAGTTAATCATAGATTAATTATAGAAATCAGTGATGGAGACGAAACAAATATCCAACATCGATTCCTTTTTAGGGTTCCGTACCCAAAGAGTGCCAACGGGACCCTATAACAGCCTCCGCTGTCCGTCCATCCGTCAGCGGACTGTATCTCATAAACCGTAATAGGTAGACAGTTATAAATTTTCACAAGTGTGTATTTTTATTGCCGCTATAACAAAAAATAATAAAAATAAAATTTAATTAAAAATAAAGGGGATTCCGATACATGAAAAAGGAGTCAAAATAAAATTTTATTTTTTACCCTGGCATGGGTGTCATTGTCTAGAGCTCATTAAGTAGAGTTCAAATGTATTTCCTCCGTGTGGATCTAGTTTTTAAAAATCCCTCGGGAACTCTTTGATTTTCCGAGATAAAAAGTAGCCTATGTCACTCTCCAGGCCCTCAAGTATACCTATGCAAAAAATCACGTCGATTTGTAGCTCTGTTGCGACGTGATTGAAGGACAAACTAACAAACAAACACACTTTCGCATTTATAATGTTAGTGTGATTTTTTATCTACAAAAATGAAGAAATGGGGGGCCGTCAAAATTGTCGGTTTTAGACCATTTTTGTTTCGGGGTCTATCTCAAAAACTAAACTAGTTAGGAATTTCAAATTTATGTATATTATCTACTATATAGTTTATTTAAACAACAAATACTGAAAACACCGATTTATAATGCGGTTTGTAAGTTGTGACGAGCATTTTTTCCCCATTATGCGAATTTAATACTATCTAAAAACTAAGATAATCTATAATTAAGTAATGTATAGTTTTAAAAAAGTGATTTGGTCATATGTGCGAAACCCTAAAAGAGCGAGGCCCGACTCGCGCTTGGCTGATTTTTTAAAAGTTGTTTGAATATAATTGCTCAAGTTTTTCTTGTATACATAATCCTCTACCTGCTTGTGAAATTCCCGCCAAAATCGGTTCAGGCAGCCGTTCCAAATATTAGCCCATTCAAACAGGCTGACAGACAAACAGGCAAAAATTTGAAAAACTAAGTATAACTATATGAGCCAGCACTTCAAATGTAGAATAATAAACAAGCATGATATTCTCCTCAAAATATAATTATATTAAAAGTTAAAATCTACATTATGTAATGATTAATTAATTATTATTTAACATTAATGATTGAAACCGGATTATATTGCTTTATCAATTTTAAACATTTCTCAGCAACTCTAACTGGTTAAACATATTCTAAAAACAGCTCCAATTAGCGTACTAAGTATAATAACTCGCCAAAAGCAATTATAACTATTCATAATTACAGGTAAAATAAATTTGTAACATTCAAGAAAGAATTATTGCTTATTCGAGCTATAGGCATGATGACAGTATAACCAAGAATCAATGAAATTATTATGTATCCAATGAAATAGGATTCAGAGATGATAAAAAACGTATTTATTTTTCTGTTTTGAGCAAGATTGATATTTATTTTGATAAAATATAACTATCAAATATCATAGCGATACGTCACATCTATCTTCTAACTAGGTACTATGACAAAACATAGAGGCGACGTCAAGAACGACACCATGACACCATCGAGAGGTTTGCATGAATCTTAACCCTAAAAATTCCATCCAGCAGTTTTTCAAAATCGGTCATCATGCCTATTGTAGTAAGACTGCATGCCTGAGAGTTCCCGAATTGTTCTCAAAGGTGTGTGAAGTCTCACAATCTGTATCTATATGTCCAGCCTGGTGGACTATGGCCTAAACCCTTCTGAGAAGGGACTCCTGCCCAGTGCTGCGCCAGCGTTGCGTTGAGATGATGATATTGATGAGGTAGCTAGACCATGCCACAAAGTGTAATTATAACTCTATTTACACATCAACTTAATCTTAGCCAGCTACTCAATAATGTAATATTTCAATTGAATTGATTTGAACCCAAATTAGTAAAAGTAAATATTAACATGTTATGAATGGTCCGATTGTATATAGCCATTCTAACGTCCTTCAGTAGCCGAAGAACTTATTGACTCAAAGACAACACATAAAAAAGCATAAGTGTCGGGACACGGCGGCGTATCGCGTAAATTAAGCGTTTTTATCGCGCACTGCCGCGGCTATTTTTACCGGTTTTACTATTTATATACCGATTTTAGTGCGAGCACGCGCCCATGCTCCAGGAGCTTTTTATCCCGAAGGAAGCTCGGCGGCAACGGTAATTTCTCTAATAACTCTATTATTAGGATATGTTACTTGACATATGGTAGATAAAGATAGATAGATGCGTCTAGTAACTTCCTATACTTATGATCTTACTGTCAGTTATAGGATACTTTCACTTTCACATTTATATCTATTATTAATAGAGAAAATAGTATGAAAAGTTTTTATTTTGTTTAGAGGGACAGAGAAAGTAGATGTGGTGTTTTAAATTATCTAACTTTATAAAAGTTCTATGAATTTCGATTTCGTATCCTTGATTCATTTCTTATTAGTATTTTACAAGCTTTTATTTAGTTTCACCTGTCCCGATGTTTGTCATCACATCTTGGAAATTAAATTTGATCCATTTGCCGGCTACCGATTGAGCTGAAATTTTACATACATACATATGTAAATCGCGTGACAATGCAATATTATGATGACATGGTGCTGATCTGATGATGGAGCTGGAAGGTGGCCATAGGAACTTCGCAATAAAACGACACAACCTCATCGAGTTTGGGCTCGTTTGAATCGTCTTGACTAGTAGTTTGTCTTTCAATGGTAACCAGGGTCTGATGATGGAGCTGGAAGGTGGTCATAGGAACTCTGTAATGAAACGACGACGCGACCCTATTGAGTTTCGGCTCGTTTGATTCGTCTTGACGAGTACTTTGTTTTTAGATGGTTACCGGGTCTGATCTTATGATGGAGCTGAAAGGTGGTCATAGGAACTCAGTAAAGAAACGACGTACTCTGGTCCTAGATGATATCCAGGTCTGACGATGTATCATGTAGCTGTATAGCTACTAAAAGCTTGTTTTTTTAAAACAAAATTTTTAATTTACACTTGTTTCAAGCTTTAGATGTGGAAACCGTATGCAACGTTAACTTTTATTGTATAGGTACTTTACTTTGTGATCTTAGAAGATCTTTTGTTTAATACCTATTTAGTTGAATATATATCATCATCCACACCATCGAGGCTACTTACATCAAAAACTAACTAAGTTTTGCCCGACCAGTGCTACTGCATCCATGTGCGTTGTTATTTGTTGACCTCAGGCTATCTACTTATTATCCTATAAATAATAAATTAAATAATATTGCCAATTTAAAATTAAAAATAATACCTAGGGTCGTGGTAACATATACAGGCATGGCTATATCTGTTATCACACTCCTAAAAGCTAACTTATAAAATTATTATTGTTTCCTTAGACGAAATGAATAAGTTTGTTAACCAAAACAACACAGCTTCCTTCACAATGCACGGTAAAAAGATTGTTGGTTTTTTAAGAAGTGCTCCCACCTGCTGCTGTCGCGTGCCTTTAATTTGTATTTGAAAATCACCTTTACAACATACAAGTTAAGGTTCATATTGTTTACGTTTTTTAATGGCGTGCAGTTTTTTAAGGTAAAAAAGTGTTCTCCGTCTCGCTCGTTTAAGATACATTATCCTTGTTCACCAGGATGTTTAGGTTTGTTATCTCGCACACGCCGTCGCACCTTGCCTCAGCTCCGGGAGCTGCCCTCTGTTTTGCGGCTAACTATAAATTAGGCAACAACAGAATCTTTGTCTTGCCAACATTCGCAGATAAAGAACCTTTGGCAGGGCAGGTGCTGTGGGATCTTATCTTCTATCAATATTGGTTATAAGTATATCGTTAATTAGCGCAACCCACAAGGGACTTTGCGGCGACGTGTTTTCTTTGCAGATTGTATCTATGCAAGATGAATGATTTATTTTAATTGTGCACGATAAATAAAAATTACCCCAGTAAATGTTGTTGCGATGACACTGGTTTGAAAAAACGCGACAGTAGTAATAAATTTTATTATTAAAGAAATAAGTTGACATCGTACGGTAGAGTTATTTTAAAGGGGAGTAGTTAAGTAGAGCTGAAATTACCAATATGATTTCTTCGCAAGCTAAAAAATTTAAATCCTGTTTCATAAATACTTACCTAATAATCTCATTCGTATAATAAAACACTCGTAATATCTTTGTGTGAATGGAAGTTCACTTCGTGGCTAAAGTGAAAGTATCCTTTGTTTCAAAGAGTGCGACCCCTGCGTGGAGCAATCGTCAAAGGAGCCAACTCTTTGAAGCCTACAAACCACAATTAAGCCTTGCTGGGGAGAATTCAAGGACACATCACTTTGCCCCAAACGAAAGGACTTCTTAAAATTCATCTAACACTTTTACTTTCCCTTTATACGTACTGGTTATTCGCACAAAGCTTATTGTCGGGACTTTTGCTTTGAAAACAATACAACCCTTTACGGTTGGCGTGCAGTTAAAAGAACACGGATATGCCTATTTTGTTGAATAAAATAAATAAGAATATAGGCACGTAAGTATAATTACTTACCTACTCGTTATTTATTATTACGAAATGGTGTGTTTATTTGTTGATTTGTTCTTAAATCACACTGCAATGGAGCAACAAATACATGTGATTTGCATGGATATACTTGAGAACCTAGAGAGTGATTTGAGTGATTGGAAAAACAAAATGCTCCAGTGGGACTTTTATAAACTCTTCAACTTCACGCGGACGAAGTTACGGGTAAATGTTTATAGGTAAAAATAATAATTTTGTATATTTGATTACCCTATCCTGAATTACGAAATAATAATCTAAAATTTGCAACACTGGGTACCTATGTAATAACTTATGCTAATGTATGCAGTTAATGTATCTGGTATCAGGTATGGTACCTACATAGGTACCTACTTTTAATTTTTATGAATGCTACCTCTAATTTAGTTACATAACATAACAAAAAAGCATTAAAAGTGAAAACAAACAATAAAGCTGCGACGGGCGTAACAAGTAATTTGTCCTATTGTACTCGATTCAAAAACAATAGAGATTTTTGACTATTTTCCCAATTTGGAGCAACCCGCTTTTATGAGCACAGACGGCATTGTTTGATAAATCCTTGCAAATCTCGTCAATAGTGCCGGCTGCCGGTTACTATCTTATAGACAATCGCAAAATTCAATGTTGACCATTACACAAATAATGCAAAAAGGTGTTTCAATGTTTTCTTTTATTGCTTTTTATTGACGTTACATAATTTACTTAATAATACCTACTGGTTACAGCAAATGACCCGTCTTGTATAAACTGGAATAAATAATTACACGACGCGTCGATTTTCGACTCCAAAGAATTCGGGTAAACTTGGCTTTCTTGTTAAACGATTGTTTTGTACAATATGACTCGCTCCCTTCCGTGTGAACGACAGATGTGCACTAGCGCCGCGGAAATTATAAAAATTGTGAATATTTCATTCACATTATTGCGCATTCGGCCGTTACGAATCAATCGCATACAATGGACTCGACTTTTAGCCAGTTTTTTTGTGTTTGATGGTGATTTTGATGTAAATTTTAGGTAAACTGAACCGTCTGGTAAAATAAGGGTGACTTAAAGTATAGAAGTATTGTAACAATCTTATGATTGATTGCAAACTCGTTTTCACTGAGCTGGGTTGACGTTACATTCAGCTTTTATGAAGCGTCAGTAACCTAAATTTTATTTTTTGTTGTAAAAATTAATTTTAACTTGCAATTAATACACTCAAAGTAATAATAATTGAATAGGTCGTGATTGCATTGAGTCAAAAAGTAATTTTAGTAAAAAATGTATTTCCCATTTCTATTTTGCTCTTATAGAGTGGAATAACCGTTATACCTACTTCATAATAAACTCGATGCATTAATGCAGCACAACTTATAAAATTTTCATTCTTTTGTTCGTGTATCGTTCGGGTACATCACGCAGGTGAGACCCGGCGACAATCGAACGAGGATAAAGTATAAAATATCGCCTCCAAAGGATTCGCATTGAATATTTATCCCCGGCCGTAGCCCTGTCCGAGCGCCCTTTGTTCTCGACGCCCGTTTAAACTTTTGATTCTGCAACGGCAACAGTTAACTGGACCCTCGGAGTTGACAAAGATCCCCACATGTGAAAGTCTCGAGATAAAGCCAACTTTATGTGCTAGTTGGTAAGGCAAAATTTAGAGAATCAAAGTCAGAAGATATATGTTCTTTGGGATAGTGGCAGGTGGCTATTCCTATGCTTGCGTCATGGACTCTCCCCTTCCGGGTGTGATGAATAATTCCCTTTTTCTGTTGGAGAGAATTGTCCTTGCGAACTAGCTCAACTCGATACGCGCCGTCGGCCGCTCGCATAAATGTGAATTATGTCCTACACTATCCCACTTACTGAACTCCTCTTTTTATTTCAACCCTAAAGCGGGATTTACGTTTTCTCCCAAGTGAACGTTACGACCGTATGTGCCACATACCTCGCACCTATAGGGATATCTGTAACGTTATGTAGAGATCTTCTAGCACAAGATAATTTTTATCAAAATATCGAACCTATTTTACATTCTTCTGTACTTGAAACTTAAAATGATTTTTCACCGGTTTTATTTACTTAATAGTAATAACCATTATTACAGATGTAACCGAACAAGGTAGTTTTCATACTAGGTCGTCAGTCGTCTCTAGGCTATTACTAATCTCATAATAGGGATTATTCAGGGTAGGTATCTAACAACTACCCATTTATTAGCAAGTAATGTCCGGCAGAACGCGATTAGGGCGACACTGCTCGATCACTCCTTCTATTCAACCCCATTCATAACGTCTTTCAAACGTCTCCTCTTTGTGTCTTTTGCCCATCACTAGAACTGTCACCTTTTGTAAAGCACGCCTCATCTCGTCCGCTGTCAAACGTCTTGCACAAATTCAAAAATAACATCGACGTACATTTTTTTCGATGTCCCTGTGCAAACGATAGATAAGTTTAGCGTTTGGACTCTTTGTTTGATGCAAACAAGGGACGTGTCCTTTTCCTTATCTTTTCCTCTTGATCACATTGATAGGTTATATGAATATAAAATAGACTTTTTGCAAAAAATACAGCATGTAGTAAGTTATTTATTTACATTTCAGTTTTGATCGGCTGTATAATATTGTCTTTATTATTTTTGGGAATTATAAAAGTATACAAGGTGTAATATTAGGTATCGTACATATACAATACACAAATATAAAGACCTCCGTAATCTGTGCAACTACTGAAAGGTGAAATTCACATACGCCCAACGATGCTATATTTCCTGTAATAGTTCCATGCACATACGCCACAAAAAGATATCTAATGAGAATCATGCAAAAAACCGAAATCCTTATTAGCTGAAAGCTCTCAAGAGCTCGTTTGAACAATTTCAATAATACCTTTTATATAATATATTTATAATTGTATTTATAGTTGTATCTTTATAAAATATTTTCGTCAACTTTAAACTAAAAAGTAAAACTTTCTGATGTTATAAAATCTATTGAAACCGAATATAAAAAAAAATTAATAGATAGGTACCTACTTATTGGTGCACACAAGCTTGACGGCAGTTCCAAAATCGTTTTTGATAGTAGTTGTTCAGGTTATAGGTAAAATAAAACATTTTGTGTGGCTAAAAGACGCCACATACTACAATGCCCTCTTAGCTTGACATCAATTCGCAATTTTTTAAAAACACAATGTCTAGCACTCGTGCCGCCGCGGGCGTCGCACGACTCCATTGTGATGCATCGAAATGCATAATTTGTCGAGCACATGTCGGTTTTTTTACTTAAAAAAATAATGTAAAAAGTGACCTTAGTTCGATAAGTAACGGGAATCCAATAGATCCTATTTATTGAATATTTTTGACCCGTGGACATCGAACAACAAAAAAGAAGTCCAGGTGGCAACTTTAAAAAGATACGAAAGAAGCGCTTGTTAAAATACAATGTTTATTGTTATTACGTTTAGAATATTATTATTTCTATTTTCTATTTATGTTGTGTAGCGTAGACTATAGAGCACAATATGTAGCCGCTTTACACTTTACACGAGTCCACGCATGTTTGGCGATCTTAGACCAACCTCTTTCTTGCAGCAATAGCAATATAACGATAAGTAAAATGATATTATTCTCTAACATACAAAAATCCCATTTTAGCTACGTTGGAATGCACCCAAGTGTAACTTTACTAGGTAACGTTTTATTTTGAGTTGGTTAGGTATCTAGGATACCTTAAGCAGGTGCTGGTTAAAACGTCAAAAGTAAAAACTCTTAAATAAACGTTCGTAGTAATACTACTACGAAATACCTACTCGTAGACATAGCAAACTGTATTCTTAACACAGATATTTTTCAGGCCGCCTTAAAAGTAATATACGCCCTGCAGAGCTAAAGTCTCGTCCATACTAATTACTAAATAAAAATATTATTTATTTCTTAATTTACTAAGAATAATATAATCTCCCAATATCAGAATTACCTTAAGATATCTGTTAGATATGAGATGTTTCAATTAAGAAAAGCTCCTCCATAATATTAATATAATGTAAAACTAAGACCCAAAAATGAAAGATTTATTATTTATTTATTTATTAATAACAGTATAGGAAATACTGATTTTAAATTAATAAATATAGGTAAATATAGGTTACTACACCACATTATAGGTTCATATAAAGGGATAAGTACTTTAACAAAACCGCGCAAAAATCGGCCCAGTAAGTAGTTTTTCAGGAAAATAGTAAAACATGCAGACAAACTCTCAGGCCAAACTCATATAGGTACCTACTCAATCTCCTTTCTATCGTATGTAAAAACAATTTGAATAAATTAAACAGTAAATTTTTAAGTGCCAATTTCACCATAGATAGCCCAGTAACGTTTAATCGAGGAATAATTAGTATGACTTTCTAACAGTTTTTGTTCTGAAAATCTGTCAGAACGCCCAATTTATTATGGGTTAAACTTTACTCGTTAGTGGTGAAATTGGCTCTTAGTAATCATAGCAGTAAATACTAAATAAAAAATAAAGACTAAACAGGGGCTCTACCATCAACAAAGTTTAAAGTTGAATTATTCCAATATTGTCTTGACATGTCATAGAATGACAAATTGTTATGTTACTTAATGTCGTCATTGAATGAAATGACAAAAAATATTGTAATAATACTACGTTGGTTGGTTGGTGGCGCGTTGGTGGTAGGGCACCAGCCCAGACTAACCTTATAGGTAAAACAAAATCAAACCTCTACTCCATTATGCCTGCTGCCTAAGTGTAGGGGTTCGGGCGCAGTACAGCGAATCCTTTCTGATATGTTATAGGTACAAAGGTCGATCGACCTTTGTACCCTCGCCTCCTGCCAGCGACAACTGCTGATGTAACTGCCTTTGCCAGTGACCAACCGATCACATCCAAACACAAATCGAGTTTAAATGGAAATTGGAATTACGTAACAAAATCGGAAGAATTAAAGGAAAAGATTAGATAGTGATTAGGGTAAAGTGTGGCGTACCGCGTAAGCCCTGCGTTGGCCTATCGCAGTGTCGCAATGGCTCTAGTTTTATAAAATTGAAGGTCCAGGTTTCCATTCCCAGCTGGGTAGATTTGGGCAATCTTTATGTACAGTAGACTATGTTCATTATGTTATGATTTTAACAAAGCGCATAACTACATATTTACACATAGCATTTATAGTAGGCTGTGTATTACCATATTACAGACACTACAATTTTTCATACTACTACACTAGCGGCACGCTATGATGGCCGGTTTGACACATTACAATAGTGATGTGGAATGTCAATTTATTCTCGAACAAAAAACAATTAAGTTTTGTTTTTGTACCTGATTAAATAGGTTTAATAAAACAAAAATGTATATGTTTATTTAATTTATTTGAACGAACTGAATATTTGAATGAAAATGAATATACATACTTTATATGCAAACAAGAAACATATGAATACAAAAGATACCAAAAAAGGTGCCACAAAAGGCCATAATTAATCAGATTCGTCCATACTACTATTTTCACTGTCGTCACTGCTATCACGAGCAAGGGTCAACAGTAATGCAGTATCAATATTTGAAATCCAAAGCCAGGTCAAAACTATATCACAATCGCATTGCACTGACAGTTTATACTTTTCGAAGCAACGTCAATTCGAAACTGCTTTGTTTTGCATTGAGCATTGACGCGAGTTTGCCGGAGGTAGTAGTTGTGCTAGCCAGCGATCCTATGTGACGATCGTATTAGATTCCATTTTTAAAAATTTTCAATTTAGAAAACCAAATGCCGAGTTGTGGTATATATCATATAAAAATAAAAATTTTACCTTTTGTATGAAACAGCTGATATTTTTTTGCGATTTCAGAGGTTTGTCCACATAGTGAAAATTGTTCATATTCACAAGTACATTCACCCCTTAAATGGTGCAAACTGATTTTTCTACACTTGTATACATTTTAGAAATCAATTTAATAAATAAATTTTGAGTCCTAAACCTAAAACTACATTCGATAAAATTTATGAATCTCTGCACATCACTATCGTCAATAAAGTAATACAATTATTTCCTTCAAAGTCGTTATCAATTAATATGGAACTTCATGAGCGGACAAACGTCAAACCGGCCATCATAGCGTGCCGCTAGTTTAGGTACTATCATTACTACTAGGTACTTTTAATTTTATTTAAGATCTACAATAGAAAGTATAAATAAACATTATTTTCCAAAGTAGATTGGCGAATTCCATAGAGTTTCTGACCCAGACGAACTGAACTGAACACTGAACGCCCACGTTCACGAATCAAACTTCTCATACTTGTTCTAGTAAACCAGACTAACAAAAAATTAATCAAAGTCTATGAAATAAAGTTGGGAGAAAAAAAAACTTGAGAGGTGTCAAGGGACAAGATGGAACGTAGTTCCTTTCGATTAATTTTAGTGAAGGAATTGTAGTAAACTAGTGGTGTCATCTAGTATTAAATTGATTAACTACGATGAATTACCAAACCAAACCTATATACCAAAGCCAAATATTATAAACCAAAGAGTTACTCTGGTTTTTTAACAGATGGCGTTAGTAGTACAATAACATTTTATCCAATTTATACAATAAAAAATTAGGGAAAAATTCCACATGTAGAAATTATTTAAAATAAAATTGAAAATAGAAAATTCAGTCTGTTGAGCTGGGATTCGAACCATCGACGTTGAACTTTTAGGCGACTGCCGCAACCACTAGGCCATGCAGACGCCGTGTTATATGGCGAAAATACCGAACACAATGCAAAATTCACATTCAACAAAAAAGTGTCGGTTTCAAAAATGTGTCGAGTGTCGGTTCCTTAATTTTTTCCGTCTAGCCCCCTTCCGTACCGCGCGATAAGGAACTACGTTCCAATATTCACTTGTATTGCTATGTCACGGTTATTTATAATGTGTACTTGTGAATAATTATATTTTTGATCCCCATCTTCTAAAAATATTGGGTTTCCACAGAAAAATACTCTGAAAAATATTAATTAAAATTAAATGTTTTCTGTATCTGAACGGGTTTTAAAAATGCTGGCTTTTACTTTTCCAGTTTGATGGGATTGTTGTGCCTACGTAAATAAAGTGTCATTTTAAAATTACGAAACTTTAGTTCTATAGGAGTCCTCTACATTTATAAAAGCAATATACGATTGTACTAAAATGCGAAATAAAAACTTGCAGCAATGAAAAACTTGATCGGATTACCTTAGGGACAGGACAGCTGCGGCCCAGTGCGCGGACGCCGCACTTTTTTCAATTTCGCAAAAATCTAACGCAAATTGCATCATTCAACACGCACTGCGTACTTCCGATTTCAAAAGTCCAATTTCAATTCAGCTCGGACGTATCTAATTCAAAATTCATTAATCTTTTGCCAGGACGGTGATCATCCAATGCTTCCACTTGTACATTTGTGCCTGGTCAGTTGCTGACAGGAAATTGATTATAGTTTTTTGACGATTCCCACAAATAAATTATCGCTGTTAGAACTCTAAGCTAATAAAAACTTTTCGTGATTTTATCTTGTAGGTAGGAATTAAGATTAATAAGCTTTTAGACTTTCGATGATTCCGAAAGAATTGGTAGATTTACCATTACACAAATTTAAACAGTCCGTGCTTTTATGGACCGGGAGCCAGGTACAAATTCGGTCAATTATTTCCTCTCGAGCGAAACTTCGTGAAACGCATTAGGGATTTATATTATGAATATTCGCGACCTTCAGCTGCGACTCCGTGGGTGGGGCGGGCAGTGGCAGCCTCCTACGCATGGAGAAAAAAAAAAGTTTTTTAGTCATTTCCTCCCGTTTGAAAATTTGTCAGATTATAGTTTACCTAATATTTTGAAGAAAAAATAAATTCAGCTGACCATAACATGGTGGATTATACTTCAGCTGGCTGCTTGAACATGAAAAAAAAATTATATTTTCAATGATTTCCTCTCAACTAAAAATTTACCTGGTGATAGTTTATATGCTACTATGAATGAAAATTAATTTCAGCTTGCTGTATCGCGGTGGAAAGTTTGTCAGCTGGTACCTTGAAAGGTGTGACTTAGCAGCATCTATCACCTACTGAATCTTATCAGCTGACGACTTGTCCCTTGACTTACAGCTAGCTGATTTTTTTCATTATTTACTAATGCATGTTAACAATCCTCTTATAAATTTTCATCCAGGTGGAAATCACTTTTCTTAAGTTATTCTCTTTCTTTTTACAGATTGAGGCTATACATAAGCATGGAGGAAAAAAAAAGTTTTTTAGTCATTTCCTCCCATTTGAAAATTTGTCAGATTATAGTTTACCTAATATTTTGAAGGAAAAATAAAGTCAGCTGACCATAACATGGTGGATTATACGTCAGCTGGCTGCTTGAACATGAAAAAAAAATTATATATTCAATGATTTCCTCTCAACTAAAAATTTACCTGGTGATCGTTTATATGCTACTATGAATGAAAATTAATTTCAGCTTGCTGTATCGCGGTGGAAAGTTTATCAGCTGGTACCTTGAAAGGTGTGACGTAGCAGCATCTATCACCTACTGAATCTTATCAGCTGACGACTTTTCCCTTGACTTACAGCTAGCTGATTTTTTTCATTATTTACTAATGCATGTTAACAATCCTCTTATAAATTTCAATCCTCTTATAAATTTTCATACAGGAGAAAATCACTTTTCTTAAGTTATTCTCTTTCTTTTTACAGATTGAGGCTATACATAAGCCGTTTCTATATTGCAGCTAGATTGTGGATTAAAATTACCTTCTCCAGATGCTATGCTATAGCAGAGCATAGAATGCTAAAGGTCCACTTGGAGGGGGTAAGTTTTACCCATGACTACGTACAAAGGCCCTTTATTGTGTATAGTGCACATGCAGATTTTTGGTAGAAATAAATTGGTTGTCTGTAAACTCGGTTTACGGACGGTAGTTTTCCGTGATAACGTCTTATAGAAACACTAGCTGATGCCCGCGACTTTGTCCGCGTGGATTTAGTTTTTAAAGTCCCTCGGGAACTCCTTGATTTTCCGGGATAAAAAGTAGCCTAGATGTTGACCCGAGTAATAAGCTACCACGGTATAAAATTTTGTAGAAATCTGTGCCGTAGTTTTTACGTGAAAGAAAGCTTATGTATAGCCTCAATCTGTAAAAAGAAAGAGAATAACTTAAGAAAAGTGATTTCCTTCTGGATGAAAATTTATAAGAGGATTTTTAACATGCATTTAGTAAATAATGAAAAAACTCAGCTAGCTGTAAGTCAAGGGAAAAGTCGTCAGCTGATAAGATTCAGTAGGCGATAGATGCTGCTGCGTCACACCTTACAAGGTACCAGCTGACAAACTTTCCACTGCGATACAGCAAGCTGAAATTAATTTTCATTCATAGTAGCATATAAACGATCACCAGGTAAATTTTTAGTTGAGAGGAAATCATTGAATTTATAATTTTTTTTTCATGTTCAAGCAGCCAGCTGACGTATAATCCACCATGTTATGGTCAGCTGACTTTATTTTTCCTTCAAAATATTAGGTAAACTATAATCTGACAAATTTTCAAATGGGAGGAAATGACTAAAAAACTTTTTTTTTTCCTCCATGCTTATGTATAGCCTCAATCTGTAAAAAGAAAGAGAATAACTTAAGAAAAGTGATTTCCTTCTGGATGAAAATTTATAAGAGGATTGTTAACATGCATTAGTAAATAATGATAAAAATCAGCTAGCTGTAAGTCAAGGGAAAAGTCGTCAGCTGATAAGATTCAGTAAGTGATAGATGCTGCTACGTCACACCTTTCAAGGTACCAGCTGAAAAACTTTCCACCGCGATACAGCAAGCTGAAATTAATTTTCATTCATAGTAGCATATAAACGATCACCAGGTAAATTTTTAGTTGAGAGGAAATCATTGAAAATATAATTTTTTTTTTCATGTTCAAGCAGCCAGCTGAAGTATAATCCACCATGTTATGGTCAGCTGAATTTATTTTTCCTTCAAAATATTAGGTAAACTATAATCTGACAAATTTTCAAATGGGAGGAAATGACTAAAAAACTTTTTTTTTTCTCCATGCGTTGGAGGCTGCCACTGCCCGCCCCACCCACGGAGTCGCAGCTGAAGGTCGCGAATATTCATAATATAAATCCCTAATGCATTTCACGAAGTTTTGATTGGGAGGGACTTGGTCATGAAAATCTGTCACTGGCTCCCGGACCATTATGTCAGTGAATTTCTTAATGACAAAGTTGCTTGAAAGCTTTGCTTCAGCTGTCCACAAGATACACCTTAGCTATATACCTGTTGTAAAATTTTTGTTTTGAAAAGTACAACTGCTGAGTTTCTTGCCGGCTTTTCTCAGCAGAATCTGCTTTCCGAACCGGTGTGATGGTAGAGTCTCGATGTGTCACAAGAACCACAAGTTGGCCTACATTAAATAAATAGTTTTGAATTTGATGTTTTACTAAAAAATATATCTATTAAACACCTAGGTACAAATATTTTTAGATAGGGAAGTAGGTACGTAAAGTTTATATCCTTACTTAATATTATAAATTGCGAAAGTGTGTTTGTTTGTTGGTTTGTCCTTCAATCACGCCGCAACAGGGCTACGGATCAACGTGATTTTTTGCATGGGTATAGTTGAGGACCTGGAGAGTGACATAGGCTACTTTTTATCTCGGAAAATCAAAGAGTTCCCGAGGGATTTTAAAAACTAAATCCTCATTTTTTCAGCTAGTTAATACATATTTAAAATCATATTATCATCTACGACTTATTACGTAGGTAGATAGCCTTACGTCGCGTAGGTAGCTTTGTTAGCGCTCTATAGTATTCAGTTGAATTGCTACATCCTGCTCGATATGATGTTAAAGCCAGAGTTTTAAATAACATTGGTCGCAAAAAGAGCATTTAAAACCGATTTACCATTGTGTGCCGCACCTATGTCAATCAAATTATATCAATTGTTGAGTTTTGTGAAAAGATTGATATTATAGCTACAAAAATGGGATTTGCCTTTGTCTTCTATAGAGCATTAGGTCTATTTATTTAAATTTAATTATGATAATATTAACCACCAACACGGTACCATAGTCGTGCCTAACTAATGATATTGATCATAAGTAGGTATAGGATCCAAGCGATTCTTGAAAACTCAAGATATTAAGATTTTAGCTGCTACTACATAATAAATAAAATTCCGAAAACGAATAAAAAATATACTTTAAAAACTATGAAAGTAATTTAGGTAACGTAGATTTTTACTAGAATAAAATCTAAATAGGTAGACCAATATAAAAAGAAAAGGTGACCAATTAACTATTATATTTTAACGCACAGCTCAAACCACAGGACGGATCGGGCTGAAAGCCAAACAGATAGCTATTATGACGTAGGCATCCGTTAAGAAAGGATTTTAGAAAATCCAACCCCTAAGGGGGTAAAATTGAAAAATTGAACTTAACGTGAGCGAAGTCGCGGACAAAAGCTTGTACTTATATCATGTGTACAAATCCGTACTTTGATATATTTTGTTTATTTACAAAGTTGTTGAAGTTATTGAAGTAACAAGAGGTTACTTCAGTTGCAAGTGTTAATGTATTGCGTGATAGAATCTTTTTGCTTTCGGTCAACATAATAGGTACAGCCGAATATTATATTTCTCGAAAGAAAATATCCTATTTCCGCATCTTCCCACAACAATGCTTACGCCAACCAACTATTCAAATATAACACGGCGTGGGTACAGCACCCGAGGATTTTTTGCACATCCAGCGAATTAATGGATAACCAAAAATCGAACCAAAATAAAAAACATGCTTATTAAATGTTGGTTTCACGTAATAACACGTTCATGGTTTCTTTCATTGTTTCCAAGGGCGCGCTGAGATATCCGGTTACGGCCGTTAAATATTTTGCCTCTGGGATGAAAGGGAAACTTCGTAGTTTTTTCGTCAATATTCCGTTTTTGCTCCTCAAACGCGGAAGTCGTATACTTATGCAAAAGCTGAAATCGGGAATCGATTTCGCTTTCGACGGCTGCTCGCAAATAACATACAATTACAGAATTACTTATTTCATTCACCGAGTAACGAACTTCGACGAAATTGCGGCTTCATTGTTAAAGTTTCATAAGTGCATGGACTTTTTATCATTTTGTCGGTGCTCATAATTTAGCGCTTTAATTGAAATATCTACGTTTTGTTGAATTCAAAGAATTTTCGCCGCGAACATTTATCAATTCACAAACAGTGGAACCTCTCTCAAAAGAAGCCTGCGTCGGACAGATTTAATTTGTTGCGAAGGCCTTTATAATTGGAACATAAAGATTGCGAGTAATTAATTTTCGCAGCGAGTCAAAAGCAAAGAGGCTGTGCAGTGAGGCCGAGAGCGGGTCGGCAGCGGGCAGCGGCCGCACCGCGCCTAATTAATATTAATGACCCCGGGAGGCGCCGCGCCCACGTCGCTGATCTTGCTTTATCTAGCACCTTCGTCACGCCAATTTTGGAGTTATTATATTGTCTTCACTTCACACGCACCTATATAATATACCTACGTGTTTCCATTTTCTAACCAATGTAAATTATAGATGTTCGAGTAGGTACATAAGTAATATTTTCTATTATAAACATAATGGTAAATCAGAACAGGTTTGTCTTCATATCCCTTCTTACTTCCTCTTGACCACGGCATCCAACGGAAACATTTATCGTATTATTTACCCGTTTAGCACATTTTAATTATGTAGTTAAACCACGAAACCTTGATGGGGTGCTGATGAAACCATGAAATAAGTCGAAAATCTTTAGATTTTCCTAGCTTACCTACTCTAATCGCTTAACCAAATAATACATAGGTAAGTACTAATTATTAGGTATAACCGGATCCCAGTTTTAATAATAATGACGGCAATTATTAATAATCATTTTATTGTTAAATGAATAGACAATGAAAAAAAAATCGTTCAAAGTAAATTCACGAAATTATCAAAATAAACGATTTTGTGTGAAACATCCTATAGAAATGTATAATACAATGGCTTAGAATTTTATGAGCGAGTATGCGTGGGTGGAGATATGTTAGCGGGTAGATATATGTGGAGGTGTGTGGTGTGTGGTGACCGATGGGACGGCGCTAAAAGCCGGACGGAAGCCGCGGACGGCCGGCTCCGGTTACACCAACCGTGGGACCCGGTGCAAACATTCCCAGGGCTGACATACCCCAAACATTAAACATCTTATACATATCGCGAGATACATAGGAATATAAAGTGAGATACATAGGGAAATCTAAATGTATCACTATCACTACATCACTATTCACTATTATTATAAAACAAAGTCCCCCGCCGCGTCTGACTATCTGTTCGCGATAAACTCAAAAAATACTGAACGGATTATAATGCGGTTTTCACCAACAGACAGGGTGATTCATGGGTAAGGTTAACGTGTATAATTTGTCAAGGTTTTGTGTAAATTGGTTGAAATATAACGACAATTATTGTTGAAAACGTCGGAAAAAGTCAAGCTGACTGGGAGCTTTCATCGAAAACGCTGCCTTTTGAGATATACCAAAACAATGTAAGTATGGTGGTGGTATGGTGGGATAGGTCTATACAAAAAAGTTCGCGATGGCATATACCTAACTGGTCTGATAAAAAAATACGGTGAAAAATATTTTATAGTAGCAATAGCTGATGCTACATCCAATTGAAGTATTACGTTCAATAGTCTGATCATTTGAGATAATAAGTGTCAAATTTGAACAAGTTGCAACTTGTCAGTCGGCTTCCACAGCAGGAATATTGAATTATTGAGATCGTGTTTAAGGTATCTGTCGCACATCATGAATTTCGAGCAACACGCTAACATTAAACTTTGTTTTAAGTTGCATAAAAGTGCTAAAGAAGCTCATAAAATGGTAAAAATATAAACTCCGAATATTACAAGGGCTTTCTACAACGTTTGCGAGATGATGGATGAAGAAAAAGACCAAAAAAATGGACCAATGGCTTTCTGCTTCATCACGATAACACACCATGCCACACCTCGCTTCTGATTCGTGAGATTTTGGCCACAAAAAGCGTTGCTGTCTGTCCGCATCCAGCTTACTCTCCGGATTAAGCACCATGCAATTTCTGGCTCTTCCCAAAAATAAAAACCGTATTAAAAGGAAAGCGTTTTGATACTATTTTCGAGATCGAAAGAGCCACGACAAAGCAGTTGAAGGCACTTCCGAAAGAAGACTCCCAGAAATACTTCCAATCATGGAATCAACGTTGGAATAAGTGTTTTGCTAGCGACGTATCTATCTTTTAAGGATAGGTTAGGCTATATATACCCAATTTAACTACAAAAAAAATTGTCACGTACAATGCGGTAATTGGAAATCTATTTAGACCGATACAGTATTAATCCTTATCAACTTAAATACGTTAGTTACCATAAGCATTTCATGCACATTATGATAATCCGTTACACCATACATATATAATTTAAATGAATATCTTAGGAGTTACGCAAAATAAAAATGAACGCGCGCGAAAATAAATTCAAGTGTAGGCATAATAATATTATGCTCTACTACCCGTGCGAAGTTGAGGTGGGTCGCTAGTATTACAATAAGCAAGAAGTTCAGCATTACAAACAAGTATCCTTAACCCTGAAGACAACTCTATAGTCTACATATTAAGCTTTTTAACTTTCTCTATATTCGCTTCTATTCGCTCTAAAACTTTGACTTACTTTTGTTTTGTTTTCACTCACTTTTTGAGTGAAAATAAAAGTTTATTCCATGAATAATTTTTAACTTTTTTTTTATTTGTTGTTATAGCAACAATAGAAATACACATTCTGTGAAAATTTCGGTATCTACCTATTACGGGTCATGAGATACAGTGCGCTGACAGACAGACTGACGGACGGACATCAGAGGTTTTTAATCTACGTGAGTGAGAAATTATTTTTCAAGAATACCTCGTATAATTACTGATCGATGCTACCAACAGAACAAATTTTATTATATTTTCTCATATCGATACAATCAATCAGTCAATAACCAAATTATAAATTCATCTTCCACAAGATATTTTTTTTTTGTTTCAAAAAGAATCTTTACCAACCTGTTTCAAAAAATCAGACTTGTTTATGTAGCACCAAGTTCTACAGATTCCGTAGCGAGTCGCGACAACCCTGTCATTATTGCACAAAGATGAGAGCTCTATGTATTCCGCAAGGCCTTCCTGCGCGTCCATATGCGAGCCATCTCGTCTCTCGATGTGTTATCATAAACAAAAACCTTACACTATGCTTACACCATACTTAAGTTTTTTTTGGTCTTGATTCCATTCTGTCTAGTAGTGAACAATAATAATTCGAGCATGTTGTCGGATATTTACCTAATAGAAAAATGCGTTGGTTGGTAATGTTGTTAGCTATAACCTAAAATGCATTTAAAAAAGAAAATCATAATTATACGGCCCTGTATTTATTTGGGCAGAAACATTGGCTTAAAAACATTGAATGCTTTTAAAGCAAAGTATAAAGCACATATTCTCGCAACACAAATAGCATAAGCATATCCTGGGCTGTCCTAAGTTTTTTATTCAGTGTATTGTATATTAGTAGATATTAGGTATATAGATATTATTAAATTAGTAAATTAAATTTAGTATTAGTAATTTAGCACTTACCTATTCGTAATTTTAATAAGTAATATTAAGATGTATCTAAGCCTTAATTGTCTATTATGTTTATTTTATTTTGTTTTTAATTCATTTTCTTTTTAGGGTTCCGTACCAAAATGGTAAAAATGGAACCCTTATGGTGAGACTTTCTCCGTCCGTCCGTCCGTCTGTCACAGTCGATTATTTCAGTAACTATTAAAGCTATCGACATGAAATTTGGCATAGTTGTGTATAATAGTGGCCCAACATCATTGGAATAAAGAAAAATCGAAAATTATTTTTAGTTTTATTAAAAAAGGGGGAAAATCGGGGTTTTGAAATTTCAAAGTAAAATAACTATACCGAGTGGGGTATCATATGAAAGGCCTTTACTTGTACATTCTAAAACAGTTTTTTATTTATTTCTATTAAAAATAGTTTTTGAGTAATCGGCCAAAATGTCGAAAAAAATACCGTCCCCCCCCCCCCCCCTTATCTCCGAAGTTTACCAATCGAAAAATCGGAAATAATTATGGGCAATAGAGGTTTATGTATATTTTACAGGAAAAATAAAAGCAACGCGAAAATTATTTTAGTTTGATTAAAAAAGGGGGAAAATCGGGGGTTTGAAATTTCAAAGTAAGATAACTATACCGAGTGGGGTATCATATGAAAGGCCTTTACTTGTGCATTCTAAAACAGTTTTTTGTTTATTTCTATATATAACAGTTTTTGAGTAATCGGCCAAAATGTCGAAAAAAATACCGTTCCCCCCCCTTATCTCCGAAGTGTACCAATCACAAAATCTGAAATAATTATGGTCAATAAAGGTTTATGTATATTTTACAGGAAAAATAAAAGCAACGCGAAAATTATTTTAGTTTAATTAAAAAAGGGGGAAAATAAGGGGTTTGAAATTTCAAAGTAAGATAATTATACCGAGTGGGGTATCATATGAAAGGCCTTTACTTGTGCATTCTAAAACAGTTTTTTATTTATTTCTATATATAATAGTTTTTGAGTAATCAGCCAAAATGTCGAAAAAAATACCGCCCCCCCCCTTATCTCCGAAGTTTATCAATCGAAAAATCTGTAATAATTATGGTCAATAGAGGTTTATGTATATTTTACAGGAAAAATAAAACCAACGCTCTAACTAGCATAGTTTTTTTATATTAACAATAAACCTCTACAAACAAAGTTAACGATAAATAAGCAAATTAATATAATATTATCGTTTTACTTTTACTTTTGGAGTACGGAACCCTCGGTGCGCGAGTCCGACTCGCACTTGGCCGGCTTTTTTTGTTTCTTGTGTGACCACAGTGGTGATCCGTGACGTTTCGGCCCTTGGGCCCTTCCTGAAAATCAGCGTTGCGGTGTGTCCGGTAGGTACATACCTGCCTTTCATGCTGCGGCACAAGCTGAGGGGGTGGCCCATTGACCATTCCACACCAATTACTTTTAAATAGGTATATAGTAGACTCTTAGTGATAACTAATTTGTTATGTTGGTTAATGTCAATAAAGTTTTATTTATTTATTTATTATTTATTTATTATAATATATGACTACTAAAGACAATTTACAACCTCAAGTAGGTACTTGTACATTATAATTTTGTAAGTTTACAAGTAGGTATAAATGTCTGACTTTATTTATCGCGTCTGGATCCGACACTCAGGAATGTAACCATTTCGGCGGCTTCACTTGCACAAAGACCGGCGCAAATGTAGGTAAGAAGGTTATAATCGAGGCTAAAGTGGGTTAAGCAAAAAGCGGCATATGTTTTATTGTAAAAAAATCCTTTGAAAACGTAATCTGCACGTGTGCACGCTCTCGAGTGCAGGCAAGCGAAAGTCTTCGCGTGCGATATATTTGCACCGGCTACTTACAAAGTTCAACTTCAAATTATTGTGTATCATAAATGCTTCATAGTTTAGTGGTTAAGACTTCGGCCTCCTCTCCAAGGGTTTCACCTCTACACACCTCTAACTTTAGGATTTAACTTGATTTAACGGTGAAGGAAGACATCGTAAGGAAACCTGAGAATTTGCCTGAGAGTTCTCCATAATGTTCTGAAAGAAACATGACGTGAAATCCACACTGGGCTAGCGTAGTGCACTATTTCCTAAACCCTCCTCATTTTGAGAGGAGACCCGCTTCATGCATGCAAATAAAGAATATAGGTATGACGAAAATAAGCTTTTTAATAAATAAATTATTATTACCTATTATTATTAATCAAACCGCGACGGAGAGATTCTTACATACTGCCATGCTGCAGGATAACTAAGTAACTAACTAGTCACAAAATAGGTAGTACGTAAATATATGCAAATAAAGAATATATGACGAAAATATAGAGAGATTCTTACGTACTGCCATGCTGCAGGATAACTAACTAGTCACAAAAAAGGTAGTAGTAGTAAGTATTACCTTAAAGATGATTAACTTATTATGACAAGATCAATACCTAACACCACCAGCCACCACCTACCACTACGTACCAGCAACAGTGAGTGACCTATCCGAATATGTAGGTGAGTGACTTTAACTCGTAGTGCGTCGTATGGTTGAAAGGATCTAGGAGTCACTTGTCATGTCATATCCTGAAAACCCATTGTGATTAGTAGAAACTGGTTCCGAACCTTCGCAGTGAAGAATAGGTACGACGCAGAGAGAACGAAATTTACCATTATTTAATTTTACCTAATTCGTATGCTCGTCAATTAATTGCGGTGTACCATTTCTTCAGTTACCTGAATAGCAAACGTTATTGGCTTTAGAAAATTATTCTTCGCAATAGTTTTGTTTGTACATAACTTGCAATTTTCTGTGGTCTCGAAGTGCATCCAAGCGGTATTGCACCACTACTCCAATCCACTAGAGTGTGAAATCACCCGTTCACATGGCTTTGTATCCGCAGACCGACAAACGATACTCGCTACAATTCAAGTCGAATATAGTTGGATAACTATCGGCTATTCGCATTTTTATTTGCATTTTAAATAAATAGTACCCTTATTACGATCGAATACAAGTACATCCAAATTCCAAGGAGTTGCGTTACTGAATATTTTTAAAGCTCGGGTAATTGGAAGACTTTTTCACTCCCCAGAGAATTCCATTTCCTATTTTTTTTTTCTTTTATTATCTATACTAATTTGTATAGGACGAAAAGTCCAACATCAAATACCAGAGTTTTGGCAGCTAGGTAGCGGGTACGTTTGAGTTTAAAATACTTGTTTTACTGCAACTTACGTTTTGTAATAGTGCTAAATACGAGTATAACTAAATGAATAAATAAGAAGGTAGATTCATCTATGTAGTTTTAAAATGTCCTTAATAAATTATTGTAAAGCGCATGTGAAGGTAACTCATTCTGAGATCCGCTGTAACAGGCCATTTGAAAGTGCAAGTGTTGTTATACTACATTCACTTCTTCCCGCATCACATGCGCATACTTTTTTTACAGCCGCTTTGTTTGCCCGCCCAGTACCAGTCATAAATGATCGAATCGCTCCAATATCAATTTACATCGATATTTTCGAAGGTTTAACTGCGAAGAACCGCTTCGTTCAAAAATGTACCGTATCAAGAAGCCATAAGATTATGAGAGTTGCTCGAATTTTTGTAGCAAAAAATATTCTTTACCTGAATTGAAAAGCAAAATTAAAATTTGCCAGTGAAATTCGAAATCTCTCGAATATTGAGAATATTAAAGAGAACTCACAGGCATGTAGATTGTAGGTATCCTGACGATGTTTTCTTTCACCGTTGCACTGAAAAATTTCTTATGCACATCACTCCGACAAGTCTATATGCCTGCCTGGGATCGAACCCAGGACCCCCCGAAAAGGAGGCCGAAACCTTGACCGAAGTCTAAGCCTAGACCATCACAGCTTCGTTCGACAATTACTAGATACCTTAATATGTACTTGCATTTATATTTTCAAAAATAAACAAATCAATCCTTATTAATACGCGAAACAAAATATTTGATCCTTTCATGGAACTAACCCGAAGGAGAGTAATTAACCCGCTTTTTTGTGACTCTCCCGTATACATTTGATTTATTTTAGGACCCCTTAGAAATGAAAGAATTTGCGAAACATTACAATCCATTGGCGCAATGTCCAGTTGTTTTCAAAGTTTTGTTGAGATTTAATTTTTAAATCTGGTTTTATTTTAACTATTGATTAATTACAACTTACTGTGCTTCATAAACCATTATATTATTGACTGAATTTTTATTTTATCGTCTTAAATCCACCATGCCTAGTCCAGTGTCTTCTATAATGATAAGCGAATCAGAAGCTCAGAAGAAACAGAAGAAATTACTTACTACTCAGACGCCAGTCCGATCTACACATTCGGTTACGTAGCGAAGGTATGCTGAGAACTGAAGAGGCTGCTAAGATGATGTTGGAATAGTATAATTGAATCAAATGATACTACAATAGACAAGTTTCACTTCTGTCATACATAAAGCGCTATGTTAAATTCGCAACAGAAATTGTTTAATGCTTACAGGCTTTAAATGGTTGTTGGCTACTGAATATAGTTTGAGAACAACAGCCAGTTGCCTTCTCGATTCCGGGAAGAGAGTAAAAAGCGCAGGTATAGATCGAGAGTGAAAGGGTCGATGCAACTGGAGAACTAGCCCAGTTTCTCGTCTACTGACCCCGCTGTTTTTGCTCAGATCAGATGGGCCATTGATTGCGCACTCGCAGCGCGGAGCGGAGTGGAAACACGTGGGAATCTCGCCCGTCACAGATCTCCGATACTGCATTATTTGCATTTTCTAAGCCTCGGGAGCGATAGATAAAATGGATTGGATTACGTTAACCTTTCCGAGAAACTGAATTATTACTGGGAATTTATTAAAGATACGAGTAAGTATCTAACTACTAAGTATCATCAATCTGCGTAAGCATATAGTTCATAATCATCATCAGCAACCCATCAATCGGCTCTCGCTCTCCACCACACTGACCCAATGCAAATTAGGAGACGTCACACACCTTTGAGAACATTATCAAGAACTTTCAGGCTTGCAGGTTTTCTACGTCTCTGACGATGTTTTCCTTCACTGATGAAGTCAAATTCAATAGAACCGTACCTAACTCGGGAACAACTCAGTTAGGGCGGTAGCACAATATATTATCCGTGAAACGAAAAAGATACATACCTACATAATATTATTATGTATAGATTTTTAGACTTACCACTGCGTTAGAACAGGCGAGGCGAGATATGGTGAGCGGTTTTGTTGATATTTCGCTTTTGCGTGAAGATTTGCTGTGCCATCGCCTTCGATTTTGTTAATTATTAAGATGTTGGTTTTCTATTCTGTTATAGAATCTGATTGGTTTTTATAAAAAACCAAGTTGATTCCCGCGACTTCATCCGCTGTGACGTTTAGGGTTAGCCGTCAGCAGAGAGGAATCAAAGGCCGGTCGGGGTTCTAGCCGTTTATTACTTTCTTTCCACCGATCCAAACACTGCTTAGATGGTACAAGGAAGATTGCACTGGCATGAGCAAAGCGCTTATTACGCCTCCGAGGTCCTCTGGAGTGGATTAAGGTTTTTTGATTCCCGCGGGAACTCCTTAATTTTCCGGGATAAAATGCAGCCTTTGTGTTAATCCTGGATATGAGCTATCACTATTCTAAACAGTCAAATCAGTTCATCCGTTGTGGCGTGAAAGGGTAACAAACATCCATCCATCCATCCATACTCACAAATTAACTTTCGCATTTATAATATTATTAGAAGAAAGTAGGATATTAGGATGTCTTACAACCTGAAAACCTGACAGCCTCAAAATGAAAAAATATATATCCCCTTACTCCCATATCCCGTAAGATATTTCTTGTATATACATGTGGGTATATACAGTAAAAGTCTTTGATTTAATTACATTGAATTATTATCTACTTACGTAGTTCAATGTATAGTTACAATTAATTTATTAATACATACCTATTGTATTCGAATAAACTCCCTAGGTTACCTTCATCTACTTTTTTTTAACTGCACTATTTATCTAGGTATTCGAATATTACTAAGTCATGGACTATACTTACTAATGGACGCATGCACTGCAATATATCTTCCCACGCAGTCGCATAATAGGGCCTTTTACTGAATCGATTTGAATGTTTGACAGTGATTTTATTTGCGCAATTTTTTTTTAGAATAGACGAGATGTGTGTGTGTAGCACTTTCTTCATACAGCGTGGGAATGCAGGTGAGGAAGGGTTTGTACCTACATACTTTTTGCTGCGTCCGATCCGAAGTTTCACCCTGGTTGCACAAAAGTTGGAATTATTAGCCCTTTGTGAAAACGTCAAGTGATGTTCGACTAATAGATTATTTATGGTGCCGCCGCAAAACATGTCAGATAGTTTAAATTATTAGCTTCTAAGTTAGAAGTGTTAGAAGTTCTAAAATGTTTATTGTAGAGCCTGTACCTGCTTTATCTGACCTGTTGAGTTGGGGCGAGGAAAATGATGGTTTTCCAAAAGAATTTCAAGCTAAGATCATGAAGGTACTTACTTCCTAATTTCATGTGTTGTTCCTAGTTCTACTTATGTATCTATGTATCGTGAAAGGACGACACGAAATACGTATCTATCCAGAAAGGAATGACATTAGGTAAGTGCAAGTTGATGGTGAAATGAAAAAAAAAAACAAATTATACTTACTAATATACTATACATACTTACTTATGTTATAAAGGCGAAAGTGTGTTTGTTTGTTGGTTTATCCTTCAATCACGCCGCAACAGAGCTACGGATCGACGTGTATATTTTTTGCATGGGTATAGTTGAGGACCTGGAGAGTGAATTAGGGTTATCCCGGAATATATAATTATTATACATATATAAACTTTTTATCCTGGAAAATCAAAGAGTAGGTACCTACCCACGGGATCCACGCGTACGAAGTCGCGGGCATCAGCTATTATTCAATAAGCTTTAACCATGTAAGTATGTGCCTATTTAATTAGGTGACATATTTCTACACGAATTATTAATTTTAGTTTAAGTAAGTATTACATTTTCCCGAAGGTGGGTAGGTGCTTTCAGATAATTTTAAATTGAAATAAGATAGGTACAGCGGAACTTGGATAAATATTCATATTATATTTTCTTTCTAACAAGAAAAAATATGATACGACTGTAATCCAAGAGCAAAACCTTAAAATTTCTTAGTTTGAATTTCGTGAGAATTTGCCGGGTCTCCGAGTAGATATCTCTTTCCCAAATAAAAGGTGGATAACTACCTACATCAGTGTAAATCATAGATATTTCTGTCAGGTACCTACTCCTACTCTAATTTGGAACAATATTTATTTAATTTAATTATATACAACTAACAAAATTAAAACTAAAATAAAAATTAAATAAAATCTAAAACCCCATCGAAGTCCCTACAGTGTGGCATAGTACCCAAGATGCTGGCAGCATTACCTCTTTGGATGGCCAAGCTAATCCTTTGGCCAAGGTAGCTGCCAGCTCTTGGATCCCCGGTAGACTCGATCACCTTTTTAGATAGCTCTACAAAAAGTGCTCGAGCCTCCGGGCCCCACGGCCCCAGGGTCTCTACACCAAAAGGCACAAATATGAATCCACTGTCAAGGTTTTCATATTTGCGCCTCTTAGCCTGTTCGGCGCTAGTAGCCGCTGCACCCGCCACAGAGGAGGTCACATGGATGTGGGAAGCAGCTAAAGTATCTACACAGGTGGCATCCCACACAAGCGACCTCCCTGTCTTCCAAGGACAAGCGTCATACCATCAGGTCTCTTGCCATCACTACGTGCCAAACCAATAGGTTCTAATACAGCTGGCACGTGAGCAGTAGCAAGAGACCTGCGGATGATGTCGTTGAGGGCATTGTGGCGGGAGAAACGACCAGCGCTCTTCGAACAGGAGAGCCCGTGATGACCGTAAGCGTCGACGTGGTCACCGCAGTGGCAACGGTGAGGCTGGGTTATTTTGGCGCCGAGCCTAAGACCAACTACCACTGCAAGAGTGGCGTGGTTTAAAAGAGTGCCCAGATTAGCAGAAGGGAGAGCATGGAGCCAGTGTCCGGATTCTTGCGCAGAGACACCGAGAAGACGAGCACGGTCTTCAGAATTTGCTTGCATTAACATTGCGTCAAAAGTTTTTTTACAAATAATGTCATCCCACTGTCTCTGGGAAGGAAGAGAAACCGGCAATTGATTTGGGCTAATCGCTGACCATCCATTTCTTGCCTCTGCCAAGTACGACACCTCAATTGATCCCAAAGACTGGGATGTAATTTTTTCAAAGAGAGTGTGTGTACTATAAGCAGGGGAAAGAAATGCTGGCAGTGAGACACTAGAAATTTTGCGGATTCCCAGACCTCCATACCTGATCGGAAGAGAAGCCTGGGCCCATACTTGATCATCTATCGGACAATTTAAGATGTCAGATAGAATATTTTTTATAAAATTATCCAAATTTTCCAATAAATTATTAAATTTCCAAAGAGGTGAACAGGAAATAAGTAAATTTTGGAACAAATAAGCAGAATCGAATGATGGTTATCGAATAGATAATGGGAAGTGTTTTTGAATTTAGAAATTAATGTTTAATTTAATTAATTTACATGGTACATAAAACATGTGATATATTTAATACTAGCTGATGCCCGTGACTTCGTCCGCGTGGATTTAGTTTTAAAATCCCGCGGGAACTCTTTGATTTTCCGGAATGCCTATGTCACCCTCCAGGTTCTGAACTATATCAATCTATCTAACCTATCCAAAAAATCACGTCAATCCGTAGCTTTGTTGCAGCGTGATTGACGGACAAACCAACAAACAAACACACTTTCGCATTTATAATTATGTATTAGTAAGGAAGAATTAAAACTACGATAATAAAGGCGATCTAATTAAATTTAAGAACACAAAAGCTACTATTGTGACTTAAATATGTTAGTCTGCGAGGGAATATATCTAATATTCCGTCGCAGACTTTTTTGTAGAGAATAATAAGTACTTTCATAGTTTCATCATGTAGTACATAATTTTAATGTATCATCAATAGGTTTCTCAGCACACGCCAAATAATGCATTTTTAGACGAAAATTTTGTTACTTTGGGTTACATTATTGCAATTTTCTTAAGGATCTCTAATTTTTTTGGAAATAAATCATAGCCAATGTTACTTCCTGATAACTTAGCTTTCTATTGGTGAAAAAATGGTTAAAATCGGTCCAGTAGTTACAGAGCCTATTCGGTACAAACAAACAATTCTTTCTTCTTTATAATATTATATTAGTATAGATGAAAGGATAACAGTTGCATTTTAATTGTAGAGTATGATCATAATATTATGATATCCCCAGTTAGGTTAAGTTAGGTTAGGTTAGGTTAGGTTAGGTTAGGTTAGGTTAGGTTAGGTTAGGTTAGGTAGACCGACGACGTTAGACAAGTTGCAAGGAGCTTCAAGAAACCTACATCCAGCAATGAACGTTAGATTCTAAACTCTTCTTATTCGTTCACTCTTGGCAGAGTGTTCGTGGTTATGATTTGGCCTTCACAGCAGCTCACGATCTCCTTCCAGCGATTTCTGTTGGTGGCATCACGGGAACACTCGGAGACAGATAAATTTGTGGCGAAACGCATTGAATCCGTCCACCTAGTGGGGGAGCGACCACGTGGACGTATGATTCTAAACTACTTAATATTATCTATCTACTAGATGATGCCCGGGACTTCGTCCGCGTGGATTAAGACTTTTTGCTTCCCGCGCGGGAACGCTTTATTTTTCCGGGATAAAATGTAATATGTGTGTAATCCTGGGTATGAGCTATGTCCATACCAAATTTCAGCCAAATCGGTTCATTTGTGTGTCGTGAAAGAGTAACAAACATCCATCCATCCATATTCCATCCTCACAAACTTTCGCATTTATAATATTAGTAGGATTTATTTATCTATTTTTCGTACTATGTATTGGTGTACACTTACTCAGCGTACGCCTTGCCGACCGTCATACTGTATACCTATCTATATCTTTTAAATTTACTTTTATATTGATCTATTCTGTTTTTCTGTTCTACTTCAAAGCATATTTGCACAAAGTTATTAACGTACACGTCACACTAATCCGTTAAGGTATATACTTATCGAAATGTATGGAGCAGAGAGAGTACCTACCTAAGCGTTGACAAGCTTTAAAACTAAATGAAATTAACAAGGTGGTTTTGCCTTTGCCTTATAATCCTCGTGTACTGGCCGAAGTCACGTCGGCCCGCCACGCTCCTCTTTACGACCAACTCTCACTTCAAATCAACAAAACCCAATTTTAAAAGTCATCAGATTAACACGTACTTAACCCTCAAAATCCTTTGCGCAAAATTTAGTCGTAACCAATTCGCAGTTTTGCGACTTTGAAGTGTGTCAGCGATTATTTATTACTGTTACTTTAATACTTTTATATTATAGATATTACTATGCAACAACACGCCTCTCACTGATGTACGGGACCGTATTAAGAAAAACTGAAATCCTACTTTCTAAGTCACTTATGATAATTTATACACAAAACATGTTCAACTGGCAATAATGTTCTGTGGTTAACGTACCTATAATTAACTCTTTTGTTTTCTAATAATATATAATATTGGTATAATATTGGTTTTCTAATGCTACCTATAAGTATATTTCTGTAAACTTTTATGTAAGTACAAATATATAAAATAAATAAACATCTTGCATATAATCGATTTTAGAGGAAAAAAGATAGAATATCTGCATCATCTAAGTTGCGTATACATTAAACAGCTAAGTACTTATTTAGTTATATTTGCTTTATTAATTTATACCTAACATTGCTAATTAAGTTCACATTAGTTTAGTTAGCAGTAGGGTAGGTAGTTAGCATATTTTGAAGATCTGATGGTCGTTGGGGTCCCAAGGTGCTGGAGGTGGGAAGCGCAGTGTTGGCAGACCCCCTTTAGGCGGACCGACGCCATCAAACGACATCATTCAGGCGGGGCAAGACCGAGGCCTGAGGAAGTCCATGCAAGAGACCTTTGTCCAGCAGTGGACGTATCGATTGAGAAAGAAGATGAAGAAGAAGATTGCTAATTATATGTAGTTAGGTAGGTACATGTTTCACACAATTACAACAACGCAACTAGGTACAATTGCCTATACATAATTAATTCTAAGTTTGTTAAAAATGTTCATATTATTTTACGCTTTATGCTGATATTTTTACGTGTCGATAATTGGCCGTATATATTATCTACTTTAATATAACACTAGCTGATGCCCGCGACTTCGTCCGCGTGGATTTAGTTTTCAAAATCCCGCGGGAACTCTAATTTTCCAGGATGCGTATGTTACTCTCCAGGTTCTCAACTATAACTATCCAAAAAAATCACGTCAATCCGTAGCTTTGTTACAGCGTGATTGACTTACATACCAACAAACAAACACACTTTCGCATTTAAAATATTATGTATTAGAAAGGAAGAATTAATACTACGATGATAAAGGCTATCTAATTAAATTTTAGAACACAAAAGCCACTATTGTGACGTAAATATGACAGTTAGATATATTCCTTCGGGACTTTTTTGTAGAGAATAATGAGTACTTTAATCATGTAGTACATCATTTTTATGTATCATCAATAGTTTTCTCAGCACACGCCAAATAATGCGTTTTATAGGCTTAATTTTGCTACTTTGGGTTACATTATTGCAATTTTCTCAAGGATCTCTAATTTTTTGAAAATAAATTATAGCTTATGTTACTTCCTGATAACTTAGCTTTCTATTTGTGAAAAATGGTTAAAATCGGTCCAGTAGTTACAGAGCCTATTCAGTACAAACAAACAAACAAACAAACAAAAAATCTTTCTTTATAATATTAGTAGGTATAGATGATTCCACACCTACGAGTATTTCCTATTTTACCTATTTCATATTTACTATATGACCTATTATAGAAATCCCCTCGATATATGCGGTACAGTATAATACAATCAAGACAACCCTTTCTTTCGAAGGGCTTTTATATAATATACACTGCTTTCCTGCATGAACCGACGGATTTATGTACATCATAACCCTTTCGTAAACCAATGAAAAAGCGATCCGTTAAAAATAGTAAAAAACGAATCGAGTAAAAAAGGTAAAAGATGAAACGGGCGCGGCGCGAGGCGGCGCGCGCGCACTCTGATAGGGGTATAATAATAACCCTTTCACATCGGAAGGGTTAAACGGCCAATCCGTGCAGAGGCGGAGCGTATAAGTAATTAAAAGATTTCTATTTCTATTTAAATTCTATTAAGTTTATTAGTTATTTATGCAACTGTTGTATAATAACTTAATAAGGGGTATTAAAACACGAACGTGGGTTTTATTAATTGATAAAATCTTGATACGCTTTTTCATAATGCTTTCTTGATTTTTCCGGTAGTAGTTTGTTGGAAATGTCTTTACAACATTATATCATCCGTTTGGATGATATTATGGTTATTAGGACATTAGGTGTTTTAATGTTGGCAATAAGCTGTTTCAGAATCTTTATATATTTATAATAGGTACAGGATTTAAAGCATGGTAGTAGATAAAGTAACATACATTATTGGGTTGCCCAATAACGTACCTATTTATATATATATACGTACCAATGAAAAATTCCACGTTAACGTGAAAACCACTACTCAGATAAGTGAGAGAAGTAGGTAGGTAAATTCACCTCTTTAGGAATAAAATTTCAAAAAATCATAAATTAAATTCTAATTAAATCTATGAAACATCTATAGAAACAGGAAATCTCTCAAGAGCAACAATCGGACCGTACGTACGTAATGTAGTCTGATAAAATACTCCCGCATGTGGTTCGGCCACAAATGAATTAAATGCGGTATCCCTCTCCTAGCAATTGAAAGTAACTGACGTAATTTTATTGATACAGTCATCGACAATAAGATATTTCCAAAAATTATACTATAATATCTATAGGCTTAGACCATTCAACTCAATGGTCTTAGATTAACTTAACATTAGTAACAACAGTAGTATAGCAGCACTCTCCCTTAGTTCTTATGAATGAACGATCTACATAATTCTGAAAATATAAATTATATTAGAAGTTACTTTAGGTAGGTACATATACTACGTACCTAGTACCTACCTATTCTTTTGAAACGTCATGTCTGCCGGTTTTGGTGTCTCTTCTCTCTCTCCTAAGCAGAATTCAATAAATTAATAGTTTCGTTTTGTTTTTGTCAGGCTCCTACTTTTCATCTACCATAACACAAAATTCATTACCGTAACTCGCAATAGAACAAAAAAGTCGATTGTTATAAAATCTATTTATTTTATTAACGAGTCAATCCAGATTCCGAATTTCTATTCTACACTAGCGGCACGCTATGATGGCCGGTTTGACACATTACAATAGTGATGTGGAATGTCAATTTATTCTCGAACAAAAAACAATTAAGTTTTGTTTTTGTACCTGATTAAATAGGTTTAATAAAACAAAAATGTATATGTTTATTTAATTTATTTGAACGAACTGAATATTTGAATGAAAATGAATATACATACTTTATATGCACACAAGAAACATATGAATACAAAAGATACCAAAAAAGGTGCCACAAAAGGCCATAATTAATCAGATTCGTCCATACTACTATTTTAACTGTCGTCACTGCTATCATCACCTACATTAATAATTATATGTTCGTTTTCTATAATATTATCTATTTTCACATCTCTTTCATAATCTTCCCTTATTAATTTAACAGTTCTATTCACAACCTTTTCCCAGTCTCCTTTAGTCACATGTTCACAAGCTTCTTCTAATAATTTTAGCATTTTTTTTGTGGTAAATGGGGGTTCTGTATTGTGTCTTGCAGCATATCCCTTAATTTGAGCCCACACCAACTCAATCGCATTATACTCACAATGGTAAGGCGGTAACCGTATAACTCTGTGCCCATGTTCTAATGCTATTTCGTCAATGACGTATCGGATCTTGGTTGGTTTGTTTTCTTTTAAAAGACGTACTAATTCCGCTTTTAACATATTCATGTTTGCATCTACGCCATTTTTACGAAGCCATGCGACGATATCAGCTTTCTTTTGGGATTGGGCAGGTGGCTTGTCAATTTGCATCGAGTGGTATGGGGCGTTGTCCATAATTATAATAGATGGTTCAGGGAGGCTACACAACATTGAGGTAAACCATTCAGTAAACTTTTCTCCATTCATGTCTTCATGATAGTCTCCAGTGGTTTTTGACGCAAAAGCCATGAGAGAACCTTCGACAAACCCGTTGATGGTTCCGGCGTGACAAATTATGAGTCGCGATCCTTTTCCTACAGGAACTTTGGAAGTAGATGCTGTGTCATCGTTCCAAGAACGGCCTACAGTATGGTTAGCATTAAGCCATGTTTCATCCAAGAACACAACATTTTGCCAATTTTTGATTTCTTTCACTTGCCGTAAAAAAGTATACCTTGCCATCGCTATATCAAATCTTTCCATCAATATTTTGCGTTTGTTACATTTTTTGTATCGAAATCCAATGGTCTTCAAAATCTTCGTTAAAGAACTTTCCCCACCGAAGAATAATCCAGCTTCCTTCAGTGAATGGCATCAAAGCTATCGATGCCTACGACTGGTTTTGCTCGTTTTCTCTTTTTTGGTGTGTGAAGTTTATTTTCTTCTGTGCCAGTCTCGCCATATTTTTTTTTAGTTATCCGTCTAACAGTTCGTTGTCCAATATTAAGCGCATCAGCTACGCGTTCAACCACTGACGTTATAGGTAAAATTGGCCCTCCATTTTGAGCTTCACGATCGAAATAGTTACGAAGGCGTATTACGAACTCACGTGTCTGACTATTTAGAACAGTTCTCTGCGTACGTTCGGTCATATCGACGAAATCCACAACAAAGGGCTTGAACAGAGTCCAAATTAACGAGCAAGGGTCAACAGTAATGCAGTATCAATATTTGAAATCCAAAGCCAGGTCAAAACTATATCACAATCGCATTGCACTGACAGTTTATACTTTTCGAAGCAACGTCAATTCGAAACTGCTTTGTTTTGCATTGAGCATTGACGCGAGTTTGCCGGAGGTAGTAGTTGTGCTAGCCAGCGATCCTATGTGACGATCGTATTAGATTCCATTTTTAAAAATTTTCAATTTAGAAAACCAAATGCCGAGTTGTGGTATATATCATATAAAAATAAAAATTTTACCTTTTGTATGAAACAGCTGATATTTTTTTGCGATTTCAGAGGTTTGTCCACATAGTGAAAATTGTTCATATTCACAAGTACATTCACCCCTTAAATGGTGCAAACTGATTTTTCTACACTTGTATACATTTTAGAAATCAATTTAATAAATAAATTTTGAGTCCTAAACCTAAAACTACATTCGATAAAATTTATGAATCTCTGCACATCACTATCGTCAATAAAGTAATACAATTATTTCCTTCAAAGTCGTTATCAATTAATACGGAACTTCATGAGCGGACAAACGTCAAACCGGCCATCATAGCGTGCCGCTAGTGTAATTTTAGTATCTAGTAGGGTAGGTACCTAACCATAATTGTGTAACAACTTCTGAAGACGACTGTATTAGTCATTTATGGACAAGCATTAACAAATTATCACTTTGTTGGTCATCTACATAATATTATACTCGTTGAGGCAGCTCAGCTAATTCTAATGATGATCCTTTCCAACAAATATGTAACACTAATTTGAAAATAATAATTCTAAGGGTAAGTAAGATAAAGATCTTTCGTAAATACCTATCTACCTTATGAATAAACTAGATGATGCCCGCGACTTCGTCCGCGTGGATTAAGGTTTTTAATTCTCGTGGGAACTTTACAATTTTCCGGGATACAAAGTAGCCTATGTGTTAATCCTGGGTATGAGCTATCTCAATTCCAAATTTCAGCCAAATCGGTTCATTCGTTGTGGAGTTATAGAGCAACAAACATCCATCCATTCATACATCCTCACAAACTTTCGTCTTTCGTTCTGTGCGAGTAGGTAGTTAGGTATACCAACCATCTTTCCAGCTCAGTATCCCCGGACCTCCTCCAGTTTCTTCCAACAATCTGTAGGTATTAGTTGCGTTCGTTTTCTAACTTTTTAAATACCGTCTTGGTAACGCGAACCATCCTACGCGCGCGCACGTCACAAAATAATAAAAGTTGTATAGGTCGGTTGTGGTATGATTACTTTGCTTATTACATTTTGTAACTTACCATTTTATACCCATAAAGGGAGCAGTAAAAAGGTAGGCATATTATTTTCCCAAACTACTTTAATTTGTTCCTCGGCGAAATTAAATGAAACAACCGCACAAAACGCCTTCATTATACAACGTGTACATAAGTACGAACGCGTCACTATCACAAAACAACAATAATATTGCTGTGGGAATCGTAAAATTGTCCCCTATCATCGGAATAAGTAACTTTTGGTCGAGTTTTCTTTTTATAAATACGTAATCGGTAGTAATGAGCCTTTAAAATATCATAAAGAATGACAAAGTGGTGTAGAAAAAGCGTCATTGTAGCGTTGATATAGGGGCGTATTCAGCGCGGGGCCGCGATGAGGGCTATAGTTTCGTGTCTAATTGGTTAAGTAGCACCAACAACTAATAGTTGCTGGACACGATACCCTGCTTGCGATTAATGCTATCGTCGTTTATATTCATTACAATCACAGTTGATGTAATAGCAATTTTGTTGTACACTCGCCAATCCATATAGCCACCTTTGCCACATTGCCTTTATTTGCATTTAATTGCCGTATCTACAGAGTAACATCAAACCTCTAACTTGCCACTTCAGTTCATCTTCGCAATTCCATGAGCTACGTCGGTGAAACTAGACCTGTTACCTACTGATCTTCTTATTTCTGGTTTGACCACGTACCGTTATTCGTTACGTTATTCATTTTTCCTTAGCTGTCTGAAAAGGTAAACAATTAGTGGTCTCTTGCAGAAAAGCGTACTAACTAGCATACTAGCGTACTAGCGTACTAACGCTAACTGGGTCTACAACTACTACTACTACTACTACTACTACTACTACTACTACTACTACTACTACTACTACTACTACTACTATACGGGTACTAACAGGGTCACTCAACGAGCGATGGAGAGAGCTATGCTTGGGGTATCCTTGCGAGATCAAATCAGAAATGAAGAGATCCGCAGGAGAACCAGTCACCGACATAGCTCAGTGAGTCGCGAAACTGAAGTGGAAATGGGCGGAGCACATAGTTCGAAGAGCTGATGGTCGTTGGGGTCCCAAGGTGCTGGAGTGGCGACCCCGCACCGGTAAGCGCAGTGTTGGCAGATCCCCCATTAGATGGACCGACGACATCAAACGAGTCGCAGGGAGCCGCTGGATTCAGGCGGCGCAAGGCCGAAGCCTGTGGAGGTCCATGCAGGAGACCTATGTCCAGCAGTGGACATCTAAAGGTTGATAATGATGATGAAAAAAATGATGATGATGCAGAAAAGCGTAAGCGACGTGTTAAGCACATCTTATAAGACGTTCTTACCGCACTAACAATGCAACAATTTATGCATGAATTAGAGGGTTACACTTAAACTTAAGAATGTCGTAAGTGCCCAGATAATTACTTTCGTATGGTTACGCGTTTCTCCAGAACATTTTCTACATTTTTTTACATTTTATGGTGGCTTAGGAAAATAGATTATAGAGAAACTACGAGCATAACCCTCTCCATTGCTCGCTGAGTGACTCGAAGTCTTTCTACATTTCTGATCTCTAATTAATTCAATGATGAGCGTAACATTATTTACCTACTACCTAAATATATGACGATTTATAGCCGTCACGGAAAATGTCCAACAAGGCGTGTGTATGTAGATAGTACGATAGCTATCAGAAGGTAATCCTGCCTGGAAGCCGCATTAGTCAAATTAACACGGTATAAACTCCGCCGTGCCCCTGATTACTTGCCGGAGACGCGGGCGCGACTCTGCCTAATTGACCTAAAACTGCTCAACACGAATCGGTCGAAATTACACTTTATAACCCATCAGGGCTGGGGTCGAGGTACATTAAGTATTATTTCTCTTAACCATCTTAGATTCTTCTCCTTCTTCTTTATCAACCGATAGACGTTTACCGCTAGACATAGACGTGGATCTCCTGTATAGACTTAAATGTCACGGTTTTGTAACGCCTGTATCCAGAGGCTCGTCTCAAGTCGTCGGTCCACCGGTTCCGTGGGGAAGTCGGCACTCCAACATCTTGAGATTCCAAGGACCATCGGTTCTTCGAATTATCTACTGTGAAAGTACCTAAAAAAACTTAATTTTGTTATTCTAGAGTTTAAATACGTGATTTTTAAAGCACAGACGATCAGCGAGAAGTTTTGCCCATAGCTACTGTACGATTATAATATTTAGATACCTATAGATTATTAGTTTGATCACTCAACCAATAGGTACGAGTCAAACATTACCTAGCACCTAACTTTGTCACGTCCAATTGGCTTCCCTCTTGTACTGTTAGCAAAAATACAAACGTAGTACAAGAAGGTACTATAAACTCAGAGTGGGATGCACAAATTAAGTGTATTGTTCTTAATAAATAATAATACTTTGTGATTATAATGATGTCACAGTCTTAAAACAAGCGAATGCTGTGGAACATTTCAATCCTACTACCCGTAAACTGTGGCTTACATCGCCAACAGATTCCTACAGTGTTAGAAGTAGGTGCATTGTGACAGCCCTGGATACAAGGCGACATGGTAATGTGGCGGATTGATAGGCCCGCGCCCAGTAACCCTAATCAAATTAATGGCGGCTGGACTCTGATTAACGCCGCCGCGCAATTCATTTCCATAGCGTCGCATCGCTCCAGTTCGCTATAAAGGCGCGCCCGATTTATCGCCTCCAGCTCGTTCGATCTACCAATTACGAAAGAATATCGCTTCTAATCATACTAATCAATCTTAAAATGATCGCTTATATTATGCTTATTCGCAGCAGTCTTTAAAGGGAATTCACAAGAATATAATGTAGTACATACCTACCTACAAATACAACGTTGTTTTTTGCTAATGAGAAAGCTGAAAATAGTTTCCTCGGAAAAGTAATAATATCTAAGTATCTACCTACAGCCAAAAAATGACTAATTACTTTCCTACAACCTAGTCTAATCTTAAGTAGGTACATTTTATACCAAAAATGTAATACAACATAACACATGAAGTCTCGCCCGCAGAAGTTCCTATGATATTTCGCGGTCTACGAGCTATCAAAACAAGCATGTGTCCCATAATACACCTACTCGTAGATAGATAAATTCGCTGTTTGTGTAGACGTAAGAACTAAATTCAAAGTGTAGTCATTAGCAAGTTGTAAGGAACGCGCCGCCTGGTTGGTCCTCATGCGTCGATATTAATGGCACAAGCTCTCAGCCCGGCTCCCAGTTCCCAACAAACTCCGACAACTTTGTTTGACGTAATTAAAATCCATCTCCCTTGAACGATACGCAGGCATCCGACGTGTAATTTTCCTTTCAAAGAGAACTTCCGTTTTAGCTCCTCCCCACCCTAATGAAAGATTACTTTTCTCAGACTAAAAAGGCTTTTAAGCAACGCCAGCAAAATGACCGAAGTTTTATACTTTAATGACTTAGTACAAAATTTGCCGATTCCCGAAGAAATTTTAAACTTAGATTAAGATTCGATGTTTGAAATTGCGAGATATTTTCGAGAGATTTCAGAGCGTCAACTACAAAGTATGAATATTAAGCGATCAGCTAATTGCTTTTTAATTGCTTTTTTATATGATGGATTTTAGCAAAAGCCTATAGCGCTTTCAGGACGGCTATACCAACTTTTGTAATTTTATACAGACAATATTTCAGCTTCAATGGATCATGAATTATTTAAATACTCATTTGAATACAACAATGCGATCGTTAGGACTGCCTCATTGCGGAGACAGCGCAACAGCAGCTCTATGAGAACTGTAGTACCTAGCCATACAAAACTAGTTGTGTGTAGTGAGCTAGTAATAAAATTTGTCAGTTGTACAAGGAAAAGGAGTGTTCGGCGGCCAGCAGGGTAAAGCCTCGCGACGTCGGCAACGGCCGCGTACCTATTAATTGCTCGCTCCCCTCATCGCACTGGACCCGTGGCGAGGGCGCAAAAACGTCCTCCCGAGTCCTGTCAGCGAGGGAAAAAATCAGTGAGCGATCGTCCCCTCGCGGCCGAGTCCATCATATTGATTGAGGGTGGGGCTGCCATTGGTCAGCGTCCCCGCGTCCGTTCATTTATTATAGACACAGTGATGCTGCCGCACACTCGCACCCGCTCATGTTATTCGGCGCAAATTTATGTCGTTGTAAACTTAACAAACTTATATCTATAAGTTTGTTAAAATCCACTCAATTACCTGTTCAGGTGACTGTGTCGCTAGTGCAGTATTGCTATTTGCTACTCAAGAAAACGAGGAAATCGGTACTACATTTTCATAACATTGTACCTTCATTGTACGGCACTCGCACTAGAAAAAACTCACTGCAGCAAAAACCATGTACAACCACCATGGACAGCGGAATTGAGTGGAATAATATTTTAGGTTAGCGGCCTTATTTTCAATTTTGTCCACCCCGAACTGACAAGTTGGTGACACTGTTATACCTTTATGTGAAAGCGGAAACGATAAAGCTCTGCGACGCTACCACAAGCCAGTTTTAAATACATAATACATAAGCATACTTACCTAGTTTAAATTTTCAATAATAATATTTAAAAAAATACACACCGTCCAAGTTTATCGTTAATGAGCATGGTGCTCAATATAATGGCGCTATTACCTCTCTTAATAGCAAGGCTAAACATTTGATCTAAATAAGTGCCAGCTCTTTGGTCACCCGAGGCGTGGATCGTTGGACTTTTCAAGTTAACCATAATCCTACTAATAATTTAAATGCGAAAGTTTGAGAGGAATGAGGATGTATGGATGGATGTTTAGATGGATGTTTGTTACTCTATGACTCCACAACGAATGAACCAATTTAGCTAAAATTTAGAATACAGATAGCTCATACCCAGGATTAACACATAGGCTACTTTTATCCAGGAAAATTGCAGAGTTCCCGTGGAAATTAAAAAACCTTAATCCACGCTGACGAAATCGCTTGCATCATCTAGTTTTATATAAATCTACTAGTTAGGTGGTAGCTGATGAGTTTCTTGCCCACTTTATACAGTAGAATCTGCTTTCCGAAGTGGTAGAGTCTTGTCTTGTCATATGAGCCAAAGGCCTACTTATCGAATAAATAATTTTGAATTTGAATGATGACATCCAATCATTAAAATATTTCATTTTTCATAAATAAGTTAACAACTAAGAGCCAACATTACTCACACTATAAAAATAATGGACATGTTATGTACCAACCTGGTACCAAACTATATCGATTGTCTTTGTATTAACAAGATTCCAAACTCCAAATAAAAGTATCTTTTAAAGAAGGTAGCCGATAAAATAAAAGTTAGACTATCAAAGACATGAACTCCCAGTAGTATTAAATTGAGCCTCTAAAAGGATTTTGTTTTATCATCTGAAGAAGCCGTCATTGCGATAGATAACGAGACAGGTAAGATATTTGCAAAGTGTCGGAAATTACTTAGGAAGCAAAAGGACAGGACTTTATTACATTTGTTCGACACACAGCAATTTAGAGTAAAGCGGCGTGATTAAAGCTGAAATGTTACTTTATATTTTGTCCAAATCGTCTTTCGTTTAATGTGATGGTCAGAAATGTTTTCCAACACCTTAAATTCTACGCAAAAATAAAGTAACCATTAAAAATAGAAATTCTAAGGCTATGTTCCCACCAAACGGATAGTCAGCCGCCGATTGTGAGCAGACTTACTGTGGGCCTCAGTGTGAACATAAATAAATTCAAACTATTTTTCGTTCTATGCACTATATAGCGTTCAATACGCCCCTGCCTGGTGTAAACAAAACAGTCTACTTGATCTCATACGCTGACGTTCAGCTACTACGTAGCCAATTAGCGTCCGCGGTGCGTAGTAGCGTAGTACGAAAATCGACCGCCGAGAGATGGCCGAGAGTCAGTGACTACGACCGTCTATTCATAGCCGTCTCTATCTCCTTTAGAGAGCCATGAAGTAGAAGTCTGGCAACGTCGCAGGTAGGCCGTAGGTCTATCTAAGGCTCTGTCAGTCGACATTGACAAGTTTGTGTTTGGTGTTTGGTTTTGCTTCGCGTCGTGTTATTTTGTATTTAAATCATAATTAATTAACAAAAGATACAATAATTTTGGTGTTTAATGTACGGTTTCACTCAAGGTGGATAGAAACCTTTTAGAAATACATCAGTTATGACGAGATAAATCCGTTTTCGTGGTTAACTTTATATCGACTGCAAAGTATAAACAAAGCTGCTAAGGTAAGAAAGTTAAGTTTATTACTGACTGACTACTGTCAATATGTTTTAATGTAACTAATGAAGATATTTTCGATTAAAGATGTGTAGTAACTTACAATTAAGTGCCAGACTCATAATTTAAATAAGTATCTAGGTTTGAAAACATAACCTACAAAAGAAATACTCATATTATTTCATTTTGTTTGTTTATAAAAGTTATTTTAACCGTTTTAGATGCCAAGGAAATGCTGTGTGCCAGAATGCAAATCAAATTACGCCAGTGTTATCCGCATTGAAGGAGCTAAAAGTACATTTTCTTTCCCGAAAGATGCTCATCTCTCTCAAGCATGGTTACGTGCGATTCCTCGAAAAGACTGGGTACCTACAAAACACTCAGTTGTATGCAGCAACCATTTTACAACCCATGAAATCCAGACTGAGGAAATTGTCATTGGAAGTGACGGACAAGTGTTTAAACAGCAATTGAAATACCCACGTTTAGTCGAGGGTGCAATACCCCATATATTCAATAATCTCCCATCATACATGTCGAAGAGCACTCCACCTCCAAGAAGCAACCCCGAAAAAAGGAGACAACGAGCTGAACTATTTCATGAGGAGCAGGTGTCTAAATTTTTAGAGAGTGACATAATTACATCATTCGAAGACTTAGTGCATAAATTCCAAGAAAAGTTAGGAGACTCTAAATGGTTATATCGAGTGATACCTAATAAGAGGATTTATTTCTATTTGTTAAATCTTGATATTGAAAGTAATAATGGTGACAGTGACAGCAGTGTGAAAGTAGTTAATAGTGTGTTGGTGGATGAAAATCTAAGCATTCAGGTATATGTAAAAGGACATTTAATGCGTCATGAAGATTTAAGCTGGATATTACCTAGTGAACTTAAGCTAAGCAGATGGTCACAGCTTGAAAATATACTATCTCGTTATTATAACAATAGTTGTGAACCAACAAAGTCATTTGACTATTGTCTTGATAGGTCTATTAATTATTTGAACGAAGCAGTTAATATTGAAAATGATAATTTTGCTGCAGAGCTTGTTCTAGAGCTAGACCAAATGAAATTGTTAAAAAATAAGCAACGTAGATATAGTGTTGCTACACTTATATTTTCATTTGTGATATTTAGTATTTCCTCCTGTGCCTATAATACTTTGAGGCAATACCTAATCTTGCCAACTGCAAGACATTTGCAGCAAATAACTTCGATGACTGGCCTGTGTCCGAATTCACCAGAAAATAACTATTGTTATTTAAAATCAATATGCTCTACGTGGGTAGAAAGGGAGAAAGTTGTAAATTTATTGATTGATGAAATTTATATAAAATGTGGCCTAGAGTATAAGTCCAAAACTATTCTAGGTTACGCAGAAAATAATCCAAAAAATCTTGCCAAAACCGTACAGACTTTTATGATTAGCTCTGCATTTGGTAACAAAAAAGAGGTTGTTAAGTTGTTACCAGTACATAATATATCTGGGAAATTCTTGTATGAAAATTTATTGCTCATTGTAAATTACATACAATCATTTGGACTGAAAGTACTTTCAATAATTTCTGATAACAATCGTGTAAACCAAAATTGTTTTAAGTTATTAACAGATGAATCAAATTGTAGCTTCAGTAATCCTAAATATACAGATGAAAAAATATTTGTCTTGTATGATCCAGTTCATATCTTTAAAAACATTCGTAATAATTGGATAAATTTAAATAATTGTACTTTTACATATCCTGACTTACATGAAGATAATATTATAAAAAAAGCATCCTTTCATCATTTGCGAGAATTATATAGGACTGAAAAAAATAAGTTGTGTAAAAAAGCTTTTAAATTAAACAATAAATCTATCAATCCTAATACATTTGAACGGCAAAATGACATGTTAGTAAACAATATTTTTCATGATACCACTATCGCTGCTGTAAAATCTGAGGGTTATGTGGAAACATCAGATTTTCTACAAATTATTAGGGACTGGTGGGATATATTGAATGTGAAAAACACAGTCAAAGGTCAAGTATTAAGAAAACGTAACTCTACGCCAATATTTCATAGGGATGATGATAAATTGAAGTTTTTGAAGTCAGTCTGTATTTGGCTAAGAAAATGGAAATCTTTAGAAACTTGTGTAGGTTTGACAAGAGATACTTATGAAGCTATGTTGCATACCACATCTGTCATAATTGATATTTCAAGGTATTGTTTTGAAAATTTTAATTTTGTGGTGTACATACTTCTTGGGAAGTTTCAAACTGACAATATAGAAAAAAGATTTAGTAGGTACAGGTCACTTTCTGGATGTAATTATAATGTAGCTTACAGACAAATTGTTGAGTCTGAAAAAAAAATAAGACTTCAACACTTACTAAAGCAGCGAGATCTGGTCTTTCTCAAATCTTGTACATCAGCTGAATGTTTTCAAGATGAAGTTAATATTGAGAAATTTATGTTTATAATAAACTGCAGTAATTATTTGGAAGCATGTGAAATCGATATTTCGTCTCAAATTTATGTATGTGGTTATGTTTCACATAGTTTACTAAATCGGTTTTCCTGTGAACATTGTAGAAATGTTTATATTGATGAAAATACGGCGGTAAATGATGAATATTTTAATTTGTTGCAAAGAGGGGGTTTATGTGCACCGACTGACCAAATCATGTTTATTTATTATCACATGACAGCAATTTTGGAATATATTATTAATGATGTTGATTTAGAAGTATCCTTCCTGGAATTTGTGCAACACAAAAGTTTACTTCATAATTTAACACTGTACAGCCTTCAAGCTGATACTTTTTATGTAGACTTTACAGCAGTGTGTAGTGTATGTGGAAAACAGAATAAAGAATAGTATAGCATTGCTGCAAATATCTTGGCAAACATTATGCTAAATAATTATACTAAGCATAAGAATGATGTTGACAAGACAATTAATTATAAACGACGTAAATTAAACACTTTGGTTTAGTATTAAGATAGAATAGTTACTGCACATACCTATTATTATTTTTATTTAACCAATTTAAAAAAAGGAGGTTATCAATTCGACCTGTATGTATATAATATTGTTTGAAATGTACAATATTCATATAAGTTTATCTCTGTAGGTTTCAAAACATGTCAAATTTCATAAGTGTTTTATGTATGTCTACGTATTTCTCAGAAATTTGAAATCAAATTGCAACAAGTAATTCTCTTTTAATTGGGTTAAGAATCTTTTAACTTAGCGATCAGTGCAAGTTTCATCAAAATCAGTTCAGTAGTTTAGTAAGATATGGACTATAACTTTTGTACTTGCTTGTAAATGTGCTTGCTTTGATTATTTTTATAAGAAACTAGCTTATGATTAATTTAGTTTTAAAGTCCCTCGGGAACTCTTTGATTTTCCGGAATAAAAAGTAGCCTGTGTCACTCTCCAGGTCCTCAACTATGCCCATGCAAAAAATCACGTCGATCCGTAGCTCTGTTGTGGCGTGATTGAAGGACAAACAAACATACGAACAAACCAACAAACACACTTTCGCATTTATAATATTAGTATGAAGTATAATGTATGTGTTTTACCTACAAGTTATTGCGTTGACTATAGGTTGACTACTTTTGTACTTGCTTGTAAATGTAATTTCTTTGACTATTTTTATAAAAAAAATTATATTGTGTATTACCTAAAAGAGGAATTAGATAGAGATTTTATTAAGTCATTTGTTGACTAAATAGGTTGACTATTTTTATACTTGCTTTTAAAGTTGTCTACTTTTTTATAAACATATGTTTTACTCTATAAAGACTCTATGACATTGTTTTAACTAAATTTTTGCTATTATCGGCTATTTCATAGTGATTGTATGATGTAGTCTAAATTATGTTGAAGTTGATAATACTCTTAAATATTGTTTTTTCTTTTAAGTAATAATGCATAGACGCTGCCGAGTTTCTTGCTGGTTCTTCTCGCTAGGGTTAGAGCAGCATTCCGAACCAGTGGTAGATTCTTCTTAAAAAGGCAATGAAATAAAAACAAGCTAAATAATAAGAAACCATTAAATAAAGAGAATATTCGCTTTGTGAAGAAGTTTTATTTTATTTTTTGATATACCTACCTACCTACTTTATCATTACCTATCTAAAAATCTTCCTTAATTGTTTTAAGAATCTTTTAACTTAGGGAACAGTGCAAATTTCATCAAGATCGGGTCAGTAGTTTCAAAGATATGTACCATAATGTCGTTTACATTGTAACTTTGTTACATCATTACCTTTTCAATTCACTTTTCGATGTTTCTAAAAACACAAAATTATGTAATTATTTAATATGTTAGTTCTCATTCATGTGGACGCCTTAAAAATAAAGCAGCTAATTAGTATAAGTAAATAATTATCAACACCGAAGAACGAAGTCTATACTGATCTATACATTCGTACTGATTTTTCATTTTACCCATGGGCCTACCAGTGGCAGTAAATTGCGACGTTGCCACATTCACTTCATGGCTCCCTACAGGAGATAGAGACGGCTATGGTCTATTTCGTTTTTACGGTCGATTTTCGTATTTCGTACTTCGTAATAGCTGGTAAAATGGTATTGTCTGTTCAGTGTGAACGAAAAGTTGAATATGTATGAAAAAGCAGTAGACTGCGTAATGGTCGCTCACCGTCGTCGGCGGCTGACAATACGCTTGGTGTGAAAACAGCCTAACTTTTGAAAATGAAATGTCAGGTCTTTTTTCAATGCCTTATGGTTGCCTTAATAAACCAACGTATATGCTTCTAAATAGAACAAAAATTAACCATAAAAAAGAAATCCTAACGTTTGAAAATAAAATTTTCCTGAGCCCACAAACGACAATTTAAGAGCATAAAAAATACAGACATCAGAAAAAACACGAGACGATAACGACATCCTTATATCAAAGATTGCCTGTGTAGGCCCAGCACTAAGACTTAAAAGGAAAAATAAAAGGCCAAAGTGAAGGGAAAGTTTTATTCTCCTTAAAATATGTAGAGAAAGTGAAAAGCAAGTGGGGTGTGTGGAGGCAGCGGTCAGCGGCGGGATGATGGATCGCCGCCGAGCGCCCGAGCCTCGCTTCCATTCCCAATTACTCCTCCTAGCATAACAACATATTATTATTTTAATAGGTAGCAGATACTGCCGCTTTTATTGCGATATAAACAAATATTTGTGAATTTCACTCAGGCTCATTAGCTCAACTGTTAATGGTGTGGACTGAAAACTGAAAACCCTCAGTTCCATCCGATTCCGTCAATATTACCGGAGATAGAGGACTTAACTCTTCACGGATAGCAGCAAGTAACTCGCATAATAAGAGTTACAAACTTGCTGAGACAACGATCGAATACATCCATACCCTATATAGATATATATATAATATGAGGGTCTTAGCCATAGGCATTAACTACAAATAGACTAAATTATTAACCTCCAGGTCCCAGAGTGACGTTTGTACCATTGTTAACAGGCCCTTAAAATCTTTATTTCAAATAATTAAAAAAAAATCAGTCGAATACCCAATATCCTACAATACAATACCTACTATCCAAAAAGTACATTTAAGTCTAAACTGTACTTATCGTGTGCAATGTATACATATTACAAACTTACTGAAAGAGTTAATTAGGTACTTTTTAGGTAACTGCGAAAAAGATATAAGTTGTACAGACCTACCTACCTACGTCATGAGGTTTAATAGAAAGTTTTTTGTAAATAGGTAATCAGTAAAAAGCAAGAGCAATGTAACGATTAGCGTTTGAGATATTTGTGCATCTTGGGAACAACTGGCAACTGGGTAAAGTTGTGTGTCATACATATGTGGGGTCGGATGCGGTAGCGTGTGGGCGCTCCCCCGCCCCCTCCCCCGCCAGTTGCCCGGCAACCGTTTGTTTTCGCGCACCAGCCGACTCGGGGCGGGATAGAAGGGGTAGGCTCCATGATTGATCAGCCTATCCCGACACCAAATGCCTACAGCCACATTCTCCTCTCGATATCGCTCATATTTTTAAAACCCATTCATATGATTGTTGCCAAGTTAATGTAAAGATTTTTTCACCTCAGTACCCCAATATGCCTCTTTGTTAATACGTCAACAAACTATATTATGAAAGGCCTGAAAAGGTAACGTAAAATAAATCGCTTTTCATTGTGTCTAGTCAGTCCATTTGCTATGAAAGATATTTTTCGTGGGTAGGTAGGTATAATGTAAGAAAATTTCAGTCGTTTAGACATTCTAACGATATATCTGTAAGTTTATTACGCAAACTCATAAAAGCACGCACTGATAAAAGCATTTTTAATAAAAATGTATCGTTATACAATAATTGCCTCGATGGTCCTAGCTAAGTATAGATTTGTAAACATAGACTTCGAACACGACGTGACAGTATAGGGTATAGGTTGCTTGGTAATACGTAATTTGCTGCCACACAATGCGCGTTCAGAATGTAGGCACGATGTGTTTTGGGATTCGATAGCAAATAAAATTTGATTTTTTTCCAATTTAATAAAACCTAGAGATGATTTAGGTACCTTTTCAAAGTTATCTTCACTGGGTGAAGGTACGTCTTGCCATGCTGATGATGCAGATCTGTTTACGTTTGTTAGAAATTATCAGAGGACCGCAATGTTGAGCTTGAGGCAATATTGAGGTCACAACTCGTAAGGTCCTCGAGTGGAGACCGCAAACGGAGTGTAGAGCGCCCCCCGGCTAGATGGAGCGATGACATCCGGAAAGTGGCCGGCATCGATTGGATGCGAAATGCCGAGGATAGGCAACGTTGGTGCTACTTAAAAGAGGTCTATGTCCAACAATAGATGCGCTCTGGCTGATGATGATGCTAAAAAGAGGTACTCAAAAGTCATCAGTTAAGTACTTACTACTATTACCACCAGGAAAAAAATTAGATATCACTGATACCTATAACACACTATGATATACTCATATAATTAACCCCTACACAAAAAGAGGGGTGTTATAAATTTGACCGCTATGTTTGTCTGTCTGTCTGCGGTACGGTATCTCTTAAACGATTTAGTGTGGTTTAGTAGCTGTGGTTCTTGCTCATGCAATTTGTAGAACTCTAGTAAAGTAATATTAAGTTGTATATAAAATTTAAGCTTTTAATTCGTTTTTGTGTGACCACAGTGGTGGTCTGTGACGTTTCGGCCCTTGGGCCCCTCTTGAAAATCAGCGTTGCGGTGTGTCTGGTAGGTACATACCTGCCTTTCATACTGCGGCACAAGCTGAGGGGGTGGCCCATTGACCACTCCACACCACACTTAATTTTAAATAAGTATATAGTAGGTACATAGCTGTACCTATTCTTAGCTTAGACTCTTAGTGATAACTAATTTGTTGTGTTGGTTAAGGTTTTGCTCAATAAAGTTTTATTTATTTTTTATTTTTTACATGTTTTATCAAAATCGGTTCAGCCGTTTCAGAGCTACGGACTTACAAACTTTTACTGGTGCGATTTTTTTGAAAGGAGATTGGCGAATTCCATAGAGTTTCTGACCCAGACGAACTGAACCGTGGGCCTCAAGCCCACGTTCACGAATTAAACTTCTCTTGCTTGTTCTAGTAAACCAGTCAAACAAAAAAGTTCATCAAAGTCTATCAAATAAAGTTGGGAGAAATAGTTATTTGTGTTATATGGGGCCAAAGGAATTTTTTGTTCCCCGAGGGCGTTATTTTGAATTCAGAGCGAAGTGAAGGATTCTATTGTAGACTCCCGAGCGCAGCGAGGGATTCTAAAGTAGAATCCTGAGCGTAGCGAGGAATTCAATATACGCCGCCCGAGAACAAAAAATTTTAGCCCCGAATGACACACACTATTTTTCATCATTACCTATGAGAAAAAGCTAGGAGTATCAACCTACTATTTATAGAGTATAGACATTACCAATACGTATATTGAAAGTTTAAATAAAACACAAATACATTTTTATGAAATAATTAAACATTAATATTTATGTTGGAAGTATGGGCGTATATATCTAATCGACAAATTTGATCACGTGACTTATCGAAGACAACATTCGACACATTTTTGAATTCTCTCTTCTGATTGGTCCGCGTTAGTGCTTTAGTATGCTAAAGCACGAACGCGGACCAATCAGAAGAGAGAAATAAAAATTCCCATGGGGTTAAAATTAAATTTTGCTCCCGCTATCCTCTGAAGCCAATATTCGTTTTTCGAATAGGTATGATGAAAAAAGATATTCACTTGTATTGCCATGTAACGGTTATTCATAATGTGTACTTGTGAATAATTATATTTTTGATCCCCATCTTCTAAAAATATCGGGTTTACACAGAAAAATACGCTGAAAAATTATAATGAATATGATATAAAATATAAATGATTTATGAATCTTAACCGTTTTTTAAAAATGCTGGGTCAAATTTCGCCAACCTCCTTTGGTGTACTGTTACTTCGGATTATTTCCAAGGCATGGTAACCTTGAGCTGATGCTGTAGCATCAAGTAGTCTGCGGGGTAACCAACTCCTCATGAACTTACAGCAAATATGGTGTGTTTGGGCTCATTAGAATGGGTCTACAATGAGTAGGTGTAAGGGAGAGGGCACACTGGCTACTTTTTGCGGCAGCGATCGGCGTTTAGCGATTTAGCGTTTCTGCGATCAATCGCTCAAACGCGATGCAGTCGCAGAATCGCTAAAAACCATAAAAACGCCGACCGCTGCCGCAAAAAGTAGCCAGTCTGCCATCTCCCTTAGAACCGAGTCTGGCCATAGATTCACACGTCGAGGATGTTTTAAATTATCAATTTACACTTGTTTAATAAGCAAATCTTAGTTTACTATTTCATTGTAACTACGAGTATGACTGAGCACGAACCTCAAAGGCACGAACATAATATTATTATTTAGATCAAGCAGCTAACAAAAATTATCCGTTTGGCAAATTAAAAATAAAAAGAAGGATCTTGTGCTTGTACCACTCTTTTGTTGTTGTCCGGCAAAACTGGACCACCTTATTATCTGCACTATCATAAATCTTATATTTAGCTTTCATACAGATTGCGTAATTTAGTCCAGTTCATTTAACTCATCTAAATAAGTAACTACCTTATAGGCAGGCCTGTGCCGTCAAAGTCATCATACATACCATACCAAATGTATGTGCCAAAATTAATTTGTGAGCCCCAATCCTACTAAGAATAGTATTAGTAGAAACTAATCCTACTTATATTGTAAATGTGGAAGTTTGTGAGGATGGATGGATGGATATTTATGGAGGAATGGATGAATGCTTGTTTCTCCGCCAAAACGGTTCATTTGTTGTAGCGTGAAATCATAATAAATGAAATCTTGGTTTGGTTTTGGTTGTTTGGAATGGAGACAGCTCATACCTAGGATTAACACATTTTATTCCAAAAAATTAAAGAGCTCCCGCGGGAATTGAAAAACCTTAATTTTTTGACATATTATTTATACAGAAAAAGTTAAATTAATCCTGAAAATATTAGGCTACATTAAATACTTAAAATTAATTAAATCTATCTAAACTAAAAATTCTGTAGTTTTCCCAGATCATCATCATCATTATCAACCTTTAGATGTCCACTGCTGGACATAGGTCTCCTGCATGGACCTCCACAGGCTTCGGTCTTGCGCCGCCTGAATCCAGCGGCTCCCTGCGACTCGTTTGATGTCGTCGGTCCACCTTGTGGGGGGTCTGCCAACACTGCGCTTACCGGTGCGGGGTCGCCACTCCAACACCTTGGGACCCCAACGACCATCAGCTCTTCGAACTATGTGCCCCGCCCATTTCCACTTCAGTTTCGCGACTCGCTGAGCTATGTCGGTGACTTTAGTTCTCCTGCGGATCTCTTCATTTCTGATTTGATCTCGCAGGGATACCCCAAGCATAGCTCTCTCCATCGCTCGCTGAGTGACCCTGAGCCTTCTTATGAGGCCCACAGTTAGCGACCATGTCTCGGATCCATAAGTCATCACTGGCAACACGCACTGTTCGAAGACTTTAGTCTTCAGGCACTGAGGAATTTTGGACGAGAAGACATCTCGGAGCTTCCCGAACGCCGCCCAGCCGAGTTGGATTCGGCGGTTGATCTCTTTCTCGAAATTGGACCTACCTAGCTGGACTGTGTGTCCCAGGTAAATATACTCGTCGACAATTTCAAGTGCAGAGTTCTCAACAATTACCGGGTGGAGCGGTGCATGAGCATTGGACATGATTTTCGTCTTGCTCATGTTCATTTTCAGGCCCACCTGTTGAGAAACCCTGCTGAGATCGTTGAGCATTGTATTGAGGTCTCTCAGAGTCTCTGCCATGACTACTATGTCATCGGCAAATCGCAGGTGAGTGATGTACTCGCCGTTTATGTTGATGCCAAGTCCGTTCCAATCCAGAAGCTTAAAGACGTCCTCCAACGCAGCGGTAAAGAGCTTCGGGGAGATAACGTCTCCCTGTCGCACTCCACGCTGCAAGTGGATTGGCCTCGTAGTCTGTTCCTGTATACGTACTGACATTGTGGCGTTTTCATACAAGCACTTCAACACTTGGATATACCGGTAGTCAATCCGGCATCTCTGCAGCGACCTCAACACAGCCCAAGTTTCCACCGAATCAAAGGCTTTCTCATAGTCCACAAACGCTAAGCAAAGTGGCCGGTTATACTCTTCCGTCTTTTGTATAACCTGCCGCAGCGTATGAATGTGATCTATGGTACCAAAGCCTTTTCGGAATCCGGCTTGTTCGGGAGGCTGGAAGTCGTCAAACCTACGAGCGAGACGATTCGTAATGACTCTCGAGAACAACTTGTAAACATGACTCAGCAGCGAGATGGGTCTATAATTCTTCAGCAAGGTATTATCACCCTTTTTGAAGAACAGGACCACCACGCTCCTGTGCCATGCTTCCGGCGTTATACCCTCGTGAATGACGGAATTGAACAATCGCTGAAAGATCTTAAGTACCGGTTGTCCACCCGCTTTCAGGAGTTCCGCAGTGATTCCGTCATCACCTGGCGCCTTGTTGTTCTTGAGCTGTTTGAGAGCCATTCTAATCTCGTATAGGCTGACGTCCGGGATATCTTCGGTATAGTGTCGGGTCAGTTTGGCTCTGGGATCTTTGGCCAAATCCTCAACAGGTTTCTGTGTCGTGGTATATAACTGCCCATAGAACTTCTCGACCTCTCCTAAGATCTCAGGTCGAGAAGAGACGAGACGACCGTCATCAGTTTTCAGCCGCGTCAGCTGGCTCTGTCCGATAGACAAATCTCTCGCGAACACTTTTGAGCCTTTGTTCCGCTCGATAGTATCTTTAATACACTTGGTATTAAAGATCCGAAGGTCGCGAGTTTGCGCCTTAGAGATCTGCCTATTAATCTGCCGGTAGGCAGCCGCGTCTGCCGATGACTGCAGCCTCATCTCTCGTCTCTCCTCCATGAGCTTGAGAGTATGGTCAGAGAACTTGTCGGTTCTTTTCCTGCGATGGGTCTTAAAGAATTTAGACCCCACAGTATGGACAGTTTCCACGAACCTGTTGTTAAGATCGTCCACAGAAACGCAGTCTGCGAGGCAATCGAATCGGTTCTGCAGTTCGAGTTGGAAGTTTTCGGGGTTTTGGATATGAGCACGAGAAGGTCGAAGAGTTGACTTCACCAGTCTGGCCCTTTCCAGCTTTACATTAATATTCAATGTGCCTCTTACCATACGGTGATCGCTCCCGGTTTTCACCCTGTTGATCACAGAGACATCATTGAATATATGCCGCCTGGTCGACAAAATGAAGTCAATCTCACTTCTCGTGGAACCATCGGGGCTCATCCATGTCCATTTTCTGTGTGGCCGCTTCCTGAAGAAAGAGTTCATCATAAAAAGGCCCTCCTTCTCCATGAAGTCGGCCAGCATTTGACCCCTCTGGTTCCTTCGCCCATACCCAAACTGCCCCACTCTCGTCTCTGCACCGCTTCGTTCGCCCAGCCTCGCGTTGAAATCCCCCATCACAACATTGTAGTGAGTGGTAGAGGTGTGTATGGCTTTTGATATATCCTCATACAGCACCTCCACCTCCTCCTCAGAATGTGTCGATGTCGGTGCGTAAACCTGTATAACCTTCAGCGAATACCGTTTGGTGATTCTGAGTACAAGGTACGCTACCCTACTCGACACACTCTTGACTTCGACGATGTTGTTGACGAGGGACTTGTGAACGATGAACCCGACACCACCCTGGGACTGTTGGTCGCCCTCCCGGTAGTAGAACAAGTTGCCGGAATTGAGGATTATCGAGTCCTCCCCCTCTCTTCGAACTTCAGATAATCCTATAATATTCCAGCGCAACTTGTTTACTGCTTCTTCCAGCTCGATGATCTTCTCGTCGGTCCTCAAGGTGCGTGCGTTGTATGTCGCCAGGTCCAGTCGTCGGGGTTGGCAGCGGAATCTCTTCCGGAGATTCTTAGCACCCCCTGCCCCGCCATTACCGTGACCGCTGCCAGGGTCAGGAATAGCGGGGCCGCCGGGAACTAGGGGCCTTGGCCTTGTTTCGGTTTCCATTTTGTGTTTTGCCCATAATGACCACGCTGGGCAGGCGTGTTGGTCATCGCAGGGCTAAACTGATCGCACCGATGTCGCTGCTGCCCGACACCGGCCTGTGTCATTTGTTCAGTTTAGCTGGAATGAGATGGTTATACCGCCATCTGTCGGTCGTCATTGCCTCGTCAGTAGACCAGCAGGGGGCACCGCGGGCAGGTGAGGTTGACTGTTGGAGCGCTAGATGTAGGTGCGCTCCCTTACCCCCCCAGATATTATAATTTAATTTTTGTATGACTCATTCTTTAAATAAATAAATAGGTATGTAATTCTACACGACATAAAAAATCTTGCTTTGTTAAAACTTTGAATATTCCAGAAAAATTTTTAGTACGCTACTTTATAATTACTACGTATTATTGAGACAAAAAGAATTAGCAAAAAATTGGGGTTCCATATTTTATGGACTATTTCATATTTTTGCAAGTTTCTTGAAAGCGTGTCGACCATTTTGCATAATATATCGCTGCAATAACTATAAAAATTTTGCTCCTTTTCAAATGGCCTTACATTGTCTCCTCTGTAAACCTTTTATAGTCACACAAAAGAGTTTGTCAGTATCCAAATTCGCAGAAGTTTTATTACGTAATTTGCATAACCGTTTGCAAACCTACATTTTCATGTCCAAACTCTGCGTAACTCTATTACTTAGAAAATTTTTACCACTCAAAAAGAACTTTAAGGTCAGGCCACGTGGAGGATAGGTACAGCTTCAAGTATATGTACATGCTGTTAGGTATACAGTATAACAAAAATACTCCTTTCCACTTTTACTAAGCGACAAATAATAGCAGGTTTTGGTTTTATAGGTGTAACTACCTATTTACCTACTTGAAAATAAATATTATAACATCATATAAAATTTTATTTTTCAACAAAAATTCGGTTGTAGAAAAAAAATTGGCATAATTGTATTAAGTCAATTAAAACAAATATCTAAGTATTTATAAATCTTCTCACTTGAACCACAGATTAGTAGAGTATAACTTGAACAAAAAAGGTAACAGGACTACCTTTAACAAGCTGCTATTAGTTGACTACTAATAATAGCAGACACTACCTACGACTTACTACTTTAATTGAATTTAATGATACGGTTTCTTTCTTGAAAATTATGTAGGTAGGAACCTTCGCCCACATCAAGAAAAAAAGTCCTCACCATGACTTAAAATATAATATTAAAATAAATCATCGTTATTTTTGATGAGGGAGCTATGCACGGAGTATCCCAGAGTTAACGACATTAGCGCATCGATCGCGTAGCTGAAGTGACAATGAGCGGGTCATCTAGTTCGTAGCACCGATGGTTGTTGGGCTCCCAAGGTGCCGGAGTGGCATGCTCACACCAAAGCCCCTAATAGGTGGACTGACGACATCAGACGAGCCCCAGGGAGCTGCTAGATACAGGCGGCGCAAGACCGAGGCAAGGTCTATAGAAGAGAACTTTGTCCAGTAGTGCACGTCTACCTATCGGTTGATAAAGAAAAATAAGCTAGATACCTGATATAAAACAGTATCATGACCGAATGTCATCATCATCATCATTAGCATCCCATCAACGGCTCACTACTGAGCGCAGATTTCCTCACGATGTTTTCCTTCACCATTGAAGCATGTGAATCTATACTAATATTATAAAGAGGAAAGATTTGTTTGTTTGTTTGTTTGTTTGTACCGAATAGGCTCTGTAACTACTGGACCGATTTTAACCATTTTTTCACCAATAGAAAGCTAAGTTATCAGGAACTAACATAGGCTATAATTTATTTTCAAAAAATTAGAGATCCTTAAGAAAATTGCAATAATGTAACCCAAATTAGCAAAATTTTGCCTATAAAATGCATTATTTGGCATGTGCTGAGAAAACTATTGATGATGCATAAAAATTATGTACTACATGATTAAAGTACTCATTATTCTCTACAAAAAAATCCTGAGGGAATAGATCTAACTATCATATTTAAGTCACAATAGTAGCTTTTGTGTTCTAAAATTTAATTAGATCGCCTTAGCTTAGCTGTAGCTTTGTCTACGGATTGACGTGATTTTTGGATAGGTATACTTGAAAATCTGGAGGGTGACATAGACATCCCGCAAAATCAAAGAGTTCCCGCGGGATTTTATAAACTAAATCTACGTGGACGAAGTCGCGGGCATCAGCTAGTGTGATATAATTTTGAACGAAAAATACTTATTCCCTAGTCCTAGAAAGGTACTTAGAAGGGGATTGAAATTCTATTCTTAAAGGAGTGAAAAAAATGTTTATTCACGCAGATAGAATTGAGGGCACCCACTAGCAAGTTATAAAACCCTGACAAATATTATAGATAACGTTGATCAGGTCTCCTCTCAGAGAAGGGTTTTATAAATTATATACTCGTATTATTGTATGAATTTATTGATACAATCCCATAATATACTTATTATAAATACGAAGCTTTGTACTTCAATCACCCATCAACGGAGTTTAGTTACTATAATGTTACAAAAGAATAGTTGCAATATTTAATTATAAATAATAAACTAGCCAGTATCTAATGAATAAAAGACTACCCTCAATGAATGGATTTACTTAAAAAATTTAATAAGCAGGCATATTTCCATGCATATCTTATCAAGACATTCCGCAGAGAGCCGGACGCGTTCCGTCCCAAATTACTCCTATTATTTTATAATTCCCCTACTTACGTTTTGAATATTAATGACATTCCATAGCTTTTTTCGACGGCCTATTTCATGGAGGGAATTTCCGCCACTGTCACAAATTTCTTAAATGTAATTACTTGGAGCCAGAAATAATAAAGCTCCAAAGACCTCTTGCAATAGGTACCTTATACATATTCCTTACCGTAGTACTATTATATATTCTGTGTCCTTACATAATAATTATGTAGCTACGTACGAGTATTAGATCTTCTTCTATTTATATTACTAACATAACATAGTGTGGTGTACAAATAAAGTATTTATACATAATACAAGCTGACCTGGCGAACTTCGTACCGCCAACTTATCCACATATATAACTAGTGGTTCGCCCCGAACTGAGACCTCGCGGTAACGGTATCCCATGATTATTTATTCATTCAATCGATACATGACGACCAAAACTGACATTATCATTATGCCCGTTTTCACCAAACATACCTAAATCATCCCCTATGTAGGAGTCTCTTTACGTAGGTAGCTCCAAAACACAATCCTAAGTCCTAACATCCGTCCCAATGTTCTTTTAGGTGTCCCGTACAGGATCGTGATAAAGAAGTTGACAGTAATCATCACCTTACTTATCATAGGTAGCCCGTAAAGGTTAGGGAACGTCCGTCAGTGAAAACATTGAATTATTACGTAGGTACTAACGAGTGAAAACGGGTTAGGGGCATCTGTACAAATCGTCATCTATCGACGCGAATAGAAAATATACAAAATGCAGCAATTAATAGTTTATTGAAGTTTGATATTTAACTAAAGAATAATTTTAATTGAATAATATGTTATTATATTATGTACCTAAATAATAATGCTCGACGCAAAATTGTTTTTGGGATAGATCGTAGTCGTAACTCCTACTGACTGCGCCATCTATTAGCAATATTGTGAAGCTATGTGAAATTTACTGATGCTCATTAAAAATTAAATAATCTCGTTTCTTTATAATATTCATATAATTTTAGTATTTGTTGTTCAAGTACAGGATACAAGTGAAGTAAGAAAATAAGTACAACTTGAAAATATATAGCCAATTTTCCCAGAGAACGTCTTCAAGCGAGCGTATTAAATCGCCACTTTGAAAGCCCCCCATTTCGTCAATTTTAGGAAAAAAATTAAAAAGAAAATACGTTTGTACTCTGTTCCAAATTGTCTTTAAAATGATACACAGCAAAACCTATGAATCGCAAAAAAAAATTTTACTTCGCATTCGCTTCTATGAGAGCCCCCCTGAAATAAAGATTTTTATAACTTTTTAAGCCATTTTCGGCTGGAGGCCATCGGTTTACATATCTATACTTATAATAAAACTGTAACTGGAAGATTTCTGTACATTTAATATATTTTGAAAATTTTAATTGGGGGATGCTTGACTATCGATACTGAGCCCAAAACAGATTTTTATTTAATTTTTGTCTGTCTGTCTGTCTGTCTGTCTGTCTGTCTGTCTGTCTGTCTGTCCGCACTTCACGCGAAAACTACTGAACGGATTTAAATGAAATTTAGTACAGCGGTAGCTGATACTCCGGGTCAACATATAGAATAGTTTTTATCCCGATAAAACATAAGGTTACTCCAGGATAGGGGATGAAACTTTTTGTTGATTTTACTCCATAACTCAGTCAAATCTGAACGGATTTTAATAATTTTTTCTTTATTTGAAAGTGTCTATGACAAGAAATACAATGACCAATTTTGGTGAAGATCTGCTAGATATTATCGGAGAAAGAGCACAAAACTACTCTCGGATAGTTCCAGGTCACTCGCATACGATATATACGTATATGGATCTTATTACATTCATACCATAGCCATATCTTGACCTGAGCTACTCATTACATACTAATTTTAGACTATATCACTGACCTCCAGGCCCTAGCTCCTCAATCCTGATGGTGCAGTGTACTGCCCACCTAAATCATGGATATTTACGAAATGTCGATTGTGAATTGATATTGTAGGTGCCAAATATTCAAATATAATAGTGTAGTGGAGCCGTAAAAGAGGACTCAATTCTGATGCTGCTGGGTACTGCTCAACAATGATAGGTAACAATTAGTATGAACTACTTAGGGTAGTGGCATAACGCAGCCGTAAAATATTTCGCGTCTCCGTTTTCCGTTTACTAAAATTTCCCACAGTAGCTTTGTATTCTTAGATGGCATCATTCTATTCAGCTAATTTAATTATCGCTCGGTTCGGTTTAGGAATCATCCACCTCCCTTCTCCTCCCCATGCTACAACTACTAATGGTACCAACTTCTCAATCCCGATGCTGCTGATGATAATACCCACCTAAATAGTGGGTGTTTACAAAATGTCGATAATGAATTCATATTGTAGGTACCAACCAAGTGAAGACTACAAAGTGGCATAGTGCAATCGTAAAAAATGTCTCACTCGCTTCGTTTGCCAGAATGTCGATTGTAGATTTCTTTTTAACCGACTTCGAAAAAGGAGCAGATTCTCAATTCGTCGGAATCTATTTTTTAAATTTTTTTATGTATGTTCACCGATTACTTGAAGGCGCCTGAACTGATTTGGAAAATTCTTACTTTTTTGTTTGAAAGGGTACTTCCCAGGTGGTTTTTAAATTTTACCGAAATCGGTTGAGCGGTTTTAAAAAATTAAGAAAAAAAAATATATACTTTGTTTTGTAAAAAAATTATATTAAATTATGTAGGTACTCATTAGTATATGGACTACACAGAGGCGTAATGCGATCAAAAAAATCTTCGCGCTCGCTTCGCGCTCGCTTCGCTCGCGAAAATATCAGTTTTCAGTTGCTACTGCGGGTGCCAAGTATGAACTACAAAGAAGCGTAGAGCAATCGAAAATTTTCGCGCTCGCTTCGCTCGCTAAAATGTGTCTTCTTGATTGGTATTGTAAGAACCAAGTATAACGAACCAATAAAGCAACGAAAACTGCAATATCTGGGACATATAATGCGTGGCGATAAGTACAAGTTGCTCCAACTAATAATACAGGGGAAGATACAAGGTAGGAGACCCCCTGGAAGAAGACGGACCTCTTGGCTCAAGAATCTCCGGACATGGTTCGGACTGAGTACTCGATCCTTATTCCGCGCAGTTGTGTGTAGGGTCCGAATAGCCAATATGATGGCCAACCTCCGGTAGGAGATGGCACCTCAAGAATAAGAAGAAGAAGAACCAAGTATGAAGGAAACAGTTATGTAGTGCAGCCCTTAAGAATTTTGCGAAATGTCTGTTTTGGATTGCCAAGTATGGACTACATAGTGATGCAATGAAATTGTAAAAATTTTCGCGCGATTTTTCATTGGCGAAAATTTCTTAATTGTTGTTGTGAGTTTAAACCAAGTATGCTCGCTTCGCTCGCGAAAATATCAGTTTTCAGTTGCTACTGTAGGTGCCAAGTATGAACTACAACTATGCGTAGAGCAATCGAAATTTTTTGATTGTAGATTGCTTTTGTCTATACCAATTAGTATGGACACAGAGGCGTAGTGCGATCAAAATATTTTCGCGCTCGCTTCACTCACGAAAATTTTGGTTTTCGCTAATGTAGGTGCCAAGTTTAAACTAAAAAGGAGCGTAGTGCAATCTAAAATTTTTGCGCTCGCTTTGCTCGCGAAATTGTGTCTTTTCTTGATTGGTATTGTAAGAACAAAGTATCAAGGACACACTTAAGTAGTGCAGCCCTAAAAAAATTGCGAAAATGTCCGTTTTGTATTGCCAAGTATGGACTACGTAGTGATGCAATGTAATTGTAAAAAATTTTGCGCTCGCTTCGCTCGCGAAAATGCCTTTTCTTCATTGTTGTTGTAAGTGTATACCAAGTATGGAGTACATAGTTAAGTAGTGCAGTCCTAAAAAATTTCGCGCTCGCTTCGCTCGCGAAAATATCAGTTTTTAGTTGTTACTGTAGGTGCCAAATATGAACTACAAATAAGCGTAGGGCAATCGAAAATTTTTGCGCTCGCTTTGCTCGCGAAATTGTGTCTGTTCTTGATTGGTATTGTAAGAACAAAGTATGAAGGGCACACTTAAGTAGTGCAGCCCTAAAAAAATTGCGAAAATGTCCGTTTTGGATTGCCAAGTATGGACTACGTAGTGATGCAATGTAATTGTAAAAAATTTCGCGCTCGCTTCGCTCGCGAAAATGTCTTTTCTTCATTATTGTTGTGAGTGTAAACCAAGTATGGAGTATATAGTTAAGTAGTGCGTTCCTAAAAAAATTCCGCGCTCGCTTCGCTCGCGAAAATATCAGTTTTTAGTTGCCAAATATGAACTACAAATAAGCGTAGGGCAATCGAAAATATTTGCGCTCGCTTCGCTCGCGAAAATGTCGATTTTAGATTGCTTTTGTCTATACCAATTAGTATGGACTACACAGAGGCGTAGTGCGATCAAAATATTTTTGCGCTCGCTTCGCTCGCGAAAATTTCGGTTTTGGCTTGCTAATGTAGGTGCCAAGTAGAAACTAAAAAGGAGCGTAGTGCAATCTAAAATTTTTGCGCTCGCTTTGCTCGCGAAATTGTTTCTTTTCTTAATTGGTATTGTAAGAACCAAGTATGAAGGACACAGTTAAGTAGTGCAGCCCTAAAAATTTGCGAAAATGTCCGTTTTCGATTGCCAAGTATGGACTACATAGTGATGCAATGTAATTGTAAAAAATTAGGCGCTCGCTTCGCTCACGAATATGTCTTTTCTTCGTTGTTTTGTAAGTGTAAACCAAGTATGGAGTACATAGTTAAGTAGTGCAGTCTTAAAAAATTTCGCGCTCGCTTCGCTCGCGAAAATGTCTTTTCTTCATTGCTGTTTTGAGTGTAAACCAAGTATGGAGTACATAGTTAAGTAGTGCAGTCCTAAAAAATTTCGCGCTCGCTTCGCTCGCGAAAATATCGGTTTTTTGTTGCTACTGTAGGTGCCAAATATGAACTACAAATAAGCGTAGGGCAATCGAAAATTTTTGCGCTCGCTTTGCTCGCGAAATTGTGTCTTTTCTTGATTGGTATTGTATGAAGGACACACTTAAGTAGTGCAGCCCTAAAAAAATTGCGAAAATGTCCGTTTTGGATTGCCAAGTATGGAGTACATAGTGATGCAACGTAATTGTAAAAAAATTGTATAAAAATAGTGCAGTCTTAAAAAATTTCGCGCTCGCTTCGCTCGCGAAGATATCTTTTCTTCATTGTTGTTGTGAGTGTAAACCAAGTATGGAGTAGGTACATAGTTAAGTAGTGCATTCCTAAAAAATTTCGCGCTCGCTTCGCTCGCGACAGCGTCGGTTTTGTGTTGCTTATGTAGGTGCCAAGTATGGACTACATAGTGGCGTAGTGCAATCGTAAAAAATGTCGCACTCGCTTTACTAGCGATAATGTCGATTATCGTTTGCTTTTGTCTATACCAATTAGTATGGATTACACAGAGGCGTACTTAATGCGAGCATAAAATCTTTGCGCTCGCTACGCTCGCGAAAATATCAGTTTTCAGTTGCTACTGTAGGTGCCAAGTATGAACTACAAATAAGCGTAGTGCAATGGAAAATTTTTGCGCTCGCTTCGCTCGCGACATGTGTCTTTCTTGATTGATACTGTAAGAACCAAGTATGAATGACACAGTTATGTAGTGCAGCCCTAAAAATTTTGCGAAATGTCCGTTTTGGACAATGTTTTGGACAATGAAAGTGATGCAATGAAATCTTAAAAATTTTCGCGCTCGCTTCGTTGGCGAAAATGTCTTTTCTTAATTGTTGTTGTGAGTGTAAACCAAGTATGGAGTACATAGTTAAGTAGTGCAGTTCTGAAAATTTCGCGCTTGCTTCGCTCGCGATAACATCGCTTTTGTGTTGCTTATGTAGGTGCCAAGTATGGACTATATGGTGGCGTAGTGCAATCCTTAAAATGTCGCACTGGCTTTACTAGCGATAATGTCGATTATAGATTGCTTTTGTAGATACCAATTAGTATGGGCTACACAGAGGCGTAGTGCGATCAAAAAATTTTCGCACTCGCTTCGCTCACGAAAATTTCGGTTTTCAGTTGCTACTGTAGATGCCAAGTATAAACTAAAAAGAAGCGTAGTGCAATCGAAAAGTCTCGCCTGCATCACTGGACTACAGTCCAGTGCAATGCAGGCGAGAATGAAGACCAGTTGCCAATCCATCATTGAAGACCAGTTACCAACTCCTCAATCCTGATGCTGCTGGTCCTGCCTAAATTGTGGGTTCATAATTCATAATTCATTTATTAATTTGTGAATATGGTACAGTCAAGATGTTATAATATACAATTTAAAATGCGCATATCCTACCAAAGTGTGGTATTACAAAATTTCCATTTTGAATTGATATTGTAGGTTTGCAGGTACCAAGTAGGCACAGAATATTATATAGTGGCGTAGTACAATCGTAAAAACCTCACGATTAACATAAAACAATTCTTTTTTATTACTTTTTCCACGCGGACGAAGTCGCGGGCATCAGCTAGTTATATCTAAATTTGAAGTAATTACGTTCAGTAATTCAAAAGTTATAAGGCTCTGACAGACGGACGGACGGACGGACGGACGGACGGACGGACGGACGGACGGACGGACGGACGGACAAGTGCAAATCGCTCTAGTAAACTCAGAGACCTCGCTTCGCTCGGTCAAATAAAATAAATAAACTATCCTAATCCAAAAAAACTATCATATCTTTCAAGTTGGATCAAACCGAACACGGTGTGCAAATTTGATTAAAATCGGTTAAGTAGTTTAGGAGTCCATCGCGGACAAAGAACGTGACAAGTAATTTATATATATTAAGATAATAAGAGTAAAATGTTAAAGTCTCATGGGAACAATGGCTTAGCAATCTTGCCTCCAGCTGTTCACCTAATAACTTATAAGTATTGTACCTAATAGCTACTATAACATTTTGTTTTAAAAATAGCAACTGCGGAGCTTCTGGCCGGGTCTACTCAGCAGAATTTGCTTTCCGAACCGGTGCACGGTGGTATAGAGTAACAGGTTGGCCTACTTATTTCTTACTACAAACTTCCTACGGGCGCTACAACTCTTTGTAGGTCTTAGCCTCCTCTACATGAGTAGGTACCTCCTCAAAAAGTTGGTTGAAGTATTTTTGAATAACTCGTAGTCGGTAGTATGTTGCATATAGGTACACAATAATATTTTTTAATATTACAAAAGTATAAACACAATAAGTGGAATTACGGTAATAAAATCATAAAAGCGAAGGTGCTATAGCTCCACATCCTGGAGCTCAGTCAACTGACTAATTAAAACATTCACCTACCGCGGTATCAACTGAATTCCAAAAAACGTAACCCTAACGGCTACAATAAGGTGGATTGAGGTTTTTATTAAGTTTTATAAAAAAGCCAGCACACGCGCCTTCGAAATCCGATTAAAAAAGGGGTAAGAGCGCGTGTCTTAGACGAAAAAACTCACGGGTCGTATAACCCTAATTCGATGCGATACTGATAGAGCTATTTGAGCGTCTTTAAGGGTCAAAACGGCCGATTGTTTCCATATCTACTAATTGGATCATACGGTAATCGATAAGCTTTCTGTGGCAATGTGTTTATACATCTGCCTCTTAAAATATGTTAAAATATGCTGTTTTTCTAGTTTATGAAAAATCGCTCTATAGTTATGATCTACATAGGTTGGTACCTACTAAAACTAAGCTTCTACGGCGCGGTTCGCACCCGCGCCCGCAGCGGTTGAGGTACCGCTGTTACCGCACCCGCCGCGGGCGCAAACCGCGCCGTGGAAATTGCTACTTCATTTTGCATACAAATCTGCATTCTACGGAGGGCCGCGGGCGCGAACCGCACCGTGGAAACTCAGTCTTAGAATTTCATATAGCAAAAATTTATATATTTTGGTTAGGTTCTAAAACTAAACTAATCTAACCATAATATTGAATTTAATATGCTTATGCTTATATTACAATATACATAAAATGTTACAATAAAACTTATAGCTAAACTAATCTAATTACTGTACAAATCATGCTCGCGTGGAATGGTGTCTAATATAACCTAATTAATTACCTATCCATCCTAGTAGGTACTTATCTATTTATAACATATAATTCGATAGGTTAGGTTAGGTTAGCCTACCTATTACATAATACTGTCTTAACATGAATTGAATTGTAGTACGTTTTTTTTTTGAACTTCCCCTCATTGTGGAAATATTATATTCTATTATAAGTTAGGTATAACAAGGTTGCATGGGCTAAATCGGCTTGGCATCCAGTTGCCCACAAGATAGTATAAAAAACTTATTACAATGTAATAGCTACATAATAATATTGTAAAATGATTGTTTTGAAAAGAGCAACTGCTGAGTTTCTTGCCGACTCTTCTCAGCAGAATCCGCTTTCCGAACCGGTGGTAGAGTCATGACGTGTCATAAGAGCCACAGGCTGGCCCACGTGAAAAAAATAAATATGAATTTTGAATTTTTAACAGTATCTACCTAGGTATTACACCTACTCTAAAAAGATACGAACCCCTTCAAAATTTGTTCAAAATTTTATCAATGACACCTGTTTAATGATTTAAAATTATAGCCGTGCGACAGTTAATCTAATTCAATATTTTTGTAGACGAGTCTAACAGGTGACGTCTAAAAAAACGCCTGTGTCCACAGAAAGCTGTTTTGGCTCAACTGTCACGGTTATCTAAGTTTTTATTGTGTATAAAAACTGGCGAGACAGTAAAAATATTAATAAAACGTAGGTCCTTACGCAGCACGCACAATGTATAAAATTAATAGTAGGTACTAAACAAAGACTAAAGATTTAAATTTTATCTTGTAAACTCACATTTACCCAAGTAATTTATAAATACATATATATGACAGTTTTTGTAACTTAACAATCAAATACTACATACACAATATTTATTTATTTGTAAAAGAATGTAAACCAATGTTAAAGTTTCGAAGAGGCGAAATATCTTCCTAATTAATGTAGGTATTAAATGAAAAAATAGACTGACTGATAAGCACACTGCTCTGGAGCTAAAACATGATCTTGTAATTTCTTTATAACGTACACTCCAAGCTATGACTCCAAGTACACTCACTAAGAAAGGAATTTCAGAAATACCACCCGAGTGAAACCGGAGTGGGTTAGTACCTAACCTACCTAGTAACCTAAGTACTAGGCTAGTACTAGGTTTTTTTTTATATACTGCTACTTTCTATAATGTAGCAACCTTTAGGTCTGACTTTTTTTTTTGGCTAGTACTAGGTTAAGGTAAATAATTAGAAATTCTTATCTAACTGTTTAATGAAATATAGAACTGTACCTATACCTAATCGTTGTCAACATTGGAGTAAGTTGGGCCGATGTTCATTTGTCAAATATTGACGTAGCCGAAGCACAAGTGTATCGTAAAAAAAACTCACAATAGAAGGGTTGGAAGGGTTGTAAAAGCATGATATCCGTGTAAACATCGTGTAATTGCTCACTACAACTACAAGTAAAAGGGTTCTTTGGGCGTTTAATTTGATATAAGTAAAACGTTCTTTAACTAAATAAAATAAAAAAGACTTTTATTTCTCATCACAATAAGGCACAACAATAATTAATTAAGATGTTAACCATACTTTAAAAAAAATTAACTATTTTTAGTTTTTACTATTAATCCTTAGGATATTTTTTGGGATGAGAACCCAGAGCTTTCCAGCTTCCTCTACTTCAATCAAAGAATGAGTGAAGAGAGCCTAGTTGTAGTTACACACTTATTACTTATCCATTGTTCCCTTTATTTGCGGTTTCAAGGGCTATGAATTGTGATCACATTCTTGTGATCTTCATATAGGTAGAGAACGTAAATCTATCGTAGATAAATCTATAATAATAAATTTAAAAAAAATAGAAAAAACTTCCCAGCTACAATCAATTCGTACCCTTTTATTGCGGCCGATTGTAAAACTGATAAAGGGATGAATGCCATAACTGTCCGCGGAACTAATTTATAAATGATTGAGATTTCATTTTTTTGCTATTTAGGGGATACACACTACAAGTTTTGTTATATTCTTTGTCAAAAATCACGCAGCCCTAATTAAATTCTTCAATAAAATAGCGCTGTTATAAAATAGTGTACTTTACCTAGTTAAGAGTAGTACTAGATTTGCTTACTATTTAAGTTTAAAAATATCTGTATCAAAAATCAAAAAAATCATGTAGATATCAAAAAAAGTGATCGAGTCTACCGGGGATCCAAGAGCTGGCAGCTACCTTGGCCAAAGGATTAGCTTGGCTATCCAAAGAGGTAATGCTGCCAGCATCTTGGGTACTATGCCACACTGCGGTGGCTTGGATGGGGTTTTAGATTTTAATTAGTTTTTATTTTAGTTTTAATTTTAGAATTAAATTTAGGTTTAATATAGTATTGTATATATGAAATTTTCTTAAGGATCCAATAAAAATTTTATCCTTAGTTTAAAAATTATTACAAAATTATTTTATTATTTTGATAATCAAATAGGTAAATTTTTCATAGTTAACGTATTTTTCTGAATTCCTCTTATTGGTATTATAATTTATCTACCTACTAACTCCCAGCACTATCTCGTACCTACCGAATCAAGTTACCTATAATTATCTTATTACAATGGCGAATTAAATCCGTTTAAAAAAAGCAGTTTTAAAGAAAATGCTTTCGGATTTTTTTTTTTGTATAATAACGGCAATCGATCGAACCAGAATAATGATTACTAGTTTCAAAAGCACCCTTTCTGACCCACTTTTTACCCGTTTTTAACAATTTTTCTGTTCCCTCTTCAAAAGCTCCCTTTGAAAGGCCGGGCGTGAACGAGTTGATGATATTACATTTTTTCAATAAAAAGGGAAAATTTACGAACAATCTACTGTATTAACAACAAAACAGTGCAGTTGTGTTCTTTGTATTAGTTTTTTGCAAGATCGCGTGCGCTTGCGCGTCGGCGGGCGTCCTTGCGAACCCTTCCCAGTGCGCGGATTGAGCGGAACCCTTCCCGCTCAGCCTATGTGCGTGAGGGTTGCCCCACATGAATACATCCGCTCCACAACGTCACAAGCAAGGGAGCTGGGAGCGCGCTTACGCCTTTTAGATCCGCGACACGTTCGCTACAATTCGCATGTGTGCCACCCGACAGCTGCATCCAGTTTTTATATACACCTATACTCTCTCATATTTTTTCACAATGGATAAGCGCAGCGCACCCTTGAAACAGTTTGCGTAATCGATGACAAAACTAAACATTCCGCCCGATGATTTCCGTATTTTTGGAATACGCTTTCAAATGCAACGTATAAAAACGAATTCAAATCCTTAAAAGAAAAGCAGCACAACCGATAAAATTGTCTACCACAGTGGACCATACAAGCAAACATACAGTTAAACAAGCAAAAAATTTTAAAACAGTTCTTGTCCATTCCCTTGAAAATATTTTTTTGTCTCATAAAATAATGTAAGCATATTAAGGCTTAGTGTCTGTCGTATTAATAAGGCATTGTTTGTAAATTAAGTAGCGCTGTCTGTTATCTGATCGTAAAAATTTAACACTTCAAGAAAAATTATCCCTGCTAAAAGAATAAATCATGTAAGGTAGGTAGCACTATGGATGCAATTGATTTTTAATGTGTGAGAAAATCAAAGTGTTATCGCGGTATCCGATCGTCTTTCTAGGAAGAATCGCAGACAATTTGTTGTAAATTTCAACAGTTGATCGAATACAATAAATAATCTCTATCCCTCGTATTTCATCCATGTGTAATACTAATAATAATGTCCTACCGATTAAATCCGGCCACGGCGGCCAATCACCACAGAGATTAGCCATCTGCGCGGGAGATATTATAGTGCACAAGTGTGTGCGCAAACTCAGGTGTAATCTCTATTTCCTCACTCTCATGTCCGATGGGATGGGAAGGAAATCTTACAGGATCGGAGTTAGCTCAGGCGCAGGACCGACGGCAACGTGCTGTCCGTGGCACGGGGATGACCAGGCGGTGACACACTGCGTATCTATATATAAAACAAACTTGTAAATTAAAATTTTTATTTTTAAATGCAAGCTTTTGGTAGCTACATCATTAGACTCTGGATATCATCTAGGATCAGAGTACTTGTTATGACGAATCAAACGAGCCCAAACTCGATGGGGTTACGTCGTTTTATAATACAGAGTTCCGATAGCCATCTTCCGTCTCCATCATCAGATCAGCTCCATGTCACAATAATATTGCATTTTCATCCGATTTACACATAAATGCAAAATTTTAGCTCGATCAGAAACCGGGAAGTGGGTCTAATTCATCTTGCAAGATTTGACTCAAAAAAACTGGTCAAGATATATAAAAGCTTGTGTTACCATGTATGTTTGGGATAAACTCGAAAACTACTGAACCGATTTTGATCAAACTTTGTGACTATCTGTAATTTGGTCCAACTTAAAAGATAGGATAGTTTTATCTTAATTATTGCCATCAATATTTGTTATTACATATGTTAATTACACGACAGTCATATACAGTTCGAGATTTAGGTTGTTAGGCAACTTAGCAACCTAAATCTCGAACGATGTTAGATTGCGGTTATAACATAATCTAGACAGATTTTGTTATAATTTTGCATTACTGATATTATAAATGCGAAAGTGTGTTTGTTTGTTTGTCCTTCAATCACGTCGCAAGTCGCAACAGAGCAATGGATTGATGCGATTTTTGCAAGGGTATAGTAATGGGTGTAATAGTGGGTCCACAGACCGGGAGAGCTAGGTACTTTTTATCTCGGATAATCAAGAGTTCCCGCGGGATTTTTAAAAACTAAATCCATGCGGATGAAGTCGCGGGTATCAGCTAGTAGGTACTATACGTACCTACTGTTGTGGGCTGGTAGTGGTACTGAAAATTTGTCGTCGGAAAACTCAATATCGCGACCTCGTCAGTCGTCACCTACTGTCCAATTATGTTAACCACTAGACTAGACCAACAATTGGTATTTACTATGATCCTATGGATAGTAATTACCATCCATATGATATGTGAGTAGGTACTATAGGTACACATGTGTGATATATCTTACACCTTAGAACAATTTCGTATATTATTACCTAATACTTATTATTTACGTACCTATTAATAAGATTCTAACGTAATTGGTAGAAGCGTTCCGTGGTAGCGGTGATGGCCTGGTAGTTAGGTACGATTTCAACCTTCCTTTACCGATATGTCCGTGGTTCAAATCCCAGGCATACCTACTTGTTAAACTGTGACGTAGGGATGTATCAAGAAAGCATTATACCTACTCCCCCCATATTCGGCTACAGGTTACCGTTCATAATGGTGGTTGGTCCCGTTGATTTATGCAAAGCAACGAGTCAAATGCAATTGTCCACTTTTTTGCAACAGCAGCCAAGGGGACACAGCGTTGTATGAATTTTAAATAAATAAAAGTTTTTTTATTGGCAAAACCGAACCACCGCGCGCACCACCTACCTATGCGACGTAAGAAAGTTCTAGGAGGTACTCGTATCTACCTACGAAGTCATTTGAGTTTAATTAATAAAACTTAACTAAGTCTAGCATTTATGTTTTCTTTAAATTATATTTATTTCTTTATTAATCATTATAGTACCTACTTATTTTTTAAGTAAATAAATTGGTATTCGAACGATATCGTGCATTATGAATGAAAAACCAAAGGGTTACAATTTCGACAACAGCGTCCGCAGTATGGATGGTTTTTATTGCTTGCTTGCTTAAAATGCCTGTTTAAAATTTTTTTCTTTCTTTCTCTTTTAATCCCGAATACTCAAGACCCTTCAATTTAAGTATCAAAATATTGATAGAAGAGCGGCTTACTAGCTAGGATTCCCTGATTCGTAGGTAGTTATAAAATATAAGAAATGTAGCATACGGTACATCCCTGTCCTAAAGAAAGAAGTAAAAGCTTGCTATCAAGGTATCGATTGAAAAGATACAATTAAAGTTAGAGTTGGGTTACTGCGCGTTTGTTGTCTCACACATGCGTGTATGTACTTTAACCCCACAAAACTTTCATCTCCAGAGGCCCCCGTACACTCGTGTGTGAGAGGGCCGACCCTCCCTCTGAAGGGAGTAAAAAGTTGTTGTGACTTGTTCACCTCTTTCGGTGTCGCCCTCCGCACGGTTTCGTAGTGTGCTTTGGAATATATGCTGTACGGTGTACCTACCATTACATATGAGGTAGCGATATGTGATCCATTTAACGATACGATTTTAAGTTAACGATTCCTAAATATAGAATTTCCATGCCGAAAAAGGCGTTAGAGGATAACTACGCAGATGATATTATTATTTAAAGTTGGTTATACGGGTCTGCCCGGCGTTTAAGAAATTAATCAAAATATCGAGTTGGACGTGAGCTACTCACAAATTAGTCGATATTCTGACTAATTTCTTAAACTGGACACTTTCAAGTAAAGATTTTTATATAAACCTGTGAAGATGATAATTCCATTGGCGCAATTAGAATGCCATAAGCCTATTTTGTCGTATTAGTTTACAAATTGCGAAAAACCAAATTAAATTTGAATTTCGCGGGCAGACCCGTATAATCCACCTTAAGGTTGATTTATATTATATTCTTTTTTTATTTGAAAGTGTATACTATCAGGCATGTTTTGTGTAATTTTGATGAAGATTTGATAAATATTATCGGAGATAGAGGACGTAACTCTTCACGGCTAACAGCCTGTCACTCGTATATAAGAGACTAGCTGATGCCCGCGACTTCGTCCGCGTGGATTTAGTTTTTAAAATCCCTCGGGAACACTTTGATTTTCCGGGATAAAAGTAGCCTATGTCACTCTCCAGGTCCTCAATTATACCCATGCAAAAAATCACGTAGATCCGTGGCTCTGTTGCGGCGTGATTGAAGGACAAACCAACAAACAAACACACTTTCGCATTTATAATATTAGTAAGTATGATGAGAATATTAAATTACATAGGAAAACACTGTAATATTACGTCCATACGATGTATTACATCCATACCCTACTATGTAGTATGTAGGTATAATGATCGTTTGGCAAAATCTGACGCCTTTGGAGTAGTTTGACTTTGACAAAATAGTATCCACGATGGCTATATACGATAAATTAGACTTGCCAGCTTAAGATGAGCCGTTCATTCAAAGTATCCTGTAGATTTCGGGGTTCAAGTTATTTGGACCTATGCTGAAGATTGTGATGTCTATAATTTCTGAACTACGAAATTGACGACCTTGAAATAATTACAGGACAATCTCTAAAAAACCTGCTTTCTAACAAAAAAAGAATGGATTAAATCGGAATACGCCTTAATGAATTACAGCGAAATACACATTTTGACTTTCATCCCCTCTCCCAAGGGAACCATGCTGAATTTCGGGATAAAAAGTATCCTATATTATACCTCGTAGTATTAACTTAAATCGTGCCAAGTTTCATTTAAATCCGTCCAGAAGTTTCGGCGTGATGCGCGGCCAAGATACAGACAGACAGACAGACAGACAGACAGACAGACAAAAAATTTAAAAAAAATTGTTTTGGCTTCAGTATCGATTATAGAGTGCCCTCAAATAAAAATTTTCAAAATATCTTCAATGTACAGAATTGGACCTGTTACAGTTTTATTATATTATAGAAGATAGATATCGATCCAAATCCAATGCATACCATATATATGAGGCTATTAGCCATACTTGGGCATTAATTACAAAATGGAATAAATGTAATACCTCCAGGCCCCAGATGTTTTTACCACTGTGTTTGTTTTGTAGCCTACCCGTGCGAAGCCGTGGCGGGTCAACTAGTATATAATATAATAGTTTGTGGGGAAACACAAAACAGAGCTCCTCTTCCTAATCCATCACTCTTTTCGTACTCACATATAGTTTATGGATCGACAACATACTTAACATACGTACAAATATCTTTAACATGAACGGGGAGAGATCAGGCCGCGACGTGGGTGTAACACTGAGAACTTCCCAACTCAGTTTCGGCATGCTAGTTGAGAATTTCTTGACAGAAAATGCTTATAACTAAACTAAAATAAAAAAAAATTACAACTTTCTCAGCTCAAATTTTGAACCCAATAAGTAGCTAAATAAGATAGCCACTAGATAGAAAGCCAAAACTACCGTATTACCAAATCCACAAAGACCCACGAGATGTAAACATCGATTATTTCATCATTTACTGGAGGCTAAACTTAAAGAATAGCAAGGGGGTTTGTTTATAAAAAGACGTGTGTCACGTGAAGACACAAGTAGATCTCTCGCGGTGCTCGCCGCCGCTGGCACACACCAAGCCATAAAAAATCCCTTCCTGACATAAAATCAAACGCGTGCTCATCCGACACGCAACAATTGAATTCAACTGCGGGGACACATTTTTTAGCTAAAAAAGTAATTTTTATTTTTAAAAAATCCTATTCCCCCGTTCTACAGTCGTTTAAAAAAGCCATAATGCGTTCCCGAACGAGAAGCGCGCGCCGGCTGAAGATTTGACGCGCTCGCGCATGTGTTTATAACAGTCCCCTCTGAATTTACAATTTTTTCATAAAATTTAAACCATCTAGTACACCGGTTAATGGCGATCGATATTATGTCCAAAAAATTGCGAATTTTAACACAAAAAAAGCAACATCAAAAGGATAAAAAAACTAAGTAGGCAGTCCCACAGTTTTTCACTGACATCAGGGCGAGCGGCTGGACGTTATGGGCTCACTGTGTAAGTTCAACGGTTTTTGTATGGACCCCAATTTACAAGGCAAGAAGGGTCTGACCGTACCTACCTTTACATCTTAGCCTGTGTGGAATCTAATGTAAATTTGGTACAAAAATGGGAATTTAAATAAGTGTAGTCCCAACGACCCTCGAGTAGCCCTTCGTATAAAATAGCCGTTATTAAAATCTACCTACTGGTGCTTCAGTAAAACACGTATCGGTAGACTTTGACATCAAAACGCATTAAGGATTAACCTAACTGACTTACTTATCTTTTTACCAATTTATTTCCAGACAAGGAACAAAAACTTTATTTTGGACTTTTTGGAGAGGTGATCACAATTCACAATATACATACAATCTTGCATTGTGGAGTCGACATGAAATCAACTTTTGAAAATGCTACGATGACTGCGTAATCAAATTTCAGCTTGTTCGAAATAATAATGACAAAGAATATGTATTATATAATTAGTTAATAAATATAATATGATACAGCATACTCAACTAAAGAAAGTGTTCTGCCCTCAAAGTCTTTTATCAAGCAAAAATTTTTGGGCTTAGTCAAAGTGTTCAATTCACAAACTCACATTCTAATCAAAAGCAAAGGTCTCTTCCTTTTTGTCTGAAATAGTCATTGACTTATAATAATTCAATGGAAATAGTAATAAACGGTCAAATGCGTGTCAGGCCACGCGCAGTTGCCCGTCACTATATATATATGCATACTTAAAAATATATTTTATTAAATCTCTAAAATGTATTTTTTTACATTTTAAAACATTACAAAATTATAATGATTTAAGATATATATAAAAATTCTTTAAAAAAAAACTTCAAACGCCCGCGCCACTGAAAAGTATAAAATAATTTCAGTTTAAAACCTACGCGTCGAATTGAGATCCTCCTCTTTTTGTTTTTTTTTTTTTTGAAGTCGGTTAAAATCGCCTAGATTTATATTAATGGCAAAAACGAGCCAACACGTCACTGGAAATTTTGTATGGAAATACGCTTTGAAAAGATGTAAGTGTTCATTGAGTACTTACTTAAAATTTTCAGAGCTTTTTATTTAGTATAAACAACTACCTATGTACCTATAGCCGTTTCTGAAAAAAGGGCCTTGAGACACGGACAGAAAGACGGACAACGAAGCAATCCTATAAGGGCTCCGTCTTTTTTTCGGAGCCCTAAAAAATATACTAAAATTAAATTAATGGTTTTAGAGGTTTTCCTACTGTATTTTAAAATCAACTACATATTGGGAGACAAAAAGCTATCAAAAAGCATCAGCGTCAAAAGGTTATACTTAATCATGGATGGTTAATACTAGTCCTACTATTCCCACTTAATATTATTAATGTGAAAGTTTGTGAGGATGTATGGATGGATGTTTGGATGGATGGATGTTTGTTACTCTTTAACGCCACAACGAATGAACCGATTTGGCTGAAATTTAGATTGGAGATAGCTCATACGCAGGCTACTTTTTATCCCGGAAAACCCGCGGGAATCAAAAACCTTAATCTACGCGGACGAAGTCGCGGACTTATAGCCACTTCTCACACACATCACATAACATATTACATTGTTATATATAGTGTGTTCATAGTCGCACAGGAAATTAACATGATGCGAGTTTTCCTCTGGGCAAGGCTAGAGATATCGGCAATAAAATAAATTGCCAAAAAGCTGCCGGACATCGACCAGAGAGGAGCGGACAAAAAACTCAGTAGAGAAGTCGACGAGGGAGCTTCTTATTCTGCTGTGTAAACAATCGATGTCGATAAATATTATATTCTGTTGATAATAAATGGATCTTTGTTTCACTGAATACATTTTACAAAATAATATTAATAAATAAGTACAATTAATATCTACCCAATACAATGTTTATTGCTAGCAAGTAGCAGGCCATCTTTACAGGGCACAGGCTCTTTTGAATCGTTCAGTGTTTCGAAGTGATTATCACCGAACTCTATACCAAAAACTTTATTTGCCTATATAATTATATTTCATAAATAACCTATTTTGTTGGTTTATAACTATTTAAAAAAATAAAAATATATACAAACACGACCTTATAATAAAAGCATTCACAAATCGGCACAGTTTCTGAGCATTCGGTTACTAGGTTTTGCTTAGGTATGTAGCTAGGTTCATGTTCAAAAAATTTAACTGTACGTATTAACCCGTTCTTTTTATGTTTCCGTACGAGGGTAGGGTTCCGTAGGGATCCTAATACTTAGCAAAGTTACGAAACTCGTTATTTTATTGTTACCTACTTAAGTTCATCTTGGTCTAGGATGTAACCCATTATGTATGTACATGATACACCCCGTTGCTAATGCGGAAATATTGTTACATCATCATTGATAAAAAAAAAGTTACAACCAAGAAACGCGCATATTAGCAGTCATGTTAAGAGGAATATTAAAGTTGGGGTGAAATGGACAGTAGGTACAGTCGATAAGGGTGTAACACGGAGCATAGAGCGCGGGGATGAGCGTGATTTGCTCAAGTGACCAGCCCGCGCCACGAACCATGCCCATTGCCCATTTACATCAAACACTCGTTACGGCTCTACGCCGCGTCATCGTCATCTATCTCTCCGCAATCGTATTCCTCATTGCGGACGGTCGCGTAGGGTAAGGACCACTTTCCAGTTTACATTAATCATATACTTAATGGTAGGAGTTTTCGAGGGATGATAATGCGGTGAGTTCCCTGATTGTTCCCTGGGAGTCGCATACATTTCAAATGAAAGACGGGATTCTTAGGTTTTAATGATTATTATCCGATGTTACTGATATTTACTTGATAAATTAACGAGTCAGCCTAACATATTCAGTCATCATCAATTAAAACAAACAACTAAGTACCTTACGTCGTCATCTAATAGACTTTCTTAGTTTGACTCTAATTATTTATCGTCCATCAAATGTGTTGTATGTAGGACGTAGGAACTAGGAAGGTACTTAGTTAAAAATATTGTTGAGGTAAATTAGTGATTGTATCTCTGTTCAAAATAGAGGTAAAGTATCGACGGTTCATCTGACTACCATTTCTCGTTATTGTAAAAGGGTATTGCTATACTATAGGTAGGTTTACCTGCTTATTAGGTTGTAGGGTTGAGTAAGTTTTCCTTTGTTCGGTACACTTTCGCTTTAATTGCACATCGATATCGCAATAGCGAGTTACAGAGACGCGGCGCGGCGGCGGTCGGAGGGCAGATCGCCCTAACCCTTTACCGGTGGTATGGGGTGGCGCGGAGGCGGGCAGCGGAAGGGTTGCCGCCTCGGAGGGCGGCGCGGCGACTCTGACGCACCCCGCGCCCGACGCACTTTTACGACGAGGTTTTTTATCGTGCGTGCCGTCGCTTTTCCTTTTCTATTTTTTATGTTTATTTCCCCGAGATCATAAATTATGTTTGAAAGAAGGGAACTCTCGGACGTTCACGGCGACAGGAACCGGGGTTAGGCCGAGTGAGTTTTCTGCTTTCGATTTCATTTTTTATGGTTTCTCATGTGTTATCGTGGGGCTGCAGCGTTGCCATGGCGACTGCATCGCATTAGACAAAGGCGAGGGCGGCAGACCGCTCCTCGGCAAATGGTGGCCTGATTATCGATGCCATATAAATAAACGAGAATATTTGTTGTTGTAACGCGATCTACAACGACAAACACGCATGTCTATATTCATTCGCTCGTGTTTGCGGACAAACTGGCGAGATGGACGCCGCCGCGCCGTGTGTTTACCCGCACTCACTGGACGCTCGACCGTGTAATTTTATCCGACAATGTTATGGAACGAATATTTTATTTACGTGATTTTTGGTAGCGTATTTGCTATTCCTGTATATTAAACCTGTGCGTGCATACCTATTGCATGGTTACCTACGAACCTACCTTAAATACCTTATATAACCATTGATAAAACTTATTTGTGAAACTAAACAAAACACTGAGGAAATTAATAAATAAATTAACAATGGGGAAATAAAAAGCTATATCAAAACATGGTAAAAAAGTTATTATTATGAGGGTATAGAGATTATTTTTCAAACGAATGTTTAAAGAGATAATAAAAATCACACGCGCGCTCACACACACACACACACACACACACACACACACACACACACACACACACAGACACACACACACACAAACACACACACACACACACACACACACACACACACAAACAACCATAATTAACAATGTTTAATAAACATACTACAACATAATAAACGTACCTACTACACAAGGTTATATGAAAGAGAGAATTGAAAATCGGGATTTAGTTAACTAGCTTTAAATACTTAATAAAAACCTGTAAAAATCCCCCCTTATGGGTGGTAAAATAGGGGATGAAAGTTTGAATGGGAAAGTTTTAATTATTGTTATTTTAATTTAAAATTTGGTAGGTAGGTTATTTCTAGGGTCTAGACATCGGTAAAGAAAAGGTTTGAGAAAATCTATCCTAAAAGGGTTGAAGAGTTCAAAAACATAGGATTTTCATATCCCCCATATGAAAATCCTATGTTTTTAAACTCAAAGACAAGAAAAACGGTTTTTCATGAACTTTCGGAAACTTGGTTGGAAAATCACCTCTTGAGTGTGCTAAAATAGAGGACGAAATTTTCAAAAATAAAAATACATTGAAATTGCGATATCCGTGGGTGCGAAGTCGCGGTTTTTACTAGCGGTAGGACTTTTTTCGATAGGCTTTTTGCAGCGGGAAAATTTATCTTTTTAAAATCTCATTAAAAATCAGAAACTCTACGCGGACGAAGTCGCGGGCGACCGCTAATTATTTATAAAAGAATAAGAATTTGCCTAGTACGTAAAAAATATAGCATGTATGTAGCTACCTACATATGTGGTAATATTTAATTGGTGAACAACCGCAAAGGCAAAACGAGCGTTGTATCCAGTTAATTGCTTACCCTTGCTCGCGTTAAAAAAAGCCACGCCATATTGCGTCCAGCGGGCAGCGGGTTAACCACCCGCGAAAGAGAAATTTACGAATAAAGGCAGAAATAGTTACACGCTGCATTTAAAATTAGAACCCTTTAGGGCGCCACGCCGACAGACAAAAGAGAGAATGGCGAATAGACGGCAGGTAGCGAATATACCAGAGTGAACCCAATAATTACTAAGGGTTTAATAAATGGCTCTTTTTCTAAATAATGAAGGGCCGATCGCGCCATACGGGACGTACCTGCCGCGAACCCTTCGCTGCCACGATAATGAGTTATAACTATCGCTATTCCGATCCATTGATACGATGCAAAAATATCTTCTAGTTTTTGCATAGACCCATTTCCACAAAAAATGTATAACTACGTATTTCTTCGATTGTTACAATATCAACTACATTTCTAAGTTTAAAAATTTAAATTCACGCACAGTTTCAAGTGCCGTCAAAGTTAAAAAAAGTCTCCCAGGAGCTCCACGAGAGCTCCCTAGGACGTCCCATATAAACGAAGTTAGATTATTAAAGATTTACATAAAAATATTACAGCTCGTGTACGTAGTTACGTACCTACATAGGTAATATTTTTACAAATATCTGATAAACCATGGGCACAGATTATTACTTTCTAGAGAATTTTTTGTACAAATTTCATCGAGTTTTAATGGTAAAATATGTATTAAATAATATTATTATTATGAAAATAAAAATAATAATCAAACTTCGCTTGTGAGGGTTGCGCAGTGCGTTGCGCTCGAGAAAAGTTTCTCATAGGCCCAGCTACCTCTGATAAAATAAAATATCACTTAGAGCCTTCCTCGGTATGTATTTGTAAGCAAAAAATAATAAAAAGTAAAAAAAGTGAAAAAGAATCGAATATGTTTGCACTTTAAGTAAATAGTTAAATATGTTGTAAAATGAAAGGGTAAGGATGTGACAACAAACACCCTTTTGCCTGAAGGCAATGGAGTATATCATAATGTCTTGTAATTCTGATGTTTTCGCTTTTAAAATCGCATTTCCTCGGGGCGACATTTAGAAAAGTCACCGAAGCGCACACGAGAGCATTCTTAATGCTAGGACAAAGATCTGCTAAACAATGCCTTCCGAGACGGCTTAAAAAGAATTCCTCCACAACGCCTGCCGCCTACGCACATAGTGAGGACAGCTGGTGGTGCAAGTTAAAGGATTTCCACTCTTGAACTTTTAATTCCAGCATAACAAAACATCAACAATCTGCTGCAACTTGCTGATGGTTTGTTAAGTTTGGTTTTTCAAACCCCTATTTTATCCCCTCAGGGATTGAATTTTCAAAAACCCTTTCTTAGCGGATGCCTACGTTATAATAGCTATCAGTGTACGAAATTTCAGCATGATTCGTTCAGTGATTTGAGCTGTCCATTGATAAATCAGTCAGTCACCTTTTCCTTTTATATATTTATAAGATAAGAAAAAGATAGAAGAAAAGAAGATATAATACAGCGTATTATAGCGAAGGGTCTCAACTGCCTTTAAAACGCAACAGTCATTAGCTTGCGTCAAACTCGGAAGTGAACAGAACGATCGAACAGGGCGCGCTACCTACCCGCCATTACTCTATAGCGACACAGTCAACCGTAAAAATTCTACCAGTAATAAGCCTTTACCGACGCGATGCAAGCCTTTCACGAGCGATAGACTAGAAAAATTTGTAAAATATTTTGGCATTATACTCGTTACAATTTAACAAGATATCAGAAAACAAGATCTCGTTTAGTTTAGGCCTACCGATTAAAACTCGGACGGTTCCGATGAGGTGAGTTACGCGTTTACTTTTCTCCAGCTACCCACCCGTCAATCCTCCCGCACCTGACTATCACTCAGCACCTTTCCCGCACCACACCGCTATCTGAGGAACCGTACCTACTCATTTCAACTACTACCACTACTATTATGCCTATAGTTACTTTTATCACAGAATATATAATAGTTCGAAGATTTGATGGTCGTTGGGCTCCCAAGGTGCTGGAGTGGCGACCTCACACAGAGAAGCGCAGTGTTGGCAGACCCCGCACTAGGTGGACCGACGAGTCGCAGGGAGTCAGGCGGTGCAACGCAAGACAGAGACCTGTAGTAGCTGTACCAACTCGATAACCATATGGGGGTCGAAAAATACCTAATATCATATTATACTAACATATGTTAGCATAATAGTAACATGGTGTTACATGTTGCTTAAAAATTATATTATACTTGTAAAAAATACCTAGTCTTAAATTGCAGACTTGTCACAAAAGGCTAATTCATAACGTGGCATTTTTAACCGATATAAAAAAACCGGTCAAGTGCGAGTCGGACTCGCGCACCGAGGCTTCCGTACTCCAGAAGTAAAAGTAAAACGATAATATTATATTAATTTGCTTATTAATCGTTAACTTTGTTTGTAGAGTTTTATTGAAAAACTATGCTAGTTAGAGCGTTGGTTTTATATTTCCTGTAAAATATATACATAAAACTCTATTGACCATAATTATTTCTGATTTTTTAGATTGGTAAACTTTGGAGATAAGGGGGGAACGGTATTTTTTTTTCGACATTTTGCACGATTACTCAAAAACTATTTTTTTTTATTTATGTATAAAAATAAATAAAAATCTTTTTTAGAATGTACAGGTAAATCACTTTCATATGATATACCAATCGGTATAGTTATCTTTGAAATTTCAAAGTTGGTTTTATTTTTCCTGTAAAATATACATAAACCTCTATTGACCATAACTATTTCTGATTTTTAGATTGGTAAACTTAGAAGATGGGGGGGGGGACGGTATTTATTTTCAAGATTTAGCACGATTACTGAAAAACTATTATGTATAAAAATAAATAAAAATCTGTTTTAGAATGACCAGGTGAAGCCCTTTCATATGATTCACCACTCGGTATATTTATCTTACTTTGAAATTTCAAACCCCCGATTTCCCCCTTTTTTTAGTAAAATTAAAAATAATTTTCAATTTTTTTTATTCCAATGATGTTGGGCTACTATTATACACAACTTTTCCAAATTTCATGTCGATAGCTTTAATAGTTACTAAAATAATCGACTGTGACAGACGGACGGAGAAAGTCTCACCATAAGGGTTCCATTTTTACCATAGGGTAGCCTGGTCTAGGAGCACGCACTTAAGGTTCAAACTGTTCTGAAATAAAATTCACTAACTGTAGATAATCAGCTTAATTTTTATTTTGTAGTCAGCTTACACAGCTTTCATAAAGTAACATGAAATGTAACAAAAATGTGCCATATCTTTTAAAAATTTAAAAAATAACAAAAGTAGTAAATACGTACTCTTACACGAGCTATTGTATAAGAGTGCGCATGTAAGTTGATAAGAGTACGCAGGAAAAATTATCTCATAGTTCGTGTCCATGCTACTTGCAGATGTCACAAATACACATATTTTCAGCTTCATAGCTCATACAGGCTTCATGCCACTTCATCATTTAGAACATCCTATTCAGTCTTCATTTAGAGGTACCACGTCATGAGGGACATCCCCACATTTTCTTTTTGGGTCTATTCTTTGATAACTTGAATTTTTTTTAGTTTTATATCCCTTTTAATAATAGGTTTCGCAGTCTTTTTTTCATTGGTGCTTAATTTGAGGCCTAATCCTCATCGAGAGCCAACTAGAACGGAGGTCAACTCAAAATGTCTAACTTGGCTCTTTTGCGGTTCGATCTTGAGATTACTTCAACTCGTGATAGTGGAGCTACATCGGAAAGCGGATTTAAACATATAAATATATGAAAATACATGTAAAAAATATAAAAAATAACATAATGTGTGTAAGAGTACGCGCGTACTCTTGTAACATACTCAAGTGCGTATTCTTTCGCACATTAACGATTTTATAATCGAGCGAAGTGCAACGTCATCCATTAGCATCGACCGGAATCATTGTCGCTGTGACCTCTAGGGGAATTCCTTGCCGATCAAGCTCCATTATCGTTTTTGTTTAAAATTTTGTAGTTTTATCACAAACATACTCCCAAAATGCTAAAACTATTTAAGAAAATAGGTAAAAATGTTTAACATTAAGTAATTTTTGTATTTTTGCATGTTTTTTGTTATTTTTTCGCACAGCACTTGCCAATAGCTTGCACTTCAAAATAACACTGAAGTTAGCCGCGTATCGTAAACAACGTCACGAGTGTTGGCATTGCGTACTCTTATCGAATGCGTGCTCCTAGACCAGCCTACCCTATTGGTAGGGAACCCTAAAAAGGTTATCAAACCATTATTCACAATCGGTCAACTTCTCTTTATGTAGGTAGGTGAGCAAACAGTAGAGTCTGACACGAATACTCATCATTAATACCCGTCAAGTAAACTGCGAGAGTCATTTGAACTAAGATCACATCATTAATATTGAGTAATACACGTAGGCGGTGCCGATGAGAATATGTTTCACAGTGAGGTTCTTTCACCCTTTACGATTGCCATCTATTTGTCTCTGAAAAGGCTTCTTCAGTGAAAGAGATTATATCGTCGATGAATAGTATCTCGCAGAGTATTACGAATTTACGAGTTGCTCTATGATCATTAGGCAGATAGGTATCTGTTGACTACTAAATAACATCGATTTTACGCTTGTCTTAACGACCTATAATAGAACGTCATCTCTTTTCATATAACTATCAGAAAATATTATTATATTTCGAATGTATACTATACAAATTACATATTTACGTAGGTAAAACAATATTACAACTAGGCCTTTTCGAAGCTTTTTAGGGTTCCGTACCCAAAGGGTACCAACGGGACCCTATTACTAAGCCTACGCTGTCCGTCCGTCCGTCCGTCCGTCCGTCCGTCCGTCCGTCCGTCTGTCAGCGGGCTGTATCTCGTAAACCGTAATAGATAGACAGATGAAACTTTCACATATTATGTATTTCTATTGCCGCTATAACAACAAATAATAAAAATTAAATTAAATTAAAAAAATTAAATTAAAATATTTCCATGGGTACATGGAAATTTTTTTTTTTAACGGAACCCTAAAAGAGCGAGGCCCGACTCGCACTTGGCCGATTTTATTCGTCTTATTTTTCGCATAACGAAAGCTGAGATTTATAGCTTAGTATTGGAATTCCATCGCAGCCCGTAGGTACATACACCACAAATAACGCTCTCACTCGATTATTTCAGAAACAATAATATCTGTCGCTTGCGTAGGTAATATCTATTAAGCCTTTTTTTAACGTAATAGAAAAACTTAGGTACTTGCCTACGGTTAAGAATCGTACCGAAACATAACAAAACATAGGACATAGAAAGGTACAAGTAGACCTACCCAGACAGTAGGATAAATAAAAAAACCGGCCAAGTGCGAGTCGGACTCGCGCACCGAGGGTTCCGTACTCTAGAAGTAAAAGTAAAACGATAATATTATATTAATTTGCTTATTAATCGTTAACTTTGTTTGTAGAGTTTCTAAAAATCTATTTTAGAATGTCCAGGTAAAGGCCTTTCATATGATATCCCATTCGGTATAGTTATCTTACTTTGAAATTTCAAACCCCCGATTTTCCCCCTTTTTTAATTAAGCTAAAATAATTTTCGCCTTGGTTTTATTTTTCCTGTAAAATATACATAAACCTCTATTGACCATAATTATTTCTGATTCTTCGATTGTTAAACTTCGGAGATAAGGGGGGGAACAGTATTTTTTCAACATTTTGCCCGATCAATCAAAAACTATTACATATATGAAAAAATAAATAAAAATCTGTTGTAGAATGTACAGGGCAAGCCATTTCATATAATATCCCACTCGGTATAGTTATCTTACTTTGAAATTTCAAACTCCTGATTTTCCCCCTTTTTTAATTAAACTAAAAATAATTTTTGTTTTTTTTTTTTAATTCCAATGATGTTGGGACACTATTATACATAAGTATTCCAAATTTCATGTCGATAGCTTTAATAGTTACTAAAATAATCGACTGTGACAGACGGACGGACGGACGGACGAAGAAAGTCTCACCTTCCATTTTTACCTTTTTGGTACGGAACCCTAAACATTAATTTGAAACTCCGTGTAAATGCAATTTTAGTGTTTCCGGCTACGCACCCATCAAGGAGTCATATTTACGCCGACTAAATCGACGGTTATTATCAATAAACTTCGGATAATTACTAAATACCTACATTAAACATAATCCATTGGTGAAAACAAAATAAAAAAAATCCGTTGATACAAGTCTTTTTTGAGATTACCGCGTAGGTACAGACAAACAAAACAAACACGGCGCGGTGGAGGGATTTAGTTTTTTTTAATATTTAGTGAAACATACATAGCCTACCATACATACATACATACATGGTCGCTAACTATGGGCCTCATAAGAAGGCTCAGGGTCACCCAGCGAGCGATGGAGAGAGCTATGCTCGGTATATCCCTGCGAGATCAAATCAGAAATGAGGAGATTCGTAGGATAACCAAAGTCACCGACATAGCTCAGCGTGTCGCGAAACTGAAGTGGAAATGGGCGGGGCACATAGTTCGAAGAGCTGATGGTCGTTGGGGTCCCAAGGTGTTGGAGTGGCGACCCCGCACCGGGAAACGCAGTGTTGGCAGGCCCCCCACCAGGTGGACCGACGACATCAAACGAGTCGCAGGGAGCCGCTGGATTCAAGCGGCGCAAGACCGAAGCCTGTGGAAGTCCATGCAGGAGACCTTTGTCCAGCAGTGGACGTCTATAGGTTGTTAAAGAAGAAGAAGAAGAAGAAGACATAGCCTACATTCTAAACTATTCAGTCAGAAAGTCAAATAGAAAAGGCTTGTAATTTTTTTATCAAGGCACCCAACGATATATTTTCTTCAGGTTTACGATATACCTATTATCCCTTCACGTGTGTCGCAGTCGTCCAACGTCCATACAAAGCTCTCGCCGGTCAACCCATTAGCTGGTCCGCGCTGCGGGAGATCATGATCACTTTGCCGATGTTAATTTATGTGCTTTGTTGCTTTGTCCGAGTGACAATAGGCACATTTTATAGCATTCGGCTGCCGGACACCAAGATTAACATCTATGCACGGTTTTGGCTTTCTCTCGTTTTGTGCAAGAACACAATGCGACTTTAACTGGACACCTGGCATTAATGGATTTGATGTGGAAACGAGTTCGCATAAAGTTGCTACTTGCTACCTACTATCAAGTTTATGCAAAGGTAATCAATCTTAACGTACCTGCAAAAATAATAATAGGCGGAACTATGTGTGTGTAATTTCCCAATTGTAATTAGGTAGGTTTGTATAACTTTAACATAAATAAAGGCACATAATTTTTAAGCATACCTACCTATACCTATACCTATAGGATACATGGGCGTCGCCAAGGGGGGGTAGGTAGGGGCAGCTGCCCCCCTAGACATTTGAAAATATAGTACTAGTAACTCAATGCATAAGCTTTATTTACTCATACTTTTGCCGTCCTCCATAATAATGTCAACTTGCCCCCCTCTTGGCCATCGGCTGGCGACGCTCTTGATAGGATACCTATGTATTATATATAAGTATCCTAGGACGATTTATGTAGGAAATTATACAAACTTTTCATGCAATATTCGGCTGAAGGCCATCGGTTTACATAATATTATGTTTGATGTAATTACGTTCAGTAATTCAGAAGCTATAAAGCTCTGACATACTGACGGACAGTCGGACGGACGGACAAGTGAAATTTCCTTTGCTTCGCTCGGTCAATAATAATAATAGATTGTAATTTAAAAATAACAAAAAATTGTACATATTTAATGGTTGCCTAACTGGTACCTAGGAATTTAATATCCATTCTCTACTATCTAATACACCTAAGTACAAATTAGTAGGTATAGATAGGTAACCTAAACCAAACATGAAAAAGATTTACGAGGTTTTAGATTAAATACCATATTTTATTGACCGAGCGAAGCGAGGTCTCCGAGTCTACTTGAGTTAATTTGCACTTGTCCGTCCGTCCATCCGTCCGTCTGTCAGAGCCTTTATAACTTTGAACTACTCAACGTCGTCAAGTATATCCCTGCGAGATCAAATCAGAAATGAGGAGATCCGTAGGAGAACTAAAGTCACCGACATAGCTCAGTGAGTCGCGAAACTGAAGTGGAAATGGGCGGGGCACATTCGAAGAGCTGATGGTCGTTGGGGTCCCAAGGTGCTGGAGTGGCGACCCCGCACCGGGAAGCGCAGTGTTGGCAGACCCCCCACCAGGCGGACCGACGACATCAAAAGAGTCGCAGGGAGCCGCTGGATGCAAGCGGCGCAAGACCGAAGCCTGTGGAAGTCCATGCAGGAGACCTTTGTTCAGCAGTGGACGTCTATAGGTTGATAAAGAAGAAGAATATTAATAAAATATGTGTACTCACACTATTTTTATCATTTAAATACATACCTATCAATCATACACTGTGTTTTATTTCATTTATTATTATTTGACAACATATTTTGCTAGTTGCTCTTGCTTTTTATAAGCGGTGAACGCTTTTAAAACTATAATAGACAATTATACCACCCTGGGTAACTTAATTATAACCGTACACTGTACAGTAACTAACCTTCGAAGCTGTACGGTAATCCTACTAATATTATAAATGCGAAAGTTTGTGAGGATGGATGTATGGATGTTTGGATGGATGGATGGATGGATGTTTGTTACTCTTTAACGCGACAACGAATGAACCGATTTTGCTGAAATTTGGCACAGACATAGATTATAGTCTGGAATAGCACATAGGCTACTTTTTATCCCGGAAAAGCAAACAGTTCCTGCGGGATAGCATCGCTATTTTTTACGCATTTGTCCTTCAAAATACGCGCAATGGAGTTTTAGATTGACGTGATTTTTTTGCATAGGTGAAGTTAAGGGCCTGAAAAATGACAAAGGCTACTTTTTATCCCGGGAAAACAAACGGTTCCTGCGGGATATTAGTATGCTACTTTCACATATTTATCCTTCAATTATGCGCCAACGGAGTTACAGATTGACGTGGTTTATTGGATAGGCATAGTTGAGGACTTGAAAAGTGACAAAGGCCACTTTTAATCCCGGGAAAACAAACAGTTCCCGCGGGATATTCGTATGCTACTTTTCAAATATTAATCCTACAATTATGCGCATACGGAGTTACAGATTGACGGGGTTTTTTGATAGGCATAGTTGAGGACCTGAAAAGTGACAAAAGCTACTTTATATCCCGGGAAACAAACAGTTCCCGCGGGATTTCCGCATGCTACGTTTCACGTATTTATCTTTTAATTACGCGGCAATTATGTATGTAAGTATGTATGTATGTATGTATGTATGAATGTATGTATTTATGTATCTATGTATGTATGTATGTATGTATGTATGTATGTATGTATGTATGTATGTATGTATGTATGTATGTATGTATTTATGTATGTATGTATGTATGGATGTATGTATGTTTGTATGTATGTATATATGTATGTAAGTATTTACGTTTTGCTTTTATAAAAACTTCGTGCAGTAGCTTTGTATTCTTTGATGACATCAATCTATTCACCTAATTTCACAATCGTTCGGTTTGGTTTAGGAATCACCCTCCCCCCATTGTTACACCACTGGGCTACATCATTGAACTCCAAGTACCAATTCCTCATTCTTGATGCTGCTGGGTACCGGCTGAAGAAAATGTCGATTGTGGGTTGCTATTGTAGCTCTATACTACGTAGTACGGACTAGATACTGGCGTAGTGCAACGAAAAGGCAATTTTTAAAAACTTTTTCCACGCGGACGAAGTCGCGGGCATCAGCTAGTATTCTATATTTGTTTATTTCATGCAGATAGCTGTCTCATATGCTAGGCACGTCATGTTTCGACTCTACCACCGCGTATAGAAAGAAATTCTACTATTAATAGTACGAGATCCGAACATAACATCGACCTTCACCCATCTGTTTACCGAATGAAACATTTTTTTTATAAAATTCCATACATAGACAAATACGTCTTGTATGTATTGCCTATCAAAATATGTTCATGACTATCATTAATTAAAAAAAAAATATTAATTAAATTTTTTTAGCGAGTTTCACCCACTTGTTTACCAATCAAAATATATATCAAAAAACAGATTATTTAAAAACAAACGCGATGGTATAGTATTGCCTGCAATAAACCGTTCATGAAACACTATTGCCAGGATTTAAAGTTTAAAAATCTAAGCAAGTAAAGTTGCGCAAGAGAGAAATCCGAGCTTATTTAGTGTAATAAAGAAGGATAGAGCATAGTGGCTGCGAAGCGACCTTTGTTGAAACTCGCTAAAAAAATATTTAATTAATATTTTTTTAATAAATGATAGTCATGAACATATTTTGATAGGCAATACATACAAGACGTATTTGTCTATGTATGGAATTTTATAAAAAAAATGTTTCATTCGGTAAACAGATGGGTGAAGGTCGATGTTATGTTCGGATCTTAGACTATAAGAGCCAGCAAGTAACTCAGCAAGTTGCTCTTTTCATGAAAAGAAAAAGTGGTTTATAATTAACAATTGATTGATACTTATTATAATTTATAAATGAGTTATATTAAAGTGGTCTGAAAAATCAGTTTTGCATACAACATAGAGTCCTTTTTTACTGGTGACGTTCAATTTCACAATCTGGCTGGCAGCGAAACTATTGGATAGTGAACTATTTGGATATTTCAAGATCTTTAAAAAACCTAAATCCACGCGAATAATAGGTACCTGATAGAGTACAAACGTTCGTTACGTAATTATTATACCTATAAATACTACGTATACATAAATGCTTGATTATTCACTCCTTATCGATGTCGATAGTTTCGAAGCACACTCCCTAATGGGCAGCCATCTTACGAGACATTTTTCTGTAGGTATACACCCTAAACTAGCGGCACGCTATGATGGCCGGTTTGACACATTACAATAGTGATGTGGAATGTCAATTTATTCTCGAACAAAAAACAATTAAGTTTTGTTTTTGTACCTGATTAAATAGGTTTAATAAAACAAAAATGTATATGTTTATTTAATTTATTTGAACGAACTGAATATTTGAATGAAAATGAATATACATACTTTATATGCACACAAGAAACATATGAATACAAAAGATACCAAAAAAGGTGCCACAAAAGGCCATAATTAATCAGATTCGTCCATACTACTATTTTCACTGTCGTCACTGCTATCATCACCTACATTAATAATTATATGTTCGTTTTCTATAATATTATCTATTTTCACATCTCTTTCATAATCTTCCCTTATTAATTTAACAGTTCTATTCACAACCTTTTCCCAGTCTCCTTTAGTCACATGTTCACAAGCTTCTTCTAATAATTTTAGCATTTTTTTTTGTGGTAAATGGGGGTTCTGTATTGTGTCTTGCAGCATATCCCTTAATTTGAGCCCACACCAACTCAATCGCATTATACTCACAATGGTAAGGCGGTAACCGTATAACTCTGTGCCCATGTTCTAATGCTATTTCGTCAATGACGTATCGGATCTTGGTTGGTTTGTTTTCTTTTAAAAGACGTACTAATTCCGCTTTTAACATATTCATGTTTGCATCTACGCCATTTTTACGAAGCCATGCGACGATATCAGCTTTCTTTTGGGATTGGGCAGGTGGCTTGTCAATTTGCATCGAGTGGTATGGGGCGTTGTCCATAATTATAATAGATGGTTCAGGGAGGCTACACAACATTGAGGTAAACCATTCAGTAAACTTTTCTCCATTCATGTCTTCATGATAGTCTCCAGTGGTTTTTGACGCAAAAGCCATGAGAGAACCTTCGACAAACCCGTTGATGGTTCCGGCGTGACAAATTATAAGTCGCGATCCTTTTCCTACAGGAACTTTGGAAGTAGATGCAGCTGTGTCATCGTTCCAAGAATGGCCTACAGTATGGTTAGCATTAAGCCATGTTTCATCCAAGAACACAACATTTTGCCAATTTTTGATTTCTTTCACTTGCCGTAAAAAAGTATACCTTGCCATCGCTATATCAAATCTTTCCATCAATATTTTGCGTTTGTTACATTTTTTGTATCGAAATCCAATGGTCTTCAAAATCTTCGTTAAAGAACTTTCCCCACCGAAGAATAATCCAGCTTCCTTCAGTGAATGCACCAACTTTTTTCTTGTTGGATACTCCTTCTGTAAATAGTAGCCGTAAACATGTCTTCGGATAGCATCGGCATCAAAGCTATCGATGCCTACGACTGGTTTTGCTCGTTTTCTCTTTTTTGGTGTGTGAAGTTTATTTTCTTCTGTGCCAGTCTCGCCATATTTTTTTTTAGTTATCCGTCTAACAGTTCGTTGTCCAATATTAAGCGCATCAGCTACGCGTTCAACCACTGACGTTATAGGTAAAATTGGCCCTCCATTTTGAGCTTCACGATCGAAATAGTTACGAAGGCGTATTACGAACTCACGTGTCTGACTATTTAGAACAGTTCTCTGCGTACGTTCGGTCATATCGACGAAATCCACAACAAAGGGCTTGAACAGAGTCCAAATTAACGAGCAAGGGTCAACAGTAATGCAGTATCAATATTTGAAATCCAAAGCCAGGTCAAAACTATATCACAATCGCATTGCACTGACAGTTTATACTTTTCGAAGCAACGTCAATTCGAAACTGCTTTGTTTTGCATTGAGCATTGACGCGAGTTTGCCGGAGGTAGTAGTTGTGCTAGCCAGCGATCCTATGTGACGATCGTATTAGATTCCATTTTTAAACATTTTCAATTTAGAAAACCAAATGCCGAGTTGTGGTATATATCATATAAAAATAAAAATTTTACCTTTTGTATGAAACAGCTGATATTTTTTTGCGATTTCAGAGGTTTGTCCACATAGTGAAAATTGTTCATATTCACAAGTACATTCACCCCTTAAATGGTGCAAACTGATTTTTCTACACTTGTATACATTTTAGAAATCAATTTAATAAATAAATTTTGAGTCCTAAACCTAAAACTACATTCGATAAAATTTATGAATCTCTGCACATCACTATCGTCAATAAAGTAATACAATTATTTCCTTCAAAGTCGTTATCAATTAATACGGAACTTCATGAGCGGACAAACGTCAAACCGGCCATCATAACGTGCCGCTAGTTTAGTTTTGTAGGCACCTCCATGTATTTCCTACCTTCATGATCAAACTTCAATTGCTGGTGTGTCAAATGTCAATTGCTGTCAATTGTGGTTATTTTTATGTCTTTCATCATGAATCGTGTAGGTCATAGAAATAGGAAGACTATATTCCTAGTTTCATGGTGTAGGTATGTGTCATTGTCAAAAAGAACGCCATGTTGCTGCGCGTTTATTTTGCAAAATAATTTCGCATTGTACCTCGTAAAAAGGACCTTTTCCCGAGAAATAATGAAAAAATAATCACTATTTCATGACCCCGAACATTTTGAAAGACCGTACAAATACCTGGCCCAGGCTCCATATACATATATACAGAGTGGTCCAACTAGTGACGTCAATATTTTTTTTTAGATTCCTCACACCTGGGGGCATCCTGGGGGTGTCCGAAAATACCCCATGTACCTATGTTCAGCGATTTTTTGTAGTTTTCGAGTTACCTATATTTTTTTTGTGTTTTTTGATTGTTTTCTGCCAGCGAGGTTTCAAAAATTCATATCTTATATTGTAGGTAGTATGTATTTTGCAGTATTTTTTTTGGCGACATGATAGTCTTGAATGTTGTTTTAATAAAAAAAATAACTCAGCTTACTGAAATTACTTAAAGTTACTCAAAAAAGGCTTGAAAGTTAGAACTTTAGTTTTTAGTAGGATTTACTCAAACATTCAACTTCAATTTAAAAATACTTTGTAAATACTGCGTTGGTTCACACAGTTGCTCATTTTCAGACCGCTGCACGCGCTGGCGTGCAATTCGACGCAGTCAGGTATTTCGCCTTCGCTCTGTATCACGAAAGTCAAGATCCTGGCGTGCTACTTGATGAGCTTGTGTCAAAACAATTGGTATTGAACCGAATTTCAGCAAGGTGGTAGTCCACATATTCATGGTAGGTATATTGTGGTTGGAAGACGCCCCTGATGTAACATCATTAAATCAAATGACAGAAAGCACCAGACAAGGCGTTGCAAACTTCTTTGGTAATTTAGTTACAACCATATATCCTAATTTTATTAACAAACCTGCGCCAATAATTCATCCGTATCAACCGCATTATTCAGACACCGTTGATCATCAAGACGATTATGAAAACCTCATCATACTTGTTGTCACCGACACACTCATCATGGCAAACAGTGTATGAGGAAAAACAAAAAAAAACAAAGTACAGGAGTGTAGATTTAAATTTCCTTTTAAATTACGAGATTGTAATGAACTATTGAAAGAAAATGAAGAGTGGACTTTTAAATCCGTCCGTAATGATCCTCAATTCACACAGCCGTTACGTTTGTGAACATTGGCGAGCAAACACGGACATGCAATGTATTGTGTCACTAAAAGCAATATTAAATTACATTGCTAAATACCCAAGCAAATCGGAACCAAATTCTAAAGCTTTTGCAGAAATGTATTCTTTAGTTTTAGAAAATCTTAGTGAAGGCCGAGCGAGTCTTGCAGAAATTTTTTGTGAATGATTATGTTCTACTGTTTATTAGTCAATAAAAACCATGTTAGATATCCAGTCTTTCAGTCACTAAAACTCCTTTAGTTTAAATTAAAGTATATGACTTTTTATATGATATTTACTACCTAGCGGCACGCTATGAAGGCCGGTTTGACACATTACAATAGTGATGTGGAATGTCAATTTATTCTCGAACAAAAAACAATTAAGTTTTGTTTTTGTACCTGATTAAATAGGTTTAATAAAACAAAAATGTATATGTTTATTTAATTTATTTGAACGAACTGAATATTTGAATGAAAATGAATATACATACTTTATATGCACACAAGAAACATATGAATACAAAAGATACCAAAAAAGGTGCCACAAAAGGCCATAATTAATCAGATTCGTCCATACTACTATTTTCACTGTCGTCACTGCTATCATCACCTACATTAATAATTATATGTTCGTTTTCTATAATATTATCTATTTTCACATCTCTTTCATAATCTTCCCTTATTAATTTAACAGTTCTATTCACAACCTTTTCCCAGTCTCCTTTAGTCACATGTTCACAAGCTTCTTCTAATAATTTTAGCATTTTTTTTGTGGTAAATGGGGGTTCTGTATTGTGTCTTGCAGCATATCCCTTAATTTGAGCCCACACCAACTCAATCGCATTATACTCACAATGGTAAGGCGGTAACCGTATAACTCTGTGCCCATGTTCTAATGCTATTTCGTCAATGACGTATCGGATCTTGGTTGGTTTGTTTTCTTTTAAAAGACGTACTAATTCCGCTTTTAACATATTCATGTTTGCATCTACGCCATTTTTACGAAGCCATGCGACGATATCAGCTTTCTTTTGGGATTGGGCAGGTGGCTTGTCAATTTGCATCGAGTGGTATGGGGCGTTGTCCATAATTATAATAGATGGTTCAGGGAGGCTACACAACATTGAGGTAAACCATTCAGTAAACTTTTCTCCATTCATGTCTTCATGATAGTCTCCAGTGGTTTTTGACGCAAAAGCCATGAGAGAACCTTCGACAAACCCGTTGATGGTTCCGGCGTGACAAATTATAAGTCGCGATCCTTTTCCTACAGGAACTTTGGAAGTAGATGCTGCTGTGTCATCGTTCCAAGAACGGCCTACAGTATGGTTAGCATTAAGCCATGTTTCATCCAAGAACACAACATTTTGCCAATTTTTGATTTCTTTCACTTGCCGTAAAAAAGTATACCTTGCCATCGCTATATCAAATCTTTCCATCAATATTTTGCGTTTGTTACATTTTTTGTATCGAAATCCAATGGTCTTCAAAATCTTCGTTAAAGAACTTTCCCCACCGAAGAATAATCCAGCTTCCTTCAGTGAATGCACCAACTTTTTTCTTGTTGGATACTCCTTCTGTAAATAGTAGCCGTAAACATGTCTTCGGATAGCATCGGCATCAAAGCTATCGATGCATACGACTGGTTTTGCTCGTTTTCTCTTTTTTGGTGTGTGAAGTTTATTTTCTTCTGTGCCAGTCTCGCCATATTTTTTTTTAGTTATCCGTCTAACAGTTCGTTGTCCAATATTAAGCGCATCAGCTACGCGTTCAACCACTGACGTTATAGGTAAAATTGGCCCTCCATTTTGAGCTTCACGATCGAAATAGTTACGAAGGCGTATTACGAACTCACGGGTCTGACTATTTAGAACAGTTCTCTGCGTACGTTCGGTCATATCGACGAAATCCACAACAAAGGGCTTGAACAGAGTCCAAATTAACGAGCAAGGGTCAACAGTAATGCAGTATCAATATTTGAAATCCAAAGCCAGGTCAAAACTATATCACAATCGCTTGTATACATTTTAGAAATCAATTTAATAAATAAATTTTGAGTCCTAAACCTAAAACTACATTCGATAAAATTTATGAATCTCTGCACATCACTATCGTCAATAAAGTAATACAATTATTTCCTTCAAAGTCGTTATCAATTAATACGGAACTTCATGAGCGGACAAACGTCAAACCGGCCATCATAGCGTGCCGCTAGTTTAGGAACATAACAAAAATTGGTGCAAAGTCACCCTAAGGCGACGTTTTAGCATAGGCGTGGCGTGGCGTTGCGCGTCACGCGGCGCGTCGCTCGCTCGCTCTCGCTCGCCCTCATACCTTGGCCATATCGCGCGACCGCTCACGCGACTCGACGCCGCACGCGCCGCGCAACGCCACGCCTATGCGAAAACGTCGCCTAACGCACGGTAGTTGAGCGTTCATACCTTAGGTATTTGAGACGTTATTTTAGTTTTTAGTTATTAGGTAGACGAGTACATACCTGGGATATACGTCAGTCCAGCTAGGTAGGTCCAATTTCAAGAAAGAGGTCAACCACCGAATCCAACTCGGCTGGGCAGCGTTCGGGAAGCTCTGAGGTGTCTTCTCGTCCAAAATCCCTCAGTGCCTGAAGACTAGTCTTCAAACAGTGTGTGATGCCAGTGATGATTTACGGATCCGAGACATGGATCGCTAACTATGGGCCTCATAAGCTCAGGGTCACCCAGCGAGCGATGGAGAGAGTTATGCTCGGTATATCCCTGTGAGCTCAAATCAGAAATGAGAACCAAAGTCACCGACATAGCTCAGCGAGTCACGAAACTGAAGTGGAAATGGGCGGGGCACATAGTTCGAAGAGCTGATGGTCGTTGGGGTCCCAAGGTGTTGGAGTAACGACCTCGCACCGGGAAACGCAGTGTTAGCAGACCCCCGCTAGGTGAACCGACGACATCAGACGAGTCGCAGGGAGCCGCTGGATTCAGGCGGCGCAAGACCGAAGCCTGTGAAGTCCATACAGAAGACCTTTGTCGAGCAGTGGACGTCTATAGGTTGATAAAGAAGAAGAAATACCTATTTGCTTCTAGCATATAGATTACTAGCTGATGCCAGCGACTTCGTCCGCGTGGATTTAGTTTTAAAAATCCCGCGCGAACTCTTTGAACTCCCCGGATAAAATGTAGCCTGTGTCACCCTCCAGGTTCTCAACTATACCCATGAAAAAAATTACGTCGATCCGTAGCATTGTTGCTGCGTGATTGAAGGACAAACCAACAAACAAACACACTTTCACATATTATAATATAATATTAGTATGGAAGTATTAATACATGATACGAATGTAACCAATACCTTTCTTTCTACCGGCGGCGATCTAATTAAATTTTAGAACACAAAAGCTACTATTGTGACGTCAGATATATACCCTAGCGGAATTTTTTATAGAGAATAATGAGTATTTTAATCATGCAGTACATCATTTTTATGTATCATCAATAGTTTTCTGAACACACGCCAAATAGTGAATTTTACAGGCAAAATTTTGCTACTTTTGGTTAAATTATTGGAATTTTCTTAAGGATCTCTAATTTTTTGAAAATAAATTATAGCCTATGTTACATCCTGATAATTTAGCTTTCTATTGGTGAAAAAATGGTGAAAATCGGTCCAGTAGTCTCAGAACCTATTAGGTACAAACAAACAAAAATCTATCCTCTTTATAATATTAAGTAGTATAGAATAGAATAGAAATGTTTTTTATTCAAATAAACTTTTTTACAAGTGCTTTTGAATCGTCGATGAGTCTACCACTGGTTCGGAATGCCCTTCCTGCCGAGAAGAACCAGCATGAAACTCGGCGGTTGATCTTTTCAAAACAAGTCTACATTTCAATAGAAATTATGCTATGTATGCAGTGTTTCCACAATGAGTTCCACAGTCAAAAGCATACCTAATTATAATTCAACACTTTAAGGTTGATTATACGGGTCTGCCCGTAGGTTTATATAAAAATCTTTACTTTAAAGTGTCTAGTTTAAGAAATTAGTCAGAATATCGACTAATTTATGAGTAACTCACGTCCAACTCGATATTCTGACTATAATTTCTTAAACTGGACACTTTTAAGTAAAGATTTTTATATAAACTTATGAAGATGATACTGCCATTGGCGCAATTAGAATGCCATAAGCCTACTTTGTCGTATTAGTTAACAAATTGCGAAAAACCAAATTAAATTTGAATTTCGCGGGCAGACCCGTATAATCCACCTTAAGACAGGCAGACAAAAAGCAGCCCCATTCCCGCTGGTGGAACCCGTTCACGAGCATGACGCATGATCCAGCCATTGCTTCGCTCAACCATATTTGAGGGAACGTAACAACCCGCATCACGTATCACACATCTAGTATAGATAGAGACCTCTATACGTGTGAAAGATAATATTTAATAATGGAGGTCAGTGGATTCGCTGCAGCATAAAAATTATAATTTCTGCAATGCAATGACTTGCAGCGAATGTAACCATTTCAATGCCATTTCATAGCCATTTGTCATGTAAGGACAAAAAAGACGTTCAAGAATAAGAATCGATAAAGTCCTTAGATAAGACAATACAGATATGCAAATAAAAAAAAATATTTTTGATACGTTTTATATTTTCGTAAAAATACCAGTAATACGTGAAATATAATACAATGAATGCTAAGGATCTCTCACCAAGAGATGCGAAATCCCGGGTTTGTGTTCTAAATGAGTTAATGCGATAACTAACTCGGTTTGGTAATGTACGATACAGCTTCCTTCTGTACTGAGGACATACCTACTAAAATGCAACCGGAATTTGGCATCTTCGTGGGAGCCTAGATTTAAGTATTTGATAAAAGTTCAAAGTTGGTTTCTATTTATACCTGATTATGGCAAACTAGCCCAGCCAGTCTCGCACCGAAAAGCTCAATGTTGGCAGATCCGTTAGATTCAAGCGGCGCAAAGCCGCGGCGTGTGATATCCCTACAGACCTATGTCCAGCAGTAGACGTCTATAGATTCACTTTAAAGACGAGCCGTAATTGATCAGAAAGACAAACTTGCGAAACCAGTCAAGTTGTCAGGTTTTACAAAGTTTCTACTTTTATCAAGCACCTTCTCAAATATCAGACAGGCTCTCGGACTATCAACAGGATAATCCTTGGCCCAGCTATAAAATAGAAAGATAACAGAATGTTCACTCAATACACACGATAACAGACGCACTCGTACAAATGCGGGCCAGAAAGCTCTATTTGATGCATTTAATACGAATTATTTAACTCTGATGAGTTCTGATGATGATTCATTGTAGGGCTCGAGCAGCGAAACAATAACGTCAGATTAAAATGGATCTAAAATCCTTGTTTGTTGCATTCAATAATATCATCAATTTTTATTAAGTGACTGCATTAAATGCATTCTTTTTTTAAATAATGTATAGCAGCCTTAGCTTGTCTGGCGCACGTTCATGGTCAATGATCATGAATGTCTTTGTACATTATACATATTGATTGAGAGATTGCATATAGGGGCGGCGAGATGTCCTCAAAATTTAGTAGAAAATATTTCTCGCGCAATTTATAATATTATACACAATTTAAGTCTTCGTCCTAATTAGTCCTTTAAAGCTGGAATCATATCTGTGTGCATCAAATCGCATTTTGTCCATACAAAACTGTCATTTCTCATAGTCTTCTTCTTCTTCGTTTGTTTAGTGGCTCCGCGCGTCGAGCGTTTGAGCCATAGTCCATAGTTTTTCTGATTCTTTCCAAAATTCCGTTTCTTCAAATCCCGATTCCACCATTACAAAATAAGTTTCTCCGTTTCAAACAAAAATCCATTTCATTAGTTCAATAGTTTCTACAAAATGTGGTTTATTTTATCCATTTTAGGCATGTCGATCTTCTAAAATTATTCATATTGAAATCATGTATAAAATCCATAGCAAAAATATTTTGTTTACAAAAAATTAAGCTTCATTATTCCACCATTTTATCCCATTTCTCATAGTCGTGTACGCAATAATTCGACTTTTCGATGCGTACATGACTCTATGAAAAATGACAGCAGATAAAATGCGAATCGATGCGCACAGATGTGATTCCAGCCTAGCACAGACTCTATGGTTGCACGTGTCTATGTGTGAGTGCGCCTGTGACCGCGCGTCGTATCGAGCGGAGCCTGTCAGCTCTCTAGTGTGCGACGCGTGGTGTTCAGGATTTCTGCGCCTGCGCGGCGTACTCCTGCTGCGCGGCGGCCACGGACTTCATGGCGTCGTGCGCGTGGTGCACGTTGGCGCGCCACGCATGCAGCACGTCGCGCAGCGTGGCCCACTGCGCGCGCCCGAACGTGCGGTGCATGGTGGTAGCCACGCGCACCGTGCGCGCCGCCTGGTCCATGCGTGCGCGCACCAGCCGCGTCTTCAGCACTACACACAATAATGACACAGTTTTTAAACCTGATTCTGCATAGTGTCAAATTCATGTTTAAAATTGATAACGATTTTGGAAATGATAAAGATGTCATCATTTTGTTTATTGAAATTAGTTTAATCGAATCGACATTTGTCATTGCTGACAGCGTGGGCACGCCATCTTGAGCGCCATCTTGAAATATTAGTATAAATACAGCTGTTTTGACGATACGAATTCAGACTCTGCAAAAGACTCATCCTACTAGTAGATGCTTCCGTGTCTAGGTCGTTGTATTCGATTGAGGGATTGCGACAGCAATCGCGCCCTATTCAAGTAAATATTGCCAGTACGCTTAGATTAGTGTAATTGATTAATTAATATTTAGATGTTTTTGATAACTACCCTCACGTTCAGATGGTGTTTGTCTGTCGTGTTTGTGGTTAAATTGATTAGATGTGACGAAAGGGGCCGTTATAGGGGTGGTGGAGACGGCACTAGGTAAGGTTCTAGCGTTTTAAGAGGTGTTTTCTCATATGACATGATTAGTTTGTGAGTGATAGACTTTTGAGTGGCTCGGTTATATAGAGTAAAGTGTCGATGTTCATGACAATAGCGACAGACATAACTGAGATAAAAGCCAAAGTTTGGTTTCCATTGCAAAAATATACTTTAGGTCAGACTCATCTTATGAATGATGGCAATATGGACTAACCTTCAATGATGAATGCCTCAACATTCTTCTCTTCAATTTGAAGTTCTGAGACAATCTCATCAAATGTAATTTCAGGGTTAGATTCAGCCATCTGCATGAAGGTTAATATTCTCATTTTCTTAATGTTTAGTTCATGGTTCAAACCTGGAAATAATAACCATTACATGAAGTTACTTTCGTCAAAAGACAGATTATCATTACAAATTGATGATAGAATGGGTGTTGGCAGTCATTGTATGATCATCAAAAGCAGGCACTTACTAATAAATTCCCTTGGACGCTTGTACCTGTGTACACAATCAATTTAGTCAAAACTAGCAACACAAAATTCTAATTTGAACGTGAACTGTCAACCATAGACAAAGCTTCATGGTCGCTTTCAAATTAGAATGTTTTCAATTGTAGTGTTTTTGAAGAGAAAAGCACTTTTTTGGGTGAGCAAAAAACATGGATTTCGCGAAATCGTCATCATCACCACCATCACCTGGAGATTTCAGTAAGCGTTCAACATTTTAGAGATTCTCAAGCAACCTTGTATAGCGCGGTCGGCTAGCAGCCGCCTTCCTTACCGTTTAATGTATGATGTCGCCGGTTCGAATCTCACTCACGAAACGGTGACAGTGCGCTTTTTGTAATTATTTTTATTTATTTTTATATATTTTTTAATTATTAGCAAATCTAGTTTTCAATTCTATCGGCAGTCCCTATGACTGCCATTTTTTTTAGTAGTCTGAAATCCATACCTTGGGAATGTACAAATTCCTTATGATTTTGGTAGAATGTCTGATAGCTGGATAACTTCTCAGATACAAAAATATTGAGTAAGTCATGAATGAGCTCTCCCTCCAGGAAGCGGACAGGTTTCAGGGCCAGCAGGGGGTCCAGCAGGAATGTGTTGGGGTCTGCCAGTGCTGTCACTATGCATTTGATGGCGTCTTCTCTCGCATAGGACGCATTTTCATCTGTGTAAGTACCCAGGAGCTCAATCATTACCTTGGCTGCTAATTCACTGAATAAAAAGAGAAAATTTATAGAAAAACATTAATGCAATCACAGGGATCACCACAACAGATGTCAAAAAGCAGTATGAGCCAGTTTAAAATGTGTAGAATGTGTGAATATGTGCACTCTCACAAATGCAAAGCTGAGCTTATGCCTTAGTGACTATAATGAAACATTAAATTACATTCTTCTGTGAAAGTTTTATGAGCAAATATAGAATGAATACGTCTTAATTAAGGAAATAATTTAATTACAGAAACTGTAAAAATAAAAAATCTTTGCTAATATTATAAAATATGCAAAAGTATGTTTATTTGTTGGTTTGGAGCTACAGTGATTTTTTGCACTTTTGCATTTGAAAGCTTGAAAAGTGACTAGACAGAAAAACAGAGGGTGTCTGCAGAATTTTTAATAATCTACCTCCATATGGATGAAGACTTGAGCTAAAGCCAGTATTAGTCATAATAATTATGAGTAATATTATGTGTACCTGTTTTGATCTTTCAGCACTTGGTGTAGTAGTCTGTACAGTTTTTGCATTTGTTCATTGGAAGGTGGGCAGGTGGCAAACTCTCTTGTTAGCTGATCCACCCCCTTGAACACCTCCCCCACTGAGCCCACACGCGCTGCCAGCTCTATCACATGATAGTAACAATGGTACCGGAGTGGAGAGTTGGTTTCTAAATTATTGTAGAGGCGCCACAATCTGTTATGAAATTAATACACTTTATTGTACACTAATTGAAAACAAATCTTATGATTAAATTTAAAAAATAAATAAAAAGACAACTTTTGGCCTTATCGCTTAGTTAATAAAACTTAATAATTATTTGTCAACATTTGAAGTGATATTGTAAACAATACCTTCTAATTTATAATAGTTCTGCTACAATTATCTAATTCAGTTATTTCTAAATTCTTGATTCAATAGTTTTAGTAAATCATTGATAAAGATTTATCTGTTGAAACAAGACTAAATTGGGCCATAAAGTTAAGGCATAAGCAGAAAAAATTAAAAAAAAAGATGTACTTTTACAATTAGTTACATATTTTATTTAAAAGTAAAAATATTAAATGATACATACGACTGAAGAGCAACCATACCAAGCTTAGGACCAGGAGCTTTAGTAAGTCTTTGACTAAATGCCAAAATTAGGTTTTCTCCTCTTTCCAATGGAATCTGTAATTATAATATTATATTACAGTATTCTTTAAATTGTATCTCAGTTATTAAGTAATGTTAACAATCAATATGTAAAAAATTCTATCATATAGCAAAGTGTGTTTGTTTGTCCTTCAAACACGCCACAACAGAGCTACGGATTGACGTGATTTTTTTGCATGGGTATAGTTGAGGACCTGGAGAGTGACATAAGCTACATTTAATCCCGGAAAATCAAAGAGTTCCTGAGGGATTTTAAAAACTAAATCCAGGCAGATGAAGTCACAGGCATCAGCTATTTCTTTATAGTTTTTGTGTTGCTTTTGTATCTAAAGACTATAAAATATAAATCAATAAATATATAAATCAATTTTTGTCACAGGCACACAAACGATTGGTGTGGATATAGGATAGGATATATTATAATAATAATACTATAATACACTCACTGAAACCATGACAGAGACTATACTGTTGAGTATAGCTTCAATATCTGCTTCATTGTTTTCTTTGAAGCATACATCACATACACCTACAATTTTATGCAAATCATCTTCAATTCCCTTTGGGGACTTTTCTTCCGATATCTCTGCACCGAGACTCTTGAAATATTTCCTAAGTTCTAAAGCCTAGAAATGATAGTAACACTTTGTAGTTAACATTAATTTTAACATACCTACCTACAGGCTACAGACTAATCTTAATACTTTAATTTGAAGTAAAGATGGAGACTTTCACAATGCGTTTTGCGTTTCCCCCGGTGATATAATAAGTAATAACCTAGTTATTACTTATTATATAAGTTAAGTTATTTTCTTTCAAGTAATGTTCAGCATTACACTGAGCTTTTATAGGTTATATTCAAGCATGAACTTACTTGATCTTCAAGCGATATATCCATAAATACTGCAGGGCCTTGCATGGTAACTTTTATTTTACTATCACCTTAGTAAAAACAATTCTGAAATATTAAAAATAATTAAATTTCTCATTCATCAACCCACTTTGACAAACTTTGACCACGACTTTAGCCAAAGAGTAAATAAATACCTAGGGCCACAGCCTAGGGCAGAGGGCACGTCTAGGGCAAGACTTTAGCTGACTTTAGCTATCGATACCACAGAGTACTTTGTTATAAATTATAATACTATCGATACAAAGCTTTAGAGGTTACTCTGTGACTTTTGGTGATTATACTTGTCTTTGACAAAAAAATTGACTCACGTCAGACGTAGGGGTTAGAAAACCGTTTTCACGAAATCAAAAAACCGGCTAAACCGGGTTTTTCGCCATTTTTCAAAACCGGGGTTTTCGATTTTATATCATCTTTGAGTAATAAACCAGCAATGGAGAGGAATTGACGCCTAATTTATTTGCAAAAAAGTCTGTCAATTACGGTGGGGGGCGAGGTAGCACACATGAAAACTTGCTTACTACAGGTGCATTTTTCCATCACGTCGCTATGCACGCACACAATATAATTAGCAAACACTACCTTAAATTATATGCACACAATCACATTCACACACAGGGACGCTCTATCATTACATGAAATAATCGCATCATATGTGTAAGCATTTTAGGGATTTGACACTATCGATTATCGACTTTCGATAAGTTCTTCTAATAATTATTTACAACAGAGTTACTTTATTCGAGAGTAAATTTTTTTGTTCGAGATCTTTAACATGGTAGGTACCTATATAGAAGCGCTAGGAAACGAGGCTCTTGCCGTTATTTTAGTCATAATATGCCTTTGCTATTAGATTGACTCTTTGTAGGCTTTTAGTACTTGCGTAAAGATACAGCTAGAAACTTTGACCTATATTGACGATGGAAAGCGATCTAGCTTATTTCGAAAAATAACAAAATTACTTTTTTATATATTTGGAAGAAAAAGATACTGCGTCGGATTGTTGGATTTTCGTTTTCCTACGACATTATTTTTCTAAGATACTATGTTGACCTTCTCTGCATGTTTATAGTATATATTTTTTGTTATTCATATTTTTAAACGTTCTCAAAAATGCTGTAAATACTAAGACACAATCTATTTTTCAATATTATACAGATACTTCAAAAAAGTTATCAATACTTTTTAGCAGTGCAGTGCACTTAGGTTTACTGTAAGGACTTAGGATTATCTGATTATTAACAGATTTTGTAGATACCAAGATATTTACTCCGTCACTATACTCTCAATCTCATGCTGAGAGCATGCTGTAGGTACCATAGTATATCACCTTAGAGAAGCTGTTTAGTTATGATTTAAGATTATAAGCCACCAGGGAGTGCTGTACTTTGTCATAGGTTTTTATAATTTTTAATAATATTGTTTATTAAGTTGAGAGACATTTAATTTTTATTTGAATACGTAGTGGGTATTAATATTGAACACATTGATTTTTTAAGTAATCTTGTTTAAATAAACATACAGCATTTTTAATGAAACATCATTTGTTTTATTTATGTTTAAAGCGAAATTTACGATGTATCTATTACTAAAAAGTATATTAAGTACAAACTGTTAGGACTACATCATGTTTCCTTAAAAATAGATACATCATAATCAGCATTTCAGAGTTTAGAGTTATTTCGTGGTTTCATATCTTTCAAATACCAAGTTACAGCAACATTGCTTCTTGAAATTGAAAAACTACTACTTTAGAATTATATAATTAGTATCATCTGATGTGTTACATTAAAAAATATGATTTTTGAAAAAAATCTGCTCCTGATAGCTTATTATGAGCTGTTATGATTTTTTAAAACGTTATTGGCTCTGGTTTAAAGTTCACTTTTTCGATTTACAAGATCGTTTTCCAGCGTTGAATAATATTCTCTCAGTCCAGCATGGAGGAAACATAAAAAGTAAAAACTGAACCCTAAAAAAAAATTTTATTTAAAGTTATGATTGGTAAGTTAAAAGTTGTACCTACACACTTTACTTGGAAAGTTTTTTTTTTTTTCATCTACTTCATCTGAACGAAGTGTATATTTGTTTGTAATGCTAGGCTGCCGCCATGGCTATAGTGGCCACCCCATCTGTTATAAAACACCGCCAAGCTATTTAGCTTTCCGGTAAACCTAGCGCGATGAATAAGAAGTATGGGTACTTTAATTCAATTGCCAAGTTTTAATGAACCAAATAATATGTATAGAATTTAAATTATTTTTTTTCGTCAATGAACCATTAGTAAGACGATAAAAATATCTCGGTATAAATAATTTATACAATCCCCCCACCAATATCGACATTTAAAATCTTGCTGTCCTTCCCTAATTTTATTGCGGTGTGGCCGACTTCATAAAATTAAAGTCCTAATTTTCGACTAAGAAAGACTTACGTGGAACTAATCATTATTATTAAACAATTTTTTAGTCTCGTTTTCATTATTTTTTTGTATTATATTTGTAAAAATCCTTTCTTAGCGGATGCCTACGTCATAGTAGATGTGCGTTGATAGATCAGTCAGTCAGTCACCTTTTCATTTTATATATTTAGAAAATTATACCACACTGGCTATATGGAAATATATACCTATAACTTTTGAAATAATTGAGTAAAAAAACTAATTTTATGAATTCGCTGAGTTTATGGAGCTCTAGCTGCATCAATGCATTTTAAACAATAGTGGGAGAGTACCAGCCAATCAGACACCATTGCGATCGTTATAATAATGCAATCATTTTAACCGACTTCAAAAAAGGAGGAGGTTCTCAATTCGAATTTTTTTGTATACTTGTTACGCAATTATTCCGCCAAATAATGAATGGAATTTGATATTTTTTTTTGTTTAGTAGGGCATACTTCAGAGGTGGTCCCCATATAAATTGTTGTTGATATAATGTTAGATGTTACTCCATAACTACGTCAAATCTGAACCGATTTCAATTTTTTTTTGAAAGAACGCATAATAAGGTTGGGCCTATTTAAAAGGTGAAGAGAAGGTGATTCATATCTTCGGTAATGGAGGAAGGAACTCAATGATTAAGAGCAAATTGCTCGCGATCAGAGATATACACTAAAAAGCTTAAAATAATAATGTAAAAAAAAATATCTTTAAAAAACCGACTTCATACGCCGATCGGGCAAAGTTGGGCTAGCGTCGCGCATTGGTTTCATCATTTATATTTAGACCCGCCCGAGTTCAACATACATGTACAAATTAAAATTGTTTTATACTTTGTAGTGGCGTTTAAAGTTGGTTTTATAGAAAGAATTTTTATCATTATTTGATAATCCCACAGACGATCAAAGTTCTTATTTATATATCTAGTCATATTTTACTTAAAGCTTATAAATTAGTCGTTCACCCCTTCCTATTCTATCGTGATTTTAATTCTATGGGATCAATTTATAATGCAGTTCATGAAAAAGGTCTCTAAACGAATAGTAAGTAGGAAGATTAATTTTCAATATTTTCCCCAAATTATTTCATGTACGATTAAGTTGCAACATTTCCAGATCGACAGTTTTCTTAAGTTTTCTGCATAAGTATTGCATTATTTGGATAAAATAATACATGAGAAGTAAATAAATGTTATCCTTTAGTAAACTGGATTTTTTAAATATTTTTTTAGAATAAAATACTCTCATATTCGGCATTTATAGCGGAGCTCATTCCCCGCTAACCATACGTAGTTGACAGGCGCGTGACTCGAGTCAAACAGTTTTATATAACGAGTATGAGCACTGCTCATACCCAACTTACAGAGGGGTACGCGCGTCAATTCTTCTCCTGTGTTGGTTTATTACTCAAAGTATATCATAGATCGCGTTACGTATTACGCTCGCTTAAGCTAAATCATGATATACAAAACTCATCACATCATAATTACAATTTACGAAGTTTACAGCCCATTAACTTCCTACTGCTGGGCACAGCGTACAGGACTCCACTCCTTTGAGTAATAAAGTGTTGATTTATTACTCAAAGCTCCACTCTCATAGGAGAGACGGAGCGACGGAGCTTAGTTAGACCCACCACGCTGCTCCAATGCAACCCGCATTGGAGCAGCGTGGCGGGCTTTAATGACTATTATCATGTAGTTATAATAACCGGGACCGACGGCTTAACGTGATCTAGCAGTGCCGACCTCTATGATATTGGCACCAGCCAGCACTCACATCTCCTCTGCGATGTCGTGGTCATCAGGAGAGTCTTATGCTGCTCCGCAATTTTAATAGCCGCGGACCAGCCAAAGCTTTGGTCAGTAGATCTGCCTCCATGTTTTCAGTTTGCAGATGTTCTTCTTCTTTATCAACCGACACTGCTGGACAAAGGTCTGAGGGAATTGAATGCTAAAACCCAACAAATAAACACTCCGTACAGTGTAGTATAGTTTATTTTCACTATTTGACAACTTTGGTTAAGATTTACAAGGCTTCAAGTCGGTATTCGTAACTCGCGTTTTATCGGCGGTGCGCAAAAGTGGCGTGGACTCGCGCGGTAACGTTTGAATGCAACTGATGCAAACTGATATAAAAATGCATAATGAAATGAAAATGTGTAGTATCTACAGTGTATATTATGTTCCCCACAGGTCTCTTGCATGAACTTCCACAGGCCTCGGTCTTGCACCGCCTGAATCCAGCGGCTCCCTGCGACTCGTTTGATGTCGTCTGTCCACGTGGTGGGGGGTCTGGCAACACTGTTTCCCCGTGGGTGTTCCTATTGCACCTAAAAACCTTTGGGCGCTAAAACCGCTAACTACCTTATAAATCGTAGCCCTTCGAAAGCACTGAATGGCGATTTACCGTTCAAGCAATGGGTTGGTCGAACGCCATGTGGGCATCCTCTTTACGTGTAGGAAGACCTTTGTTTTGGACAAGAAAAAACGAGGGAAATTGACTCAAGAACGCTAAAGAAGACGTATTTATGGGTAACTCGATGACCTCAAAGGCATACAGAGTATACATACCAGAATCCAGGTTATAAACAAAATGTACTTCGAAGTAGAAGATCCTTAAAAAGGAAATAAAGTAAAAAGCAAAGATGTTATAAAAACGGTACAAACAATAATTGATGACAAATAATAAAAATAAAAACACTGCAGAATCAAAACTATCAAGAAGAAGACGTAGTTATGTTACCAGCTCCTCGCCTACAACCACCAGCTCTGGGCCTACAAACGGTGGCAGTAAACGCTGATGTGGCATAACTGCTATCGCTTCTAGGAATGCGTCGCCTTCCCGTGAGAGCCAGAGGCCCGCATCGGGTAGATGATTAAGCTGTCGCGCGTCAATACGAACATACATCTCTGTCCAATTGTACTTTAGTTTTAACAGTCTTAATTAAATCCTTTATATTAAACTTCAAAATCAGTTTAATTTAAATAAACATCTCAGGCGTTCTGTTCCACAACGCTCCCCCAAATCTTTACTGGCGCAGCCCGGTAAGGGTTGGTATAAAAGTGCAGCTTTCACCCCCTCGTAAAAATCCGTGGAAAGAAAGTTCGTGCCATAGCCGACCCGAACCAAACAAATAAATTCGTAAAGTGGGCAGACTACGTGAGCAGAGATGCTGGCAGCCGGTTGGTGAGTACCTTTTCACCTTCCTTACCCCTTGACGTTATAATAGGGTAAATCCTTTCCTAGTTAACGTAATCTGGTTATCTTACTGTGTTAGAATTATTAAAGAAGAATTATAAGAAGAATTATAGAGTAAAGAAGATTAAAGTATTATTAAAGAAGAATTATAAGCAAAATAAAGAGTAATTTATAAAGCATAGAATTTAAATTAGAAGAAATTAGATATTTAGTTTCAGACTTATTTTTGTGTTAATTAATGATTTATATGTGTGTGTTAATAAGGTAATAAGTTCCATATTATCTATTCAAGTTAAATTTATTTATAAGGAAATGTGAATATGTTATAAGTAAATTCCAAGGCACCGAAGAACAAAATGTTTATATAATGAATAGCATTACAAGTCGCCTAACGGATAAGGCCGCCTCGCTTATCAGCGAGCGAGAGGATGTTATGACTTGGGCCGATTTCAAAGAAATCTTAGTGCAGCATTTCGGAGACCCGCGCAGCGAGGAATGTATCGCGATAGAGTTAGAAAACTTGAAAATAAAAAACGGCGAAAGTCACTTAGATTTTTGCAACCGAATTCAAACGGTACGTTCAGTTTTAATATCGAAAGTGAATCAGATAACAGACAAAGATATAAAAGAAAGTAAAATTACCATATATAATAATACTTCCTTAAATGTTTTTCTTTACAATTTGCCTGAAGATATGGTTAGAGTAGTGCGACTGAAATCCCCAAAAACATTGGAGTCAGCGTTGAGTATAGTTTTAGAAGAAGTTAATTTCCATACTCAATATCGACTACGCAGTGCCGCGCAACCTTTGGTTCAAAAATTAAAACCCGATCCTTACTATCAGCAATCGAGTTTTAAATCTCAAAATAATTTTAGCTACCCAAGTAAACCGAGTAATACGCCTGTGCCAATATATCAAGCGCAAAAATTACACCAATATAAATTCGGTATACCTCAGCATCAGAAACCATCTCCACACATGGTGCCTACCGGATTTAAACCAAATTTAACACCTTTTAACTACGGAATTCCGAAAGGGCCAAGTATTCCGCCCCTAAGAGTGAATCCCTATTTCGGACATCGACCTGCCGGTCCGCGATACGGTTCGAATCAACAAGTTTCTTTTAATAATAATAGTAACATGCGACCACAGGATGTGTCCATGAGGACCGCACCTCAAAAGCACAATTTTCAAGTAAATGAAACTTATGCCTTTGAGAACCCCTGTAACTCTTACGAATATGATAATCAATATAATGACTCTCCGCCAATGTGCTACCCGGAAAATAACTTTGAAAATGAATATGTAGAGGAACCGACACACGAACTGACTAACGGAAATAATTCTGACCTTGAAGAAAACAAAGCGGAAAATTTTTACACACCAGCCTCGGAAGAAGTAGAGAAAGGAAAAGTAGAGAAACGAGAAAGGATAGAGTTAAATTGTGACCCAAAATTAAAGCTACCTTACATATATATACCCGAAATAAACGGTAAATTCATGATAGATACGGGAAGTACAAGATCCTTTGTGAGCCCCAGTATCGCATACACATATTTCGATGCATACATTTTTCATGAACCATTCGAAGTGACGAGTACTCATGCGTCAAGTTCACATAACGAAGCATTACAGATTCCTTTAATGCCAACATTTAATTGTAACCATTTACAAAAATTTTACGTATATAGTGTAGACCCAAAGTACGACGGTTTGATAGGTAATGATCTCTTGAAACAGACAGAAGCAGTAATTGATTTAAAACGTAAGGTATTAAGGACCAAAACAGCTTCAATTCCTATTATATATAACGATACGGAATACATCCTCAATTTACCACCGCGTTCTGAACTAAGAGTGTCCTTACCAACGAATCAGTATTCTGGTGATGCTATTTTGAACTTTACTGAGTTTAGTAAGGGTGTAAGAATGCCAAGTGCGTTAGTGAGATGTGTGAATGGTTATGCAAAAACCGTAATTCAAAATACCTTGCATCGGGGTATAACTCTTAAAGTCACTGCTCCATTTGAAGTAACAAAGTATGAAAATATTGAGTGTGAGGTTAATTATGTGAGTGAAGGAAATGAATTTGAGAAGAACCAGTTATTATCAGAAAATTTAAAAGACTTAGACTAGAACACACGAATGAGGAAGAAAGAAATAAAATATTCAAATTATGCGAAGAATATAAGGATATATTTTATTGCGAGCAGTTACCGCTAACATTTACCAATGAAGTCAAGCATTTTATCAGAACGAAAAATGAAGATCCTATTTACACAAGACCCTATAGACAAGCACCCGCCCAAGCGGAAGAAATAAAGAAACAGGTAGAAAGGCTTTTAGAAAATAATGTAATTCAGGAATCATACTCCCCTTGGTGTTCGCCAGTTCACCTTGTCCCAAAAAAAATCGATGCCTCCGGCGTGCAGAAATTTAGAATGGTAGTAGATTACAGACGACTCAACGAAGTGACTATTGACGATAAATACCCTCTTCCTAATATAACAGACTTATTTGACAAACTAGGAAAAAGCACTTATTTCTCGACTCTAGACTTAGCTAGTGGCTACCACCAAATTGAGATTAATGAAGCTGACCGTCAAAAAACCGCGTTCAGCACTCAAGCAGGCCATTTTAAATTTTTAAGGATGCCTTTTGGGCTAAAAACCGCCCCGGCGACCTTTCAACGAGCTATGAACAACGTACTCAGAGGATTGCAGGGCATTCACTGCATGGTGTACCTAGACGATATAATTATATTTTCGTCCAGTTTAGAGGAACATATTCAAAATCTCAGAACAGTTTTCGACAGATTACGTAAGACTAACCTTAAACTCCAACTTGATAAATCAGAATTTCTGCGTAAAGAAGTGCTTTATCTCGGACACACCATAACTAGAGACGGACTGAAACCTAACAATGACAAGATCAAAGCAGTATTAAATTTCCCTTTTCCCAAGACTGTAACTGAAATTAAAAGCTTTCTTGGTTTAGTGGGATATTACCGGCGTTTTATAAAAGATTTTGCACGAGTGACACAACCATTGACATCATGTTTAAAAAAAACGTAATAAAATTATAATTAATGACAAATATATCGAAGCGTTTCAGAAATGTAAAGAGTTGCTAACGAATGCGCCATTGTTACAATACCCAGACCCTGACAAACCATACGTGCTCACAACTGATGCGTCTGAAGTAGCTCTAGGAGCCGTCTTATCTCAAGGTCCCATTGGTTGCGACCATCCTATTGCATATGCAAGCAGGACCCTCAGCGACACAGAGTCTCGGTACAGTACGATAGAGCGTGAACTACTTGCGATAGTATGGGCAGTAAAACATTTTCGGCCCTATCTATATGGCCGCAAGTTCAAAATTTATACGGACCACCGTCCACTGGCCTGGTTATATTCTCTTAAGGAGCCTAACTCTAAGCTTATACGTTGGCGTCTACGTTTACAAGAACACGATTTTGAAGTCGTTTACAAAAAGGGCAAACAAAATACAAATGCAGATGCTCTTTCGCGAATAAAATTAAATGCCTTAGGAGCAGGCGATAACGCCTCCGTAGCAGTTAATCTAGACGAACGAGAGTCCCAGTTTCAAGACTTACGAGATGTAACCGACGAAAATAGCTCTGATAAGTCCAGAACCCTTACTATTTCTGACATGTCAAGGACAATTTCTATTTCTGACTCTGAAGCGACGATTTCAGCTAGCTCTAGAGGTTTAACAGAACCTCAATACCCGGTTCCTTCTTGTTCCAATAGTAGTAGCACTCAAACAGTACACTCTAACATAGAATGTGACACCTCAGGTATTCCAATATTACAGGAAGCTATTGATACTAAACCTAACCAAACCCAACCAATTAGTATTCACGTGGCAAAAAAATGAAATACAGGTTAGAGACATATCAAGGCCAAAAGAAAAAATTTTGGAACTGTTTTTACCCTTAAATAATTCCGATTTAATTAAAGAATTTCTAAAAAATCATATACGGCCTAGAACCAAATACTTCATATATTTCGAACATCAGGACCATAGAAAAGATTTTGCAAAGGTCATTACAACATTATTCAAAAAAGACACGATAGACATAAAGGAATGCACGCAAAGAGTAGTTTTTATAGAAGATGAAAATGAACAAAAAGCCGTAATTTTAAAGTACCATGAAGGAAAAACCTGTCACCGTGGTATTAAAGAAACTATGACCAGAATTAAACGAAATTATTTTTGGCACAACATGCAAGAAAGTATTTCAGCAGTAATTAATTCGTGCGAACCTTGTCGTAAAATGAAGTATGATAGGAACCCGATAAAACCAATGTTACAATTAACTCAAACTCAACATGCCCCATTTCAGGAAATATTCATAGATTTATTCAGTATCGAAGGAAAATACTATCTAACGTTAGTCGATGCATTTAGCAAGTTCGGTCAAGCCATGGAAGTTAGTAATCGTTCCACTCCTGAAGTAGTTAGAGCTCTAATTAAATACTTCTCCCTTTATGGCGTTCCTAGGAAATTAACATCAGACCCTGGAGCTGAATTTAATAATGAATTAATGAGAGAATTAACAGCTATGTACAAAATTGACCTCCATATTACGACTCCTAATAATCCTAATTCTACTGGTATTGTAGAGAGATTCCACTCTACAATAATAGAGATATATAGGCTTGCGAAATACGAGCATAAGTTTACAGATGCTGCATCTGTAATGACTTACTCCATAATGGCTTACAATCACACTATCCATAGTGCCACGGGTTTAACACCCTTCGAAGTAGTATTCGGTCATACCGATTGTAATGACGTGTTTAATGCTAATTATCAAAAAACATATATGCAAACTTTATTAAAAGATCACGTTAAACGCACAAAACGTTAATATGAGTATATTTCCGATAAACTTCAGAAAGGTAAAGAAAAGGTAAGAAAAAGAAAAGGTGGTGAGCAGGAAGTAGAGTTAGAAGCAGATAAAGTTATATTTGCAAAAGTAGTTAACACCCGAAGAAGCAAAGACAAACCCCCATATCAAAAAGCAACTATTAGTGGCGAAATTAACAGAAATATAGTACCCATTACTGTGCGTGAGCGTAAAACCAAAGTTCCAATTAAAAATGTGAAACGTCCTCCACAGGTGGTGCTTAGTCGCCTTGGTGATGATAATGAAGGGCAGCCTACCCTTTCAACCTCAAAAGATTGAAAATAACCCGGGATTACTACCCGTCAAACAAGGTCAGGCTTTTAAACAAAAAAAAGATAAATGGATAATTGTTAAGAAATTGGATTTAAGCACTATTTTTAATGACTTAGAGTTTAATATTGTTAAGTATAGCGAGTTTAGTAAGTTAATTAATGTAGATAAGCCTTACGCACATGAGTTCGTAAACTTGAAGCTGCAAGTAGAGTACCTAAGAGATAGGACTGTAGATAAGGTAAAACAAATTTCACCTACGACTAGATTCCGGAGAGGATTGATAAATCCAATAGGTTCTTTCATAAAAGCAATAACCGGTAATTTAGATAATGAAGATGCGATTCATTATGAAAATTTGATTAATAAATTACACGCCAAACAAAATTTATTCGAGAGTAAAATCACGCTGGTTTCCAGAATGATGGATGATAATATCAACATCACAGATATTTTATATAAAAACTCTATAATCTTAGATACACGCTTAAAGCGAGTAGAGAAAATGCTAAAAGAAATAGATACGAAAGAAAATAATTCTATTTATTCTACTTATATTTTGGGTTTATACAGCATGTTCATTAATAATTTCCGTTCGATATATATAAAAATTAATGAAATGGAAACCGCTTTAGCCTTCAGTAAAATATCTGTACTACATCAGTCCATAGTAAATTCTACAGAATTATTGTATGAATTTTCATGTATAGAAAAAGTGCATAGACTTGTATACCCTGTAATAGAAAGTAATTTAGTTAAGTTAGAACAAGCATTAACTATTAAAGCGTACGTTAAAGGAAACCAGATTACGTTCATAATGGAAGTGCCCCTTACAGATAAGAATATTTACAATTATTATAAAATTTATTCATTGCCTATCCTGGATCAACTTCGTGATGAAACTTCCATTATCATTCCCGAATATCCCTTCCTTATGGTGAAAGGTTCGAAATACTTACCGGTCACTTCTCCGTGTCCGCAACTCTCCGCCGAAGATCAGTATATCTGTGCTGAGGATAACGTCGTACCATTTTCAACTCTTACTTGTATGGAGCAGTTGATGCAGTTCCAGAGTAATTTATCTCTTTGCTCTCGACGAGTGGTTCAAATGGAAGAGATGAAGGTCCAGCGTTTGTCATCTGATAGTTGGATTGTATACTCACGTCATAATGCAGTTATGTCCTACAAATGTGGAAATGACATAACCAAGACCACCATATTGGGAACTTACCTTGTGCGAATTGAACCTAGCTGCGAAATTATACTTGGTGACCTTCACCTTTACTATCTCCAACATACATTGGAAAAACTTGATTATAAGGTTACACCTATTATCGATTTACCTGATGTGAAGAGTAGAGATCCGATTACCACAGCTGCAGAGCCAATGGATATAAAAGGAATAAACCTTGATGAAATTAAGTACTTATCGGCAGTTTTCAAAACTAAAAGTGATAGTGAAAGTGAAAGTGAAACAGTTAAAGTAAACAGCGTTAGTCTAGGCACATTAATTTTGTATTTAGTTCTAATTACTATAAGTCTCTTCTTTGTTGTCAAAATGTTAAAGAAGAAGTGTTTTGAGGGTCGAAATCCTCGGATTCCTACATCATCCAATGATTTCGAACTTAAGGAGGGAGGAGTTATGTTACCAGCTCCTCGCCTACAACCACCAGCTCTGGGCCTACAAACGGTGGCAGTAAACGCTGATGTGGCATAACTGCTATCGCTTCTAGGAATGCGTCGCCTTCCCGTGAGAGCCAGAGGCCCGCATCGGGTAGATGATTAAGCTGTCGCGCGTCAATACGAACACACATCTCTGTTCAATTGTACTTTAGTTTTAACAGTCTTAATTAAATCCTTTATATTAAACTTCAAAATCAGTTTAATTTAAATAAATATCTCAGGCGTTCTGTTCCACAACGCTCCCCCAAATCTTTACTACGTTTCTTCAGAAGACGAAATAGAGTCTTATGATGATGCATCAGAAATTATAGAAATACCTGAAAATGGGAGGCCACAAAGAGAGAGACACCTTCCAGCATGGACCAGAGATTTCATATTTGATGAGACTGAAGAAAGTCATAATATACTCTCGGAGATACCTATAGATATCTCAGGGAGGCAAGAGCACAAAAAGCTCAACACAGAAAAGGCATAGGACTCAAAAGTCCATGCAGGAGACATTAATTGTCCAGCGGTGACATCTATAGGTTTATAAAGAAGAAGAAGAAGATAAGTGCCACTGGGGGTTATCTGTGGTGCGTAGTAACCATAGACCACGAAAGGATAGATTAGAATCTAAGTACCTACAAACTTCATTCAAGCAATATGCCACAGATTATCTGATAATCTGTGGCATATTTATCCTAGTGTTCGTGGTCTATGGGCCTATGGGCATATTGCACAGAGTCATCATCTGTCATTAGAGTACTTTGGTCCCGGCTAAGGGTAATATTGTTCTGTGACTTTGGTATTTAAATGTAAGGAAGCATATTGCTTGAAGTTTTGATGAAGTTTGTGTTTCTTTTTGTATTTTTCTGATTTCTGAATATAAATTATTATAAATCAAAATAAAAGTAAACTTTAAAAATATAACATAAGTAAAGTGAAAGTTAATTATAGATTCTCTGTTCAAGTTTTTAATATTAATTAAGGTACAAAGATGACTAGCTTTCATAAAGCTACGTCTAATAACACGAGTATCGAAGGAACAAAATTAAAAAATAACCTCACATACATTTCTACGGGGATACCGTCGCTGGATTTTATAATTGGTAATTTATACAAGCGTGATATTCAGTTAATTAACTACATAAATTATATTATACGCTCAGTTTGTACCTTAATTTGTTTCAGGTGGTGGATTACCTGCCGGTAGTGTATTTATTGTAGGTTAGTAGTAGTTCAAAACATTAAAACGTACTGAGATACTTTCATGAAACTAATATTCTAATAAATACGAAAGTATTTGTTTGCCTTTCAATGATGCAGCATTGGACCAATGGATGATTTTTTGCATGGATATGGTATAGTTGTATGACCTAGAGAGACATGGAATTTGTTCAGGGACTCTTTCTTTTTCCATAATCCTGCTGGGGTTTTTAGAACCCTTCTCCATGAAGTTGCGATCAATAGCTAGTTAATTTTTATGATAGGCTTCATCCAGTAGTCAGATGGAAAGTACGAATGGAGTCTGGACAAGTCAGCCTGATTCCCAATGTGCTTGTTTAGAGGATGCCTATTACATTCTTGGATTAAGGCACTCAACATTTGGTACTGTTTGGCACACTGACAGAACTTTACCAAATACCAATTACTTACCCTTTTCTCATATGTTTGGAAGCATGAAACTTTTCTGGACACAATTTCTCATATTTTGTGTCTGTTTCAATTGTAGTGAAGTACATCATTCAAAGAATAGAACACACACACATCAATTTTTCCTTTGTAATTTCAGAAGAAGATGTGCTAGGCAGTTACAGTCGAGTGCTTACCAAATACTTCCTTGCTGAAGGTGTAGTTTGTAAACATGACTTATTTATTGCATCTGCAGATGAAAGCCCTAGAGAAATTGTAAGTAAACTCCTTTCCAAGCTGTAATTAGTCCACAAGACCAAGGAGAACTTAGTTTAAATGTACTAATAAAACCTGTGTTTAAAAAACTTGGATCTTAATAACAATTTTAATTTAGGTTTCTATTCTTAATGTACCACTTGACATAGTATTTTGTAGCCTTGGGTGGCATTAGGCAGCCTGTCTAGTATGCAGGCTCTAATGACATACCTAATCACTAGATTGGCTGCAGCAATCTAGAATAATTAATTTTTGATATTGTTCACTTTCTGTACTAATTACAATAGAAATATTCAAAGCATGGTTATGCTTCATCATGGATTACATATTCAATTACCATTAGATGTCATTATAGTCCAGATATATATTTAAACTAGCTTTTGCCTGCTGCTTTGCTCACTTGAAATTCGATTTTTCAAGCCCCTATTTTACCACCTTAAGGGTTTAATTTTCAAAAATACTTTCTTAGCACAAGATCTGATCCATCCAGTGGTTTAAGCTGTGCATTGATAGATCAGTCAGTCAGTCACCTTTTCCTTTTATATTTATATTACGAACGAACGAACGAACATTCTTAATCATTATGTTACAATATATTCAGATACATTAAAAATAAAAATACCAATTAGTCATTGATCTCTTTTTTAACTTCCAGGTTAAAGAATTACCCCAACCATGTACAAACCCTAATGTAGAGAAGACTAAAAGTGATGACAATCGTGAGATGAAAATAGCTTGGAGATATGAGGGCTTAGGACAAGTTGAATCATCATTTGGTAGCAACTCTAACTTTGGCCACCATTTCGATCTGAGCAAGCATATCGATGAAACTACAATCAAAAACTGTAATATAACATACTGTCATGCAGTGCACAATGATGAAAGTGTTGATGGTAAGCAGATTGATAAATTCTGTTATAACTATTCTGAACATATTGTGTAGATTTCCATCAATGAATAATTGCACAATATGGTACTTCCTTTATCAACCGAAAGACTTCTACATGCCTCAGTCTTGTGCTGCCTGTATCCACTGGCTTCCTGCAACTTGTCTGATGTTGGTTCACCTAATGTGGTTCTGCCAACATTGTCGAGAACTCCTGGGTTGCTACATTGCTGTAGAAAATGTGTTGATAGAACATAAAGGTGTGCCACAAAATATTTGATAAACTACAGAAAAATATATGAACTGTTATTTTGGTTTCAGGTTTCAAAAATGGTCTCTACCACTCTGTATTAACAAATATTAAAAGCACTGTGTCTAAAGAAGAGTATACCAGTAATAGTAAGAATAAAAACATTCTCCGCTTAAGTATACAATCCCTCGGGTCTCCTATTTGGATGGCAATGGATTGTGATGATGCACAGAGTGGCTATGGACAAGATCTGATAAAATTTTTGTATTGTTTGAGAATGCTTGTGCGCGATACATATGCAGTTGCATTTGTAACTGTCCCTTCACATTTGTTTGATGTAAGTTTTTTTTTACTTAAGTTTTGAGATTAGAAAGCAGGACTATATTAGTTCATGCTACATCTTTACTATTTGACTGGTATCTTAGTGGCAAATGCCTCTCAATAGATCAGCCCCCCTAGCCAAATTACATATTTTCTATTATTGTGTCTAAGTTTCTATGATTGCTAACACTTTACAGCAGGGATTCCCAAAGTTTTTTTTTATCACGCCTCCCTTTTGAAAGGATAGGAGGTGTGCTTTAGAGGAAGCAATCTTAGAAACGATTAATTGATAGTCAAGTCGACACAACATTCTCGATCGCCCATTCACTCCACTGTATAGAATTTACGCTACACACTTATAATATATACATATACGCTTATATGCTTACGCACACGAATACACGCTTCCTCTGAATAAGGCCTAATATTTTAGAAGATCATAGAAAGAGAATAGATACGACATGTATGTAATTTGGCTAGGGGGGCAGACCAGAGACAATTCCGAAACTAAAAATTTCCTGAAAAAGGTTCATGTTACATTTGTATTATAATTAATGAGTATCAACTTTTGACAACAGTCAAATACCCAATTCCATTTTAATCACAGGATGAACATATAATAAAAAGAATATTATACTCTGCTGACAATGCTGTAAGAATAGAATCATTTGCTGGCTCAAGCAAAGAAACAAATCCAGTGTACAGTGAGTACCACGGGCTGTTTCATGTAACAAAACTGTCTTCACTGTATTCACTTGTTCCGTTCGTGCCTCCAAGTCTGGACCTTGCTTTCAAATTGAGAAGGAAAAAGTTTGTCATAGAGAAATTACATTTGCCTCCAGGTATTTATACTATCTATAAATAATAAAGCATAAGAGTTAGAAATGTTTGAGGTTCCTAAATTCATCTCTGCTCCAGCTCTAAAAATAGTGCTTTTCACTAATTAATTAATGATATAGTTGGGTCAGTAGCGTAACTACAGGGTGGCATTTAGGCAAAATGGCATGGGTCCGAGCCGGAAGGTGCCCCCGAGTGACCCGAGAGGGCCATGAGCATATTGTAAAAAAAAATTAACTTTGGTTGAGCTTCTTTATATGGGTGGGAGCTATGAATACTTATATGTCTAGAAGGAGTATCGCGCTACTAAAGAACGAAAAAAAACAGGCCAATGAGAATATGCTAGTGTGCGTGACGTGAGTGCCGCGCATGCGCGGCGTGTGTAATCGTTACGGAACTTATTCGATTATCGATTAATATTTCCATAGAACTTAGAATCGATAGTCGCATGGATATTCGATATTATGTTGTATAGTCAGATAATAAATCAAACTATTTTTTGGAACTAGTTCCTTATCGCGCGGTACGGAAGGGGGCTAGACGGAAAACATTAAGGAACCGACACTCGACACATTTTTGAAACCGACACTTTTTTGTTGAATGTGAATTTTGCATTGTGTTCAGTATTTTCGCCATTCAACACGGCGTCTGCATGGCCTAGTGGTTCCGGCAGTCGCCTAAAAGTTCAACGTCGATGGTTCGAATCCCAGCTCGACAGACTGAATTTTCTGTTTTCAATTTTATTTTAAATAATTTCTACATGTGGAATTTTTCCCTAATTTTTTATTGTATAAATTGGATAAAATGTTATTGTACTACTAACGCCATCTGTTAAAAACCAGAGTAACTCTTTGGTTTTGTAACAGTGCAATAGAAATAAACTAAAAAATATAATTCATCGTAGTTAATCAATTTAATACTAGATGACACCACTAGTTTATTACAATTCCTTCACTAAAATTAATCGAAAGGAACTACGTTCCACCCGGGTGTCCCTTGACACCTCTCAAGTTTTTTTCTATTAAATTAATATAATTTATTAATTAATATGACTATAAAAGTCCTCCCACAACGACGATTTCGATTTGTGCGTATTTTTGTTTCATCAGTCAACCTTGTAGCGCTAAATACGCGTAAATCGAAATCGTTGCTGTGAGAGGGCCTTTAGGGTGAAATGAAATAAGGAATAAATATTTAAGGCTACTTAATACTAGTACAACGGTGCACAACCTAAACAATGTTTATCGATTTATTTCATTTCAAAATCGATTTTCTATTGTCTGTGGTTATTCGAGAGGTATGGCACTTTACTAAGTGGGCGGTACCCATCAATGAAGTACGAAATTAACTGTAGTACATCTACCGAACAAAAAAATACGAAACTTCATGTGCGTGATCTGCCAAAATTATCCTAAATTTGACAAAGCATAATTTAATTATTTTCGAAAAATTTCAATTTCTTATTTTAACTGATGTGAATTAATGTTACTTATGGTAGGTGATGTTATTGGTTATTTTAGATCGTCCTGTTTAGTTTTTTCACATTTTATTGACCAAAACCGCCATTTAAAAAAAACAAAATATTGGCTCGCGAGCTCCATATCTGGTGATGACCTAATTCAAACTGAGCGCGGGAAAAGGGCGTGAACCACATGTGGCAGCACAAATTTTCGACGCGTTCACAGCCTTTAGGCTCCATCTTGTAAATCTTTGGGTGGGAGAGGGCCCCATCTGATTCATTTGCCACGGGTCTCGAACGATATAGTTCACTATCGCCATAGTTACGCCACTGAGTTGGGTCTAGGATTTTTGACATCCCTAGCACAGGCTACGGTCTATTTGGACTGCCAGTTGCAATCAGCAGCTTTAGTTTCAGTTTTTTTTTGTCTAATGCTTTGGGTCTTTAATAGAGTATTTTTACTATTTTTGAAAAGTGTCAATTTAATCCTAATGTGATAATGTACTACTAGATTTTTTTTTTTATTTTGTTCAATCGATAAGTACCAATAAAATGCATTTAAATTTTGCATTTACAATTTTCGAAATTTGACGAAAACACCTAGAAGCCATGATATGACGTCGTTTAGCACAGTAAACTCACAGAGTAGGGAGATCACAGAGTGACACAGAGTAACTTTGTCTTTATTAAACTATAAGGCTGGAATCACATCTGTGCCCATCGATTCGCAAAAACAAAACGGGGATCGATAGAATAAATACAAAAACCAACAGGAGCACATTCACGATTCAATCTTAGCACGAAACATAATTCTTCTCTATGCACGAAACTACGAAAGAAACAGAAACGAATTTTAATGTCAGTCTGGTCAGTCAAGCCAAATTGCGTTCCATTTTACGCATACAGTATAGAAAATTGTCTATGGTTCCCAAATAAGTTAAAAATATCGTTCTATTACACGCTTGAAGATGAAAAATAAAAATAAAATAATATTTTAAAAATAAAAAAGACACGCCTCACGCAAAAATGAAAAGTATTTTTTAGAAAGGGGAGCCCATACTTCATCGCATTCTAATCCATGCATCAGTAACCATGTCAGATGTCAGTCAGATCCATGGAAGTAGATAGGAAGGATTTACCGACTTAATGACGTATTATGGCGGGTATCGTTTCACATATTTGTTGCATAGATAAAAAAAAGTGCAATCTTTGAAATAAAATATAAAAACTTTATAATTTTGTGAATTGAAACTTACACTTCCCCATTTCTTATTGCCTAAACTATCTTATTTAAATATTTTTAGATTATCTCTCACTAGGAGTAAAAATTAAAATACCCTATTATGGTGTAATTTGTGTTCACTTTTTTGCTGAGTCAACAAATAAATAAAATAAAATAAAAATATTCCCTGCAAATAAGGATAAAGCTCTCTCAATTTAGAATAGTTTAGAGATAGTGCATAACTGTATTAGCACCAATGCCTTTATTTAATTTTCAGAGCTTCAAGAATCAAGTGAACGCGAACAAGATGACATTACGGCTGTCCCAAAAACTTGCGGTGGTTTTAAGAAAAAGGATATCGATTTTTAAAATCGAATTGTACCTATGTCTATATTTTGTGATATAATAAAAATATTATTTTTTTGAGGTGAGTCTTTAATTGTGCGAGTTATTAGTTGGGGACATATTCGCTGTTTAAATTTGAAAGGATGATAGCAACTTCTTTATTCGAAGCACAGGAACAGAGTGTTGAAATAACTCATGCATAATTTTTTAGACAAAACTGGCTTAATTATAGGCACCCCACCTGTTCAACAGAGCGTATCTCCCCAAAACCGACAAATGTATTCATCGCGTTTATTCATGGGCTTACTATAACGCGTTTACGCATTTACCATATCGCATACCATTCCGCGTATTGTACCTACATAGTGGTACTAGTGATATTTTGTTAAATATTGTTAACAAATAAACATGAAGAAAATTGCGAGTGCTAAAGTGCTGTTTGGATGTTTTAACACCATATTTTTTGTAAGTCATTTGTACTTTTATTCTATATAATACTAGTTAAACCGCCCGGCTTCGCACGGGTAGGCTTCGCACAACTCGAACAATGGTACAATCATCTGGGGCCTGGAGGTTAATGATTTAGTCTATTTGTAATTAATGCTTCATATAATATACTAGATGATGCCCGCGACTTCGTCCGCGTGGATTAAGGTTTTTAATTCCCGCGGGAACTCTTTAATTTTCCTTTTGATTAGATGTAGTCTATGTGCTAATCGCCTAGGATTAGTTAGCTATGAGCTATCTCAATCCCAAATTTCAGCCAAATCGGTTTATTCGTATACGATCGTTGTCTTACGCGTTGCTGCTTTTGCGTGAAGACTGAAGAGTTATGTTCTCTACGATAATACCTATTTATCAGATCTTCTAAAAAAGGATTATTAAAATCGGTTAAAATTTGACGGAGTTACGAAGTAAAATCGATAAAAACTTTCATCCCCTATCCCGAAGGAGCCTTATTGTTCTCAGGATAAAAACTGTCATACATATGTTACATTATACTGACCCGGAGTATCAGTTACCACTATACTAAAATTCATTCAAATCTGCTCGGTAGTTCTTGCATGCGCACAGACAGACTGACAGATAAAAAATTAAAAAGAAAATGTTTTGGGCTCAGTATCGATGATAAAGCCTCTGGCTCAGACTGGCATGACGGTCGGTTGTGAATTGTGATAAATGAGTGCAACATACTAATTACCTGGTAATATATTTTATAACTGCTTCATATGAACAGTGATAGCCTAGTGGTTAGGACTGTGGTCTCCTATTCAGGGGGTCCTAGTCGCAGGTTCGATCCCGGGTATGCACCTCTGACTTTTCGGAGTCAAGTGCGTTTAAGCAATTAAATATCACTTGCTTCAACGGTGAAGGAAAACATCGTGAGGAAACCTGCACATCTGAGAGTTCTTCATAATGTTCTCGAAGATGTGTGAAGTCCGCCAATTCGCATTGGGCCAGCGTGGTGTACTATGGCCTATAACCCTTCTCTGAAAGGAGACCTGGCTCAGTAGTGAGCCGTTGATGGGTTGTTAATGATGATGATGATGATATTTTATAAAAACTTCTTTAAAGGCATGCGGTTTCGTCAAAGTAGTATGCGGTTTCCTGGTCCTGTGCGACACGCGAAGGATGCTCCTGTCCCGGCTGCTCGCGACGCCGGAGGACGGGCTGGAGGAGCCGCCCTTCTACTATGTCGCGCTGGGCCTGCTGGCCGCTGGCGTCGCGGTGTGCGCCGTGGCCGCCGTTGGCGTGTGGGCCACCTACTTGCCTGGATACGTTATCTTAACTATTGTAAGTGCCTACTGTAGGGTTACTACAAGATTGGATAGTTAACTATAATATTACTAACTTTAAGCCTCAATAGCCCAACGGTTAAGGTGCGGACTGAAAACTGACAGGTTGCAGGTTCGAATCCCACCCGTTGCACTATTGTCGTACCCACTCCTGACACAAGCTTTCCGCTTATTTGGAGGGGAGAGGAGAATATTAGTCATGTTCAACTTGGTTGATATTCTTAATAAAAAAAAAAAAAAACTATAATAGTAAACTATGACATTACCATCAAAGTAAAATAAACCATAACAGTATTGAGTTAGAGCTCAATTTCGTGTATGTATTCTTAAACGTTTATGTAACGAAAACGCTCCAAATTAAAATCGTCTGTATTGAATTTTTGTGACATTAAATCGATAGAATCATTGTAGATCAATAGAATCATAGATGTTCATTTTACTTTGATGCTAATGTCATAGTTATCTATTAAGATCAAACGAATTAAAACTCGGACTAACCACACTTTATTCATCATCGTCATCAGCGGTCTATAAATGGATCACTATAATGGAAAAGGGTTATATAGGCCACTAACTTTTGCCCGCAACTTCATCCGTGTGGATTTAGTTTTCAAAAGTCCCGTGGGAATTCTTCCATTTTTCGGGATAAAAACTAGCCTACGACGGAGACGGAGTGACAACTCCGTCTCTAGGTCCTCACGGTTTATCCTTCCATCACACAGAAAAGGAGGAACGAACGGATTTTTTGCAAGGGTACAGCTGAGGACTTGGAGAGTGAAATATGTGCGGGACGATATAGTGCAAGTGTATAATAGTGGACTGAATAAATAGCATAATTAGTTAGTAATAGATGTGTCATATAGTTTAGCAATTGTTTATAGTTTTAAGTACATAAGTCTCATGTATTATCTCATAAGTGAATAGGGAAAATAATAAATAGATTAAAATAGAAAACCCATAGGGAAATAGGCCGCGGCTCTCCTTAAGGTACAGCTACGAGCCGAAAAGATACCTTATTAATTCCTAGAAATAGACCGCGGCTCTCCCAACGGTACAGCTAGGAACCGTAAAGACACCTCTGTAATTCCAAGAAATGCCGCGGCTTTCCCTACGGTACAGCTCATAGTAGTAAAGATACCTAATTATGTAATAATACCTATTATTATTACTAAATTGTGATTGGTTTAAAATAACGCGCTCTGATTGGTGCACTGATCAATAGCAAAATTTCACCAATCAGAGGGCCTACATTTTTTCGGCCAAATTTGTATAAATACCGGGCTGAATTGTAAGCCGGCACAGTTCCCACCGGCAAGCGGTAGCGGTACCCAATAAAGGAAGAAAGTTCTTCGAGAGTTTTCCTTGCTACCCAACCAACCCAGCTACAGCGAATGTACAGAAGCGTACAAAATAAGCTACCTTTTATCGCGGAAAATCACGCGGGATATTTAAAAACATACCTCCATACGGGTGAAGTTTCTGGCAAAAGCTAGTTTATTAATATATAATAACTAGCTGATGCCTACGACTTCGTCCACGTGGATAAAGTTTTTAAATTCCCTCGGGAACTCTTTGATTTTACGGGATAGAAAGTAGCCTATGCCACTCTCCAGGTCCTCAACTATACCCATGCTAGTCAATCCGTTGCTCTGTTGTGGCGTGATTGAAAGACAAACCAACAAACACACTTTCGCATTTATAATATTTGTAAGAATTAGTAAGATATGAAGTCTATTTATTTGGGTTAAGACTATCTCGCAATCTAACAGAGATTTAGGTTGCCTAGCAACATTATAATACTCGTTTTAATCTCGTAATTAACATATTTTAATTTGCAATAACAAATATTGATGTCAATAATTAAGATAAAAACTATCCTATCATTTAAGTTGGACCAAATTACAGATAGTTACTAAGTTTGATCACAATCAGTTCAGTAGTTTCGAGTTTATCCCGAACATACATCGTGACACGAGATTTTTATATATATAAGAAAGAGTGGAATGTGTTCACGTTCGGCAGTATTTCCTGGCGGTGCTGGCGCTGCTGGTGTGCGAGTGCGCGGCGGGCGTGCTGGCCGCCGTGTGGCCGCGCTGCTACGGCGTGCAGAGCGCGCGCGGCGGCGCGGTGGGCGCGCTGCAGGCCTACTACGCCGTGCCCGACTTCGAGCACTTCACCACCGCTTTGGACTTGGCGCAGACTGAGGTACACATACATTTGTATTATAGCTAGCCAGCTAATCAGAGGGAATTGCGATTGTCATACTGTACCTAATAATCAATTTTACACAATCCCATAGCCGCAACGGATGTTAGGTAAGGTAGGTACCTACTCCTATGGCACAAGAATGAGGCTTAGAATCTTATGGCTCAGTTACCCAAGAAGAGTTTCTCGAATGCGAGCGATATTTTCGGCACGTCATCATACTCCTACTATTATTATAAATGCGAAAGATTTTGAGGATGGATGTTATAGTTCAAAGTGATGAATGAATTACTTCCAGTTGCAGTGCTGCGGTATGACGAGCGCGCGCAACTACGACATGTCGCTGTGGCAGCTGCGGCGGCTCGGGCCGCGCGGCGTGTCCGTGCCGCCCAGCTGCTGCGTGCAGCCGCGCGCCGAGCGCTCGCACCTCAGCCCCGCGCCGCTCAACGCGTCGCGCTGCCAGGACGTCGCGCCCGACGCGCGCTACAGACACGTGCCCGTGAGTGAACTACCTACTCGACACTGGCCGTAGCACCTAGGGCTATCCCCAACTACGACATGTCGCTGTGGCAGCTGCGGCGGCTCGGGCCGCGCGGCGTGTCCGTGCCGCCCAGCTGCGTGCAAATAGCAATGTGACCGAAATGCTAGAATATCCGCGGCAGACAAATATGAGACAGTCGCATCTAAGAAAATAATTTTCTATTGTTTCTTACAGGGTTGCCTGACAAAGCTCGAAGATTGGTATCAGCAACAGTACTTCGTATTCATGATCTCTTTGTTCGTAGTCGCCGTTTTCAAACTGGCTATTTTGTTTAGTACGGTTTTTTCATGTATTCGCCTGAGGAAGAGCAGACAAGATATCCATACGTTTATGATAAAAGGCGTGGGCAGTAAAGCGAAGGAAAACATCTACGAACGCAGCATGAGCAGCTTACACGACGAGCCCATAACAGCAAAGTACATCCAGCCGAATAACTTCTATAGTCCCCGCGTACGCAACCCGCGAATCTTTCACAACAAACCAAATGAGATGGTATGAGAATTAGCCGCGGAGATAAATGCTTTAGAGAGAAGACTGGAACGGTTCTCGGATATTCTATACAAACACCAGGCTGACTCTATTATGTGGTAACATTTTTTGTGGGTAATTGTAATGGTGTTCGCATGCCCCTGGACGACCAGCATAAGACGAATTAGCCGCATTGTTGTTAACTGCTGCAATAGCAACCCGCAACGGTCAGATCAGCGCCCACAAAAACTAATGAAAGTTATCATCTACAAAAAACTGAATTCAAACTGCAGTTTTGGAGTCAACTTTCAGGACAGTGCCATAAAATATACAGCTTTCACTTCAGCTGTGAGTCATTTCTGATTGCTCTGGATTTACGATTTATAGTGATCGATTTTTAGACGATCACTACTTCGAATATTTTGCTATAGGAATCTCGAAAGAGAATATACTAATTATAATGACTCAAAATAGAATTTCTTAAGACATCTGTAAAGTATTATCTCCTGATTATATTCATTAATATGTTATATGCTCGTTAATTTTATTAAGAAAAGACTGTAATTCGTTCATAAAATGTAGTCGTAAGTTTTATAAATAAAAAATCAAATTTCAATATGTAATATTATTTTCAAAAGAACATTCAAAAATTGGTCCTAAAGTTAAAACATTGTTAACAATGACTCTGGAATGTTTCAATCATTTACAACGGATCAATAGCTGGTACAGAGAGCGGTTTCTATTATTACGATTTGTCCATTTAAGGTCTAAACATACAGACTGCCAAAGAAATATATAAAGTTAGAACAGAAAAGTGGGCGTGACATGCGTGCTAACATTTCGCAATATGATATACTTAGTGCAATATTTTTCAAATAAAATCAAAATAAATGCTGTCAGTTCCCGAGTTTCACTATTTTTAATTATAGTTAAGGTGGAAAACACGGGTCTGCCCGCGAAATTCAAATTTAATCACGAATCGATTAATTTGTAACTCACGCCGTATTCAGTATTTTGATTAATTTCTTAAACTGGTCACTTTCAAGTAAAGATTTTTATGTAAACCTGTGAAGATGATAATTCCACTGGCGCAATTAGAAGGCCATAAGCCTACTTTGTCGTATTAGTTTACAAATTAAGCGAAAAGCCGAAATAAAAATTTCGCGGGCAGACCCGGGTCTTCCATCTTAAGCCTTAAAAAACCTTCACAAGGGAATGTTTATGTTTGTTTTTTTTATGTTTTCAACAAAAACAATATTTTCAAACTGTGGTGTCCAAACTGCAATTTTGCAGTCTGTCTGTCCAGACTTAAAAAGGAACACCTAGTTAATACAATAATTATATAATATTATATTTTATTTGTCTGCTAAGCTTTCCGAATTTCAATAAACGTTTTAATATACATATTTCACATTTTTGTAAAATATTATACATTGAAAATGTAATATATACATAAACAATAATTTAATTTTCGTAACCTAATGGCGGAACTTGTCCAGAAAAATAAAACCAAAGTCCAGAAAATTCCAGAATCCCGCAAACCTCTCCTAAGTAATACATGAGATCCTTAACAATAACAATATTCTATTTATAATAATTGATTCTATTTTAGCCTATAGACCATTGAGACCGACATCACAGTATAATCTACTAATTACATCTTAGGTACAGGAATCATCTTAAAATGAACTTAACCAATAAAATGTACATTTGCACTATAAATAAAAATAAATTGGGTCGTCCACAGGCGGATAAAGAATCTCGTCAATAATCCTGAATCTAATATTATAAATGCGAAAGTGTGTTTGTTGGTTTGTCCTTCAATCACGCCGCAACAAAGCTACGGATCGACGTGATTTTTTGCATGGGTATAGTTGAGGACCTGGAGAGTGACATAGGCTATTTTGAGTCCCGTCGTGACCACGGTCCATGCAACTGGATCGAAATATCGACATTATACAAAAACAATTATCGTGGTACGTACTCGTATAATAATTATGTCATTAAGCCACGAAATAAGTCTAAAATCCATAGGCTACTTTTTCTCCCGGAAAATCAAAGATTTCCCGAGGGACTTTAAAAACTAAATCTACGCGGACGAAGTCGCGGGCATCAGCTAGTTGAACATAACTTGACAAATGCCGCCAAAAGCTCATGCTTTTTAGCCCTTGACTGTGATCTCACCTGATGGTAAGTGATGACGCAATCTAAGATTATCAGCGAGATTGTAGTGGAGGTCCAGAGGGAATAAATTAATTAATAAAATGTAATGTCACTTGGTAAATTACAGACTCGATTATTAAAAGAATATAATATCAGAAACTATAGAATGTATTGCCCCAATTATGTCTTCACTCGTCACTCGATAAATATTTATAAAACGTGTAAATAAAATCGTTGAAATGTCTTTTGTGCTATTTACTTATATTAATAACAATATCTGTAATAAATATACATAGTATATAAAAGCGACTCCGCAAATAATGAGAAACATAAGTCCCTAAATTAAGTTATCGCGGAGCTTCCTCCTACCGTACATTAATACTACTATCAACGTTACTATCAACGTTACTATACAATAGTACTAAATCTGTTGTACACAATCGATGGTTCTATTATAAATCTATTTTTCCTTAGCTGTCTTAAAAGGTGGTTTCTCACAGACGTAAGCGACGCGCTGAGCACAACGGTATGAGTTCTTACTGCACTGACAATGAAACAACAAGTGGAAAACCAAATTAAAACGGCTTAAGCGCCCGCCTTCGTTCGCTACGTATTTCTCCGAAACGCTTTCTGCGATTTGTTTACGTTTTAAGAGAGCTAAGCAAAAATAGATTATAAACAAAGGTACTTTTCACAATTTTGCTTTGAGGATAAAGATAGCCGTCAATTTAGTTAAGAATTGTGTACAGCAGAATTAGCACCAATATTTTTACAAACGAACTATGCACGAACAATCATAAAAACTATATAAACTTTACGAAATGGATTTCTTAGAATAAATAGTTCATATAAAAAAAATGTTTACATTTATCGGAAGATTCGCTAGTGGGCAGAGCCACGATGCGTTTCTGATGGAAAACTTTGGTCACATTTTGTTACAAGTTGGTCGAGAGCTACATGAAACGTTATGAGTACGAACAATAAGTATAAAGGGAAGGGATATGACTGCACGGAGATTGGGGGTTGTCGCCATTTCTACTGACCAAGGCATTCAGAAGAGGAACAGAAAATTTTGGATAAAACAGCTGAATCGTCGTCTGTTTTATCCAAACAGAATCCTAGATCAACGGATCTGGGGGAAAATAGAAAAAAGTGGAAGTAAACTAGGTACCTAGTCAATAATCTGAAAGGATTAAAACCAGAAAAACTCGGAAGTGTTCAGCACAGCGTTGCCTGTCGAATCATAAGCGTAGGGTTTAAAGAATTCATTGAAAAAGTCAAAATGCGTGAAATATTTTTTGTTGATGTGCTAACAGCCTTAAAACCGTTGGTTTAATACTCAAAGTTCGTGGGTCAGAATATTTTTTGCGGACTCGACGACCGTCGGGATATCTAGCACATAATTGATCGAAGCATAAAACATCTTCGGTAGCTCGTATAATATTGATTTATAGTATGTCGTTCAAGAACGAGTTGTCGAGAGAGTTGAGCAACTCTTGCGCGGTGAGGTTGCTCGTGTCGCTGGAAGGCATGTTGTCGAGGAAGTCCAGATTGAAGTCCGCGGTTTGTCCCGTGAACGAAGACGTGGAGTGGAGCGAGAACGGGTGGCTGTTCCCATTCTGGGACTGCATCGGCCCGTTCCCGAGCATGTTCTGAGTCTGCATGGAGTTGTTCTGTGCATGCATCGGCTGTTGACTCGGCATGGATTGCATGGGGCCGAGTCCGCCCATTCCTGACTGCTGCAGGCTCATACTCTGCGATTGACTCATGTGGATATTCGGCATCTGTGAATTAAATAGTGCTTATATTATAAACGCGAAATTCTTTATTTATTTATAGGCTCAACAAAGAAGTGAACACAATTTACACCATAATTTTATTATAAGACCAAAGCATGAGACAAAAAAACTGAAACTAAGGATTGTGATTGCAACTGGCAGCCCAAATAGACTTGAGCCTGTGCTAGGTCTGTCAAAATCCTCGACCCAACTTGTAGTATGATTGTATGTTGGTTTATTTTTCAATCGCAAGCATTGACTTATTAATACTTAAGTCAATGATCGCAAGCAACTAATCGACATGTTTTTTGCCTAGATGTAGTTTAAGGATACTTTTTATCCCGTGAAAACAGAGGGTTATCGGGAGATTTTTAAAAACCTACTTATATTAATTATACATATTATATATTATTATATTATTGGTTTTGACTGAAGGGTCTAAAAGCCTAGTGCTATCCTTTTACGCATGGAGCATAAAATTAATGTTTAGAAAATGTGTACAAAAAAATAAGCAACCATGTAAAGATAAACTCAAGATAATACATAATATTATGTTTATTTCCTCATCCTCGCGATAAAGTAGGTACAGTAATCAATATAACGATAAACTCTTACGATAAAACAATTACCTGGCCTTGCACGCTCATCATTTGGTTTTGTTGCATAATTAGGTGCGACATTGACGACTGCTGATTCGATGCCCTGGAAGTAAACAAGTTCGATTAATATATTACTGCTTGCGAGTTAATTGTCCCTAGTGTTGCCACAATATACATATAATGCGGATTTTGGAATGTACAGGAAACCGGAAATCGTATTAGTTTGCATTTTTAGCCGACTTCAAAAATGGAGAAGGTACTCAATTCGACGCGTTTATTTTTTTGTTGTGTTACTCCATAACTCCATCAAATCTGAACCGATTTCAATAATTTTTTTTTATTTGAAAGGATATACTCGTACCGTCAGGTTGGTCCCATTTGAATTTGATGAAGATCTGATGATCAAGGAATACTATGTATATGGTTGATATAAGTTGATACTAAAAACTTAAAAACAAACATTGCTTAAATTGATGGAAAGTAAATACATATCAGTGATCTTACTAATTTCGGCATAGGCACGCAAGAAATCTTTGTACTTTTTTATGTTTTACTAGTAGGAAAGACAAGCAAGTAGTGATAGTCTAGTAGTTTTCTCCTATTCGGGGGTCGCAGATTCAATCCCGGGCACGCACCTCTGAGTTTTCGAAGTATGTGCGTATGCAATTAAATATCACATACTTCAACAATAAAGGAAAGCATCGTGAGGAAATCTGCACAACTGAGTGTTCTCCATAAAGTTCTAGTAGGTGGGTGAAGTCCGCTAATTCGAATTATGCCAGCGTGGATGGCCTATAACGCTTCTCTGAGAGGAGACTTGTGCTCAGTAGTGAACCGTTGATGGGTTTCTGACGATGATGAAGAGTAGGAAAGAGCGATATTTTTGTATATAATAATATTATGTATTATATTATGTCACATGGTGTGCTAAAACAATTATTGTGATGTATTGAGACGTCCTACACAGAAAATCCTTTCACCAGCATTGCGGCACACTCCCACAAAATCACTACGTTGTGGCGTCGTGTGGCACATCTCTAACCTCAGTATGGGCACACTAGTACCACGTTATGCTCGCGATTCGTCAACAAGGTGAGCGCTGAGGTTAAAGAAGGGGAAACACAAGTTTTAATTAATCATTACATAACTTTGTTGGCATGTAAATTAAAACTAGGTACTGGTGTAAAACTGCGAGCGTTACGTTTTCTAACATTGGGTAACACACGGAATTAAAATTATTTGCTGTAACATTTCTGTAATAATATTTTTTTCTAAATTACATACATGCTTAAAAGACATCACTTGCATCTTCTTATATTCATTTAAAATGGAATATTAAAAAAATGAATATAAGAAGATGCAAGTGAAGTCAAGATGCATTTTATAGGATGAGCATTTGTAACTTGCTACAACAGAAAAATTCGCTACTTTCAATCATATAAAAAATACATAAAAGTGTCAGTCTGTAATTTCGAATGTCTTCTAACTGCCGTTTACTTATGAGTAGCTCATATGATTTATTATGATTTGAACAATATTTCTTAAAGTTCTGACTGTTTTGAGTGGGCCAAGTAGGTTTCAGGATGCCTGGATGAAACAGATTTTAACGGGACTCTCAATGCTAGAGCAATATACAAGGATCGATTTAGGCTTAAAAAAATATTGGTTGTCTGTAAAGTCGGTTAACGGACGATAGTTTTACGTGATAACGTCATAAAGAAACATTGACGATGACTGGCGGGCGGCGGCGGGCGAAGTCACAAGCCAACGCTTGGGCCGATTGTGCCTCTCTATCGCTTGTTCCGCGCTCTCGCTTGCACGCGCAGGCTCAGGCGGAACGTAACACTTTTTCCTGCGTGCAGCCGGTGTTCATCGATTTATAAATTATAAGACGTTATGACGGCAAAAAATAAAACATTTTTGTTGATGAACAAAAAGTAAACGCCAAATAATTGGACGGTTTAATAGACGATAAATACCTCTGCTGCTGGTGCTGCTGCATTAGTTGTTGCTGCTGCAGTCGCGCTTGCTGCAGCTGAAGTTGCTGTTGCTGCGACAAACCGCCGCTCACTCCGCTCACATTGCCCATACTGCCCATGCCACCCATGTTGAAACCTGGTTGTAAAAGTGCCTTTAATGAATAAAACAAGTTCATGAGTAGATTTCCAGTCACGAAAATTGTGGATTGTGTAGGAATCGCATTGAGCCTATATGTCACTGAAGTGAAATAAAGTGTTATACATCCGAATGGACGTTGGTGTCCCAAGGTAAGGTAGTAAGGTTGAATGGCGACCTCGCCAGGGTTGGAATACCCCGAACTGGCTGGTTACGGTTTATGTTCCGCAGTGGATATCTATCGGAGATCCATACCCTGGTGGTGGTGCGGGAACTGCTGGCGCGCCGACTGCTGCTGCAGCAGCACGTGGCGCCAGTCGGGCGCGTAGGGCCGCGCGTGCGGCGCGAAGGCGCGCGGCGGCGGCGCGGCCGGCCTGCGCGGCGCCGCGCCCGCGCTCGCGAACCGCGCCTTGTACTCCGGCGGAGGCGGACGCATCTGCTGCTGCTGCTGCTGCGCGCGCAACATCTGCTGCTGCTGTTGTTGCAGCATTTTTGCTTGCTGCTCGCGCGTTATACCCGCTGCTGCGATCCCTGTTGGCAATAGTGTCCCATTAGAGACTATTATTAGATTGTCTAACACTAGAGATTAGCTGATGTCAGTTTCGATTTTGGTTTTAAAAATAAATGTGAGAATTATTTTGCTGATGCTTACATAGGTATACATATACCTATGTAATGGCAGAAGTGAGCAAACTCTCAAATCGAACAAAAATACATTGTAAAAAGATACCCAGCCTGCGTCCTGTGCATACAGTGGGTAGGTAAGTATACGTATTGGTGGCAAAGTCCGTTGAATGTGCTCCTGTCTGCATTATTAAACATAACCTCACCTACCTACTTACATCGTCTGGCGAACTCCAGTCGCCAAGTATTTATACTGTACCTACTCGTATCTCTCCATAGTACCAAGCTATACTTTCATGATAAGTGCAAATGTTGTACTGTATCGTAAAAACATTATAATATGGCCATCGTTTGTCTGTTTATTTGTTATAAACGCACAAAATCCGTACTAGTAGGGCGAGTAATAATAAAAGAAATTTGTTTTTCCTTCTGGATCATGAATTTCCGCAATGTAACGCCTGCTTATATTTTATCCAATAAGCTGAGTTGATTTCGTTCAATAAACTGGAATCAAACCCGCTATCCCCGGAATAGGAGACCGCAGCTGAATTGAGCTCAAAAGTAAGGATTCAAAGGAAATACCAAGTGGTTGCTGGCCCGGTCCTTGCGCTGTTTGCTGTGTTGGTCCGGAGGGCCGCGTCCGCATGCTCGGCGAAAAGTTCATACTCTGCGATTGTGATACCGAGTACGAGTCGCATCCGCTACCTGTGAAAGAAGATAATCTGATTGTTGCGATTCGAAACAAAACTAAATCATTTTCGTTAAGGTTGTTTATACGGGTCTGCCCGCGAAACCCAATTTTAATTTGGTTTTTCGCAATTTGTAAACTTATACGACAAAGTAGGCTTATGGCATTCTAATTGCGACAATGGCAGTATCATCTTCACAGGTTTATATAAAAATCTTTACTTGTAAGTGTCCAGTTTAAGAAATTAGTCAGAGTATCGAGTTTGACGTGAGTTACTCACAAATTAGTCGATATTCTGACTAATTTCTTAAACTGACTAGCGTTCAGACACGATGGCGTGAAAGAACCGATTAGGATAACCGTTAAATTTCCTACAATTTTGACAAAACAAACATGTTTGTATGTAAATTAGTTACCGAGATATTATGGCTCTTTGAAAAAATAGTCCAGTCGACAGGTAGGTAAAAAAAATTTTCTACCTTCCTCCGGGTTTTCCTCAAAAACTTTTTCCCTCCCTCCCTCCTAAAGTTTCATTAACTTCCGACCTTTTTCCGCCAAACCCCACTTACTCCTACCTGTCGACTGGGCTATATTGCCATATCCCTAATTCAAGACCACTACTACTTAGACCCGCTACCACTTAAACCCCGCTACCAGTTACCACTTAGAACCGCTTAAATTCCAACGTCACTTACCATGAAGATCATCGATTATCGAATAAAAAAGAATTATAATATGTGTGGATCGATCATGAATTCATGAAGCACTAGGTAGATGTGTACCTATGCAACGAGATATTGCTCACTTGTGTAACCGAACAATGTCAATTTTCGAACCGTAACTTTGTCACGTAACAAGCGACTTGATATTGTTACCTCTTTGTAGAACAGTGTTGTAACATTTGTACCAATTCTGAGTTTGGTGAATTATAATTGCAAAAACAGTAATCAATCAAAACCTTTTTGATTTTCCAAGGCTGATGATCTAGGCTCTAAATCATGTTAAGAAAAATTCAATTTAATAATAATAATTTCTACATGTGGAATTTTTCCCTAATTTTTTTATTTTTATTATTAATTTATTATTTAATAAATTAATAATAAAAATAATTTTATTTTTAAATTTTTCCCTAATTTTTTATTTTTATTATTAATTTATTGTTTAATAAATTAATAATAAAAATAAAAAAATTAGGGAAAAATTCCACATGTAGAAATTATTTAAAATAAAATTGAAAATAGAAAATTCAGTCTGTCGAGCTGGGATTCGAACCATCGACCTTTAACTGTTTAGCGACTGTAGAAACCACAAGGCTACGGAGATCTAATATTGTAGTGTGAAAATATTGAACACAATGCCAAATTAATTAATCGAAAGGAACTTCGGTCCATCCGGGTGTCCCTTGACACCTCTCAAGTTTTTTGTTCTAATAATATCAAAAGTTTTTTTTTTACGATGAAACCAAAATAAAATTATTTTTAGAATAAAAATGTTAAGTAGTAGGTATCTAATGGTGCCCGAGAAAACGTTTTGACTTGATTATAAAACATAGACTTTTCTCTACTTTCTATTTAGGTAATATAAACCATACATAAGAATTTCTCTAAATGGCAGTGTATCTTATCAAAATCTGTTGCGTAGTTTAGAAGAATTAGGCGCATAAATAGACATTCGGTTAGCGACTTTGTTTTATACTAAGTATTTAAAAGGTGTATCTTCTTATTTCAGTAACGAACAACGACATTACATAGCCATCTGGAAGCTATAATATTATAATAAACTATAGATACGCATAAAGTAGTTACGACTCGGTCCAACTCTATTAAGATGGAATTGATACAAAAAAGAAAAAGAAATGTTCTACAGGAGTACGCCACGTATCATAACTAAACAGTGGCACAAAAAGAACTAAAATAACTTATAAAGCGAACGCAATAAAGACTTCAATCTATGTCATCCCCGAAGCGCGCTGGGCGCATTCTCGCAGATCGTCAACCTCTACCCTCCCCCCGTTCACAGATCAACCGAACGGCTACTGTAGGTTCACTGCCACCACATTTAACACATCAACATAAGGTGCATTTTCACCCAAGTCAAAAACGACACTTAGAACAGGCTAGTAGGAATACACATACCCCTTGGTGCATTGTACTGAGCGTGTGTTATGAAAAATAAACTAAGCACGCAACGTTATGTTGTTGCTTAAACCTATATTGGTAGACGCTTCTACCTAGTATCAATAACATTAAGTATATCGAGTTCCATTTACTACGATTCTCAATTTAAATGCGGACAATATAATAATATTAAAATTAATTACCAAAAAAAAACTTGATAACTAGAAAAAAAAGTTAGAGATACAACCGTCCGTCCGCGTGGATTTAAGTTTTCTTAAAATCTCGTGGGAACTCCTTAATAAACCGGTAAAAAAATTCCTGTACGTCCTTTTCCAGGGTACAAGGTAACTCTTTGCCTTTTGTCGAAATCGGTTCTGCAGTTTAGGCGTGAAAAGGTAACAGATAGACAGACTTTATTATAATATATACAGCATTTTTATAATATTAGTATGGAATAGTATGGCTATGGAATAACCAATATGGATAAGATAGCCAAAAATTACTATCAGCAAACCAAACGACCGGAAACTGTATAAATTCCGAGTCAGGTAGGCACTTCAGTATGACTAACGGATTATAAGCCACTACAAAACAAAACAAATGAATAGTTGAAGTTGTGCAACTACATTTTATAATGTTATTTCATTTAGGTTTAATGGCGTAACAATAAGCGCAAATATTTTGACATAATACCTACAGAGCTGTATAATCATAATATACCTAGCTCATTTTCTGCAACAATGCTTTATCTCGAAAAAGTGATAGTGATTTTAACTGTCAATGTAGAAAAAATTGCCTAAGAAAACTACATTAGTTGAAAAGTAAAATCACAGAAGAAAAATCTTTAATAAAAACATTGTTGCAGTAAACGTGCGATATGACATGAAATATGTAGATAAAATCTAACGCCGATCACTATACCGGTCCGTGCAGCCTATTAATGATAAGTCTTTCAAATTCAACCTATTTCATCAAGTCTGTTCTATAATCACGACAATTAAAAGTTAAGATATTTTAAACAGACGTAGACGCCATTCCTTCCCTTACCTACTACTAATACATCATCTGCTGGGCGATTGTGGAAAAGCTGTATCAAACATTGCTACAATCTCAATTAGAATAAAATGAAATAGAATAAAATATTTTTTTATTAAAATAAACTTTTACGAAATGCTTTCGAATTTTTCGAATTTTGAAAAATTCGAAAGCATTTCGTAAATGTTTTGAATTTTTTATTTAAATTCGAATTGCGGTGATAGGTTTTCTTATTGCAACAAGCTGCTTTTTAGTCAATAGCGAGAGTGTCGGCCACTCAGAGACAATGCAATCGTCACACTGGCCTGCTGCTCTATTTTTGACATTTGCAGTGTCTATGTTTCAATAGGGGAAAACATTTCGTCATACAAAATGAGGGTTTGATAGTTGTTAGCAACTTTCGATAGCCACTGAGAGCCCTACTGGGCTTGTTGGCGTGGCGTACCTTGGTGATGCTGCGGCGAGGGCGCCCCCTGGTGCTGGAAGGTGGCGTACATGCCCTGCTGCGCGGCCGCCGACACGTGGCCGCCGCCGCCGCTCACCTGCATGTGCTGCGCTGCGGACACCTGCCGGACATACATATTGATTTTTACGAGCTCAAAGCCTTCAAGTCCAAACCAAATGAAAATATGAAATAGTTTTTTACAATGACATATAAGACTGGCCCTTGCTAACTAGCAAAATAACAACTCTGTTAGTGCGATTTCTTCTTCTAAAAGCACTGACTTGCCTAGGAACAATGAATTGATTCTAGGATAGGTTGTGCGATGGCTGCTCTTCTAGCTATTTATTTCAGTGGTTATTAATGATATGCGAAAAATTAAAAAATACAATTGAGGCGTAATATAAATATTAATAACCGAGGCACAGGCCAGAGAAATAAACTAATACAAATTCAAAACTTTATATTTCATGTCAAGACTCTACTTTCCGGTTCGTATAACTCTTAAGTCGTTTATAAAAGTTCAATTTAATTTTGACCTTAAATATGTTTAATAATCATCCAGTAATGCTAAACGTTCGTTAAGTTGACAACATTGTTACATTTTACATATTATGAGCATTGTAAGCAGGGGCGCCAATTCACGCTCGCTACAAAGGTGAACTAAACGGGTCTGCCCGCAAAATTCAAATTTAATTTGGTTTTCGCAATTTGTTTTACGACAAAGAAGGCTTATGGCATTCTAATTGCGCAAATGGCAGTATCATCTTCACAGGTTTCTATCAAAATCTTTACTTGAAAGAGTCCAGTTTAAGAAATTAGTCCGATCATCGACTAATTTGTGAGTAACTCACGTCAAACTCGATGCTATTTGATACTATTTGATTTTTTTAAATTAGATAGAATCTCTATCTAATGTCAAAAATCAAATAGTAGACTTAAAATATTTTCAAGTACCTACCTACTTTTCAACTTTTAGTACATACTCCACAGGTAATTTTTTAGGGTTCCGTACCCAAGGGGTACCAACGGGACCCTATTACTAAGCCTACGCTGTCCGTCCGTCCGCCTGTCAGCGGGCTGTATCTCGTAAACCATAATAGATAGACAGATGAAATTTTCACATATTATGTATTTCTATTGCCGCTATAACAACAAATAATAAAAATTAAATTAAAATATTTCCATGGGTACATGGAAATACTCGTATTATTATTTAATTTTTTTTAACGGAACCCTAAAAGAGCGAGGCCCGACTCGCACTTGGCCGATTTTTTTATTTATGGTAAAATTCTCAAAATCCTATCAACAACAAATAGTATGGGTTCAGACTAACATACCTCATTATAATTACTATACATATACCTTACAAGTCAACTGCCGTTATAATATAGTGTTCACGCTCCCATTTAAAGTAGAGCACGCGTTTTCGATTCGAACCCCGAGTTATGCATCAATTTCACCAACAAAAGTTAAACAGTATTCAACACAATTATTAATTTATCTGTTTGCCAAACCCAAAAATTGCGACTAAACTTTTTATGTTTTATTACTATACTTATGTTTTATTTTTAGAATTTAGAATACTTATGATGACTCAATTCAATCAATCCATCAGTAACCACAGGCTTAAAGGTTTATCGACTCACCATTGACTAAACTGGAATAAGTCTACGCGAAAAATCATTACTCAAGTGGCTAAAATATTTTGAAATAAATAGAAATATGAATATCCGAAAATACGATATCTACACTCTACAGCTGAATGCAAAAAAACAAAAAATATAGTCGACCATATTATAGTGACTATGGTTCATCTTTTCACAGGCTATTGGGAGTACCTTAGTTTCAAAGGAGTCTATAAAGTACACTCTATTTATGTAGATTAGAATCTAAGTTTAAAATGACATATAACACAAAAAAACAATTGGTTGCTGAGAATTCAGTCCCTTCTTTTTAAACTACAAGCCTAAGGGCCTGTATTACCACCTTCTGATAAGTGTAGGAAAGCCTAACCGTAAATTTTGTCACTTTCTTACTTTATGTCAAGTGACAAAGACAAAATATGCGAATAAGCTATCAGACACTTATCAGAAGGTGGTGAAAATGGCCGTAAGTATTCAAATTATTAAAAAAAAAATCAAAATGTCTGTTGACCAACTTGTGGCTCTTAGGAAACGTCAAGACTCAAGACTCTTCCACCATTCATTACTATTGGTTTATCAACTGTCCTTAGGTACTTATCATGTATATTCATTACATGCCCGATATTTACTTTGTTTTACAGTATTTTTTTTCTCGGAAAAAAGGGTTCATTCAAATTAAGATAGCAAGTGATAATATTGGAATAATACTACATAGGTAGGTAAATTTTACAAGGATAGGATCAGGCGTCACTGCGGAATTCCATGATATTTAAAGAAAAATTAATATTCCGTGGCTATAATCCGCCAAACAGAATAATTCTTTGAACACTCTACGTAGGTTTACTCGACGAAACGTACGTCGAGTGTTAAAAGATTTTATTTTATTGTGTGGCGGATTATAGCAAAGGAATTATATTAATTTTTCTTTAAATAGGTGTAACCCCAGTCGATTAACACCCAATCAAACACTACTCTTTATAATCGTCTCAACGGCAGCCGCTGTTTCTAAGGTAGAACCTGTTATTGCGGATGTCTATTTGGGTAATTGGCATAAAATATATTATTGTGGTCAATGTGGTCCGGTTTTTACATTTACACACATTTAAATTTATTCAATCGATACTTCTATAACTTGCAAACATTCATAAAACATTAGAAATCAGAGTATTATATATCTACGTTAAAGCCATCGATAGTAAAAGCTAACTATATTCATGCAAAATAATACCTGCGAGTATTATCTCTGTTTCATCTTAAATCCGTTTTTCTGAGTCTACGAGGCATATTAGAATTCCCATACTTACTAAAATGGTAAATGTGAATGTAACTCTGTTTCTGTCTAACTGTTACCTTTGAATACTACTGATCAACTTAGGTACGCTGAACTAATCTTGACGAAATTCGGCACCGAGCAAGAGATAGTTTACTTACTGAAGACGGACATAATATGCTACTTTTATTGCAGATAATCGAGGAGTCCCAAAAAGGTTTTTCAAATATAACTTAAATCGACGCAGACGAAGACGCGGGCATCAGCTAATAAATTATAATTTTTGTTCTCCATTGCACCGAAATCCCTTACTCTACAAGGTAGGTAAACTAATAAAACCAAGTGATTCAGTACTTAGTAAAAACTAAGAAATTTTTATTTCAACGTTTGTGCCACGCCACTACAGATCATTTATGTAAATTGCTGATAAAAGAGATTATCTACAATCTATACGTGCCAAAAATATAGAGGTAAGTCCTACCAAGTTTTGCATCAAGTGACCTGAAGCTAAATGGAGGTATCGAACGGATTGAATAGAAATGCTATAACCACTTAGTGCCGATTTAGTGTCGAGTGTCAAACGTTTATCCAAGGCATAAATGGGGCATTTCGACAGTTTTTGTATTGAAAACTCTGTCAAAATTAAAAATTTAGTCTCGGATAAGACTTATTTTACGTTGGTGAAAATGGCCCTTAATCAGGATAATATCCTTCGGATCGTTTCGATTCGCATTGCGTTAATCGAGGGCCGAGGCACGAAGTGTCTTCGCGGGTGACAGAGCAGCTGCCAGTTGGGCGACACGGGCGAGTCCAAACATCGCATCGAGCCGACGACGTGCGACGCGCAAACCAGTTCTGTGCCCCGCGCCTTCCCTCGACCTGCCGCTGCCCGCTCGCCGCGATATAATATGCGTAATAGCCCGCTAAGCTGTATGGCTGTATTGTACCATGTACAGCCAGACAAGCTAACGGATTCGCTTATCTAGTCGCGCATCGCCTTTCCGCGCGCGGCCCAGGATTGCTATCACGACGCGCACCTACAATAGCAACAAACTAGCGACGATGTGAAACCTATGTTGAGCTGAACTGGTTTTCCGTTATACCTCGCTTGAGACCGAAATAGATACAGGTTTTGTGCTATTTGAGTCTAAATATAAAATAATAGAGACCACGTAATATGCCTATATTGCAATATTAAATACAGGACTGTAGACAAAGCCAATTAATTAATGATCAAATCAGTATCTACTTTTAGTGTGGTTAGTGGAAGCTACCGTCTCCTTTCTACCTACTTAAGTAGAATAGAAGTTAGAGTGGAACAATAGGCATCACTTTGAAGGTTGCCTGGAAAAATCTACACAGCAATAAATGCGCATTATTGTACTGTACTTAAACTTTAACATTATGAATAACAATATCTATTATTACTTTCTTATTCTTAGTATAACGTATTAATAGGTTCTTTAAAAGTGGGTAGGTACCAAACGATTCTTAGCTTCACAGCTAAATATTCCCCCGGTAATGATTTTGCTAGGTCGTGACGTCACGGATCGCTGGTCTATCTAACGGTTCGTATAGTACGCCTACGAGTCGACGTCACCGACACCCACAGCTCGGATCAAGCATAAAGTTCATTCTAATAATAAACCTGCAAATCATACCTAAGTTAACTTTTGAATTACTTTTACTAGACAATTCGATACAGTTTACAAAACCACTAAATTGCATAATGAATTGCACGGCAATGACTATTTCGTCACAGAATCATTACTATAAATTAATAGATGTACGGGCTACGAAAGGATGGCGATAATGATTATTATCTAATTTATCGAAATTAAATGAATAGTTTGGACATTTTAACGGAACCGATGAAAGTAAGAAAAACAAACCCCGACGACTAAACTTCCTAGTCGGATAAAATGAATGCAATATCGTCAATTATCGATTCTTTAAACTATGTGCCGCCCGAGTCCGTTACAACTACAGCTTCGCGACTCGATGAGCTAAGATGGTAAAAATTAATACTTATCAAATACCAAATGAGCCCAAACAAGACATCTGCTGTTAGTTGTCAAGGAGTTGGATAGTTTGAGCGAAGCAATGGCTGGGTCATGCGTCATGCTCGTGAACGGGTGCCACCGGCGGGAATGGGGCTACTTTATGTCTGCCCATCTTAAGATAGAAGTTAGTCTGTGTGCATTTTTGGAACTTTCCTCATTGTGGAAACACTGCATATATAGCATAGTATTTACTGTATTGTAAATCTGTTTTGAAAAGAGCAACCGCCGAGTTTCTTGCTGGTTCTTCTCGGCAGGAAAGGCATTCCGAACCAGTGGTAGATTCATTGACTATTCAAAAGCACTTTAAAAGTTTATTTGAATAAAAAATATTTCTATTCTATTCTATGATCATGAGAAAGTAATACAAAAATACACACCAGCTGAGAAATGAAAATCCTGATTAAATAAGTCTTTGAGAATAAATAAATCCAGATTCGAATCGGTTCAACCGAGCAGTACGATGCCACACACAGAATATGGACAACTCTCAAGCATACGGGTTTCCTCACAATGATTTCATTCACCGTTAAAGCAAATGAGTCTTGACACGAGCTGATGCGTGCCTGGGATCGAACGTCGGACTCCCCGAAGAGGAGGCAGCAGTCATACTTATAACCTATCTATCTATCACCTCTTCGACATAGCTCTTACGAATATAAAATTTCGAATGCAATGATAATATAATGTACACCTAACACCGATATCTTCATTCTTCGTAGATATTGTGCACAAAATATGTGTACGTACACATAGCACATGACATGACTGTAGAAATAGAGCGTTTTTAATTAAGGGAGTGTCGAGATAAGTGTGGGTGCGACACGTGTTCTCGATGCAGGAAGTAAACGGACGCGGTCGGGAGGCTACACTTTTTATTCCATTCAAATGTTCTGATGTCATCCGTCGCCGTCCTCGTATAGTTCCATATAAATGATGTTATAATTTTCACGTTCATTAATCATTGTTCATAAATACTAACAGAATGAGATTTGATAAGGGTCAGTGAGGCGAAAAATCGGGTCAGTATACTGGATGCAATTTTATTTTATTGTTTTTCAATACTTTTGTTTTAAACTTTATATCAAAGTAGGTAGCTATTGAAAGGCAAGAAGCCAAAAATACTTCTCACTGTAAACAAAGAACAAGAATTTAGAAACAAAGTATTTTTTTGTGAATATTTCTCTCGCTAATAATTATGTTATTTGTTCCAAGTTAACACTGGATCGACTACACACAGCCTCCATAGGTATAATTTGTATCACGATGATCGTAATAAGTTTGTTATTTTTACAATTTTGAAATATGTGCCCATTTATTCTAGTACGTAAACCTGATACCCACTTTGACGGGGGTAAACGTTTATCTCGTTGCAAGTGTTTAGTATGCCAAACTTTGCAGCTTTCATAGTTTCTGAAAAAAATAAGAATGGACAAAACTATAAGGGGTTTTTGTCGTACTAAATAGACCTCTAAAAAATAAATTTCCTAGGTATTATCGTATCGTTCTTTATTTACAGGATTACACATGTGGCGTCAGCACATCTGCGAATTGCGAATATTATATTTTGAGACTTGTTTATATTATTTAACATACGACTACTACGCCATATTATACCAACCGAAGCTTATCAAAATTACTATTAATCAAATAACTTAGAATTACTCAAAATAAACTTAAAATGGAATTTTAAAATGTACATCTAAGTCTACCTAGATAAGCATGATAACAGGTGTTTTCTAAATGGACTACTCAAGAAGACTAGCACTGTCGTCTCTTCGTTTGTCTTCATCTACTCCTCGACCTACGTTTCGCTACGGATGTTGGCGGGCGGCTCGCTTCGCTCACCACCTCAGCGTAAGCTTGCTTCCCTCAGAATGTTTTTCATAGTTTCTGGTTTCACGCTTTACAAAATCTTAGGTAGGAGTTCAATGAGTCAAGGTAATCAGATTGCGTTCTGGCCTAAATTCAACCTAATCAAATGCACTATTTATGAACTTTGACAATGATTTATTCCATTCAAGAACTCGCTTTACCGAGCCAGCTCTGGGTAGACCAAGCTGATAACGGGTAAGTCCCATAATGATTAACCCGTTCATTGTTTACATTACCTATATACATTCGTGACTTAAAATGATTTTATTGATTCATTATTTTTCGAAGAGCGTTTGAACAGGATTTAGGTATATTACGACATGTCTATAAATTATGTAAAAAAATAGACAAATATTTAAATTCTCATTAAAACCACAGAGACAAAACGCGTATATTAAAACTTTTGTTAAAGTGTAGTGATAGCTCTTACATGAGGTGAATTACACAAAAATGTTAATTATTACTGTAGGTATTTTTTAAATACATACATGTAATTTTATTTCTATAATATTATGATAACAAATTAATTGAATGTAATTTATTACATTTTACACCCACTGGAGGCGCCTATTTTGCGATAGTGATCGTGGGTGGGTAGGTCAGATATTTTGTGTTTTCGGAATTCTCTAGAGATAATTTCAGTGAATCTCTACGATAGTCTATAATAGCTCTAACAATTATTACCTTAGACACCCCGCTAATACATGGCTATCAACTACGTTTAAGCAGTGTATAATTTTTTAGAATTAGAAGGATCTAGATTTATATATGCAGTCGTTGGTATAGAACTATAGAGTATAGATTATAAACACGACAGAAGAAGGCGGCAAGGATAGTCGCGTCCCACTCGTTTCTAACCTTTCGTATAGTGTCCGACTCCGCCACTCGGCAGCGCGCGCAGTCTGCCTCGGGTCGATACTACACCAGACTCCCATGTTTTTTATGTCCTTTCACGTCACGAATTACCCAATAAATAAGACTTCCAATTACTAAACGCAATTCATTGCAATGCACTTCATTAAGTGCCAAAAAATAGACGAGGTTTGCCGCTTGACGACGCTGTAACTCAGTATCAACCCATAAACGCACATAATATTACAGGGAGACCTTACCGGAACCAGCGATATCTGTTCATACTCGTACCTACTGAACATTGTAGCGCGCGGAATTGAAATTATGACACTAGAAAACGAGGTGGTGGGTATACTAACATTTGAAACTTTTCAAAGTCCACAATATTCAAGATTATGCAACATTGGTCCTTACAGTTCAGATTCAGGACGGTTATTAATAAAATTATTCAATTAAAAATCATGATAAAAGTTTTATAATATACATAATATGTATATCTACAGTAGGTAGGTAATCACGGTAATCCTCGCCAATCCTTTTGAATGCTTTGAAACATGGGGCGATATCCATAGACAAATAATCGAGCACAAGTCCGATCCAAGATATAGCACCACGGGGCGGAGGGGGGCGCTGATACCACAAATTCTCATTCTGCGGACCAAATGCAGCTATGTTCAGAGCATTCAGAAAGATTGGCGAGCACTGTAATATCAGATGAGTAGGTACTATTATTTATACATTAGTCGCTTACTTGTAAATTATGATGAGGCTGCGACAGATGCATCTGCTGCTGCTGCGACATGTGCAGGTGGTCGAGCGGCGGCTGCGCGGGCCGCGGCCGGTAGGCGCCGTAGCTGCGGTAGCGCGCCCAGTCGCCGCCCGTGGCCTGCTGGTGCTGCTCCGCCATGTGCTTCAGCGTCTGCGCCGCGGGGGACATCTCCCCGCCGCCGTACGGCCGCGGCGCCGGCTCGCCCTCGGGCGGCTCGAGCCCCATCCCGCCGCCTCCGTTGAGCTTCCCGCCATCGAGATCGAAATCCTTCATTAGCTCGGGGTATTCCGATATCTCGGTGATGAGGTATTCGAACGCATCGTCTCCGTCGTCCTCGCCGATGAGGTCGGCCAGGCCGGGGAAGGCGGAGGCGGCGTCGCGCTCGAGCGCCGCCGCGCACTCGTCGAGCCCGACGAACTCGTCGTCGGCCACCTCGGACTTGCATTCGGCTTTGCACTCTCGCTCGCAGTCCAATGGGGAGGGCACGCGCGGCGGCTGCGGCGGCGGCGGCGGCGAGCCAGACGTCTTCACCGCGTTGGCGAGCGCTTTCACCGTCACATTGGTGGAGATCTGCTGCGGCTGCGAGTCCGCCGCGGAGGTGGTGAACTCGAGCTGCTGCACGATCTCGACGGAGAACTTCGTCAACCCCTCGCCCGCACCTCCTCCAGTTCCGCCGCCTCCCCCACATTGAAGTTTCGCCGGGGGCTCGTAGTCGCCACACCCAAATTTTTGTTGCTGCAACAAATAGTTTTAAATAATATTAATTCATACTAATAATCACTATCATTATACACATTTATAAAACGAAGTCATTAATGAGTTTGTTTGTGTGCACATAAATTCCAAAAATTACACCAGGGATTTTCATCGTGTTTTCACCAACAGATTAACAACGGTAATTAATTACTGCCGAGAGAAAGCTGAGGGTTTTGCTGGCGAATCATCAGTGTAGTAAAGCGATAAAAAAGTTATAGAGAATATCCCACCCGAGCCGGAAATACTTTCCTAATACAAGTGTAAATTGAAAATTTAAAACACCCCCGACATGTGAATCTATGGCCGGACCAGGTACGATATGACAGACATTCTGTTACCCAGTTTTCTGCTCCATATCAGTTCCTCCTCCTCGATCCTCATCCTATCTAACACCTACTCATTGAGACCATTCTAATGAGCCCAAACACACTGTCTGCTGTAAGCTGCTGAGTTGGGTATCCCGCAGACTACGGGATTTGTCGGGGGTAAAAAAAAAATGATATTGATATATTATTATAACTTTTTTGCACAGAGTAATGTTTTAATATTAAATAATAGGTATTGCTGCTGAATAGGTAGGTATAAAATTAAACGTGAAGGCTGAAACATATACGATAACAATTTATACCAGTGAATGTGATAGATACTTAGTTATTTACATGGAAAATAAACATTATGTACCTATAAGTTTCACAGTTTTCACTTGAAAACGGTGAAGACGTCTTGTTGTTACCCAGCATGAACGAGACTAGCCTCAACTTCAACACAGATAGTAACAAAATTGTGTACGCATCAGTAATCCTACTATTATAAATACTTACGAAAGTTTGTAAGGGTGGATGTATTGATGGATGTTTGTCGCTCTATAACGCTACAACGAATGAACCGATTTGGCTGAAAGGAAATGAGATAGCAAATAGCTATCTAATCTAATTAGCACATAGGCTACATTTTATCACGGAAATTTAAAAAGTTCCCATGGAAATTAAAATACCTTAATCCACGCGGACGAAGTCGCGGGCATCATCTAGATTCTAGTATAATAATAATATGAACGGACGGACGTACGGAGAAAGTCGCACCATAAGGGTTCCATTTTAACCATTTTGGTACGGAACCATAAAAACGTCCACTTTAGTTACTTGTAAGTTAGATTACGATGTCGGACGAAAGTCCTTTGAAAAATTAAATAATAAATAGAAAATTTTTTGTTCCGATAATTCAGGATCTCTCTCCAATGGATAATGGATTACAATTTTCAAGCCGTAAAGTAATTAAATTCCTACATTTACAGTAATTAGTATTATATTAACACATTTCGCTATTACAAATTATATATTTGCATAGACGTCATCGGTGTTTGCGAATCAAAATTCTATGTGACTAGACCTTGATATTATATCACGTGTGCAAATATCATACTTGCTGTTATACGTGTATTGAGTAAACAAGTGGTCGTAGGCACTAGCCAATAAATATTTGATGCTCAATAGACATACGACGATACGATAAGTAGATTGCCTGCTTGCTGACTACATCATTCAGAACTCTATCGCCTGCAGTTCTCTTGCAGTTTCAGTAACAAAACATACATAATAGGCGAATCTTTACGCGTTTTCATTTTACAGAACAGAGTCTGTAACGTGGTTATACATTTCGTTTGAGGTTTGTGAGCTTTTTTGTTAGCATTTTTCTAAATAACCACTGAGCAGATTTTAATACAGTTTTTAGGGTTCCGTACCCAAAGGGTACCAACGGGACCCTATTACTAAGCCTACGCTATCCGTCCGTCCGTCCGTCCGTCTGTCAGCGGGCTATATCTCGTAAACCGTAATAGATAGACAGATGAAATTTTCACATAATTATGTATTTCTATTGCCGCTATAACACCAAATAATAAAAATTAAATTAAATTAAAAAAATTAAATTAAAATATTTCCATGGGTACATGGAAATATTTTTATTTAATTTTTTTAACGGAACCCTAAAAGAGCGAGGCCCGACTCGCACTTGGCCGATTTTTTTGAAATATAGTAATTTTTTTTTTAAATAAATAAATCGTTTAAAATAAAAGCAGTATGTTGCAGATCGTTATGGTTATGGGATAATTTATATTTTTGATCTTGTTTTTTATAACCGACTTCCAAAAAGGAGAAGGTTGTCAATTCGGCCGGTATCTTTTTTTTTTTCTATGTATGTCCACCGATTTCTCCGAGATTACTGGACCGATTCGCGTGATTTTTTTTTAATCGACAGAGAATGTTTGCGAAATGGTCCCATAAAAATGTTAACCTTCAACTCCTCAAGCCTGATGCTGCAGGGATATTGCTCACCTAAAATAAAGAGATTTAGGAAATGTCGATTACGAATTGATATTGTAGGTAACAAGTATGGACTACATCATGGAGCTCCAGGTCCTAGCTCCTCAATCATAGGATACTACACTTAAAAGCTTAAAATAAAAATTCTTTTCAAAAAACCGACTTCTAACGCCACTACAAAGTATAAAAATAATTTTAGTTTGTCCACGTTTGTTGAAGTCGGGCGGGCTTAAAATACAAACTATGAAACCGACTCGCGATGCTCGCTCGACTTCTACAAACGAGTCTCTTATATTGTGTAGCGTCGCGCATCGGTTTCATAGTTTGTATTTAGGCCCGCCCGACTTCAACAAACGTGGACAAACTAAAATTATTTTTATACTTTGTAGTGGCGTTAGAAGTCGGTTTTTTGAAAAGAATTTTATATGATGGAGGTGCTTTAGCAATTCTCTATAGGAATATTCGTTGATAAAAAAAACGCATAAATTCTATAACATTTTGACGCATATATTTGTTTTGTTATAAGATTAATTTACCATTTTATTTCACAAAGTTGGACAAGAAGTGTGGTAGCATTATGCTGAGGCAGTAGCCTTTTCAGCTTTAACATTTAGGAACAATAATATTATTTAATGATTAAGTTTTTTTCTGTATATTTTGTTTATTCTTAAACACCTTCTTGTTAAAAGCTGAATAAATGTTTATTTATTTATTTGGTACTTACAATGTTTTGTTACAAATTGCAACACGATCGCAAATTAGAACTTTGGTTAAATAAGACGTAAGAAGCCATAAGACGTTTTGGACGATTTAAGTCAAATCGGAGCTAATAGTTTCAATACGGTACTAAAATAATTATGCTCAACATAGACGAATGATATTTACTACAGATGCTCAAAAATAGAAACAGAAAAATAGTTTATCCGGTGTGAGCTCTTATATAATATCTAAGAAACTGTAGCGAAATAAAACTTTTGTTAGATAATGTTATATAACTATGCTATGTGGGAGCAGTACTTATTATAAAATCAAACGGAGTTACAGGCATAATTAAGCAGATATTATAATATATTATAGTACTACATACTCATAAGTTACGAGTATGTGAAGCATAAAACATTACGATCATGCATTGTTGTGTTATAATCACGTGAAGGTGATGATAATCATTGGCGTTTTGATTGCGACCTTAGTATCGAGAACATTCTTACTGCACGAGCATGTCTAATAAAAATGGCCTATAGGTGTTCGATCTATGTTTCTAAGCGTACCCACTTACCAAATGTTCATAAGGATTAGAGAAAATCTTAAAGTTTTGGAGCGATAAAACTATCTTGACTATTGTGGAAAGTGTAATGTCTCGGAGGTCGCCGTAGTGAACGGCTCGAGACAATACGAGGCGATGGTTGCGAAATCGCTTTGTAGTTTGCACAACCGCACTGCGCAGCCCTATAAAGCTAAACTAATGAGTAATGCGCTTCACAATAAAGATCGCGACGATCACTTCAAAATATATAAAACTGGATACGATAGTTTTGAATTGTCAGGCCAAATAATTTTATTTAAAAAAAATTCAGCTGGGTGGTAATTAGCCACAGCCGTGGCTTAAGTGTCTGTAATGTTAAAATAACAGCTTTATTAACCGACTTCAAAAAGGAGGAGTCAATTCGTCGAATTTTTTTATGTATGTTCACCGATTACTCGAAGACTGAGAGAGAAGCCTGAGCCGATTTAGGAAATTCTTTTTTTGTTTGAGGGTATACTTTCCAGGTGGTCCCATTAAAATTTTATCGAAATCGGTCAAGCGGTTTTCAAAAATCAACAATATAAATTATTAGATATATTTTGTAGTGGCGCGGGTGCTTAAAGTAGTTTTTTTTTAAATATTTTTTTTAATATTAAATTACATATTACTAAATGCATATGAAAGTATATTCAGTACTTAAAACAAAACATCAATTTTTTTTTAATTTTTATCTGTCTGTGTTTAGGCTAAACTAGGTAACGGCTGGACCGATTTTGACGGGACTATCACTTACAGATAGCTGATGTTATGAGGAGTAACAATGGCTACTTTTTAATCGACTTTCAAAAAAACAGCTACGTGTTTTTCTACCTGTGTCTATCGATATCTCCGTAATTTCTAAACCGGTTTGCGTGAATCTTTTTTTAATCGATAGAATAGAATAGGAATGTTTTTTATTCAAATAAACTTTTTGACAAGTGCTTTTGAATCGTCGATGAGTCTACCACTTTGGAATGCCCTTCCTGCCGAAAAGAACCAGCAAGAAACTCGGCGTTTGCTCTTTTCAAAACAAGTTTACAATACAATAGATACTATGCTATGTATGCAGTGTTTCTACAATGAGGGGAAGTTCCACAAAAGAGAGAAACTTGATACAAAATGGTCCCATAAAAACTTGGGTTCGAACTCTTCAATTCTGATGCTGCAGGGTTAGTGACTACTGCCCTCCTAAACTGTGGTGATTTATTAACTGTCGATTATATGAATAGTTGTTGTAGGTACCTACAAGCAAAGACTACATAGTTAAATTCCAGGAGCAGGACGCAACTCCTCAATCCTGATGCTGCAGAGGTTCGTTTAAATGTTGTAAGTATCTATGACCCCTTTTGTAAAGTTCTTCGTATAATATACGAGCGTCTCCACAACTGTTTTCTTTATGCTGTGATGACAAACCGAATGAGGCACGGGATGCGATGGCAGGGGTCAAGTCAATTGACAGCGGGTTACATCCGGGCGCGATTCGTCGCGACTCGCATCCCGTAGCACGTGCTGCCCGGTAATTGTCTTGCACGATACACTACCACCTGCCTTTATATTGCGACAGCAAAATTGCTGTAAGTATGGTAGCTTCTTTTTTAGCTCCCAACAAAAACAAGGGGTGCTAGTTTGACGTGTGTATCTATATGTCTGTGTATGAGCATATCTGTGTATCTGTCTGTTCCCGCGTAGATGCCTAACGAATGGACTGATTTTGATGCGGTTGTACTGTTTGGAGGTTAAAAACTTATTTAAGTGTTATGTGTGTGTAATTTCATAATATCCGGCGTTTGAAGATCATCAGCTCATTTCCTACTTGATTAAAGGTTCTTACAATTTTTCACTGGTGCAATTTATTTGTTCGGTGTACTGTTACTTCGAATCATTTCCAAGGCATGGTAACCTTGAGCTGATGCTGCAGCATCAAGTAGTTTGCAGGATATCCAACTCCTCAGTAACTTACCGCAGATATACTTAGTGTGTTTGGGCTCATTAGAATGGTCTCAATGAGTAGGTGTTAGATATAATATGATGACAGAGGACCTAGGAGGAGGATCTGATGATGGAGCAGAAAACTGGGTAACAGGATGTCAGGTAGGTATATCGTACATATTCCGGCCATAGATTCACCTGTCGGGGGTATTTTCAATTTTCATTTAACACTTGTTTTGTATGCGATGACAACATATAGCCCTCGACTGCTATTTCACCTGATGATAAGTTACGACGCAATCCAAGATGGTAGTAATCCCCGTAGCACTTTTGCAGTGTGATTGAAAGACAAACCAACAAACAAACATACTTTCGCATTTTATAATAATAATTATTATTAGTAAGGAGTTAAGGATATCTGTTCAGGTATATCTATTAAGGTAAGTACATGAACGTAAACTAAGTCCATGAGTGCTTATTATGATGAGTTTACGAATATACAATCAGGAACACACCGACCTATTCTGGACAGGATATTGCAAAAATCAAGATACAAGCTACATCGTGAAACCGACGTGATCGCAAAAGAACTTCAGCATCAAGGTTATATGCAATCGATCACTGTAACGTATGAACTACGTGTACGGTACGGTATTAGGTACAATACGGCATGTCGCGTTAGGGATTGGCTACTGGCAGGCAAGGCTGCCAGTGTGGTGAAGGGAGCACACGATACTTCTAAATCATTAATGACCTCAGCGCACCAAAAGTAATATTAATTTGAAGTTAAAGGTTTCACTTTAGGTAAAACGACTGTCGCACATTGTACACCCATATGTACGAAATCAAAGGAAACATAAGGTCAAGTATTCAAGGTGACATTCAAACGAACAACGCGACCTTGTTACCTATCACTATGATGATGTCAAATGTTATTTTGTGAGCACACGAGCTAAAGGAAGGAAACTTGAGTACCTAACTTATAGGACCACTGAGGGATTTTGGAATTTCCCCTATATTGGTGAAATAGGTTTCTTATAGGGATTTCCACATGCTGTTGTCTGGCTGGTGGAACGACGACATCGGAGAAGACGTAGGGTGCCGCTGATAGTGATATGTACAAACAAGCCTAGATTCTAATCATTTACCTGTCTATGAAAGTCTCGTTTATATCAGTTCAGCCATTCTTGATTCTGAAGATACCTAATCTTTGACAAATACCATACCATACAGACAGACTCACAGATATCAGTCAAACGTGTGTTATTTGGTTATGGTACAATCTTTCAGATGAGCTTAGTAAAAGGCAACTATTTTAAAATCACAGATATAGCTAGACTAGAGGAATAATACAACGTGTCTAATTTCGGAAAATTAGGGACGTGTGTACACTGTGTAATAAACGAAGGCAACACACAAATCATAATAAAGGGTCGTGACTCGTGACGGAAAAATTCTTACACTTTTTTTGGTTAGCCCCCATCCGCCAAGTCCGTACCATCCGATAAGGAACTTCGTTCCAATATAATTACTTGTCAATAGTATAATAGTTATAGCAGTGATAGCCTAGTGGTTAGGACTGTGGTCTCCTATTCGGGGGGTCGCAGGTTCGATCCCGGGTACGCACCTTTTCGGAGTTAAGTGTGTTTAAGCAATTAAATATCACTTGCTTCAACGGTGAAGGAAAACATCGTGAGGAAACTTGCACATCTGAGAGTTCTTCATAATGTTCTCAAAGGTGTGTGAAGTCCGCCAATTCGCATTGGGCCAGCGTGGTGGACTATGGCCTATAACCCTTCTCTGAGAGGAGACCTACGCTCAGTAGTGAGCCGTTGATGGGTTGCTAATGATGATGATGATGATGAGTATAATAGTTGATTTAGAACTAATAAAAAATAAAACAAGATGGCTCACACAGCTCACATGCACGCTGCTGTGCAGGTTGCTGCTGATGGAGGGCAGGTCGGGCTTGCGCTCGGTCTTCTTGGCCTGCCGCTTGGCCTTGCCCTCCAGGAACCGCTTCTGCAGGGCGCTCGTCTCCAGGTTCTGTTGCTCGCAGGCGCCGGTGAACGACTGGTCGAATCTCGGCACGCATTCCGTTTGCCGCCTTCGGTACGTCTCTATCCTCCGCCTGCGGACAAAACAGACCATTTTAAAAATAATTTCATACTAATAATAGATATAAATGCGAGTGTGTTTGTTTGTTGGTTTGTCCTTCAATCACGCCGCAGTTTTTTGCATGGGTATAGTTTAGGACCTGGAGAATGACATAAGCTTTTATACACATATACATATATGAATACACTTTTTATACCGGGAAATCAGAGTTCCCGAGGGATTTTAAAAACTAAATCCACGCGCACGAAGTCGCGGGCATCAGCTAGTAATTGATTTTTCCTTCAATCACGCTGCGACGAAGCAACGGATCGATGTGATTTTTTGCAGTAGATATACTTGAGGACCTGGAGAGTTACATAGGCTACTTTTTATCCCGAAAAATCGAAGTTCCCACGGGATTTTTGAAAATTAATTCCACGCAGACGAAGTCACGGGAATCAGCTAGTCATCTATGAATCAGATCCTTAACTAAGTTTGTAGATCTAGAGATTTGTTTGAAGGATTATTATTATTAATATTCCTAATAGTAACCTAGAGGAGCACTAAGGGGAGGCCACACTGGCTACTTTTAGCGGCAGCGATCGCGCGCTTTTATTGCCTTTAGCGTTTTATGGCCTCTTGCTTCTGCTGCGCGATTTGCGCATTTTTATGACTTTTAGCGATTTTATGGCCTTTTGCGTCTACTGCGCGAATCACGCAGTAGACGCAAGAGGCCATAAAAACGCGAACGCGTTTGAGTCGGAAAAACGTGATACACTCGCAGAAGGCCATAAAAACGCCGCGGTCACTGCTGCAAAATGTAGCCAGTGTGGCCTCTCCCTAATACGGGATTTTTGCATCCCAAAATTGGTGAATTCGAAAAACATAAATCCACGCTTGCAAAGTCAAGAAGGGCATATTCAGCTACTTTATAACAAAAAATTAGTAGGTATCTAGCTATACTTTTCAAAGCAATGCGATGAGAATTCGATGTGTTTAGGGCCTAAACCTTAGGCCATAGTCCACCACGCTGGACCAGTGCGGATCAACAGACTTCACACACACCTTCGAGAACATTATAAATGAAGATATCTCAATGCTTTGAATTGCTTAAAACGCACTTAACTCCGAAAAGTCAGAAACGCATGCACCGAAAAGGAGGCCAAAACCTTGACCACTAGGTTATCACTGCTTTTTAAACATGCTTAGTGTTATTTATTTATCAAACAATTTTCTTTTACATAATATGTAGTAAGTAAGCCTGTGGAAGTCCACGCAGGCGACCTTTGTCCAGCAGTAGACGTGTTTCGGTTGATAAAGAGAAAGAAGAAGAGAAGAGAGTAGTCAGTAAGCGAATGAATTGATATAAAATGTAAGTCCTGTACTTTTGGACTTTACCTTTATACCTAGTGTGTCGAATTAGATGAGGCACATAAAGGTGCTGCAAACAATACCGAAGCTAAGCTAACCGATGTCGATGCTCAGTCAGCCGCAACCCGCGACGGTCACCTTGGGCAAATGATAATGCGGACACTTCGTTAACAAAAAATATCACTACAAGCATTTCATTATTCCTCAGCAATCTGCTCTGTTACCAAACAGTGAAGGGTTCAAGGTGATTTACCTTCTTACTTCCCACTGCTAAATTATCATGACTCGATATTGCTATGTTAATGTTACCGGCAGTAAGTAAATCTCAACCAAAGGTTTTAGATATTTACTGGTAACATTATTTTAAACATTTAAGTATGAATATTATACATACTTTAAAACTTATACTTTAACTAGCTGATGCCCGCGACTTCGTCCGCATGGATTTAGTTTTTAAAAATCTCTTGATAAATAGTAGCTCTCCGGGTCTGAGGAACCACTACTACATCCATTACTATACCCATGAAAAAAATCCGCTGTTATGTTGCGACGTGATTGAAGGACAAACCAACATTCACATTTATAATATCAGTAATGCTTTATTATAACACTTTTTATAATTGTCAAATTTTTTACCATACTTAACCAAAGACAAAATTACGTTTAGCTGTCATTTACGTTTTGTTATTCCACTGTCATTTGCGTTTTGTTATTCCATGTCAGATCATTTTTGTTATACCACGTTTTATAGTGACTTGACGGAAACTTGACGGGATAAAAAGTATCCTATGTCCGTCTCCTGGTTCTAAGCTACCTCTCCACCAATTTTCAGCCAAATCGGTTCATCCGTTCTTGAGTTATAAATAGTGTAACTAACACCACTTTCTTTTATATATATAGATATAAAAAATTCTTTTTAGTAAAAACCGACTTCAAACGCCCGCGCCACTACAAAGTATATACTTTACTGTTGATATTTTAAAAACCACTCGACCGATTTCGATAAAATTTCAATGAGACCACCTGGTAAGTATCTAGTATACCCTTTGAAACAAAAAAGAATTTTCCAAATCAGTTCAGGCGTCTTCGAGTAATCGGTGAACATACATAAAAAAAGATTCCGACGAATTGAGAACCTCCTCCTTTTTTGAAGTCGGTTGAAAAGCCTTAATAGATATATTTCAGACTGGGTTTCCACGGCGCGTTTCGGCGCCCGCGCCCGCAACGGTTGAATGCAGATTTGTATGGAAAATGAAGTTGGTTTCAATTTCAACGGCGCGGTTTGCGCCCGCGGCGGGCGCAGTACTAGCGCCTAGCGGTACCGCAACCGCTGCGGGCGCGAGTTCGAACCGCGCCGTGGAAACCCAGTCTCAGCGACCATTCGCAGCTACTTTATGACAAAGTTGTGACATTTGAAATATCAAGTCTATAATTTCCGCCGAATAAATAAGATGACCTGATAGTCTATTAGACCTTTGACTGTTTAAACATAATATTAATACATAGTATATTAATTATGCATTATACATATTTAAGTATTAAAGCATTTTATAACATCTTTTATTTTATTATCCAAATACCGGAAATCTTCTAGACCTAGTAACTTACGTACTTAACCATTAACCACCAAAATATTATTATTAGAAAGTAACTAAATATGTTATTATTTATAAATAAGAAATAGCACAATAAATACTAAATAACCTAATTTAACATTCAGTGTGACGCTAAACAATTTAGTTTTATTTTATTTTTAATCTATTTTGTAAGTACCTACCTATACCTATATAAATTAACTCGACTACTTTACTTTCGCTTACCGGTAACAATAATAGCATAGTCATTCACCGTATCATGTATATAGTTAGATAATCTTTTCGATTTGCAGACATTACATAACCAGGCAAAATCGGCGGCAGTAATATGTATAATATGGTCCCTTTCAGCGTATGCGATATTTTTGTTTGCCAGTCACAATCAATAAAAAAAATTGGTAAAATGATAAAAATAAATTGTGAACGTTGTTTTACAAGACTTTTACTACAATTGAAAGATAAGACTCGATTTTCATCATAATTCATAATCCATCAGAATTTTTAACTAAATACCTGGATTTAAGTTCAAAATATAAGTCGAAGTTTAAAATCGTTCGGTTTAAAAAAATATTTGAATGGGTCGGATATACCTTTTAACGAAATCCAAACACCCCAACTCCACGTAGTCTTGTCTGCTTGACGCCTTGATCGCTTTTAGATAAACTGGGAAAGCAACGAACCCTTTTTTCGTTAGGGATTAAAAAGGAGGCGGTTCGAGGAAAAAATACGATCCGAATACGGAAGTGTAGGAACTAGGAATTGAGAACACTTTAGATCGTTTTACGATCTGAATACTAAATTTTACATAAATGTGAAAAAATCCAAATCCTAACTGAAACTTCGGAACTTTTCCAGAAGAAACCATATACTAGATACTAAACATTATTAAACTAGCGGCACGCTATGATGGCCGGTTTGACACATTACAATAGTGATGTGGAATGTCAATTTATTCTCGAACAAAAAACAATTAAGTTTTGTTTTTGTACCTGATTAAATAGGTTTAATAAAACAAAAATGTATATGTTTATTTAATTTATTTGAACGAACTGAATATTTGAATGAAAATGAATATACATACTTTATATGCACACAAGAAACATATGAATACAAAAGATACCAAAAAAGGTGCCACAAAAGGCCATAATTAATCAGATTCGTCCATACTACTATTTTCACTGTCGTCACTGCTATCATCACCTACATTAATAATTATATGTTCGTTTTCTATAATATTATCTATTTTCACATCTCTTTCATAATCTTCCCTTATTAATTTAACAGTTCTATTCACAACCTTTTCCCAGTCTCCTTTAGTCACATGTTCACAAGCTTCTTCTAATAATTTTAGCATTTTTTTTGTGGTAAATGGGGGTTCTGTATTGTGTCTTGCAGCATATCCCTTAATTTGAGCCCACACCAACTCAATCGCATTATACTCACAATGGTAAGGCGGTAACCGTATAACTCTGTGCCCATGTTCTAATGCTATTTCGTCAATGACGTATCGGATCTTGGTTGGTTTGTTTTCTTTTAAAAGACGTACTAATTCCGCTTTTAACATATTCATGTTTGCATCTACGCCATTTTTACGAAGCCATGCGACGATATCAGCTTTCTTTTGGGATTGGGCAGGTGGCTTGTCAATTTGCATCGAGTGGTATGGGGCGTTGTCCATAATTATAATAGATGGTTCAGGGAGGCTACACAACATTGAGGTAAACCATTCAGTAAACTTTTCTCCATTCATGTCTTCATGATAGTCTCCAGTGGTTTTTGACGCAAAAGCCATGAGAGAACCTTCGACAAACCCGTTGATGGTTCCGGCGTGACAAATTATAAGTCGCGATCCTTTTCCTACAGGAACTTTGGAAGTAGATGCTGCTGTGTCATCGTTCCAAGAACGGCCTACAGTATGGTTAGCATTAAGCCATGTTTCATCCAAGAACACAACATTTTGCCAATTTTTGATTTCTTTCACTTGCCGTAAAAAAGTATACCTTGCCATCGCTATATCAAATCTTTCCATCAATATTTTGCGTTTGTTACATTTTTGTATCGAAATCCAATGGTCTTCAAAATCTTCGTTAAAGAACTTTCCCCACCGAAGAATAATCCAGCTTCCTTCAGTGAATGCACCAACTTTTTTCTTGTTGGATACTCCTTCTGTAAATAGTAGCCGTAAACATGTCTTCGGATAGCATCGGCATCAAAGCTATCGATGCCTACGACTGGTTTTGCTCGTTTTCTCTTTTTTGGTGTGTGAAGTTTATTTTCTTCTGTGCCAGTCTCGCCATATTTTTTTTTAGTTATCCGTCTAACAGTTCGTTGTCCAATATTAAGCGCATCAGCTACGCGTTCAACCACTGACGTTATAGGTAAAATTGGCCCTCCATTTTGAGCTTCACGATCGAAATAGTTACGAAGGCGTATTACGAACTCACGTGTCTGACTATTTAGAACAGTTCTCTGCGTACGTTCGGTCATATCGACGAAATCCACAACAAAGGGCTTGAACAGAGTCCAAATTAACGAGCAAGGGTCAACAGTAATGCAGTATCAATATTTGAAATCCAAAGCCAGGTCAAAACTATATCACAATCGCATTGCACTGACAGTTTATACTTTTCGAAGCAACGTCAATTCGAAACTGCTTTGTTTTGCATTGAGCATTGACGCGAGTTTGCCGGAGGTAGTAGTTGTGCTAGCCAGCGATCCTATGTGACGATCGTATTAGATTCCATTTTTAAAAATTTTCAATTTAGAAAACCAAATGCCGAGTTGTGGTATATATCATATAAAAATAAAAATTTTACCTTTTGTATGAAACAGCTGATATTTTTTTGCGATTTCAGAGGTTTGTCCACATAGTGAAAATTGTTCATATTCACAAGTACATTCACCCCTTAAATGGTGCAAACTGATTTTTCTACACTTGTATACATTTTAGAAATCAATTTAATAAATAAATTTTGAGTCCTAAACCTAAAACTACATTCGATAAAATTTATGAATCTCTGCACATCACTATCGTCAATAAAGTAATACAATTATTTCCTTCAAAGTCGTTATCAATTAATACGGAACTTCATGAGCGGACAAACGTCAAACCGGCCATCATAGCGTGCCGCTAGTTTAGTTATTACCTTCGTTTTTGACTTTTTCTTTAATTGCTTACCAAATTATTATAAGAAATTCCTTTGCTACAATTTCTGAATAATTTTAACTAACAATACAAAGTTCTTTTCTTTTACAATATTCACGATTCTTACCCGACTGCCGGACGCTAGCTAATTGTTTTATTATATTTCTTTGCTTCATCCTTCGATATAATATTTACAAAGTTAGTAATTCCAGTTACCAGATAACTACGCACGTTTCACAGATACCCTATTATCAAAATAAATCACCTTCGCGGTACCGTCCTAAATTTGCTCATTATTTTTTCGTGCGAGATAACGAACGCACGCGCTCGGCGCGACGCGCTTAATAGTTTAACCAGAAGTGAAGAAGATTGAGTGTTATTGTAGGATTGTGTGATCGTAGGATTGTTCGTCGGCTGAAATCATTATCGTCCAAGGAAGAAGGTACGAGGACTTATTTTTTTTTTTGAATATTACGATCGCTTTTTTGCGCTTACGCGCCGCCACATGGTATACTATATTGTTTTGCATTAACGTAAGGACCGTAAACTTTTCGTATCGAGGTCTACCGTCAGTGAAAACGTAAATATTCTGAATTAGATATTACGTTGCTCTGCAAATATTTACGGAAGTGTTTTTTATTATGAAAGTTAATGGAAAGTAAAACACAACTATAACGATTGTTATGGTAGTGCAATTGGAGCCTAAGGTTGTTACAACATGTCATCAGTTACGATTAAACTAACTTAGTGCCTACCCGACAAACTTCCAAGTGTCTCGGATTTATTTATGTTGGGACACATTTGTCATTATTATCCCTACATATCATAAGTATTATGCATTCGAGAAATGTAATAAAATGGCAAAGTTACCGAAACGTTGTTCAATGAAAAATACTATTTACGAATTCGCTCAACGGAGTTTTAGTGGCTTGCCCAGCCGTTAATTATATTCGAGTACTTGTATAGCAAAAACATATTTGTCTGGGGGGATAGTGGTGTCCCCGCCACGACGGGCCAAGCGAAGCGTAAGGGAACTACCCACCTTTTATTTGCTTTGTCTGAAAACATTAATTTTTATGAAGCAAAAATAAAATTACCCACGATAATACTAGAAAACCGAAACTGTTGGCTATCCAACATTAATGCATCAATAAATTTTATGAAACACTCGAATTATAAACTTCGAGGTTATTCGATTAGTTTATTCGAGGAGGAGCGGTATGTAAAAGTTAAAACCATCTACCAGTGGTTATAATTTTTACATACCGCTGACAAGCAGAGAAAGTAGCTTCCATATTGTTAATTATTTTCAAGTAATAGTTGTTTTCTGGGTTTTAAAGTCTTGCTCGTAATTTAAATAACTGTGCAATGTTTCGTGTCGACAATACGACGGCAATAAGTTACATTAATCGAATGGGAGGCATTCAATACCCTCACTTAAAAACGTTAACTAAAACCATTTGCCATTGGTGTTATCAATGCGAGCTTTGTTTCTTTTTTTGCGTCATACGTAAACACAGACGCGTCTAGAATAGTTAATCCAGATACTGCATGGTCATTTTCTAACAAATTATTGTATAAAATGTCGGTCAACCTGAAATTGACCCAGAATTACACTCGATGCTTGGAAAATCGACGAATGACGCCCCGGAGTATGGTGAAAATATCCATGCCAACCATATGGCTCCCCATACCAAAAAGGGGATGCCCAAAGGTGACAACAACTCGACCGGCGTATCACGGCCGTCAATAACGGAACGGACCTACTATTAAGAGGGAGTGAAAACAGGGTGCAAGCCAAGAAACACCTCAGCAATGGCCGCAGGATCCTATGTGACTCGCATTTCGGAATCATTCAAAGCAGCATTTAAACTATTAATGCTTCAACTTAACAAGACGTGCTTCCATACTATAAGATTCGGAAAGAGACAAAACTTTATTTAGATTGGCCTTATCGGAGAAACTAAAACACAACAAACAAATCGAGATTGACTGCCAGTCAATTGCGATGACATAACGAACTGCGAGCGCATCATGAGTCATATACTAAAGCTGTCTATCCACAAACAAATTGGGATTGACTGCGAGTCAATTGTGATAGCATAATTAGCTGCGAGCTACTTATGGTTCACATCCCAAAGCCGTGACTTCACAAACAAATCGGGATTGACTGCGAGTCAATTGCGATAGCATAATTAGCTGCGAGCTACTTATGGTTCACATCCTAAAGCTGTGACTTCACAAACAAATCGGGATTGACTGCGAGTCAATTGCGATAGCATAATTAGCTGCGAGCTACTCATGGTTGACATCCGAAAGCTGTGACTTCACAAACAAATCGAGATTGACTGCGAGTCAATTGCGATAGCATAATTAGCTGCGAGCTACTTATGGTTCACATCCTAAAGCTGTGACTTCACAAACAAATCGGGATTGACTGCGAGTCAATTGCGATAGCATAATTAGCTGCGAGCTACTTATGGTTCACATCCTAAAGCTGTAACTTCACAAACAAATCGGGATTGACTGCGAATCAATTGCGATAACATATCTAAATGCGAGCTACTTATGATTCATATCATGTTATGGGTAATATTATGGGTAATTTTATCGCCTGAAATAAACGAATTATTTTATTATTATTATATTATATCCTAAAGCCGTAACTCCACAAACAAATCTGGATTGACTGCGAGTCAATTGCGATAGCATTTCTAGCGGCGAGCTACTCATAAGTCACATCCTAAAGCTGTGACTCCACAAAAAAAAAAATTGTGATAACCTAACTAGCTGCGAGCTAGTTATGAGCCATATCCTTATGACAATTATGACAATTATATAGAAAATGTGTAATCTTGAATAGATATGTACTCGTACATTAACTACAAATTATTGTCTGCGAGACAATACTAACGTTAATACGTTACCTTACTGTACTCGACCAGCCGGCAACTAGGAAAACTGGCCAGCACCTCATCGGTACTCGTCACGAACTGGGGGGGGGGGGGGGGGGCGCGGAAACACTGCACCACAGGACAAGAGCTTACCAACTTAATATGTGTGCTAATAATATGCGTGTTAATAATAATTTATTACAAATAAAAGCTACTATTTCCGAGTTTAATTTTCTTGATGCCGAAACTTAATTTTACGCCGTGCATCTGTGACTCCTGGTGTTTTAACCGGGGTCATATAAGAAGTTATAACAGTGAGATACCGGGGCTTTAAGTCCGTGTTTTATTTGAACGACAACATTAAATGTAAAAAATCCGTGACTTGGCAACAAGATCTGGACGCTTTAGCTGACGAAGCATTTACGCTATGTTGGACTTTCACGCCCTTCTATGTATTTTCCTCTTTTTTCTTTTATTTTTAAAGTGTCTGAGGAAAATCATTGATAACGAGTCAAACGGAATTTTTCTTTTTCAAATTGGCTGTGATAGCGGCTATCTCCTATAATAAAAAGCTCGGTAGTTTTTGAATACACTTTATTTTAATGGTCATAAATAATTATTGCAATCTCATCTCATCATTCCCTGGACAAGAAACTCACCCTGGGTGTCGCGAGACTCTCCAGACCCTCTTTTTCTCTTTCTCCCTTAAAACAAGGCGCCGCCGACCCAAATTCAGCGTCACTAATGTTAGCGTCGTTCTCTGACAGTATTTTAAAACAATATAATACCACACTCAAGCTTCGGTGGCAGTTAATGTAAATCAAATAATATAAATGTATTTGAACATAGCCGTCTCTATCAGATAGAGACGGCTATGATTTGAACCATCAAAGGCCAGTATTAGGTATATTTTCTTACAGCGCATTTTAATAATGGTGATTTTTATGGGGATTTGAACCCTCATCGATCTGCAATATAATTTACGCTAAGAAACAACATTGTTTCTGGAGCGAGCGTAAAACGTCTACTTCTGTACTTGGGTCCCTCGATTTGTTTTAAACAAAATAAAAAATTGGTTATTATAGTCACTTATCTTTAGAAAAAAAAAAATACTAAGAAACTCTTCATTATACTAGCAATTTGCACTGCTCATAGACTACAAACTCTTCCATCAATTGAACTGGAAAATATTAATACTTTCGAAATTTAATTTGGGATTAAAATAAGAATATCGGATATTTAATTTATTAAAAAAAAAAAAAATAACACCCGCTGCGGGCAGATACCAAGCCTACTCTCTTCTTACCTTACTTTCAAGGAAATCTCAGCATCTGCCCCGCTACTGCAGTCCTCTACGTATTATATATCTAGAACTAAACATATAAGATTAGAGGGGACAAATAACCTGCTATGTACTTACAAGAAGCCTTACAAAAAGGCCGCACCTCAGATCAGCAGGTGAATCAAATAAACGCTATCAGGGAGCAGCGTGGACATAATTAAGCGTATTCCCCGCGCACAGCATCTCACGCTCAGCCGACAGCGTTGAGGCAATTAGGAAAACGGCAGGCTGGACTGACACATCTAATATTGAATCAATTTATGAATTAAAAATAATCATAAAAATAAATATATTCTAATTTGTAGTATTAAATAATAAATAAATATTAATTGTTAAAGATGAATTTGCTTGTATAAGCAAATTCATTATTATTTATATTAAGAAAGTGATTAAAAATACACGATTTACAAAATCTGTATTACGTACATGTTTATCAAAACTTTTTACTCTAAACAAGATTACAAAGAAATATAATAAGTGATCAAACGAACTTACCTGAAGTGAAGTTCGATCATTATTATATGAGTTGCTTCATCCGAAGATATAATTGCCCACCCTCCCTGACTCTGCCCAAATAAAAAAGTTTTGAACCGTATACATCTCTAAAAAGAATGAGCAAATTTAGGACGGTACCGCGAAGGTGATTTATTTTGATAATAGGGTATCTGTGAAACGTGCGTAGTTATCTGGTAACTGGAATTACTAACTTTGTAAATATTATATCTTCGGATGAAGCAACTCATATAATAATGATCGAACTTCACTTCAGGTAAGTTCGTTTGATCACTTATTATATTGTGTTATCAGTTTCAGATATAAGCTACCCTACTCTGCAGAGCTTTAGACACGAAACGTGAAGGTCGTCTCTATTCTTGCTCTGCAAGAATCTTACAGCAATAGATTCCTATGACTAAAAATTTAAAAGAAATGCATGGTGTTTAGTTTTAGAAATCACTCGTAATCTCGTAGACTTGAGGCGGCATTAGGGGTTTTTAGGATCTGGATTCCATTCCTACCGAGTAGATCAGTAATTAATTAGTCATCTCTATCTTAATTCAATGCTTGTTTTTTATCAAATACCATGACCTTTTTAAGTCTAAGATAAGAATATGCGATTGGTATATGAGGCGATAAACAGGAACTAATTCTAGGGTGATTTCATTGGTTGGAGATTACAATCAATCAATGATGCAATTAAAGAAATTGTAATCACTCAGTGCCTGAGGCCAGTCTTCGAACAATACATGTTTGCCAGTGATGACTTAACTATGGTCCGGAGCCTCGGAGAACATGTAAAGCCGTCAGCCCTGCGCCTGATCTCTCTCCGGTCGTGACGAATTTCCGTTTTTGAGAGCGAGGTAATAGAGGTGCACCTATATTTGCGCACACACATGTGCACTATAATATCTTCCACACCGATGGCTGATCTCTGACTAGATTCGCTCGGGACTCGGGGACTGTGGGTCTCATAAGAAAGCTCAGTCACTCAGCGAGCAATAGAGAGAGCTATACTCAGCTCTCTACGATCTAATAAAAAATGCGAAGGTTCTTAGAAGAACCAGCTTTGACATAGCTCAAAGAATTGCGCAGATTACCGCTTCGGCATTGGGCTGGGCACGTAGTTCGAAGAACCGATGGATGTTGGGCTCCAAAGCTGTTGGAGTGGCGATCTCCCCCCTAAAGGTGAACCAACGACATCAGATGAGTCGCAAAAAGTCACCAGCAGTGGACGTCTATCAGTTGACGAAGGAAGAAAACTAACGACACTTCACCATCCCTATTTCCTATATGTTATACTTATATAAATAATTTCTAAATCGTTATACTGTTCAATATGATGAAAGTATCAACGTAAGCGTGAAGTTCTTGTAGGAACGCTTTCCCAGCAAAGTGCGACGCTATCACTTTACCCCACCTCGCGTTATCCGGGGACATGATGTTAGCAACTGCAACCAGTTCAACTCAAATAAATTATACCACTTTCTCTTGGTTATTAAACATACCCACATACATCTAAGTTTTTCGTAAATAATAAATACAAACATTATATTCTTTTTAATTCATTTAGCAAAATTTTATTTTGATACCTATATTATACTTATCACTCAACCTTCACTACATATTTCACTATTATAAAACAAAGTTCCCCGCCGCGTCTGTCTGTCTGTCTGTTCGCGATAAACTCAAAAACTACTGAACGGATTTTAATGCGCGGTTTTCACCAATAGATAGGGTGATTCATGGCGAAGGTTTTAGTGTATAATTTGTTAAGATTTTGTGTAAATTGGTTTGAAATATGACGATAATTGTTGACGATGTCGGAAAAATTTAAGCCGACTGGGAGCTTTCATCAAAAACGCTGGCTAATCCCTTTGAGATATAACAAAAAAAGTATGGTGGTGGTATGGTGGGATAATTATTTACAAAAAAGTCCGCGATGGCATATCTTTTATGGATATCTCAATATACCCATTTTAACTTCTAAAAAAATGGTCACGTACCATGCGGTAATTGGAAATCTATTTCGACAGATATAGTATTAATCCTTATATCAACTTAAATACGTTAGATACCTTACGCATTTCATGCACAATATGATAGTCTTTTACACCATACAATTTAAATGAATATCTTAGAAGTTATCGCAAAATAAAAACGATCGCGCGCCAAAATAATTTCAAGCGAGCTCCGATGGTTGCTATAGTGGCATAAACCGAGCGCTCCCGAGCGATACTAATTTTCTAAAAATTCTTTTAAATAAGCCTTCGTACTGTAATTGTACAATGTTATGCTGTTCAAGGTATAACTTATGGAACATTCCAAGGAGTTTGCAAAGCATAGGCGTAATGTGCTCTACTACCCGTGCGAAGCCGGGGCGGGTCGCTAGTATTTTAATAAGATTTCAATTTTCAACCTGATAATATAATAGAAAAGAAAAGTTTTTTATTCAAATAAACTTTACAAAGCGCTTTTGAAACGTCAAGTGAATTTACCAAGTTGCACACTGCATTGGTTCGGAATGCATGCCGTATGTTAATAAATTACGTAGACTTCCTAGATTTGGATTTCTTTAAGGTCTATCTACTCGTCTGAGTTTTCAGCGTTCGCGTCGTAGGTACCTACTTAGATAAATCATTTCTGATAGAAAGAAAAATGTATCTTCAAAACATTGCTGCATTATTATTGGTTCTTTTGTATCTACTACAGTAATTGTTGTTACTTCATAAGCAGACGGACCTAATAATACTAACACAGTAAACTACGTTCGTCAAATAATATAGGTCCGTATTTCAAACCAATTAAATTTGAAATTAGAATGCCCCTACTTGCTGATTCATTGGTATCATTAAAGTGCAAGCGATCGTCCATACAGATACAGTCCTCGATATAGTCTTATGGTTCGTTTCAAGTTTAACTAAAGGACGATTCAGATGCATTGGAGGAAGCGGGCTACTGGAGGATACGGCATAGTTGACTAATTTTAGGGTTGTCATTATTGGTGTTAACTGTGAAACTTTTATGGGATTTCGATACTCAAGCTGTTTGGACACGGTATATTTGATTTGAGCAATTGGTTATCAAAGACAAAAATGCCTCAAGCATTAAAAGTAAAACCCACAAAGTTTTCATTTTAGGGTTCCGTACCCAAATCCACCATCTGTCTGTTAATTACAGGGTTGTGCAGCTTCAGCCTTAAAAGGCTATTGAAATGAAGGCTATAACAAGAAAGCCGTGCCACTTATCAAAGGTTGAAAAGTGTTACTACCTCGGTAAATGAGAGCCACCAGGGACTCCGGAAAACGGAAAACTAACATTTTGTCATCTTTATAATATATTTTAACCGACTTCAAAAAAGGAGGAGGTTCTCAATTCTTCGGAATCTTCTTTTGGAACGTAGTTCCTTATCGCGCGGTGCGGAACTCGGAAGGGGGCTAGACGGATCGACACTTTTTTGAAGGCATTGTGTTCGGTATTTTCGCGGTACAATATTGAGTCTCCGTAGCCTTGTGGCTTCTGCAGTTGCCTAACAGTTAAAAGTCGATGGTTCGAATCCCAGCTCGACAGACTGAATTTTCTATTTTCAATTTTATTTTAAATAATTTCTACATGTGGAATTTTTCCCTAATTTTTTTTAACTTATAAGTTATAAAAAATTCAATAGAACTACTCGTATGAAACTGCAACGCTAGCCCGACTTCAACATACCTGTACCAAGTACTATTATATTCTGTGCCTGGACCTACAAACTAAAATTTTGGCTAGCGTGGCGCATTCGTTTCATCGTTTCTATTTAGGCCCGCCCGACTTCGACATACGTGTAGAACTGTAGAAACTGAAATTATTTTATACTTTTCAGTGGCGTTTGAAGTCGGTTTTTTTTAAAAGAATTTTTATATATTATTATATATAACCTAATGTTTGTCAGTCTTTTGTCAGTTAATTACTTATTAATTAATAAACAGAAGATACAAGGAATGATACATTATCTTTATCATACGTTTGTGAGATCGCCACTAAATAATAAATAGCAACATAATATTATGTACTTATTATCAATTTCATGGTCCCTTATCTTTAGAATTTTGGTAGCCTGGTTATCTCAGGAACACCGCACTCGACTTTGTAAGCTCGTAGGTGTTTTTGTTTAGTTCATTGACCAGCGGCAGTCGGCACGCCGCGCGCCGGCACGGCTGTCGCCTAGGCAAACAACGCCTCCGATAAGTTCCGATTGTGTCACGCTATGTCACTGACACCGCATCGCTAACTCCTTCAGGTTCCGATATACCTAATGGCACTGTGTACACCTGCTCTATTTTTCATTTTGTTGGGAAAGTCGATGACATTATCACCTTGTAAACATACTCGGCGTCACGTACACCATATAGGGAGGTGATGCAGTACTAGCTTACTATCGTGATATTAATATTAAAAAATTCGCAGCATCACAATTTATTTGAATGGTCTAGAAAAGCAAGGATCACTGCTTCTAAGCATAAAAACAGATAAAAACGGATAATCAAGCGAGATCGTATGTATCGTGTCACGTGTGGCATTTACAGACACAGTTTGATTTTATTTGATTTGATTTGAAGGTATTACAAACATACTTGATTTAAATGAAAATTAAAACATTCAGACAACCATATAGACCAATAAATAAAAACTAAACCAGGTAAGGTGTAGTTACAGGGCAAGTTAGTTATAGGGCAAGGCTGCCCAACCCTACACCCGCGGGCCAAAATGTGGCCGTCCGTCCGTCTTTTTTCTCAAGAAACGGATTGAGGTACTACTTCTCTTTGAGCTATTTCTTTCTACTCTTTTCTTTTTGATCTGTTGATAAATAAATTCAATACGCGGAGCATATTTGCGTTATCACTTTTTATTGCTATGTGCAGCTTAATCGAAATTCAAACCAAAGCACGTTTATCGAAGTGTTTATAACACGGGAGGTACCGTTGCATTTTAGTAACTCTAGTAACTTTATAGTAATTGATAATTTTATACCGATCAATTCCAGCAATCGTTAGCAGTCACATCTATGGTTTGTAGCTGTAGTTAGGGAGCAATAAATTAAAAAAAAGTAGTTACCTATTTAAATTATTAAGTTATTTTCTACTGCACCAAACTGGGTCTAAGTGGTTCAATTTACATGATATCCAATGTGGAAATCCTTCAGTCACTCAACCAGTGGTAAAATTGTACGTTGTACATAAAACACGACTCACGAGATTGGAACAAAATCCTTACCAATATTATAAATGCGATAATATGTTTGTTTGTTGGTTTTTGGTATGTCTTTCAATCACGCAGCAACGGAGCAAACGGATCGAATATTTTCTAAATGTTGCCTGCGACTTCGTCCACGTGGTAATCCACGGGTTTTTAATTCCCGCGCGAACTCTTCAATTTTCGGAGATAAAATGTAGCCTATGTGTTAATCTTGGGAGCTATCTCCATTCCAAATTTGAAGCAAATCTGTTTATTCTTTGTGGCGCGAAGGAGTAACAAACATCCATCCTCACAAACTTTCGAATTTATAATATCAGTAGGAATCAGTAGGAAATAGGATAGTAATAAATAGGAAGTAGGATAGTTGAGGACCTAAACAGTGTTTGTCAATGTTGTCAATGTTTGTTAATGAAAATTAAAGAGTTCCTGCGGGAATCAAAAACTTTAATCACCGGGAACATCGTGGGTAGGTCATAGGTATCATCTAGATAGTTTTGTAGAATATATACCGCGCTCGAATCACCCGTGCATTTGAAACAAGGTGTAGTTACATGGCGATAGATTTACTAGATATTATAGCTAGTGACAGTTCTTTACCGTTAGCGTTAGCGCCGACGTAATATCAACTGAAATAATGTGCATATCTTATCAGTGGCCGCTCGTGGAGTTTTATTGTTATTCTGGTGTTAACAATGAAAAATTATAAAATCATTGTTGCCGATGAAATTATAATGTTGTTTGTTTAATTTTATACACCGCTTTAACTCCAATACACTACAACTATTGTATTCTGAACAGAATTACATTGTGACTAATAAAACTGCACAAGTTAATTACTAATTATTATTATTGGAAACTAGGTTTTTTTCAATTTTAAGGTAGTATACCCCCCCCCCCCCCCCAATCGGTTTCCACACACAATCATACCAGGTCAAGTCCTTGGTAGCACATTAGTTGTGAAGTTAGGTTGGTAACTGGTAACTGTATTTAGGTAAGGATTTTATTATATAAATAGGACCATAATCCATGACTAAAAGATATTTTGAACCACAGCTAGATTTATTATAATTATTATAATACTAGCTGATGCCCGCGACTTCGTCCGCATGGATTTAGTTTTTAAAAATCCCGCGGGAACTCTTTCATTATCCGAGATAAAAAGTAGCTCTCCCGGTCTGAGGAACCACTACTACATCCATTACTATACCCATGCAAAAAATCACATCAATCCGCTGTTCTGTTGCGACGTGATTGAAGGACAAACCAACAAACAAACATACTTTCGCATTTATAATATCAGTAATGCTTTATTATAACACTTTTTATAATTGTCAAATTTTTTACCATACTTAACCAAAGACAAAATTACGTTTAGCTGTCATTTACGTTTTGTTATTCCACTGTCATTTGTGTTATTCCATGTCAGATGCGTTTTTCTTATACCACGTTTTATAGTGACATGACGGAAACGCGGTCGAACGGGATAAAAAGTATCCTATGTCCGTCTCCTGGTTCTAAGCTACCTCTCCACCAATTTTCAGCCAAATCGGTTCATCCCTTCTTGAGTTATAAATAGTGTAACTAACACCACTTTCTTTTATATATATAGATTAGGTAGGTATCATTAACAGCTTTTCATAGTGCACTATCTAAGTATACAAAAAATTAAAGTTTCTGTCTGTGATTATGAAATAACTGTCTCTTAGTAAAATTATAAGATTATGTGGATGATAATTTTCAAATTAAAAAAAGGTAATGTTCAAGCAGTGATAGCCTAGTGGTTAGAACTGTGGTCTTCTATATGGGGGGTTGCAGGTTCGCACGCACCTCTGACTTTTCGGAGTTATGTGAGTTTAAACAATTAAATATCACATGCTTCACATGGCGAAGGAAAACATCATGAGGAAACCTGCATACTTGAGAATTCTCCATAATGTTCTCGAAGGTGTGTGAAGTCTGCCAATTTGCATTGAGCCAGCATGGGTGGACTGACCTATAACCCTTCTCTGAGAAGAGACATGCGCTTAGTAGTGAGCCGTTGATGAGTTCATGATGATGGATGTTCAAGTTGAGGGTTGGCAGGCTGAACTATTATAGCAAATGTCACCCCTCCCACCAGCCAGCTGGTCCATTGTGCAAAAACTGCATCAATCATTTCTACAATCTCATCAATCATTGATCAATCTCATCATTCTGCATCAATCATTTCTACAATCTCAATTAAGGCGATGGGCTAAATTTATGGTGTCACAGTGAATTCTTGCAATAATGCATAATTAGCCAATAATGAGAGAGTGTCAATAAATCAGAGGTGATAAGAACATATGTATCTATATTTCTGTGTATGAATCTATCTGTCTGTCTGTTCCCTCATAGCCGCCTCTCCAGTGGACCAATTTTGATGCAGTTTTTCTGTTTGAAAGCTAATGTAATCGAGGTGGATCTTAGCTATAATTTTTGAAGCTCTGCTCAGGCATTTGAAGATCATACGCTCATTTCCTACTTGATTAAAGGGTCTTTCATGCTTTCACTGGTGCAATTGATATGAAATTTGGTGTGCTGTTACTTTGGATTATGTCCAAGGCATGGTAACCTTGAGCTGATGCTGCAGTACTAAGTAGTCTGCGGGATACCGAACTCCTCAGTAACTTACAGCATATATAGTGTGTTTGGGCTCATTAGAATGGTCTCAATGAGCAGGGTTAGATTGATGATGATCAAGGGTCTAGGATTGAGGAGGAGGATCTGATGATGGAGCAGAACACTGTGTAACAGGATGACAAGTATATCGTACATAGTCTGGCCATAGATTCACATGTTGGGATGTTTTAAATTTTTAATTCACACTTTCACAACCTGTTAATGGTAACACCTAAACTTCACCCCTTCAGCAAACACTTCCACTATATATTTTTAGTTTTACACCTACTAGAATTATAATTACTAAACAAACCTAAGGAAAACATAGTCCAGAAAACCTGCATGCCTGTGGTTCTCCACAAACCTATCAGAGCTTGGCCGGTGAGCAGACTAGGGCCTAAACTCTTCTCAATCTGCAAAGAGACCACTGCCCAAAAATGGGCAAGTGATGGGTATAGATCATTGATTTTCAAAGTGGGGGGTGTGCCCCACTAGGGAGGTGCAGACATAGATGGGGGGGGGGGGGGGGGGGGGGGCGGGCGCACTCAGGTCCGTTTCGCATAGCAATATCTGCTAGCGATCTATATTTGTGCACTTTCTTTTATTGAACCCAGAAATAGATCTTGTTAAAACATGCAAGATCAACCTTCACATTGACTCTTCATCACAAGTGTTTAAAAACAATATTTTTTATTGTAAAACGATCTAATAAATATTTTTGGACATAATTAACTTTATTGTTTTACAATTAGGAATGATGATTCCACTTCTGGTATAGATGATGAAACTATGTAACTTAAAAATACACAATCATCTCAAAATTAATATCATGTAAACCATCTTTTCTTTAAACAAAAAAACATTACGCTATACACTGGGAAGGTGTCAGTAATTGGGCCAGTGAAATTAGAACATCATGAGCAGAGTTCAGTTCACTCCTAATATGGGTTGCTGACTGAAAACTAAAAAATTCCAAAGCTAAACCAAGTTAGCTAAGCTAATCTAAACTAGAAATATGTCCTGTGCACATCAAGAACTAAGTGGAAGCTCAGGCAGTGATGTAAAGTTGATTTGAGGGACATATCGCTTGCCATGGATATACTGGATGAAGAAAATGAATCATCGTCATCATCATTAGCAACCCATCAACGGCTCACTACTGAGTGCAGGTCTCCTCTCAGAGAAGGGTTATAGGCCATACTCAACCACGCTGGCCCAATGCGAATTGGCGGACTTCACACAACTTCGAGAACATTATGAAGAACTCTCAGGTGTGCAGGTTTCCTCACGATGGAAAGAAAATGAATATGGAATTTCAATTTTTGTGTCTATAAGACACAGGACAGCACTGGTGAAGGAAGCACGAAGGGTTGGAGGGAGGGGTTAGCTTAGCTCATGCAGCTGCGCAACAGCATACACAACTTACTTAGTTTTACATATTTTGTTTAGCTCACATAACTTAGTTTGCATAGTTTGCTATCTGCACACAAGTATGAAAAACTGTGTCAGCTATGCAAGCTAAGCTAAACTAAGTTATCTTAGTTTTCGGTCTGCAACCAGCTTAAATCCATTTGAATCATAGTATTATAGTTAGTCAGTAGTTACCTTAGTCTGTCAACAACAGCTTGACGTTTGGGAGGCAGATTCATCTCTTCCATGGGCTGCAGCATATTCGGCGGGTGGGCAGGCGAGGCGCCGGGCAGCAGGCCGCCCGCGCCGCCGCCGCCGACCAGGTGCTCCACGGTGAGTCCTTACCCCTTCACCTCTGTTCCCTCATTCTCACTCCCATAAGAACCCAGCCAGTGTCTTCAAGTAGAGCACCATAACCCCATTACGTCTTTCAATTCGCTTCAATCCAGTTCTCAAGTACTACACCGCAACTGTGATAACACTAATAGAAAACAGTCACAGTTCGTCCTTAATGCTCTGAGAACATTTTTCATATTGCCACTGATTGTCTCGAAACCACTTGGACTTTCTACTTTTCTTATTTTTATAATTTAATAAGATTAGGAATTATCCATAGATACATGCAATGAACGTCTTGAATTATAGATACACTGCCTAAAATAAAATGTTTTGATACAGAACAACTTATGAAGTCACAGCACAATCTTTCACGAATATAATATCCTTACTTTTGGGATAATACAGTAATAATAGTATGAACTTGGTTAACCGGAAGATTAATGAATAAAATATATTAGGAAAACTTTCTGTTAAATAACGCTACAATTTAAAAACATGAAAGTTCTGTTTTCATAGTTCTTACAACCAATAAACACACAAATTGTACCAAGTTCATAGACATCAACCGACTGACTCAGACTGACGGACGAGGACGGTGAGTGCCACTGCCACTGTCGAGTGGCGACATGGTGGCGACGCTTCACAAGTTTCTCATCAATGCATTTTTTTTTAATTTTTTTGATTTAATTTCCAGTCAGGCGTTAAAAAAATAAATATTTGGAGATCATCAAAACCATTAGTGCACATTAGTGGATATAATGTTGGTTTTATAGTCAAACTTCAAAGAAGAATATCTTAGAGCATCAAACGATTATTGCAAAATCATAATCATAATCCTTTGAGTATTGAACCAACACAGGAGAAGAATTGACGCGCGTAGTCGCGTACCCCTGACCAGTGGTCATACCCGTTATATAAAACTGTTTGACTAGAGTCACGCGCCTGTCAACTACGTATGGTTAGCGGGGAATGAGCTCCGCTATAAATGCCGAATATGAGAGTATTTTCTTCTAAAAAAAATATTTAAAAAATCCAGTTTACTAAAGGTTAACATTTATTTACTTCTGATGTATTATTTTATCCAAATAATGCAATACTTATGCAGAAAACTTAAGAAAACTGTCGATCTGAAAATGTTGCTACTTAATCGTACATGAAATAATTTGGGGAAAATATTGAAAATTAATCTTCCTACTTACTATTCGTTTAGAGACCTTTTTCATGAACTGCATTATAAATTGATCCCATAGAATTAAAATCACGATAGAATAGGAAGGGGTGAATGACTAATTTATAAGCTTTAAGTAAAATATGACTACATATATAAATACGAACTTTGATCGTCTGTGGGATTATCAAATAATGATAAAAAATTCTTTCTATAAAACCGACTTTAAACGCCACTACAAAGTATAAAACAATTTTAATTTGTACATGTATGTTGAAGTCGGGCGGGCCTAAATATAAATGATGAAACCAATGTGCGACGCTAGCCCAACTTTGCCCGATCGGCGTATGAAGTCTGTTTTTTAAAGATATTTTTTTTTACATTATTATTTTAAGCTTTTTAGTGTATATCTCTGATCGCGAGCAATTTGCTCTTAATCATTGAGTTCCTTCCTCCATCACCGAAGATATGAATCACCTTCTCTTCACCTTTTAAATAGGCCCAACCTTATTATGCGTTCTTTCAAAAAAAATTGAAATCGGTTCAGATTTGACGTAGTTATGGAGTAACATTTAACATTATATCAACAAAAATTTATATGGGAATTTACCTCTGAAGTATGCCCTACTAAACAAAAAAAAATTATCAAATTCCATTCATTATTTGGCGGAATAATTGCGTAACAAATATACAAAAAATTTCGAATTGAGAACCTCCTCCTTTTTTGAAGTCGGTTAAAATGATTGCATTATTATAACGATCGCAATGGTGTCTGATTGGCTGGTACTCTCCCACTATTGTTTAAAATGCATTGATGCAGCTAGAGCTCCATAAACTCAGCGAATTCATAAAATTAGTTTTTTTACTCAATTATTTCAAAAGTTATAGGTATATATTTCCATATAGCCAGTGTGATATAATTTTCTAAATATATAAAATGAAAAGGTGACTGACTGACTGATCTATCAACGCACATCTACTATGACGTAGGCATCCGCTAAGAAAGGATTTTACAAATATAATACAAAAAATAATGAAAACGAGACTAAAAAATTGTTTAATAATAATGATAAGTTCTACGTAAGTCTTTCTTACTCGAAAATTAGGACTTCAATTTTATGAAGTTGGCCACACCGCAATAAAATTAGGGCTGGACAGCAAGATTTCATATGTCGATATTGGTGGGGGGATTGTATAAATTATTTATACCGAGATATTTTTATCGTCTTACTAATGGTTCATTGACGAAAAAAAAATATTTAAATTCTATACATATTTGGTTCATTAAAACTTGGCAATTGAATTAAAGTACCCATACTTCTTATTCATCCCGCTAGGTTTACCGGAAAGCTAAATAGCTTGGCGGTGTTTTATTACAGATGGGGTGGCCACTATAGCCATGGCGGCAGCCTAGCATTACAAACAAATATACACTTCGTTCAGATGAAGTAGATGAAAAAAATAAGCCTTCCAAGTAAAGTATGTAGGTACAAGTTTTAACTTACCAATCATAACTTTAAATAAAATTTTTTTTTAGGGTTCAGTTTTTACTTTTTATGTTTCCTCCATGCTGGACTGAGAGAATATTATTCAACGCTGGAAAACGATCTTGTAAATCGAAAAAGTGAACTTTAAACCAGAGCCAATAACGTTTTAAAAAATCATAACAGCTCATAATAAGCTATCAGGAGCAGATTTTTTTCAAAAAGCATATTTTTTAATGTAACACATCAGATGATACTAATTATATAATTCTAAAGTAGAATTACTTTAGTTTTATACATTAGTTTTATATCAATTTCGACTAATAGTTTTTCAATTTCAAGAAGCAATGTTGCTGTAACTTGGTATTTGAAACATATGAAACCACGAAATAACTCTAAACTCTGAAATGCTAAGTATCCTGTATTTATTTTTAAGGAAACATGATGTAGTCCGAACAGTTTGTACTTAATATACTTTTTAGAAATAGATAACTCGTAAATTTCGCTTTAAACATAAATAAAACAAATGATGTTTCATTAAAAATGCTGTATGTTTATTTAAACAAGATTACTTAACAAATCAATGTGTTCAATATTAATACCCACTACGTATTCAAATAAAAATTAAATGTCTCTCAACTTAATAAACAATATTATTAAAAACCTATGATAAAGTACAGCACACCCTGGTGGCTTATAACCTTAAATCATAACTAAACAGCTGCTCTAAGGTGATATACTGTGGTACCTTAAAGCAATTAAAAGAGCTTAGTAGAAAGACCTTTGCTGCCTTGGGTTCTCTCAGGCGTCTACGTTCTTTTCTCCCCATTCCTACTAAGATTATGTTAGCACAATCTTTACTCCTCTCCATTCTCGATTATGCAGACGCAAGCTATATTGATTTAACCGAGGATCAACTTAATAAACTTGAGCGAATTCAAAACCTTGCTATTAGGTTTATATTTGGCTTACGCAAATATGACCATGTCTCCGAATTTCGTTTAAAGCTCAAGTGGTTACCCATTCGCTTTCGCCGGAATTTACATATTGTTTCTCTTCTGTACTGTGTATTAATCCTATGACTCCAAGTTATTTAAAGGAGAACTTTAAATTTCGTGGTCATGACAGACCAGATAGAGTCTTACGGCCTGCGGAAAAACTCAAGCTAGAGACACCTACACATCTGTCGGCGAGGCCATTCTACTCCACTATCTGCTTTCTCTCTAGGTATATATTTACGGGTAACTACGCGCTATACACGGTTGAACCGCTTGTATATGGATATTAAATAAGGATGTCTAGTGGAACAGAATGTCACCGATTTAATTAACTATCACAATGGAGTCATACCTGCCCATCAACTAGAAGGCTCCTGTTGCACCGCTTGACTCCGATTAATTCTCTCTCTCTCTGCTGCGGGAGTGCACCGGTAACCTGCATGATTAAATTAACTATGACATCACCATTTGTGACGCCCTAAGATCTGATCTATTATTCCAGTTATTTCTAGCCGTGGACGTGTAAGGAATCAAACTCATCTCCCATGCGGAGTCTAATCTCATCTGACCATCGGACCCGATCTTTCTTATTCATACTCTTAGACCCCCTATGTCTAAGAGCGAATCTCTCTAGTCCGCACGAATCTTCCTTGGGCCCCTTATGCCCAAGGGCGGGACATAATGTCTCCTATTCATAAACATGAACCTTCTTCGGGTTCTATCTACCCGAAGGATCAACGTAATCTTCCCCATTCGTACGAACCTCCTCGGAGCCCCCCTCCACGAGGGCTAAACCACCTCGGAGCCCCCCTCCACGAGGGCTCAACGTCATCTCATCTCATCTCATCGGGTCTGATGTGTTCTCAGCTCTTAATAGCCATTACGATTTACTCACAATTTAAACACCATTAAAACCGTCCCTTACACATCCCTTGCTAACTCACACACAGCCCTAGAGCGCGCTCCCAGATGCTAGTAAATGTATTAGTATCTAGAAATTCACTTATGAGCGTTTAAGAACCTCATAGATTAATTGCGTAGATAATCAGGTACTTAGCTACTCAGATACTTAGCTTTCATCACACCCACTCCTCGTAGCGCAGCTCACAATTCAACCACCTTCTTCAGGATGCGAGAAAAAACAACCCGTTGCTACGCAAAAAATGTCCATCAGAAAAAGGAACATTTCAAAACCAAAAATATTTAAACTACAAACCAACGACAAATTTCCGGTGTCATATACTACTTGACTTATACAACCATTATCCTTACCAAAGATCTAAGTATTTCGCGATAGCATATGCGCTTCGCGACACTCCCGGCCGAAGCAAAAAACTAGAGCAGACATAGCATGTTGCTCGTCCACTCTTTGATTTTCTGTAAAGCTTTAGTGGCTGCAACTCTCCTTACTTTAGTTCCTTGACTTGCTTCAACCATCTCACTGTCTCGCTCTAATGGCTCTGACCTGTCCGACTCGCTAAACTCTCTGTCCAATTCTCTCATTTCTTGATCTACAATTCCGCACTCGGAATCATCCCGAGTTAGTTCGACAACTTGTTCTAATGGTACGTTCTTCACGTTCTGTGTCCTCTGAAATAATTGTTGGTCTTTCTATACTTTCGTCTAAAGGCTCTATTAAAATTGCAGGAGTACATTCACTCGAGGTATCCTCCTTTCCCAATCGTATATCTATCACTCCTCCTGCTTCTTGGGCTTCTAGAGGATATAGATGTGCTATCGACCTCGTGAACTCTTTATCCCCCACTTTTATTATGGCTACTCTGCACAAACCATCACTTCCCGTTTTTAACGAAATAATTTTCCCTGTTTTCCAGGTTTCTCTATTCTTATTATCTCCTTTTATTTGAACCACTTGTCCTATTGCTGGAGATAGCTTCGAAGTGACCCGTGGTTCCTTAAGCGAGTGGTGATACCTTTCTCGAAGACTTAACAAGTATCTGTTCACAAACATCTCCTTAAATTCTCTTAAAATAATGAGACCTCTTCTCCAACTTTCTACAAGATCGATCTTAATCGTAGTACCTTTATCTATACAATCTTCGACTGATTCTTCTAAAGTAATGCAACTTCCAAGCGTAAGAAAATCCATTGGTCTCAAGATTATATCCAACTCTGAATCAACGCATGTGAGTGATCGTGAATTTAATACAGCTTCTATTTCCTTGACAACAGTAGTTAGTTGACTATCTGAAAGCATATGTTTCGCTAATGTGCGTTTCATGCAATTCTTAACTAAACCAACGAGTCTCTCATAGAATCCACCATACCAAGGTGCTAGTTGTGGTATGAATCTCCACTTAATCTTGTTAACCACACAATACTGTTTCAAGAGAATTTCTGATATAAGTTTGAAATGAGCTGCGTTATCTGATGTAATTAGCTGAGGGACCTTTCTGGTCGCTATCATTCTTCTCAATGCTAACAGACCTTCTTCAGCTGTAAGGTCTTGCACAAGTTCTAAATGAACAGCCCTTATCGCTAAACAAGTGAACAAACAAATCCATCTTTTCTGACCATTCTTGACAAGGACCGGACCCATATAGTCTACACCCACAAAAGTAAATGGTTCACTATAACTCACTCTTTCTGCCGGAAGTGCCGGAGTATTTGGTAACTTAAACGGACCAGCTCCGTGCTTAACACAACTTGGACATCTCCTTATTACTTTCTGGACTTGAGATTTGCCTTGTGGTATCCAATAGGATTGTCTATGATGGATTACTACGTTGCAAGGGACGTCTTCAGAATGCAGATCTGTCATTCGATAAACGGTACCCAATATTGATTCCTAAGGAATGTGATTTTACAATTAATTTGATAAAGAAGGTACACAATGATGATTACCATGTAGGAGCAAATCATACACTCAGCCTTATTAGACAATCCTATTGGATACCACAAGGCAAATCTCAAGTCCAGAAAGTAATAAGGAGATGTCTCTATGAGGTTCTTAAACCCTCATAAGTGAATTTCTAGATACTAATACATTTACTAGCATCTGGGAGCGCGCTCTAGGGCTGTGTGTGAGTTAGCAAGGGATGTGTAAGGGACGGTTTTAATGGTGTTTAAATTGTGAGTAAATCATTATGGCTATTAAGAGCTGAGAACACATCAGACCCGATGAGATGAGATGAGATGACGTTGAGCCCTCGTGGAGGGGGGCTCCGAGGTGGTTTAGCCCTCGTGGAGGGGGGCTCCGAGGAGGTTCGTACGAATGGGGAAGATTACGTTGATCCTTCGGGTAGATAGAACCCGAAGAAGGTTCATGTTTATGAATAGGAGACATTATGTCCCGCCCTTGGGCATAAGGGGCCCAAGGAAGATTCGTGCGGACTAGAGAGATTCGCTCTTAGACATAGGGGGTCTAAGAGTATGAATAAGAAAGATCGGGTCCGATGGTCAGATGAGATTAGATTCCGCATGGGAGATGAGTTTGATTCCTTACACGTCCACGGCTAGAAATAACTGGAATAATAGATCAGATCTTAGGGCGTCACAAATGGTGATGTCATAGTTAATTTAATCATGCAGGTTACCGGTGCACTCCCGCAGCAGAGAGAGAGAGAATTAATCGGAGTCAAGCGGTGCAACAGGAGCCTTCTAGTTGATGGGCAGGTATGACTCCATTGTGATAGTTAATTAAATCGGTGACATTCTGTTCCACTAGACATCCTTATTTAATATCCATATACAAGCGGTTCAACCGTGTATAGCGCGTAGTTACCCGTAAATATATACCTAGAGAGAAAGCAGATAGTGGAGTAGAATGGCCTCGCCGACATGGTGGAGATGCTGGGATATTAGTAAAATGAACCAGAATCTTTAGCACATGGAGTCATACTAAGCTTAAATTAAAATAAAGGGTCTATTTGTTGCCTTTTTGTTGATTTAAATAAATAGAGGCGCTGCATTAGTTTCGCTACTCGCCGCTGGAGGGAGCGTCAACGCAGTTTTCAACTTTAAATCGAAAGAAATGGCCCAGGTAAGTTGGTAGAATTGACTTCAGGGATACTAATGTTATAGAGCGTTCGAAAGTTTGAATTTACGAACATTTGACCAATTTCCGGTGTGTCATTTATTTTTAAATTGTTCTAAAGTCAGATGGTGGAATTTGGAACATTTGAAATTTGAATTCTATTACGCCATTTCAATGTCAATTATATTGCTGATTGAGTATTGTGAAAGAAACATTGTTGTGAAATAGAAATAGAGATCTGAAAACAATTTAAGGTTGGAAATTATCCTATTTAATATAAAGGTACGTAATATATTAGGCATATTGTGAAATTCAAATATAAGGGAGGTTTTAGATTCTGAAAGTATTGTACATTGCGTAAAGATGAAATTTTAAGAAAGAATATCAGTTCCTACATAGAGTTAATTATATTTTCAGAAGGAAATCATATCACTCAGTTTTAATAACTGAGACTGAAGTTCGACTAATTTACTGAATTTTTAACACAAAAGGTACATCTGGTGTGTTATCTTATATTTTTAGAATAGCTACCAATGCACTATAAGGCTATTATTTCGAATGTCTGAGTGTCTATCGAGTAAGAATTGATCTAAGAACTGAATACTTTCCTTTACCAATTAGAACTAGGAATATGGTCAACATAGGTAAACTTGAATACTTATTAAAAATGAAATTTGACGTCTAATGAAAGGGATTGCTAGACAAGATACATTTTGATGTTAAGGGTATATAATGAAGGTGTAATTGTTTAAGGGTTATTAAATTCAATTTGATTTGCTAATTATTGAATTCATAGAGTAACTTAATTTAAGGCTTATTCAATTAAGGATTAAGGGCCTATCTACAAGTATGTGGAGGATTATAGTTATATTTTTATATGGAGAAAACAATCTTTAAATTATTGAGTTAAGATTTTACTTCGAAAGGAGTCTTAAAGTATATAGACACACGATAATAGATACTAGAGTCCTATGTACCAAACTCAAGGGTTGATAACCTTATTGAAGGTTAGAATTCTATTTGATCTGGGTAATTTTGTAAATTCAAGCAAATATAGTTATTCTTTTAAAGAGGTTGGGTCTTTAATTATAGCTAAATTAGTGAGAATATACATAGAGTATGTTCAAAATAATTCTGAAGGAAATTCTATGGTATTAGTTTGACCCAATAATAAGTTTTAATCTCATGAAGGTTATTATGAATTTCAATTCTTTTACCTTTCAATTATTATTATAGTGCGGGCTATTTGTATAATGGAAAGGTATCTTAATGTTAAATCTGTACTCATGGTTTAGGTACTCTCTGCATTTGGTGGTAAATAATGGTTGGATAAACTGATGATTAGTATAAGAGCAAGTTACTTGTTTAGCAAGCGAATTATACAACTGGTTAGATTGAAATAACTCTCTAAAAATCTTAATGGAAAATTAGACTGCGAATGCTCATTCTTTATTTGTGTGGGATTATTAACATCCGAGTTTGGCATATACACTATAATATATTTTGAAGTTAGTCTCTATTCTTTAAATTAAATATAGCAAGTATATGAATCATAAGGAAGTGTTCAAAGATATAAGGATAATTAATCTAGAAGTGGTATTTCCACAGAGATCCATAGATTTAGAGACGTCTAATCAAATATCATGCCGTATACTATTCGATTCAGGCTCCCAAAGAGCTTACATCACCCGAAAGATTGCAAAGGAATTAAAATTGTCTACAGAAAAGGATGAAAGTTTATCGGTTTATACTTTTGGTTCAAAGAGTCCTCAAGAATTTAATAGTCCAGTTGTTCAATTGGAGTTACAAACTAAATCTAAAAATTGGAAGAGTGTTTATGCAAACGTCGTACCTATGATTTCAAAGGGTGTACCGTATGTAGTTGAACTTGACGATTGGAAGAATAAATTGAAACTTGCAGACGATGGGTCTTTGAAAGATCAAGTTGATATTCTTATAGGGAATGATTATTACTACTCGTTTCTTTGCTTAGAAAGAATATGGATAAGGGAAGATTTATATTTAATTGATTCAGAGTTTGGATGGATACTTTCGGGTCAAATTCCGCATGAGAATAAAGAAGGAGAACATATGTCAGTTGTTACATACTTTCAAACAGAGATTGATTTCAAATTAAGCAAACCTGACATGCCACTAGATTTAGGAAGTATAACATTCCTTTGGGAACTGGAGTCAATCGGTATAACCGATTCACCTAAGATTACTAGAGAAGAAGAGGCTATAAATAAATTTAATGAAACTACAAAATTAATAGATGGTAGATATTATGTTAGTTGGCCGTGGAATGAATATCCTCCAGCACTAACACCTAATTATGGATTGGCATATGGTCGTTTAGTAAATTTGGTTAAACGATTAGACAAAGAAATTTTGAGATGTTATGATAATACTATACAGGAACAAATATCGAAGGGAATAGTCGAAACAGTGTTAAGTAAGACACATGTGAACCATCCAGTACATTATTTACCGCACCATTGTGTTGCTCAAAAGGGTAAACCAATTAGAATTGTTTATGATGCTTCATCGAAAATTAAAAATAGTAAAAGTTTAAATGAATGCCTTTATTGCGGTCCGTTGATGTTAGAAGATTTGACAAGTATAATTATCAGATTTCGAAGCCATAAGTCTGCTTTGTCAGCAGATGTAGAGAAGGCCTTCCTTCAGATAGGACTACATGAACAAGATCGCGATGTAACCAGATTTATTTGGTTGAAAGATGTAGAAAAACCACCGAGTGATGATAACATTGTTTGTTTACGGTTCCGTAGAGTCCCTTTCGGAGTTATATCAAGTCCATTTCTACTGAACGTGACGATTAAACATCATCTTTCTAAAGGAAATGAACGACTACAATTGGCTGCCAAAGACATATACGTTTTTAACTTAGTAAGTGGAGTCCATACACAAGAGGAAGCAATACAGTTCTATAAAGACGTGAAGAACGCCTTTTGTCAAATATCTATGAACCTTAGAGATTGGAGTTCAAATTCAAAACAATTTCTAGACAAGGTACCCGATAGTGTTAAGGAAGAAGTTGTGAAAATTTTAGGCTTAGATTGGAATGTAAAGGATGATACATTGCGCCTAAGATTCAAGATAGATACAGAGGCAAATTCTAAGCGTGAAGTTCTAAAAGTAATTGCTTCAGTATTCGATCCATGTGGGTTAACAGTACCACAAATTTTGTCAGCTAAATTATTTCTCCAAAAGCTATGGCAGACCAAAGTTAAATGGGATATAAAACTTTCAAAGGAAAATCAGGTGGAATGGACGGAAATAAAGAAGGAATTAGAAAGTATTAAAGAAATATCGGTACCCAGATGTTACATAAAAAACGTGAGAAATGAAGAATATCATTTGCAGTGTTTCACCGACGCATCACTTAAGGCATATGCTGCTGTTGTGTACGTGACACACGGGACTAAGAGAAGTTTTGTAATTGGGAAAACACGATTAGTCCCTATAAAAGATCAACAACACTTAAAAATCCCTCGATTGGAATTACTAGGAGTGTTGATAGGGTGTAGATTAATTAAGATGGTTTCAAAAGCATTTAACATGAAGGTAGGACGTCAAACGTTATGGACAGACAGTCAAATTGTCATAGAATGGTGTCAATCTGATAAATTGCTACCACCGTTTGTGGCTAGACGAGTTGAAGAAATTAGAAGTAATAGAGAACTTATGATTAAATATGTACCTTCAGAGTTAAACCCGGCGGATGTTGCGACTAGACCGATAAGTTCCAGGGAAGATAAAGAGAGATGGATTAAAGGTCCACAGTTTTTATCAGACTCCAATATTAGGACGTTTCCTATTAAGAATACGTCACAAACTTTTTTTCTTTCGACGCGGGAGGGTCTAACGAATACTTCTAATGGAGAAATTGTTGATGTAGAGAAAGAGAATAATTCCACAGAGAAGGATGTCGGTACTAGACATAATGAACCACTTAGTATTACAGAAGAAATAAGGAAGCTTCAAGCAGAGCATTTTGCGCAGGAATTTGCTGGAAAAGAAACTGATTTAAGTCGTTGCCTTAAGTTATTTAAAGATGTTGATGGATTACTACGTTGCAAGGGACGTCTTCAGAATGCAGATCTGTCATTCGATAAACGGTACCCAATATTGATTCCTAAGGAATGTGATTTTACAATTAATTTGATAAAGAAGGTACACAATGATGATTACCATGTAGGAGCAAATCATACACTCAGCCTTTAAATAACTTAAGGCAACGACTTAAATCAGTTTCTTTTCCAGCAAATTCCTGCGCAAAATGCTCTGCTTGAAGCTTCCTTATTTCTTCTGTAATACTAAGTGGTTCATTATGTCTAGTACCGACATCCTTCTCTGTGGAATTATTCTCTTTCTCTACATCAACAATTTCTCCATTAGAAGTATTCGTTAGACCCTCCCGCGTCGAAAGAAAAAAAGTTTGTGACGTATTCTTAATAGGAAACGTCCTAATATTGGAGTCTGATAAAAACTGTGGACCTTTAATCCATCTCTCTTTATCTTCCCTGGAACTTATCGGTCTAGTCGCAACATCCGCCGGGTTTAACTCTGAAGGTACATATTTAATCATAAGTTCTCTATTACTTCTAATTTCTTCAACTCGTCTAGCCACAAACGGTGGTAGCAATTTATCAGATTGACACCATTCTATGACAATTTGACTGTCTGTCCATAACGTTTGACGTCCTACCTTCATGTTAAATGCTTTTGAAACCATCTTAATTAATCTACACCCTATCAACACTCCTAGTAATTCCAATCGAGGGATTTTTAAGTGTTGTTGATCTTTTATAGGGACTAATCGTGTTTTCCCAATTACAAAACTTCTCTTAGTCCCGTGTGTCACGTACACAACAGCAGCATATGCCTTAAGTGATGCGTCGGTGAAACACTGCAAATGATATTCTTCATTTCTCACGTTTTTTATGTAACATCTGGGTACCGATATTTCTTTAATACTTTCTAATTCCTTCTTTATTTCCGTCCATTCCACCTGATTTTCCTTTGAAAGTTTTATATCCCATTTAACTTTGGTCTGCCATAGCTTTTGGAGAAATAATTTAGCTGACAAAATTTGTGGTACTGTTAACCCACATGGATCGAATACTGAAGCAATTACTTTTAGAACTTCACGCTTAGAATTTGCCTCTGTATCTATCTTGAATCTTAGGCGCAATGTATCATCCTTTACATTCCAATCTAAGCCTAAAATTTTCACAACTTCTTCCTTAACACTATCGGGTACCTTGTCTAGAAATTGTTTTGAATTTGAACTCCAATCTCTAAGGTTCATAGATATTTGACAAAAGGCGTTCTTCACGTCTTTATAGAACTGTATTGCTTCCTCTTGTGTATGGACTCCACTTACTAAGTTAAAAACGTATATGTCTTTGGCAGCCAATTGTAGTCGTTCATTTCCTTTAGAAAGATGATGTTTAATCGTCACGTTCAGTAGAAATGGACTTGATATAACTCCGAAAGGGACTCTACGGAACCGTAAACAAACAATGTTATCATCACTCGGTGGTTTTTCTACATCTTTCAACCAAATAAATCTGGTTACATCGCGATCTTGTTCATGTAGTCCTATCTGAAGGAAGGCCTTCTCTACATCTGCTGACAAAGCAACATTATGGCTTCGAAATCTGATAATTATACTTGTCAAATCTTCTAACATCAACGGACCGCAATAAAGGCATTCATTTAAACTTTTACTATTTTTAATTTTCGATGAAGCATCATAAACAATTCTAATTGGTTTACCCTTTTGAGCAACACAATGGTGCGGTAAATAATGTACTGGATGGTTCACATGTGTCTTACTTAACACTGTTTCGACTATTCCCTTCGATATTTGTTCCTGTATAGTATTATCATAACATCTCAAAATTTCTTTGTCTAATCGTTTAACCAAATTTACTAAACGACCATATGCCAATCCATAATTAGGTGTTAGTGCTGGAGGATATTCATTCCACGGCCAACTAACATAATATCTACCATCTATTAATTTTGTAGTTTCATTAAATTTATTTATAGCCTCTTCTTCTCTAGTAATCTTAGGTGAATCGGTTATACCGATTGACTCCAGTTCCCAAAGGAATGTTATACTTCCTAAATCTAGTGGCATGTCAGGTTTGCTTAATTTGAAATCAATCTCTGTTTGAAAGTATGTAACAACTGACATATGTTCTCCTTCTTTATTCTCATGCGGAATTTGACCCGAAAGTATCCATCCAAACTCTGAATCAATTAAATATAAATCTTCCCTTATCCATATTCTTTCTAAGCAAAGAAACGAGTAGTAATAATCATTCCCTATAAGAATATCAACTTGATCTTTCAAAGACCCATCGTCTGCAAGTTTCAATTTATTCTTCCAATCGTCAAGTTCAACTACATACAGTACACCCTTTGAAATCATAGGTACGACGTTTGCATAAACACTCTTCCAATTTTTAGATTTAGTTTGTAACTCCAATTGAACAACTGGACTATTAAATTCTTGAGGACTCTTTGAACCAAAAGTATAAACCGATAAACTTTCATCCTTTTCTGTAGACAATTTTAATTCCTTTGCAATCTTTCGGGTGATGTAAGCTCTTTGGGAGCCTGAATCGAATAGTATACGGCATGATATTTGATTAGACGTCTCTAAATCTATGGATCTCTGTGGAAATACCACTTCTAGATTAATTATCCTTATATCTTTGAACACTTCCTTATGATTCATATACTTGCTATATTTAATTTAAAGAATAGAGACTAACTTCAAAATATATTATAGTGTATATGCCAAACTCGGATGTTAATAATCCCACACAAATAAAGAATGAGCATTCCCAGTCTAATTTTCCATTAAGATTTTTAGAGAGTTATTTCAATCTAACCAGTTGTATAATTCGCTTGCTAAACAAGTAACTTGCTCTTATACTAATCATCAGTTTATCCAACCATTATTTACCACCAAATGCAGAGAGTACCTAAACCATGAGTACAGATTTAACATTAAGATACCTTTCCATTATACAAATAGCCCGCACTATAATAATAATTGAAAGGTAAAAGAATTGAAATTCATAATAACCTTCATGAGATTAAAACTTATTATTGGGTCAAACTAATACCATAGAATTTCCTTCAGAATTATTTTGAACATACTCTATGTATATTCTCACTAATTTAGCTATAATTAAAGTCCCAACCTCTTTAAAAGAATAACTATATTTGCTTGAATTTACAAAATTACCCAGATCAAATAGAATTCTAACCTTCAATAAGGTTATCAACCCTTGAGTTTGGTACATAGGACTCTAGTATCTATTATCGTGTGTCTATATACTTTAAGACTCCTTTCGAAGTAAAATCTTAACTCAATAATTTAAAGATTGTTTTCTCCATATAAAAATATAACTATAATCCTCCACATACTTGTAGATAGGCCCTTAATCCTTAATTGAATAAGCCTTAAATTAAGTTACTCTATGAATTCAATAATTAGCAAATCAAATTGAATTTAATAACCCTTAAACAATTACACCTTCATTATATACCCTTAACATCAAAATGTATCTTGTCTAGCAATCCCTTTCATTAGACGTCAAATTTCATTTTTAATAAGTATTCAAGTTTACCTATGTTGACCATATTCCTAGTTCTAATTGGTAAAGGAAAGTATTCAGTTCTTAGATCAATTCTTACTCGATAGACACTCAGACATTCGAAATAATAGCCTTATAGTGCATTGGTAGCTATTCTAAAAATATAAGATAACACACCAGATGTACCTTTTGTGTTAAAAATTCAGTAAATTAGTCGAACTTCAGTCTCAGTTATTAAAACTGAGTGATATGATTTCCTTCTGAAAATATAATTAACTCTATGTAGGAACTGATATTCTTTCTTAAAATTTCATCTTTACGCAATGTACAATACTTTCAGAATCTAAAACCTCCCTTATATTTGAATTTCACAATATGCCTAATATATTACGTACCTTTATATTAAATAGGATAATTTCCAACCTTAAATTGTTTTCAGATCTCTATTTCTATTTCACAACAATGTTTCTTTCACAATACTCAATCAGCAATATAATTGACATTGAAATGGCGTAATAGAATTCAAATTTCAAATGTTCCAAATTCCACCATCTGACTTTAGAACAATTTAAAAATAAATGACACACCGGAAATTGGTCAAATGTTCGTAAATTCAAACTTTCGAACGCTCTATAACATTAGTATCCCTGAAGTCAATTCTACCAACTTACCTGGGCCATTTCTTTCGATTTAAAGTTGAAAACTGCGTTGACGCTCCCTCCAGCGGCGAGTAGCGAAACTAATGCAGCGCCTCTATTTATTTAAATCAACAAAAAGGCAACAAATAGACCCTTTATTTTAATTTAAGCTTAGTATGACTCCATGTGCTAAAGATTCTGGTTCATTTTACTAATATCCCAGCATCTCCACCATGTCGGCGAGGCCATTCTACTCCACTATCTGCTTTCTCTCTAGGTATATATTTACGGGTAACTACGCGCTATACACGGTTGAACCGCTTGTATATGGATATTAAATAAGGATGTCTAGTGGAACAGAATGTCACCGATTTAATTAACTATCACAATGGAGTCATACCTGCCCATCAACTAGAAGGCTCCTGTTGCACCGCTTGACTCCGATTAATTCTCTCTCTCTCTGCTGCGGGAGTGCACCGGTAACCTGCATGATTAAATTAACTATGACATCACCATTTGTGACGCCCTAAGATCTGATCTATTATTCCAGTTATTTCTAGCCGTGGACGTGTAAGGAATCAAACTCATCTCCCATGCGGAATCTAATCTCATCTGACCATCGGACCCGATCTTTCTTATTCATACTCTTAGACCCCCTATGTCTAAGAGCGAATCTCTCTAGTCCGCACGAATCTTCCTTGGGCCCCTTATGCCCAAGGGCGGGACATAATGTCTCCTATTCATAAACATGAACCTTCTTCGGGTTCTATCTACCCGAAGGATCAACGTAATCTTCCCCATTCGTACGAACCTCCTCGGAGCCCCCCTCCACGAGGGCTAAACCACCTCGGAGCCCCCCTCCACGAGGGCTCAACGTCATCTCATCTCATCTCATCGGGTCTGATGTGTTCTCAGCTCTTAATAGCCATAATGATTTACTCACAATTTAAACACCATTAAAACCGTCCCTTACACATCCCTTGCTAACTCACACACAGCCCTAGAGCGCGCTCCCAGATGCTAGTAAATGTATTAGTATCTAGAAATTCACTTATGAGGGTTTAAGAACCTCATAGATTAATTGCGTAGATAATCAGGTACTTAGCTACTCAGATACTTAGCTTTCATCACACCCACTCCTCGTAGCGCAGCTCACAATTCAACCACCTTCTTCAGGATGCGAGAAAAAACAACCCGTTGCTACGCAACAAATGTCCATCAGAAAAAGGAACATTTCAAAACCAAAAATATTTAAACTACAAACCAACGACAAATTTCCGGTGTCATATACTACCATAGACTTATACAACCATTATCCTTACCAAAGATCTAAGTATTTCGCGATAGCATATGCGCTTCGCGACAACATCGGACGAAGTATTTTAGTAATTCCTTCACGGTCAAGGCTATTTGTCTATGGAACGAGCTTCCCTCGCAAATTCATCGTGCTGTATCCCATAATAAATTTAAAACTGACGTCAAAGATTATTATCTATCTCTGTGCTATCATCAATAACGACATAGTTTACGATTTAAATCAGTAGTAATATATATGTATGTATATTATATAGTCTTATGTATGTGTATTATATTTATTTTGTATATATTAGTGTATTTGTATGTTATTATTATTATATTATATGGTTTAGTTTATTTACCTATTAGTATTTAGGTATATTATATACACCACCTCCCACTGTCTACTTGTTCATTTTCTCCCTAGCGTTAAGGTTGTCTGGAAGAGATCGCTATTTAGCGATAAGACCGCCTTTTTGTATCTACATTTTAAGTTTTCTTTTTTGTAACCTGTATTCATTTGTGTTTTGTGGTGCAATAAAGTATATACATATACATACCTACAGCATGCTTTCAGCATGAGATTGAGAGTATAGTGACGGAGTAAATACCTTGGTATCTACAAAATCTGTTAATAATCAGATAATCCTAAGTCCTTACAGTACACCTAAGTGCACAGCACTGCTAAAAAGTATTGATAACTTTTTTGAAGTATCTGTATAATATTGAAAAATAGATTGTGTCTTAGTATTTACAGCATTTTTGAGTACGTTTAAAAATATGAATAACAAAAAATATATAATATAAATATGCAGAGAAGGTCAACATAGTATCTTAGAAAAATAATGTCATAGGAAAACGAAAATCCGACAATCCGACGCAGTATCTTTTTCTTCCAAATATATAAAAAAGTCATTTTGTTATTTTTCGAAATAAGCTAGATCGCTTTCCAGCGTCAATATAGTCCAAAGTTTCTAGCTGTATCTTTACGCAAGTACTAAAAGCCTACAAAGAGTCAATCTAATAGCAAAGGCATATTATGACTAAAATAACGGCAAGAGCCTCGTTTCCTAGCGCTTCTATATAGGTACCTACCATGTTAAAGATCTCGAACAAAAAAATTTACTCTCGAATAAAGTAACTCTGTTGTAAATAATTATTAGAAGAACTTATCGAAAGTCGATAATCGATAGTGTCAAATCCCTAAAATGCTTACACATATGATGCGATTGTTTCATGTAATGATAGAGCGTTCCTGTGTGTGAATGTGATTGTGTTCATATACTTTAAGGTAGTGTTTGCTAATTATATTGTGTGCGTGCATAGCGACGTGATGGAAAATGCACCTGTAGTAAGCAAGTTTTCATGTGTGCTACCTCGCCCCCCACCGTAATTGACAGACTTTTTTGCAAATAAATTAGGGGTCAATTCCACTCCTGTGTTGGTTTAATACTCAAAGTCATAATCTCATCTTTGTAAAAATAATTCTAGGAGGGGACGCAACTTCGAAGAGAATTTTTTGTATGAAACGTGCGCTAATTTTAATGGCGGCTCTATTTATCTTACTCTAAAGAGTTTTTCTCTGTCGCACCTACCGAGTTCGCCTCCAGTCCTTGAGAGTTGACAGGAAAGATCCGCCGGGCAATCGACTAAGGCCATAAGGGTGGAACCACATTTGTGAGGATCGATTCGGATTTTGCCTATACAAAACTGTCATTTTCCATACATTCGTGTACGCATCGAAAAGCCGATTTGATCCGTACACGTTTCTATGGAATTTGACAGTTTTGTATGGGCGAAATCCGAAACGATCCTCACAAAGGTGGTTCCACCCTAAATCAATCATTGAAAGACAGCATCAATGTCAAAACATGGTTTTGGGCGTTGGCCAACGCTAAAATTAAGTATTGTGTGATGGGACTGATGGGTCGAGTACGTACGATGCCGATGCCGATTACGATGGTTCCTTACTCCTTACTTTTGTACTATTATTTGTATTATTTATATTATTTGTATTATTATTATACTTCATTTATTTCATTTATATCATATAATTTACATTTTTAAATATTTGATTATAAAAAAAACATTTAAAAATATAAAAAATAGCTATCCACCGGCCTCGGGAACAGGGTCCAAGCAACCGGCGGTCAGGGCCCCAGAGAGAGGAACCTCCTGACGATGCGAGCCGTGTCCAGGAGTACAGCTTTCTGGATCTGGCCCTTGACCCAGCTACCCAACGAGAGCCTCGAAAGATGTTGGTCGAGGCTCTTGGCTATAAGACCATTAGCGGTGACGACTATCGGTACAATGATTGCTGAGTCTACATTCCACATACATACATTATTATTATTATTATTACAATTTTCATTATTTTAATGTTTCATTTCAAACCAATAGAACCTAAGTGCCCTGCCAAGTGAGCACCTGAATATTTCTGTACAACCCTGACCTAACCTAAGATTTTGGTAAATATACAGATCGTGCGGCAACGGAATAAGGCGCGGGAGGGGAAGTGGGGCTGTATTTATTACTTTGGGTGCCTTTGACCAGCTATTATGATTAATATCCAGAGAAAGTGATTAATTTATCGCATTATCTACACAAGACCAGTTATTAAAATATCTAGCAATGTACTCACTATGACTGGACAAATCGATACCATGTATTATTTGTATTATTTATTTCGTAACCCATAGATACCTAAGAAATTTTCCATTGCTAATGAAAAACTTCAATAAATGTTTTTATAATGAACTAGCTGATGCCCGCGACTTCGTCCGCGTGGATGTAGTTTTTAAAATCCCTCGGGAACTTTTTTATTTTCGGGATAAAAAGGAGCCTATGTCACTCTCCAGGTCCTCAACGATACCCATGCAAAAAATCACGTCGATCCGTAGCTCTTTTGCGGCGTGATTGAAGGACAAACAAACACACATACTTTCGCATTTATAGTATTAGTGTGACGTATTAGTAAGGAAGAATAATTAATACCAAAAATTAAAGGTGATCTAATTAAACTGAACACAAAAGCTACTGTTTTGACTTAAATATGATAGTTAGATATATTCCTCCGGCGACTTTTTTGTAGAGAATAATAAGTACTTTAATCATATAGTACATTATTTTTATTTTTATGTATTTGTTTCTCAGCGCACGCCAAATAATGCATTTTATAGGCAAAATTTTCCTACCTTGGGTTACATTATTGCAATTTTCTTAAGGATCTCTAATTTTTTGACAATAAATTATAGCCTATGTTACTTCCTGATAACTTAGCTTTCTATTGGTGAAAAAATGGTTAAAATCGGTCCAGTAGTTAGAGCCTATTCCGTACAAATAAACAAACAAACAAATCTTTCCTCTTTATAATAATACTAGTGGTTCGCCCCGAACTGAGACCTCGCGGTAACGGTATCCCATGATTATTCATTTAATCGATACATGACGACCAAAACTGACATTATTATTATGCCCGTTTTCACCAAACATACCTAAATCATCCCCTATGTAGGAGTCTCTTTACTTAGGTAGCTCCAAAACACAATCCTAAGTCCTAACATCCGTCCCAATGTCCTTTTAGGTGTCCCTTACAGGATCGTGATAAAGAAGTTGACAGTAATCATCACCTAGCTTAGCATAGGTAGCCCGTAAAGGTTAGGGAACGTTAGTGAAAACATTGAATTATTATGTAGGTACTAACGAGTGAAAACGGGTTAGGGGCATCTGTACAAATCGTCATCTATCGACGCAAATAGAAAACATACAAAATGTAGCAATTAATAGTTTATTGAAGTTTGATATTTAACTAAAGAATAATTTTAATTGAATAATATGTTATTATATTATGTACCTAAATAATAATGCTCGACGTAAAACTGTTTTTGGGATAGATCGTAGTCGTAACTCCTACGAGTAGTTCCATGGAATAGTTAATGACTGCGCCATCTATAAGCATTATTGTGAAGCTATGTGAAATTTACTGATGCTCATTAAAAATTAAATAATCTCGTTTCTTTATAATATTCATATAATTTTAGTATTTGTTGTTCAAGTACAGGATACAAGTGAAGTAAGAAAATAAGTACAACTTGAAAATATATAGAAAATTTTCCCAGAGAGCGTCTTCAAGCGAGCGTATTAAATCGCCAATTTGGAAGCCCCCCATTTCGTCAATTTTAGGAAAAAACTAAAAAAAAAATACGGTTGTACTCTGTTCCAAATTGTCTTTAAAATGATTTACAGAAACCTTATGAATCGCAAAAAAAAATATCTTACTTCGCATTCGCTTCTATGAGAGCCCCCCTGAAATAAAGATTTTTATAACTTTTTAAGCCATTTTCGTCTGGAGGCCATCGGTTTACATATTATATTTAAATTTGAAGTAATTACGTTCAGTAATTCAAAAGTTATAAGGCTCTGACAGACGGACGGACGGACAAGTGCAAATCGCTCTAGTAGACTCAGAGACCTCGCTTCGCTCGGTCAATTAAGACTAATTAGTAGGAAGATAGCAAGATTGAATCTGTCTCACATATCGAAAATATTATTGTCACCCTATTAGAAAGGGACACAAGGCCTCTGTACTAGCTATCTCGGTCGGCTCGCTTTTCAGCTGCAAGTAAGTCAGTCCTGTTTGTTTATTAGGTCCATGATTGTCACACAAATGTTTTTGATTTTTTTTTAATTTATTTTACGGCCCTGGACACTAGGTCCTTTAAGGCCTAAATGTTTTTGATTCTTGTTGTTCCTGGTCTGTGGTGGATATTATCTTTGATGTACCTACCCACAGACGAACAACAAGAGTATTACCTACTTTTGTGTTTTTGATTTGGAATCGGTCTATGCGGCGTACTAAAAAGTACAATCCACTATGAATCGTAATAGCATAATACCATAATTTAATTTGTGTCATAAAATATATATATGTTAGTTTAATTTAATTGGGTACATTAATTAGAAAAATCAACAAAGCTATAATGTCAGCACTTCGAGCTAGATTGGGGTCTTCGGTTTTTCTTTCTAGGTTACTATATCATTCATTAAATAAATCGAAACCCATAAAATGTGTTACTGTGGCAGCCAATGGATTCAATGGTGCGTTTATAATCATATATAAATGAGCATATTGCTGCCATACAGGATACAGGTACTGTAGCTATTGGTGTAATTACAGAGAGACAAGCGATGTTTACTTCAAACTACAGTACAGTTTCCGATCAACAGCCCGCTGAAACTACAAAAGGAAACGCAGAGCGTAAAGAATTTCAAGCCGAAACACGAATGCTTTTAGATATTGTTGCTAGATCTTTGTATTCAGATAAGGAGGTCAGTAGAAGATATTCAATAAATATTAATTACCTACCAGCTTTTTACTGCAATTGTTCTTAAATTTTCCTGGATAACTAACAAATTTTATCTATTTAATTATTATGCAAGTCTTTAACATCATGCATGCAAAAACCCAAGTCAATCTGTTGCTGCATGATTGAATAGCCGCATATCCATTAGAGCAGCCTCAGGCCGACCAGCCTCGACTTGAGGCAAACAGCCTCAGTTTGAGGCTGCTTGGCCTGAGGCATAGGCCCGATGCGCATTGCGGATCAAGCTGAGGCGACACGCCTCATCATGATCCGCGAGCCATTTTAAAGCCAACACACGATGGCACCAGACGCGCGTAGAGTAGCTGCTGCTACTGTCATTAGCATCATTAGAAAAAAGAGAAAGATTCAAAAGAGGGATCATCGTCATCATGGAATCATTGTCCATTGCGACCTGAGGCAACACGCCTGTCTCCATCAAATGCACGGCTCAGACTGAGGCTCCTTTGAGCATGCCAAAAAACCAAATTTGCCTTGTGTCGCGGCGCGTCTCAGGTTGAGGCATCGTCTCCACTTGCCCGGCCTCTAATGGATACGAGGCTAATGACAAACAAACTAATAGGTAGCTACTACTTTTGCATTTGTTAATATAATTGTTATCTATACCTACTTACAACATGGTTGAGGGAATATGGGAATAATAATTATATATGAGTAAGTCTAGACACATTTATATCTTCTGATATGAATCCTTAAGCAAATTATAACACTTCTCTTCTCTTGGCTGCCTTGTGAGCATACAGTAGTGTAGAAACAAGAATGTGATGTCATCAGTGCCAAGTTAGCTCAACCAATTGATTCCACCAGTCATTTAAAATAAATTTTCAGGTATTCATCAGAGAGCTTATCTCTAATGCTAGTGATGCTTTGGAAAAATTTCGTTATTTAAGTGTCAGTGCTACACCTGACTCTCCGCAACTGGAAAACACTGACAGAGCCCTGGAAATAAAGTTATCTACTGATAAACAAAATAGGACACTCACATTTGAAGTATGTAATGCAAATAATATAAAATTTTTATGCTTCATTGATTTTCTGGCAATAGTAAAATTAATTAAATTAAATTGAATAGAACATTTTATTGTAGTTTTTTTGTGCTTTAGCTTTTAACAAAAAGTTTTGTTTTATTATTATTAGGATTCTGGTATAGGCATGACTAAGGAAGAATTAATACAAAACCTAGGCACCATAGCAAGATCAGGTTCAAAATCATTCATAGAGGAAATAAAGAAGCTGGGGGCTGAACAGGCCAGCTCTATCATTGGACAATTTGGAGTTGGCTTTTATTCAGCATTCATGGTTGCTGACAAAATTGAAGTGTTCACCCGAAGCAGTATTGCTGGGTCACCTGGATATAAATGGAGTTCTGATGGGTTGGTTCAATTAATTATATTATTATAATTTACTAGTTATTTTTAGGGTTCCATACTAAAAGGGTGCCAGCCTGACCCTCCATTCGTCTGTCTGTCCATTTGTCCGTCTGTCAGGGGGATGTGTCTCGTAAACCGTCATAGGTTGACAGTTGAAATTTTCACAGAGTGTGTATGTGTTCTATTGCTGTTATAACAACAAATAATAAAATTAAAAATAAAGGGGCTGCCATACATGAAAAAAATAAAATTTTATTTTACCCTGGCATCTGAGGTGTCATTGTCTAGAGCTCATTGAGTAGAGTTCAAATAGGTATATTTTATATTATTTTTTAGCTACAAAAATTAAGAAATGGGGGGCCATCAAAGTTGTCAGTTTTAGACCATTTTTGCCATGGTGTCTACTCAAAACTAAACTAGTTAGGAATTTGAAATTTCTGTATAATATTATGTACTATATTCAGGCGGCGCAAGACCGAGGCCTGTGGAAGTCCATGCAAGAGACCAGCCAGCAGTTGACGTCTATCGGTTTACAAAGAAGAAGAACTATATTATAGTGTATTTAAACAACAATTACTGAAAACACAGATTTATAATGCGGTTTGTAAGTTGTGACCAAAACAAATGAGTATTTTTTCGCCATAGTACTATCTAAGAACTAAGATATCTAAATATCTAGTTTTAAAAAAAGCGATTTGGTCATATTTACGGAACCCTAAAAGAGCGATGACTTGCACTTGGCCGATTTTTATTTGTTTAGTAATCACAAAAATCTGACAAGTGTTGAGTCTAACTAATTCATTGCAATAATTTTGAACCAAACATTAAGTACTTTTTTCTTTGTCGGCGCGTGATGTTGATTAATATTAGCGCGCACGCAGGTCTACTATTATTAAAAAAAAAAAGTCTACTATTATTAGCGCGCAAGCAGGTCTACGCTCGATGATAGTATGAGTAACTTGACAAAATGTAACATTCTATTTTTGAAAAGATTTTCAGAATAAAATGAAATTGTACATATTTAAGCTTTTCCATTAACAAAAATAATGTTCAATTCATTTCACAAGTAGTGGCCTTTTTGGCGAAAAAAAAACCAAACATTTTTATAATTTAGATCTACTTAAGTCTACAAGTTTATATGCAAGAAAGTTGGCAATTGTTACAATGTTTTATTTATTTCTGTGAATATTTGAGTAGTAAACAGTTGTGCATCAAAATTAATTAATTATTAATTTATTGTTTCATGCTTCAGGTCAGGTACATATGAAATTCAAGAAGTAGATGGACTACCCATAGGCACTAAGATTGTTGTGTATTTGAAGACTGACTGTAGAGAATTTGCTGATGATGGTACAGTTAAAAGTTAGTACCTACATAATATTACCAAAATTAAAATTAACAATACAATAATATATTAGGGTTTTGAGTATTATTCAAATAAATTTCATTTTTATTGCAGATATAATAATGAAGTATAGTAATTTCATTGGCAGCCCTATTCTTTTAAACAATGAACAAATAAACTCCATTAAGGTTGGTTAGTTCACACAATTTTACTTATTTATAGAATATGCAATAAATTATAAATATAATATCACTTGTTAGTTTTGTAGAAAATGTTGTAGTTTTACTACATTGTTGTAATGTAGTAGAAAATATAACAATAAAAGACATACAAAGGCCTGGTTGAAGAAGAATATCCTGGTTTAAAAACCTTCCCCATTGGTTTGACGTAAGCGCCATGTCACAGTTCAGGGCTGCAGTGAATAAAGTCTTACTAGCCTTAATAATTGCAAATCTTTGCTAGGTGATGGCATTAAAAGAAGAAGAGGAAGAATAGGAAGTAAGGGCACTTTTTAAATTATTTAATCTGTCTTGTAGCCATTGTGGTTAATGGAGGCTAAGGAAGTCACCCAAGAGCAACATATAGAGTTCTACAGGTTTATAAGCAATTCCTACGACAAACCGCGTTTCACGCTCCACTATAAAACAGATGCCCCACTCAGTATCAGATCCATTCTGTATGTACCTGAGGGCAAGCCAGGGTTGTTCGAGTTGTCAAGAGACTCAGATGTTGGAGTGGCTTTGTACTCCAGAAAGATACTGATCAAGAGCAAAGCTGAAAACATCTTGCCAAAATGGTTGAGATTTGTTAAAGGTCAGTTATTTATATATTAGGTATAGTTATTATACAACTTCTTTCTTTGGATGTTGAATTTTGCAGTGACAGTATTTTCAATAAGAAAAAAATCCGTGAGTGTCGTGGAGCACTCGGCTGGAACGAAGTTCAGAATCAACGCCATCTCTCGCCACATATTAGAACCATCTCGTAAAAAAACAGACGTTAAAGCAAGTTCACGCGGCCCACAATAGATGGTGTTAGTAAATTTTGCCGCAAATATTTTGTTTGGAATTTCTCTTCTATAAAACTTCGTTCCAAAAATTAAAAAAAGAACAAAACATGATCTGAAGTCAGGGTTCGAACCTTCGAACCGAAAGTTTCACTCCTTCGTTTAAGCACTGCGCCACCAAAGCATTGATGGAACGTGTATAATTAACGAAGGCAACAAGGGTCGTGACGAAAAATTTTTACGCCTAGGAACAAGGGCGGTGACGGTAAATTCTTACATATTTTTTAGTCTAGCCCCAATCCGCCAAACCGTCCGAAAAGGAACTTCGTTCCGATACTTCATGTAGCTGTTATAATATACAATCTATAAACTAAACAAAATTGATAGGTCTATCTAGTGCTATCCTTTTCCGCAAGCAGCATTAAGAACTTAAAGATTGAATAAGCCACATTGTATAAGTCATATTTGTTTTGTTCTAGGTGTTGTGGATTCGGAAGATATTCCACTTAACCTCAGTAGAGAATTGCTCCAGAATAGTGCATTGATCGCGTAAGTGTCTTGTAATTTTACTTACTAATATCTATATCTTAAAAAATGCGAAAATGTGTTTGTTGGTTGGTTAGTCCTTCAATCACGCTGCAAAAGAGCTACGGATCGACGTAATTTTTTGCATGAGAATAGTTGAGGATCTGGAGAGTGACATAGGCTACATTTTATCCCAGAAAATCAGGGCACCCGTGGGATTTAAAAACCAAATCCACGCGGACGAAGTCTCGGGATTTAGATTGTGGAGTTATCATTGATCATTATTATCATTGGCAACCCATCAACGGCTAACTACTGACCGCAGGTCTTCTCTCAGAGAATGGTTATAGGCCATAGTCCACTACGCTAGCCCAATGCGAATTAATGGACTTCACACACCTTCAAGAACATTATAGAGAACTCTCAGGTGTGCAGGTTTCCTCACGATGTTTTCCTTCACCATTGAAGCAAGTGATATTTAATTGCTTAAACGCACATAACTATGAACCTGCGACCCCCCGAATAGGAGACCTGTAGATCATTTCACGTCCTGACCACGAGTACTGTAGATCATTAACAATAAACATATCTTTGGTTTGATTTGTATGTAAATCTATGAGCCAGTGTAAGGCTTCTTTAACCACCTGAGAAATAATTTGCCATATTTTCGTTTACAGCAAATTACGTACTGTATTGACTAACAAGTTTCTCAAATTCATGGTTGATACAGCTAACAAAGATCCTGTTGGTTATGACGCATTTTACAAAGATTATTCTTTGTTCTTTAAAGAAGGCATTGTAACAAATCAAAATCCTCTTGAAAAGGTATATTTTTATTTATAACTAATTTTATCCACATCAGCTTGCATGCTTTTTCCATTACGTGACCAGAAGGAGTAAGGTTTTTTGGATGAATGGATGTTAAAATCTACGTGCCTAGTCATTTATTTATTTTTGTGTGTATGTATAGTTATTATCTAAGTATTCAGGTATGTATTGTAAAGGCTTGAATGCAGTATTTTATATAGAATAGAAAAGTTTAAATCATTAAAAAAATAACTATTTTAGTACTTTTTAATTGTGGAGAGATCTAACACTGGTACTCGTCGTAATATGAGTACTTATGTCTATCATCGTAGTCCATCATACTTAAACTTTAAACCCTATGAAAATCAGTATAGTAGTTTTTGACATTAGTGTGCACAATACAGAAACGTAATAATTTAAAAAATATCATTCTAAAGGAAGGAAAATAATAGTATGTATTATGAGTAAAAATATTTTTTATTACAGGAAGAAATAGGTAAACTGTTACGTTTCGAATCTTCGAAGCTCGAGAGTGGTGTCAAAACCTCTTTGGCTGATTACAATGCGCGACAGAACAACGATCAAAAAAATATATACTATTTGGCAGCCCCTAGGTAATGTTTTTGAGATCTAATTTTTATTTTCAGCTGGATCAAGAAACAATTACAACCCGGCAACATTATCTGTGCACCTCGCAGGAATGCGATGCCCCTACTGCTTTCCCGTCCACATTCCCGCGCTCGCACCATTGTGTCAGTATTACCACAGTACTACACATTACACCGTACTAGCACACGAGTAAATATTCCGAACAGAGAGGAAGCTTCCTAACAAGGTCGAAGAAGTATACCTATTCTGCTAGGGTTGTCACCTGATGCATGTCAAAACTTTAAAGAAAAAATAAAAATATTTTAAAGTTTGTATAATTATGTATAATTTCAGTTATATTCTGAACTTGAACAAAAAATACTTAAATTAACAAAAATATAAAGAAACGATTTTTTTTAATTAACATCAGTATTTTTGTCATAACTTCACAATTAATGTTGTTTCACAAATAATGGCCCAGGGAAGCCTTAATATCGATTTTGAACGAAATCTGTCGAATAACACAGAATTTCAATATGGCGGTGACTTTTAAAATTTTGGCATCCATTAACTCTTTCTTGACCCCAGGGAAGCCCAAATATGGATTTTGAACGAAATCGGTCGAATAACAAAGAATTTCAATATGGCGGTGACTTTTTATAATTTTGGCATCCATTTCCTCTTTCTTGACCCCAGGGAAGCCTAAATATCGATTTTAAACGAAACCGGTCGAATAACAAAGAATTTCAATATGGCGGTGACTTTTTATAATTTTGGCATCCATTTCCTCTTTCTTGACCCCAGGGAAGCCTAAATATCGATTTTAAACGAAATCGGTCGAATAACAAAGAATTTCAATATGGCGGTGACTTTTTAAAATTTTGGAACCCATTTCCTAATTCTTGACCCCAGGGAATCCTAAATATCGATTTTGAACCAAATCGGTCGAATAACAAAGAATTTCAATATGGCGGTGACTTTTTAAAATTTTGGAACCCATTTCCTAATTCTTGACCCCAGGGAATCCTAAATATCGTTTTTGAACGAAATCGGTCGAATAACAAAGAATTTAAATATGGCGGTGACTTTAAAATTTTGGCATCCATTTCCTCTTTCTTGACCCAAGGGAAGCCCAAATATCGATTTTAAACGAAATCGGTCGAATAACAAAGAATTTTAATATTATTTATTAATTAATTTAATACGTACCTATACGTATAAAAAACTACTTACTTCTCTTTATCTCTCGGATATAAAAAAAAGGAAATGTCCTTATTGTCTTTGGCTTGTTTTAAGAAAACTGTGCAACAGTTTGGCATTATTACATACATATTAAGTACACAAATAAATCTAAACTCACAACAAACAAACACTCACTCTTCGTCTATTTATTTCCACTAAACGCACGACCGTCAGCCCTTATGTCCAGACCCTGAGTTACCCTGAGCGGCGTGTCGGTGAATGTGTCGGTGAGAGCTCACGCACACAGCGTTGCGCTATGTATGGGTGAGCCCGCCGCGAGCCGTTTGTATGTATGTAGCTTCCGCTCCTTTGAGTATTAAACCAACACAGGAGAAGAATTGACGCGCGTACCCCTCTGTAAGTTGGGTATGACCAGTGGTCATACCCGTTATATAAAACTGTTTGACTCGAGTCACGCGCCTGTCAACTACGTATGGTTAGCGGGGAATGAGCGCCGCTATAAATGCCGAATATGAGAGTATTTTCTTCTAAAAAAAATATTTAAAAAATCCAGTTTACTAAAGGATAACATTTATTTACTTCTGATGTATTATTTTATCCAAATAATGCAATACTTATGCAGAAAACTTAAGAAAACTGTCGATCTGAAAATGTTGCTACTTAATCGTACATGAAATAATTTGGGGAAAATATTGAAAATTAATCTTCCTACTTACTATTCGTTTAGAGACCTTTTTCATGAACTGCATTATAAAATGATCCCATAGAATTAAAATCACGATAGAATAGGAAGGGGTGAACGACTAATTTATAAGCTTTAAGTAAAATATGACTAGATATATAAATACGAACTTTGATCGTCTGTGGGATTATCAAATAATGATAAAAAATTCTTTCTATAAAACCGACTTTAAACGCCACTACAAAGTATAAAACAATTTTAATTTGTACATGTATGTTGAAGTCGGGCGGGCCTAAATATAAATGATGAAACCAAACGCTAGCCCAACTTTGCCCGATCGGCGTATGAAGTCGGTTTTTTAAAGATATTTTTTTTACATTATTATTTTAAGCTTTTTAGTGTATATCTTTGATCGCGAGCGATTTGCTCTTAATCATTGAGTTCCTTCTTCCATCACCGAAGATATGAATCACCTTCTCTTCACCTTTTAAATAGGCCCAACCTTATTATGCGTTCTTTCACAATAAATTGAAATCGGTTCAGATTTGACGTACGCGTAGTTATGGAGTAACATCTAACATTATATCAACAAAAATTTATATGGGAACCACCTCTGAAGTATGCCCTACTAAACAAAAAAAAAACAAATTCCATTCATTATTTGGCGGAATAATTCCGTAACAAATATACAAAAAAATTCGAATTGAGAACCTCCTCCTTTTTAGGGTTCCGTACCCAAAGGGTACCAACGGGACCCTATTACTAAGCCTACGCTGTCCGTCCGTCCGTCCGTCCGTCCGTCCTTCTGTCAGCGGGCTGTATCTCGTAAACCGTAATAGATAGACAGATGAAATTTTCACATATTATGTATTTCTATTGCCGCTATAACAACAAATAATAAAAATTAAATTAAATTAAAAAAATTAAATTAAAATATTTCCATGGGTACATGGAAATATTTTTATTTAATTTTTTTTAACGGAACCCTAAAAGAGCGAGGCCCGACTCGCACTTGGCCGATTTTTTTGAAGTCGGTTAAAATGATTGCATTATCATAACGATCGCAATGGTGTCTGATTGGCTGGTACTCTCCCACTATTGTTTAAAATGCATTGATGCAGCTAGAGCTCTATAAACTCAGCGAATTCATAAAATTAGTTTTTTACTCAATTATTTCAAAAGTTATAGGTATATATTTCCATATAGCCAGTGTGATATAATTTTCTAAATATATAAAACTAGTGGTTCGCCCCGAACTGAGACCTCGCGGTAACGGTATCCCATGATTATTCATTCAATCGATACATGATAACCAAAACTGACATTATTATTATGCCCGTTTTCACCAAACATACCTAAATCATCCCCTAAGTAGGAGTCTCTTAACGTAGGTAGCTCCTAAATACAATCCTAAGTCCTAACATCCGTCCCAATATCCTTTTAGGTGTCCCGTACAGGATCGTGATAAATAAGTTGACAGAAAACATCAATCACCTAACTTATAGGTAGCCCGTAAAGGTTAGGGAACGTTAGTGAAAACATTGAATTATTATGTAGGTACTAACGAGTGAAACCGGGTTACGGGCATCTGTACAAATCGTCATCTATCGACGCGAATAGAAAATATACAATATTTAACTAAAATTTAACTAAAAAATAATTTTAATTGAATAATATGGTACAAACAAAATTACAATACAATTATTGTATTATAATAAGTAACTAAATAATAATGGTCGACGCAAAACTGTTTTTGGGATAGGTCGTTAGTCGTAACTCGTAGTTCCATGGGAATAGTTACTGACTGCGCCATCTATTAGCATTATTGTGAAGCTATGTTGATGCTATATGAATTACTGATGTACATTAAAAATTAAATAATCTCGTTTCTTTATAACATTCATATAATTTTAGTATTTGTTGTTCAAGTACAGGATATAAGTGACCTAAAAACATAAAATCAGTTTGAAAATCCATAGCGGATTTTCCTAGAGAGCGTCTTCAAGCGAGCGTATAAAATCGCCACTTTGAAAGCCCCCCATTTCGTCAATTTTAAGGGAAAAATTTAAAAAAATATATTTTTGTACTCAGTTCAAAATTATCTTTAAAATGATACGTAACAATTTTATGTAACGCGATATTTTTTTTTTACTTCGCATTCGCTTCTATGAGAGCCCCCCTGAAATAAAGATTTTTATAACTTTTTAAGCCATTTTCGGCTGGAGGCCATCGGTTTACATATTATATCTAAATTTGAAGTAATTACGTTCAGTAATTCAAAAGTTATAAGGCTCTGACAGACGGACGGACGGACAAGTGCAAATCGCTCTAGTTAACTCAGAGACCTCGCTTCGCTCGGTCAATGAAAAGGTGACTGACTGACTGATCTATCAACGCACATCTACTATGACGTAGGCATCCGCTAAGAAAGGATTTTTACAAATATAATACAAAAAATAATGAAAACGAGACTAAAAAATTGTTTAATAATAATGATGAAGTTCTACGTAAGTCTTTCTTACTCGAAAATTAGGACTTTAATTTTATGAAGTCGGCCACACCGCTATAAAATTAGGGCTGGACAGCAAGATTTCATATGTCGATATTGGTGGGGGGATTGTATAAATTATTTATACCGAGATATTTTTATCGTCTTGGTAATTTGGTTCATTGACGAAAAAAAAATTTAAATTCTATACATATTTGGTTCATTAAAACTTGGCAATTGAATTAAAGTACCCATACTTCTTATTCATCCCGCTAGGTTTACCGGAAAGCTAAATAGCTTGGCGGTGTTTTATTACAGATGGGGTGGCCACTATAGCCATGGCGGCAGCCTAGCATTACAAACAAATATACACTTCGTTCAGATGAAGTAGATGAAAAAAATAAGCCTTCCAAGTAAAGTATGTAGGTACAAGTTTTAACTTACCAATCATAACTTTAAATAAATTTTTTTTTAGTGTTCAGTTTTTACTTTTTATGTTTCCTCCATGCTGGACTGAGAGAATATTATTCAACGCTGGAAAACGATCTTGTAAATCGAAAAAGTGAACTTTAAACCAGAGCCAGTAATGTTTTAAAAAATCATAACAGCTCATAATAAGCTATCAGGAGCAGATTTTTTCAAAAAGCATATTTTTTAATGTAACACATCAGATGATACTAAACTAGCGGCACGCTATGATGGCCGGTTTGACACATTACAATAGTGATGTGGAATGTCAATTTATTCTCGAACAAAAAACAATTAAGTTTTGTTTTTGTACCTGATTAAATAGGTTTAATAAAACAAAAATGTATATGTTTATTTAATTTATTTGAATGAAAATGAATATACATACTTTATATGCACACAAGAAACATATGAATACAAAAGATACCAAAAAAGGTGCCACAAAAGGCCATAATTAATCAGATTCGTCCATACTACTATTTTCACTGTCGTCACTGCTATCATCACCTACATTAATAATTATATGTTCGTTTTCTATAATATTATCTATTTTCACATCTCTTTCATAATCTTCCCTTATTAATTTAACAGTTCTATTCACAACCTTTTCCCAGTCTCCTTTAGTCACATGTTCACAAGCTTCTTCTAATAATTTTAGCATTTTTTTTGTGGTAAATGGGGGTTCTGTATTGTGTCTTGCAGCATATCCCTTAATTTGAGCCCACACCAACTCAATCGCATTATACTCACAATGGTAAGGCGGTAACCGTATAACTCTGTGCCCATGTTCTAATGCTATTTCGTCAATGACGTATCGGATCTTGGTTGGTTTGTTTTCTTTTAAAAGACGTACTAATTCCGCTTTTAACATATTCATGTTTGCATCTACGCCATTTTTACGAAGCCATGCGACGATATCAGCTTTCTTTTGGGATTGGGCAGGTGGCTTGTCAATTTGCATCGAGTGGTATGGGGCGTTGTCCATAATTATAATAGATGGTTCAGGGAGGCTACACAACATTGAGGTAAACCATTCAGTAAACTTTTCTCCATTCATGTCTTCATGATAGTCTCCAGTGGTTTTTGACACAAAAGCCATGAGAGAACCTTCGACAAACCCGTTGATGGTTCCGGCGTGACAAATTATAAGTCGCGATCCTTTTCCTACAGGAACTTTGGAAGTAGATGCTGCTGTGTCATCGTTCCAAGAACGGCCTACAGTATGGTTAGCATTAAGCCATGTTTCATCCAAGAACACAACATTTTGCCAATTTTTGATTTCTTTCACTTGCCGTAAAAAAGTATACCTTGCCATCGCTATATCAAATCTTTCCATCAATATTTTGCGTTTGTTACATTTTTTGTATCGAAATCCAATGGTCTTCAAAATCTTCGTTAAAGAACTTTCCCCACCGAAGAATAATCCAGCTTCCTTCAGTGAATGCACCAACTTTTTTCTTGTTGGATACTCCTTCTGTAAATAGTAGCCGTAAACATGTCTTCGGATAGCATCGGCATCAAAGCTATCGATGCCTACGACTGGTTTTGCTCGTTTTCTCTTTTTTGGTGTGTGAAGTTTATTTTCTTCTGTGCCAGTCTCGCCATATTTTTTTTTAGTTATCCGTCTAACAGTTCGTTGTCCAATATTAAGCGCATCAGCTACGCGTTCAACCACTGACGTTATAGGTAAAATTGGCCCTCCATTTTGAGCTTCACGATCGAAATAGTTACGAAGGCGTATTACGAACTCACGTGTCTGACTATTTAGAACAGTTCTCTGCGTACGTTCGGTCATATCGACGAAATCCACAACAAAGGGCTTGAACAGAGTCCAAATTAACGAGCAAGGGTCAACAGTAATGCAGTATCAATATTTGAAATCCAAAGCCAGGTCAAAACTATATCACAATCGCATTGCACTGACAGTTTATACTTTTCGAAGCAACGTCAATTCGAAACTGCTTTGTTTTGCATTGAGCATTGACGCGAGTTTGCCGGAGGTAGTAGTTGTGCTAGCCAGCGATCCTATGTGACGATCGTATTAGATTCCATTTTTAAAAATTTTCAATTTAGAAAACCAAATGCCGAGTTGTGGTATATATCATATAAAAATAAAAATTTTACCTTTTGTATGAAACAGCTGATATTTTTTTGCGATTTCAGAGGTTTGTCCACATAGTGAAAATTGTTCATATTCACAAGTACATTCACCCCTTAAATGGTGCAAACTGATTTTTCTACACTTGTATACATTTTAGAAATCAATTTAATAAATAAATTTTGAGTCCTAAACCTAAAACTACATTCGATAAAATTTATGAATCTCTGCACATCACTATCGTCAATAAAGTAATACAATTATTTCCTTCAAAGTCGTTATCAATTAATACGGAACTTCATGAGCGGACAAACGTCAAACCGGCCATCATAGCGTGCCGCTAGTGTAATTGTATAATTCTAAAGTAGAATTACTTTAGTTTTATATCAATTTCGACTAATAGTTTTTCAATTTCAAGAAGCAATGTTGCTGTAACTTGGTATTTGAAACATATGAAACCACGAAATAACTCTAAAATCTGAAATGCTGATTATATGCTGTATCTATTTTTAAGGAAACATGATGTAGTCCTAACAGTTTGTATTTAATAATTAATATACTTTTTAGAAATAGATACATCGTAAATTTCGCTTTAAACATAAATAAAACAAATGATGTTTCATTAAAAATGCTGTATGTTTATTTAAACAAGATTACTTAAAAAATCAATGTGTTCAATATTAATACCCACTACGTATTCAAATAAAAATTAAATGTCTCTCAACTTAATAAACAATATTATTAAAAATTATAAAAACCTATGACAAAGTACAGCACTCCCTGGTGGCTTATAACCTTAAATCATAACTAAACAGCTGCTCTAAGGTGATATACTGTGGTACCTACAGCATGCTTTCAGCATGAGATTGAGAGTATAGTGACGGACTAAATACCTTGGTATCTACAAAATCTGTTAATAATCAGATAATCCTAAGTCCTTACAGTACACCTAAGTGCACTGCACTGCTAAAAAGTATTGATAACTTTTTTCAAGTATCTGTATAATATTGAAAAATAGATTGTGTCTTAGTATTTACAGCATTTTTGAGTACGTTTAAAAATATCAATAACAAAAAATATATAATATAAACATGCAGAGAAGGTCAACATAGTATCTTAGAAAAATAATGTCATAGGAAAACGAAAATCCGACAATCCGACGCAGTATCTTTTTCTTCTTTCTAAAAAAGTCATTTTGTTATTTTTCGAAATAAGCTAGATCGCTTTCCAGCGTCAATATAGTCCAAAGTTTCTAGCTGTATCTTTACGCAAGTACTAAAAGCCTACAAAGAGTCAATCTAATAGCAAAGGCATATTATGACTAAAATAACGGCAAGAGCCTCGTTTCCTAGCGCTTCTATACAGGTACCTACCATGTTAAAGATCTCGAACAAAAAAATTTACTCTCGAATAAAGTAACTCTGTTGTAAATAATTATTAGAAGAACTTATCGAAAGTCGATAATCGATAGTGTCAAATCCCTAAAATGCTTACACATATGATGCGATTGTTTCATGTAATGATAGAGCGTCCCTGTGTGTGAATGTGATTGTGTGCATATACTTTAAGGTAGTGTTTGTTAATTATATTGTGTGCGTGCATAGCGACGTGATGGAAAAATGTACCTGTAGTACGCAAGTTTTCATGTGTATCGCCCCCCACCGTAATTGACAGACTTTTTTGCAAATAAATTGGGGGTCAATTCCTCTCCTGTGTTGGTTTATTACTCAAAGTTCCGCTCTGTTACTTTAATACCTACTCTGTGGTACTAGATCGCCGATATGACGTCATCAACGCCAGGTGCACAGATAATGTGGCCGAGTAGTATATTAGTTGCCAATACACATCCGCACCGCACGCCACCGAAAGCAATTTCACCCACACCACCTGGGTGCCTGGAGCACTTTGTTTTTTCCGTTGTGACAGATCTTTTTTTCCACGCACTACCAAACTGTGGAACCAACTCCCATCGACTGTGTTCCCGCTTAATTACAACTTGGGGTTATTCGAGGGGCGGACCAACAAATTCCTGAATGGTCGGCAACGCATTGGTAGTGCCTCTGGTGCTACAAATGTTCATGGGCGGCGGTAATCGCTTAACATCAGGTGACCCGCCTGCTCGTTTGCTCGCTATTCTTATAAAAAAAAATCCCATTCTGAAATGTTTCTTGTCAAGGACCTCCTGACAAAACCATTTAAGAAAATCCTGTATGATTTCCTTTTCTTAAAAAAGTGAAGTCATGCCGAAATTCAAAAACAAAACTATTAATCGGATTAGGGGTTCTGTTGGCGGTGAGACACCCCCGTGCCTCGGAGAGTAACGTAAAGCCGTCGGTCCTGCGCCTGATTTCGGATTTCCGTCCCATCGGACTATGAGAGTGAGGGAATAGAGAATGCACCTGTGTTTGCGCACACACTTGTGCACTATAATATCTCGCGCGCAGGTTGGCCGGCGAGACCGGATTCGGTCGGGAGGACATTATTTATTTACTACAGAATATTTTGCAGTTTCTGTTTGGGGTGCTCGCTATAATTGCATGGATCTTAAACGTGGTCGAGTTACAATCTAGTTTTAAAAACTATGTATGTACAAAAACAAATTCAATTTCAGTCGTGAATTGGCACAGTCGTCTCCTTATTACGAATCTCTGAAGAAACGAGATGTGGAAGTTCTGTTTTGCTATGAGATGTATGACGAGCTTGTCTTATTGGAATTGAAAGAGTTCGGAGGGAGGGCGCTTGTGTCGGTAGAGAATGATATGCAGAAGAACCCTGCAGATCAAAGCGAGACTATCATTGGTAAGTTCAAACCAAATAATAATAATTTATTCCTAGCTGATGCCCGCAATTAAATATTATATGCTATATCAGTGAAGTAAAACATCGTGAGGAAACCTGCACACCTGAGAGTTCTTCATAATAATCCCAAATTGCATTGGGCCAGCATGCTGGACTATGGCCTATAAAATTTTTCTGAGTGGAGACCTGCTCTAAGTAGTGAGCCGTTTATGGATTGATGATGATGATGCCCCCAATGCGGATTTTGGTATTTTTCAATGACGTGAGAACTCCTTGATATTGCGGATAAAAAGTATCATATAATGTAATAAGGCCACATAATAAAATTACAGGAAGCGATGATTTGCAGCAAGGACAACTTAATGAATTGATTTCGTTCCTGAAATCTAACTTATCGGGAAAAGTGTTTGAAGTACGAACTACGCAGAAGCTGGATTCGCACCCCTGCGTGATCATCGTTCCAGAAATGGCCGCGGCTCGACATTTCATTAGAACTCAAGCTCAAAACCTTAGCGAGGAAAATAGATTTGCTTTGCTGAGACCGCAATTAGAGATCAATCCAAAGTAAGTGTGCACCAAGAATAATAATAAAATTCGGCCAAGTGCGAGTCGGGCCTCGCTCTTTTAGGGTTCCGTACATATGACCAAATCATTTTTATATAACTAGATACATATTATTTAGATATTTTAGTTCTTAGAAAGTACTAAATTAGCATATGGGGAAAAAATGCTCGTTTGTTTCGGTCACAACTTACAAGCCGCATTATAAATCGGTGTTTCAGTATTTGCTGTTTAAATACACTATATAGTACATAATATTATACAAAAATTTCAAAGTCCTAACTAGTTTAGTTTTTGAGATAGACCCCCTAACAAAATTGGTCTAAAACCGACAGCTTTGACGGCCCCCCATTTCTTCATTTTTGTAGCTAAAATATAAAAAAATATATATTTGAACTCCGCTTAATGAGCTCTAGACAATGGCACCCCACATGCCAGGGTAAAAAAATAAAATTTATTTACATGTATGCCCCCTTTTTTTTTAATTTAATTTAATTTTTATTATTTGTGTTTATAGCGGCAATAGAAATACAAAATATTATGTGAAAATTTCAACTGTCTATCTAATACGGTTTACGAGATACAACCCGCTGACGGACGGACGGACGGACAGCGGAGGCTCAGTAATAGGGTCCCGTTGGCACCCTTTGTGTATGGAACCCTAATTAAATATTTCAGGATTCCTTATACTTAATACAATACTTAAGTTAAGCAAGTTTAAAGCTTCTACACACATCAAAAGTGTCTAGGGATCAACATATATTTTTGCAATAACTTTTCTCCTGATTGATATTAATTAAAATTTTCTTTAAGGATTCATCAAATAAAGTGTTTTCGTTTGTCACAGTAACGATAAACCAAGTCACCTTTGCATTAATAAAGAAATTTGCCATTTTACTAATAAAGGGATTTTTGACATTTGAACCACTAACATTAAAGTTCGAAAAAAAGACTAAAATAACAGTTTTCTTTAAAATTTTATTGGGTAACTTAAACAATTAATAATCCGTGTTTCTACCGCGAACACTAACAACACAAGAACATCGGTTTGGCATACTCAAAATGAGTTCATCCAAATCACGCTGTGGAATGGCCGCCCATGTTCGTTGCAACAACAAAAAAAGGTCTTCTTGCCACTGGATACCCTCCATATTCGGCAGAGCTCTTCTCTGTAGCATATCCCATGCATGCTCAATCGGGTTCAAGTCTGGCGACTGAGCAGGCCAAGGCAGGACATTGATGTTAGCTGCGGCGAGAGTCTGTCTTACAACTCTTGCGGTGTGCGGTCGTGCATTATCATGCATTAACTGAAATAAGGGACCGATTTGCACTTGTAGAGGAACGATGACGTCTGATACAATCGTCTCAGCATAAATTTGAGCGTTGAGGTTGCCTCTGATCCAAATCAACTCAGTTCTTCCGCCGATCCAAATACCCGCCCATACCATGATGGTTCCACCACTATAAGGATGGACTTCCTGGCAGGATTTTAATCGCTGATTATGAAATTATGAAATGCACCAAAAAGGATCCATATAAATTTATAAAATCATAAATTTATTACAAAGCCACATCTCAATCTCAAGAAATCCGCATAAAAATGCTTGATCCCTAGACACTTTTGATGTGTGTATTTAAATTCAGTATAAAAAAATCCTTACTATAATATAATGGTACTAACTGATGCCCACGACTTCGTCCGCGTGGATTTAGATTTTAAATTCCCTCGGGAACTCTTTGATTTTCCGGGATAAGAAGTAGCCTATGTCACTCTCCAGGTCCTCAACTATACCCATGCAAAAAATCAAGTCAATCCGTTGCTCTGTTGTGGCGTGATTGAAGGACAAACTAACAAACAAACACTTTCGCATTTATAATATTAGTATAGTAAGGAATAGTAAGATAAGTAGTCTATGTGGGTTATGACTATCTCACAATCTAACATCGTTCGAGATTTAGATTGCCTAGCAAGTAGCAACATAATACTCGTAATAACATCGTTCGAGACATAGGTTGCTAGGTTGCCTATAGGTCGACCGTTTAACTCGCGTATCGCCTGCGCGGTAAGAAGGGAGCGGAGGGAGATGTTAGAGATGTTAAAACTTAAAATAAAAATAAATACTTAATTCTTTACCAACAATGTCTATCTCGAGATAAATCTTTGGATTATTGACTCCGTGTGTAGCGTTACCCACCCCCGCTCCCTTCTTACCGCGCAGGCGATACGCGAGTTAAACGGTCGACCTATAGCAACCTAAATCTTGAACTGTATATATGACTGTCGTGTAATTAACATATTTTAATTTGCAATAACAAGTGGATACTGATTAATAATTAAGATAAAACTATCCTTAAAACTTATACTTTTAAAACTATCTTTTAAGTTGGACCAAATTACAGATAGTTACGAAGTTTGATCAAAATCGGTTCAGTAGTTTTCGAGTTTATCCCGAACATACATCGTGACACGAGATTTTTATATATATACTTAGATAGATATAGATACATTGGTAAAACTGGTTTTCATATTTTATTGTTTTTACTTGCAAATATTTTGTAAAACATTGTGTGATAGATCGTCATGATCTTGTACGTAGCTATTTGAAATAATTTCCGATGTTTTTTTGTCATAACTTTCTAAATAGAAAGTCCCTAGCAATGAAATTTTATATAAATAACAATTTTTAATTAAATAGTTTCAAGAATAAATCCCTTCGTTTTACTATGGAGCTAACGAGATGTGCTTCCTGAAAATTAATTCTCGGCTCTGTTTAGCTTTGTACCTAACTTACTTGTACTTGTAACATAACTTAGTATTTATTAATTTTATTATGTTATTTACAGGCATCCAATTATCAAAAAGTTGCATAAACTAACCAGTAGTGATAAGGAATTAGCGAACATGGTGGCACAACAGCTGTTCTCCAATGCGATGGTCACCGCCGGCTTGCTGATGGATGCCAGAAACTTAATAACGAACATTAATGATCTTCTAGTGAAAGCCTTAGAAAAACATTGATATACAAATCTAATGCTAATACAATAAAAATAATTATAAAATATACATCTTCTTCTTAATCAACCTGTAGATGTCACTACTGGACAAAGGTCTCTTCCATGGACTTCCACAGGCTTCTGTCTTGCGCTGCCTGTATCCAGCGGCGCCCTGCGACTTGTTTGATGTCGTTGACACCAACGACATAATAATATACATGACTACTGCAAAATAACGCTTTAATTTTTTATAAGATAAATAACAAGTAATAACCTTCTTAAATACATGCCTAATATAATAGGCTGTCACGTGCAATTTAAAAGTAAGAAATACAATTAGTATAATTTAGAACACCCCCGACATGTGAATCTATGGCCGGACTATGAGATACAGTAGGTAGGCCTTTGACCTCGTGATAAATGCCGCCAACGTCTAATTAACGCTTGCAAATTGAGAGTTTTCTCTTGTACGCATTTGAGGTACAAAAAATGCGAAAAGCCGCATTAATGCGTGCACGACTATACGAAATAGCAATTTGTGTAATATGGACACGACTATAAAAAATGACAGTAAGTCAGCAATGGCCGTAGGCAGAGAATAGGTACGGTAGTTGTCACAGATTAGGTATGGTAGTTGTCCATTCTCAATCAACGGCAATGGCAATTTCCAAAGAGTATAATATGCAATTTTGCTACCTGTGAGTAATTTTGTACTCTGTGATTTTGCCGTATCCCCCCCCCCCCATCCCAGATCTGTGACCCACGTCTGTGACCACAGAATACATATATATAGACTCACGGTTAATATTGTCTTTGACAGATAGCCCTACAGCTAGTGGCGCCAGCTGGTGGCCTTTAAAAATATATAGACCCAAATGGCGAAAATATTATTGACCAAATTTTGAGTGTACAGCAATGACACATATCCAGTATAACACTCATAAATATTTATATTTTATCAAGTTAACACTTACATTAAATTGTAGTGTAGTAAAAAATAAAATATTTAGAGAATCTTATTTGACTTAATATTTTTTTTTCGTCGATTCAGTGTTACCATTTTATAAATAATCTACCTAATAGTAGAACAAAATGGTAGATTATTTTATATTATTTTAAATATTGTCTAATTGACATGATTGTTTGTCTGAATAAATAGAGTAGTTTTTTGTGTCTATCTCAGTTTATATGAGTGAATTTTCTTAAATATATAAATAACCCAACACTGACGCTGTAATGACAAAATGGCGTTGGTTGACAAAAATGTTCAGTGACACATTGACGGATGCCATTGTAATGTTGCCATGGAAGTAGGCTATCCTAGTGTTCGTGGTCTACGGAAGTAGGAAGCATAGACCACGAACACTAGGATAGTAGGAAGTACCTGATTTTTAGGTACAACCTCTTTGTATGTTGCTTATTCTATGTTCATCATCATTAGCAACCCATCAACGGCTCACTACTGAGCGCAGGTCTCCTCTCAGAAAAGGGTGATAGGCCATAAGTCCACCAATGCGAATTGGCGGACTTCACACAAATTCAAGAATATTATGAAGAACTCTCAGGTGTGCAGGTTTCCTCACGATGTTTTCCTTCACCGTTGAAGCAAGTGATATTTAATTGCTTAAACGCACTTGACTCCGAAAAGTCAGAGGTGCGTACCCGGGATCGAACCTGTGACCCCCGAATAGGAGACCACAGTCCTAACCACTAGGCTATCACTACTTAATAGTATTTGGTGTTTTAGTACTAATCATGTGCAAATAGCCTATTAAACAGCATGGTTTTTACCTTTAAACTTCAGTGAGTTTGTGACAGTTCACAAGATAATAAAAGACATTACACTTAAATTCCCGATAAGTGTCACCACTCAACAGTTTTGAACATTTTAGAAGTGACAATACGCATAACCTACACTTTCAGACAGCATATGTTTATTTTCCGGCCTCCTATTAAAAAAAAAATACAAATACGAGCTCAATATTAGACGCCTAGATAATAAATTTTACATTTTATTGCATTACTTAAACATGCGTACATTTTATTTTTCAATAATTTTAATGTATGGAACCCAAAGCGAGTAGAACACTAAACCAGCTTTCGGCTGCAGTGTAGCCAAATACAAAGATTTATCAGTATTTTTAAACATGTTTTTGGCTACCGATTCAGATGACAGATTTTGTTTTACTTTTATACAGAACTAGCTGTTACCCGCGACTACGTCTGCGTTTGTTTCGTTTTTTTAATCCTGCAAGCAAGCAAGCAAGCATGCATACAAGCAAGCAAGAAAGCATCGGTTTTTAAAATCCCAAGCAAGCGAGCATTGGTTTTTAAAATCTCAAGCAAGAAAGCAAGCAAGCAAGCAAGCCTTGTACCTTTAAATCAAGAGTGAATAGGCATATTCTAGGCAAGCGCGCTCCATCTTAGGCTGCATCTTCACTTACCATCAGGTGAGATATTGCAATCAAGCGCTAGTCTATATATATATATATATAAAAAATCAGCAACGGAAAGGTTATGATTTTAGCAGTATATGAATGAATGTGACTATAGTCGGAATTTTAATTCGATTCCAGATTTGACAATTTCAGTGTTGCAACGTTATGACAAGTACTAAATAGTGACGTTACGAAATTATTCGATACGGAAATGGAATATTTCCGAATCGATTCCTCTCGTTTATAGTAGTATATCTAAACAACTACTACTTTAATAGAAACTAAGTATATCAGGAAATTAAATATTTCTGAACGGATAATTTAGTTATGACGATTAATTTTATTAAGGATCTGAGAGTTTTCTTTAATAATTGTGTGTGAAATAAATAAAAAAATGTGATCATGAAGGATGAACATGAGAAATAAAACAAATAGATGTATTATGGTAATATTTTATTTTATAAATCGTCGCCGTCTTCGCTATCGCTATCGCTGTCACTTTCTGTAACATGTATTATAAATGTGTCTGTGATATTGTCAATTAAAATATCTAGCCTACTCATTTTTTCCTCTTCTTTGACAACATGGGATACGCATTTAGACCATTCGGTAGCCGTAATTTTTTGAATGCCTTCCTCAAATAAATTTCTCACGTCTGTCAATTTGAAGGTTTCATTATTTTGAGCTACATGCCCCTTTACCTGCGCCCATATCAATTCGATAGGGTTCGGCTCGCAATGGTAAGGGGGCAGTCTTAAAACCGTGATCCCATGTTGTGCTGCCATTTCGTCTACAGCGTACTTATTAAAAGACTTGTTATGTGGAATCAGTTCTAAAAGCGTAGCTTTAACCATATCTGGTTCGTAATGAATATTTTTATTTAAAAGCCAGTCTTGAATGGCAGCTTTTTTCCAGCTCATTTTTGGTGCCGTTTCCAATTTTCGGGAGTGGTAAGGTGCATTATCCATCACCACAATTGAGTTTGGTCTTAATTTTGGTAAGACTCCAGCGAACCACTCCTCAAAACAAACTGCGTTCATCTCATCATGGTAATCTTCACAATTTTTCTTTGCTTCAAAAATCATGAGCCCCTTTTCCAGGAAGCCTTCTTCACTACCTATATGGCTAATTATGAGACGTTTGCCTTTTATACAAATAGATTCACTCAAAGTTCACAAAAAAACTATAAACGTAACAACAAACACAACGTAACAAAACTTTAACAAAAACCCAACAAAATAACAAAATATCGATTCGCAATGAAACAAGATATTCGTGCAGTCAGACCGGGAGAATGAAGCCGAATGACAAGATAAACAAAATGGCGATAGCTGCACGAGCGCGCCCGGGTTGCCAATACAGAAAACTATCTAGGTTCTTTTATTATAAGTTTTGTTTTTAATATAAAAAACAAAAATATTAACTTTTTATAAAATAAAGCAGCGGTTACTAATTAATAAATAATTATTATGAGTAATTATGTATTTATTTAAATAAAAATCAATAATTTAGTCTTTAATTGGCACACCAATATTATGATTACATAAACATAAATCGCGATTGTTTATCGATTTTTGTGTTCATCACTACACTATTATATGTGGTATCATTATTTTACAAAATGACAGTAGCTAATGTCAAACGTGGAATCGAATTATAATTCATACTATATTTACAAATGTTCTACCGTGGCGCCTAAACTACTGAGTCGATTCTGATGAATAAGATATCAATCGATTCCATATTATTATGGTCCGGGTGACTTAAGCTACATTTTACACGAACTAAATCAGTATGACCGATGATATATCAAGTTTTCCGTAGTTGGGTTACAGTTTTTAAACTATTTTCTGGATAAAATAATTTACTTGTTTATTAATTAATAATTATGTTTCATCTTTGAGCTCCTGTTTCCTTTTCGATGAAATACCTTCTTTCTTTCAAATGATAACTATAAAAATTATTAAAAAAAACGCCACTACGAAGTATAAACTCATTTTAGTTTGTGCAGGCATGTAGAAGTCAGCCAGGCCTAAATGGAAACTATACAATAGGGTATTTGACTATATTAAAAATATCGTTTCATTTGGTGTCATCCTAAAAGATTATTATCTAAAAACATTATTCCATACGACAAAACTAAAAATTAAAGTTTTATTTAATTAGAAAACATTAAATAAAATTGCTATAATTCCGGCCATGGTCACGTGATCGAAAACGTTCCGTGATCTCGAATGACGTCACAGTCCACACCACCTATGGGCTGTGCAATTGTTATTGTTTGAAATGTGAACTGCGACGTCATGAGAGCAAATGGAACGTTTCGACGGCAATTTATTTTTTTGAATTTATTTCTCGATTTTTATGAAAATACTGAAAATTATGCCGAAATATACGTTATGTTAGCTTAAGCATAGCATTATTAACAATTTAAGATGATTTTATAAAAGTAGTCAAATACGCTATTGATGCGCAATGCTAGCCCAACTGCCTGTACAAACTGAAATTATTTTATACTTAGGAGTGGCATTTGAAGTCGGTTTTTTTAAAAAAAATAAAAAAAAAAATTGAAATCGGTTCAGATTTGATGCAGTTATTAGGCCACAGCGACAAAAAAAAATACGCATCGAAAAGATAAGATCCTCCTTTTTTTAAAGTTGGTTAAAAATTTCTACCGATTTTACCGAAAAAAGCAATACTTTGTGCGTTTGAGACATGGCAACACTGTTCGGCTGCGCATGCGCAAATTTTCCCGCCATTCCATAATTTCTCTTTGGCCATTCCCGCCTTTATTCCCGCATAGCTATAATAGTCCTGTAACTTTCTTGTGATTAAAACTGTTTAATTTCGAAAATAATATAGTATAATTGCGAAAATCGCTGAAATTTTCTCAACGGGTTTCGTGTTATCCACAGTGACGTTCCGCTTAGTAACAGTGCATAATTATGTACCTACCTAGTGTTTTAGTTTTAGTGTTGTTTTCTGTTAACGGTGTTTCAATAGGTGCATTCGAAATGCCACTGAAACACTAGACTGTTGGGTCTAGAAGATCTAGTAAGCGTTACCATGTCCACCAGACATGTTTTCACATTATTGACGACGCTCCTACAGGCAAACATGGAGATGTGTGAACGGCTTATGCCGGGTCTACATTTTTACTGTCCCACTGTCCAACACTATAAGACTTCCAACGTGTTCCAACCCACGATCGATCAAAATAGACTCTACACGAAGTGTCAGTCAGTCAAGTGTCTGAAGTAGCAGGTGTTTCTGCGCTATACGGTATTCCTTAAAGGTAAGAGCATATAATTATTTTTACTAGATGATGCCCGCGACTCCGGCCGCGTGGATTGAGTTTAAGAAATCCAGTGGGAACTCTTTTATTTTCCGGAATAAAAAGTAGCCTATGTCACTCTCCAGGCTCCAGTCTCAACCATACTCATACAAGAAATCACGTTGATCCTTGCTCTGTTGCGGCGTGATTGAAGGACAAACCAAAAAACAAACAAACACTCGCATCTTACTAATATTATGTATTCAAAATGCGACGAAGTTATCAACAGTTTTTATGGAATTGAAACAGCGCCATCTAGTGACGAGTAGTAGAGAGTAGTATGTTCCTTGAGAATAGGATGTATGGGGAAACAAGATTATGCTGAAATTAGACGGAGCCTCGTGCATCGTTCATTTTTGCTGATATTTTTTCCGAAAATGAACCCTAAGGCCCTTTGCCCTAAGGGCGAATTAAAAACGGATGGCTCACTGATGACCTTCGAAAATGAAAGCAAAAATCTCGAAAAATTAACCGTAAGAAAATTCACCCTTAGTACGAATTAACACGGTTCATTTTCGCAAAAAATTTCGCAACGATGAAGGAGGCACCGTATAATTTGAGCCTTTGACTCTTTATAATATCTAATAATAATATGTTTGTGATCTCTGCTATTTTTAGGGTTCCGTACCAAAATGGTAAAATGGAACCCTTATGGTGAGACTTTATCCGTCCGTCCGTCCGTCCGTCCGTCCGTCCGTCCGTCCGTCCGTCTGTCACAGTCGATTATTTCAGTAACTATTAAAGCTATCGACGCGACCTGAAATTTGGCATAGTTGTGTATAATAGTGGCCCAACATCATTGGAATAAAGAAAAATTGAAAATTATTTTTAGTTTTATTAAAAAAGGGGGAAAATCGGGGGTTTGTTATTTCAAAGTAAAATAACTATACCGAGTGGGGTATCATATGAAAGGCCTTTACTTGTGCATTCTAAAACAGTTTTTTATTTATTTCTATATATAATAGTTTTTGATTAATCGGCCAAAATGTCGAAAAAAATACCGTTCCCCCCCCTTATGTCCGAAGTTTACCAATCGAAAAATCTGAAATAATTATGGTCAATAGAGGTTTATGTATATTTTACAGGAAAAATAAAATCAACGCGAAAATTATTTTAGTTTAATTAAAAAAGGGGGAAAATCAGGGGTTTGAAATTTCAAAGTAAGATAATTATACCGAGTGGGGTATCATATGAAAGGCCTTCACTTGTGCATTCTAAAACAGTTTTTTATTTATTTCTAGATATAATAGTTTTTGATTAATCGGCCAAAATGTTGAAAAAAAATACCGTTCCCCCCTTATCTCCGAAGTTTACGAATCTTATGGTCAAAAGAGGTTTATGTATATTTTACAGGAAAAATAAAATCAACGCGAAAATTATTTTAGTTTAATTAAAAAAGGGGGAAAATCAGGGGTTTGAAATTTCAAAGTAAGATAATTATACCGAGTGGGGTATCATATGAAAGGCCTTTACTTGTGCATTCTAAAACAGTTTTTTATTTATTTCTATATATAACAGTTTTTGAGTAATCGGCTAAAATGTCGAAAAAAATACCGTTCCCCCCCCCCCCCCCCCCTTATCTCCGAAGTTTACCATTCGAAAAATCTGAAATAATTATGGTCAATAGAAGTTTATGTATATTTTACAGGAAAAATAAAACCAACACTCTAACTAGCATAGTTTTTTTTATATTAACAATAAACCTCTACCAACAAAGTTAACGATAAATAAGCAAATTAATATAATATTATCGTTTTACTTTTACTTTTTGAGTACGGAACCCTCGGTGCGCGAGTCCGACTCGCACTTAGCCGGCTTTTTTACAAGCTTTTATTTAACTTGCAATGTATGTATGTGTGTATGTTTAGGTCAAGCTTTGCAAGATGAAATTAGAACAGCTTCCCGTTCCCGTTCTCGTCTCTATTCTATTCTCGTCGTTTCCCTTCCCTTCCCGACATTTGATTCGTCTTGACAAGTACTCTGGCCCTAGATGATATCCAGGGTCTGATGATGAAACTGAAAGGTAGTTTAGGGAACTCCGTGTTGAAACTATGGAACCCTATTGAGTTTGGGCTCGTTTGATTCCTTTTTTATATAAAGTACTCTGGTCGTAGATGTTATCCAGGGTCTGATGATGGAGCTGAAAGGTGCTGAAGGGAACTCTGTAATGAAACTACGTAACCCTATCGAGATTGGACTCGTTTAATTCGTCTTGACAAGTACTCTGGTCCTAGTTGATATCTAGGGTCTGATGATGGAGTTGAAAGGTGCTTAAGGCAACCTATCGAGTTTGGGCTCGTTTGATTCGTGTTTATAAGTACTCTGGTCCTAGATGATGTCCAGATCTGTTGATGGAGCTCAAAGGTGCTGAGGGAACTCTGAAATGAAACGACGTAACCTTATCGAGTTTGAGCTAATTTGATTCGTCTTGACAAGTACTCTGGTCCTAGATGATATCCAGGGTCTGATAGGTAGCTACTAAAAATTCTTTTCAAGAAATCGATTTCTAACGCCACTACAAAGTATAAAAATAATTTTAGTTTGTCCTCGTTTGGTGAAGTCGGGCGGGCCTAAATACAAACTATGAAACCGATGCGCGACGCTCGCCTTGTGATAACGCAATAATATAAGAGAGACTCGTTTGTAGAAGTCGAGCGAGCATCGCAAGTCGGTTTCATAGTTTGTATTTAGGCCCGCCCGACTTCAACAAACGTGGACAAACTAAAATTATTTTTATACTTTGTAGTGGCGTTAGAAGTCGGTTTTTTGAAAAGAATTTTTATTTTAAGCTTTTAAGTGTAGCATATTCATAAGATCAAATAATTCACAATAGCAATTTCTTAGGACCCTAAGGCTTTCAAGATTCCCAAGGCAAGGAATTCAACTTTAACTACATTTTAATTTAACCCTAGTTATAAAAATCACACAAAATCTTTTTTTTTAAATTAATTAAGTATATCAACCAATTAATATTATCAATCATACTAATATTATAAATGCGTAAGTGTGGTTGTTGGTTAGTTTGTCCTTCAATCACGCCGCAACAGAGCCACGGATCGACGTGATTTTTTGCCTATATAGTTGAGGACCTGGAGAGTGACATAGTGACATAGGCTACTTTTATCCCGGAAAATGAAAGAATTTCCGAGGAATTTTAAAAACTAAATCCACGCGGGCGATGTCACGACCATCAGCTAGTACTAATCACTTGGTACATATTATTATAAAACAAATTCCCCCGCCGCGTCTGTATGTCTGTCTGTTCGCGATAAACTCAAAAATTACCGCACGGATTTTCATGCGGTTTTCACCAATAGATAGGGTGATTCATGAGGATGGTTTTTGTGTATAATTTGTTAAGGTTTTGTGTAAATTAGTTGAAATATGACGATAATTGTTGGCAATGTCGGAAAAATTCAAGCCGCTTGGGAGCTTTCATTGAAAACGCTGCCTAATCCCTTTGAGATATAAAAAAACAATTCATGGTGGGACAGGAATTTCTGTACAGAAAAGTCCGCGATGGCATATATCTATCTTTTAAGGATAGCTCACTATACACATTTTAACTTCTAAAAAAATTGTCACACATACCGTAGTTGGAAATCTATTTAGACGGATACAGTAAGGATTAATCCTTATCAACATAAATACGTTAGTTACCATAAGCATTTCATGCACATTATGATAATTCTTTACACCATACAAAATATCTTAGGAGTTATCGCAAAATAAAAACGAACGCGCACCAATATAATATAAATACGCAGATTTCAACCCGACGATGGCGATGACGGGACTCGCTCATGCGACCAGTGACCACCCCCGCGTGCGCCGCATTGTTGCTATATTATAAGCCGAGCGATACTTCTTTTATAAGCCTACGTACTGTTCAATATGCTGTTCAATATAACTAAATGGAACATTTCAAGGAGTTTGCAAAGCATAGGCGTAATAATTATGCTCTACTACCCGTGCGAAGCCGGGGCGGGTCGCTAGTATATAATAATATAATGCATGCGGCCGGGCAATGCATGGGTTTGGTGTTCAATCCTAACCTAACCTATGATCTTAACAAATATACCTAGTAGGTAGTAGGTACTTATTTTGGGGCCCCCTGGACCAGAGGCCCGGGGCGGGCAGCCCCCTCTGCCCCCCGCCCTACTGGACCTAGAGCTCCATGATGTAGTCTATACTTGTTACCTACCTACAATATCAATTCGTAATCGACATTTCCTAAATCCCCATAGTTTTAGGTAGGCTGTACCCTGCAGCATCAGGATTGAGAAGCTAGGACCTGGAGCTCCATGATGTAGTCCATTACTTGTTACCTACAATATCAATTCGTGATGGAAATTTCCTAAATCCATATAGTTTTAGGTAGGCAGTACCCTGCAACATCAGGATTGAGGAGCTAGGACCTGGAGCTCCATGATGTAGTCCATTACTTGTTACCTACAATATCAATTCGTAATCGAAATTTCCTAAATCTCCATAGTTTAGGTGGCCAATACCCCTGCAGCATCAGGCTTGAGGAGTTGAAGGTGAACATCTTTATGGGACCATTTCGAAAACATCCTCTGTCTATTAAAATAAAAATCACGCGAATCGGTCCAGAAATCCCGGAGAAATCGGTGGACATACATAGAAAAAACTTTTTGAAAGTCGGTTAAATAGCTTGTATTTTAAAAATATTTATTTTAAATTACACTAATTGTAGTCATTTTGCGCGTGTTCTTGAACCGTTGGCATGGCAACGGTAGTCCCCGTTTCCCCGCAAAGCCACCACGTCCCCCCGTTCGCCTGCCGCCGCGTCCCCCGCTCGCCTGCCGAGTGCTGCCGCCGCCGCGGCGCGCTCGGCGCTCCACTCGCGCCGCGCTCGGCGGTCGTCGGCGCTGCAGTCCGGCGCACGGCGTCGTCATGCGCACCCGCAAGGTATGTACTGGTGTATCTCGGTGAATCCTTTTTTTGTGTATCACTTTATGTGTTTGTGACTGTGTTATTTTTTTTGTGTGTGTTCAATTAAAATGTTGTCTTTTATGTGAACGTACATTTTTAGTTGAACCTTATTACAGTGGCCCGAAAACTTGAATTGTGCTAAAACTATGGGCAAAGAGTATATAAGCACTACGTTCTAGTGGGTGTGATTTTGCAAAATGCCTCGCGTCGCCGCAGCTTGCGGGAATGAGGGAATGGAGGAGCGCATCGCGTCGTCCTTGGCCTCTTTTGCGCAGGCTCAAGCGGACGCCAACAGACAGTTGGTGAAAACTTTTCTGGCCTCGCGCGCTAACCTGACTCTTCCTACCGCCCCGTCACCGACCCTGTCCACGACTGTACAGCCTCCTGGCAACTTTGCTAAGTGCTCAGCAAGGTTTAGTGGTGCAGGCTCTTCAGAGAACCCGGATATCCTGGAGGCTCTACTGTTGTTCGAGCATTGACACCAATGCTCAGCGCTGGTTTTCAGATTGCTCCTTTTCTATTTGAATTGAACATGCAAAGAACTGAAACAAAAAAAAAGATACAAAATGCTGCTTACTCAATAATTAAAGAGCTCATCATCATCATCATCATCATCATCATCATCATCATTAGCAACCCATCAACGGCTCACTACTGAGCGTAGGTCTCCTCTCAGAGAAGGATTATAGGTAGATTATAGTCCACCACTCTGGCCCAATGCGAATTGGCGGACTTCACACACCTTCGAGAACATTATGAAGAACTCTCAGATGTTCAGGTTTCCTCACAATGTTTTCCTTCACCGTTGAAGCAAGTGATATTTAATTCCTTAAACGAACTTGACTCCGAAAAGTCAGAGGTGCGTACCCGGGATGGAACCTGCGATCCCCCGAATAGGAGACCACAGCCCTAACCACTAGGCTATCACTGCTTATATTAAAGAAATAAATGAGGTAAAATGATACGGTAATTTCTACAGGTTCAGTATTATAATTAAGTAGAGTAGGTAATTATAGTTAAATAAAAGTTTCTTAATTTATTTTTTGAGATCTCACTAGTGGGTTTGTTAGGTTATTTAGGTTGACAAATGACAATCCTACGTCCTCATAAATAAAACGCCACATAGCAATGGTATTTCCCCCACTGGTTCCAGACCTGACCCGCGTGACGCCGTCCCCAGGGGCCCTGGCGACGGAGGCGGCCCACGAGCCCGCGTTCTGGTGCAGCATCAGCTACTACGAGCTGAACACGCGCGTGGGGGAGACCTTCCACGCCTCGCAGCCCTCCATCACCGTCGACGGCTTCACGGACCCCAGCAACAGCGAGAGGTGAATATACCCACAGCAACGGGGGAATATACCACCAACCTAGTAATTGCTGTGCCCCAATGGGGTTCCATTGTAAATATTGTATATTGTAAGTTGGAATGCGAGGAATAAATGAATATGAATATGAACCTGGGGGGGGAGTATACCCACGATGGTAGGATACTATATGCACACAATATATAATACGAAAAACTGATGGTCTATTTTATATTTTTTATAAAATCGATAGACTATCTAATCTAATTCAACAAAATAGTCCACCACGCTGGCCCAATGTGAATTAGCGGATTTCACACACTTTCCAAAACATTATGAAGAACTCTCAGGCGTGCAGGTTTCCTCACGATGTTTTCCTTCAGCGTGGAAGCTTGTCATATTAAATATCTCATATTAAATATCTTAAATGCGTGACCGAAGTTGCCGGCGCACGTGGGTAACCTGCTTGCTATTTCACCTAACATTGTGTGAGAATGAGATAGACTCAGTGTGGCGAGTGCATGCGCGCATACTTCCGTGCTACCGTCCCGCTCCCGCTCCGTGTCGGGTGAGAGGCGCGATAATTTACACCGAAATCAAGCGCGCGAAAAGGGTTGAACAGTCGTTTGGGAAAAGTGTTTTTGAGAAAAAACTACTAAATGTATGTTTACAAAGTAAAGTTATTTGAACTGATGAATAAATAAACTATGTCTAATGATAATTTTTTTTGGAATTTTCATACTCCTAATGTTATTTATTTGCGCCCAAAGTTGTCATTTTAGTGTGAAAATGACGATCTTTCGAGGCTCGTAACTTTATAACGAATATTTTTTTCAATATTTTATATATATATCAATAAACCTAGATAATGATGAGGCAAATCGACATAATACTTAGTTTTGAGCGTACAATATCAAATAATGTAGTAATCACTCATCTACGTTTGTATGAAGAAGGTACTGGCTTGAGTCACCTTAACTACAATAAAAACCGGCCAAGTGCGTGTCGGGCCACGCGCAGTGTAGGGTTCCGTAGTTGAAAGTCTCAAATATTATTGCTGACCTGGGATAGTGCTTTTATTTTATTTATGAATATTGAATATATTTTGAGTTCCATGGTTAAAATACTATAATATACTACAAAATATGCAACTTACACTACGTGTAATACCTAACTTAGAAAAACAGATATAACTCCTTAACTAATGAACCCTACTTAGCCGTGATAATTTTCCTCTAAAATTCATTATATATACTACTGCTGTGAATTTTTTCTTTGATCCTATATACAACCATTTCGCTGGCAGAGGGGGGGGACACTTGACTCTAATAAAATTTAGCACTTTAAAATATCATATTTCACAAACGGATTCTCGAATTGAAAAATGGTGTTCCCACACCCACAATATTTTTGAAAGACCTATTCAACGACACCCCACACTATGGGATAGTCGAGAAATAAAAAATTCATCCCCACTTTACATGTATGAGAGGTACCCTAAAAAAATTATTTTTCAAAATTTTATTTCACCACTTTGTCGGCGTGATTGATATTTATGCCCTTGTCAAATTACAGATTTCTAGTACCAATAGTCTCTGAGCTAAACCGCGGACAGACAGACAGACAGACAGACGGACGGACATGGCGAAACTATAAGGGTTCCTTGTTTACTACGGAACCCTAAAAACCAGAGTGGCGTGCCTGGGAACGAACCTGTGAACCCCCAAATAGGAGATTGCAGTACTGCCCACTAGGCTACTACTACGCTACTAGGCTATCACTTACATAAATTCCTACTAGCTGATGCTCGCGACTTCGTCCGCGTGGATTGAATTTTTAAAATCCTTCGGGAAACGTTTGATTTTCTGGGATAAAAAGTAGCCTATGTCACTCTCCAGGTCCTCAACAATACCCATGCAAAAAATCACGTCGATCCGTAGCTCTGTTGTGGCGTGGTTAAAGGGCAAACCAACAAACAAACATACTTTCGCATTAATAATAGCACAATTTTAACATGAAAAAATCGGCCAAGTGCGAGTCGGGCCTCGCTCTTTTAGGGTTCCGTTAAAAATATTAAATTAAAAGATTTCCATCTACCCACCTACCCATTTTAATTTAATTTAATTTTTATTATTTGTTGTTATAGCGGCTATAGAAATACATAATATGTGAAAATTTCATCTGTCTATCTATTACGGTTTACGAGATACAGCCCGCTGACCGACGGACGGACGGACGGACGGACGGACGGACGGACGGACAGCGTAGGCTTAGTAATAGGGTCCCGTTGGGTACCCTTTGGGTACGGAACCCTAAAAGTAGTTATTGTGACATGACTGTTATAGTTAAACACATTGTATCGCGGACTTTGTTGTTGATATTGATGTCCTGTATAAAACTGAGGTACATGAGGTATATAGGTACATGCGATTTTGTTCTATTGTCGATAGTTTCCGCAGCGTACGCGATATAAGGATTTTTTGGGTATTTTTTCACACCTTGGGTTACATCAAATCATTATCGAAGTTTTCATACGGATCCCTAACTATTATTTTGAAAAATATTCTTTACTTTAACCTATGCTCATCACGGATAATGTAAGATTCTAATGGTGAAAGAATTTTTCAAATCAGTCCAGTAGTTTCGGAGCCTATTCAATTCAAACAAACAAAACAAATCTTTCCTGTTTATTGATCCGAGTCTACTAGAGCGAATTTGCACTTGTCCGTCCGTCCGTCTTTCCGTCCGTCCGTCTGTTAGAGCCTCATAACTTTTGAATTACTGAACGTAATTACTTCAAATTTGGATATGATATGTAAACTTATGGCCTTCAGCCGAATATTTCATAAAAAATATAAAAATCTTTATTTCAGGGGGGCTCTCATAGAAGTGAATGCGAAGGAAAATATTTTTTTGCCTTTCATAGACTTGCAATATTTCTTTTTAAAGACAATTTTGAACAGAGCACAAAAATATATTTTTTTAAATTTTTCCCTTGGCCCTCAGCCGAATACTGCATAAAAAATATAAAAATCTTTATTTCAGGGGGGCTCTCATAGAAGTGAATGCGAAGGAAAATATTTTTTTTGCCTTTCATAGACTTGCAATATTTCTTTTTAAAGACAATTTTGAACAGAGCACAAAAATATATTTTTTTTAATTTTTCCCTTAAAATTGATGAAATGGGGGGCTTTCAAAGTGGAGATTTAATACGCTCGCTTGAAGACGCTCTCTAGCAAAATCAGCTATGTATTTTCAAGCTGAACTTATTTTTTATTTCACTTGTATGCTGTACTTGAACAACAAATACTAAAATTATATGAATATTATAAAGAAACGAGATTATTTAATTGTTAATGGGCATCAGTAATTTTCGCATAGCTTCACAATAATGCTAATAGATGGCGCAGTCATTAACTATTCCATGGAACTAGGAGTCACGACTACGATCTATCCCAAAAACAGTTTTGCGTCGACCATTATTATTTAGGTACATAATAATATAGTAACATATTATTCAATTAAAATTATTCTTTAGTTAAATATCAAACTTCAATAAACTATTAATTACTACATTTTGTATATTTTCTATTCGCGTCGATAGATGACGATTTGTACAGATGCCCGTAACCCGTTTTCACTCGTTAGTACCTACATAATAATTCAATGTTTTCACTAACGTTCCCTACCTTTACAACAGAAATCATCACTTTCTTTATCACGATCCTGTACGGGACACCTGAAAGGACATTGGGACGGACGTTAGGATTGTATCTAGGAGCTCTCTACCTACGTAAAGAGACTCCTACATAGGGGCTGATTTAGGTATGTTTGGTGAAAACGGGCATAATAATAATGTCAGTTTTGGTCGTCATGTATCGATTGAATGAATAATCATGGGATACCGTTACCGCGAGTTCTCAGTTCGGGGCGAACCACTAGTAATATTAGTGTTGATTGTAACTTATACGTAAAATGTTTCAGGTTTTGCCTCGGCCTGCTATCCAACGTGAACAGAAACGCGGTGGTCGAGCAGACTCGCAGACATATCGGCAAAGGCGTGCGACTGTACTACATTGGCGGTGAGTGTATGTGTGCTAAACTGTGGGACTTTACTCTTTGTCGTCTCGACCGATAGATGTCCACTGCTGGACATGAGTCTCTTATCAATGATAACTGCCTTGTTGGTGTAGTGGTTAGCAAGTACGACTGCGGATGACGAGGTCCCGGGTTCGATTACTAATATTACTTAGTGTTGATTGTAACTTATACGTAAAATGTTTCAGGTTTTGCCTCGGCCTGCTATCCAACGTGAACAGAAACGAGGTGGTCGAGCAGACTCGCAGACATATCGGCAAAGGCGTGCGACTGTACTACATTGGCGGTGAGTGTATGTGTGCTAAACTGTGGGACTTTACTCTTTGTCGTCTCGACCGATAGATGTCCACTGCTGGACATGAGTCTCTTATCAATGATAACTGCCTTGTTGGTGTAGTGGTTAGCAAGTACGACTGCGGATAACGAGGTCCCGGGTCGGGCCAAAAAAAAAGTTAGGTATTGATTTTTTCTGTCAAGAAATTCGCAGTACCAGCCCGGAGTTATATTAGGAAGTTGGCGGTGAGTCGCCACCGTGCCTCGGAGAGCACGTAAAGCCGTCGGTCCTGCGCCTGATCTCTCTCCGGTCGTGTCGGATTTCCGTTCAATCGGATTATGAGAGTGAGGGAATAGAGAGTGCACCTGTGTTTGCGCACACGCTTGTGCACTATAATATCTCCCGCGCAGATGGCTAATCGCTGAGGAGGTCCGCCGCCGTGACCGGATTCGGGCGGGAGGACATTATTGTCAGCCGCAGACTGTGTGCGAGCGTTACGCAGTTTACTGCCTTTCCATACATATTCAACATTTCGTTCACACCAAAGCGACAATACGCTATTACGCTATGCGTAGTCGCTTACTCTCGGGGGCAAATTATTATACTACGCCACTACGCACCGCAGAAAAGAAAATTTGGAACGTAGTTCCTTATCGCGCGGTACGGAAGGGGGCTAGACGGAAAAAATTAAGGAACCGACACTCGACACATTTTTGAAACCGACACTTTTTTGTTGAATGTGAATTTTGCATTGTGTTCGGTATTTTCGCCATACAACACGGCGTCTGCATGGCCTAGTGGATCGGGCAGTCGCCTAAAAGTTCGACGCCGATGTTTCGAATCCCAGCTCGACAGACTGAATTTTCTATTTTCAATTTTATTTTAAATAATTTCTACATGTGGAATTTTTCCCTAATTTTTTATTGTATAAATTGCATAAAATGTTATTGTACTACTAACGCCTTCTGTTAAAAAACCAGAGTAACTCTTTGGTTTTGTAACAGTGCTGCAATAGAAATAAACTAAATATAATTCATCGTAGTTAATCAATTTAATACTAGATGACACCACTAGTTTATTACAATTCCTTCACTAAAATTAATCGAAAGGAACTAGGTTCCATCCGGGTGTCCCTTGACACCTCTCAAGTTTTTTTTTGAAAATCTTACTAATATTATAAATGTGAAAGTGCGAGTGTTTGTTGGTTTGTTCTTCAATCACGCTGCAACAGAGCTACGGACCGATGTGATTTTATCCCGGAAAATCATAGAGTTCCCGCGGGATTTTAAAAACTAAATCCATGCGGTCAAAGTCGTGGGCATCAGCTAGTTTTTATATATTCATTTTCTTTATATTTGTTATAATAAGGTTATGTATATTTGACTCTAGCAACGGCTGGATCATGCGTCATGCTCGTGAGCGGGTGCCAGTGGCGGGAATGGGGCTACTTTCTATCTCCCCGTCTTAACATAAATTGAATCGTAGTACGCTATTTTGGAACTTAACCTCATTCTATTCTATTCTAACAAAGTTGCATGGGTTAAATCGGCTTGGCATCCAGCTGCCCACAAGATAGTATAAAAACTTATTACAATTTGATAGCTACATAATAATATTGTAAAATTATCATTTTGATAATAATAATAATGTAATGGAATTGTATGCGAAGTCCAATCTTCAACACCTGTAGAGCGATCTATATCTATAACTGTATGAGACAATATGAATTGTTTGCTATGACGCAAAAAGATGAGAATCCCGATATTTTTATAGGCTAGTGCAAAGCGATCGTGCGTTGTCTTCGCGAGGTGTGCGGATGCGGAAGGGTCGCCGCCCGCGCTGCCAGCAGCAGCAGCACGGGTCGTCTTCGCTGGCCGTGGCCAGCGGAGGGTACGGGCTTCGAGGCAGGGCCTCATTACCCGGGCGGGGCGCGGGGAAGAGCACTTCCCCGGTGATGGATTTTCAGCCGTCTTGGCAATTAGGTCCATGGCAGCTGAGGCTCCTGGTCCGTGGGGAGCAGGGGCCTTGCGGAGGGGCTTCAAGGGCTCCGCTCGCTGGCGGGCAGGATTGCCGCCGCGAGCGGGGCGGTGTCCAATGTGTTGGCCCACGCTACGGGCGATGGTGTCGCCACCGTGCGATGGGCCGACATCAGTTCAGGGGGTACCGCTCGCTGGCGGGCAGGATTGCCGCCGCGAGCGGAGCGGTGTCGGGTCCAGTGGGTGGTCCCGCGCTACGGGCGATAGAGTCGCTGCCGTGCGCGGGACCGCGCCCGCCCGCGCTGCCGGCCGTCGCTTCGGCGTTTACCGGCACCGATCAGCGAGGGCGTAAGGCGCGATCGCCCAGCCCATTATAAATTCTGTGCTTTAATGGTAAGTGGTAACAGTGTGCGTAGATTTCACTTCAAACGTAAGTGACTGTTGGAAGAAAGGTTGGAACAAAGTTCCTTTTCGGACGGTTTGGCGGATGGGGGCTAGTCAAAAAATGTGTAATTTATAATTATCAGTCTTGTTACTAGGCGCAACAATTTTCCGTCACGAACCTTGTTGCCTTCCTTTATTGTATACTCTCTACCAATGCTTTGATGACGAAGCGGTAAAAAGAAGGAGTAAAACTATCGGTTCCAAGGTTCGAACCCTGCCTTCAGATTATTATTTTTTATTTTATTTTTATTAGTAACTAGACGATGCCCGCGACTTCGTCCGCGTGGAGTAATAAGTTTTTGATTCCCACGGGAATTCTTTAATTTTCCGGGATAAAATAAAGCCTATATGTTAATCCAGGGTATAATCTAACTCCATTCTAAATTTTCGCCAATCCGTCCAGTAGTTTTTGCGTGAAAGAGTAACAAACTTACATACACACACAGACACGGGTAAAAAAAAAACATCTTTACCCATAGTACAGTTCAGTTGTCCGGTCAACCGCACTACGGAAAATATTTTGTACTTCCACAGGCCTCGGTATTGCGCCGCCTAAATCCAGCGGCTCCCTACGACTCTGTTGATGTCGCGGTCCACTTAGTGCGATGCGATTGTTTCTTCAGTATCATTGCGATGCGATTTCTTCTTTACATAACTGTGCGGGACGATATAGTGCGATAAAGTAAAAGTGCATGTGTAAGAAAGAGACAGTACAATAGTGGACTGATCGAATAGCATAGTTATTTGTAATTATTTTGTCATGTATAGTATAGCGATTGTTTATAGTTTTAAGTAGGTACATAAGTTTCATGTATTAACTCATAAGTAAATAGGGATAGTAATAAATAAAGATAAAAATAGAAAACCCATAGGGAAATAGGCCGCGGCTCTCCCAACGGTACAGCTAGGAACCGTAAAGATACCTCTCTAATTCTAAGAAATGCCGCGGCTTTCCCTACGGTACAGCTCATAGTAGTAAAGATACCTGGTTATGTAATAATACCTATTATTATGACTAAATTGTAATTGGTTTAAAATAATGCGCTCTGATTGGTGCACTGATCGATAGCAAAATTACACCAATCAGAGGGCCTACATTTTTTCTGCTAATTTTGTATAAATACCGGGCTGAATTGTAAGCCGGCACAGTTCCCACCGGCAAGCGGTAGCGGTACCCAATAAAGAAGAAAAGTTCTTTGAGAGTTTTCCTTGCTACCCAACCAACCCAGCTACAGCGAATGTACTGAAGCGTACATTGAATGGTCCTTCGAGCCGGATCCGTTGGAAAATCGGGAAAATTCTGATGAAAATTCGTCGAGCCAGCAAGAATGCCAGTGACACGGCAGGAACTCAAGAGCCGTAAGGCATCGTCAGAAGAAACTCCGTCCACGTCAGAGGGTACCGCTACCACCTCCGCGACCGAAACCAGCGCGGAGACCACTACCGCCTCCGCGTCGACAGCCACGGGGACTGTCACCACCGACACAACGGAACGCACGACGACCACGGGTACCTCCGCGACGTCGGTGCGCTCCACAGCGCCATCCTACGCGACAGTGAAGAGGACTGCGGCCGCCACTGCCGGCTCCGCTACCGCCACCGCTACCGCCGCCGCCACCGTCGCACGCTCAACTACGCCCGCCGTCGCGCCGACGCTGCCAGCCGACGTGACTCAGATGGAACCCCCCGCCGCCAGGGAGGTTCCCGTTACAGTACAGGGACGTACTCGAGATGCAGACACGTCTACAGTAAGGATGAAGAAAACAGTCAACACACAGGAGTCGAAGCAAGTACAGGTGCCCCGCCCCGCCATCAAGAGGGGGGGTGGATCGACACACAGCAAGGCCAAGGCTAACAAGATAGCTAAGGCCAAAGTAGAGATGCTACGACTGCAAATCGAATTAGCTGCCGCCCGTTTCGCCGCTCTGGAAGCAGACGATACAGAAGATGAAATAGAAGACGATGGTGCCTACGTCGAACCCGAAGCCGAAGTGACTGAACGAGTGAACAACTGGTTGGAGAGTCAACACCCACGCCCCGTGCTAGCGATCGCCAACGCACCGCACTATCCAATAGAAGAGCCGGTGGTCAACAACGCGGGACAACAGAAGCAACAGGAAGCAATACTTCAGTCACCGGCGGGATCACAGCGCGGCTTAACGGAGTTAGCCGAAGCAATTACGCGTCCCTTCAAAGCAGCACAGCGCCCCAAGTTCATAGAGCTGCCAGGCGCCAGCGTTTGGAGGGTCACATCAAGAGTGGCTACCGTTCCGCGCCGCATACTACGAAACGGAAAGCATGTTCACCACGGTGGAAAATACGAACCGTCTACGAAGAAACCTGAAGGGCAAAGCAAAAGAAGCGGTGGAGGGGCTTCTCATCACCAGCGCGCACCCAACAGAAATCATGAAAACCCTGGAGTCAAGATTTGGAAGACCGGAGTCAATAGCAATGATGGAAATGGAAACGCTCCGCGGATTGCCACGTCTCACCGAGTCACCGCGCGACATTTGCATTTTTTCGACGAAGGTCTCCAACGTGGTGGCGACACTGAAGACTCTAAGCTGCGTGAACTACATGTACAACCCGGAAGTTTCGAAGACGGTGGTGGACAAGCTCACACCTACGCTGCGCTACAGATACTACGACTTCGCCGCAGCACAGCCAAAGGAGGATCCAGACCTGCTGAAAATGGAGAAGTTCCTCAAGAGAGAAGCGGAGCTATGCGGGCCGTATGCGCTACCGGAACAGGTGGCGCCACCTACATCAGCCACTCAACAGAAGAGACCACAGAAGATACACAACGTTACAGAGAAGAAGTACACACCCAAGTACCCCATATGCGACGAAGAGCATATTTCTACGGAGTGTGAACAATTCAAGAACTCAGATGCGAATGGAAGATGGGACATAGCCAAGTCCAAGCGCCTATACTTCCGATGTCTTCGATACAGAAACAGAACCCATAGCTGCCGGGCTAAGGCGTGCGGTATCAACAGCTGCAAGTACTTTCACCACAAGATGCTGCACTACACCAAGGCTCCGGAGAAGAAAGAAGATAAGGAAGCTACAGAAGTAATCAACTCCGCGTGGACTGTGAAGAAGAAACAATCGTATCTGAAGATTATTCCAGTTCAAGTTGAGGGGCCCAAGGGAACGTTCAACACTTTCGCCTTGATGGACGACGGGTCAACAGTAACATTGATCGACAACAGCGTAGCCGAGTGCATCGGAGCAACAGGACCCGTCGATCCTTTGAAGATAGAAACCATCAACGACTTGAAGACATCGGAGTCGGCTTCAAGAAGAGTGAACATCAAGTTAAGTGGTCTCAACGATCATGAAGAGCGTGTACAAGCACGTACAGTGAAGAACCTTCAAGTGGCGTCACAACGGGTTTCTTGAGAGTTGGTAGATGGCTGCAAACACCTGGCAGACATCCGCGACTACCTCGTATATGCAGATATAAAGCCACGAGTGCTGATTGGTCAAGACAATTGGCATCTTCTGAGTGAGAAGACAGAACAGAAGTGAGAAGAGGAGACAACAACCAACCAGTGGCCTCTCTCACACCGCTGGGGTGGGTGCTACATGGCAGCCAGACTCGTGCCATCGGACGCAGCATCGACTTCGTATCACACGTCACAGAAGACACAGAAGATAACCTGGACAGCCTCGTCAAGCAATATTTCGAGATGGACGCCCTCTCATACAGCCTAAGAAACCGAAGATAGATCCAGAAGAACGGGCACTTCGAATCCTGGAGAAGACCACCACAAAAACAAAAGAAGGAAGATATGAAACAGGACTTCTCTGGCGCAAAGAAGATGTCACGTTCCCTGACAACTACGACAACTCACTGAAGCGACTCTTCAACATCGAAAAGAAGATCGACCGAGACCCCAAGCTAAAACAGAAGTATACCGAACAGATGGACGCTCTCGTCTCGAAAGGATACGCTGAACTCGCTCCGAAACAGAAGACTGCAGGCAAGACGTGGTACTTGCCACACTTCGCGGTGGTTAACCCAATGAAGCCTGAGAAGCTCCGAGTGGTACATGACGCAGCAGCGAAGACGAAGGGAGTAGCTCTCAACGATATGCTACTCAAAGGACCTGATCTTCTACTGTCACTACCTGGCGTCGTCATGCGGTTCCGGCAACACGAGATAGCAGTCACAGCAGATATCAAGGAGATGTTCATGCAAGTCAAGCTGCGAGCCGAAGACAGAGATGCACTCCGCTACCTGTGGTGCGGAGAGCGACGGGACGACCAACCACCTGAAGAATATAGGATGACTTCGTTGATCTTCGGCGCATGAAGTTCTCCATCTACAGCAATCTACATCAAGAACTTGAACGCCAAACAGTATGAAGATACTGACCCTGAGGCTGCAGCTGCCATCATACAGAATCACTACGTTGACGACTACTTGGACAGCTTCAGAAGCCTCGAAGACGCAGTGCGCATCACGAAGTCAGTTCGTGAAGTGCACTCAAAGGCCAGCTTTGATCTGAAACAGTGGAAGTCAAACTCACCACATTTATTAGAAGCATTGGGTGGAAGTCAACAGTCAGAAGATATGGAACTTTACAAGCCAGAAGAGAAGACAGGACGTGTACTGGGCGTTATCTGGAAACTCAACACGGATGAGCTCACCTTCAACCTCAACCTGGCACGCATCGCACCAACGCTCATCAATGGGAAGACGCCTACGAAGAGAGAAGCGCTAAGAGTGGTCATGTCACTGTTTAACCCACTCAGTTTCGCATCGCCTGTCACCATAAGGGCGAACGAGCTGCTGCAAGAAGTATGGCGAAGAGGAACATCAAAAATCATCTTTACCCGTAGTACAGTTCAGTTGTCCGGTCAACCGGACTACGGAAAATATTTTGTACTTCCACAGGCCTCGGTCTTGCGCCGCCTAAATCCAGCGGATCCCTACGACTCGGTTGATGTCGCGGTCCACTTAGTGCGATTCGATTGTTTCTTCAGTATCATTGCGATGCGATTTCTTTTTTAGGGTTCCGTACCCAAAGGGTACCAACGGGACCCTATTACTAAGCCTACGCTGTCCGTCCGTCCGTCCGTCCGTCCGTCCGTCCGTCCGTCCGTCTGTCAGAGGGCTGTATCTCGTAAACCGTAATAGATAGACAGATGAAATTTTCACATATTATGTATTTCTATTGCCGCTATAACAACAAATAATAAAAATTAAATTTAATTAAAAAAATTAAATTAAAATGGGTAGGTGGGTAGATGGAAATTTTTTAATTTAATTTTTTTAACGGAACCCTAAAAGAGCGAGGTCCGACTCGCACTTGGCCGATTTTTTTTTTTTTTTTTAATCTTAATTTTTTAGAGGCTTTCGTCCGACACGGACTCGCCAGCCCCATCGTAACCTAACTTACATTTTTCTAAAATTAATTACAATAAAATTCTGGTGGAATGTAACAGAAACCACTGAAGCAGAATTCACTGCCTGCGCAGATATATATCAACAATAGATTTAAGGCCTTCTGTAGGAGGAAGACAGAGGAGGCTAGTGAAAGCACCTACGTCATATCTATTGATGTTATATCTCTGCACAAGCATTTCCCGCTGTACGCTGTATCTGCTACACTCCACCAGTACGTGCTGGACATCATCCATCGTACCGCAAATATCGCAATTAACAGAATCAACTTTTTTCATAAGAAAGGCAAACTTCTTCGATGGATAATGTCCAGAACGCAACCTATAAGCTAATACAAAATATCTTCTACTTAACTTAATATTAACACACCAGGGGAACCGAGGAGGCTGACATTGGATAGTTTTGTACCATATTCCCTTTTCTTTACTTCTTGTGTCAAAATATTCCTTAAATTTATCGTAACATTTAATTGTGAAATTATTTAGAATTTCTGTGAAATATGGTACAATGGGAGTCTCTATGCCAACTGTCACCGCTAATTTTGCTAGTCTATCAGCCTCCTCGTTTCCTCTTAGGCCTATATGGGATGGAACCCATTGCAATCTCAAATTTATATGTCTAAAATCATATATCTGTTTCAATATTTCGATAGCTATCGGTAGACCTCTGCTGTAGCCAGAGGCGCATCGAGCTATGTGTTGTAGGGCGCTTTTGCTATCTGAAAAGATAACAAAATTTCGCCCGCTTAAACCTGCAATATATTTTAGAGCTTCTGAAATTGCAACAAGTTCCATCGTCATAATAGAAATTTGTTGGTTTGTTTTGAACATGGCTGATTTTCTTTCACTAAAATGCCACATAGCTGCTCCCAAACCTATACTATTTTTTGATCCATCTGTGTAAATATGTACCCATCCCCCATATTTTTCGTGAAGTTCATTTAGTACTAAGTGTTTAAGACAGCCAGGTTCAAAGTCTTTCTTTGCTAACACAATACAGTCTAAATTTGCTCTGATAACATTATATACATTTATATAAGACACCCATATACCTAATTGGTATATTTGTAAAAGATCAGTAGAATATATGATACATTGTTTGCAATCATTATAAGTGGTTAACAATAACGGCTTCTTTTTCGACTGCCAATATCTGTCGTAAGACCTAGAACCAAGATCATTTAAAAGATTGACGGTGACCAAGTCAAACTTTTCACTACATATTTATACGCAAGATACAGACGTCGTAAAAACAATGGTTGGATGCACAACTCGCTCTCCATAACGTGGATAGGTGTACTTTTTATAAATCCACCAATAATTCTAAGGGCCTGATTCTGAACTCGATCAAGTTTCGACAAATTACTATTTGCACTTACATCATACAAGAAGCTCGCATAATCCAATCTACTTCTAATTAATGATATGTAAAGATTTCGCAAATGCTTAGGGTGAATACCCCAACCGGGACCAGCCAATACCTTAAACAAATTTAAGAACTTTGATAACTTCTCGCCTAGCTCTTTAATATGTTTATTCCATTGCAACGATCTATCTAACCACAAACCTAAGTATTTAATATTTTCCTCTATACTTATTAAATTACTATTGTTAATAACTAACTTTATCTGTTTTCTTCTGTAACCTCTACTGAAAATGCACAATTTTGTTTTGCTTGTCGATAACTGAAGACCTATTTCATCTAAACTTATAACCATAGAATTTAGAGCTTCTTGTAAATTTTGTTCACAAATATTTAAATTCTTATGATGGAGATAAAATACAAAGTCATCTGCATATTGTGAGACAAAAACATTTTTAATATGATGACAAATCATATGTGTGGTTATATTAAAAAGTAATGGTGACATGGGGTCTCCCTGAGCTAGACCTCTATTTGTATGTCTAACCTTACTTAATTGATTATCATTAGCATATTTAATCATTAATTGCCTATCACTCAAATATGACCATAAATATTTGCAAATTTGTTTCCCTACACCTATTTCATCTAATATTTCAACTACTTTATCAACTAAAATATTATTATAGGCATTCTCGATATCCAAAAAACAAGCTGCTGTAGATATTTTCTGTGTAAAGCCTACCTGAATATATGTTACAAGTCTTGAAAGGCAATCTAGACTAGATTGGGCCCTCCTAAAACCAACAGTATGTGGAGACAATATTTTACGTTTTTCAACGAACCATTCAATTCTTTTACCTAACATGTTGTGAAATATCTTACAAAGACAAGAAATAAGAGCTATTGGTCTAAGTTTCGGTTCAATATTTGCATTAAGTGTTTGCTTTGGGAATAGGCACGATCAAGGTTTTCCGCCATTGCACGGGTACGACCCCTAACATAAATATAGCATTATAAATATTTAAAAGATGTACCTTACCAGCTAGAGGTAAATTGAATATCATCGAATAAGTTACCCCATCAGTACCAGGAGAAGTATCCTTCTTTTTCAAACAACATTTTAACTCTTGCAGTGTAAATGGTCTCTGTAATAATTCATTATTAGAAAAAAAATCGGGTCGGCAGTTAATGACTGAATCTGGAGTTAAGGAATATAACAATTCTTTTGCCTTTTCGTTGGATGGACAGAACTTTGATTTTCGGAATCCTTTGTACCAACGCATCTTGTCCCACATGATTGATGTAGAAGTCGATTCATTAATATTCGTACAAAATGTCTGCCAATTCAACGATCTAGCTTTCTGTAATAAAATATTGGATTCGCGAGTTTTCTCCTCTAACTTATTAAGGTTTTCCGGGGTAGGATTTCTTCGAAAGGTTTTCAGTGATAATCTACGTTCTGCTACACTTTTAGATAGTGACGGACTCCAATATTCTTTGGGCTTAAATTTACTCGTCGGATTCATACAAAAAATAATTTTAGGAATATTTTTATTAGCAGAAACATTAATCTTTTCTATTAAATTATCGTAATGTACCTGCACATCCTTAGCTGTACAGCAAGAAATATCAATATGAGGAAATGCATTAACTAAATCATTATTATATGATTTCCAATCAGCATTTTTAAAGTTAAGTTTTTTGGAATAGTTTAAAGTATCTTGATAACTTGTTGACATTTTAATTAAAAGGTGGTCACTGCCTAAATTTTCATTAAAAACATGCCATTCGAAGTTAACTGCTATATCCGATGACGCGAAACTTATATCTGGAGATGATCTTTGAAGAATACCGTTTACTAATTTAACCCTTGTAGCATCGTGATTATTTAGTGATACAAATCCATTATCTAGCGTAGCATCAAATATATTTGCTCCTCTTTGATCTGTTTTATATGACCAGTTAGTATGATGACCGTTGAAATCGCCAGCTATAAGTATTCGCCAGCTATAGATTCTGCTGAAAATATACTATCCCAGTCTGATTGACGAGTTTGAACAGAAGAAGGACAATAAATAGATATAATATATTCCAAATATTTACAGTTCAATAACTTAATCTTAACAGCTTCAATTCCCTGATTGTTGACATGTGCAGCACAAATGTGTGATCTTATAGACTTATGAACAACAATAGCAACTCCTCCATAAGAATCAAAACGATCTTTTCGATAAATATTATATCCACTAATATGAAGCGCAGTATCTGCATCCAACCAAGTTTCAGAAATAATGCCTATATGTATTTTTTCTTGGTGCAACAAGTTTTCTAACATTAATAACTTAGGTTTCAAACTTTGTGCATTCCACTGAATAATATTTAAATTAAAGAGCTTATCCATTAAAAATAATCTTTGAAAAAATGTCACATAATTTTCCTTCCCTCAAAAAATTAACTATAAACAACTTACATTCTTCAACAATAGCCCTTACTACTAACATCACTTTATCACACCAATTTTGTTCAGATAACACAATTTCCTTAATTCTATTAAGCAAATTCCAGAAATCAAATCTTCTTTGTCTTCTTTTACTATCTTTTTCTGTAGAGTTCTCTTGTTTATCCAGATCACTTTCCTGACTTCCATCATAATCAAATCTCTTGTTCTGGAAATCATTATCAGTGTGATTCTCTGATTTCTTAACTTTTTTTTCTTCTTGTCCTTATTATTGATTTGATTCTTTGTTTTCTCATCTAAGGTATCTTTTTCACTTTCATGTACAATAGCTGTCGTTTTAAGAACACTGCTATAGGTTCTAGCCGTCACATTCACTGGTACATGATCTGTATAGCTTGTATCTAGATCTATATTAACTTCTTGTTTTTCCTTATTTTCTGTCTCTTTTTTCTTATTCGTCAAATATATCTCTAATCCTATTTTATAAGTAACATTGTATTCACTCATTATACGTCGGATTTCTTTTTCTTTCTTAAAGAAAGGACACGTCTTATCAAGTGCCATATGAGGACCTTTACAATTAATACACTTAAATTCTTGAGTTTCACAATTGTCATGAGATTCACCACATTTTGGGCAGATATTTTTATTCAGCTTACAAAATTTCTTAATGTGGCCAAAAGCCCAGCACCTTGAACACCGAGTAACTGGGAACTCAAATCGTTCCACGTCAAATCTGAATCCGTATGCATCTATCGACGAAGGCGCAACAGGGTTTCTAAAGCATAATCTTATAGTTTCGCTTTCAACCCACTTACCCTCCTTATTCAAACGTCTCAATCGTTTGGCTGAAATTATGTCATAATCAGACTTAAAACTTTCTAGCAACTCCTTTTCACTTGTGTCTAAATCAACTCCTTTAATAATACCGTAAGACAAATTTCCTTGATTTGTAAATTGAGCTCTTATGTCCATCTCAACTAGCTTCTTTAAATTTAAAAGTTTCTCGGCCTGACTTTTGTCACTAAATTGTATAAAAATTTTATATGGACTTTTATACTTTATTTTTGTAACGCTTGAAATATTTTCATCTCTTAATAACCTAGCAAAAGCCATCTGTTTTGGAAGAATTTTTAATCCAAATAAACTCACTTCATAATAAGTACCATCCATGGTTTCATTATTATCATTAAAAGACCTATCTCTTTCGCACGACTCGCTTCTAACATGTCGCCTGGGTCTTCTTCTCGACACCGTCGTAAATCCGTCCTCACTACTATCTTCGGTCTCCCGCGGCCTCTTTTCGACTTTTTTCAGCGTTGACTCCGCATTTTCGCACGCACGATTTTGTACTTCACATAATGTACGATCACCACATATTTGAATCACATTACTATCACAACTCATAATATCTTCCTCCATAGTAATAAAAAAAAAATACTATAAATGTGGGTAGATTGATATAGCACTTTACGTTGCCGCACAAAGTGACTTGGACACTTGCGCTCGCTGACGCGGTTCACGCGCGACTGGCGATGCGATTTCTTCTTTACATAACAAATCAAGCGAAATGTTTTATATTACAAGTATTGTGAACATATTTCCAGCGCCTGAATCCAGCGGCTCCCTGTGACTCGTTTGATGTCGTCGGTCCACTTAGTGAGGGTCTGCCAATACTTCGCTTCACGGTGTGCGGTCGCCACTCCGGCATCTTGGGATAATTCCGTTTTTGTTTGAAGGGGTATAATCCCCAGGTGGTCCCATATTATTCCTGATCTTCCCCGCCATCCTGGAGTACGAGGAGATTTAAACAGGTACACTCGATTAAAAAAAATATCATATTGACATTATGATATTCTTCTTCTTCTTTGTCAACCGATAGACGTCCACTGCTGGACAAAGGTCTCCTGAATGGACTGGAAGCAAGTACAGGTGCCCCGCCCCCCCAGCAAGATGGGGGTGGATCGACACACAGCAAGGCCAAGGCTAACAAGATAGCTAAGGCCAAAGTAGAGATGCTACGACTGCAAATCGAATTAGCTGCCGCCCGTCTCGCCGCTCTGCAAGCAGACGATACAGAAGATGAATTAGAAGACGATGGTGCCTACGTCGAACCCGAAGCCGAAGTGACTGAACGAGTGGACAACTGGTTGGAGAGTCAAAACCACGCCCCGTGCTAGCGATCGCCGACGCACCGCACTATCCAATAGAAGAGCCGGTGGTCAACAACGCGGGACAACAGAAGCAACAGGAAGCAATACTTCAGTCACCGGCGGGAGCACAGCCCGGCTTAACGGAGTTAGCCGAAGCAATTACACGCGCCGTCAAAGCAGCACAGCGCCCCAAGTTCATAGAGCTGCCAACGTTTGGAGGGTCACATCAAGAGTGGCTACCGTTCCGCGCCGCATACTACGAAACGGAAAGCATGTTCACCACAGTGGAAAATACGAACCGTCTACGAAGAAACCTGAAGGGCAAAGCAAAAGAAGCTGTGGAGGGGCTTCTCATCACCAGCGCGCACCCAACAGAAGTCATGAAAACCCTGGAGTCAAGATTCGGAAGACCGGAGTCAATAGCAATGATGGAAATGGAAACGCTCCGCGGATTGCCGCGTCTTACCAAGTCATCGCGTGACATTTGCATTTTTTCGACGAAGGTCTCCAACGTGGTGGCGACACTGAAGACTCTAAGCTGCGTGAACTACATGTACAACCCGGAAGTTTCGAAGACGGTGGTGGACAAGCTCACACCTACGCTGCGCTACAGATACTACGACTTCGCCGGAGCACAGCCAAAGGAGGATCCAGACCTGCTGAAAATGGAGAAGTTCCTCAAGAGAGAAGTGGAGCTATGCGGGTCGTATGCGCTACCGGAACAGGTGGCGCCACCTACATCAGCCACTCAACAGAAGAGACCACAGAAGATACAGAACGTTACAGAGAAGACGTACACACCCAAGTGCTCCATATGCGACGAAGAGCATATTTCTACGGAGTGTGAACAATTCAAGAACTCAGATGCGAATGGAAGATGGGACATAGCCAAGTCCAAGCGCCTATGCTTCCGATGTCTTCGATACAGAAACAGAACCCATAGCTGCCGGGCTAAGGCGTGCGGTATCAACAGCTGCAAGTACTTTCACCACAAGATGCTGCACTACACCAAGGCTCCGGAGAAGAAAGAAGATAAGGAAGCTACAGAAGTAATCAACTCCGCGTGGACTGTGAAGAAGAAACAATCGTATCTGAAGATTATTCCAGTTCAAGTTGAGGGGCCCAAGGGAACGTTCAACACTTTCGCCTTGATGGACGACGGGTCAACAGTAACATTGATCGACAACAGCGTAGCCGAGTGCATCGGAGCAACAGGACCCGTCGATCCTTTGAAGATAGAAACCATCAACGACTTGAAGACATCGGAGTCGGCTTCAAGAAGAGTGAACATCAAGTTAAGAGGTCTCAACGATCATGAAGAGCGTGTACAAGCACGTACAGTGAAGAACCTTCAAGTGGCGTCACAACGGGTTTCAAGAGAGTTGGTAGATGGCTGCAAACACCTGGCAGACATCCGCGACTACCTCGTATATGCAGATATAAAGCCACGAGTTCTGATTGGTCAAGACAATTGGCATCTTCTGAGTGAGAAGACAGAACAGAAGTGAGAAGAGGAGACAACAACCAACCAGTGGCCTCTCTCACACCGCTGGGGTGGGTGCTACATGGCAGCCAGACTCGTGCCATCGGACGCAGCATCGACTTCGTATCACACGTCACAGAAGAAACAGAAGATAACCTGGACAGCCTCGTCAAGCAATATTTCGAGATGGACGCCCTCTGCATACAGCCTAAGAAACCAAAGACAGATCCAGAAGAACGGGCACTTCGAATCCTGGAGAAGACCAACACAAAAACAGAAGAAGGAAGATATGAAACAGGACTTCTCTGGCGCAAAGAAGATGTCACGTTCCCTGACAACTACGACAACTCACTGAAGCGACTCTTCAACATCGAAAAGAAGATCGACCGAGACCCCAAGCTAAAACAGGAGTATACCGAACAGATGGAAGCTCTCGTCTCGAAAGGATACGCTGAACTCGCTCCGAAACAGAAGACTGCAGGCAAGACGTGGTACTTGCCACACTTCGCGGTGGTTAACCCAATGAAGCCTGAGAAGCTCCGAGTGGTACATGACGCAGCAGCGAAGACGAAGGGAGTAGCTCGCAACGATATGCTACTCAAAGGACCTGATCTTCTACAGTCACTACCTGGCGTCGTCATGCGGTTCCGGCAACACGAGATAGCAGTCACAGCAGATATCAAGGAGATGTTCATGCAAGTCAAGCTGCGAGCCGAAGACAGAGATACCTGTGGCGCGGAGAGCGACGGGACGACCAACCACCTGAAGAATATAGGATTCTATCCATTCCATCTACAGCAATCTACATCAAGAACTTGAACGCAAAACAGTATGAAGATACTCACCCTGAGGCTGCAGCTGCCATCATACAGAATCACTACGTTGAAGACTACTTGGACAGGCCAGCTTTGATCTGAAACAGTGGAAGTCAAACTCACCACATTTATTAGAAGCATTGGGTGAAAGTCAACAGTCAGAAGATATGGAACTCTACAAGCCAGAAGAGAAGACAGAACGTGTACTGGGCATTATCTGGAAACTCAACACGGACGAGCTCACCTTCAACCTCAACCTGGCACGCGTCGCACCAACGCTCATCAATGGGAAGACGCCTACGAAGAGAGAAGCGCTAAGAGTGGTCATGTCACTGTTTGACCCACTCGGTTTCGCATCGCCTGTCACCATAAGGGCGAAACAGCTGCTGCAAGAAGTATGGCGAAGAGGAACATCAAAAATCATCTTTTACCCGTAGTACAGTTCAGTTGTCCGGTCAACCGGACTACGGAAAATGTTTTGTACTTCCACAGGCCTCGGTCTTGCGCCGCCTAAATCCAGCGGCTCCCTACGACTCGGTTGATGTCGCGGTCCACTTAGTGCGATTCGATTGTTTCTTCAGTATCATTGCGATGCGATTTCTTCTTTACATAACAAATCAAGCGAAATGTTTTATATTACAAGTATTGTGTACATATTTCCAGCGCCTGAATCCAGCGGCTCCCTGCGACTCGTTTGATGTCGTCGGTCCACTTAGTGAGGGGTCTGCCAATACTGCGCTTCACGGTGTGCGGTCGCCACTCCGGCATCTTGGGATAATTCCGTTTTTGTTTGAAGGGGTATAATCCCCAGGTGGTCCCATATTATTCCTGATCTTCCCCGCCATCCTGGAGTACGAGGAGATTTAAACAGGTACACTTGATTAAAAAAAATATCATATTGACATTATGATATTCTTCTTCTTCTTTGTCAACCGATAGACGTCCACTGCTGGACAAAGGTCTCCTGAATGGACTGGAAGCAAGTACAGGTGCCCCGCCCCCCCAGCAAGAGGGGGGTGGATCGACACACAGCAAGGCCAAGGCTAACAAGATAGCTAAGGCCAAAGTAGAGATGCTACGACTGCAAATCGAATTAGCTGCCGCCCGTCTCGCCGCTCTGGAAGCAAACGATACAGAAGATGAATTAGAAGACGATGGTGCCTACGTCGAACCCGAAGCCGAAGTGACTGAACGAGTGGACAACTGGTTGGAGAGTCAACACCCACGCCCCGTGCTAGCGATCGCCGACGCACCGCACTATCCAATAGAAGAGCCGGTGGTCAACAACGCGGGACAACAGAAGCAACAGGAAGCAATACTTCAGTCACCGGCGGGAGCACAGCCCGGCTTAACGGAGTTAGCCGAAGCAATTACACGCGCCGTCAAAGCAGCACAGCGCCCCAAGTTCATAGAGCTGCCAACGTTTGGAGGGTCACATCAAGAGTGGCTACCGTTCCGCGCCGCATACTACGAAACGGAAAGCATGTTCACCACAGTGGAAAATACGAACCGTCTACGAAGAAACCTGAAGGGCAAAGCAAAAGAAGCTGTGGAGGGGCTTCTCATCACCAGCGCGCACCCAACAGAAGTCATGAAAACCCTGGAGTCAAGATTTGGAAGACCGGAGTCAATAGCAATGATGGAAATGGAAACGCTCCGCGGATTGCCGCGTCTCACCGAGTCATCGCGCGACATTTGCATTTTTTCGACGAAGGTCTCCAACGTGGTGGTGACACTGAAGACTCTAAGCTGCGTGAACTACATGTACAACCCGGAAGTTTCGAAGACGGTGGTGGACAAGCTCACACCTACGCTGCGCTACAGATACTACGACTTCGCCGGAGCACAGCCAAAGGAGGATCCAGACCTGCTGAAAATGGAGAAGTTCCTCAAGAGAGAAGTGGAGCTATGCGGGTCGTATGCGCTACCGGAACAGGTGGCGCCACCTACATCAGCCACTCAACAGAAGAGACCACAGAAGATACACACCGTTACAGAGAAGACGTACACACCCAAGTGCTCCATATGCGACGAAGAGCATATTTCTACGGAGTGTGAACAATTCAAGAACTCAGATGCGAATGGAAGATGGGACATAGCCAAGTCCAAGCGCCTATGCTTCCGATGTCTTCGATACAGAAACAGAACCCATAGCTGCCGGGCTAAAGCGGAGGCCAAACCGGCGCGTCCAGCTTGCGTCCGCGATCGCGTCCGCGGTGGCGATCAGTTGCGACGAATGAACTTGTACTGACTCGTATAGACCGCCGCGTCCTGTGATTGGTCGATGCGTCCCGCCGCTGCGTCTGCACGCCGCGTCCGCGACGCGATCAGATCGTGCTTGCTGAGTCTGCACGCTGGACGCAACTTAAACTATTTCATATATTAGTGATTTTTTAAGATGTCTGATACAAACACAGAAAAAATAACCAACTAAATTTACAAGTATCGTTTACTTTATGATACTTCACATCCAGAATATAAAAATAATAGACAAAAGAATCTAGTTTGGAAGGAAATAGGGGAAAAATTAGGATTATGAGGTAAACAATACAACAAAATATTTATTTTTATAAAACATTAGTAATTAGTTTACACATGTATTTTATGAATTAAAGTAATTAACAAAGCGTTCACGTACTACAGTGAATGCGTTTCGAGCACCGCTTGACGACACGGACGCCGGACGCTAGGTTGATAGCTAGTTTGATGTGAACGGCTTTTGCACGCATACAGGACGCCTTCGTGCACGCCATCGCGGACGCAAATTGAACGCGCCGGTTTGGCCTCCGCTTAAGGCGTGCGGTATTAACAGCTGCAAGTACTTTCACCACAAGATGCTGCACTACATCAAGGCTCCGGAGAAGAAAGAAGATAAGGAAGCTACAGAAGTAATCAACTCCGCGTGGACTGTGAAGAAGAAACAATCGTATCTGAAGATTATTCCAGTTCAAGTTGAGGGGCCCAAGGGAACGTTCAACACTTTCGCCTTGATGGACGACGGGTCAACAGTAACATTGATCGACAACAGCGTAGCCGAGTGCATCGGAGCAACAGGACCCGTCGATCCTTTGAAGATAGAAACCATCAACGACTTGAAGACATCGGAGTCGGCTTCAAGAAGAGTGAACATCAAGTTAAGAGGTCTCAACGATCATGAAGAGCGTGTACAAGCACGTACAGTGAAGAACCTTCAAGTGGCGTCACAACGGGTTTCAAGAGAGTTGGTAGATGGCTGCAAACACCTGGCAGACATCCGCGACTACCTCGTATATGCAGATATAAAGCCACGAGTGCTGATTGGTCAAGACAATTGGCATCTTCTGAGTGAGAAGACAGAACAGAAGTGAGAAGAGGAGAAAACAACCAACCAGTGGCCTCTCTCACACCGCTGGGGTGGGTGCTACATGGCAGCCAGACTCGTGCCATCGGACGCAGCATCGACTTCGTATCACACGTCACAGAAGAAACAGAAGATAACCTGGACAGCCTCGTCAAGCAATATTTCGAGATGGACGCCCTCTGCATACAGCCTAAGAAACCGAAGACAGATCCAGAAGAACGGGCACTTCGAATCCTGGAGAAGACCAACACAAAAACAGAAGAAGGAAGATATGAAACAGGACTTCTCTGGCGTAAAGAAGATGTCACGTTCCCTGACAACTACGACAACTCACTGAAGCGACTCTTCAACATCGAAAAGAAGATCGACCGAGACCCCAAGCTAAAACAGAAGTATACCGAACAGATGGAAGCTCTCGTCTCGAAAGGATACGCTGAACTCGCTCCGAAACAGAAGACTGCAGGCAAGACGTGGTACTTGCCACACTTCGCGGTGGTTAACCCAATGAAGCCTGAGAAGCTCCGAGTGGTACATGACGCAGCAGCGAAGACGAAGGGAGTAGCTCTCAACGATATGCTACTCAAAGGACCTGATCTTCTACAGTCACTACCTGGCGTCGTCATGCGGTTCCGGCAACACGAGATAGCAGTCACAGCAGATATCAAGGAGATGTTCATGCAAGTCAAGCTGCGAGCCGAAGACAGAGATACCTGTGGCGCGGAGAGCGACGGAACGACCAACCACCTGAAGAATATAGGATTCTATCCATTCCATCTACAGCAATCTACATCAAGAACTTGAACGCAAAACAGTATGAAGATACTCACCCTGAGGCTGCAGCTGCCATCATACAGAATCACTACGTTGAAGACTACTTGGACAGGCCAGCTTTGATCTGAAACAGTGGAAGTCAAACTCACCACATTTATTAGAAGCATTGGGTGAAAGTCAACAGTCAGAAGATATGGAACTCTACAAGCCAGAAGAGAAGACAGAACGTGTACTGGGCATTATCTGGAAACTCAACACGGACGAGCTCACCTTCAACCTCAACCTGGCACGCGTCGCACCAACGCTCATCAATGGGAAGACGCCTACGAAGAGAGAAGCGCTAAGAGTGGTCATGTCACTGTTTGACCCACTCGGTTTCGCATCGCCTGTCACCATAAGGGCGAAACAGCTGCTGCAAGAAGTATGGCGAAGAGGAACATCAAAAATCATCTTTTACCCGTAGTACAGTTCAGTTGTCCGGTCAACCGGACTACGGAAAATGTTTTGTACTTCCACAGGCCTCGGTCTTGCGCCGCCTAAATCCAGCGGCTCCCTACGACTCGGTTGATGTCGCGGTCCACTTAGTGCGATTCGATTGTTTCTTCAGTATCATTGCGTTGCGATTTCTTCTTTACATAACAAATCAAGCGAAATGTTTTATATTACAAGTATTGTGTACATATTTCCAGCGCCTGAATCCAGCGGCTCCCTGCGACTCGTTTGATGTCGTCGGTCCACTTAGTGAGGGGTCTGCCAATACTGCGCTTCACGGTGTGCGGTCGCCACTCCAGCATCTTGGGATAATTCCGTTTTTGTTTGAAGGGGTATAATCCCCAGGTGGTCCCATATTATTCCTGATCTTCCCCGCCATCCTAGAGTACGAGGAGATTTAAACAGGTACACTTGATTAAAATAAATATCATATTGACATTATGATATTCTTCTTCTTTGTCAACCGATAGACGTCAACTGCTGGACAAAGGTCTCTTGCATGGACTTCCATAGACCTCGGAATTGTTACATTTTACATTGTTACATTTTCGATTTCAATGAATGAATATCAACATTTTGATAACAGTAAAGTAACCAATATAGTACCACGGACCACCAGCGCATCGGAGCGATCGCGCGCCAACACGATTCAACATCGTCAAACATGTTGCGAACTATCTACCAAGTGGAAGGTTGGACGAAAAATTATTGGACTGTTGGACTATTAGTTATGTGGAGTCGGAATTGTATGCGAAGTCCGGTCTTCAACACCTGTAGAGCGATCTATATTATATAACTGCTTTCTTCTTTATCAACCTATAGACGTGCACTGCTGGACAAAGGTCTCCTGAATGGACTTCTACAGGCATCGGTCTTGCGCCGCTTGAATCCAGCGGCTCCCTGCGACTCGTTTGATGCAGTTGATCCACTTAGTGGGGGGTCTGCCAACACTGCGTTTCCCGGTGCGGGGTCGCCACTCCAACACCTTGGGATGATTCTTTTTTGTTTGAAGGTATAATTCCCAGGTGGTCCCTTATATACATTTTATCGAGGTTGAAGTCGGTTTTTTAAAAATAATTTTTATTCCTGATCTTCCCCGGCATCCTGGGGTACGAGGAGATCAGCGGGCTGCTGGGGCCGGCCAAGGCCGCCGCGCCCTCGCCGCCCTCCGCCGGCCCGGCGCGCCTCAAGCACGAGCTCGCCACCACGCACGAGTACCTCAGGGTGCACGCGGTGGACACCCCGCTCAGGGTCACCATATTTAAACAGGTAAACTCGATTTAAAAAATATTATATTGACATTATGATCTTCTTCTTCTTCTTTGTCAACCGATAGACGTCCACAAACCTTCTCCTTTCGTCCTTTGTCAAACGTCGGACAAAGGTCTCTTCTTGCATGGACTTCCATAGGCCTCGGAATTGTTACATTTTAGATTGTTACATTTTCGATTTCAATGAATGAATATCAACATTTTGATAACAGTGAAGTAACCAATATAGAACCACGGACCAGCAGCGCATCGCAGCGATCGCGCGCCAATACGATTCAACATCGTTAAACATGTTGCGAACTATCTACCACGTGGAAGGTTGGACGAAAAATTATTGGACTGTTGGACTATTAGTTATGTGGAGCCGGAATTGTATTCGCATACAATATAATACAAGATATAGAGCGATCTATATCTATAACTGTATTAGACAATATGAATTGTTTGCTATGACGCAAAAAGATGAGAATCCCGATATTTTTATAGGCTAGTGCAAAGCGATCGTGCGTTGTCTTCGCGAGGTGTGCGGATGCGGAAGGGTCGCCGCCCGCGATGCCGGCCGTCGCTTCGGCGTTTACCGGCACCGATCAGCGAGGGCGTAAGGCGCGATCCCGCGCCGTGCGATCGCCCAGCCCATTATAAATTCTGTGCTTTATGGTAAGTGGTAACAGTGTGCGTAGATTTCACTTCAAACGTAAGTGACTGTTGGAAGAAAGGTTGGAACAAAGTTTCTTTTCGGACGGTTTGGCGGATGGGGCTAGACAAAAAATGTGTCATTTATAATTTACAGTCTTGTTACTAGGTGCAACAATTTTCCGTAACGAACCTTGTTGCCTTCCTTTATTGTACACTCTCTACCAATGCTTTGATGACGAAGCGGTAAAAAGAAGGAGTAAAACTATCGGTTCCAAGGTTCGAACCCTGCCTTCAGATTATTATTTTTTACTTTATTTTTATTAGTAACTAGACGATGCCCGCGACTTCGTCCGCGTGGAGTAATAAGTTTTTGATTCCCACGGGAATTCTTTAATTTTCCGGGATAAAATAAAGCATATATGTTAATCCAGGGTATAATCTAACTCCATTCTAAATTTTCGCCAAATCTGTCCAGTAGTTTTTGCGTGAAAGAGTAACAAACTTACATACACACACAGACGGGTAAAAAAATTCATCTTTTACCCGTAGTACAGTTCAGTTGTCCGGTCAACCGGACTACCGAAAATATTTTTTACTTCCACAGGCCTCGGTCTTGCGCCGCCTTAATCCAGCGGCTCCCTACGACTCGGTTGATGTCGCGGTCCACTTAGTGCGATGCGATTGTTTCTTCAGTATCATTGCGATGCGATTTCTTCTTTACATTACAAATCAAGCGAAATGTTTTATATTACAAGTATTGCGTACATATTTCCAGCGCCTGAATCCAGCGGCTCCCTGCGACTCGTTTGATGTCGTCGGTCCACTTAGTGAGGGGTCTGCCAATACTGCGCTTCACGGTGTGCGGTCGCCACTCCGGCATCTTGGGATAATTCCGTTTTTGTTTGAAGGGGTATAATCCCCAGGTGGTCCCATATTATTCCTGATCTTCCTCGCCATCCTGGAGTACGAGAAGATTTAAACAGGTAAACTTGATTAAAAAATATATTATATTGACATTATGATATTCTTCTTCTTCTTTGTCAACCGATAGACGTCCACTGCTGGACAAATGTCTCTTGCATGGACTTCCATAGGCCTCGGAATTGTTACATTTTACATTGTTACATTTTCGATTTCAATGAATGAATATCAACATTTTGATAACAGTGAAGTAACCAATATAGTACCACGGACCACCAGCGCATCGGAGCGATCGCGCGCCAACAGGATTCAACATCGTTAAACATGTTGCGAACTATCTACCACGTGGAAGGTTGGACGAAAAATTATTGGACTGTTGGACTATTAGATAAAGTGGAGCCGGAATTGTATGCGAAGTCCAATCTTCAACACCTGTAGAGCGATCTATATCTATAACTTCTTTCTTCTTTATCAACCTATAGACGTCCACTGCTGGACAAAGTTCTCCTGAATGGACTTCGACAGGCTTCGGTCTTGCGCCGCTTGAATCCAGCGGCTCCCTGCGACTCGTTTGTTGCCGTCAGTCCACTTAGTGGGGGGTCTGCCAACACTGCGTTTCCCGGTGCGGGGTCGCCACTCGAACACTTTGGGATGATTCTTTTTTGTTTGAAGGGGTATAATCCCCAGGTGGTCCCTTATATACATTTTATCGAAATCGAGAGTTTGCAGTCGGTTTTTTAAAAATAATTTTTATTCCTGATCTTCCCCGGCATCCTGGAGTACGAGGAGATCAGCGGGCTGCTGGGGCCGGCCAAGGCCGCCGCGCCCTCGCCGCCCTCCGCCGGCCCGGCGCGCCTCAAGCACGAGCTCGCCACCACGCACGAGTACCTCAGGGTGCACGCGGTGGACACCCCGCTCAGGGTCACCATATTTAAACAGGTAAACTCGATTAAAAAAATATTATATTGACAATATTATGATCTTCTTCTTCTTCTTTGTCAACCGATAGACGTCCACTGCTGGACAAAGGTCTCTTCTTGCATGAACTTCCATAGGCCTCGGAATTGTTACATTTTACATTGTTACATTTTCGATTTCAATGAATGAATATCAACATTTTGATAACAGTAAAGTAACCAATATATAGTACCACGGACCACCAGCGCATCGGAGCGATCGCGCGCCAACAGGATTCAATATCGTCAAACATGTTGCGAACTATCTACCACGTGGAAGGTTGGACGAAAAATTATTGGACTGTTGGACCATTAGTTATGTGGAGCCGGAATTGTATGCGAAGTCCGATCTTCAACACCTGTAGAGCGATCTATATCTATAACTGCTTTCTTCTTTATCAACCTATAGACGTCCACTGCTGGATAAAGGTCTCCTGGATGGACTTCTACAGGCTTCGGTCTTGCGCCGCTTGAATCCAGCGGCTCCCTGCGACTCGTTTGTTGCCGTCAGTCCACTATAACTGTATTATGTAGACAATATGAATTGTTTGCTATGACGCAAAAAGATGAGAATCCCGATATTTTTATAGGCTAGTGCAAAGCGATCGTGCGTTGTCTTCGCGAGGTGTGCGGATGCGGAAGGGTCGCCGCCCGCGCTGCCGGCCGTCGCTTCGGCGTTTACCGGCACCGATCAGCGAGGGCGTAAGGCGCGATCCCGCGCCGTGCGATCGCCCAGCCCATTATAAATTCTGTGCTTTATGGTAAGTGGTAACAGTGTGCGTAGATTTCACTTCAAACGTAAGTGACTGTTGGAGGAAAGGTTGGAACAAAGTTCCTTTTCGGACGGTTTGGCGGATGGGGGCTACACAAAAAAATGTATAATTTATAATTATCAGTCTTGTTACTGGGCGCAACAATTTTCCGTCACGAACCTTGTTGCCTTCCTTTATTGTACACTCTCTACCAATGCTTTGATGACGAAGCGGTAAAAAGAAGGAGTAAAAGTATCGGTTCCAAGGTTCGAACCCTGACTTCAGATTATTATTTTTTATTTTATTTTTATTATTAACTAGACGATGCCCGCGACTTCGTCCGCGTGGAGTAATAAGTTTTTGATTCCCACGGGAATGCTTTAATTTTCCGGGATAAAATAAAGCCTATATGTTAATCCAGGGTATAATCTAACTCCATTCTAAATTTCCGCCAAATCCGTCCAGTAGTTTTTGCGTGAAAGAGTAACAAACATACATACACACACAGACACGGGTAAAAAAAATCATCTTTTACCCGTAGTACAGTTCAGTTGTCCGGTCAACCACACTACGGAAAATATTTTGTACTTTCACAGTTCTCGGTCTTGCGCCGCCTAAATCCAGCGGCTCCGTACGACTCGGTTGATGTCGCGGTCCACTTAGTGCGATGCGATTGTTTCTTCAGTATCATTGCGATGCGATTTCTTCTTTACATAACTGTGCGGGACGATATAGTGCGATAAAGTAAAAGAGCATGTGTAAGAAAGAGACAGCACAATAGTGGACTGATCGCATAGCATAGTTATTTGTAATTATTTTGTCATGTATAGTATAGCGACTGTTTATAGTTTTAAGTACATAAGTTTCATGTATTAACTTATAAGTAAATAGGGATAATAATAAATAAAGATAAAAATAGAAAACCCATAGGGAAATAGGCCGCGGCTCTCCCACACTCGGTACAGCTTGGAACCGTAAAGATACCTCTCTAATTCTAAGAAATGCCGCGGCTTTCCCTACGGTACAGCTCATAGTAGTAAAGATACCTGGTTATGTAATAATACCTATTATTATTACTAAATTGTAATTGGTTTAAAATAATGCGCTCTGATTGGTGCACTGATCGATAGCAAAATTACACCAATCAGAGGGCCTACATTTTTTCTGCTAATTTTGTATAAATACCGGGCTGAATTGTAAGCCGGCACAGTTCCCACCGGCAAGCGGTAGCGGTACCCAATAAAGAAGAAAAGTTCTTTGAGAGTTTTCCTTGCTACCCAACCAACCCAGCTACAGCGAATGTACAGAAGCGTACATTGAATGTTCCTTCGAGCCGGATCCGTTGGAAAATCGGGAAAATTATGAAGAAAATTCGTCGAGCCAGCAAGAATGCCAGTGACACGGCAGGAACTCAAGAGCCGTAAGGCATCGTCAGAAGAAACTCCGTCCACGTCAGAGGGTACCGCTACCACCTCCGCGACCGAAACCGGCGCGGAGACCACTACCGCCTCCGCGTCGACAGCCACGGGGACTGTCACCACCGACACCACGGAACGCACGACGACCACGGGTACCTCCGCGACGTCGGTGCGCTCCACAGCGCCATCCTCCGCGACAGTGAAGAGGACTGCGGCCGCCACTGCCGGCGCCGCTACCGCCACCGCTACCGCCGCCGCCACCGTCGCACGTTCAACTACGCCAGCCGACGCGACACAGATGGAACCCCCCGCCGCCAGGGAGGTTCCCGTTACAGTACAGGGACGTACTCATACAAGATAGCTAAGGCCAAGGCTCACAAGATAGCTAAGGCCAAAAAAGAGATGCTACGACTGCAAATCGAATTAGCTGCCGCCCGTCTCGCCGCTCTGGAAGCAGATGATACAGAAGATGAATTAGAAGACGATGGTGCCTACGTCGAACCCGAAGCCGAAGTGACTGAACGAGTGGACAACTGGTTGGAGAGTCAACACCCACGCCCCGTGCTAGCGATCGCCGACGCACCGCACTATCCAATAGAAGAGCCGGTGGTCAACAACGCGGGACAACAGAAGCAACAGGAAGCAATACTTCAGTCACCGGCGGGAGCACATCCCGGCTTAACGGAGTTAGCCGAAGCAATAGGGAATATGCATAAAATTTAAATTTGTCTCAAATATTTTTTTCTAGATTCTTTATTGCCTTAACATTATACTTAAAAGGTATTTTTTTTATTTAGTTATTATTTAAACCTAGAAAATATTATATAGAAAGTGAAAAATAAAGGAGGGAAATTCAAACTTACAAAACGCGTCGCCATTGGTCGAAACGAAATGTGACGTCATTTGTGTTACGGTTGATTTAAGGCGTCGATATTCATACAGTGTTTGTGAGAAAAATTGTTTAAAACTGTATTCCTGTGTGATTACTTGTGAATTTATATTTTTAGTCAATCTAGGTCGATGACAGAAACTGGTTTTGTCAAAGCACAATCGGATAATTTACCGAAAATAGATGCATTTATGATGTCAGTATATTTTGTATCAAATCTCGATTTTACGAGCGCAGAGATCAAAGGAGTGAAAGCTGCAAGATAATTATTATGTTACATGGTATATTTTAGTCCTTAACATAGATTTTTATTCTTATATGTTTAAATAATACTTAAAACAAAACATAACCTTTGAATAACCATCTGTGTTCCTAAACTCCTAATTTACGTCTATATCATGATAATTTATACGTAATATTATGTTATTGAAGCTCACTCAAGTTTGATATGTTTATATACTTTTTGTAAATAAGTATTAGATAAATACGATATTCCGATAAATATGAACAATTTTCTTACACTTTTTTTTCGTACTTTCGCATCTCGTGGAATACGAAAAAATCGGCCAAGTGCGAGTCGGGCCTCGCTTTAGGGTTCCGTTAAAAAAAATTAAATAAAAATATTTCCATGTACCCATGAAAATATTTTAATTCAATTTTTTTAATTTAATTTAATTTTTATTATTTGTTGTTATAGCGGCAATAGAAATACATAATATGTGAAAATTTCATCTGTCTATCTATTACGGTTTACGAGATACAGCCCGCTGACAGACGGACGGACGGATGGACAGCGTAGGCTTAGTAATAGGGTCCCGTTGGTACCCTTTGGGTACGGAACCCTAAAAACACTTTATCGGGTGTACTAATAATAGTGTTTTTTTGTATTTAGGTACCATACAATACTTGTAAGAAGGTTTTTTAACTTCTTCCATGGTTTGTGTAGCAATTAAAACTGAAAATAAGTATGAAGTAACTGAAACGCTATAGTAAACAAACACGGGACATGTCGAATGACGTCATCAAAAGCGCGCGCTAAATGGTGGCGTTTGAACGGCTCAAATTTATTCAATGTTTTAAATTTCACTTTGAAAAATTATTTGACTATTTTCAAACCTATTTATATTTTTTATATGTTATAGAGATGTAAATGATTAATTTAAGAAATAAAAAAAAAATCATGCATATTCCCTATTACGCGCGCCGTCAGAGCAGCACAGCGCCCCAAGTTCATAGAGCTGCCAACGTTTGGAGGGTCACATCAAGAGTGGCTACCGTTCCGCGCCGCATACTACGAAACGGAAAGCATGTTCACCACAGTGGAAAATACGAACCGTCTACGAAGAAACCTGAAGGGCAAAGCAAAAGAAGCTGTGGAGGGGCTTCTCATCACCAGCGCGCACCCAACAGAAGTCATGAAAACCCTGGAGTCAAGATTTGGAAGACCGGAGTCAATAGCAATGATGGAAATGGAAACGCTCCGCGGATTGCCACGTCTCACCGAGTCACCGCGCGACATTTGCATTTTTTCGACGAAGGTCTCCAACGTGGTGGCGACACTGAAGACTCTAAGCTGCGTGAACTACATGTACAACCCGGAAGTTTCCAGCAGGTCTGGATCCTCCTTTGGCTGTGCTGCGGCGAAGTCGTAGTATCAGTAGCGCAGCGTAGGTGTGAGCTTGTCCACCACCTTCGAAGACGGTGGTGGACAAGCTCCGTGACGTGAAGGTGACCTGCTGAAAATGGAGAAGTTCCTCAAGAGAGAAGCGGAGCTATGCGGGCCGTATGCGCTACTGGAACAGGTGGCGCCACCTACATCAGCCACTCAACAGAAGAGACCACAGAAGATACACAACGTTACAGAGAAGACGTACACACCCAAGTGCCCCATATGCGACGAAGAGCATATTTCTACGGAGTGTGAACAACTCAAGAACTCAGATGTGAATGGAAGATGGGACATAGCCAAGTCCAAGCGCCTATGCTTCCGATGTCTTCGATACAGAAACAGAACCTATAGCTGCCGGGCTAAGGCGTGCGGTATCAACAGTTGCAAGTACTTTCACCACAAGATGCTGCACTACACCAAGGCTCCGGAGGAGAAAGAAGATAAGGAAGCTACAGAAGTAATCAACTCCGCGTGGACTGTAAAGAAGAAACAATCGTATCTGAAGATTATTCCAGTTCAAGTTGAGGGGCCCAAGGGAACGTTCAACACTTTCGCCTTGATGGACGACGGGTCAACAGTAACATTGATCGACAACAGTGTAGCCGAGTGCATCAGAGCAACAGGACCCGTCGATCCTTTTAAGATAGAAACCATCAACGACTTGAAGACATCGGAGTCGGCTTCAAGAAGAGTGAACATCAAGTGAAGAGGTCTCAACGATCATGAAGAGCGTGTACAAGCACGTACAGTGAAGAACCTTCAAGTGGCAGACATCCGCGACTACCTCGTATATGCAGATATAAAGCCACGAGTGCTGATTGGTAAAGACAATTGGCATCTTCTGCTGACAAAAGAAGTGAGAAGAGGAGACAACAACCAACCAGTGGCTTCTCTCACACCGCTGGGGTGGGTGCTACATGGCAGCCAGACTCGTGCCATCGGACGCAGCATCGACTTCGTATCACACGTCACAGAAGAAACAGAAGATAACCTGGACAGCCTCGTCAAGCAATATTTCGAGATGGACGCCCTCTGCATACAGCCTAAGAAACCGAAGACAGATCCAGAAGAACGGGCACTTCGAATCCTGGAGAAGACCACCACAAAAACAGAAGAAGGAAGATATGAAACAGGACTTCTCTGGCGCAAAGAAGATCTCACGTTCCCTGACAACTACGACAACTCACTGAAGCGACTCTTCAACATCGAAAAGAAGATCGACCGAGACCCCAAGCTAAAACAGAAGTATACCGAACAGATGGAAGCTCTCGTCTCGGAAGGATACGCTGAACTCGCTCCGAAACAGAAGACTGCAGGCATGACGTGGTACTTGCCACACTTCGCGGTGGTTAACCCAATGAAGCCTGAGAAGCTCCGAGTGGTACATGACGCAGCAGCGAAGATGAAGGGAGTAGCTCTCAACGATATGCTACTCAAAGGACCTGATCTTCTACAGTCACTACCTGGCGTCGTCATGCGGTTCCGGCAACACGAGATAGCAGTCACAGCAGATATCAAGGAGATGTTCATGCAAGTCAAGCTGCGAGCCGATGACAGAGATGCACTCCGCTACCTGTGGCGCGGAAAGCGACGGGACGACCAACCACCTGAAGAATGTAGGATGACTTCGTTGATCTTCGGTGCATCAAGTTCTCCATCTACAGCAATCTACATCAAGAACTTGAACGCCAAACAGTATGAAGATACTCACCCTGAGGCTGCAGCTGCCATCATACAGAATCACTACGTTGAAGACTACTTGGACAGCTTCAGAAGCCTCGAAGACGCAGTGCGCATCACGAAGTCAGTGCGTGAAGTGCACTCAAAGGCCAGCTTTGATCTGAAACTGTGGAAGTCAAACTCACCACATTTATTAGAAGCATTGGGTGAAAGTCAATAGTCAGAAGATATGGAACTCTACAAGCCAGAAGAGAAGACAGAACGTGTACTGGGCGTTAACTGGAAACTCAACACGGACGAGCTCACCTTCAACCTCAACCTGGCACGCGTCGCACCAACGCTCATCAATGGGAAGACGCCTACGAAGAGAGAGGCGCTAAGAGTGGTCATGTCACTGTTTGACCCACTCGGTTTCGCATCGCCTGTCACCATAAGGGCGAAACAGCTGCTGCAAGAAGTATGGCGAAGAGGAACATCAAAAATCATCTTTTACCCGTAGTACAGTTCAGTTGTCCGGTCAACCGGACTACGGAAAATATTTTGTACTTCCACAGGTCTCGGTCTTGCGCCGCCTAAATCCAGCGGCTCCCTACGACTCGGTTGATGTCGCGGTCCACTTAGTGCGATGCGATTGTTTCTTCAGTATCATTGCGATGCGATTTCTCCTTTACATAACAAATCAAGCGAAATGTTTTATATTACAAGTATTGTGTACATAATATTTCCAGCGCCGGAATCCAAAGGTCTCTTGCATGGACTTCCATAGGCTTCGGAATTGTTACATTTTACATTGTTACATTTTCGATTTCAATGAATGAATATCAACATTTTGATAACAGTGAAGTAACCAATATAGTACCACGGACCACCAGCGCATCGGAGCGATCGCGCGCCAACAGGATTCAACATCGTCAAACATGTTGCGAACTATCTACCACGTGGAAGGTTGGACGAAAAATTATTAGACTGTTGGACTATTAGTTATGTGGAGCCGGAATTGTATGCGAAGTCCGATCTTCAACACCTGTAGAGCGATCTATATCTATAACTGCTTTCTTCTTTATCAACCTATAGACGTCCACTGCTGGACAAAGGTCTCCTGAATGGACTTCTGCAGACTTCGGTCTTGCGCCGCTTGAATCCAGCGGCTCCCTGCGACTCGTTTGATGCCGTCAGTCCACTTAGTGCGGGGTCTGCCAACACTGCGTTTCCCGGTGCGGGGTCGCCACTCGAACACTTTGGGATGATTCTTTTTTGTTTGAAGGGGTATAATCCCCAGGTGGTCCCTTATATACATTTTATCGAAATCGAGAGTTTGCAATCGGTTTTTTAAAAATAATTTTTATTCCTGATCTTCCCCGGCATCCTGGAGTACGAGGAGATCAGCGGGCTGCTGGGGCCGGCCAAGGCCGCCGCGCCCTCGCCGCCCTCCGCCGGCCCGGCGCGCCTCAAGCACGAGCTCGCCACCACGCACGAGTACCTCAGGGTGCACGCGGTGGACACCCCGCTCAGGGTCACCATATTTAAACAGGTAAACTCGATTAAAAAAATATTATATTGACAATATTATGATCTTCTTCTTCTTCTTTGTCAACCGATAGACGTCCACTGCTGGAAAAAGGTCTCTTCTTGCATGGACTTCCATAGGCCTCGGAATTTTTACATTTTAAGTACATTGTTACATTTTCGATTTCAATGAATGAATATCAACATTTTGATAACAGTGAAGTAACCAATATATAGTACCACGGACCACCAGCGCATCGGAGCGATCGCGCGCCAACAGGATTCAACATCGTTAAACATGTTGCGAACTATCTACCACGTGGAAGGTTGGACGAAAAATTATTGGACTGTTGGACTATTAGTTATGTGGAGCCGGAATGGTATGCGAAGTCCAATCTTCAACACCTGTAGAGCGATCTATATCTATAACTGTATTATGTAGACAATATGAATTGTTTGCTATGACGCAAAAAGATGAGAATCCCGATATTTTTATAGGCTAGTGCAAAGCGATCGTGCGTTGTCTTCGCGAGGTGTGCGGATGCGGAAGGGTCGCCGCCCGCGCTGCCGGCCGTCGCTTCGGCGTTTACCGGCACCGATCAGCGAGGGCGTAAGGCGCGATCCCGCGCCGTGCGATCGCCCAGCCCATTATAAATTCTGTGCTTTATGGTAAGTGGTAACAGTGTGCGTAGATTTCACTTCAAACGTAAGTGACTGTTGGAGGAAAGGTTGGAACAAAGTTCCTTTTCGGACGGTTTGGCGGATGGGGGGGGGGGCTAGACAAAAAAATGTGTAATTTATAATTATCAGTCTTGTTACTAGGCGCAACAATTTTCCGTCACGAACCTTGTTGCCTTCCCTTATTGTACACTCTCTACCAATGCTTTGATGACGAAGCGGTAAAAAGAAGGAGTAAAACCATCGGTTCCAAGGTTCGAACCCTGACTTCAGATTTTTATTTTTTATTTTATTTTTATTATTAACTAGACGATGCTCGCGACTTCGTCCGCGTGGAGTAATAAGTTTATGATTCCCACGGGAATGCTTTAATTTTCCGGGATAAAATAAAGCCTATATGTTAATCCAGGGTATAATCTAACTCCATTCTAAATTTCCGCCAAATCCGTCCAGTAGTTTTTGCGTGAAAGAGTAACAAACATACATACACACACAGACACGGGTAAAAAAAATCATCTTTTACCCGTAGTACTGTTCAGTTGTCCGGTCAACCACACTACGGAAAATATTTTGTACTTTCACAGTTCTCGGTCTTGCGCCGCCTAAATCCAGCGGCTCCCTACGACTCGGTTGATGTCGCGGTCCACTTAGTGCGATGCGATTGTTTCTTCAGTATCATTGCGATGCGATTTCTTCTTTACAATACAAATCAAGCGAAATGTTCTATATTACAAGTATTGTGTACATATTTCCAGCGCCTGAATCCAGCGGCTCCCTGCGACTCGTTTGATGTCGTCGGTCCACTTAGTGAGGGGTCTGCCAATACTGCGCTTCACGGTGTGCGGTCGCCACTCCAGCATCTTGGGATAATTCCGTTTTTGTTTGAAGGGGTATAATCCCCAGGTGGTCCCATATTATTCCTGATCTTCCCCGCCATCCTGGAGTACGAGGAGATTTAAACAGGTAAACTTGATTAAAAAATATATTATATATTGTTATTATGATATTCTTCTTCTTCTTTGTCAACCGATAGACGTCCACTGCTGGACAAAGGTCTCTTCTTGCATGGACTTCCATAGGCCTCGGAATTGTTACATTTTACATTGTTACATTTTCGATTTCAATGAATGAATATCAACATATTGATAACAGTGAAGTAACCAATATAGTACCACGGACCACCAGCGCATCGGAGCGATCGCGCGCCAACAGGATTCAACATCGTTAAACATGTTGCGAACTATCTACCACGTGGAAGGTTGGACGAAAAATTATTGGACTGTTGGACTATTAGTTATGTGGAGCCGGAATTGTATGCGAAGTCCAATCTTCAACACCTGTAGAGCGATCTATATCTATAACTGTATTATGTAGACAATATGAATTGTTTGCTATGACGCAAAAAGATGAGAATCCCGATATTTTTATAGGCTAGTGCAAAGCGATCGTGCGTTGTCTTCGCGAGGTGTGCGGATGCGGAAGGGTCGCCGCCCGCGCTGCCGGCCGTCGCTTCGGCGTTTACCGGCACCGATCAGCGAGGGCGTAAGGCGCGATCCCGCGCCGTGCGATCGCCCAGCCCATTATAAATTCTGTGCTTTATGGTAAGTGGTAACAGTGTGCGTAGATTTCACTTCAAACGTAAGTGACTGTTGGAAGAAAGGTTGGAACAAAGTTTCTTTTCGGACGGTTTGGCGGATGGGGGCTAGACAAAAAATGTGTCATTTATAATTTACAGTCTTGTTACTAGGTGCAACAATTTTCCGTAACGAACCTTGTTGCCTTCCTTTATTGTACACTCTCTACCAATGCTTTGATGACGAAGCGGTAAAAAGAAGGAGTAAAACTATCGGTTCCAAGGTTCGAACCCTGCCTTCAGATTATTATTTTTTACTTTATTTTTATTAGTAACTAGACGATGCCCGCGACTTCGTCCGCGTGGAGTAATAAGTTTTTGATTCCCACGGGAATTCTTTAATTTTCCGGGATAAAATAAAGCCTATATGTTAATCCAGGGTATAATCTAACTCCATTCTAAATTTTCGCCAAATCTGTCCAGTAGTTTTTGCGTGAAAGAGTAACAAACTTACATACACACACAGACGGGTAAAAAAATTCATCTTTTACCCGTAGTACAGTTCAGTTGTCCGGTCAACCGGACTACCGAAAATATTTTTTACTTCCACAGGCCTCGGTCTTGCGCCGCCTAAATCCAGCGGCTCCCTACGACTCGGTTGATGTCGCGGTCCACTTAGTGCGATGCGATTGTTTCTTCAGTATCATTGCGATGCGATTTCTTCTTTACATTACAAATCAAGCGAAATGTTTTATATTACAAGTATTGTGTACATATTTCCAGCGCCTGAATCCAGCGGCTCCCTGCGACTCGTTTGATGTCGTCGGTCCACTTAGTGAGGGGTCTGCCAATACTGCGCTTCACGGTGTGCGGTCGCCACTCCGGCATCTTGGGATAATTCCGTTTTTGTTTGAAGGGGTATAATCCCCAGGTGGTCCCATATTATTCCTGATCTTCCTCGCCATCCTGGAGTACGAGAAGATTTAAACAGGTAAACTTGATTAAAAAATATATTATATTGACATTATGATATTCTTCTTCTTCTTTGTCAACCGATAGACGTCCACTGCTGGACAAATGTCTCTTGCATGGACTTCCATAGGCCTCGGAATTGTTACATTTTACATTGTTACATTTTCGATTTCAATGAATGAATATCAACATTTTGATAACAGTGAAGTAACCAATATAGTACCACGGACCACCAGCGCATCGGAGCGATCGCGCGCCAACAGGATTCAACATCGTTAAACATGTTGCGAACTATCTACCACGTGGAAGGTTGGACGAAAAATTATTGGACTGTTGGACTATTAGATAAAGTGGAGCCGGAATTGTATGCGAAGTCCAATCTTCAACACCTGTAGAGCGATCTATATCTATAACTTCTTTCTTCTTTATCAACCTATAGACGTCCACTGCTGGACAAAGTTCTCCTGAATGGACTTCGACAGGCTTCGGTCTTGCGCCGCTTGAATCCAGCGGCTCCCTGCGACTCGTTTGTTGCCGTCAGTCCACTTAGTGGGGGGTCTGCCAACACTGCGTTTCCCGGTGCGGGGTCGCCACTCGAACACTTTGGGATGATTCTTTTTTGTTTGAAGGGGTATAATCCCCAGGTGGTCCCTTATATACATTTTATCGAAATCGAGAGTTTGCAGTCGGTTTTTTAAAAATAATTTTTATTCCTGATCTTCCCCGGCATCCTGGAGTACGAGGAGATCAGCGGGCTGCTGGGGCCGGCCAAGGCCGCCGCGCCCTCGCCGCCCTCCGCCGGCCCGGCGCGCCTCAAGCACGAGCTCGCCACCACGCACGAGTACCTCAGGGTGCACGCGGTGGACACCCCGCTCAGGGTCACCATATTTAAACAGGTAAACTCGATTAAAAAAATATTATATTGACAATATTATGATCTTCTTCTTCTTCTTTGTCAACCGATAGACGTCCACTGCTGGACAAAGGTCTCTTCTTGCATGAACTTCCATAGGCCTCGGAATTGTTACATTTTACATTGTTACATTTTCGATTTCAATGAATGAATATCAACATTTTGATAACAGTAAAGTAACCAATATATAGTACCACGGACCACCAGCGCATCGGAGCGATCGCGCGCCAACAGGATTCAATATCGTCAAACATGTTGCGAACTATCTACCACGTGGAAGGTTGGACGAAAAATTATTGGACTGTTGGACCATTAGTTATGTGGAGCCGGAATTGTATGCGAAGTCCGATCTTCAACACCTGTAGAGCGATCTATATCTATAACTGCTTTCTTCTTTATCAACCTATAGACGTCCACTGCTGGATAAAGGTCTCCTGGATGGACTTCTACAGGCTTCGGTCTTGCGCCGCTTGAATCCAGCGGCTCCCTGCGACTCGTTTGTTGCCGTCAGTCCACTATAACTGTATTATGTAGACAATATGAATTGTTTGCTATGACGCAAAAAGATGAGAATCCCGATATTTTTATAGGCTAGTGCAAAGCGATCGTGCGTTGTCTTCGCGAGGTGTGCGGATGCGGAAGGGTCGCCGCCCGCGCTGCCGGCCGTCGCTTCGGCGTTTACCGGCACCGATCAGCGAGGGCGTAAGGCGCGATCCCGCGCCGTGCGATCGCCCAGCCCATTATAAATTCTGTGCTTTATGGTAAGTGGTAACAGTGTGCGTAGATTTCACTTCAAACGTAAGTGACTGTTGGAGGAAAGGTTGGAACAAAGTTCCTTTTCGGACGGTTTGGCGGATGGGGGCTACACAAAAAAATGTATAATTTATAATTATCAGTCTTGTTACTAGGCGCAACAATTTTCCGTCACGAACCTTGTTGCCTTCCTTTATTGTACACTCTCTACCAATGCTTTGATGACGAAGCGGTAAAAAGAAGGAGTAAAACTATCGGTTCCAAGGTTCGAACCCTGACTTCAGATTATTATTTTTTATTTTATTTTTATTATTAACTAGACGATGCCCGCGACTTCGTCCGCGTGGAGTAATAAGTTTTTGATTCCCACGGGAATGCTTTAATTTTCCGGGATAAAATAAAGCCTATATGTTAATCCAGGGTATAATCTAACTCCATTCTAAATTTCCGCCAAATCCGTCCAGTAGTTTTTGCGTGAAAGAGTAACAAACATACATACACACACAGACACGGGTAAAAAAAATCATCTTTTACCCGTAGTACAGTTCAGTTGTCCGGTCAACCACACTACGGAAAATATTTTGTACTTTCACAGTTCTCGGTCTTGCGCCGCCTAAATCCAGCGGCTCCGTACGACTCGGTTGATGTCGCGGTCCACTTAGTGCGATGCGATTGTTTCTTCAGTATCATTGCGATGCGATTTCTTCTTTACATAACTGTGCGGGACGATATAGTGCGATAAAGTAAAAGAGCATGTGTAAGAAAGAGACAGCACAATAGTGGACTGATCGCATAGCATAGTTATTTGTAATTATTTTGTCATGTATAGTATAGCGACTGTTTATAGTTTTAAGTACATAAGTTTCATGTATTAACTTATAAGTAAATAGGGATAATAATAAATAAAGATAAAAATAGAAAACCCATAGGGAAATAGGCCGCGGCTCTCCCACACTCGGTACAGCTTGGAACCGTAAAGATACCTCTCTAATTCTAAGAAATGCCGCGGCTTTCCCTACGGTACAGCTCATAGTAGTAAAGATACCTGGTTATGTAATAATACCTATTATTATTACTAAATTGTAATTGGTTTAAAATAATGCGCTCTGATTGGTGCACTGATCGATAGCAAAATTACACCAATCAGAGGGCCTACATTTTTTCTGCTAATTTTGTATAAATACCGGGCTGAATTGTAAGCCGACACAGTTCCCACCGGCAAGCGGTAGCGGTACCCAATAAAGAAGAAAAGTTCTTTGAGAGTTTTCCTTGCTACCCAACCAACCCAGCTACAGCGAATGTACAGAAGCGTACATTGAATGTTCCTTCGAGCCGGATCCGTTGGAAAATCGGGAAAATTATGAAGAAAATTCGTCGAGCCAGCAAGAATGCCAGTGACACGGCAGGAACTCAAGAGCCGTAAGGCATCGTCAGAAGAAACTCCGTCCACGTCAGAGGGTACCGCTACCACCTCCGCGACCGAAACCAGCGCGGAGACCACTACGGCCACGTTTTCGCATAGGCGTGGCGTTGCGCGTCGCGCGGCGCGTCGCTCGCTCGCTCTCGCTCGCCCTCATACCTTGGCCATATCGCGCGACCGCTCACGCGACTCGACGCGCCGCGAGAAGCGCAACGCCACGCCTATGCGAAAACGTCGCCTACCGCCTCCGCGTCGACAGCCACGGGGACTGTCACCACCGACACCACGGAACGCACGACGACCACGGGTACCTCCGCGACGTCGGTGCGCTCCACAGCGCCATCCTCCGCGACAGTGAAGAGGACTGCGGCCGCCACTGCCGGCGCCGCTACCGCCACCGCTACCGCCGCCGCCACCGTCGCACGTTCAACTACGCCAGCCGACGCGACACAGATGGAACCCCCCGCCGCCAGGGAGGTTCCCGTTACAGTACAGGGACGTACTCATACAAGATAGCTAAGGCCAAGGCTCACAAGATAGCTAAGGCCAAAAAAGAGATGCTACGACTGCAAATCGAATTAGCTGCCGCCCGTCTCGCCGCTCTGGAAGCAGACGATACAGAAGATGAATTAGAAGACGATGGTGCCTACGTCGAACCCGAAGCCGAAGTGACTGAACGAGTGGACAACTGGTTGGAGAGTCAACACCCACGCCCCGTGCTAGCGATCGCCGACGCACCGCACTATCCAATAGAAGAGCCGGTGGTCAACAACGCGGGACAACAGAAGCAACAGGAAGCAATACTTCAGTCACCGGCGGGAGCATAGAGCTGCCAACGTTTGGAGGGTCACATCAAGAGTGGCTACCGTTCCGCGCCGCATACTACGAAACGGAAAGCATGTTCACCACAGTGGAAAATACGAACCGTCTACGAAGAAACCTGAAGGGCAAAGCAAAAGAAGCTGTGGAGGTGCTTCTCATCATCAGCGCGCACCCAACAGAAGTCATGAAAACCCTGGAGTCAAGATTTGGAAGACCGGAGTCAATAGCAATGATGGAAATGGAAACGCTCCGCGGATTGCCACGTCTCACCGAGTCACCGCGCGACATTTGCATTTTTTCGACGAAGGTCTCCAACGTGGTGGCGACACTGAAGACTCTAAGCTGCGTGAACTACATGTACAACCCGGAAGTTTCCAGCAGGTCTGGATCCTCCTTTGGCTGTGCTGCGGCGAAGTCGTAGTATCTGTAGCGCAGCGTAGGTGTGAGCTTGTCCACCACCGTCTTCGAAGGTGGTGGACAAGCTCACACCTACGCTGCGCTACTGATACTACGACTTCGCCGCAGCACAGCCAAAGGAGGATCCAGACCTGCTGAAAATGGAGAAGTTCCTCAAGAGAGAAGCGGAGCTATGCGGGCCGTATGCGCTACTGGAACAGGTGGCGCCACCTACATCAGCCACTCAACAGAAGAGACCACAGAAGATACACAACGTTACAGAGAAGACGTACACACCCAAGTGCCCCATATGCGACGAAGAACATATTTCTACGGAGTGTGAACAACTCAAGAACTCAGATGTGAATGGAAGATGGGACATAGCCAAGTCCAAGCGCCTATGCTTCCGATGTCTTCGATACAGAAACAGAACCTATAGCTGCCGGGCTAAGGCGTGCGGTATCAACAGTTGCAAGTACTTTCACCACAAGATGCTGCACTACACCAAGGCTCCGGAGAAGAAAGAAGATAAGGAAGCTACAGAAGTAATCAACTCCGCGTGGACTGTAAAGAAGAAACAATCGTATCTGAAGATTATTCCAGTTCAAGTTGAGGGGCCCAAGGGAACGTTCAACACTTTCGCCTTGATGGACGACGGGTCAACAGTAACATTGATCGACAACAGTGTAGCCGAGTGCATCAGAGCAACAGGACCCGTCGATCCTTTTAAGATAGAAACCATCAACGACTTGAAGACATCGGAGTCGGCTTCAAGAAGAGTGAACATCAAGTGAAGAGGTCTCAACGATCATGAAGAGCGTGTACAAGCACGTACAGTGAAGAACCTTCAAGTGGCAGACATCCGCGACTACCTCGTATATGCAGATATAAAGCCACGAGTGCTGATTGGTAAAGACAATTGGCATCTTCTGCTGACAAAAGAAGTGAGAAGAGGAGACAACAACCAACCAGTGGCTTCTCTCACACCGCTGGGGTGGGTGCTACATGGCAGCCAGACTCGTGCCATCGGACGCAGCATCGACTTCGTATCACACGTCACAGAAGAAACAGAAGATAACCTGGACAGCCTCGTCAAGCAATATTTCGAGATGGACGCCCTCTGCATACAGCCTAAGAAACCGAAGACAGATCCAGAAGAACGGGCACTTCGAATCCTGGAGAAGACCACCACAAAAACAGAAGAAGGAAGATATGAAACAGGACTTCTCTGGCGCAAAGAAGATCTCACGTTCCCTGACAACTACGACAACTCACTGAAGCGACTCTTCAACATCGAAAAGAAGATCGACCGAGACCCCAAGCTAAAACAGAAGTATACCGAACAGATGGAAGCTCTCGTCTCGGAAGGATACGCTGAACTCGCTCCGAAACAGAAGACTGCAGGCAAGACGTGGTACTTGCCACACTTCGCGGTGGTTAACCCAATGAAGCCTGAGAAGCTCCGAGTGGTACATGACGCAGCAGCGAAGATGAAGGGAGTAGCTCTCAACGATATGCTACTCAAAGGACCTGATCTTCTACAGTCACTACCTGGCGTCGTCATGCGGTTCCGGCAACACGAGATAGCAGTCACAGCAGATATCAAGGAGATGTTCATGCAAGTCAAGCTGCGAGCCGATGACAGAGATGCACTCCGCTACCTGTGGCGCGGAAAGCGACGGGACGACCAACCACCTGAAGAATATAGGATGACTTCGTTGATCTTCGGTGCATCAAGTTCTCCATCTACAGCAATCTACATCAAGAACTTGAACGCCAAACAGTATGAAGATACTCACCCTGAGGCTGCAGCTGCCATCATACAGAATCACTACGTTGAAGACTACTTGGACAGCTTCAGAAGCCTCGAAGACGCAGTGCGCATCACGAAGTCAGTGCGTGAAGTGCACTCAAAGGCCAGCTTTGATCTGAAACAGTGGAAGTCAAACTCACCACATTTATTAGAAGCATTGGGTGAAAGTCAATAGTCAGAAGATATGGAACTCTACAAGCCAGAAGAGAAGACAGAACGTGTACTGGGCGTTAACTGGAAACTCAACACGGACGAGCTCACCTTCAACCTCAACCTGGCACGCGTCGCACCAACGCTCATCAATGGGAAGACGCCTACGAAGAGAGAGGCGCTAAGAGTGGTCATGTCACTGTTTGACCCACTCGGTTTCGCATCGCCTGTCACCATAAGGGCGAAACAGCTGCTGCAAGAAGTATGGCGAAGAGGAACATCAAAAATCATCTTTTACCCGTAGTACAGTTCAGTTGTCCGGTCAACCGGACTACGGAAAATATTTTGTACTTTCACAGTTCTCGGTCTTGCGCCGCCTAAATCCAGCGGCTCCCTACGACTCGGTTGATGTCGCGGTCCACTTAGTGCGATGCGATTGTTTCTTCAGTATCATTGCGATGCGATTTCTCCTTTACATAACAAATCAAGCGAAATGTTTTATATTACAAGTATTGTGTACATAATATTTCCAGCGCCTGAATCCAAAGGTCTCTTGCATGGACTTCCATAGGCTTCGGAATTGTTACATTTTACATTGTTACATTTTCGATTTCAATGAATGAATATCAACATTTTGATAACAGTGAAGTAACCAATATAGTACCACGGACCACCAGCGCATCGGAGCGATCGCGCGCCAACAGGATTCAACATCGTCAAACATGTTGCGAACTATCTACCACGTGGAAGGTTGGACGAAAAATTATTAGACTGTTGGACTATTAGTTATGTGGAGCCGGAATTGTATGCGAAGTCCGATCTTCAACACCTGTAGAGCGATCTATATCTATAACTGCTTTCTTCTTTATCAACCTATAGACGTCCACTGCTGGACAAAGGTCTCCTGAATGGACTTCTGCAGACTTCGGTCTTGCGCCGCTTGAATCCAGCGGCTCCCTGCGACTCGTTTGATGCCGTCAGTCCACTTAGTGCGGGGTCTGCCAACACTGCGTTTCCCGGTGCGGGGTCGCCACTCGAACACTTTGGGATGATTCTTTTTTGTTTGAAGGGGTATAATCCCCAGGTGGTCCCTTATATACATTTTATCGAAATCGAGAGTTTGCAATCGGTTTTTTAAAAATAATTTTTATTCCTGATCTTCCCCGGCATCCTGGAGTACGAGGAGATCAGCGGGCTGCTGGGGCCGGCCAAGGCCGCCGCGCCCTCGCCGCCCTCCGCCGGCCCGGCGCGCCTCAAGCACGAGCTCGCCACCACGCACGAGTACCTCAGGGTGCACGCGGTGGACACCCCGCTCAGGGTCACCATATTTAAACAGGTAAACTCGATTAAAAAAATATTATATTGACAATATTATGATCTTCTTCTTCTTCTTTGTCAACCGATAGACGTCCACTGCTGGAAAAAGGTCTCTTCTTGCATGGACTTCCATAGGCCTCGGAATTTTTACATTTTACATTGTTACATTTTCGATTTCAATGAATGAATATCAACATTTTGATAACAGTGAAGTAACCAATATATAGTACCACGGACCACCAGCGCATCGGAGCGATCGCGCGCCAACAGGATTCAACATCGTTAAACATGTTGCGAACTATCTACCACGTGGAAGGTTGGACGAAAAATTATTGGACTGTTGGACTATTAGTTATGTGGAGCCGGAATGGTATGCGAAGTCCAATCTTCAACACCTGTAGAGCGATCTATATCTATAACTGTATTATGTAGACAATATGAATTGTTTGCTATGACGCAAAAAGATGAGAATCCCGATATTTTTATAGGCTAGTGCAAAGCGATCGTGCGTTGTCTTCGCGAGGTGTGCGGATGCGGAAGGGTCGCCGCCCGCGCTGCCGGCCGTCGCTTCGGCGTTTACCGGCACCGATCAGCGAGGGCGTAAGGCGCGCTCCCGCGCCGTGCGATCGCCCAGCCCATTATAAATTCTGTGCTTTATGGTAAGTGGTAACAGTGTGCGTAGATTTCACTTCAAACGTAAGTGACTGTTGGAGGAAAGGTTGGAACAAAGTTCCTTTTCGGACGGTTTGGCGGATGGGGGGGGGGGGGGCTAGACAAAAAAATGTGTAATTTATAATTATCAGTCTTGTTACTAGGCGCAACAATTTTCCGTCACGAACCTTGTTGCCTTCCCTTATTGTACACTCTCTACCAATGCTTTGATGACGAAGCGGTAAAAAGAAGGAGTAAAACTATCGGTTCCAAGGTTCGAACCCTGACTTCAGATTTTTATTTTTTATTTTATTTTTATTATTAACTAGACGATGCCCGCGACTTCGTCCGCGTGGAGTAATAAGTTTATGATTCCCACGGGAATGCTTTAATTTTCCGGGATAAAATAAAGCCTATATGTTAATCCAGGGTATAATCTAACTCCATTCTAAATTTCCGCCAAATCCGTCCAGTAGTTTTTGCGTGAAAGAGTAACAAACATACATACACACACAGACACGGGTAAAAAAAATCATCTTTTACCCGTAGTACAGTTCAGTTGTCCGGTCAACCACACTACGGAAAATATTTTGTACTTTCACAGTTCTCGGTCTTGCGCCGCCTAAATCCAGCGGCTCCCTACGACTCGGTTGATGTCGCGGTCCACTTAGTGCGATGCGATTGTTTCTTCAGTATCATTGCGATGCGATTTCTTCTTTACAATACAAATCAAGCGAAATGTTCTATATTACAAGTATTGTGTACATATTTCCAGCGCCTGAATCCAGCGGCTCCCTGCGACTCGTTTGATGTCGTCGGTCCACTTAGTGAGGGGTCTGCCAATACTGCGCTTCACGGTGTGCGGTCGCCACTCCAGCATCTTGGGATAATTCCGTTTTTGTTTGAAGGGGTATAATCCCCAGGTGGTCCCATATTATTCCTGATCTTCCCCGCCATCCTGGAGTACGAGGAGATTTAAACAGGTAAACTTGATTAAAAAATATATTATATATTGTTATTATGATATTCTTCTTCTTCTTTGTCAACCGATAGACGTCCACTGCTGGACAAAGGTCTCTTCTTGCATGGACTTCCATAGGCCTCGGAATTGTTACATTTTACATTGTTACATTTTCGATTTCAATGAATGAATATCAACATATTGATAACAGTGAAGTAACCAATATAGTACCACGGACCACCAGCGCATCGGAGCGATCGCGCGCCAACAGGATTCAACATCGTTAAACATGTTGCGAACTATCTACCACGTGGAAGGTTGGACGAAAAATTATTGGACTGTTGGACTATTAGTTATGTGGAGCCGGAATTGTATGCGAAGTCCAATCTTCAACACCTGTAGAGCGATCTATATCTATAACTGTATTATGTAGACAATATGAATTGTTTGCTATGACGCAAAAAGATGAGAATCCCGATATTTTTATAGGCTAGTGCAAAGCGATCGTGCGTTGTCTTCGCGAGGTGTGCGGATGCGGAAGGGTCGCCGCCCGCGCTGCCGGCCGTCGCTTCGGCGTTTACCGGCACCGATCAGCGAGGGCGTAAGGCGCGATCCCGCGCCGTGCGATCGCCCAGCCCATTATAAATTCTGTGCTTTATGGTAAGTGGTAACAGTGTGCGTAGATTTCACTTCAAACGTAAGTGACTGTTGGAAGAAAGGTTGGAACAAAGTTTCTTTTCGGACGGTTTGGCGGATGGGGGCTAGACAAAAAATGTGTCATTTATAATTTACAGTCTTGTTACTAGGTGCAACAATTTTCCGTAACGAACCTTGTTGCCTTCCTTTATTGTACACTCTCTACCAATGCTTTGATGACGAAGCGGTAAAAAGAAGGAGTAAAACTATCGGTTCCAAGGTTCGAACCCTGCCTTCAGATTATTATTTTTTACTTTATTTTTATTAGTAACTAGACGATGCCCGCGACTTCGTCCGCGTGGAGTAATAAGTTTTTGATTCCCACGGGAATTCTTTAATTTTCCGGGATAAATTAAAGCCTATATGTTAATCCAGGGTATAATCTAACTCCATTCTAAATTTTCGCCAAATCTGTCCAGTAGTTTTTGCGTGAAAGAGTAACAAACTTACATACACACACAGACGGGTAAAAAAATTCATCTTTTACCCGTAGTACAGTTCAGTTGTCCGGTCAACCGGACTACCGAAAATATTTTTTACTTCCACAGGCCTCGGTCTTGCGCCGCCTAAATCCAGCGGCTCCCTACGACTCGGTTGATGTCGCGGTCCACTTAGTGCGATGCGATTGTTTCTTCAGTATCATTGCGATGCGATTTCTTCTTTACATTACAAATCAAGCGAAATGTTTTATATTACAAGTATTGTGTACATATTTCCAGCGCCTGAATCCAGCGGCTCCCTGCGACTCGTTTGATGTCGTCGGTCCACTTAGTGAGGGGTCTGCCAATACTGCGCTTCACGGTGTGCGGTCGCCACTCCGGCATCTTGGGATAATTCCGTTTTTGTTTGAAGGGGTATAATCCCCAGGTGGTCCCATATTATTCCTGATCTTCCTCGCCATCCTGGAGTACGAGAAGATTTAAACAGGTAAACTTGATTAAAAAATATATTATATTGACATTATGATATTCTTCTTCTTCTTTGTCAACCGATAGACGTCCACTGCTGGACAAATGTCTCTTGCATGGACTTCCATAGGCCTCGGAATTGTTACATTTTACATTGTTACATTTTCGATTTCAATGAATGAATATCAACATTTTGATAACAGTGAAGTAACCAATATAGTACCACGGACCACCAGCGCATCGGAGCGATCGCGCGCCAACAGGATTCAACATCGTTAAACATGTTGCGAACTATCTACCACGTGGAAGGTTGGACGAAAAATTATTGGACTGTTGGACTATTAGATAAAGTGGAGCCGGAATTGTATGCGAAGTCCAATCTTCAACACCTGTAGAGCGATCTATATCTATAACTTCTTTCTTCTTTATCAACCTATAGACGTCCACTGCTGGACAAAGTTCTCCTGAATGGACTTCGACAGGCTTCGGTCTTGCGCCGCTTGAATCCAGCGGCTCCCTGCGACTCGTTTGTTGCCGTCAGTCCACTTAGTGGGGGGTCTGCCAACACTGCGTTTCCCGGTGCGGGGTCGCCACTCGAACACTTTGGGATGATTCTTTTTTGTTTGAAGGGGTATAATCCCCAGGTAGTCCCTTATATACATTTTATCGAAATCGAGTTTGCAGTCGGTTTTTTAAAAATAATTTTTATTCCTGATCTTCCCCGGCATCCTGGAGTACGAGGAGATCAGCGGGCTGCTGGGGCCGGCCAAGGCCGCCGCGCCCTCGCCGCCCTCCGCCGGCCCGGCGCGCCTCAAGCACGAGCTCGCCACCACGCACGAGTACCTCAGGGTGCACGCGGTGGACACCCCGCTCAGGGTCACCATATTTAAACAGGTAAACTCGATTAAAAAAATATTATATTGACAATATTATGATCTTCTTCTTCTTCTTTGTCAACCGATAGACGTCCACTGCTGGACAAAGGTCTCTTCTTGCATGAACTTCCATAGGCCTCGGAATTGTTACATTTTACATTGTTACATTTTCGATTTCAATGAATGAATATCAACATTTTGATAACAGTAAAGTAACCAATATATAGTACCACGGACCACCAGCGCATCGGAGCGATCGCGCGCCAACAGGATTCAATATCGTCAAACATGTTGCGAACTATCTACCACGTGGAAGGTTGGACGAAAAATTATTGGACTGTTGGACCATTAGTTATGTGGAGCCGGAATTGTATGCGAAGTCCGATCTTCAACACCTGTAGAGCGATCTATATCTATAACTGCTTTCTTCTTTATCAACCTATAGACGTCCACTGCTGGATAAAGGTCTCCTGGATGGACTTCTACAGGCTTCGGTCTTGCGCCGCTTGAATCCAGCGGCTCCCTGCGACTCGTTTGTTGCCGTCAGTCCACTATAACTGTATTATGTAGACAATATGAATTGTTTGCTATGACGCAAAAAGATGAGAATCCCGATATTTTTATAGGCTAGTGCAAAGCGATCGTGCGTTGTCTTCGCGAGGTGTGCGGATGCGGAAGGGTCGCCGCCCGCGCTGCCGGCCGTCGCTTCGGCGTTTACCGGCACCGATCAGCGAGGGCGTAAGGCGCGATCCCGCGCCGTGCGATCGCCCAGCCCATTATAAATTCTGTGCTTTATGGTAAGTGGTAACAGTGTGCGTAGATTTCACTTCAAACGTAAGTGACTGTTGGAGGAAAGGTTGGAACAAAGTTCCTTTTCGGACGGTTTGGCGGATGGGGGCTACACAAAAAAATGTATAATTTATAATTATCAGTCTTGTTACTAGGCGCAACAATTTTCCGTCACGAACCTTGTTGCCTTCCTTTATTGTACACTCTCTACCAATGCTTTGATGACGAAGCGGTAAAAAGAAGGAGTAAAACTATCGGTTCCAAGGTTCGAACCCTGACTTCAGATTATTATTTTTTATTTTATTTTTATTATTAACTAGACGATGCCCGCGACTTCGTCCGCGTGGAGTAATAAGTTTTTGATTCCCACGGGAATGCTTTAATTTTCCGGGATAAAATAAAGCCTATATGTTAATCCAGGGTATAATCTAACTCCATTCTAAATTTCCGCCAAATCCGTCCAGTAGTTTTTGCGTGAAAGAGTAACAAACATACATACACACACAGACACGGGTAAAAAAAATCATCTTTTACCCGTAGTACAGTTCAGTTGTCCGGTCAACCACACTACGGAAAATATTTTGTACTTTCACAGTTCTCGGTCTTGCGCCGCCTAAATCCAGCGGCTCCGTACGACTCGGTTGATGTCGCGGTCCACTTAGTGCGATGCGATTGTTTCTTCAGTATCATTGCGATGCGATTTCTTCTTTACATAACTGTGCGGGACGATATAGTGCGATAAAGTAAAAGAGCATGTGTAAGAAAGAGACAGCACAATAGTGGACTGATCGCATAGCATAGTTATTTGTAATTATTTTGTCATGTATAGTATAGCGACTGTTTATAGTTTTAAGTACATAAGTTTCATGTATTAACTTATAAGTAAATAGGGATAATAATAAATAAAGATAAAAATAGAAAACCCATAGGGAAATAGGCCGCGGCTCTCCCACACTCGGTACAGCTTGGAACCGTAAAGATACCTCTCTAATTCTAAGAAATGCCGCGGCTTTCCCTACGGTACAGCTCATAGTAGTAAAGATACCTGGTTATGTAATAATACCTATTATTATTACTAAATTGTAATTGGTTTAAAATAATGCGCTCTGATTGGTGCACTGATCGATAGCAAAATTACACCAATCAGAGGGCCTACATTTTTTCTGCTAATTTTGTATAAATACCGGGCTGAATTGTAAGCCGGCACAGTTCCCACCGGCAAGCGGTAGCGGTACCCAATAAAGAAGAAAAGTTCTTTGAGAGTTTTCCTTGCTACCCAACCAACCCAGCTACAGCGAATGTACAGAAGCGTACATTGAATGTTCCTTCGAGCCGGATCCGTTGGAAAATCGGGAAAAATTATGAAGAAAATTCGTCGAGCCAGCAAGAATGCCAGTGACACGGCAGGAACTCAAGAGCCGTAAGGCATCGTCAGAAGAAACTCCGTCCACGTCAGAGGGTACCGCTACCACCTCCGCGACCGAAACCAGCGCGGAGACCACTACCGCCTCCGCGTCGACAGCCACGGGGACTGTCACCACCGACACCACGGAACGCACGACGACCACGGGTACCTCCGCGACGTCGGTGCGCTCCACAGCGCCATCCTCCGCGACAGTGAAGAGGACTGCGGCCGCCACTGCCGGCGCCGCTACCGCCACCGCTACCGCCGCCGCCACCGTCGCACGTTCAACTACGCCAGCCGACGCGACACAGATGGAACCCCCCGCCGCCAGGGAGGTTCCCGTTACAGTACAGGGACGTACTCATACAAGATAGCTAAGGCCAAGGCTCACAAGATAGCTAAGGCCAAAAAAGAGATGCTACGACTGCAAATCGAATTAGCTGCCGCCCGTCTCGCCGCTCTGGAAGCAGACGATACAGAAGATGAATTAGAAGACGATGGTGCCTACGTCGAACCCGAAGCCGAAGTGACTGAACGAGTGGACAACTGGTTGGAGAGTCAACACCCACGCCCCGTGCTAGCGATCGCCGACGCACCGCACTATCCAATAGAAGAGCCGGTGGTCAACAACGCGGGACAACAGAAGCAACAGGAAGCAATACTTCAGTCACCGGCGGGAGCACATCCCGGCTTAACGGAGTTAGCCGAAGCAATAGGGAATATGCATAAAATTTAAATTTGTCTCAAATATTTTTTTCTAGATTCTTTATTGCCTTAACATTATACTTAAAAGGTATTTTTTTTATTTAGTTATTATTTAAACCTAGAAAATATTATATAGAAAGTGAAAAATAAAGGAGGGAAATTCAAACTTACAAAACGCGTCGCCATTGGTCGAAACGAAATGTGACGTCATTTGTGTTACGGTTGATTTAAGGCGTCGATATTCATACAGTGTTTGTGAGAAAAATTGTTTAAAACTGTATTCCTGTGTGATTACTTGTGAATTTATATTTTTAGTCAATCTAGGTCGAAACCAGAAACTGGTTTTGTCAAAGCACAATCGGATAATTTACCGAAAATAGATGCATTTATGATGTCAGTATATTTTGTATCAAATCTCGATTTTACGAGCGCAGAGATCAAAGGAGTGAAAGCTGCAAGATAATTATTATGTTACATGGTATATTTTAGTCCTTAACATAGATTTTTATTCTTATATGTTTAAATAATACTTAAAACAAAACATAACCTTTGAATAACCATCTGTGTTCCTAAACTCCTATACGTCTATATCATGATAATTTATACGTAATATTATGTTATTGAAGCTCACTCAAGTTTGATATGTTTATATACTTTTTGTAAATAAGTATTAGATAAATACGATATTCCGATAAATATGAACAATTTTCTTACACTTTTTTTTCGTACTTTCGCATCTCGTGGAATACGAAAAAATCGGCCAAGTGCGAGTCGGGCCTCGCTCTTTTAGGGTTCCGTTAAAAAAAATTAAATAAAAATATTTCCATGTACCCATGAAAATATTTTAATTCAATTTTTTTAATTTAATTTAATTTTTATTATTTGTTGTTATAGCGGCAATAGAAATACATAATATGTGAAAATTTCATCTGTCTATCTATTACGGTTTACGAGATACAGCCCGCTGACAGACGGACGGACGGATGGACAGCGTAGGCTTAGTAATAGGGTCCCGTTGGTACCCTTTGGGTACGGAACCCTAAAAACACTTTATCGGGTGTACTAATAATAGTGTTTTTTTGTATTTAGGTACCATACAATACTTGTAAGAAGGTTTTTTAACTTCTTCCATGGTTTGTGTAGCAATTAAAACTGAAAATAAGTATGAAGTAACTGAAACGCTATAGTAAACAAACACGGGACATGTCGAATGACGTCATCAAAAGCGCGCGCTAAATGGTGGCGTTTGAACGGCTCAAATTTATTCAATGTTTTAAATTTCACTTTGAAAAATTATTTGACTATTTTCAAACCTATTTATATTTTTTATATGTTATAGAGATGTAAATGATTAATTTAAGAAATTAAAAAAAAATCATGCATATTCCCTATTACGCGCGCCGTCAGAGCAGCACAGCGCCCCAAGTTCATAGAGCTGCCAACGTTTGGAGGGTCACATCAAGAGTGGCTACCGTTCCGCGCCGCATACTACGAAACGGAAAGCATGTTCACCACAGTGGAAAATACGAACCGTCTACGAAGAAACCTGAAGGGCAAAGCAAAAGAAGCTGTGGAGGGGCTTCTCATCACCAGCGCGCACCCAACAGAAGTCATGAAAACCCTGGAGTCAAGATTTGGAAGACCGGAGTCAATAGCAATGATGGAAATGGAAACGCTCCGCGGATTGCCACGTCTCACCGAGTCACCGCGCGACATTTGCATTTTTTCGACGAAGGTCTCCAACGTGGTGGCGACACTGAAGACTCTAAGCTGCGTGAACTACATGTACAACCCGGAAGTTTCCAGCAGGTCTGGATCCTCCTTTGGCTGTGCTGCGGCGAAGTCGTAGTATCAGTAGCGCAGCGTAGGTGTGAGCTTGTCCACCACCTTCGAAGACGGTGGTGGACAAGCTCCGTGACGTGAAGGTGACCTGCTGAAAATGGAGAAGTTCCTCAAGAGAGAAGCGGAGCTATGCGGGCCGTATGCGCTACTGGAACAGGTGGCGCCACCTACATCAGCCACTCAACAGAAGAGACCACAGAAGATACACAACGTTACAGAGAAGACGTACACACCCAAGTGCCCCATATGCGACGAAGAGCATATTTCTACGGAGTGTGAACAACTCAAGAACTCAGATGTGAATGGAAGATGGGACATAGCCAAGTCCAAGCGCCTATGCTTCCGATGTCTTCGATACAGAAACAGAACCTATAGCTGCCGGGCTAAGGCGTGCGGTATCAACAGTTGCAAGTACTTTCACCACAAGATGCTGCACTACACCAAGGCTCCGGAGAAGAAAGAAGATAAGGAAGCTACAGAAGTAATCAACTCCGCGTGGACTGTAAAGAAGAAACAATCGTATCTGAAGATTATTCCAGTTCAAGTTGAGGGGCCCAAGGGAACGTTCAACACTTTCGCCTTGATGGACGACGGGTCAACAGTAACATTGATCGACAACAGTGTAGCCGAGTGCATCAGAGCAACAGGACCCGTCGATCCTTTTAAGATAGAAACCATCAACGACTTGAAGACATCGGAGTCGGCTTCAAGAAGAGTGAACATCAAGTGAAGAGGTCTCAACGATCATGAAGAGCGTGTACAAGCACGTACAGTGAAGAACCTTCAAGTGGCAGACATCCGCGACTACCTCGTATATGCAGATATAAAGCCACGAGTGCTGATTGGTAAAGACAATTGGCATCTTCTGCTGACAAAAGAAGTGAGAAGAGGAGACAACAACCAACCAGTGGCTTCTCTCACACCGCTGGGGTGGGTGCTACATGGCAGCCAGACTCGTGCCATCGGACGCAGCATCGACTTCGTATCACACGTCACAGAAGAAACAGAAGATAACCTGGACAGCCTCGTCAAGCAATATTTCGAGATGGACGCCCTCTGCATACAGCCTAAGAAACCGAAGACAGATCCAGAAGAACGGGCACTTCGAATCCTGGAGAAGACCACCACAAAAACAGAAGAAGGAAGATATGAAACAGGACTTCTCTGGCGCAAAGAAGATCTCACGTTCCCTGACAACTACGACAACTCACTGAAGCGACTCTTCAACATCGAAAAGAAGATCGACCGAGACCCCAAGCTAAAACAGAAGTATACCGAACAGATGGAAGCTCTCGTCTCGGAAGGATACGCTGAACTCGCTCCGAAACAGAAGACTGCAGGCAAGACGTGGTACTTGCCACACTTCGCGGTGGTTAACCCAATGAAGCCTGAGAAGCTCCGAGTGGTACATGACGCAGCAGCGAAGATGAAGGGAGTAGCTCTCAACGATATGCTACTCAAAGGACCTGATCTTCTACAGTCACTACCTGGCGTCGTCATGCGGTTCCGGCAACACGAGATAGCAGTCACAGCAGATATCAAGGAGATGTTCATGCAAGTCAAGCTGCGAGCCGATGACAGAGATGCACTCCGCTACCTGTGGCGCGGAAAGCGACGGGACGACCAACCACCTGAAGAATATAGGATGACTTCGTTGATCTTCGGTGCATCAAGTTCTCCATCTACAGCAATCTACATCAAGAACTTGAACGCCAAACAGTATGAAGATACTCACCCTGAGGCTGCAGCTGCCATCATACAGAATCACTACGTTGAAGACTACTTGGACAGCTTCAGAAGCCTCGAAGACGCAGTGCGCATCACGAAGTCAGTGCGTGAAGTGCACTCAAAGGCCAGCTTTGATCTGAAACAGTGGAAGTCAAACTCACCACATTTATTAGAAGCATTGGGTGAAAGTCAATAGTCAGAAGATATGGAACTCTACAAGCCAGAAGAGAAGACAGAACGTGTACTGGGCGTTAACTGGAAACTCAACACGGACGAGCTCACCTTCAACCTCAACCTGGCACGCGTCGCACCAACGCTCATCAATGGGAAGACGCCTACGAAGAGAGAGGCGCTAAGAGTGGTCATGTCACTGTTTGACCCACTCGGTTTCGCATCGCCTGTCACCATAAGGGCGAAACAGCTGCTGCAAGAAGTATGGCGAAGAGGAACATCAAAAATCATCTTTTACCCGTAGTACAGTTCAGTTGTCCGGTCAACCGGACTACGGAAAATATTTTGTACTTTCACAGTTCTCGGTCTTGCGCCGCCTAAATCCAGCGGCTCCCTACGACTCGGTTGATGTCGCGGTCCACTTAGTGCGATGCGATTGTTTCTTCAGTATCATTGCGATGCGATTTCTCCTTTACATAACAAATCAAGCGAAATGTTTTATATTACAAGTATTGTGTACATAATATTTCCAGCGCCTGAATCCAAAGGTCTCTTGCATGGACTTCCATAGGCTTCGGAATTGTTACATTTTACATTGTTACATTTTCGATTTCAATGAATGAATATCAACATTTTGATAACAGTGAAGTAACCAATATAGTACCACGGACCACCAGCGCATCGGAGCGATCGCGCGCCAACAGGATTCAACATCGTCAAACATGTTGCGAACTATCTACCACGTGGAAGGTTGGACGAAAAATTATTAGACTGTTGGACTATTAGTTATGTGGAGCCGGAATTGTATGCGAAGTCCGATCTTCAACACCTGTAGAGCGATCTATATCTATAACTGCTTTCTTCTTTATCAACCTATAGACGTCCACTGCTGGACAAAGGTCTCCTGAATGGACTTCTGCAGACTTCGGTCTTGCGCCGCTTGAATCCAGCGGCTCCCTGCGACTCGTTTGATGCCGTCAGTCCACTTAGTGCGGGGTCTGCCAACACTGCGTTTCCCGGTGCGGGGTCGCCACTCGAACACTTTGGGATGATTCTTTTTTGTTTGAAGGGGTATAATCCCCAGGTGGTCCCTTATATACATTTTATCGAAATCGAGAGTTTGCAATCGGTTTTTTAAAAATAATTTTTATTCCTGATCTTCCCCGGCATCCTGGAGTACGAGGAGATCAGCGGGCTGCTGGGGCCGGCCAAGGCCGCCGCGCCCTCGCCGCCCTCCGCCGGCCCGGCGCGCCTCAAGCACGAGCTCGCCACCACGCACGAGTACCTCAGGGTGCACGCGGTGGACACCCCGCTCAGGGTCACCATATTTAAACAGGTAAACTCGATTAAAAAAATATTATATTGACAATATTATGATCTTCTTCTTCTTCTTTGTCAACCGATAGACGTCCACTGCTGGAAAAAGGTCTCTTCTTGCATGGACTTCCATAGGCCTCGGAATTTTTACATTTTACATTGTTACATTTTCGATTTCAATGAATGAATATCAACATTTTGATAACAGTGAAGTAACCAATATATAGTACCACGGACCACCAGCGCATCGGAGCGATCGCGCGCCAACAGGATTCAACATCGTTAAACATGTTGCGAACTATCTACCACGTGGAAGGTTGGACGAAAAATTATTGGACTGTTGGACTATTAGTTATGTGGAGCCGGAATGGTATGCGAAGTCCAATCTTCAACACCTGTAGAGCGATCTATATCTATAACTGTATTATGTAGACAATATGAATTGTTTGCTATGACGCAAAAAGATGAGAATCCCGATATTTTTATAGGCTAGTGCAAAGCGATCGTGCGTTGTCTTCGCGAGGTGTGCGGATGCGGAAGGGTCGCCGCCCGCGCTGCCGGCCGTCGCTTCGGCGTTTACCGGCACCGATCAGCGAGGGCGTAAGGCGCGATCCCGCGCCGTGCGATCGCCCAGCCCATTATAAATTCTGTGCTTTATGGTAAGTGGTAACAGTGTGCGTAGATTTCACTTCAAACGTAAGTGACTGTTGGAGGAAAGGTTGGAACAAAGTTCCTTTTCGGACGGTTTGGCGGATGGGGGGGGGGGGGGGGGGGCTAGACAAAAAAATGTGTAATTTATAATTATCAGTCTTGTTACTAGGCGCAACAATTTTCCGTCACGAACCTTGTTGCCTTCCCTTATTGTACACTCTCTACCAATGCTTTGATGACGAAGCGGTAAAAAGAAGGAGTAAAACTATCGGTTCCAAGGTTCGAACCCTGACTTCAGATTTTTATTTTTTATTTTATTTTTATTATTAACTAGACGATGCCCGCGACTTCGTCCGCGTGGAGTAATAAGTTTATGATTCCCACGGGAATGCTTTAATTTTCCGGGATAAAATAAAGCCTATGTGTTAATCCAGGGTATAATCTAACTCCATTCTAAATTTCCGCCAAATCCGTCCAGTAGTTTTTGCGTGAAAGAGTTACAAACATACATACACACACAGACACGGGTAAAAAAAATCATCTTTTACCCGTAGTACAGTTCAGTTGTCCGGTCAACCACACTACGGAAAATATTTTGTACTTTCACAGTTCTCGGTCTTGCGCCGCCTAAATCCAGCGGCTCCCTACGACTCGGTTGATGTCGCGGTCCACTTAGTGCGATGCGATTGTTTCTTCAGTATCATTGCGATGCGATTTCTTCTTTACAATACAAATCAAGCGAAATGTTCTATATTACAAGTATTGTGTACATATTTCCAGCGCCTGAATCCAGCGGCTCCCTGCGACTCGTTTGATGTCGTCGGTCCACTTAGTGAGGGGTCTGCCAATACTGCGCTTCACGGTGTGCGGTCGCCACTCCAGCATCTTGGGATAATTCCGTTTTTGTTTGAAGGGGTATAATCCCCAGGTGGTCCCATATTATTCCTGATCTTCCCCGCCATCCTGGAGTACGAGGAGATTTAAACAGGTAAACTTGATTAAAAAATATATTATATATTGTTATTATGATATTCTTCTTCTTCTTTGTCAACCGATAGACGTCCACTGCTGGACAAAGGTCTCTTCTTGCATGGACTTCCATAGGCCTCGGAATTGTTACATTTTACATTGTTACATTTTCGATTTCAATGAATGAATATCAACATATTGATAACAGTGAAGTAACCAATATAGTACCACGGACCACCAGCGCATCGGAGCGATCGCGCGCCAACAGGATTCAACATCGTTAAACATGTTGCGAACTATCTACCACGTGGAAGGTTGGACGAAAAATTATTGGACTGTTGGACTATTAGTTATGTGGAGCCGGAATTGTATGCGAAGTCCAATCTTCAACACCTGTAGAGCGATCTATATCTATAACTGTATTATGTAGACAATATGAATTGTTTGCTATGACGCAAAAAGATGAGAATCCCGATATTTTTATAGGCTAGTGCAAAGCGATCGTGCGTTGTCTTCGCGAGGTGTGCGGATGCGGAAGGGTCGCCGCCCGCGCTGCCGGCCGTCGCTTCGGCGTTTACCGGCACCGATCAGCGAGGGCGTAAGGCGCGATCCCGCGCCGTGCGATCGCCCAGCCCATTATAAATTCTGTGCTTTATGGTAAGTGGTAACAGTGTGCGTAGATTTCACTTCAAACGTAAGTGACTGTTGGAAGAAAGGTTGGAACAAAGTTTCTTTTCGGACGGTTTGGCGGATGGGGGCTAGACAAAAAATGTGTCATTTATAATTTACAGTCTTGTGTTATAAACCATTTGCTAAGCTATGCCATGCGGGACCGTTACATACACGCTACTTCCGGATTATACACCAAATACTTTAATTAGAAATAATAATTAGTAATGAGTAAATCATATTTTGTTATGAATGGTTAATATCGTAATATTTATTATTTTATGTTTTACGAATATATACATCTATGAATTATCTTTAGTTTGTAAAATAGCACTGATACTGTTATGATTACTTTGTTGGCAGAATTGTTAGACTATTATACTAAATCACAGGTATTTGATTGATATTGAGTTGCCTGAATATTTAATTCTTATTTAAATAATTTACTCAGTTCATTATAATTGTAATTTAATTATTTCGTGCAGCATAATTATTTCTGTTTTGTAAAATAGTATTCGGAACACTAATACTAATAATATTAGTTTGGTTGGCAGTACTGTAAGCCTGTTGTCTGAATCATAATTATGTATAAAAGTGAAGGTACTGGATTAACAGACGTTCATTCTTGTAAAATATTGAAGGTAGAAACTCTGCCCGAAAATATAGTGAAAGTATTTTTAATATCGACTATTATTTCAAGACGCTCCCATGCTCTGTCACACTTCAGAAGTGGTGATGTGTCTCGGAAGTAAGAAGAGAGCGCAGAACAGTGAAGAATGCGGTATTTTTTTTTTCTTCCGAAAACTCCACGCCCTTGCCGGAAGACGCAACGCCGCTGCCAATAGAACGACGCCAAGTGACGCATGATGATGCAGAAGTTATTCTCAAATTTGGACCCAGAGATAAAACAAGTACCATAAGCGATTGGTTACGTAAAATTGATCAACTTGATGCAGTCTTTACAGCAGCTTTGTCTACGTGGCTGCGTTCGCCATTGGTACAATTTGGATGACTATAACTTCTATATTATATAAGCCAGTACGTCGCCAGCTACGACGCGAAAGTCAACGTGGAGAAAAGTGTAAGTGATGGCGGGTCTGCAACGTCGTCGCAGTAACCTGGAGTGAAATTGTGCCGTAAAGTTCCAGTGAAGAAATCTGCCGTTCGGCTGGATAGTATGCGGGGTACGGGACTGAGGTACTCTTCTACACTTGAAACCTGTCAACGCAGTGGGCATACATCTTACACCAGCTGGTGTACGGCAGGAAGCATCCCCGGTGAGTTCTATGATATACATTCTTATTAATAATTTTCTGAGCATTTGCAAACTCTTCGCGTATGATATTAATATCGATAGTAAATTCAATATACTAACACGAAATAAAGCGAAAATGTTTACCATCGTCCGTTCCAATGAGGCTTTGGAGGTACTCATACGTTATAATCAATGAGAAAATCACGTAAATATAGATAATGGGTGTGTATGTGTGTGTAAGTGGTAACGTAAAGAAAACTGATTACGATAATTCCAACATAGTTCTAATTATTGGGCAGCCGATGATTACTGTTGATGATAACGGATTTTATTTCCAAATTGAGCGCCGCGTGCCGGTACCTCAACTAGCGTACAATTACTATGAGGTAGGTATTTTTATTATTAATCGATCAGTTATCCGTTGTATAATCGGCAATCGGTAATCCGATAACGGATTTTATTTCCAAGTTGAGCAATCGAATACGATACCACGGAATATACAGTGGTGCACGATACCGAACGAATTATCGTCTACCCTCATCTAACAAATATAAATCTTTTTAGTTTAGGGCTTTCAACCGTCAGTGCACAAAGGCAACACGATAAGTGTTTCTACAATGTGTTTAGCTAATCTCGGGGACGAAGCCTAAGTATAATTAGTAGATTCAGACTTTAATATGCAATACAAGTCTTCCTTAAAATGTTATGTCTGCAAACCGCTACAAAGCGATAGCGATCGTGTGTATGTTTATCCTATGAAAATTTGCACTTTCTGACGAACTCAGTTTATTTGCAATTAGATAAATTGTGCTATGCTATCGCTGGCAGAGTCAACTGCATCAAAGGACTCCTAAATATTCAAATGTAGGTGATATATTAATTTCTTTGCCAGATCATAATT